>OV281285.1:28396557-29668115 GCA_923062465.1 Acleris sparsana | reverse complement strand
ATGTTTATCACAGGGCTGCGAAATTTTACGTCTTTTTCCCTCTATTACTTTATTTTACTCCTTTAGTAAGATTGATTGAAAATACGTTTTTTTTTTCACCCCAATTTTATCAATAATTTCATATTTAGCTTGCCATCGCAGCCCTGTGTAATTTCATTGGTTATCTAAATGTGGTTCGTGAATACAGAACTGCACGTACATAAACTCACGCCTTCATTCCCAGAGTGGGGTAGGCAGAGCCACAGAATTATCAACAATTCGTTCATGAATAAAATAATAATAATATAATACGTAATAAAATTAACACATGTGCCTCATGGATGTACAAGGAAAGTCACCCATGAGGTACATGTGCCTCATGGGACAGGGAACCTGTTAAAATGTCTCATCGTCTGTCCAACACTCCTATCCACGGGAAGTTGGTCGAAATTTCATGTTATATTTCAGCCAACTGAAAACTCTTCCAAAGCTTTAAAATCAACGATTACCAAAATTAGACGCCTTATCCCGCCGCGCCGGCGTAATAATATATTTGTTCAGCCAGACATATCGTAAGGACCGATATTCTGTGCTTCCCACCAGGCACCAAAATCATTCAGCTGTGAGTATGAGAGCGACGGTACTATACTTACTCTTGCTTTGAAGCGAGTGAGATTATATTATGTATAGATCTATGCGTCTTGTTAATATTTTTGAAATCACCTTTATGAGGTTAGATTCAGTATATTAAGAAACATGTGGCGTACAGTGGCCACATTATTAGAACGCTTGCGTTTTTCCCATAGAATTGCCTAAAAATATCACTTTTCAATTTTAACAACAAATCAAAAAGTTCTTCACCAGTTTAATTTTTAGTTACACTTATCGTTAACTAATAAAGTAAGGTTTAAATGTATACAGGGTTATTGGTAAGTCGACCTATTCCCGTTAGGAGGTGATAGGGGTGACTATTTGCGATAATTTTGACCCCCATATGCATTATGCAAAAGTGAACCATTTTTGAGTTACCGTGTTTATTCGTTTTTTTTTAAATTAGTCGGAAATTCAACTTGAAAAATTTATTACCAAAAAAGTATCGATTTAAATCTTTTTTTTTCTTCTGATTTACAAAACCGATTAAACATTGGTTATTTCTCAATATTAAAACAATAATTATCGGTCCAAATTTAAAAAAGCGAGACGGCAAACAATTTTTTTTTAATTTTTTTTGCGATCGCTTTCCACTAAAATGCCTTAAAAACAAAAAAAAATGTTATGAAACTTGGTTTGCAGATTATTTTAAAAACTTAACTGTTTTCTTAGCTCTCCAAAAACGCATAACAAGTAGAAAATTATTTTAAAAAACCTGAAAAAATAATCATCACAAAGGAAGCGGGTGGAAACAAAAGTCACAAATGCAACTTCAAAAATAAAAATTAAAAAACATACCAAATTTAAATAATACATTTTTTATTTGCTTTTGTACAAGATGAGTTTTTTGTTCCTATGCAAAATTAAAAAAAAATATATCTGTACACGTTTGAGAATGCGAGGCCGAAAACTAAAAAATACATGTTTTTTTATCAAACTCCAACATAAATTACACGAAAACAGAAAAAATTACCAATACATTTGGCGTGCAGATTACACATAAAACATTGACGTTTTTCCAGCTTTCTAACGAGCTATTAAAATTAATATGAATTTTGTTAAAGATTGCTGGAAAAAATTGATCACAAAGGAAGCAACAAGGAAGTCACGTCCGAACATAACTTAAAATTAACTAACTAAATCAATGAAAACTAACTGTTATACTCGTAAACACAAATAACAACATTAACTTATGTGAGAATAAGAAATGGAGGTAGCCATTTTGAAAATGAACTATAAAAATCCTGATTATTTCAATTTTAATTGTTTATTAGTTTTAATTTTGTAACTTTTTACATAAGTTAATGTTGTTATTTGTGTTTACGAGTATAACAGTTTTGATAGATTTAGTTAGTTAATTTTAAGTTTTGTTCGGACGTGACTTCCTTGTTGCTTCCTTTGTGATCATTTTTTTCCAGCAATCTTTAACAAAACTCATTTTAGTTTTAATAGCTCGTTAGAAAGCTGCAAAAACGTCAATGTTTTATGTGTAATCTGCACGCCAAATGTATTGGTAATTTTTTCTGTTTTCGTGTAATTTATGTTGGAGTTTGATAAAAAAACATGTATTTTTTAGTTTTCGGCCTCGCATTCTCAAACGTGTACAGATAATATTTTTTTTAATTTTGCATAGGAACAACAAATTCATCTTGTTCATCTTGTAAATTCATCTTGTTCTTCACGCAAATAAAAAATGTATGATTTAAATTTGGTATGTTTTTAATTTTAATTTTTGAAGTTGCATTTGTGACTTTTGTTTCCGCCCGCTTCCTTTGTGATGATTATTTTTTCAGGTTTTTTTTAAAATAATTTTCTACTTGTTATGCGTTTTTGGAGAGCTAAGAAAACAGTTAAGTTTTTAAAATAATCTGCAAGCCAAGTTTCATAACGTTTTTTTTTGTTTTTAAGGCATTTTAGTGGAAAGCGATCGCAAAAAATATTGAAAAAATTTCGTTTTCCGTCTCGCTTTTTTAAATTTGGACCGATAATTATTGTTTTAATATTGAGAAATAACCAGTGTTTAATCGGTTTTGTAAATCAGAAGAATAAAAAAGATTTAAATCGATACTTTTTTTGTAATAATTTTTTCAAGTTGAATTTCCGACTAATTTAAAAAAAAACTAATAAACGCGATAACTCAAAAATGGTTCACTTTTGCATAATGCATATGGGGGTCAAAATTATGGCAATTAGTCACCCCTATCACCTCCTAACGGGAATAGGTCGACTTACCAATAACCCTGTATAATAAATCGCGCGCAGAACACCAAGTTTTGTCTCCTACCCAGAGGAGCCAACACATGGTGTTTTGAAAATCTTTCTTGGATTTATAGAAAACAGGTGGCCGAAAGTACTTTCATTTACGATAAGTTTCTGAGAAACAAAAAACAATTCAAATACAAAAAGTTGATGACGTCATTACGAATGGGAATATTTGTCCGCTCACGTCATCCGAGCAACAGTCATCATTTTCACTAAAAATACCCGTGTACTAAAGGGCTATCCGGTACATAGATTTGCTTTTTTTTTATCGTAGCGCGATCACTGTTACGACTAGACCCCGTTATCAAGCAGTTTTGTGGCAACCTAACATTAACTTTTCTTGGCGACTCAGCCAATGAAACTGAACAATTTGAGTTCCCATACATAGCTACAACGTCGAGGCTGGATAGTTTTTATTGCACATCACTAATGTTAGGCAGCCACGAAACTGCCTCTTTGATAACGGGTCTAATTACGTCTATTAGGCTGGGTTTTATAAAGATTTGTTAGATGAAATTTCGGTCAGGAAAGTGAATGAACGGCACCTTCGTAATCGTGGTCCTGCGACGGCTGCGGCTGCAGCGCGCACTCTTGCAGCGTGTTGACGATCTTGTGCCACATCGCGAGGATGCTATTTTCGCGTTCTGCCGCCGGCTTGCTGAGGACCATGCCACCGAGCAGTTTCACTACGCGGGGTCCCACCTGCATTATGAAACATAATTTTACCTTTCGTATCCTTGGTATAAATACACAATAATACGTGGATACAATGTATGCCATTGTAGGGAAACATTAAAAACGCAAGGTTAGAAGTAAAATCGGTCACCCATAACAATCGCTGTATCTCTTGAAATGTAGTCGGTAGACAGCAAAATATAATAAAAATAAAACAAAGTTGAAAATAAATGGGGGCCAAAACAAAAAACGTTAAATGTTTAGCCGCAGTTAGACAGTATTTTTTCCACATTTCCCAAATAGACCCACTAGGAAAGGTAGGATGGCCCATTAGTCCACAAAAGGATTTATTTTAACTACCAAGTTGATGGTTACATACAAGACGTTGATGTTGAGTCGAATAATGCAGACAGAATAGCTTTGAGGTTATGTTTGGTAGTACCTGTAGTGGAGTCATGTTGCCGCGCTCGACGGCCGCGCACGCGAGCTGCTGGTACAGCGCCGGCTGCAGCGCCGCGAACCCAGGCGCGCTGATCAGGTTGTGCAAGTAGCGCACCAGCGCCGAGCTGAACGACGCGTACAGCGCGCCGATGCGCGCACCGAAGCATGGCGAGATAGTGCCTGCGGACAATTAACCAGATTGGAACATCGACCAGTTGATCTATCAGATGGACTAAACCACAAGAGGTATGTTGAAGCAACTCTTCATCAAATTATCGGGGCAAATTAACAGCTATTTACAGTGCTGGATAACTAATTAAAAACGCTTGCGTTTTACAATTTCCTATGTAACCTGCCTATGTTTAAAATACGATTCAAAATTACGTACAAATCAATTGGAAAGCAATAAACGAGGGTAAATTGATAAGACCTGAGCCTTGAAAAAAAAAAACAACAAACTCATTTTTTAAAACATAACATTTTATGTCATTGTTTATTTTTTAAACTAAAAACGAATACTTTATTTATAATATAACTTTAAAAAGGATAACGCGAGGTGCTCAACATCTTTGGCCAAGAAGGCTGTAGCAGTTCCAGTTCCAGCATAAAATGCAAAATTGTGAGAGGAAGAAAAACAAAAAATAGTGCATAACGGCGACTAAATATGGCACTTTTACCTGCCTGTATCTATTGTTCTCTTTTTTAAATTATATTCAACCTTAGGCTTAGAACTTTTTAAAGTACCTTCGTACTAATATACCATTTAAGGCTGCGTTTGGGTCGTTCTTCATTTATACCGTAAGGCTTGTCCCCGTGAAACCTACTCCTACTATTTTAAATAGGTTTAAGTCATGTTAGTTTGAAGGGCCAAAGCACAAAGGAAGCCCCTTCGACACGATTTTAATGGATTACTAAAAAAGAACAAACACAATGCGACTGGTAAAAACGCGTAGGAAAAACTTAATTCGGGAAAAATGCGGGTAGAAATTCTACTACTGCACCGAGGGTTCCATACCGCCCGACTCGCATTTAGCCCTGGATATCAAGCCGAAACGAGCAGCATAGCTTACCCAAGACATATCGAGACGCGTCAAGGTCAGCCTATTAAGAATTAATGCGGCCTTACGTATATGTTAAGGATAAGTAAAATAGCCGACATAGCACACGTTGATTTACCGGTATCAGTCCTTGCGGTCTCCCGGTCCAGGTCCTTGGCCAGCGCGGCCAGCAGCGCCTGGTGCGCGTCGTGCAGCTGCAGCGCGCCCGGGCCGAGCCGGTCCGAGCCCTCGCTAATCACCTCCGATGTCAGCAGCAAGAACACCTCCGTCGCCAGTCGGATGAACTGATGTAACGGAACCATTAACAGCAACCGCATTCAGAAAGCATCATTCGTCACTGGGGTATGTCGAGTCACAAATCCTATGTATGTGTGTATGTAAAAACCTTATTGTACAAAAAAAATAGCAATACAATGACGATTAAAACAAAAATATTCAAAGGCGAGCTTATCCCTTTAAGGGATCTATTCCAGCTAACCCTTGAGATTGAGAAAATTGAAAGGTTCTGCATCCAGTAGGCAAGTGTACAACTTTATTTAGGAAAAGGGCATACACATTAAACTAACCAATACAACCATATGATGTACTTGGGCTACATACAAGATGAAATCGCTCATTCCCAAAATACCATAATTTGAAAATACCAGATTACACTTTATACCAGATTCCCAAATTATCAGATTCAAAGTAATAATTAATTTATTGTACTTACCCAAAATTTTTAATCTGGTGATTTGGCGGAATGTGGCATAAAGTGTAATCTAGTATTTTCATGGTATTTTGGAAATGAACGTATACAGACATATATTTTATATCTTCTTGTTTCTTTGTCTTACTATTATATATTAAAATCAATTGCAGTTCGATAGTCTTGCAGAAATTTGAGAACGGCTCGTCTGATTTAAATTTAAAAACATGTTGTGTTCGAAATGATCGATAAAAAGCACCCCGACGACACCGGCACGAACAGCCAGTCCATAATATTAGTGCGACATCATACGTTAACAATTTCGTAAAAAAAAAAAACAACTCAACAACTCATTCTTTTCCCGTATTTTAATAATAACAATGAACATATCACTTACAGAATATGGCTCAGTCTTGTCTGGAACGAGCGCTTGTTGCGGCCGCGCAGGTTTCTCCGCGTCCTCACTGCCTTCCGCGCCGGCGCCGGTACGAACCAGACTGTTGCTCTCTGTGGCATTGGCAGCCGCCAACGTCGACTCGAACCATAGGCCAAACAGTAGTTCGCTATCTGTAGTGGGCATTGACATGTTAAAGTGAAAATAAATAAATACGATTTTATTTCTGACGCATTGCTTTGTTTTAGCCAATTTCCTAAAGAGGAGGAGTAAATTTTCATTTTTTCAAGTGACGTGCTTTCTTTTATATCGAATGCGACAAGTCATGAGTTTTGAGTCACAGTTGTTTTTTTAATAAATAATAGTTTAATAACAGTTATTCTCTTGGATTCAACCTGATATATTTAGAAGTCTTGCCGCATCTGTTTTGTTTATTAATTTCCTGTATGAAAATGTACGTACAGTCAACAGCATAAATAAGCAATCATTTATGTACCTTTTCCCTTTCAATCGTTTCACTATTTTGTATGACATTTCAAACACGACGTTAAAGTGACAAGGTACATAAATGATAACTTATTTATGCTGTTGACTGTACGTTGGAGTCGATAACAAGATTTTTAAAGCTACCAAATTACACTTTCGTTAGAATGAACAAGTGCAGTTTCCCGTAATTGTCTTACCGTCGTCAGTCTCGGAGTCCTCAGAGCACAGAGTCATGTCCTGGAAGTAGACAGTAGAGTCGGAGCGGTCCGGCTCGGCGTCCGCGTTCTGCTTCTGCACCACCGTGCGCTTCAGGTTGGTCGCCTTGCGGTAGCAAACCACGCCGAGTGCGACGAGAAGCTAATGGAAAAAGGTTACGTTTCACGCAATTTTCGATTCTAGATAGTCGAAATAACGACATAGTTAAACATTTCGAATCTTCGTTACTCGCAGATGCTATATCGCAGGAGCTATATCGGTTTGTATTACGTGAAAAAAAGTTCCCCTAGAATTAATTGTTTTCCTCGTGCTTCGCTATTATTATTAGTGCTCTCACTAAAACTGTTTCAAAATAAAATATCCTCGTTAACTAGTTAGATTTTTATACTGATTTAAACTCACACGATTTTGATACATTATTATTACTACACGGGACTTAATCGCGTTAAAGGATATATAATTAATTACCCCCCTCCCCCTCCCCCTCATGATCCCCTCGAGACCATGGGCGTAGCGTCACGTCCGAAACGTCGAGGTAATAATTAATTAATTATAGTTAGATTTTTGTTTACGTACACCTATTCTCTATAAAAATTGATCGTGGTGGTTTTAACATCTCAGTGTGATGTACTTCAAACTCGTGGTTTGACATTTGCAACACTCATAACTAAAGAACTCTATTTTTTTTAAATAAACACGTCACTCAATGATACAATAATTCATAGACACGTCGGCATCATTCGGAAGTGGTCGTATGTTCCGAGTTTTCACGATGGGAAAGGATTATTCCCTATGTCTGTACGTAAATGCAATCTTCCTGCGTATTTTTTCGTGTTCATCAGAGTTCATAGAAATTTCTGTATGTATACTCTGTTTGTACTCGACTGTACCTAGTGCCTGGTGGTAGTAGTTAGTGGTCCCGTGGTTGTTTAGTACCATAAAGTGAAGAGTACCTGGTGAAGCGGCGCCGCGCTCGCCAACCGTAGCTCTCGCTGGTGCGCCGTGAGCTGCTCCAGCACGAGCAGCGGTGCGGGCTCGTCGGGCCCCGCCTCCCCCCCGCTGAGCGCCTCGAGGCGCGCGTCGCTCAGCAGCGCGCTGACCCAAGCGAGGCAGCGCCCGCCGAGCGCGACCCACACCGCGCCGAGCCCTTGTTGCCTACCACAACACACATTTCATTAAATATTTTAAAGTATTAATGTTTAGCTGTTTTAATCGTGTTTTTTGACAAATAAATATTGGAAATTTGCGCTTTTTCCAAATAAACATAAAACATTTATGAGTATCTATCTATATCTATGTTATCTGCAACTCTTGTGTATTTGCGAGTCCATACGTATATGCTCCGCTTTTTAATACATGTCCAAAACGGGTTCCCACTACGGTGAAATATTTACCCTCCGGCAACTAGAGACCATTCGAACTAAATTATGCATATGAGAAATCTATAGATGGTTATCTGAGGTCTCATTCATAGTGACTGATATAATCACGGTCGGACTCACATCTTAGTAAGGTTGTAGGGTCGCGACTGGGTCTTCGCGGGGCTCTTGCCCGGCGCAGTGGTTGGACACGGAGCGCCCGCGAGCGCGTGGTGCAGCCCGCACAGAAGCACCCAACCCCCGTTCATCAGGTGGTTCTGGTATACCTGCCGAGGCCATAATACATCTAGTTGACATCAGTGCTAAGGTAGAGGTAAAATGGGGTAGGATCTTGTGCAGAGTCTGTCCGGATACCTACCACCAACTTATACTTTAACCTACCGTCAAGCAGCATTGTTCACATTGTTGTGTTCGGGTGTGGAGGATAAGACAAACGGTGAAATGCCTAGCATAGAGGCATTCCATCTTCCTCAGGGTTAACAATGCATTTGCAGTCTTAGGGCCTTTGATAATAAATGACTTTGATCATTTATCTTTAAATGAAAACAATTGTTACACTTTGAAGCCGATTGTCATTGACGCTGGTCCCAAATACCGCGCTTTAAATACCTACTTCTCCCTTTCCCCCGCTACGCCTAAATATTTTAATCCATTAATGGATGTGTTATATAAGTTTAGTCACAAAATGTTTCATTTTTTTCTTTAACGTGGAAAAATTGTTGCAAAATGAGTTGTTTTACATTCAGGTATGTTAAATTAGGTGTAATAATACTCTTTGATGATATTATGACTATCTCCAGAAAATTACACGGCTTATGTGGATAATCATCTATAAAACACGGAAACGAGTCTATGAACAACCTTTAAAATAATAATTAAGCTCAATAATATCTATAGTCTGGGCTCCAGAGTTACGTTTTACGTTCCTTTCCGCACCATTTATTTGCTTATTTTAAATGATAAAAATTCTTTATTACAAAATACTATTATTATCAATTAAATCGTTTTTTGTGACATTTACTTTAACTAAATAGACTGCAATAATGTTTTCCCATTGCTAAATTAATAGATAAGTTTAAAAAAATCAAATCGCGACACGCGAGGTGGAACAAAAACAAATACCGCGCAGCGCCGCGCTGCATGGCCTAAAGCCCATCACTAACGGAACTATAATATATAGTTATATATGTATATTCCGTGTGTGACGCCCCTGACTCTATGGTATGGTATCTATCTATCGCGCCGAGCGCGCGTCGGAAGCCAGGAGTATCGCTTGTACGTAGTTATTATTTGTTCTTATACTTCAACTAACTGGCTCCTATTAGGTATGGGTTTTATTGCAACATTACATAGTTAGCATTTTTGAGAAAAATATATTTTTGCTTTAAAATTACCACTCGTCACTTGCAAAAACGGTACGGTGCATCTTTGGTACATACGTAGAGATTAATTCAAGTTACTACTATTATTTTATTTTTTTAAATATTGTAACTGAAAATAGTATAAATCGCCAATATTATTACTGCCGTCCTAATTCAAAAGGACGCATCTCAGTTTCATAGGGTTTGAGAATCAAATACCAAAAACTGCACCAGCCAAAAGAGCGTATATCATGGCACTTACGTTTATGTTTCGTTGAGAAGCGCAGTTTTTTGAGTTGGGCTTTTTATCGCCCGTTTCTCAAACCTTAAGAAACTGAAATGCGGCCTTTTGAATTAGGACGGCAGATTAATAGTTTTACAATATTTTATACAATAAATATTTACGAGCCAAAAGACTAATATTATTAAGTTCTGTTTATATTTGTAACTTTTATTTAATTATGCAATATAAAGATAGAAGTTACAACCAAAAGTAAATAATACTATTAGCTTGTACTCCATTATGCAATAGGCCCAGATATGACAGATTTTATAAGACGTGTCTTTAGACAGAGTCTAAGCTAAGGTCACTTTATTAATACGGCCCTAAGAACTTGAAGTGTTGACACTGCAAACGTGGGTGAATTTCAAAATAAATGTACATAAAGAAGCTGTAAATGTCACTTAAATGATGTCTAATTTACAATATCGTTACCAAAATGTATATTTGACGTTAATCGACAGTTTCGTGACGGTGACAAAACCCTCTTTACTGGACATTTATTTTGAAATTTACCCCTATGTATCTCAGGTACCACTTACCATCAGGTGGTCTTTATGCTCGTTTGCCTTCTCCGTGGCATAAAAAAAAAACAATAATTTAAATGCTGATCATTACACCGAAAAGATTGCACAAAATGCCCCCTTAAATGCATGATGTAGGATGCACACTCGTGAAACACTCGAAAAATATTACCTATACTCAGCACACTCTACACACTACAAATCGACCAACATAATTAAATCTTGCATTTAAGGGTCAATAAGGCTCAATTATAATTAGTAACCAATTGAATAGATGTCCTAAGACATTAACACAAACATTGCAGTAATCAGTTCGAGTTGACTGACGAAGATTAATGAATTATTAATTCAAGATGATATTTAAAGGCTGGGATGCCATGTGGCCCCGTTCGCAATACAAAAATTAAGTTAATTCATAAAACGTCCCTTGTGCGAAACGTCCCTTCAGTAAAATGTCCAATCGTGAAACGTCCAGTTCGCAAAACGTCCAACTGTTTTCGCAAAATGTCTCATATGTAAAAGTCGCTAAACGTCCCGACTAGTATATATAGAGATGGTCATGTAATTAGGGACACTTGCGTTTTTCCCAAACAATTAACTACAAATAAGACTTTTTAATCTTTACCACCATTTTAAAAGTTAAGGCAAGTGCGGGACGATCATTTCCATCGAAATGAGAGATCGAGAGGAGTCTTCTTACCCTCGTACCTCAGGAATACAGAGGCCGGAACTTTCGTGGCATTTTCGAGCTGTCGTACGGACTTCTAGACTATCGACTTCCGATATACATTTTTTATCGATACGTTATAGAACACAACATATTAAAGAAAACTAAAAATAGAGGTAAACAATAGCTGGTCTTATCGCTAAAGAGCGATTTCTCTCAGATAACTTTTGAGTAGTTAAAAATGTTAAATAGAGATTTGCAATGAAAACAATCGATACCAATTCTTGATGCAATTTCGAAAAATGTTCCAAACTCTTACGAAATGCACAAATTGTTTTAAAAGAAACAATTAAATATTATCCTAGCCTATATATATTTTAAGGAATTAACTTATTGCTGTATTTTTATTAAATGATAATCAAAAATGAATAAGAGCACGTAATTTTTGTGAAAGGACAGTTTTGCAAACAGGATATTTGAGAACGGATGTTTTGCGACAGTGATATTTAGGAACAGGACTAGAGACGTTCTGCGAATGGGTCCTTATGCTGGTTCCCTAGTTGGGACTAGTGTTGCAGGACGTCGTGGTTTGTGCGGGACGCAAAGGTTTTAAGGGGTCTATGGACACGTCCGATATACCCTTAATCTGGATGTCATTGTCCCGATCCCGAGCGATCATATTATATAAGATATTAAATACTTTTAAAACAACCTAAGGCCAAAAACAGTTCACCACAGCGCACCATAAGAGGGCTGTTATTTGCGTGATTTGAAATTGCCTGCCCCGATTTTTTTTCCTAGTCCTGATTTTTAATAGACCGCCTGGAAACACTAGCCCCAACCCAACTTAACTGTACCTATTCTTTCAATAAGATCTGTTACTAAGGTTGAGTCAAATAAAACTAAAATAGGTTTGTTTTTTTTATTTCAATATACTTAAAAATTAAAATTTTCATTTATGTACAATTTGAAAAATAAATATTTATTATATATAATCGCCGCAATTTCCGAAAAGATCCTTTAACATTCACAGCCAGCATCGATAAAATTACGCACGACTTTTCTGTAAATTTCACTTTTTGGAAGCGCTTATCTATCTTCTAAATATATAAAAGGAGAAACTGACTGACTGACTGACTGACATATCAACGCACAGCCGAAACTACTGTACCCAGAAACTTGAAATTTGGTACAGGTGTTCCTTTCATGATGTAAGTGAGCACTAAGAAAGGATTTTCCGAAAATCGACCCCCAACGGGAAAAAAGGGGGAGTACTGGGAAACTAATTCTACGCGTACGAAGTCGCGGGCGTCCGCTAGTTAGTTTATATTCGTTAACCAAGGAACTTTTTTTGTTTAATATTATAAAACTTCCTATCTCTCTGTATGTTTAGAGACCAGCATTATTTTTCTTAACGAGACTCTATTCCAACTTATGAAGCAAGAGATTTGGTGCTTTCGTACTGCTGATGCAAATTGATGTGAAATCGTAAAGTCGATTTAATAAGACATTTACGGGTATACAATTGAAGCTTTAGTTGATGGGAACACATTTCTATCTGAATTTAAAGCTAAAAGTCATTTAAAAATGTCACGCAAATTTGAACTCTCTCTTTCTTTTTTAAAAACAGAGGACAATGTCACACCAATTGACCTAGTCCCAAACAAAGCTCTAGGCTTGTACTATGGTTACTAGACAACGATATAAATACTTATATAGAGAAATATATACTTAAATACATAGAAAACATCCATGACTCAGGAACAAATATTCGTGCTCATCACACAAACATCTGCACTTACCGGGATTTGAACCCAGGACCGCTAGCTTCGTAGGCAGGGTCACTACCAACTAGGCCAGCGTGTCGTCAAACTGTTACAAAACTTGTAGCCGTTATCAGTATCAACGTCGTGCGTGATTTGAACTATGATTTTCTAATCCTAATGGGAATCTCTTCCAGTTCATACGTACATCAAATAATTGCAATAGTTAAATAGATTACATTATTTTTGTTTTTATTTTATATAAATACGTTTTTATTAATGTTTTACAGGTTTATGAAAAAACTACTTAAACTCGGATTCATAATTAGATTCCATCAAATCTACCACGGTATTGCCATTGAAAGTAAAGTAAGTAAATAAATGCTCTGTTTCAATAAACGTGGATATAAAAAAACCAGTTGTATAAATTAATATTTAATTGATGCAATTTTGTGGTAGTAATATTCATATTGCAATGGTAAAACTTCAGGTCTCGATAACATTTGGTTTCGGTTTGCCACAATAATATTACCGTTTGAAGATGTGCGTATATAAATAATTATTATGCCTATAATACGTAGAAATCAATTAACCACGAGTCGTGGTCCACGACCCAGTCGTGTTGGTTATTTATAAGGCGAGGTGCTTTAAACCTTCACTTAGGAACCTTTTTACTTAGAATTTAGGAATGTATGTACATAAAGTAAGGCCAACGTGACGAGATAAATAACGTAAACAAGCTTTCAGGAGTTCAAAACATTTGTATAAAAAGAAATTAAATACAAATATTAAACTTTATATTCTAGTCATTGTAGTCTGTATCAGAAAACGATGATAAGTTAATAATTTGACTACCCTTTGGTTGGTGAATTCATATCTTTCAAATGATATCTAAAACTGCCAGGCTGTGATTCCATAATTATAAACAATAACCAATCACAATAACAGTAAAAATAAAAACAGGATACGCTAACTGTAACGGATAATAACAAACAACAAAATAATAAACGAAAGAAAACGTGTCACTTAGAACGCAATCTAAACAGAAACGAACTTCAAAAACTGTACTGACAGCTTTCCTGTACCACGAATCACGCAACGACAGCCGTCATCGACCAATGAAGATATTATAGCGTACGAGTAATAAGGACAGATATAATAATCGCTCGCTATCGCAATATAACTCTTTAACGGCATTAGAATAAATAATGATTACACGAAGACAAAACTCCCGGGTCCCGACGCGTGCTCGGCGCGTTAGATACCTACCGCCAGGCCACTGGTGACTTTTCGTATCACGAGATCCACCAGTGACGCGAGCGTAGTGCATCTTGGCAGGGCCCTCTGAGGTGGCTAGTCAGTCAGGGGTGTCACACACGAAATAAAGAGTGAACACTATTAAATTGTCGCTAACATTTTCCGTTTTTTTTCCGTCATTGCATGGCAGTTTATTTAAGTCAAGTTCAAGTTCAATTTATAAGGATTTGGCTCCGTTTAGGTATCTATGTCAGCATATCGTTGCTTTAATACAAAAGCGACGCAAAACAAAATGTGTCTGTGTTGCATTTGAAATCGGAATGCTATATACTTTCAGTTTTAAATCAAACTATATTTGTTTTTGATTTGTGGCGCTTTTGTATTTAATCAGCGATATCTTAATGGAAAAATGAGTTCAATTGAATTCATAACTCGCAACGGTGGCTCCGTTCTACTCTATAACGGCTACCAGTATTACAAACAAAAATAATACAAAAACAAAAATGTGTTTGGATTTGTTCCCAACGTAAAAAATATAAGTGTTTGGGAAACATTACGATTTCAGTAAGAATACTTTTTTTGTACCTATTTCATTTTTTATATTTAACACTACTAGTTGTGCTTTGCTAGCTGCTACCAATGTGTTTGGTCAACAGAATGAAACTATACAGAGAGAAAATCCACATTTCAAAGTTAAAAATTTCAAAAAATAATAATTTAACATCCAACTGGACACTTGCGTCAAAAAGAGTAAACAATTAGATGGTGCTCCACTGCCGCAGATCTATCAAAACACTGTAAGTTCTCTCCAGGATAAAGGCATAGATTTTCTATGTCAAATTCCTGAGTTCCGAAATGTCAAGTACAATAGAAACAAAGAAGCGGGCGTTAACAAAATTATCTGTAGAGATGTAATGGATGTAGAGGTACCCAAAAAATTCGAACTTTTTCTATTGACCGATTACGAATTTGATGGACACAGAATAATTATTTTTCGTTCCGAAGAGATGAAATGCATTACGGGTATTTTTTTTTAAGTGACTTATTTACTAACTGACCAACCAACTGGAGAGCTCGGTCGATCTTTTGAGAAAAATATACTAACAGACCAATCAGCTGGTTAGTTCGGTTGGTACGTGAGGACAGATTTACTGACTGACCAACCAACTGGAGAGCTCGGTCGGTCTGTTGAGAAAAATATACTAACAGGCCAATCAGCTGGTTAGTTCGGTTGGTAAGTGAGGAAAGATTTACTGACTGACCAACCAACTGGAGAGCTCGGTCGGTCTGTTGAGAAAAATATTTATTTATATATTTGAAAAACAAATTACACAGCATTACAGTTAAACACCAAGGCACTGTGAAATTCATACATTGTAACAAAAATACAAACACTAACAATAAGTAAGAACACATAGCACAGCAGATAACAATATTAAGATTTACAAACAATTAAACTGAAGACACTCGGTCATCCATCGCCTCACAGAACCTTGTGCATTCGCCACATATAATCCTCCAGCTACCTGCAAAGACATCGCAGTCAGGTGCTGAGTCGAGAAGCGCATTCAGATATTGTAAAGCGCGAACAAGTGGTGAATTCCTGTACGACACAGTGCGCGCCTTCGAAACTGCGAGCAGATCGCGGTGGCGTGGCCGAAGATTAAACTTGGATTGAGACAGTGAAGATACGAGTAGGCGTACCAGTTGCGCCACCAGCTCCGGGCAGTCCGAATCTCCACGCAATATTCGACACTCACCGGTCAAGAGCCCATAATTACGCCTCTCCACCAGAGAATTCCAAAATACGCTTTACGTCCAAATTACCGCAGTGTTTGAAGTCAAAAGTCTTTGACCGGTGTGTGTTGCCGGTGTTGACTTACGGATCTGAGACGTGGGCGCTAACAATGGGCCTCATAAGGAAGCTCAAAGTCACTCAGAGGGCTATGGAGAGGGCTATGCTCGGGGTTTCTCTGCGTGATAAAATCAGAAATGATGATGTCCGCAGTAGAACTAAGGTTACCGACATAGCCCTAAGAATAGCTAAACTGAAGTGGAAGTGGGCGGGGCACATTGCCCGCAGGACTGATGGCCGATGGGGTCAGAAGGTTCTGGAGTGGCGTCCGCGGACCGGAAGACGAGCTGTAGGTAGGCCTCCAACAAGATGGAGTGACGACCTCGTCAGGATCGCGGGACCGCGGTGGATTCGAAAAGCACAAGACCGGTCTGAGTGGAAAGCCTTGGGGGAGGCCTATGTCCAGCAGTGGACGTCTTTCGGCTGACATGATGATGACCAGAGAATTAAATCCCAAGGTGCCAAGCAGAAACTTCGTTGGGTAAAGATAAGGATAGTACCCGTATGTTTTCTTGTATAAGAAACGCAAAATGCCTTTTGGATTTTCTCCAGAAGCAAGACGTAAGTGACTTCATGAGGGTTCCATACTATAGACGCCGCCTCAAGTTTGCTCCTGACTAGAGCAGTATAAACAAGTTTAATGGCATTGACATTGTAAAACTCACGGGCATTGCGTATGACAAACCCCAACCGCCGGTAGCAGTCGGAAACCAGAGTTTTCATATGAATAGAACGTTAAGGTGTGTATCTAAAATTACACCTAAATCTCTCATAGTATCGACGCGTGTAATGGGTTCCGTTTCTAGTAGGTATTTTGCAGATAAGAGACCATGAGCACGGCTAAAAGACATCACAATATTATGAGGTATTGAAAAGAAGTTTGTTGTCAATGCTCCATTGATAGACCCGGTTAATGTCCTCTTGAAGAGATTCACAATCAGAGAATTGTTGCACGCCATATATGAGCTTCAGGTCGTCAGCGTAGAGCAGGCACCCGGCATATCTAGGGATAGAAGCCAAGTCGTCTATCATAATTCCGAATAGAAATGGGCCCAGAATCGAACATACTATCGAATCGAATATACTAACAGACCAATCAGCTGGTTAGTCTGGTTGGTCCGTGAGGAAAGATTTACTAACCGACCAACCAACTGGAGAGCTAAATCGGTCCGTTGAAAAAATATACTCACACAAATAAATATATATATAAATATACAGTGACCCTAAAAAAACTAAAACAAGGAACTATTGAAAGAAAGCAGCGAGAGATCCAACATGAAAACGAAATACAAAATTAGAATCAAAAGTGTGTAAGCTGTTTGGTCAAAATCCGGCAATGCCTTCTCGAGATGTGTCCAAAAAAAAATGGTACAAGTCAAACAAATGTACGAAAAATAAAGTACGGTATTTCTACTTACAAGAAGCAAAAATCTCTGAAGAGAACGATAGAACAGTCTAATCGAGCAGTTTGCTGGTCTAGATTACTGTACAGTCCGTGAGCTCCTAAAAGAACCTTCGGGTCTCGGGGGCAATCGGAAGGCTTCGTGTTGTAGAAAATGACAGTGCACTCGTTGTGTTTTAATTGATTTATATAGAGCAGTAAAACCACCACTGACCTTTTTATTTAGTTTGTTATTTTCGGAAATCGATTTCTGCAAATTGTGAAAAATTTAGGTAGTTACAGAATTATCAACAAGTTTGTAGGTAATTCTGTAGCTCTGCCTACCCCACTCTGGGGACGAAGGAGTGAGTTTTTGTATATGTAAGTATGTGTATTTCCATGGGGAGTCAACTTAAACACGTATTCGTACACGTATTTCTGTAAAAGAAATTGAAAGTTGTTAAGAAAAGGTTTGATTGTAATTATTTTAATAAGGTTCAAGACCGTTTTATAGGAGCAATGGGGATTTCGAAAAGTACATTAAAACATATAATATAAAAATGTAGTTTCTAGGAATCCACAGGTGGGTATAACAGCTCTTTATACTTCCAAACTAAAGTAGTATGTGAAGGCGGGGTGTTCTCTATTTAAATTAACGATGGAAGAATTCGATAATGATGATTTTGTTTTATTTGTATCATGACAAAAAGTCATATTGCATTAAAATTTGAAAAAGATAATTAAACGTAATATTATTACAGTAAGGTTTATTTTGTATTGATGGTTATTCTTTACATAACTTTTTACGGTAGCTGCGAAAAGTTTTGCAAGTTGTTAACAGAACAGAACCGCATATCACGATCGCGTGTGATCGCTCAGGTCTGCATGAATCAGAAAAAGTGATTCCAGTGGAGAAATTCGCCAGAAAATTTCCTCGTGCGGCAAGCGATATGCCTGCTATAGTGGCACAATTAACTCGGAAATTTATATTTGAATGCTTAAAAAACTTCCTAAAAACACACTTTTTCGACATTGTTCTGGCGAGATTTGGCAAGTTGTCACTATTCGTTGTGAGCTTAGAACTAGTATAATCTGAATTCTGTCGATATAGTGCCAAAGAATACGAATCAGCCAAATTGCCCAGAACTACGGCCAATAAAAAAGAATGGGCTGATATTAAAACAAAGCTGCAGAAAACATGCCAACCGACCCCATCATTACCTGATTTTAAAATAAAGTGGATGATATGTACTAAACTGGTCGGAAATGAATCCGTGCAAAATTCTATGAGTCGCGTCAAGAGATAAGACCTACTCTGTAAAAACCATAAAATTGTGTTAGCTGTTCTATTTTATAATACGAGGGTGGGATGATAAGTACCTAGCCTAAGTAAAAAAAACTTGAATTTTGGTTTTAAAACTAATTTTATTTTTCGACATAATCTCCGTCTAGGTCTATGCACTTATTCCATCTTCGCTCTAAAGCTGTGATGCCTTCCATAAAATGATTCCTTTCCAGGCCTCCAAAATAGTCCTCTACAGCGGCTATGACGGCATCATTAGTGGCAAATTTCTGTCCACCCAAAAAAGTTTTAAGCTTCGGGAACAGATGGAAGTCGGATGGTGCCAGATCAGGCGAATAAGGTGGGTGGGGCAGCAAATCGTACTTCAATTCGCCGATTTTCGCCATGGCTTTAACACATGTGTGACCCTGGCATTGTCTTGATGGAATATGATTTTTTTTTTGCTAATCCTGGTCGTTTTTGCTGAATACATTGATGTAGCTTATCTAAAAGGTTAGCATAGTATTCTCCATTAATGGTTTCACCTTTAGGAAGGTAATCGATCATTAAAATTCCACTAGCATCCCAAAAGACGGAAGCCATAACTTTTCCAGCCGACTTTACAGCCATAGCTTTTTTGGGGCCCGAACATCCAGATTCAGTCCACTGCTTTGATTGAATTTTTGATTCTGGCGTGTAGTGGTGAACCCATGTTTCATCTGTTGTTACAAAACGACGCAAAATCTCAGCTTTATTTTTCTGAAAACGATCCAAACATTCCTTCGAGTTTTGCACGTGGATTCTTTTTTGATCGGGCGTAAGCAATCGCGGCACCCAACGGGCGGATAACTTTTTCATATTTAATTCTTCATCTAGAATATGATGTACCCGTTCCTTTGAGATCCCTGTAGTCTCAGCTATTTCTGATAACTTCAATCGTCGATCAGCCAAAACCATATCGTGGACTTTGCAGACCATTTCTGGAGTCGTGACGCTTTTTGGACGTCCAGGGCGAGCTTCGTCTTGGACACTTGTACGGCCTCGTTTAAATTCAGCCACCCAGTTTTTTACCGTAGCGTATGATAGAGCACATTCCCCCAAAACATTCTTTAACTCATCATAAATATCTTTTCCCTTATTACCCTTCATGTAAAGAAACTTTATCACCGCTCTTTGTTCAATTTTATCCATTTTTAAAACAATCGTCGCAATAAATTTTCAAATGACAGAAAAATCAATATTTTTTTAAGCCATGAATTTCAAATTTCGAACACAGATAGCCAGAGACACACATTTTATATTACGCTAGTTTATTTTTAAATACAACCTTTTTAAATAGCTAAGGCCAGTTACTTATCATCCCGCCCTCGTAAAATATGCCAAATACTAATATGCCAAAATATATGTATTACAGCAATGCGTTATACGATATATTTCCGTACTGGTTAACAGAGTCCACACACGCAGGTATAATATATATTAATATATATTATAGCAAGATATCTTAATTTACCTTAATAGACCTTGCTGTAAAATATATATTTATATTTTCCCTCGCTACTCTAATGAATAGGATGGATATATACTTTCATTTCTTAGTATTGGGCGGTTCTTTACTATAATTTCATAAATATTCCGGTATATTAATATATATATTACAGGCCCGTTTGCTATGGGCTTCAGGCCGTGCAGCGCGCCGCGGTGCGGTCGATGTATTTGTTTCACCGCGCGAGTCACGATTTCATTTTTTTTAAACGTGCCTTTTAAACTAGCCATGGGGAAACATTAATGCACTCTATTTGGCTGTAAAAGTATAAGTGACAAAAACGAATTAATAGATATGAATAATATTTTAGTACCTTACCTATAAAACAAATTGAGCTTAATTATTATTTTAAAGGTTGTTAAAAGACTCGTTTAGACCAACTTGACGAAACCCCTACGTTTATGTAATTGTAGACTGTCTGTATGCAGAGAATGGAGACTATATTTGAATTTGGACGTAACTTTCCTTAATTCTGAACAACCAGTACAAAGACAGGGATTTCGTTAAGTAAGATAATTATATTTTTTATTATTAAGAAAGTATTGGTGGCATCTAGACCGTCATACTGACACTGACAGATGTTATTGTGACGGTGACAGTTCTTGGTAGATTTGATGGAATTTAATTATAAACCCGATATATTTTAAATTATTACAAAAAAAAAAAAAAATGTAGTAAATCTCAGTAACAGAACTTATGAACCGACAAGGTATATTTATAAAATTGTAGATAGAGATGCCACGAATATTCGGTTATATTCGGTACTTATTGTAATATTTGGTATTCTACCGAATGTTGCATTTTATTCGGCTGAATACCAAATACCAAATTACTAAGAATGAAAACGCACACATTAATTAAGGTTTGGTGAACCTGTGATATTGTTTTGTAATAAGTACTATGATGAAAACCATTTCATGTAATAATGAACCTATTGCGTATCCTGACACTATATACCAGCGTTGGGCGTAAGTAATAACTTTTGTAATTTAACTCTCGTCATTAAATTAAAAGTAGTTATAATGGCATGTACAGATACCAGAATTTGATTTTTTGAATTTGATACCAGTAAGTAAGCTTTCTTGGACGAGTATGAGTCATAAGACTGAGCCGGGAGTGTTACGCTTGGCAAAGGCTTACATACATTTAACATTATTAATAGCAGTTTATGTAACTGATACATGATTGGAGTCGTTAAAAACGAGTGTGGTATTTTGAAACAAGCCAAAACATCACACGAGTAGAAATATACATTACGGAAAAGAGTAAATTGTGGAGTATTCATTAGTGTACTAATACAATTCTCTATCCAAACGTGGGTACGCTTGCAAGTATGCACGTGTGCGTGTACGTAGGCGTTTTCAATATCACTACAACTTGTGTTTTTACCCCAGCCGGACAGACTGTGCCAGAGATACGTATAATTGGTTTAGGAGGTTCTTTGGTGCAAAGTGATTCATGTTCCTAAATATGTAGACGAGTTGCCGGGTTCTGGGCATTGTCATCTCAGTGTGAACGTGCTTGGTTAGTCGCTGATCAAGATTTTCTCATGTCATGACCCCGAGGTATTTTGTACACTCGATCTTTTGGATGACCGAGCAATTCGGCAAAATCACTATTCGTGGCATCTCTATAATAGTAGTCAGCAAAATATCCATAATAATATAGTTGTAACCTACCAGGAAGCAGCAGTGTTCGCATTTTTGTGTTTCGGTGTGGGAAATAAAATTACTAGCATACAGGTATTCCATCTTGGTCTTCAGGATTGCGGTCGTCAGGGTAACAGATCCCACTTACAATCATGTGGCCTGTGTGCTCGTTCGCCATAAAAAAAACCCAGATTCTTAATAGCTTTCGGTTGGCTATCGCTATCACGCTTGCACTCGCAACTGACAGTATATTTGTCACTCATGTGTCATATAAAAACGAAGATTGCCGATAGCTATTAGGATAATGGTACTACGGTACAATTATTTTACTTACGTAACCACCCGCTCTAGTTGACTCCCGGAATGTCTCCCCAACAGTGTTGTATAAGCTGAGCGCGTTCTCGACCAGATTCGCTGTTTGATATTCGCTTTCCTCGTCCTTAAGATACAGAGAGGCCTGTTGTCCAAATAAAACATCATAAACAAATGAATTTACAAGAATGTTTTTTATGAGGAAATGTATGAATATATCAGCATAGATAGATAGGCTTAACAAGTTTCGTTCTATCGATGATAATAATAGTTGTAGAAACCAGAAAAGATGTATAGTATGAACGTAATCTAACTACTAGTATTTAACACACGCTTACTTTAACTCTATGCATGTTTTTTGGTTCCTACAAACGTAAAAATCGATATCAAGTAACTTGTGTAGGCTTGCTCCAATCCAACAAAACTCAATAAGTGAACAAGTCGACAATATTAGCAAATTATATACTTGTAAAGTTTTATGGGATAGGAATCTGGCGTAGCCATGTGTGCCATAATAGTTTGTTCCACTCACCTGAGCAGTAGCGCACAGCAGCCAGGCGGTGCTGATGTCACTGAGCGTCTCTATGCGCTCCGGCGTGAAGGGCTCCAGGCAGGGCAGCGACAGCGCCAAGCGGCACACGAGCACCTCGTTCACCAGGAAGTGTTGGCTGTGGATGGTTGACCCGTAAACAAGAGGAAAAACCGGCCAAGTGCGAGTCGGACTCGCGCACGTATGGTTCCGTACCACTATACATCTAAATAAATGTTTTTCTTTATTCTTTATTATATTGGAGTTGATTGAATGAAAGGTAAAATGCGGTTTACGATTTATAACGTATTAAAAAAAAACTAATTATTAGATCTCGTTCAAACCAATTTTCGGTGGAAGTTTGCATGGTAATGTACATCATATATTATTTTTACATTTATAATTCCCTTATTTTAGAAGTTACGGGGGGGGACACACACATTTTTCCACTTTGGAAGCGTCTCTCGCGCACACTATTCAGTTTAGAAAAAATATATATTAGAAACCTCAATATGATTTGTGAAGACCTATCTATAGATACCCCACACGTATGGGTTTGATGAAATATATTAATTTGAGTTTCTTGTTTTTTTTTCTATTTTTGTATGAAAATCTTAATGCGGTTCACCGAATAAATCTACTTACAAAGTTTCCATAGTATAGCTCTTATAGTTACGGAATAAAGTGGCTGTGACATACGGACGGACAGACGGACGGACGGACAGACATGACGAATCTATAAGGGTTCCGTTTTTTGCCATTTGGCTACGGAACCCTAAAAAAAGTAACTCGGGTCACATTTCAAGTATTAGTAAAGCCATTTTTAACTCACAGCGCGACGTCAGAGTGGAACTGCGGCGATATAGCAGACTCCTTAGCCGAGAGCCAGCGGTTGAGGTAGCGCTGCAGGCAGGGCAGCGATGAGCAGACCTTCAGTATTACGGAGCCGGCACGCAGCTCCATCAGCAGGGACGAAGCGGTGGTCGACACCCACTTCTATTAAATTATCATTTCGATTTATATAAAAAATATAAAAACGTGTCTTTTATATATACAAGCTTCAATACTGCCGCGCTAGCGATTTTGGCAGTTACGAGTAGTACGATAACCATACAGGGGTTTTTACTACGGTAAAAAACATATCGTCTTTGACCTGTTATGGTATTGTTTTGACGTCATCCGGAATTACTGTCAAGTAAATAAGAGCTATCAAAACGGTGACAATACGATAATAGATAAAAAACTATATTGTTTTTAGCGTGTTGAAAAGAGGCCCTGACTTACTGCCAATATCGCTAGAGCGGCAGAATATTAAACACTAGCGGTCCACCAGCGGGTTCACCCCGCTGCAAATTTCCGACTTTCCCAGTTTTTTTTTTTTCTGCGCTATTTTTTTTTTTTAATATAAGGACTTTCTACGAGGCATTAGAATTTTTTTCTAAGAATATTATGAAACTGCTAAAGCCGTTCTTGACTTATAGCGTGACCAGGAGAAATAGGGGTTAATTTTTATATACTGGGTCTTTTTTTATCAATGCACAAATTTAACATATGATTTTTTTATCATTAATATAATATATTACGACAATATAACGAGTTAAAAATAAATAAATATTGCAAATTATCTCTCTTTTACCTTCTCGTGTGTGGACACAAAGTCACACTAGAAAATCACTTTTTACAAACCTCAAAACAACAAAAACCTTTTTACAATTAAACTAGTTTTTTTCGAGAATACCGAAACTTCAGCTGACAGCGTCATGTCACTACAATTATTGCAGTAAAAAAATATAAGGTTAATTCGAAATTCGAAAGTGTAGCAAGACGACTAGTCTTCTAAAGGATGGGATTTAATTTTACAAGTACGCAATTTTTACTTGAAACATTAATCATTTGAAAATATTTATTTTTAAAACTACCTGCTTTTAATCTTTGATTTTAACTAGCCTTTTTTTTCATGAAGGTGTGATTATGTTAACTGTTATTAATTTGTCCTAATAAATAAATATTTATTTGGACAAATTAATAACAGTGTCTAATTTTACCTTAAGCCTGGTACACTTATCCCTATCGAGCTATCTCTAGTAGTAGTATTGTGAATTTAAGCTTCGAGGCGTAAACTACAATAATCGAGTCGCGAGTGCTGTCTATAAAGCCTCTTAAGCTTTGATGGTAGTCTATAAAGTTTAGAGCATTTGAATGTTCAAATCAAATCAAAACGTTTATTGCGATCATGCTATATATTAACTTAAGACAAAAGGTCTTAAGTTAATATTATGTTCAACATGAACCCTGCTAGGGCACAGACATCTTAAAAATATTGTAATAAACTTATAAGTATAATATCTTACATTAAATATTTTATAATTTTATTCTAATATTTTACACGCATGGCACAAATTAAGGTAATAAAATGTATTTTTTAATTCTAATTAAAGAACTCTTGAAGTTAGTAGTATGATATAAGTAATAAAAAAAAATGAGCTGTTATCTTAACTGGTTGGGGTTTTCTAAATTTTTAATTGAGCTAGAAATATTATTATAAATTATTATTGACATTGCGAATGGGCCAGAATGGATCATTTGTCGAGTTGTCCCTTTGTCGTAAATTTTGTGGGCGAGAATATTGAGGGAAAAGATACATTATTATTTTTTACAAAAGTACAAACTTGAATAGGTGAATGAATAGATGTTAGGGTCAGTATTTCCTGTTGGACGAAATGTGATCAACAGCTTTCCGTTTGCCCTATATTGACTATTATCCTAATGCAACGTTTTTGCGATCTAAACAAGTTTACAGCGTCTGAACTATTGCCTCACAAGACAATCCCGTAGTGCTGCCAGGAGTTCGCGTACGCATAGTAGGTGGTAGCGGAATCAATGTTTATGCCTAAAAGAGGAAAAGTGCTTACGCATTCTAATTTAATGTTTTGAAAATGGTAATTTATATTCAAGGACGGCTTTTGGGTTGGTTTAAATTGGATTAGTTTAGTTTTGAGGATTTTTTTTTGAAGGTCATGGTCCTGCAGCCAAGTAAATACTTTAGATAACGCATAGTCTAATTGGTTAATATGGTTAGACTCGTTTTCACAGGGTAATGTCACTAGTGAAATGTCATCGGCAAAGAGAGAACACGGGCCATACACATTTTGTGGTAAATCATTAAATAAATGAGAAAAAGCATACATCTAAGAACCCTCCCCTGCGGAATCGAACGAACAACTTTAGTTAGCTGTTATCGAATGAGTTGGGTTTCGCCTGTGTCCTGATTGAAGTTCTCTATTTCGACGCACTGAAGTTTTAAAGGCTTTTAACAAATCAGATCACTCTATGACATATGCGATACGAGTATATACTATAGAGATAATACTTTTTAAATACTTTTATTTTCATTTCTTATGAGTCACAAAGAGAGTAATACGAGTAATACTCAAGCAAGAGCAATATAAACTTGTACAGTTTGTAAAAATATAGGGTACGAGGCCCGACAATAAAACAATCCATTTATATTTGTGCATGTTTTGTACAACAACTATCCTATATTCTAGATCGTTTTGAGTTTCATTTACAACATTTTAATCGCCCGGTAACAATCGCTAACTTTCTTACAAAAAGTAATTTTCATAATTCCGATTATCGTTAATAATTTGTGAATTTTATTGTTAAATATTAACAAACTCCATGCAGATTGTAATAGCTTTACTACAACAGTTCTGACAATTTATCATAAAAGTTGGAATGCTAAACGAAACCCCATTATGTTGATATCCATATTGAACGTAACCATGGTAACCAAATAACAAAGCGATGGATATTAACCATTAAATTTTAGGAATTAATTAAAAATGTAATTTTAAACACATAAGTCTCAAAATTAATTATGTTTATAATATACGTGAATTTAATTGGTTTTTAAAATATTTTTAACTGTTTATTATACAAATTAGGATGTCGAATGTTAAATATACGCCTAGACTGTTATCCATGAAGATCGTAACCATAGTAATAACAATGCTTTAATAATTATTATATAACTGTTATTACCATGGTAACGCTAATTATAGAATTGTTTTCCCGCTTCTGTTACGCTATAGGTGGTATTCTACCATTAACGATATCAATGTTAGCTGTTTATAGTACGCGAGTAGAAAAAGATATAAATTCACCTTTTAAAGTTTGACTTTTATATGAAAAACGCAAGGGTGATCTACATCTTTGGCCTAGGCTGTATCTAATATTATCAGTGCATAATTGTTTTATTATAAACATCAAAATATCCAATATTTTGAAATATAACCGATATATATCGGTTAATCCTTTTCTTTGTAAGGTCGGCCAAAAAAGTGGTCTACCAGTTATGACAAAAGTTTCTGTGAGGTCTAATTATCGCTTAGGTTGACAATTGACACTGTCATACGAGGGTCAAACTGAAAGTTCTTAGAAAATCAAAAACTGATTAAACTAGCAAGTTATTAGCTTTATTACATCTTTTCAAAATAGTGTCCATTGACGTCAATACATCGCTGCATGCGATGGAACCACTGACAAAAGCACTTTGCCCACTCGTCCTTTTGAAACGCAGCCACGGCTTCCTCGGCGTCCATAAAACGTTTTCCTCGAAGTTTTATTTTTATTCTCGGGAATAAATAAAAATCGCAAGGTGCGAGGTCCGGGCTATACGGCGGGTGAGCCAGTAATTCCACGTCTGACGTCGCCAAATAGTCGATCGTTCGCCTGGCGGTGTGTGACGAGGCGTTGTCGTGTTGAAGGAGGATCCTACTGCGAGGTCGTTTCTCCAGAACTTTTTCCAAGACAAGTGGCAAACAATTGTTAGTGTACCACTCTGCAGTAACTGTTTTTCGATCCTCTAAAACAATTGTTGCGTAATGACCTGTCCTTCCGAAGAACGAGGCTACCGTCTTTTTTCCCACGCTTCGACCTCTCTTCACTTTAGTTGGCAACTCCCCGGAAGGAAACACCCACTGAGCAGACTGACTTTTAGTTTCGGGATCATAACAGTAAATCCAGCTTTCGTCACCCGTAAGTATGTCGAACACGGCATTTGAGTCACCTCCGTTAAATCTTAAAACCATTTCACGGCACCAATCAACACGACGGAGTTTTTGGGCCTCGGTCAAATTATGAGGTATCCACCGGGCACAAAGCTTCCCGACCGCTAAATGTTCATGGAGGATTTTGTGCACTTGACTCATACCGATGCCCAAGCTTGTACGAATCTGCTGATAGGTCACTCTTTTATCAGTCTCTATCATACGCCGCACAACACTGATGTTATCTTCAGTCGTTGCCGTAGAAGGCCGGCCCTCACGCAGATCATCAGTGAGATTATTGCGACCACACTCATTAAACCACTTGTAAACAGTGGCACGAGATGGGGCTTCATCGTGAAAGGCCAATCGTTGTCTATCATAACTTTCTTATTGACTTAAATGACATCGAAAGTCATAAAAAATCATAGCACGAAAATTTTCTCGCGTTAAATTCATGCTGACGTGACACAGACAATTTTCAATTTGCCGCCAAATCGTAAAACAAATGACAAATGAATATAATACATACTCAATAATATTGGCAAAGAAATCCATTTTCAAAATTTTAAACTTATTTTTTTATTATATTGTTTACAAGTGGCCAGATCTAAAAACTTTCAGTGTCGCCCTCGTAATATCAAACAAGGGAAAAATCGAACTTGCTGTGGAACTTTCTATCGTTTCTATTTATGTCCATAATTATAAGTTCAAGTTCAAGTCTTTATTCGCGACAAAAAATAACACATACAAAAAAAAAACTAATAAATAAAAAAACTAATAAATAAAAAAACACACTTTGTCACGAAACGGACCCTGCTCAGCATGTTGCTAGCTTTACAGCCAGCGCTGGTCTTCCGCAGGACCCATTCGGTGAAATCACGGTGGGCAACAACAACAGATACACAAATGACAAGGACTAAGAAAAAATATAACTAAAATACTAAACTACACACATAATAATCAAAAAAAAAGAAGGAAATTGTTGAAATTGTTTCTATAACATTAAATATTCGCTATCCACCTTCTTTATACTTTTGTGTCTATGACAGCTTTAACTAGCTGACACCGTCTGACTTGACATGGTTGTTCTATTGTTGAACTCTCGTACAATTATCCCAATATAGTTTTCCACATAATACTGCGTCTGTTATTAGAAATAATGAACAAAAATACAAACATCGAAACGTTGCATCCCGCACTACGTGTGTATGGGCCTTTACGGTAACAGTGAACGCAGCCCACACACAACCGTTAACAACTAGCGCCAGCGGGATCACAACGAAACAGAACAGAAAACAAACCATAAACAAACCAAACACTAAACATCAAATAAAACCGCATGGGATTGAGGCTACAAAACATATAACAATTACCTATGACTAATTAGCACAACAAATATTATTATATGTACTTATGTTCCCGGTTACATCCTTATTTGGTCTGCCGCGATGCTGGATTCTACCCATTTGTAGGTACACATATGTCCGTAACTAAAACGATTGTTGACTGAGGGGGTTAAGGAGACCAGGATCTGATGTGATGCAAATGATGCCTAGATTTTTTGATTTTGCATAAAACTTGTCATTTTTGTGTTTTGCAAGAACATATTTCACAGTGTCAACCGACATGTAAACAATGACCATAATATACTCGTATTTGTCAAATTCATTCATTCTTCTGAGTGTCATAGTATTATAGGCAACCAGTTCAGGGTACGTTGCAGACGAATATTAACCATATCTGTCGAAATTATGGATGTGTTGTTTGCGTGCGAGTTTCATTTGATTTAGTTATATTGTGATATGAATACAGATGATTTAACTCGCCTTTAAACCAGGGCTCAGAAACGTTATTCAAAATAACGTTTTAAAAACGTTTCGAACCGTTCTTTGTTCAACATTTTGTTCGGAACGGAAACGAAACGAGAACGTTATCAAAAACCGGTTTAATCCACGGGACGAGGCCGCGCGCGGCGTTCGGCTACAAAGCGGCGACAAGCATGAACTTGTTTAGTAATGTTAGATACTACCGAACCCAGCAAATGGAAAAAAACGGTAAAAACGTTATATGGATCAAAAAAATATTTAAATTTCGTTCTTGTTCAAAAACGTTTTCTATAACGTTATTTGCGAACGAAACCGAAACAAATCGTTCCTTAGGCATTTAAGACGAAACCGTTTCGAAAAAAATACCGTTTTCCGAGCCCTGCTTTAAACGGGGACGCCTTTTATGGAAACGTCCCATAAACGAGGAGCGTTCAATAAATTCTCGGTATGAGAAGGAAAACAAAAGCATACGATCAGTGTTTTATTTTTATTTTTCAATATATTCCCCCCCTATGTTTATACATTTATAAGATCTGTAAAAATATTTTTTGTTTCAAAATGGTCCACCACCGCTGCCTTCACCTCTTCATCATTAGAAACTTGATGTCCACGAACATCCTTTTCAAGATTCGGAAACAAAAAGTAATCGCTGGGGGCCAAGTCTGGAATGTACGGCGGGTGAGTAATAGTTTCGAACCCAAATTTAAGAACAGCAGCCTTGGCAACATGAGCAGTATGCGCAGGGGCGTTGTCATGAAGAAGCAGCACTCCTCTGGTCAATTTTCCCCTCCTCTTCTCTTTGATTGCTTCTCGTAATTGGCGTGATATGTTAGCGTAGTACTCTCCTGTAATATTCAAACCCTTTTCTTTATAATCTATTAATAGTATCCTTTCACAATCCCAGAATATTGTCACCATGATCTTGCCAGCTGAAGGGAATACTTCGAATTTCTTTGGATGAGGTTTTCCTTTAACGTGCTACTGCATCGACTCTTGTTTGCTCTCAGAGTCATAATGATGAACACAAGTTTCATCTCCGGTAACAATTTTTTGGAGCAATACATCAGGGTTTTCACCACGCAGCTCAATGAAATCGGAACAACAAGCAATGCGCGAATGCTTTTGAAACGGTGTCAACATTCGCGGTACCCATCTCGCACTAACTTTTTGGACATGTTAAGATGATCGTGGATAATACCATGTATTGTACCAATAGAAATATTGTTTTTTTATAGACCTAACCTTCACTCGACTATCTTCCAGTATAATTTTCTTCACTTTTTGAATGTTTTCTGGTGAGGTAGCTTCAACAGGCCGATCAGGTCTATGGTCATCTTCTATGCTCTCCCTCCCACGCTTGAATTAATTTGACCACTTTTGGTAGATAATCAATGAGCGGACTCACGGTGAACTAAATCCATTTCTTTTTTAGTAGACTTTTGGTTTTTTTTCCTATTTGGTCAAGAATTTTATCACTGCTCGATGCTCCTATTTAATTAACATAATAAATCGCTCATGGTGATCACGTAAATCAAGTTTGTTCAGCTGTTGCAGAAAAACAAAAGAACGTGTGGGGTTCAAATTTACTTTTTTTTTTACTGTCAACGAATGACTTAGCGGCCAGTGTTAAGAAGTTTACTAAAAAAGTTTGCAAGAGCAATACCGAGAATTTATTGAACGCCCCTCGTAAAAGGGTCTGTTACGCCAAGTTTTTGTAACTGGTTTTTGCCACTATGTTTAAATTAAGTTGATAACAACGAGTGACAGGTACTAAAGTTGGGTATTAAATGTTTTTTAACCACACTTTAAGACTTTAGTTATTAGTTTTATTAGAAACATTACGATCATTAAATAAGATAAATAAATAAAAAATTAAAAAAGGATAATTTTAACAACTTTCATTAACTGTTTTGTATTACCAATTAGAAGTCATCATTAGTGATCGGAATAGAGTGCCATTTCGGGAGACATTTTTCTTGATGTTTTTTTCACAGATTTTTTTCTTGATTGAAAAAGTTGTTGATTAATTGAAAAAGTTTATATAAGAAAACACTAAAATTAAATATTTTGGTAATTGTAAATAAATCGTGTATAAACATTATTTTTGTATAAAATTTACAAGTAACGATCGTGTATTCATAAAATAAAAACACGAAACAACAACATTACATGTATGTTATTACATTTTCTATTATATAAAAGTGAAAAACCAGAACGGGATAAAAAACGAAGGAAGAACAAAGATGATGCTTTACCAATTTTGAGAACTTTGTTGACACGTTTCTCGAAAACAACGCACGTGATCTAAGAATAAACTATTGAAATCTATTATGTAGACATGAGAATAGAACAAGAGCATAAAATTTACCGGTTTCTCTGATGATTTTTTCTACAATCACGTAATGAAATCTCGATAACATTAACAATTTGAACAGTAAGCCATTGTTCGGTAATATTTCGGCTAACGTTCGGATCCGTGTCGCTTAATACCTTATGTTTAAGTAGACGAAATTGGTCTCTAATAATACCTTAAGCCCTGCTTAGACTGTAAAACCACGGTTTGTGATTAAAGAAATAGATAGCTAATAAATATAAATAGCTATATTTAAGTTCCGATCTGCTATTGAAGGCCTGCATGCAGGATAAAGAGGTTCGTCTAGGACAGGTTTTATAGCTTCGGCAGTCCGACGAGAGTTATTATGTTCTCTGCGGAAGGAACAGTGTCTATTCTCCGTGACTTTTTAAATAAATGTAGATGAAAATACACCTTTTACATTAAAAAATAATTCTATTATAAGTGAATAGAGTTCATTTTCAGTATGAGGTGGCCAGTAATGGAACGGTGGCCACAGAGTACAAGAGGTTTTAATTCCTGAGTTTAATGTTGACATATTAGTAAATGTCTTTTTATTTCCACATCGTTAGGTTGCTAATCAGGGCTCATGAACAATTGTGACAAGTATATTCATATAATTCACTCACGCGGGTGGAGCCGCGGGCACGTCTAGTTAATTTTTTTTTTTTTTTAACTTTCTATGACAATTTAATAATAGCAAACTAAACAGGCAAAATTTCGTATACTGCCTCTTAAGAGTGCGTTGGAAAAACAATATATAAATTCCAAAAGATTTTTGATAAGACGTACTGTTTTATTTTTTGTTTGCATGAATCTCAAAACTAGTGTCTTAATATTTCGTATATCCCGTCAAATGGCACTACCTAATCCGATCACTGGTCATCATGTATATCAATGATATGTAAATCATGATATACATATATCGGCGGTTATACAGGTGATTTTGGAAGTGTGGACCAAATAGAACAGGGACATAGAGGCGGTCATTTTTAATCATTTTACCCGATAAGTGCCTATACTATCCTTGACGGTTAAAAGTTATGATTGTGTGTAAAAAACTGTAGGTAACGACATCGCCTTATTTATTTTTTAAATAATAATTAATCCGCTGGCCCATTGCGTACTTGTTTATTTAGACTTAAATATACTTTTGCTAAATAAATGTTTGGTTTATATTATAAACATCGATGATGACTTTCAATGGGCCATCAGCAAATGTCGGCGGGGGTGAGTCATTCATTGGTTAATGCTGGTGTAGTAATGATAATGGGGTATTTATAAACTAATGAAATGATTTTATTGAGGCTGCCTTTCTGCTACGAGCTTTACGTCGCCATCAAAACAAATGGGTTTTTTTAGAACCTACGAAATGTATTCTATTTTACTTAAGTGTGAAAAGAGTTTCAGCTAGTATTAAAGCAAAACTCCTTAGACAATTATTATTATATACACGGTGTAACACGAGAAAACCGAATAATTTTAACAGTGTGTTCCTAAGGCCGTAAGAAACAAAAAAGATTATATGAACCCAGGTCGAAATATGATTTTAATTTTTGTTATGTTTTCATACATAATAAATTAATTATTTTTCCTACACCAGTAAATCAACGCCTTAGGATAAGCTGGCAACGTTTCTTATTGTTATCTCTTTTCATTAGAAGAGGCAGACATACTCATAGAGCAATTTCCTTGTCAAACAAATCGTTTCAAAGCAGGATTTACGTACAAATGCAAACGAAACTTCTTACTACGTTTGCAATTGTTATCTCTTTCCATTAGAAGAGTTAAGTAACACTTGGAGTCGGGCATTATTATTTTAAAGGAGGATTTACGTAAAAGTGCAATCGGAACTATTTACTAATAATTTACCTATTTAGACATGCTTCAGACTATCGCCGAGAGATTTACACTTTCGCAAAGTTAAAAATATTGTAACAGCCTCATTCGATTAAATTGGTGGTTATTTTTGCCCCAAACACTACGAGGACCAGGCAATTCTAGCTGTTTATTTAATCAAATAGTTCTAGGGCCTTATGAATAGGCCAAGAACTAGGGTTCATTTACTATTCGCTCTTGGATTCTCCAATGGTTGCGACAAGGCGTTGGGTACCAAATTAATTATGAAATTAACAAGTGGCCATGGCCTGCCAGCAGTAAGCCAGTAAAAGTAAGCAAAATATTACTGAGACTAAATAAATTAAATGGATTATTTTAAAGCAAAGTCTACAAAAAGTAGCCCGGAAATAGTTATTTTGAACTGTCATGGGTACTCCTTACATCAAACTGAAAACTACTGGCCACTTCATTCCGCAATCATAATGACATTAATGACTTACATTGCGTCATTGACATTGTTGTTATTGATATAAGATTTGTACGACGTACATTTTGATTTTCACAACGAAACTTTTAATATCTTGTACTGGTATTTATTATCTTGTCAGCCTTATCCAGTTGTTAAACTAGGCATAAGACGTTACAAAGTGTCTTCAGAAATAATGAATGTTAAATTGAAGGATTGACTTATGGAACGGAGACGTGGTCCCTCACAGTGAGCCTTTTAAATAAGCTCAGAGTTACTCAGCGTGCTATGGAGAGAGCTGCTCGGAGTTTCTCTACGGGATAGAATCAGAAATGAAGAAATCCGTAGAAGAACCAAAGTCACCGACATAGTTCTCAGAGTCTGCAAGCTGAAGTGGCAATGGGCTGGACACATTGCTCGTAGAACTGATGGCCGGTGGGGTGTTAAGGTTCTCGAGTGTCGGTCGGCCCCCTACTAGATGGACCGACGACCTGGTGAAAGTCGCCGGACACCGGTAGATGCAGAAGGCGTGTGACCGTTCGTGGTGGAAGTCTTTGGGGGAGACCTACGTCCAGCAGAGGACGTCCCCGGGTTGAAATGATGCAAATAAAAGTATCTATGGTATGCTTTTACTTAATAAATAAAATAAAAGTATTTTGTGTATTATTTCGTATAATTTGTGGATAACATGAATTGCATAAGTAAGATTAATTAGTAATTACAATAATAAAACGAAATGTTTACAAAATTAACTCGCTACAAGACAAGTACTACTTACTCCTGTCGACAGTATTCATTCATAAACAAATAAAAATAAACTGCATATCATAAAAATATTACATCCATTAAGATTCCGTTAAGTACTTACCATCTAAGGCCCGTGGCAAATTCATTGGATGGGGCCCTCTCAGTAAAATCGTCATGTTACTCCTGAGCTCGTAGCCTCTCGGGCCGGAAGGCTGTCTCGGGCCGAGGGGCCTCTCGGGCTGGGGGCCCGTGGCATTTTGCTGACTTGCCACCCTGTAGTTACGCCACTGGTATGTACCCAGTGCGTTACTGTCGGTGTCTTTCTTACACTTTGCTACTTGATACTCCAACGAACTGGTAATAGCACGAATACTTTTAATCCGTCGGCTTCATCATTATCACCATTTCTTCAACCTGTTACCGCCACTGGTAAGCACTCGAGTACGCCATTCATCCCGAATCCCGATCATATGCTGTTCTAATCTAATCCAAAATTGATCCGGCTTGCCTTCAGTAATTACAATGTTCCAAGATTTGTGAAAGTTTCTTCATATTTGTTTTTTTTTTGTCATAACATTCAATTGAATATTGGATTATTATTATTAATTTATCGATATTTTTACGTTTTTGGAGAAAAAATATTAAGCTGACGTTGACATGTAAACATACTAATGACGGTTCTGAATGAAAGTCAATTTACAGTCAACTTAGACGTGGCGGGCTCGCAACGTCGCAATTGTAAGGGTGTTTTGTACTGGAGATTTCATTACGACTTTTTTAAACATAAACGCAAATATCTCAAAAACCAAGCTGAATCTAGCAAACATTATACGACAATTTTAACTCCAAATAATGTCTGGAATACGCTGTTAAAATTATTCGGTTTCCTCGTGTAACACCGTGTATATATATGATACTATAAAGGTAAATCAAGTTATATTATATATCATATGATATCAAACCTCTCATATAGGCAATAAATCTGTTTAAGGATGCAACATTCTCTCTGGGTGAAATATCATTACAACGGCATAATTACATTTATTCTGTTGTGTCAATTAGAAGTGTATAAGGGGAGAAATAATTAAAATTAAAGTTTTGTCCTCTTTTAATATTCCTTTATGGATACACCTTATCCATATTAATATCTACAAGAAACAACAACATGACATTAATGAAGTAAAAATAGCTCACCCTAGCAGCCATCAATTCCCATATTTCAAAATTTTCAAAATTTTAATCTAAATACATAATTAGTTCAGTTTATCCATACTTTCTGACATTTGTTTGTTTGTAACACTTTCACAGGGGAGTTATCTTCATTACCAACATTAATTTTAACTGGTTTAGCGATTTAACGAATTAATGCATTTTGAAATATTATTACGACAATACTGAAGGTCAAAATCGAGGCGGTATTTTTATAATAATTAGGATATAGCGACTCCATGGATATTACAACCACGACGTGCCACCAAAAATTCTATGATGTTGTTTTCACGCCGCACTACCCGATGTACTATTTGCCGCTACGCGACGTGTGGAAGGAAAGTTGTCTCGTGGAATGGCAGTGAATGAGTTAAAACGTCTAAGCTATGGACTTTTGTAATATTAAACACATGCTACTTCTCTTAAATGTTAACAACTAAAACCATGTCTTGTAATCGTTTTATTTTTAGCAATAGTTCATTTTGTAATACGTTTTGTGATGCTCACTAAATTTAATATGACCGGACAAGTAGTTTAACTTTTAATATTTTTGTATGTTTAAATAAAAAACAGTTCCTTACATTTTTTCTTTGATTCTTATTAAAAGGCGCATGCGTGATTGCTTCGTGAAGTTGAACTAGCCAATCACGCCCCGTCATTTTAGCTAAATAAAATACTATATGTAGAGACAAAATGTATGAAGTCGCCTCTAAGGGATGTGGTCTGTATTTGCACCCCAACTGTGAACGACCTCGATATGAAGACGACAGGCATGAAAATTCCAATATATACTCGTATTCTTATCATGTACTTCATTTCAAAAATAACTTCTGTAATGCCTCACCTTCATGTCAATAGCGGATTGTTGCGGAGCACCTCCTTCCTTCCCGCTCTCCAAGCTGTCCTTACTTCCCGGAGAGACGACTGTGAGTGAAGGACTCTGCGTCATCATCGACGAGCCGGCATTTTTGAGCGGGGCAGTTAGCTGTTCCAGGAGCGCGTCAGAGCGACGCTGCGTCGTGGACGGCGCTTGCTTCTCGGTGCTGGTGGTTTGAGTGGCTGGAGATGCCGCCGCATCCGCTAAATAGTAAAATACGTTCAATATCAACACATCAGTCATGTTTTAGAAACAGATTGCCGACTACGAGGGCTGCACTGAGAAACTAATACCACTTCCTATTTCTACTCGCGTACTATATATAAACTGCTAATATTTAAATCGTTAACGGTATCAGAATAACCCCTATAACTAGTTAGGACTTTTGGTGGCAAATCGTGGTTCTAGAATCCATGGAGTCACTTTTTCCTATTTATTATTATAATACATACTTATTATTATGACACACTTTGATTTTGACCTTCAGTATTTTAATATTTCCAAAATCATGTATTCATAAGTCCATAGATAAATGCTTAATCAATTTAAATGAATTTTGGTATGGAGGATATCTCTGCTGTGAAAGCGTTTCAAACAACCAAATATTAGTAGGTATAGAATAATTGAACTAAAAATATATATATAGTTGTTTTGAAATATGACCCCACTGAAGGTCAAAATCAGTGTCATGTATTATACTAACGTGTTAAAATTATAAGCGTGACAACAGTAATATAAGGAGCGTTGCCATAGTAATAAGTTCTTTTGTAATTTTTATAGCATTTTATTACTAATGGGCGGGCGACGGATGCGAATGACGACAAAATAATGTCAGACAATATCCGTAATATGGATATGACTAAACTGATTTTAAAAAAGAGAACATGCAAAAAAGTTATAGAATTTTATTGTTGAAGGAAATAATCATATATTTTTTCATAGGATTTTTCAGTACTTTCCTTTTATAGTTCACTATATACTTATATAGGGAAAATGACCTGTCCACATATACAGATGTAAGAGGGGCGTAATTCTTAAGTGATACTTCAGTACTGTATAATATGTACTGATTTATAACAAAAGCTGCATGTATTTTCACACATAAATACGAGTAGTATAGATGAATTATCGAGAACATGGAATTGCAATTGTAGTGGTTGTACCGATTGCAACAAAAGGAGTATAATTTTGTCTTAAGTAAATAAAATTACATACCCTTAAGAAATGGAATAAGAAGTAGTCCCCTATTTTTTGCTTTTAGTCACTATCATGTTCTTCATCTGAGCCGTCACAAGTATTGATAATAAGATTGTCTGACATCGATATTCATTTTCTTCACTTTCGACATGGCGACAAATATTTTCCCAGTCCTCAGCAGTAATAGTATTCATTCGGTCAGTTGCTAAACTCATAATGCCTTGCATGTTTAAAGAAACGTTTCTTTTCGCTACATATCCTTTTACCATGGACCAAATATTTTCGATCGGATTGAATGTCGGGTGATACGGTGGCCATCGTAAAACGAAATCGCTCTTTATTTTGTTTAATTAAATCATACCAATTGGTTTTGTACATCAACGGGCTATATGAAATGTTGTGTTCTATCCACCAATCCATCATTTCTTGTTTAAGAGAATTTGACGCTGGAGCACGATTCAAAAGTTTGTTGTTATAGGACGCATTATCTACGATAAGTACGCTATTGGGTTTAAGGTTCGGTATTAACTTTTCTTTTTACCATTTTTCGTAGTTGACAAAGTTCATCTGGTCATGGTAATCTCCCGTTTTTTGGTGTGCCTTAAACATTAACAGAGCGTTGGGAATAAAACCATCTTTTCCTCCTGCGTGCACTATTATTAACCGCTGGCCTGTACTGATTTGTTTTTTTACACCAAATTCTGTTCCATCGGTCCAAGCCTCTCCGGACAAATGTGAAGTGTGGATGTAAGTTTCATAAGTATAAACTGGTGGTCTATCTTTAGACCGATACTCCGCAATTTTGGTATGGTAAATTATTCTTAGCAGTCGTATGTTGTGTCTTTCCATTAATATTTTCGGTTGTCCTCGGTCTTTTTCCATTTGAATCCTAATTTTTGTATTTGTTTTCGTAAGGTGGAAATGCCAAATTTGTAATCTATATCGGATTTTAACACAGAGTGGAGTGCCTTTAAGGTTGGAAATTGTTGGACAGAAGAAAATTGTATATAGCTCTCCGGATGACTTCCTGATCAAAATCGTCTACTGCTGATGACGGACAAGTACGTAACTTTTTATTTCTCGGGGAGGTGAATTTCTTTGTTGATGCGAATTTCTCACTATTGCTCTCAGACACAATGTTATAAACAGTAGAGAGACAAACACCTGTAGCTTTTTCAACTAACTGGGCAGCGGTGTAAGGGGAATTTTTTTTTTCAGTAAGTTCATAATATTTATAACAGTAAAAATAATTTGCTTACTTTGACTCTCGATCGGACCAAAAGTACTCACTGCCATATTTTTTGAAAATTATGTAATTTACACTTAGTCGTACGGGCTGACACAAAATTATTCTGATTATTGTGGGAATAGAATAAAATAAGACGTAAAAATATATGTACAACGTAAATAATATTCACAATTTGACACTGACATTATTTTGGTATTTACTTCTTCAATATATAACAAACCTCTTTTTATGCTGATAGTACGAGATAATAGAAAATTCAAATATAGAATGCCTGTAAATATACAATACTACTACGTATGCAATTCCATGCTGTCGTTAATTCATCTATACTTGAAATGTAATAAAAGTCTTATCCATCTTGTGCTTTTGTCAACATATCAAACCCGGAACCAGAAATAGCGTTTGGTGAATAAAATAATAATTAAAGTAAGTTTTAGTGTGTTGGCTCTATGTGAATCCGACTTTTAGCAGTAATACAGGCAATCGGGGAAAACACATGTTACTAGATATGTTAATTGCCCAAAATGGTCCACATACACAACACAAACATTGAAATGAAAAGTTACAATTCGTAATGCCTGAACTAGGTCACTAGGTGGCGCTTATGGCTTATGTTTAACACACGCTTGCGACAGCTTTCAATGTTCGAGTGCGCAAACTAAGCTGGTTTGGGGGCCGAGATTCGCGCCACCCGCTTCCCTAACAATATTGGTAATATTGGTAAGTAACTTGGTAAGTAACGGACCAACATTGGAGATATAAATCTTGATTTAATGTTAGTACTATACAGGGTGCCTTCAAATTGGTAATACAAAACACTTAATTGTGGCTCAGTTATTGACGAAAAATTGATTAAATTAACTCAGTTGTTAAAATTAGCATTCTTAAATTATCATTATTTTTCTAATAAAACTAATAATTAAAATCCTTAAGTTGTTACCCTATATACACGGTGATTTTTTATAGGTGATCAGGAGTTGGAAATTATTAATAAACAACAAAAATTGAATTTAATGGTTGATGTCTCAAACAATTAACTCACCGTTTAATTTATTTAAGTTAATGATATTTTTAAAACCAATCACCACTGGATACATGGACATCCTACATTAATTATTGAAGTGAAGTAGATGCTTCAAGTACCATCGCTTTGGCGGGAAATTTGACAGATATTACGCCAATAAACTTGTTACCTTATCAGTTAAGAGTTGTTATCGTGTAATGATAGGATAACGATTCGAAACTGCAAAACAATAGTTGATACGTGATTATTTGATTAACATAAAGTGCATTTAACATTCATCTGCTGGCTAACATGTAATTCATAAATAAGTAAAACGATAGTAATTTAATAGGCAGTGTTTAATTGAACCAAAAAAACTACAAATCTCAACCAACACTGAACTTAAAAATTGAAACATAATTTAACAACTGTTCAAAATGACCACCATTTTGTTCTAGACACAGTTCCGCTCGACGCCTGTGATTATTTCTTATTCTGCTAAGAACAGTGATGGCTCGTATTTTACTAAATGCACTTATTATTCTTTGGCGGAGTTCTTCTACCCTATTGAACTCTTGTTCATAAACAATACGCTTGACGTCACTCCAAAGATAAAAATCTAATGGAGTGACGTCCGGACTTCTTGGGGGCCATTGGATGGGCCTTCAGCGGCCAATCCTCTGCCCTGGGAACTCTTCATCTAGGTACCCCCGAACCCTACGTTCAAAATGTGCAGGTGCACCATCGTGCTGGAAATGTAAATTGTGTAAATACGGCAGTAGCACATCTTCCAATAGCTCTGTGACCACATGCCTTAGCAGGTTCAAGTAGTTTCCTCAATTCAATGTGCCTTCTATGAAATGGGGTCCAATTAAAGTGCCATTAATAATCCCTCAGAAGACCTCAGGAAACGTATAGAGGCATTCGAAATGTGGTGTTATAGGCGGATGCTAAAGATCAGTTGGACACAGAAAGTGACGAATCAAGAAGTCCTGCTACGTGTCAACATGAAGCGATGTCTTTGGGATAACATCCGCCAAAGAAAGATTGCATATCTTGGCCATGTACTACGGCATGATAGATACAACCTCTTACAGCTGATAATGATGGGAAAGGTCGCTGGCAAAAGACATGTAGGCCGCCGGAAGAAGTCATGGCTGAGGAATCTCCGGGAGTGGACTGGTGTCACGAGTGCTGCCCATCTGTTTCGCCTCGCGAGAGACAGAGAAAGGTTTTCAGAGCTGACTGCCAACCTTCGCTAGTCGGAGAGGCACATTAAGAAGAAGAATAATCCCCGCCCACACATTTACCGTACTTGGAAAGCATTTCTTCTGGTGATACGTGGATTTCCGCAGCCCAAAAGTGCTCATTTTGAACACTAAATTGACCAACACGCGTGAAGGTCGATTCATCCGACCACAAGATATTAGTATCGAGATTTCCCAGAAACCACTGACAGAATGCCATCCTCCCCTCTAAATCTCTTGCTAAAATATCTTGAACGGGCCGAAAGTGAAAAGGATGCAATTCGGACGAGTTAAGTAGTCGCCACACGAAGGATTGATTAACGCGAAATCTTCTCGCTGCTTGCCTAGTGCTCCTACGAGGATCCCGAGAAGTACCTTAAGATGCGTCGATCCAGACTTACAGGATGACGTCGACCCGGTACTAGAGCGTGCCTTGGCACTGTAAACTGACCGAAGTCACGCAGGTTTTGGTGTATGCGGTTTATTAAACTGTGTGTGGGAATTGGAACATTTGGATGAATATCGTGAAACCATTCTCCATTATTTTATTGCTCTATTAGCTATTTCTTTGTATTGACAAACGTACCATATCATAACGCTCGTGATTTAAATACGGATATGGTGAAGGCATGCTTTTTATTATTTTCAGACGATATTTAATCTTAAACAATATCCACGACTTTGTATTGCATTTTACAATGACAACATATTACTCATAATCAGTCATTAAACTTACTATCTTTTGAAAGAGGTTGTAAACTCATAGACTAAACAATTAGTAGGTTGACAATTAATTTCAATTAAAAGTTAGTTTCATTTTACATTAAAAAAAAAGTTTTGTTTCATGTAAGTGCGACTTAAACGTGATCGCCATTAATAACTGAATTAGAAATATGTGTATAATACGTTAAGGCTTGTTTACACTTTGTGAAATAGCAAGTGCCGATGAGAAGTGCAAGTATAAAGTGATTAGTAAAATCAACGTGTAAACGGTCGCGCTGTGTAAGTAAGTGCGAGTGCGAAGTGAAGTGAATAGACACACTCGGTCAATTTTGGCTGTTAAGTAGTTGCCCCCGCTCACCCGCATACTCCCCGCACTGGCAGTACGTCTTAACTAAACACTGTGTAAACAGTATCTGCTTGTTATGCGCATAAGTAGAATAATTATACGGATGCGAACGAATTCTGAATGAATTCTTCTGCTGATTTATTTTGTTTGCCATAACCTTTAAGGTTTCTCGATTTCAACTAACACCTCATTCTTGATTTCTAAAGCAATGACCGCGACTATCCTGTTTACCTGTTACACGATGTGTCAACGTTGTTGTACATCAAAATTAAACTTTATTTCAAATTAACAGTCACGTAATGTCAAAAAATGTACGCACACAGGTTGTGAGTAAGACACCAGATAGGTTAAAATATTTCGTAATTCAAATCGTTGTTCATCCTCCAATTTTTTCCATACATTGCACCTGCACAAAGCACAACTATAACCGTAAACGATTGTTTAACACTTAACACTTTATCATCGTAAAAACTTGTTAACTTATTACTTTACTCACCTACACTTGCTGCTTCACAAAGTGTAAACAAGTTTTTACCGTCATACCTGTCACTCGATTTTATTAATCTAACTTAAACCGCATTAAGCAAAAAAATAAATTAAAACGCAGTGTTTAAAATACTTTTAATTAAATTAGCATCATGAGACTTAGGAGAGGGGTTTAGTTTAGGAAGTGTGTGTAAAATAATCATTTTATATTACCAATTTGAAATCACTTGTATTTATTGCCATACTGAAAAAGGCATCAGAAAAACTAAATTAAATTCCAAAACATTATTGTTTTCTGAACATTCTCCATTGTCATAATCAGAGCTATCAGAATTAGTATCAATTTGATGCTCTGTTGAAGCTGGATCTTGCTAAAAAAAATATATTTTTATATATTATATACAATTTGTTTGAGTTGACGTAAAATAACTTTGCCTATCGGGGGACTCGTCTTTGTGTAGCAATCTCGTGTGCATTTTGTCATGTGCGGCCGCGCTTATGTACACAAGTTGTGGGCCACCTGACGCTCCAGTCAGACGGCCCACGCCGCGCGCATACTTCATACCGCCGTTTTTTGTCCCCCGTCGCCCGCGGACCATGAGTGTCACGACCGAATTTGCCAAGCACAGTTACCTAGTTCATGAAAATTATTAAGAACTAGTAACCCGCCAGCGGCTTCGCCCGCTGCAAATTTCCGACTTTCCCGGTGGTTTTTTTTTCTTTCATACAAATCTTGCCCTGACAATAACGAATACAACCGAAAAGGAATCAGCCAAATCGGTTCAGCCGTTCTCGAGTTTTAAATAGTGAGACTAACGAACAGCAATTCATTTTTATATATATAGATATAGGATAAATAATTATAAACACATAAACAATGTACGTACTGTCAGCATAGTTTTCATAAACGTAAGAATACGTACCAGGCACAGTGACGTGAGCAGGCAGCTTGGCGCTCTTAAGTATCGAAGTGAGGATGACGAGGTCGAGCTGAGCGTAGCCGCCGCCTTCAATGCCGCATAGACCCACAATGGGCAGCAACAGCTAATAAAATAGTGACAAGGTGTAAGATGATTACACCCCGGATCTTGGTGGCAATGACGTCACAATAGGTTAATTTGGGGAGTAAATAGAACGGTGTTAGTTAATTAATACGGCAACCTAGGCTATTGGTGTTCTACGGAATTAAAATTTAATTATCTGGCAAATAATAATTGAAATAAATTACCTATAAGTCCAGTGTCAATAGATTAATTTATCGACGTTGTTCTTTCGTTAACTGACCCTCCGGAACAGATCAAAAGTTGTTCGAAATGACTTGCGTCTTCTAGCAGAATATATCCACTTCACAAAGGAAAAGCTTCTTTCCACTTTGACAGATGTTATTGGTACATATTTGAAAAGCTTATGGTTATCAAAGAAGGATTTGTTGCGGTTGCTTGGAATAATTTGTATTTCTTGACCTGAATGAACCCTTAAACGGATTTTGTCCGTTTTAAAGGACACATCAATTAAATGCTCACCCTTCTAATTTCTACGAACTGTCGCATAGATTCAGTACTAAGTGACATTAATTAGTTTATCTCTTTCCCACTTATGCATTAAGAACGACTATCCACGAGACGACAACAAGACGCGAGCAAATAAAAATATATATACAGGGTGTATACGGAGGGGTGGATCAAACGAAGGTCCAAGGTAGGGGACCTCAAAGGCTACCGAATGGACCCCCATGTATGTTCAGCGATTTTCTTTTGTTTCAGAGTTACGAGCTTTTTTGTTAAAATTTCAGAAATGTCGGATTTCCGGTATAGTTCCTTTGTGGAAGCTAAACTATTTGACCTAACACTGTGGTTTTTTTTTGGAAGTAGTCAGATAGCGGACCTAACAAATAACAATGTCATTTTGAGTCATGGCATCATACATTTTACAAGAAAAAATAAAACTCAATATTTTGAGCACATTTAAATTTTCCATAAACATTCACAGGTCATTTTTTTTAAATTTTTACATTACTTTTTTTTGCATATTACTTTAAAAACTACCTTGGTTTATGGAGAATTAGCCCTGTTAGTTTTTTTTAGATAGTCTCACTGCATCACCTTGAAAATAGTATGGAAAAGGGAACAAGTAGCAAAAATCAATTTTTAAATATCCAAATATAATATTTTTTAAATGGAAAATGATATAAAAAAGAGAATGTAAGATTAAAACACAAAAATACCTTTAATTTAACGCCTTTATTCCTTAATTGAAATAAATTAAAGTAAGTGTTCAAAATGTCCACCATTATTTGCTATACACGCTCTGCACCTTTTTAAAAAAATACTTTTTGTACTCGTCGATTAAAATCTGTGTATTAAGATTTCATAGAGAATACTGCAACGTCACTCTTTTCATCGTGGACACTTCCGAAACAACCGAAATAACCATTTCGATACGCTCAAGACAACTGAAAAAAAATTGAAAATAGAACTTCGTATTTCAATTATATGTGTCCTTGTTTAAGGAGACTCGATCCGATACAAAATTGCCAATCTATGGCGTTTCGGAATGTAGCAGCGTCGCGTCATCTGTCAAAAATCTATTTAAACCTGCTTCTGTATCCAGGGCATAAAAAAAATAAAAAACTACGGTTTGTGATTGGCTAGTTTTTAGCCAACAGAACAGCACAGTACTGCAACAATTACGGACGCCGTGGTTTGATACAAATGTCGATGTGGTGGTGATTGTATTAATGACTTAAATTATTTATTTTAATGAACTCGTACAAAAAGTATTGTTCACAATAGTGTCATAATCAAGCTTTTTAATCTCGTACCTTACTTAGGCCACTCAGCAAGCTTCGTGGCCTAAACACGGTACTCGACTAAAAAGCTCTCATTATAACACGATTATGAAAATAATTATTTAAGTTTGCGGAATGCCTCTACGTTTTCACTGATTTTTCTTTGGGATTGTGTTATTTTTACGCGTAATTCTTCAATTGAATTAAACTCAGATTTGTAAACTACCTCCTTGTAAAACCCCCGGATGAAAAAATCTACAGGATTGAGGTCCGGAGACCTTGGAGCCCAAGCTATCGGTCCTCCGAGACCTATCCATCTCTGTGGAAATTCTTGATCGAGATATTGTCTCACAATTCGAGCAAAATGGCACGGTGATGGAGCACTGGAACACTGGAAGTACATTCTCCTGCGTGTTTCCAAATTAACATCATCTAACATGGAACTGAGGTCCTGTTGTAAAAACGATAAAAAAATATTTCTATTCATTCGACTTGGCAACTCATAAGGTCCCATCAGTTGTCCGTTAAATACTCCTGTCCACAAGTTAATACTAAAAATACCTGATCGAATAAAACAAGACTCGTCTGTCCACATTACATTGCTCAACTTTTCATATATTTTTCGTCCTATTTCGTGCAGAATTAATTTTGATAGCTCACTCTTTATGTTTACAACAATCAAAACCGTTTCTTTTATTACGACATAGACATTATTTTATTTTAATTCAAAAAATTATCAAAATGTATGCCTTTTTGTGACATTGTCTTGACACATTGACGCAATCACTGCAGACGTGACTGCGACGTGCAGTTGCAAATAGAGCAAACATTTTATATCTTAAGTCTAAACTTTATTCGGTTGTATAGGTTGTAAACCTGATAAATTGATAAAGATAAATTTAATATATTTCTTTTCTTTTCTATAATAAATTACCTGACTCAGTTTTAAAGTTACCATTTCCAGTACTTAATCTTATCTTTACTTGAAAAAGTCGTTGATGTCTAAAGCTTACTATAGGGTCGAGGACTATCTAACAGATAAAAATGCTTGGCCTAAACTTAACTAAACACCTAAATAACTGACTAATAAAATAGGCATAAAAAATATGTAAATATTGTATATTGTCTAGGGGACACGGTTTCTGTAGGACAATGTATGGAAACTTTGTATGTGGTGGTTGTCTTGCACTGTCATAGGAAAGTTTTTTTTTTTAAATATATATATATATTTATTTTTTATTACTACTACTTATTACTTCCCTATGAAAATTCTTAGTTTTAACACATTTTCCTGCTCAAGCTACGCTTGAATGTTTTTTATTTTTATTTTATGTTAAATTCATTGTTTTATATCATGCTAGGTTAAGCTTTATAATTGTATAATATCATAAGTAGTATTTTAAAAAACGACTGACTGTTGAGTTTCTTGCGTCGTTTCTTCTCAGCAGTGGTCTCTTGCGAAGCGCTGGTAGATTTTGACGTGTAAAAGTGCCCGTGCGGCCTACTTACTGAATAAACATCTTTTATCTTTTTTTTTCATTATATTCCACTGTTCCATTTACTGAATGAAACAGTGGTAATTAATACAAAAAACTACCGTTTTTTAACCGAATCAATTTTAATAACTAGGAAATGCATTCACGATATAAATTACCTATAAGTCAATTATAAAATTGTTCTTTCGTTGACTGACTCTCCGTAACAGATCAAAAGTTGTTCTAAATGACTTGCGGTAATAATAATATTTTTGTCGTGAATGCCTAGTTAATAAAAATTATTCAGTTAAAACGGTATTAGCATTTTATTAATTAACAAATTGTATTAAATAACACCGTTCCATTTACTCCCAAACTACCCTATTGTGGAGTCATTGCCACAAAAATCCGGAGTCTAAAGATGATGTACTGTTAACTAAGATCAGTTAAAGACAAGAAAAAAAATTGTTACGTTGCAAATATTTACACAAAATTCCAGATTTCAGTTGTTACACTTACTTTCATATAGTAATGACTAATGGCACTGTAGCTTGGAATATTTTGCGTTCCGTTTCTTTATACTTGTGAAAGATGCCGCGATCGAAATCGTAGTTATGGCGCATGTGCCCAAAAAACTATTGGTGTAAAATACTTAACTCTTTAAAAAAAAAACATGTATGAAACCAATACCTAAACGTTAGGTTACATATAAATTAGAAAATAAAGATAGGTGTCACTCCGTGGTTTGCGTATTGTGTAACGTCAGATTCTTATAAATAGTGAATGGACATTGTGTAATGTACTGTCAGCGTCTTAATAAATTAGATGACAATTTTTGATTGTTTTAAATATATAATTTACATTTATGCTAGGTATTGAAACAAAACTACATATTATTATCTAGTGGCATGTCGTACGACAGTTTGTGTTGTTGTTGTTTGGAGATCATAAACATCGCCTCCAACATTAACCCATTACGCAAGACACGGCGTAATAATTTTGAAAATCCCGTGGATTATGGCATTTATGGCGTTATGGCCACTTTGGCTGCATCTAATGACAGTATATATGAGTGTTTAAGTTCCAAAATGCTAAACTATGGTCTAATATTAATGGTTTTTTAAAATTAAAAACCTATTGAACACTTTCCGTCACTAGTTACGTTATACGTATTAGTTACTAAATATATATAATAAAATAATTTATCCTTAATAATGTACTTAGTTGTGCATCTTTTGGCTTACATCATCACGGCTGATACTACATCTGTTTTTTTATGTCATTTACCTGTTTAACTGAGACATTGGAAGCTGCACTAGTTGCTGATGTGTCCTCAGCGCTCACTCCAGCTTCAGAAAGCTTTTTAAGTATCTGCCGAAGTATGACGCGGAAAGCATCGCGCGCCGTGTCCAGTTGGTCAGGCAACACTGAAAAAACGAACTCTTATTGACGGAGTTACACAACTGAAGCTAAATAGCACTTGCACAGAGAGTGACTTATTTCAAATACTGCATGCTCTAATTTTCAACTCTTACTATAAAAATACTTAATTACTATATAAAAAGACTGTATCATGTAATGGAAGTTTAAAATTTATGTTATGTAGTATGGCAACATCATTGTCCTCACAGAGAACACTAGGGATATAATATAAATTATTTTTATTCTAAAGCCTTTAAAAGCCTTTAAAAGAAAATTTATTTAAAGCATTTTATTATTAGGTGTTACTTTTACTTCAAATAATTTACTAATAAAGCATGGTTCATTTAGAATTGGCACGTATAAATTAATTTTAAAAAAATGTTTCTTGAATTCTTATTTCAAAAGTGTCAATCACGGTTTGTTGACAACGTTTTGATGTTTAAATGGTGCAAAAATTATAGACCTTGATCAATGCGTTTAATAGTTATCGACAATGGAACTTGAAAAAAGGAAAGTAATTGTGGACAAATACTTGGAAAATCCATCATGGTCTGGGTCAAAGATAGCTAAAGCACTAAATTTCCACAAAACGCACATTGAGAATCAAACCATCACTAAACAAAATATATAAGAGTTCGAATAATGACAATATTGCCATCAAAATGAAGTTGGATTTTAAATAAAGTATTTTTTTGTTTAGTGACGGTTTGATTCTCAATGTGCGAAAAGTACTGTTTGTAGAATTATAAAACTATACAAGGAGACCCTGTCTTGCCGCAGAAAGACCCAGGTCAATCGTAAATCTGGTACCAGGGATAGAGAACTTAAAAAGAAAGTGTTGCGAGCTGTTGAACAAAATCCAGGGCCGTCCGATTACGATCTGTCCCGTAAATTAAAAAAAAGTCACAGTACTGTGAGACGGATTCGCCTTCGAGCTGGTTATAAGAGCTATAAGGGCCGTTATCAAAAAAATTGTACATAATTAAAGGCTTATTGAAAACAAAATCACGATCGCTTCATTTGTGTAACGAAAGTTAGTCATACAAACTATATGGGTAACTTTCGTCACACAAAGGAATCAATTAAGTTTTGTTTTAATTAAAGCCCTTAACTATGTACATTTTTTTTGAAAACGACCCATAAAGCTATTAAGAAGCCAAATCGCACGCATGAAGCAGAACCTTCAAGTTAAAAAGCGAGCTCGCTTGTTGTATGACAAAGTTTTAACAAAATTCAAAGGGTGCTTCTTGATGGACGACGAAACCTATGTTAAACTCGATTTTATGCAACTGCCCGGTTCAAAGTAATACTTGGCTGATGCTAGAGGAAATGTTGAAGAAAAATATAAGTTCGTTAAATCGGAAAAATTCGCAAAAAAATACATGATATGGCAAGGGATCTGTAGTTGTGGCTTAAAGACCAACATTTTCGTTACGTCTTCTACAATGACGTCAGATGTTTACATGAAAGAGTGCCTGCAGGAACGAGTTTTACCTTTCATTCGAAACCACCGTCTTCCTGTGAAGTTTTTGCCAGATTTAGCAAGCTGCCATTACTCAAAAAAGGTACTACAGTGGTATGAAACCAATCAGGTCGATTACGTGCCTCGTGACATGAATCCTCCAAATTGTCCACAGTTTCGACCAATTGAGAACTACTGGGCAATTATGAAAGGGAAACTCAAAAAGAGTGGCAAAATGGTCAAAGATGTAAATTCGTTGCGATCTACATGGAATCTTCAAGCCAAAAAAGTAGATAAAAGCACTGTTCAGAAGATGATGGGATCTATTACGAAAAAAGTTCGGAATTACATACATGGTTTTGACAACTGAATATTTTTAGTGTAAAATGTAAAATAATAATACATATTTTTCAATTTATAATACTAACTGTTTTATTTTATTAATTATTTTAAATTTTATAACCTTGGTACATTCTAAATGAACTATGCTTTAAATGTAACCATAGGTTTTGAAAGACGTTTTTTTAGTCTGCGATCCATTTTTAAAGTCAAGATAGACAGAAATCATTCAAACAAAACGTATCAAAAATCGCATCACATACATAATACTTATTACTTTAAATATTTTATCGGATTCGACCGTTGCTTATCTCCTAGACTTCTATTTACACAGAATATTCATTTCCTGCCAGACTCCTCCTGGAAGTAGATTTGCTGAAGACTTCATTAAAGGCCGTAAGGGAAGGAAAGATGCCCTTTAATATTATGACTTGCTAAATTACATAAATACATTTATACATACGTAACAATGTCTCTGCACCACAACTGACTGAGACGCCAAAGTTTATTTTAGAAATCCTATAAAGACTTTTATACTATCGCACAAATTCAAGAGTTATTAAGTTTGTATTTAACGCGAGTTTGTAATTTTTTTACAATGCAACCACTCGACGCCACACTGACGCGTCGCCGCTGCCGCGCCGACGTACCGCTGCGGCCGAGCCCTGGTGTGACGGTAAACATGGTGGCCGTATTTAATACAACTTCGCGTACCTACCAGCGCGCGCGACGCTTTGCTCTGCTTCGCTGCCCGATTTGTCCAGGGCAGCAGCGACCCGTGGCAATGCCGCTGGCACACGTTACTTTTTGATGTGCCGGGCACACCCGAGTTGTAAAACAACAAAAATTATCGAAATTTGTTTTGTTGTTTTACAACTCGCGCGTGCTCGCGTTCAAAGCGCGATGCTGCTGACACGCGTTTGGTGTCCCGGAGCCTTAAAATCTTCTTTCAATCCACCGCGTTCTCGGATGTCGCTGTTTCTAACTTCATCCATCAGAGCTAATCATCCAGAGCTCTCATTACAATAGCATTAAACCCGCTTGCATTCATCTTTTGCCATACACATACACTTGATACATGAAATGCTTTCAGCAAATTATTAATTTCGTCATAAGAATATTTGTAATGAAAACAAAATAAATTTACAAGACAATAGTTATGGTCAATCTCGAATGTCAGATCAGACTTTTATGGGTAAAATGAAAACCATATCTTAATTTTAATATATTAAATTACTTTAAAATTATTTTGTGTAATGTAACTGCAGGGAACAATACAAAAAGCCTACACTTCGCAACGGTTTTAAACTTTTCGTACGTTGTTAAAAACAGGTGTATCCCATTCTGTTTACAATTGGTCCAAATAAATTGAGGGTTAAGATCGCACACAGTATAAATAATATCCAGAGTTTACATCAAGCTAGGACACGCCATATTTATATATGTACTCGCCATATATTCCATGACATTCAGGGATGATTGATATAGGGCCCTTCCATGTGATTTCAACAAATTTGAATTAAAAAGTGTGCCGCATGACTTTTGAATTGAATAAAAAAAATTGAGCATATACTTTATGGTGACAAAAGTGCGGAACCACAACCGTTTTTTTTTTTTTCTTTTCCTAGTTTTACTCTTTCAAATTCCTGCTTGTATATAATACGGTCAACCTTTTTTTTTAAAGATAACGAAATAAATGTTTCTGTGTTTGATTAGGTAAGAAATGTAGATGTCATACTGTATGAAAAAATATATCTGGATAAACTAAAAAAATGGTGTCTATTTAAAATGTTCAGGTAACTGGTAATTTTTTGCAATTTCTATTATTTTTTGTGCAAACCCTGATGCATATTAGGGGTAACTTTTTTCAGAAATATAGGTTACTAGTTTTGTTCATTCTGTAAAATAAATATTATCGTTTTAGAATAATAATTCTAACAGAAAAATAGTAGTTTATATTGAGAATTTCGTAAAATGCTTGTTAGACCCACAAAAAACCCATGTGGAAGAATAATTAAAAAGTTTAATTTATTCATAAAATATAGCCCATGTCTTTGTTAATTAGATTTAGTTTAAAAAGTTTTGTTATTTTTGCTTGTTTTAGAAATATATTTTTTTAGGTGCTAATATAATCCTTATCGAAGTTATATATAGGAGACCGAACTTAGGAGATAATGAAGCGGTGCAAACTCTTTGTAGGAATTGCTTGTGTTATTTAACCTGTTTTAATGTATAGTTATTGTTCGTTATATACCACTGGTTGGTAAGAAGTTGAGTTTTTATTGAATTTTCATCTTCGAAATTCAGTTATTTCGACAATGGAGTCTTGTTCGATTGGAATGTTAGAAGGAGAAGATTGTCATAAAACGACATATTCGCGTTCATCATGGCTCAAAAAAATAAGTGAAATAAGTGAATCAGACGTAAATCTTCTTATTAAACGCACAGGTATTACAATCTTAAACACTATATGTAAGTACAAAAAGTACATAGATAAACTTTACCTGCGATTTGGCGTTAAATGCTGCGATGCATTGAAAATGTATAAAATGTCAATAAATAAATCGTTACGGGAAATAACCTTATCTTTCTGCCAAGACCATGAGAACATGAACCATATACCAAGCTTTGCGATGTTATGATTTGATAAGATAAAAAAATTCGCCGCTCAAAATAATTACATGATGTCTGTTGAGGAGACGATGCCCGTTAGTCTTGATCAACAACCACTATTTCAAACGGATAGTATAGGAATCCAATTAGTTGATGAAGAATGTAGCATTTTAAAGAAACCTCCCGAGTCCCGTTTCTTCTTTAACTAAAATTCCATTATCAGGAAGAAAAAGGAAAATTGATGAAAAACTACTTAATTAGCGAAGTCAGTACGCCGAATTAGCAAAGTCAGACAGAACAGATGGTTAAGGACAATAATTTGATGTTGGGGTCAGAATACCTTAAGCTGATCGAAGAACTTAAAGTAAAACGAGAGAGAGAAGATTTTAAAGAAGATTTAAAAGACTAATTATTACAAAATGAAAAATCATCATTACATAACAAAGAGCAATCTGAATATTCGAAGACTTTAATAGAAAAATTGCAAAATGCCACTGAGTGAATAGTTTTAGGAGATTTCTCAGAAAATTTTACTTTTTTGGTACAAGACGAAGTGCAATCATTTCAATGGACAAACGATCAAGCCACGTTGCATCCATTCGTGATTTACTAAAAAAAAGACAATGTTGTCCAATGCAGAACATTTTGTATAATCAGCAATTGTTTAACCCATAACACCGTATCATTTTTCGCTTTCCAAAAGATTTTCCTTGCATGTCTAAAACAAGAATATGAAAAATTGTAAATTATACATTATTTGAGTGATGGTGCAGCTGCACAAAATAAGAACAAAAAGAATTTTGTAAACTTGTGTCATCATTATGATGACTTCGGGCTAAAAGCAGAGTGAAACTTTTTTTTCACCTCTTACGGCAAATCCCCTTTGATGGTGGTGGTGGCACGATTAAGCGGTTGGTAAGAAAAGCTAGTCTGCAACGCACCACAGGTAGTGATAATACTTAATCCTCTGAAGTAATGTACGAGTTTTGTGTAAACAAAATTCTTGGAATCAAGTTCTTTGTCGTCTCAAAATCAGAAGTCGATGTAGCTGAGATGTTCTTATGAAACCGATTTAAAAATATGAGAGCGATAAAAAATACACGTTCTTATCATAGGTTCGTTCCCATTTTTCAAAAAGAATTAATAGTGCGACGTTATTCTACTTCAGAAAATTTCGAAATAATGGTTTGCAAGTAATTTTTTTTTTAAGTATTATTAAATATATATAGTAAATTTGACAGTCTGGCTTTTATTTATTGATTTTTCATCAAAAGCCATACATTTAAAAGTTATAGTCATAAATATTTTAATCTGCATATACAGGGTTATTGGTAAGTCGACCTATTCCCGTTAGGAGGTGATAGGGATGACTATTTGCGATAATTTTGACCCCTATATGCATTATGCAAAAGTGAACCATTTTTGAGTTATCGCGTTTATTAGTTTTTTTTTAATTAGTCGGAAATTCAACTTGAAAATTTTATTACAAAAAAAATATCAATTTAAATCTTTTTTTTCCTTCTGATTTACAAAACCGATTAAACAATGGTTATTTCTCAATATTAAAACAATAATTATCGGTCCAAATTTGAAAAAGCGAGACGAAAAACGATTGTTTTTTTCAATATTTTTTGCGATCGCTTTCCACTAAAATGCCTTAAAAACAAAAAAAAAGTTATGAAACTTGGCTTGCAGATTATTTTAAAAACTTAACTGTTTTCTTAGCTCTCCAAAAACGCATAAAAAGTAGAAAATTATTTTAAAAAAACCTGAAAAAATAATCATCACAAAGGAAGCGGGCGGAAACAAAAATCACAAATGCAACTTCAAAAATTAAAATTAAAAAACATGTTATACTCGTAAACACAAATAACAACATTAACTTATGTGAGAATAAGAAATGGAGGTAGCCATTTTGAAAATGAACTATAAAAATCCTCATTATTTCAATTTTAATTGTTTATTAGTTTTAATTTTGTAACTTTTTACATAAGTTAATGTTATTATTTGTGTTTACGAGTACGTATAACAGTTAGTTTTGATAGATTTAGTTAGTTAATTTTAAGTTTTGTTCGGACGTGACTTCCTTGTTGCTTCCTTTGTGATTAATTTTTTCCATTTTATCTTTAACAAAACTCATTTTAGTTTTAATAGCTCGTTAGAAAGCTGGAAAAACTTCAATGTTTTATGTGTAATCTGCACGCCAAATGTATTGGTAAATTTTTCTGTTTTCGTGTAATTTATGATGGAGTTTGATAAAAAAAAACATGTTTTTTTTAGTTTTCGGCCTCACATTCTCAAACGTGTACAGATTTTTTTTTTTTAATTTTGCATAGGAACAACAAATCCATCTTGTACAAGAGCAAATAAAAAATTATGATTTAAGTTTGGTATGTTTTTTAATTTTAATTTTTTAAGTTGCATTTGTGACTTTCGTTTCCGCCCGCTTTCTTTGTGATGATTATTTTTTCAGGTTTTTTTAAATAATTTTCTACTTGTTATGCGTTTTTGGAGAGTTAAGAAAACAATTAAGTTTTTAAAATAATCTGCAAACCAAGTTTCATAACGTTTTTTTTTTGTTTTTAAGGCATTTTAGTGGAAAGCGATCGCAAAAAATATTGAAAAAAAAAATCGTTTTTCGTCTCGCTTTTTCAAATTTGGACCGATAATTATTGTTTTAATATTGAGAAATAACCAGTGTTTAATCGGTTTTGTAAATCAGAAGAAAAAAAAAGATTTAAATTGATACTTTTTTTGTAATACATTTTTCAAGTTGAATTTCCGACTAATAAAAAAAAAAACTAATAAAAGCGATAACTCAAAAATGGTGTACTTTTGCATAATGCATATGGGGGTCAAAATTATCGCAAATAGTCACCCCTATCACCTCCTAACGGGAATAGGTCGACTTACCAATAACCCTGTATAAAAACAATGAGAGAAAATTCACGAGATAAGCAGTTTAAAAAAAACATATATCCAAAAATAGGGAAAATAATAAAACTTTTTAAACTCAATCTAATTAACAAAGACATGGACTATATTTTATGAATAAATTCAACTTTTTAATTATTCTTCCACATGGGTTTATTGGGGGTCAAACAAGCATTTTTCGAAATTCTCAATTTACACTACTATTTTTCTGTTAGAACTATTATTCTAAAACGATAATATTTATTTTAGAGAATGAACAAATCTAGTACTCTATATTTCTGTAAAAAGTTATCCCTAATATGCAAAAAGAATTAAAATTGCAAAAAATTACCAGTTACCTGAACATTTTAAATGGACACCATTTTTTTTGTAGTTCATTCAGATAACTTTTTTATACAGTATAACATCCACATTTCTTACCTAATCAAATATAGCAACAATTATTTCGTAATATTTAAAAAAATAAGTTAGACCATATTATATACAAGCAGGAATTTGACCCCACTATTTACTTCAAATGGTGGTAGTTCAGCACTTCTGCCACCATAAAGTATATCCCCTTTTTTTATTATCCAAATCCAAAGTCATGCGACACACTCTTTGTTGAAATCACATGGAATGGCCCTATACATATAAAAAGCCATTACTGTCAAAGCGCAATGTTACTTACAATTGTTTGCATTTATGGTTATAAAATGTGCAGAAAGGCACGCAAAACATGTGTAGAAGAGATCATATGTCTCCGCATGGTTCAGGAACTCGTTCTCACTGTTGAAAGAAAACAAAAACAATATTAGCTAAAGGTAATAAATACGTATAGAGGCGGGTCGCACCGTCGTGGGTTGAAAACACATGCTGAATTAAAACAATAATGGGTGATTTTAATAACAATGCTAACTTAAAGTTAATGACTAAAGTTAACGTTTCTTAATTTTAGTTCTAAACTATGTACAATTTTTTTGAATTTTTGTACAAAAAAGATTAAACTTTCATATGTAATCTCAGTGCAACCTGGCTACTGTGCCAACAACAGATAAAGGTTTTTGTTTGAATCCAAGCACGACATGTGACTGATAAGCAGTGATCGGGATTTTGGATGCAATTTGCGGGATTTCGAGTCGTAATCATAGTATAGATGTGACTATAATCCTGCGATTTTTTTTATAGTAAAATCATTTATTTTATACGTTCACACTGTAATTTCGATTGATATCATTTAAAATACAATAGAATGAAAATCCTCTAACATAATGAACGCTTAATCAATCACCCCAATAATACTAAAAATGTATTAAGGAAACCCAGTGTAAAATGCGATTTGCATTATATAAATGAATATTTTAGCATAATCGAGATCACCTGAGTCGAACTACAGGAACAAGATACGTCAATCATCGATGCTATAGAAATCTTTGATGAAGTCCGGACAGTTATAAGATGGAGTAAAGCCGAATTTACATTACAATGCATACATCGATTTCACGACACTGAAACAGTTTCGAGTCGCGCGCGATTTTTGGATAAAACTAGTGTCATCGTATAAACGCGACGTAAAACTACCGTCGCGAAAGCGCCTCCGCTGATAGGACGTGTGTTTTTCAGTCATGGAGTGGGCGGTGTTATAGAAGAGAAAAAAAAAAACATTGGTTGGGCAGCTGATAAAAAATAATTAATCAATGAATACAGTGAAAACACATTGACATATGCCATAAAACAAAGATATTTCTATCAATCAATGAATACAATAACCATCAATATGACAACATTTTCCACGAAATAAAGCTGTGATGTTGGCAGAGCCATGTACATAGACATACTGTAGATTTCGTCTGTCCAACTAGTTCCATCAATGTCACTAGTTGGACTTTTTTTCAATGCCATCATTCATATAACTACTTGGAATAAAAAGTCCAGGTAGTTCCATTACAGAAACCCTCTTTGTTCAATATAACTACTAGGAAAAAAAGGCCAACTAGATCCATCATTGGAACTAATAATGGAACTAGTCATGGTCAAAGTAGTGTCATGAAATCAATTTCAACATGCATGAAACATTGCGAAAAAACAATGTAAACTCGGCTTAATAGATAAATATAGATAAATACGTATAGAGACTAAATAGAAGCAGTCATGGTTTGAAATCCGGATTAGGTGTTATCAGAACATACGCCGAAAATCACATGAATCAACATCAGATGAAATTTCTATATGGGTACAATTTCGCCCTGCTAACGTCAGTTAAAGTAGAAAGATCTTTTTCCGCATATAAATGGGTTTTAGATGTCAAACGAAACAGATTTTAATTTTAATTTTATAGAGACCAAAAGTAATAAAAAATTATATGCTCAATATTCTAAATAAATGGTTTTATTAAAATGAATAAGTTTTTTTTTTAATTACCACCCGTTATATATATATATATATCTGTAAGATACCACTGAAATCTTATGAATTAAAACATAAAATTAATGATTTTTCGTGACATGGACATTAAAATTACAAAAATTCAGATTAAAATGATCAATATCAGAAACTAGTATATATCGCTGAACATACATAAGGGTTAAATCGATAGCTGCTCTATCATCCCTTTTTGTTTGTCAACTTTATCCTGTACCCCACCCAAAACCCCAATTGGGGTTTTATTAAGAAATCTTATCAGTAGTAATTACTACTAATAAGATTTCTTAATAACTATGAAACAAGAGAGCTTTGCAGGTTATTTTTTTTTTAAAATTTTAATGTATTTGCTTAACAGCAAGAATCAAATGCCCTTACAGGGATTCTAACCCTGGAGAATGGCTGGCATCATAGGCAGGGTATACTGCATTATTTAATTTCTAGTTATAAGTCATGAATTTATTTCACAATATTATCATCATCATGAGTCATTAAATTATTATTGTTCACTGCTTTGTAAATGTTAAAAGTTTTATAAACACTTAATTTAATAGAGTAGTCTAGTAATTACATAAACATGCAAATGATTAATCTCATGTTTTAATCTCAAAAAAATTATACCGAATTCTTTCTGGGCTAAACACTGTAGATGAATTTTTTTGAGCAATGTGTGTGGCAAGTGTCGCCTGTGATGATATTATGATGACATAGTGTTTTACAATGGGCCAGAGGGCAATGAAAACAACTATGCTTTGAGTTTTGCTGCAGGATCTTATTAGGAATGACAAGATCTGTGTGCGGCTCATCTAAAGATAAAAACATAACTGCAAATTGGCAGTGGGCAGGGCACATTCCTCATAGAACGGATGGCCGTTGGGGTGGTAAGGTCTAGTTGTTTTTGTTTAGGAACAATATTTTACTACAATTCTCCCTGCAACTAAGTAATTTGTTCCAGACATTTTTGTCCAAATTTAATCAGTTTTTATTTATGAAAACTGTAAAATTGCAGTGATATGGTAGTAATATATATGTATGTCTGTATGTACACATAATGTACAAGAATTAAAAAGAAATACAAACAACAGACATACAAAACCAAACAGGTACAAGAAGAACTTATCCCTTCTATACATCTTTGGTCATTTCCATGGAATAGTTCTGCAAATAAAGATGTCTCAGTGCAATGGTTGCATCAATGTAACTAAAATTACCTAAGTAGTTAGCATGCTGCCTTTTCTATTGTGCTTTCAATACACAAGGATCTGCCCCACTACTTAATATGTACAATGACTGACACCACCATTGGATTGAGAAAACTTTATTACTTAACAATTCCTATCCAAACCGTAAGTTGAAAGTTAAACATTACAAAATTTTATATACATTTGTGGCAACCTCCGAACCCAGTGTCTAAAACTAGGTATTTCATTTCTGTCAGACACCAAATAATATTGTTTTTGTCTATAATGTGTCCAAATTGTAATAACAATGGAGCTTTCTAGAAATATCTTGATTTAATTCCAAATCTATATTGGGATAGTTTGAAAATATATAACAAAGAGTATTGATAAATTTCCCTCTGATTCTAAATGGTTTTGGTGTGTTTTGTCATATCATCCACTGTATTATCATAATGCGCCACCGGTTGCGGCTTTGCCGAAATTTCGCTGTAGCTGCCGGACCCACTGCACCGTTATGAATTTATCAGATTCTGCATAATTCCTATGAAGTCAAAATAAGCACAAAATAGAAAACCTAATAGTATAAAAGTAAATACAATGCGAAATAACACTGGCAGATCGAAACTAGGGCAGAACAGTCTAAAAAACGCTCCGTAAGGCTACGGATAAAACTTACCTTTTGATGATCGACTGTATAATTTCTACAGCATCGTTTTTGTCGAAAAAGGGGCCATATAAAGCAGTTAAAATAGGTTTTATAGTTGTAGACCACTCGATATTTCCTCCCGAAGCGGCCATTGTCGGTTGTAGCACAAATATTTTCCTTTTCGAGTACTCCTCACATTTGCTGAATGCTGAATATTCTTCTGTCACTTGAATGAATAAAATTCAATACTTCTAGTCATCCACAGACTACTAAGGGTTATTACCATAGGACATTACTCAACTGATGGTCTCTGATTACGGTACAATCTATGGCAGATCCACAGGTAATAATTAAAACGAACGGGTCAGAGGACAATAATATCTATTTCAGGGGCACTACTTTGAAAATCGAAGTTCGAAGTTGCGTTCTTCGATTTCACCATTTGCTACTAAGAACACCTTCGGGCTCGTCTTCGGATTCTAAGTTCGTCGTTTGACGTTGGTCACTTCTATTGACCTACTATGAAAATCGAACTTCGGCGACGGTTTCGGCTTTTGACACAAAGTTCGTCGGAGAGAATCGTCATATCTGACGTTAACTAACGTGTTAGGGTGGTTCTTGCGTTTCGTTCAAATTTCACAAAAATTGAGAACCGATTTTTTTTTCGATTTTTTATAAATAAAAATTAATAAGAAGTTTCACGTATTTAAAAACAATAAAAACCAATGAAAGGCACCTTTATAACATAATTGTACTTATTGTAAAGGGAAGGAAGGTAATGAGCCCTAAGAGGGTAATGAAAATCGCCCGGAAGGTAATGAAATAGGCTTGGAAGGTAATGAAAACCGAATGGAAGGAAATGAACTAGGCTTGGAAGGTAATGATAGTGAAAGATGAAACTTATAATAGGTAAGTTTGGATTTGTTGAATGGATTAATAAAGTCATATTAGAGAGTATTATTTTTAATCAGCCTTTGAAATAACAAAACAAAAATACAAAATTCTAAAATAAACAGAAATAGGTACAAATTATTCTTTGGACATTCATTCAAAATCAACTTACAATCATATTTTTTTATAAACAACAGAAATAAGGTAACTTTTCTTTATTAAGGCAGCCACAATTAAGTAACAACTTCAGGTTTTAAAATCAAACGTAACAAATAAGTATAACTTCTAACAAATATTACTAATAATAATAACATATTTGGACAATTAACCAATTGTACAAATGAGATCAACACAAGTGATAGCGAAACATAAGAGCACATGTGATAAAAATGAAAACTGGCAATTATCAATTATCACATGTATTAAAAAAAACAAATTCAAAGAAGTAAAGTAATGATAATTGTACAAGTGAGATCAGAACGAAATATCACGTGCAATAAAAATAAAAATTGGCAATTGTAATTTTCAATTACTTAATGTAGATAAGAAATTCTAAAAGTAAAGTCTTGGAGAGTAACAAAACTAATTAAGAAAATAAAAATAAGGTAAATCTCAACTTACATAATATCTACGACATTAGGAAAAAACTTTAATTATATCAAAAGATAAATAGGAACTATTTGGGAGATCTCTTATGCTACAAATTTGCTTCTTTTCCTTTTTCTTTAGGTATTTCAATCGCTCTTTTTCTTTTTCAATTTTATAAAGCTCTGGGTTATTTTTAATTTCTTTATATTTTTCGCTTTTTCTAGATCTATCTTTCGCAAGTTATTCATCTTTCGTAAGTTTTTTCTTTGTTTTAGCCAATGCAGTCTCTGTAAGATCAAATAATTAATAAATAAACGCAACAATAGTGACTTGGAATTACAAATAATCTGGGCATAGTAAGGGTGAGCCCGGATTGCATAGGGACAGCGATTGCAAGAACCACAGACAACTGTCAAAATTGTGAATTTCAAATTTTTCAAAAGGGTGTGTAATGTTTAGTATAAAAACAAATGGTCTAATTTTCATTTAACATAACATGAATTGCATAATTTCAATCCGTGTAATAAACCTTCCATATAATAGTCAAGATGCATAAAACTAAATGCATGAATTCTTAAACTTTAATGTTTATATAAGTTAAAAATAAATATTTCTAACGGCTTTCATTACTATTAATGATGTGTCGCCCATGTTTAATATTCATTTTTTTACGTTACATGTCCGTCTTTAAGTCACCGACTCGTATATTATATTGTGTACTAAATTTCAACTCAATCTGTCCAGTAGTTTTGGAGCAAATTGCCGGTCACACAGACAGACAGACAGACAGACAGACAAAAAGACAGACAGATAGATAGACAGACCGACAGATTCTATTAGAGTTCTGTTCCTTGCTGTAGAACCCTAAAACTTTTTAAGTTAAAAGTAACTCGCATTACTGTTTGTTAAAAAACGTTTGCAAGCTACTTTTCAGAACAATTTTGATAAAAATTGATAAAGCAGGATAGGCGATCAAAGAAATGAACATATATTCTCACTTTCGGTTATATAATATTAGAATATGCTTGGAAAGCTTTGTTTATTTTAAGTTACAGAAGAGTATTCATTCCCTTCCAAACGTTATCATTACCTTCCATTAAAATTTTCCGCAAAATGGAATGTAATGAATAGGAGGGTAATGAGTATTTGCACTTTGATCCTAATTTGCTTATATTGCCTGAGTACCTGATCTACTAGATTGAATAAGTAATAACAATTCAATACAAGGATCACGGTAAACCAACACCAATATTTAATAAAAAATTACTTACTCAATAAAAGGCAGGACGGGGATGAAGTTTAGGCGATACCAAAGTTCCCTCCGCGCAACAATATCGTCGTTATTTTTATAACCCGGCGACTAGCGTCCGTCCGCTCAGAGCTGTGGCCCGGGACAGAGCGGGAAGGGGGCGAGCGGTAGGTTCATGCCGCGTTTGGGTGTCCACAGGTAACTTAAAACTTGCACGTTCTTCATCGAGGACGGGAATGAGGTTTTTGATTTGACAAAACTAAAACCTTGATTCTTTCAAAGTTAATACAGTACTAAAAATTAATCAACCTGAATTATTTATTGTTTATTTGTTACTTAACATGATAAAATGACAGAAATCATAATTACTGGCAAAACTAGAGAATAAAAAAATATCAAAGCCTCTGAATGGTCGTTGGAAACAGGAGGGGGATGAGATATTGCCACGTTTTTTATCATTTACTTGCTTTAATTAATACTAAATTCTATACGCGTTAGATGGTACCGAAAGTACTTTTAGGCTATAATAACTCTATTAAAAAAGATCTGTAATAAATCTTAAAATCATAGCACTTTTTGCCCTGGAAACGTGATTTGAACGAAATGCAAGAACGACCCGTTAGTTATCGTTTGTCCTTCGATCCATTGTTTTCATTGCTTGAGTGTTAGTGATTTTTGGATTATTTTTGTAAAATATTATTTCCAATGCTTATTTTATTTTATTGGGTTCGTTTATATTTTAGTTTGAACAATTTCACGTTTCTTGCTCAACGAAGCACTCCGCAAAGTGATGCGCGTTCATGACGAGATTGGCGGCGAGAGATACGCGAGGCTTTATGGGGAATTCGTCAACACTTTCAGATTAAATCAACTGGTGTTAGAGGCTATTACTAACTAGCCAAACTTAAAAGCCGAGGCATCAACCAACCTATTCAATCAAAAAGTCCCTTAGATACGTATTTAAAGCGTTTTACCTACGTTTATCCTTTAAGAAAAGACGTTTAATTTTGGTTTTGTTATTTATGAGGTATTTTTGAGTTTTCATTAGATTTATGACATAAAATTTCTGGTATGATAGATTATCAGGGCAGGGTAGGAAGAGATGATGACTTGTTGCCTATGTGATGTTACATAAGGCTGCTATTTTCCTGCCCTTTGTGCAGTTCCCCAAAACAAGCGCAGCATTATTAAAACTGGGTGAGTACAAACTATGGCTATTATATTTTTTCTAATTATCATTCACCCTCGTCATAATGTCATCCTAAAAAATATTACATTAAGACCACAAATATAAGTTACGCCGTCAATCTTCGTCCAGAAAGGTGCTCACTAATGCCGAAGATAAACGAACCTAAAAATCAATTCAATACAAACCTGGTCGTGTTATGCGTAAGGTTGAATATGAAATGACAGCTAAACTCGTGCTTTCTTGCTCATGGCGTCATGACATTGCGTGGTAATAAAAAAGGTGCACCTATTTTTTATATTGTCTAATATTATTTTTTGTATTATACCTAAACCAAAATTTGTTTGAGCATAGATAAGATTGTATTTTGTTTTTCGCATAAAAACAAATCAATTGTGAGGAAATGTGGTATTGATAAATAAATATAAATTTTACTGATTTTATTATTATTATACCAATTACTGAATAAAAATACAAACTTGAAATATACATTATTTAGTTAATTGCGACATAAATGACAGGTGAGACAATAATAATAGTACTTAATAACATTTATAATCTATTCTAATGGAACTACTCCTTCAATGTTACTATTTGGTGTATCATTTTCGTCGTGTCTTCACTATGATGACGAAGAGCCAGTATTGATTACAAATTGATCAAAACGGGTGTCCAAAGCTTCTTCCACAGTCAAAAAATCATCTTCACACTTTATAGCATGATCCACTACTCGACGCCATGCTTCCACATCGATTGAAGACAATGTTTCCGAACGTATGACATACATTGTAATCTATAACTGTAGTGTATCTGTAAGGTGTCATTAGACTTAGGTTATCTATGTTTTTGTATCTATGATTGCGAATATAAACAACATGCGACTTTCCCAAAATAATAGTTTTATTTAACAAACAACTTTTCATGTAGTAGTTTCATCACTTCAGTAAAATTCATGTTGACGTTATCCTTGCTTTCGTAACCTTTTACCTGTGCCCAAATATTTTCTACTGGGTTAAAATCGGGGTGATAAGGCGGTAACCTTAAAACCATAAGGCCACCTTAAAGGCAATGCTCCTCCATTATGGTGTCAATCGAGTACTGTATATAATCTTTCTTCTGTTTTTTATTATATCTTACAATTCGGGTTTAAAAGCTTTGCTATCGTATGGTATACTTTTGCTACATAGCCATTGCTGCATGTCTCCTTTTCTCGAGCTTGAATTGGGCGTTTTTTCTCTCATTGTGTTGTGGTATGCAGCATTATCTATTACAAAAACTGAATTCGGTGGAAGATTTGGTATCAGCTGATTTTTTACCCACTTTCCATAGTTTTCTGTGTTCGTTTCGCTGTGGTAGTCAACCGTAGATTTATACATCAACCAACCACCAGGAACAAAACCATTTGAATCACCCGCGTGAACAATGATAAGTCTTTATCCTTTCGAAATTGGTTTTTTTAATCCTTTGCCGCTTTTTTCACTCCATGCACTTTTTTTAGTGTGTGTAGTGTGCACATAAGTTTCATCACCGTAAACTATATTCTTTCCTTCGTCTCTGTACCTACTGTTTTATGAGTCTTAAGTATTTTATCCTTAATAGTCCCACTTCATCTTTTTCGGCTAGGATCTTTCTATTTGACTCAGCTTTTTTAAATCTAAAGCCAAGCTCTCATAAAACTTTACGTAGAGTTTCTCGTCCTCCGTTGAAAGAGATGTCACGCTTTAACACATCTAACAGAGATTTTACGTTGGGACTTGCTGTGAAAATCATAATCTTTCTTCGTTTCGTTTGATAATCAAAATCATCTGACGTTGCGCGATGTGTTTTCTTATGCCGGCCTTTTTTAGGAGTTCTCAAAGTAGTACCACTACTACTTGTTGACGCTACAGCCGTAGATAAGTCTTTTTACTTAAATATGGCGCAAACTGTCTTTCTTGATAATCCCGTAGCTCGTACAGTACGTTCCATGACATTTTGAAAATCTTCAGCGAACACTTTATTTTTAGCACTTTGGGCTTCATTTTGCATAAATTGATGCACATTACAAAATGTTTCTCTAGCTTGACTTTTTAAAGGCCGCCCTCTTTTAAGGGAAGTCATTTTAATCAAAATAATATTTAATAATGCCGCCACTTAAATTGTCCTCAATTATACGTAACGATTAGCGCTCGTGCGTCTCAGCTTGTGTACGAATGACAACTGACGCGACGCTAAATAAAATGGCGGTCGACAGTGTCGCTGCAATGGCGGCCGAATATTTCACCACTAGCCGTCGAAGTTTTACCCTCGCAAACGTACTGCCTTATAATTGGCCAAAACGTGTTCGCGCCTTCTAAAAAATGCTTTCTGGGCTGTGTAACTTCTATTTTCACGCCACTGCTCGGAAATGTGGCGAAAGATGGTCTGTGCCCCCGATGTGGTGACCATCACTTTATCGAACGAACTTCACACCATCGATTGAATCATTTCATCGCACGTTATTTTCTGCTGAAACCATGATGTCTCCAGGATATTTTAAACATCAATTACGTAGGTTAGTTTTGTTTGTTTGTTACATGGACTACAAAAAAAAACTCGTACGGGCAGAAATGCGTTTCGATTAAAAAATAGGTACCCCCAGATGTAGTTCACAAGCTCAAATCTTTTTCACGCCACTGCTCGGAAATGTGGCGAAAGATGGTCTGTTCTTGGTCCCCAAAACAATCGATAGTTGTACATTGAATGAGCAGGCCTACTATGAATTTAAACAGACCAACTATGTTAACATTGTTGGTCTGTTCCATTGACCAATAACATCGGTCCGCTGATCACTAATTCGACCAATCAGGACACACTTTGTGCTGCATATGAAATTAAATTGGCCAATGAGAAGTAGTTTTTTTTTTTTATATAATATTCTTCCCTTCACGGATAGGCAAAGGAATCAGATTCCATACAGCCATATATGTCTGCTTTTAATTATCTGAAGTAAAGTTTTTGTCACGGTGAGAGTCGTCAGTTTAAAAAACGCCTTATAAGATTTTTTTTTATTTCCTCGCAGTAGTCGTGAAAAGCACTGTGTTAAGCCTCGGCCGACAGTGCAATAGATGGACTCGTACTTTCTTATGAACTAACACGTCCATCTATTGCTTACTTTCTAACCTCTACAACAATGTACTATTGTGGTACAGTCAACAGCGTAAATAAGTGATCATTTATGTACCTTGTCACTTTAACGTCATGTTTGAAATGTCATACAAAATTGTGAGACGATTGAAAGCGACAAGGTACATAAATGATCACTTATTTATGCCGTTGACTGTACTACTGTATGTTTTTATGACGTTTCTTTACATTGTACGTAGTGGATTCAAGATTATTTCCTTTACAATAAGATCTAAGTTGCACCCTAAGAATTTGTGGGCTCGTCAAATACACCCTCATTAAAATCTTTGGCCCAATGAGCACGGCTGCCCTACGGTAAAAGAAAGTAATTACAGTCGAGTAAATTTCACAGGAGAGCGAAAAAACGAAACATTTATTTAAAACGTATTTTTCATTGTTTCATCAGCTTTAACATTTAATAATGTGTTAAATAATTTGCTCTACCTACTGTGTAATAATTTTGTTTTCGAACCAGGTCATATTGAAAAATGAAACTTACATTATTTGTATATTTTTGGATATCGATTGTGTAGGTCGTAAGCAGTAAATGTTACTAAGTACGAAACATGATATCTAAAAGAATAAAATGCATTAAATTTCATATCCTTTAGTTTAATAAAATGGGTCTTCGAATGACACCCATTTTTTATATAGCATTTTCTTTTTCAATACGACCGGGTTCGATTCCCGAACAAAGTACAAGTTTTTTTTAATCTATGTATGCAGTTTTTATTGTCACTAAAATCGATGACATGGTTCCTAAGAACAGATCTTTGTATCACTTATAGTTACAGACTTCCCCATACTTACTGATCTAAATGTGCCACCCTGTTTTAGAAGTTACGGGGGGGAGACACACATTTTTCCACTTTGGAAGCGTCTCTCGCGCAAACTATTCAGTTTAGAAAAAAAATATATTAGAAACCTCAATATCATTTTTGAAGACCTATCCATAAATACCCCACACGTATGGGTTTAATGAAAAAAATAATTGAGTTTCAGTTCTAAGTATGGGGAACCCCAAAAATTTATTGTTTTTTTTCTATTTTTGTATGAAAATCTTAATGCGGTTCACCGAATACATCTACTTACAAAGTTTCCATAGTATAGCTCTTATAGTTACGGAATAAAGTGGCTGTGACATACGGACGGACAGACATGACGAATCTATAAGGGTTCCGTTTTTTGCCATTTGGCTACGGAACCCTAAAAAGGGTACATAAGTTAAAGGACTAAAGTTAAGAATCGGTAATATATCCTTTCATCACGAAAATTAACGTATGAAAATGTATGACTAACAACTGTTAGTTTACTCGGCCAAAAAAAAAAAAGTGCCATTAAATTATATTTTGAAAATATTAAAATGGAGTTTAACAATTTATAAACAAAGTAAATGTTAGTTAAAAACCAATTTAATTGAAATAAAAATATAATAAGAAAGTAACTGCCAGTAAACTACTTTGTTTTTGCTTTATCATTTTGTTTACTTTGTTTTTGCGTAGACACATCGGTAAATTTGATACTTTTTTACAAAACAAAAATCAAGCAATGCTATTTAATTTCTTTTTAGCTAAATTTCAGTCCTAATATAAACATTTTTACCAAACAGAAAACGAAGTGAATCAATTTACAACAGAAAAACAAAGTAATCGACATGCAATTACTGTATTTATGCTTTGTAATTGTGTTTTGCTTTGTTTTTCGGTAGATATTTTGTACCAGTGCCTGCAATTACTGTCTTTAGCGAAACTGTATCTCTAAAACTAAAGCTCTTTTGATGATTCCGAAAATGTAGCAACATCTGTTACTGTCTAAAAGTGCCAAAAATGTAAAAACATCGATTTTGAAAAAAATGTCAGTTACTTTCTTTTTCCGTAGGGCAGCCGCATACGAAGAAGTTCTTTAACCGGAAACATTTCCAGTTGCCCAATATAAAATCTATCAAATATACCTATATATATTAGAGGACAAATTAACACTTAAGTTCTGTCTTTTAAATACATTTTATTTGTTTTTCAATTATATGATGCTATAACATCTTATGTTATTGGCATCATTATTTAGTTATTTTTTATTTGATATTGATGAAGTCAGACCAAGCTTGGTAACAAGCATATTATATTATTATATTATAGGTCAACAACCTATTATAATATATTAAAGTTTGTACACGCCAAAATTTGGCCATACTAAAATAAATATTATAGATAAGATTTAATAAATAATCAAAAGAGTTTTACTTTAAATATAAGTAAATTTAATGTATTTTAGATGACAATTACGTTTAGTTAAGATTCCATATAATATATAATAGTAAGCCATCGAGAGTACATTTCCTCGAACACGACTGCACCTTCACTTCAGGATAGCTCCTGGTTGCCCAAATCCACATTTTTCGCAGCTTAGCCACGGATTTTACCTCTCATTATACTCCAATACTCCTTGACGGCCCGATGTTCTGGACAGTTTGGTGGATTGCAGTCTTTCGGTACCACGGCACTCTATCACGGGTTTAGCGTAATGGTAACTGGTTAGATCTAGCCAGAACAACGGTGGAGAGTCCTGTTTGTTAATAAATGGCAGTAACCGCTTATGTAAGCACTCTTTTTGATAGACTTACTTCTTTTCCCGCAGCTACAAATTGCCTGCCAAAGATGTTATTTTTTTGGAAACTTGGATCGCTGTTTTATTTTACTATCCTCAGGAGCGTCTGTGTGGTTTTTGCTGGTAAATATAACTCTTGTCCAGGAATTTGTTTGAAATCGGCTTTAATGTAAGTTTCGTCGTCCATCACAACGCAGTCAAATTTCGTTAGAAAAAAATCATACAGTTTCTTGATCGTGTTTTTACTGATCAATTCTGTTTCGCATTCCGATTTGGTGCCGCCTGTGCTTTAAACATAGACTTATATATTACTTCGTATGGACTGGCCTCTAGTACAAAAAATGGGCCATTTCATTTGGTGCTAAATCTGAGAATCTAGCACCAAATGGTGACAGTGACTCAGTGACGTTTCAACCTCGCACCAAGTGGGACGTCGTATTAAAAATCAAAAATGCCGTGTTGCGTCATAAGTAAGTGCAATAATTATACCTCAAAGGTATCAAAAATCAAGGATGGAGTTTCTTTTTTCCGGTAAGCATATTAAGTAATGTATTACTCGAGTAAACCATTATTTTAAGTATTTTTAATATTATTGTAAATATGGAGGTTGCTTGGTAACCCGGCCGCGTCAAAGTCAAAGTCAAAGTCAAAGTCAAAGTTCTTTATTCTTCAATTTAGGCATAATATAATGCACCTATGAATGTCAAAAAGCATTACCACCGGTTCGAAAAATAAAACCTTTGCCCCGAGAAGAACCGGCGTAAGAAACGTCACGTCGCGTCACGTCGCGTCACGTAGTACGGAGACGCGTGTCTAGCGCAATTAATCAGCGCACTTCTAGTTTGGCTGGTTTACATTATACCACAGAATAGATACAGTGTTCTGTGATTATACTAACAATACCGCGTAAACATCCGCACGACATAACATTGTAATTAGGTTTACTATACGGTATACTGTATTGTCACTTTCCTTGCTATGGTTACGTATGAAAATCGCGGCTGACTGGCTTCGCCTCAACCTTTTAACTCTAAATAGCGATAAAACCAAATTTGTCTGTTTTCACAAAACCGCCTCTTCTAAACCAACCATGATTACTAATTTGAAAATTCACTCCTGTAAAGATTTTTCCTCAAATAACTGTAACTGTAAAACCATTCAACGTACCAATGTTATTAAATACTATTACTACTATTCGTCGATGAAAACCTTAATTTTAAAACGCATATACACAAAGTTTCTCCTAGAATTAGAAAATCTATTGCTGTGTTGAAAAAAATTCGTCATTCTGCCGATAAACCCCTGCTCACTTAGCAAGCATACACTTGCCCCAACTATTCCTAACTACAGTAGGTACCATTCTAAATAAACTAGTTTTTCAGTTACCAGTTCCCAGAGTCCAATCTACTTTTGGGAAGCGTTTCGGAGAACACCTTTGCACATCAATATACAATACTGTTGTAAAACATTGTAGTCTGAAATACAGAACTCTTTTCGAAACCAAAAAGCTTGTTTTCGATTTTATAAAAACTTTAAATTATGATGAGACAGAAGCCATGTTAGATTAATTTGATTATATATACTTTTTTATTTATTTACGTTCATTCCTTATTATTTTGTATAACAACTGATCTCAAAGTTTGTATACTTAAGTAGTTTTACTAAATATTATGTAAAAATAATTTTGTAAATGGTTCCCCGCGATACAGGCCAAGCCTAGTGCAGGGACCCCTGGCAATATTGTAAAAACATGTATGCGAAATAAAGATTTATTATTATTATTATTATTATTGCTATAGCAATAGAATAAGACCACACGTCACTAAACAAACATTAAATTTAATTGACGTCTCTGAGTGCGGCAGTTAATGTCACTTTGCATAATTGCGTAGCACCGATGGCTCCGCGCCTAATTCTTATTAAAAATACTAGAAACGTAATAAATTGCCTTTACTTCGTAATAGGTACGTACAATGTACATAGGTAGGTAATTTATTTAAATAGAAATCGCATTAACGAACAGTAAAATATATTTGGTATGTTAACCTTTTTTTATCAGTTCCCCATAAAATAGCCCAACAAACGTCTTTACAAGGTTACGTTAACCCCTCAAAAACAAAGTATGTTGGAGTCTGTTTTAAACTCTGACACATGGTTCTATGCAGTTTGACGTAGTTTATAAGCAATCTGATAGATGTCGCTACAGTTTCTTGACCAAACATAAGTGACATTTTTGTTCGGACGACCCCATCTAGTTGTTTAAATCAATGGCTTTAAAACTTCTTAAACCTGCTCTACGTTTTACTTTCTGTACGTAAGATTGAGACATTCATTTTTTTAGCCACATCGCGAGATGATAACTTCCAATTTGAGGCAAATACCTTTAAGATGCGTTCCTCTTTTTTTTATCCTTTACACCCTACAGCCCACCACTTCCTGGGTTTCTTTCTATAGTTAGGCGTTCCCGAAACCTCTTCAATACGGAAGAAACAGTGGATTGTGGACATTTTGACCTTTTTGCCACATCCCTGTAGATGAGCATTGGGTTTTGTGTGTGTTCGAGCAAAATAAGTTCGCGTTGTTGGAGTTGCCGGATCGACATCTTGATAGACATAAACTTTTCATAAAAATAACTTTCATTGTTATATAGTTTAATTTTTCATGATTAAAATGGCATCAAAAAAGGATCCATATCTTTAATTTTAACGTAGCAGTAATTACTTTTACATGCCCAAGTTTTGGCATGTTCAATCTTTATACACTCAGGAGCAAAAATACCGGGTTAGAGTGCGTTTTTCATACAAACGAGACTATTTCGAAGCCTTGGTTCCTCGGCAGGGGTTGTTGTGGTTTGTGTGTGGCAGTTGTAATGGTGGATACTGCGAGGTTTAATAGAGGAAGGAGGTCAAAAGTTCTTAAGATACCTAACTGATCGCACAACCAAATAACACCACAGCGGGAGAGTTTGGGTCAGCACTTGGATTTCCTTACATTTTATTGCCATTTTAGATGTTTTTCTGAACATGCACTATTCCGGCGTTAACCGCAGATTCATTCAGTTGGATATCCTAGGCACTCTGGAAGTCCTGTATCGATGCTGTATTCATCATCAGATTTCACTAAAAGCATTCCCTGGCGACGAACCAAGGCTTCGAAATAGCCTCTTTAGTAAGAAAAACGCACTCTGACCCGTTATTTTTGCTCCTGAGTGTATTAACACTACACTTTAGGTAAACAGTTACAGTGTATACAGCTGATTATCTGGTAGCTTTCTCAGTGTTTTTTTTATATATGCCTTCTCGATCGCTTTAGGTTAGATTATTGTATTGATAGAGTAAATCAATGTTCTACTAAATAACTCATAAAAGACATAAATAGCTAAAAACAACTGATAAAATGCTTACCCCTACTCTCAGAGTTTAAGTATATCTCATAAATTTCATGAAACCTAGCTAATTGGGTATGCCCAAGCCCAATTAAACAAGGTATCTTTAAAAAAAACAATTAGTCCATTTACTTTTTACTAAAAGCTACTTGACAGACCGGACCCAATGTGTTAAAATTGACGGCCAAGTCAGCATTCTGGAGAGAATTACTTTTGGTGTCCCGCAGGGGAGTATTCTTGGTCCCACTTTGTTTCTCTTATACATCAACGATCTGACTATACTCAATATTTCAAATTCAAAAATCATTTGTTATGCCGACGACACGGCAATCATTTTTCATGGCTCATCGTGGGACGCTGTTCTGGCAGCTGCGGAATATGGAATGACACGTATTGCGGAATGGCTGCAGTCTAATCTTCTGACGCTTAACTTAGAAAAAACGAAATTCCTTTGTTTCCATAAAACTAAGGCGTCCGCCCCGCAAGCAGTTTCAGAAGTTAAAATTCACACATGCCTGCCTATCAACTTGCGCTCCTCGTGCTCTTGTCATGCAATACAAAGGACGACAACCCTTAAATATCTAGGTATAGTTCTAGACGAAAAGCTCACTTTTACGGATCATATCACTGCAGCATCCCAACGTGTAAGAAAACTCATATATATATTTAAAAAACTTCGCAATGTCATGAGCAAAAAACTCTTGAAAACCACATACATTGCCCTAGCCCAGTCTATAATCACATACTGCATCTCAGTGTGGGGTGGCGCTGCCAGCTCACATTTGATAAGGCTTGAAAGAGCACAACGATCACTCTTGAAAGTCATTCACGCACTCCCGCGAAGGCATCCAACCCATGCTCTATACGAAAAGAGTGAAGTCCTCAGTGTGCGACAGCTCTACATTTTGCGTTGTTCTGCCCTCGCTCACACATCAGTTCATGCATAGCCTGATTTGAAGGAGCTGCTTCGGAAGCGTGTGGCAAAAATCCCTATGCCAAGTACCAATTCATCTTTTGCCAAACGAGTAGTAACCAGCGGATGTACCTTTACAGAAAAGTAAACGAAAGTTGTAACATCATAAACTGCTCCCCGAGGGAGGTCGGAGCAATTGTTCACAGATGGCTTAGTTCACTAAATTACTTTGAAACAGAACATCTACTTACAGCTTAAACATAAATATAAACCATTATCTGTTTCCAAATTCTGGTAATCAATTTCTACACTACTAACACACACACACACACACACACACACACACACACACACACACGCGCGCGCGATCATACACCCGTACACAAACTTCACATCTTTTCCTTTGCATCATTCCATATTTTTAATTCCTTACCTTGTTTGTTTTGTTATTCAATTTATTTCGTGTCTTGCAAATAAAATTTAAAAATTGTATAATTCTTTAACGCTAAATCTAAAATGGTATCGTGTATCACCTCTTTACTCTCCAAAATAATGGAGTCCATTATTAATCGCCAGCTCCTAAGATATCTAGACGAGTTCCAACTCATCAGTGATCGCCAGTACGGGTTCCGTCAGGGACGGTCTGCTGGCGATCTTTTGGTCTACTTGACCCATAAATGGGCTGAAGCGGTTGAAAGTAAAGGGGAGGCCGTAGCCGTCAGTTTGGACATGGCGAAAGCCTTTGATCGGGTTTGGCATAAGGCACTTTTCTCGAAGCTTCCTTCCTATGGCCTGTCTGATAAACTGTGCATCTGGATTGCCAGCTTCCTCACGGAGCGTAGCATCAGGGTTGTTGTCGACGGTTCGTGCTCAGACTTCAAGCCCGTGAACGCTGGTGTCCCTCAAGGCTGTGTGTTGTCGCCAACACTGTTTCTTCTGCATATCAATGATATGTTGCAATCTAGTAACATTCATTGTTATGCAGACGACAGTACGGTGGATGCGTCTTACCAGGGCTGTGCGAACATTTCTCAGACATGCGTCAATGAGTGTCGGAACAAACTTGGGTCTGAAATCGAGGCTACATTGGACCAAGTCTCGAATTGGGGTCTCCTTAACTTGGTACAATTCAACCCCAATAAGACTCAAGTCTGCGCGTTCACTGCAAAGAAAACTCCCTTTGTTGTTTCCCCTATATCCCAGAGCACTTCCCTTGTTGCAAAACCGACTCTTGGGATTCTCGGCGCTGACATATTGAGCGCCGTCCAATTTCGTGGTCATTTGGAAGATAAGGCTAAGTTGGCTTCTAAAAAACTGGGTGTCCTTGGTCGAGCTAGACGGTATTTCACACCGGCACATCGCCTCCAACTTTATAAGGCACAAGTTAGGCCCCATATGGAATACTGTTGCCATCTTTGGGCCGGGGCACCACAGTATCAGCTGCTTCCTCTTGACCGTGTACAACGCCGTGCGTCTCGAATCGTCGACGACGATGTTCTCACCAGTCGGCTTGACCACCTTGCTTTGCGGAGAGACATTGCATCCTTGTGTCTTCTACCGCATATATCATGGGGAGTGCTCGGATGAATTGTTCGAGCTAATACCTGCTGCAAAATTCCACCACCGTACTACTCGCCACAAATTGAAATTTCATCCACAGCACCTGGATGACTGGCAGAGTTCCACCGTACGTTTCAAAAGAAACTTCTTGCCACGTACGACTGCACTGTGGAATCAATTGCCTGCAATGGTATTTCCGGACCGATACAACATGGCAACCTTCAAGAAACGAGCCTACACTTTCTTAAAAGGCCGGCAGCGCACCTTTAACCCCCCGGGTGCTTCAGGTGTCCATGGGCGACGGTGATCACTTACCATCGGGTGTGCCGCCTGCTCGTCTGCCTCCGACTATTATAAAAAAAAAAAAAAAAATGTCATTCTGCGAGACAGGCTTAGCCTAGTGCAGGTGACTGGGTAAATAGATTGTTAAGTTATCGCACAGTGCAGTTAATAGATAACATTTTATATGTATTAAGCGCTTATTTAAGATAAAACTAGCCACTTAAGCCACTGTATCAAATAAATATATTTCATATATTTCATTATTTCATTTCATTTCATTTCATTTCACTTGGGAGCTACAATGAAACAGACAGGCCAGATACACACATACTCGTATTACTAATAACACTCCAAATTCAGCATCAGGGGATAAAAGGCACTGTAAAACTGACTAAGGTACCTTCAGTGTAGACAGAAACCGGGTAGGCTTAATATCATGGTAGCTCATAGCTTCAGATGTTGTGAAATGAAAAACATAAAAACGACATTGATATTGTTGTTTCAGATGACAAATATGCCATTTTAAATGTAGAATTGGCATCTCTCATTGAACCAAAAGACACATTTGTGTAAAAGTTACCCACAGGCTTTACATAGTCCATCCGAAATTTTTCCTTTTCATTGTTTTTTGAACTCTGCAACAAAACAGGGTACAGATGTAGTGAATAATCCTTTCCCATCGTTTTTTGTCGGATAAGCTCGTGTTTATCTTGCTTTCTCAGTTGGTTTATTGATGGGTACTGAAGCGAATTGAGAAAGCAAGATATTTACGAACTTCTCCGACAAAAAACGATGCGAGAGGATTGTTCACTACATCTGCACTCCTTTTTGGACAAATCATTGTACAAAGGATGATGATCTTTAAACTTTACTTGATACTGGCGAAATCACTTAATTGTGGAAAAGCCATATCCTCTTATCGTAGTAGCTGTTAAAGTCGCCGCGGGGCAAAAATAAATAAATGTTGATACTTCAAATGGTGGAGCGACTTATGAATCTTTTGTGTGGCAATGTCTGGGAACATTTGAAAAGCCTCTGTGCCACGAGGGAGTCTGCTGTCTTGCACTTGCTGGTTAAGGAATTAAGATTATTCTTTTTTCCTAAAATTTTAATACATCTTTTATGAAATACTGAGTATACCTAATTCATGACCCATTGTACCCGCTGCTCGCGCCACGGTCATTAGTGCCTCGGTGTTATATAACGTTTATTGGTCTGACCACTATCCTTTATTGTTGGAATGCGACTTTAATTTGATTAAATCAAAAATTGTAAATCCTGTTAATTATTTTTGTAATGAGGTGATTTGGGGTGAGCGAGATTCAAAACAAATAGATAAATATTTGAATTATTGTTCGTACAAGTTGAGGGACATACATTTCCCTACGGAGTTTTCTGTCTGTGCAGACCACATGTGTTCTGATGCTATTCATAAACAGCTGTTAGGAGATTTTTTCCGTAATTTAATAACGGTTCTTAAGTCTGCCGCTGTTGAATCGCATAAGCGCGGTGGTGGGAACCACAGACGTGTAGTGGGCTGGAATTTGTACGTCGGGGAGGCTCACCGGGAGGCTCGGCTCTGGTTTCAGTGGTGGGTGTCGCTCGGTAAACCTATGACAGGCTCTGTTTATGATAAGATGTTTGAGACTAAAAAGATTTTTAAATCCAAGTTGAAATTCTGTCAAACTCATGAGCAAAGTATAAAAATGGACATCCTTGCGAAAAACCATTCTGTAAAGGATTTTGGTAGGTTTTGGAAAAATACCGGCAAGTTGAATCCTAGGTCGGGTCTCCCGGTGAGCGTCGCCGGCAATCATGAGCCGACTGATATCGCGAATGCTTTCCAGCGGTATTTTAAAGTAGAGTCTCCACTATCGACGGCTGGGGTGCTCGATGCTGAGGTTGAAGGCAAAAGTCCGTCCGTAAGGTTTACGGCAAAGCAAATTGCTAGTAAAATTAGTAAAATGCAGAGAGGAAAGTCTCCCGGACATGACGGTCTCAGCATTGAGCATCTCAAATATGCGGGTGTGCATCTTCCAAGGGTTTTATCGATGTTCTTCAATTTATGTATTAGTCACAGTTATTTGCCCGATGAGCTTATGTATACATTAGTTGTTCCTATTGTGAAAAATAAAACGGGAGATGCCTCTGACATTTCCAATTACAGGCCAATATCGCTTGCTACTGTTGTAGCGAAGGTGCTGGATAGTCTGCTTGATGATATTTTGGGGCAAAAGATCGATGTTAATGATGCTCAATTCGGATTTAGGCCGGGTTTATCTACTGAAAGCGCTATCCTTTGTCTCAAGCAGACTGTCCATTACTACACATCACGTGAGACGCCTGTGTTCGCCTGTTTTTTGGATTTGTCGAAGGCTTTCGACACGGTCTCGTATGATCTGCTATGGAGAAAGCTCTGCAGTGATACAAACGTACCGCACGAAATCACCTCATTGTTCAGGCATTGGTATGGCAATCAAAGGAATAGTGTCAAGTGGGCAGGTGCTTTCTCCAATGATTACGTTATGCCATGCGGGGTTAGACAGGGAGGTATGAGCTCGCCTAAATTATTTAATTTGTATATAAATGGCCTTATTGAGGAGCTCAGCAGCAGCCATGTCGGATGTCACATAGAAGACGTGTGCGTGAACAATTTAAGCTATGCTGATGATATGGTGTTGCTGAGCCCCTCGATGGGGGGTCTAATAAAACTGGTAGGAATTTGTGAAACATACGCTGAGACCCATGGGCTCAGGTACAACGCTTCTAAAAGCGAGGTTTTACAATTTAAAGCTGGTAGCAAAAGCTACAGTATGCAACCGGTTAAGCTTTGTGGGACTCGTTTGAAGAGAGTAGACAAATTTAAGTACCTGGGTCACTGGGTCACTGAAGGATTGTCTGATGTCGCAGACATCGAGCGGGAGCGTCGAGCGCTTTGTGTTCGCTGTAACATGTTGGTCCGCAGATTCGCACGTTGTAGTAAAGAAGTTAAGTTAACTCTATTTAAAGCCTTCTGTCAAACTTTCTACACGTGTGGTCTGTGGACTAACTTTACGCAGCGGGCATATGGCGCGCTGCGCGTCCAGTACAATGACGCGTTCAGGATGCTGTTCGGGCTGCCGCGATATTGCAGTGCCTCAATGATGTTTGCCGAAGCACGGTCGGACTGCTTCCACGCCATAATGAGGAAGCGATGCGCATCGCTGCTCCGCCGTAGCTGCGACAGCACGAACCGCATCCTGAGCACGCTGGCGCGGCGCCTGGACGCCCCGCTGCTGCAGCGACACGTGCGCCTGCACGCGCCGCCCGCTGCTCCAGCGCGCAGGCTTTGATTGTGAATTGTGATGTTATCTCATGTATTACTAACCCTAATATTAAAATTTTATTACTAAGTTGCTGTATGTACTAACCCTATGGATGTAAAGTCTGAAAATAAACATTTATTATTATTATTATTATTATTGTAACCACTGAGGATGGCGCCACATACGACTCTCCTGAGTTAATATAATGCCATACAAAAGAGGGTACGCTCAACCATTGAGAAAACGTTCGGCATTTTTAAAGGTTTAAATGCATAAATGTATTAAATGTTTTTTTTTATAGCAAGGAGAAGGCACACAAGTACTCAGGCCTCCTGATGGTAAATGGTGTCTGAGACCTATAGACATTTGAATTGCCAAGACTACAATTTCAAGACTGCAATTCCAAGACTACAAATGCGTTGCCAACCCTGAGGCCTATGGTGGAATAAGGAATGGCTCGATGCTAGTAATTTCACCGGTTTTTCTTATCCACTTACCGGAACACTGCTGCTGCACTGGTGGGTTCATGGATAAGATGGTGCTAGCAGTCTGGATGAATCCTGCACAAAAGCCCTACCACCACTAAAACACCAATGCTTCCAAAGTCACAGCATAATCAGAAATTGTAATTAATATACATTTTATTAGTCACAGGGCGGTGGAGATGACTTTTGCACTACACACACGCATACTTCACTACAGCCCCGAGATGGCCGGCAGGATCAGCAGGAACACCGTTGAATACAGTATGTTGTACAATATCTGCATGCGAGCTGCAGCCGACGACGATGTCACGAGCGAGAGTATCATGCAGTCCGGTGCTGTCGCCGACGTCCGGGTCTTTTTCGCGAGGCGTTGCACGGGGATGCGAAAAAGATTAATCTTAGTTTTAATAAATAGATAATAAATAGTATGTCGTCCAAGAAATCTGACCATATGAAGCGAATTTTTCAAAATGTTTATCCTTTGACAAAAATCATGGGTACTAACTTTATTTTAAAACTGCTGCTTTATGATTGACTAAGACCACTTAAATGATGAACTTCAATTTTCACAGTGAACTTGTTGGTGGTCTTAACCATACTTTGGATAGGGGGTTAGGCTTGTAAGGACTAGATTTCAAAACGATTGTATAAGCAAAACGTTGTTCCATAGCGCCCAATCCTGCAGTCAAACTGTTCCAACAGTTTTGCAGGGCATGATATATTATTGTACTATGTTGTTTGTTTATAATAAATAAATAATAAAATAAAAAAAATAAACAAAACGCCTTGTTTGAACAATGCCCTAGGATCTAAAATGTTTAGGTTATAAGTAATGCCTACTTAGGCATAGCGACATGGTTGTTTTATTTTATACTAGGCTCACAATACAAGTTATAGTCTCTGGAAATGCTAAAAGACAGAGTTTTAAAGTCTGGACTACAGCTCTAAGCTGTGTACACAAATGTTTAAATGTAAATGTCTTAAACATACATAGATAAATAACGTTAGAGGGCATTAATTTTATTAGTATAGTGTTAGTACTTATATTTAAGTAGTTTAGAGTTTTAATTACAATGTGGTTATAACCGTGGCTAGGTATTCAACATTAGCATTAGACATTAGCAGAATCTGCGTTAGTAGAATCAACAACAACTTGACTGCGACCGCCGGATTTGATTCCACCCTTAGAAATACCTTTTACGTTGTACTTATGAACCAACTGAGCGAATTTCAGAGAACGAAGAGTGGAACCAATGCAGGAATCCTCCACTGACTTCAAAAGAGCCAAATTTTAATTTTCGGATCATTTCTGGGGCATTGAAATCTTCTCCCATCAATGCTCTTCAGATGCTTGGAGCCTCCTTTAAAGCAGACAATTTCTTATGATCGCTTATTCTTTAGAGCCGTGCAGTCGTCTGATCATCCTTTATTGTGTCATCTTAATCGTTTTTCTGATGTCTTGCCCTCCTCCCAGTATTGGTCTCACAAGGAGACTCCTTGCCTAATTAAAAGTTTTCATAAATTTTGTAATGGTCCCCCGGTTGCCCAGTCTGTTGGCAAACCTTTATTTAGTTTTAGATATGATTTACTCCTGTTTCACCCTAAGATTATTTTTTCTTTTGGCATTTTAAAGAATGATATTCAAGCTAATCGGGTTTTTAATAAAATAATATTTGAAAAATGGGATGGGTGGATTCCTGTTTTCACTGATGCTTCCAAGCTATCTTCAGATGGCTGTGTGGGTTCAGCTGTCTGGATTCCTCAGTATAATGTCGTTTTAAACCTCTCCCCCTCAATCCTCTGTTTACCAGAGTAAACCACCAGAGTCACCAGAGTGAGGCGATTGCCATTTATGAAGCTGTCTCCTACATAGAATCACACACAATTTCAAAATCTATTGTTTTCTCAGATTCTTTGAGTTGTCTCCAGGCCTTGGAAAAGGTTCCCCTGATCTAGAGATAATCTTTTAATTAATCTTAAGTCGAGAGAGGTTCTCCATCGCTGTCATTCTCTTGGCATTGATGTGGTTTTGGCTTTTGTCCTTGGGCATGCGGGCATTACGGGTAATGAACAGGTTGATTTTTTTGCCTAGCAAGCGATAGATATTGGTTGCTCCTCCCACTCGGAATGTTTTAGTCAAGATTTGCGGTGCTACTGCGAGGTCCCATCTGGTTGATCACTGGACTGATTTGTGGAATTTTTCTCGCCTCTCCAAAGGGTCATTATGGTTGTATTCAACTTAGTCCGCCTGTAAAACCTTGGTTTTTTAAATTTAATAAAATTAATAAATCTGCCACCGCCACAATAACTTGACTGCGACTTGGTTACATTTGTTCGCCCTCTTTTCTGGCGAAGATCCGAGTTCGGAATCATTCTCTGAGCGAGTGTGGTCTCGAGGAGGGAACCCCAGATCGCATTTTTTTAAATTGTCCCGAAATTCCAGTTTCTTTATATAACTTTCTTCTTGATTTCATCTTTCGCACAGCTAGCTTTAGTTATGTCCTCACTTTTGTAAATACTTCATTTGTAAATATATTAGCCAAGTTTATCAACGATTTTAATATTAAATTGTAAGTTGTCATTTTAGTTTTAGTGTTATGTAGTTGTAGTTAATTTACATAATTTATTTTATTTTTAGATTCCCCAACTGATGAATCAGCATCTGTTTCTGGAAAAGTATTTTCACCGATCACGTGTAACTTCCAAGTCTAATGTAAGTTACATAATTATCAAAAAATATGGCAGTGAGTAATTTTGGTCCGATTGAGAGTCAAAGTAAGCAAATTATTTTTAACTGTTATAAATATTTTGAACTTGAGCTGAAGAAAAATTTAAATTCCCGTTACACCGCTGCCCAGTTAGTTGAAAAAGTTACAGGTGTTTGTCTCTCTACTGTTTATAACATTGTTTCTGAGAGCAATAGTGAGAAATTCGCATCAACAAAGAAATTCACCTCACCGAGAAATAAAAAGTTACGTACTTCATCAGCAGTAGACGATTTTGATCAGGAAGTCATCCGGAGAGCTATATACAATTTTCTTCTATCCCATAAGCAATTCCCAACCTTAAAGGCACTCCACTCTGTGATAAAATCCGATATAGATTAGAAATTTGGCATTTCCACCTTATGAAAACAAATACAAAAATTAGGATTCAAATGGAAAAAGAACGAGGACAACCGAAAAATATTAATGGAAAGACACAACATCGACTGCTAAGAATAAATTACCTTACCAAAATTGCGGAATATCGGTCTAAAGATAGACCATTAGTGTATATTGATGAAACCTACATCCACACGACATGGTCCGGAGAGGCTTGGACCGATGGAACAGAATTTGGTGTAAAAAAACAAATCAGTACAGGCCAGCGGTTAATAATAGTGCACGCAGGATTTCGATCGGATTGAATGTCGGGTGATACGGTGGCAATCCTAAAACGGAGTGGCCATGCTCTTTTAAAATTGCATCTATGTGGTACTCACGAAACCGCTCTTTATTTTGTTTAATTAAATCATACAAACTGGTTTTGTACATCAACGGGCTATATGAAATGTTGTGTTCTGTCAACCAATCCATCATTTCTTGTTTAAGAGAATTTGACGTTGGAGCACGATTCAAAAGTTTGTTGTGATAGGACGCATTATCTACGATAAGTATTCGCTATTCGGTTTAAGGTTCGATATTAAATTTTCTTTTAACCATTTTTCGTAGTTGACAAAGTTCATCTGGTCATGCTAATCTCCCGTTTTTTGGTTTGCCTTAAACATTAACAAAGCGTTGGGAATAAAACCATCTTTTCCTCCTGCGTGCACTATTATTAGCCACTGGCCTGTACTGATTTGTTTTTTTACACCAAATTCTGTTCCATCGGTCCAAGCCTCTCCGGACCATGTCAAGTGTGGATGTAGTTTTCATAAGTATAAACTGGTGGTCTATCTTTAGACCGATACTCCGCAATTTTGGTAAGGCAATTTATTCTTAGCAGTCGTATGTTGTGTCTTTCCATTAATATTTTTCGGTTGTCCTCGTTCTTTTTCCATTTGAATCCTAATTTTTGTATTTGTTTTCATAAGGAGGAAATGCTAAATTTGTAATCTATATCGGATTTTATCACAGAGTGGAGTGCCTTTAAGGTTGGAAATTGCTTATGGGATACCACCAAAAAGAGTAGAAAACTACGGTAGGCTTAGGGCATGCGAAGCTCTTTATAGGAAGAGTTGACCAGAGCTGGACCAAGAAACTTTGGAAACTCAGCAGAAGACAACTTCGATACATTATCGGAGTGTTTACCGGGCACTTCGGGGTTAAACATCTCCTAGCAAAGATGGGCTTTTATGACAACACAGATTGTAGAATGTGCGGCGAAGAGGCTGAGACAATTAAACACCTATTGTGTGAATGTGATGCCCTCGCTGGAGTAAGAATGAAAATCCTCGGTTGTGGATACCCAGAACCGAACGATTTCAAGGCACGGCCACTGCACTCCACTATCCGCTTTTTGGAAGGGGTGGAGGCTGCATTGGATTAAGTGCTAAAAGAGGGGTAATGACACAAAAGATCCCACATGGTCGAAGTGTATCCGTAAGGACTCCACCATAAAGATATAATAAGATAAGATAAGTACTTGTTGTTTTACTTGATTTTGTTAAAGTTTTTGGTGTGTTGTGTTTACTTACTTGCTTATGCAAACTACGTGTTACTTTGAAAATGTGCTCATCGGTTAGAAAATGATACATAATAGCGTCATTGACTTAATATTATGTAAAAATAAATGTTTTTTTCAAAGTTGTTATTTTCTTTAAAGGCTAGGAAACTTCACCTAGGTTTTGTATTGTATGAAGCTGATGCCAGCAACGTTAGTGTTTTTGTGTTGCAAAACATGAACAAAACATTGCTTGAATAGTAGATTTATACAATACAAGGATTTAAGTGAGTCGAGGCACAGTGCGGTGGATACGTAAAGGTACGTATGTAAAGTACAATTTAGTTCACTTATTTACCGTCTTAGGCGCTCGTGGTCCAGTTTTAAACGCAAGAGGGCTCTCTTTTCCTGATACATCTTTATACTCTGCCACAGATTATAAGGTATGTCAAATCGTCAGCTTTGAGCTTCGAAACAAGCAAAATTGGTTATTAGTTATTACGGTTCTTACTCACTTTTTCTTTGCTTTTCTATAAATATTTGTATTAAAATGTCTAAAGTGGAAGCTATAAAGCGTAAGATGTCTGAAAGTAATGGCGTTGAACCCGGTAAGTTGATTCTAGAAACTAACCTATTACTTTCGATTTATGACTTTTTACTGAACACAATTATCTTGATTCTAGGGACTTTGGCGCTTTTGGTGAAAGTTCCTCACATACAGTGCCCATATCTAGACACTATAAATCGTCACGTGCTTGACTTTGACTTTGAGAAACTATGTTCTGTCTCGTTGACTAGGATCAATGTTTATGCTTGTCTGGTCTGCGGAAAATATTTCCAGGTATGATGTGTTAATTAATTAATTTGGCTGCCTATGATAGAGGATAATGGCTCTATTTCTTTTAGGACTCCTTAAACCAGTCACCGTTTTAATAACACCTATGTCTATTTCAGGGCCGCGGCACAAACACCCATGCCTACACGCATTCAGTAGCTGATGGGCATCATGTGTTTTTGAATTTACACACACTCAAGTTCTACTGCTTGCCTGATAACTACGAAGTTATTGGTGAGACCTCCATACTTTCTACTATACTTAAAAGTTAAACATACTATTAACCGTGTTCAAGCTGTGCGGCTCCTGATATGCTTTTGGTGTGGGGAAGCCTTTATTCAGTACATTAAGACTGTAGTTCAATCACGATAATCATGATTTGACTGCTGGAACTAGTAGTCTCAGCACTGAACGTCAGTCAGTTTTGAACCAACTAGACCAACACATTAGCATTACAAAGACACTTGACCAAGGAACAACTGGATACAGGCATCTATCAGTGGTCGCAAATGCCACTTTATTAAATAAATAATATTTGAGCACAAAATTAAATGCACATTTTGTTGCAAACAAGGTTTTGGCCTCTGCTCAAAATAGATTTAAGGTTGGGTCCCACGGTACTAAAGGAGCTCCTCCTCATAAACATGACCATTTGCCAGCAACTTAGGCGGAACAAGATGGCCCTTTTGGCTCCTTAGATTGACTACAAGAAGTCTTATGACTCGGTGCCTCACTCATGGCTCGAAAGGATCTTAGAGTTGTATTAAGTTGATGCAACTTCGAGATCCTTTTTAGGTGTGTGTATGAGGGAGTGGGTCACAGTGCTTCGTCAACCAGGTGGTTGAGATGTCCCCTGTGATGCGCCTAACTCAATAAGGATTGAAAGAGGCATCTTTCAGGGTGACTGTCTGTGTCCTTTGTGGTATGCCTTGCCTTGAATCCTCTCAGAACTTTGCTGACGGATTCTGGGTTTGGCTATCAACTTTGTAGAGAAGCTGATGTCATTTCTCACTTATTGTTCATGGATAACCTCAAACTGTTTGCATCAAAGCACCAAGATCTTATCCCACTATTGAAAATCAAGGAGTTCAGTAGTGCAATCAAAATGGAATTCAGTGTAGGAAAGTGTGTGGTTATGCATGTTCAACGAGGGAAAGTTGTAAATTCATTGAATTTGCAGCTTTCTGAGACAATGACTCTCAGATCTCTCTCCGAAGTTGAAACCTACAAATATCTTGGTATGTGGCAGTCTTTGGGTATTATGGACGCGGTGTCAAGTAGTCAGTGAAGGAGCGTTTCTTCTGCTGCTTGACATAAGTTCTTAACAGTCTTTTGTCGGGTGGCAATAAGGTGCACGCCTTCAATGGCTGGATGATGCCGCTACTCACAGACTCCTTTGGCATACTGTAGTGATGGGTTGACAGACACACTGATAATGCTAATTAGAAATATTACTTTTATTCACTGTTATATTCATGTTTTATGAAGACATTGATGCATTCACTACGCCAGCTTGGCAGTGACTTTCCATTATACAAAATAAAAGGGCCCTTGTTCCATCTATTTTAAATTGCTTTTAAATTATTAGAATTTAAATAAACATAATAAGTTCAAAGCAATAAGGTGTTCTTTACTCCACCTTAGTATTACAATACTAAGGTGGACTCAGACTAAGCTGAATGCCCTGGATAGGAGGGTCCGTCTACTGCTTAAATCACATCGCATGTTGCACCCACGCTCATCTGTTATGAGATTGTACATCCCAAGGAAACGTGGAGGTTGAGGCATTCAAAAGAATCTCCACAACCACGAGGTGTGCAATCTCAGAAATTATTTCCTTAGCTATGAGTGTGGGATGCATTGCGATGTGGTTGCAGTAGACAGGAGCCTCACGCCTCTCTCTCGCAAACGAGAACTGGCGCAAACCAACGGTGTTGAGGACTGACGACCGCAAGAACGTAAGGAAGAGCAAGGAGCTACACGGACGCTTCTACCGAACTGTAGACTGTAGACTTTTTAGCGTCCGTGAACTCTTTGGGGAAACCGAAGTATTGTCTGCGTAATTGCTGACGAGGTCATAATGACGAACAATAACCGGAAATATATTCTGAGGCATGGCACGCTCGACGTCTGTCGAGCGTGCCGTTGCCCCAGAAAGTCCCTCAGACGTATAATTTCCGGTTGTTCGTATGTGGCCAACGGTGAGTACTTGCACAGACATAACCTCATGGCCAGGATCATCCATCAACAACTAGCTCTTCAATATGTTCTTGTTGAGTCTGAAGTGCCGTCCTATAAGTACGCACCGGCGCCAGTTCTCGAAAATGGTCGTGCTACGCTCTATTGGGATCGATCTGTCATCACGGTAATCGTTTTAATACAGTAATCGCCATTTAAAGCATTATTTTTGTTTATTTGTGTTAGTAGTAGATATTGTACATGGTGTCACAGCAGGCAAAAATATAATCTGAAGAGACTATTTGTGTGTAAATTGAATCTAATATATCTGGGAGGCTTATTTACCAAAAATATTCGGGGGCACGTAATTGAGAATAGTTTACATACTAGGGTTGTATAGTTTAATGCAGAGCTTTTTTTTAATATTTATTTCTAGTTCGGTGGTATTAAAAAGCTTAGGTGACCTATATTCCACTTGTTCTTTGGACTTCTCATTCATACTATATCATGCCTTGCGTGCCGCTCATTCCCAAAATACCATAATTTGAAAATACCAGATTACACTTTATACCCGATTCCCAAATCACCAGATTCAAAATAAGGATTAATTTATTGAACTCACCAAAATTTTGAATCTTGTTATTTGGGAGTCTGTTATAAAGTGTAATCTGATATTTTCAAATTATGGTATTTTGGGAATGAGCGTTGCGTGCAAGTACAGTACAGTACTCCCAGGTTTATAATAGCGTTCGGTTGGCTATCATTATCTGGCTTGCACTTGCAATGGACAATCAAATCAAATCAAATAATTTATTTGCTGAATACGGTATCTTAAGTGGTAGTAAACATTATTATAAACGTCCAGTTATTCAGCCTGCATGCAGGCGTGCAAATATTTATAATGTCAAGTTAAATTCTAAGATATAAATGTAAAGTTGTAAACAATTATTGCAAATTACAATAAAATTACAAATTAACATTAATATAAATATTACGCTCGAGAAAATCCTTAACATTGTAGTAGCACTTATCAAAAAGCCAGTTTGTCAACTTATTCCTAAACATATTTCCCAGGAGCAACCGTATGTCCTCAGGTAAGGCATTATAGATGTAAATGCACATGTTAAATACATTTTTTGAGTAGATGGATTTAAAGCAACGAGGTTTATACAACCGGTTCATAACGTCCACTTTTGTCCGACGTTGCATGACTTCACCCCGAGTTTTAAAGAACATTGGTTTGGATTTAACAAAGATACATATTATTACATATTTCCCTTATATATAAGCACGGTAATGGCAGAATGTTAAGTTGTTTAAATAATGGAACACAGCTTTCGTCAAACCAAGCCCCGCAAATGACCCTTACACATTTCTTCTGAATTTTAAATACCCTGTTCACGTCCACAGAATTACCCCACATGATAAGACCATAACGAAGCACGGACGACAAGACACAAAAGACAGATATAAAAAAGTAAATTGACAATCACTATCATATAAGGCTTAAGAAAATGTAAATTAATCGTGTATTTCTCACAGCACTTCAAACAAAAAACAGTCAATTATAACAGTAAATATTGTAAAAAGAAAGTACAATACAATTTTTTGTAGAAATCCTAAGAGATGGCGAACTTTCTGACTTTCTTTCGAATGCCTGCCATCAGCGTCTGTATTGAACTGTTAGTGAACTGACGAGAAGCTGAGTTCCATATTTTTTTGAAATCAGTTTCACTGTCGGCTAGTGATGTGCCGCGGGAATATTCCCGTTTACGAGAATGTTCCCGTAGAGGATATTCAACGAAATTTCCTATATTTCCGAGAACATTCCCCAAATCAGAGAACGTTGAAAATAGTAAATGAAGTATATTAAATCTTAAAAGAAAATAATTGTAGTGGATGGCTTATTGCCATAAAATGATGTGTAAATATTGTGTTACTGTGTAAAACTTTTTCATAATATTACAAGTATTTTTTAACACAATTTAAGTTGATATCTTGTTTTTCATTTGAATTAAACAGATTGATGTTTTAGTAATACATAAAAACCACTATTACATAAAATATAGTTTAAATATAGGTAACAAGTGACAGATATTTAAATTAATTTAATATAAAACATTTGGTTGCATTAGCTACATGTTTAGCCATTAAATATTTGCAAATCTTTCTCTTAACAGATCTGCTATCTCTTCACCTTCTTTCATTCACGGGAACAATAGAAAATTCTCTAGAATCTTTGAGAATATTTTCGAGAATATTGAGAATATTCTCGAGAATATTGAGAATTTAAGTTGAGAGATGACTTTATACTACATGCTATGTAACTATCGGCTGTGTACTTCGTTTTGTACGTAATGCCCGAAAATACAACAAAGTACACATAAAAATTCAAAATTCTCCTATGTTTCCCATAAGCGGGAATATTCCCGGGTACGTTTCCGAGAATATTCTCACTTGAAGAATATTCTCGGAAACGGCACATCACTAGTGTCGGCAACTGCACCCTTCTTGAGCAGATATCGTTTGATATTTGCCCAATACCTTTCAATCGGGCGAAGTTCTGGGCAATTTGGTGGGTTAATGTTTTTCGCAACATAAGTAATATTCTTGTTATGAAGCAAATTTAAGGTGGCTTGAGCGTAATGAGCAGAAGCTAAATCAGGCCAAAATATTGGAGGACGTTTATGTTTCCGACATAAGGGCAGAATTCGCTTCTTAATACACTCCTCTCGATAGACATCTCCGTTGATGGTACCGGTAGTGTAAAAGCTCGTACTTTTAAGCCCGCATGAGCAAATAGCTTGCCGAACAAGGAATTTTTAGTCGAATTTTTAAAAAGCCACGCAGTTGACTTCCTCGCCAGCTGCATACGTGTAAAACTGCGGCCCCGGTAACGTTTTCATGTCTTTTTTTACATATGTTTCATCATCCATTAAAATGCATCGGTCGTTATTTTGAATTAAAAACTTGTTCAAAGCTTTAGCTCGAGATTTCGCTCTTTCAAGCTCGGCAGCAGTCCTTTTCGGCATTTTCTGTTTCTTCCTGGTCTGTAAATTATTTCTCTTTCTGGCGTTTTGCACGTTCCCAACCGAAGTTTTTAACTTTTTGGCTACATCGCGAGTAGAGGCCGATGGATTTCTAAGGAAAGACACTACTATTCCCGTGTCCAATTTCGGCTTCACGCAGCCTTTTTCGCGACCGCGACCAGGCAGATCACCTAGAGTATTAAATTCCCGAAACTTTTTTATTACTTTTCGTACACCATCTTTATATAATTGATACCGTTTTGCGAGTTTTCGCATCGAAATACCCTTTTCTGTACAATAGGATACGATAATTAATTTACGAATATTCTCATTTATCCTCGGCATTTTGATTTTATGTAGTCAATGACATATATATATTTTTTCTTAAACTTGACAATACATGTGTCAGAATATCACGCTAATGCTTAACAAAAAGTTTCTATATAATTATGAAGGCCCAACTTTAGGTGGCTACTTTATTTCGTGAACAAGCCTTAGGTAGTGACCGTCAATATCTCCAAATATAGCGATATATGAAATTCATTAACCTTGACTTAGCCAATACTATCAAATTGTTCAGGCTATCCGCCTTGTATAAATATACCGAAGCACACGCACAACGCCTAATACTTGGTAATATTCAAGCCGCTGTAAGTACGGTACCCCAACGAAAATGTTAAGCACTTTAGTGCGTTGTCATAGTAAACTTCAAACAGAACATCAAATGACACACATGACAATGAATGTCACAGTGACAAATTTCTAAGTATACTCAACATTTTTATTAGGTGTCTGTTCCTTAACACCCAAACTCCACCGGTATCTTAGCATCTGAAGCATCGAAATATAATAAGTATGGAAGAGTAACGTCTAACAAAAACGACTGCCAAATCCGCTCCAAAACGCCCACTTTTTGAAATGAAAAGATCTTATGTATCGAGTGGTTTCAATAATCAACTAAATATTAATTGGGTTAAGGTATGAAGTCATTTATGTCAGATGCTGATATAACGTTTGAGTAGACAGTAATTTCAGTAAGGTTTTATACCGTTTGAAAGACAAAAATCTGCAATTGGTTACTAGCTCTCTGACAGAAGATTTCCATTTGTCAATATATTTTTTCGTAAGGGTTATTTGAACGCGGCCATGTCTTTCAACATTTGACGTGGATGGTTTAATACAAAAACAACACAGTAATTGAATAATGAATTTTATTAATATTTTTTTATAGTAGTGTTTTGACAAACTTACTGATTGTTCCCCTTGAATCATTTAACATACTTATGTTACACTATTATAAAGTTGTAAAATAGTATATCAGAAGATATTATGTTGTAAGAGTAGTCAGCGTCAAATAGTCTTTAGCATCTAAAGTGAGAAATATATTGTAACCCCTTTTTTATTCTTATAGGCATAAAGATACGTGACAGTATAATACCTATATATAGTCGCTTTGGATGGGACAGCCTATTTGATGCTGCCGAAAAAACATGACAAAAATTAAACGAGTAGTAAGACGAAAACATTACAAATAATCCATTTGGCACTGTTTCTATTCTACAGTTAGAGATAGCTAAGAGCTAACTCTTAAGTTAGATCATATACAATAGAGTATAATTTATATTTACAATTTTAGCTTTACCAACTCCATTTTTGTACAGATATCAATTAATTAAGCCTATTGCTTTTTAGGGTTAGGGTACGATAGTAAAGATGACATAAAATTTAATTTCCTATTCATTCGAAGTAGTTGCTTGTAATTCACATTTTTCAAAGATATATTGCATAACATCGGCCATGACATTTTGGTATGGTAATATTAAAAATTCAATAACTTACTAATGAAAATAAATATCGCTTTGTTTTGCATCTGTGTGGGTCCTGCACCAATTTACAATGCAACTTCGCATGGTTGCAGCATCATTTAAATTCGGTAATCTTTAATATCGTTATTTTCTTTTGTGTTTGTAAACAACTGTTTGACACTACGTCAGAAAGTCGACTGATAGACAGTTCGGCACTCATTAATAGCTCCACCCCCGCCGGCACTAAGTCAGTGGGGCAGATTTTGAGCGTCGATTACTCTTCCATACTTATTATATTTCGATGATCTGAAGTATCCAAACATACGGGAACACACTAGAAAACTGAACTTTATTTTGAATGTAATAGAGCCCAAACACGATTCAAGAATACAGTAACAAGTACTTTCATTTGAATGAGTGTTCGATAGATCCAATCTTTTTTTCATTATAGGTTCGGAAATGCCTTGTACTTGTATTTTCTTGTAAGCTTGACACCCGAGGTTTGCTCTCAAGATGTTGTGTACTGATCATCTTGAAACCTTTAAGTCTGCAGGTAATTTAAGGACCGAACGGGGTTTTTCCGGCGGAGACGACTTCTCACGATTTTAACGACCCTAATCCATTCATGCTGAACGCGGGTGACCAGATCTCCTGCGGTCTTCTTACGAGGAGGTCTCGTTGTATCTTGAAATTGTAGTATAAACTAGGTTACGCTTAATTCCAAAAGGTTTCGACGCCGCAATAATGCACAGGGGCTATCGCCTTTAACATATTTTGAGAAAAAGGTCCCCGGAACTGCTTCATCATGGATTAAAAGTGAACGACGTGACCTAAATACAAAAATATTGTTTGTAGTTCATGATGATAATAAGCTTTCAATAACAATGACAAAACTGTCTGTAAATTGTTCATGATTTTTAAACGAGTGCTACAAAAAGTGTATTCGAACTTATGGGACACGGTGTATACAACCCAATGACCTTCTATACACATGGACAACTCACGTCATACAACAAAAATGCCCAAACATGGCACTGCATCTTATTTCACCCTATTATGCTTCGACTAGCTCAGTCTATACATTGCCGTTTACACACCAGTCCTTTAAAATGTCATCGGTTATTAATCAGTAATGTTTATCAAATACTCAGTCGAAGCTTCATATGTTGATTTTAGAAGTTGACTGGAACAAGGTACCAGTGGAGTTGAAACGGGCTGTTAATTTTAGGGTATCGAACCTCAACAGAAAATACGGAACCCATAAGGGGGTTTTTATAAGGGTGAGCTTATAAATGCTCACTCGTTTGTCCGTCTGTCACAGTCGATTATTTTTGTGAAAATGTTTTTTATAGTTTTCGAATGTACAGTACGGTCACGGAAGTTAATTTGCTACCCATTTCAAAGAAAATCTGCTTGAAGATGTCACTGTCATTAGAGATGTTAAGTCATTTGTAATTGATACGAAATTCAACCTTATTGCTGTAGAATGTCAGATTGACTTTGGAACTAAGGTGGGTCACAAATTTAATTCTTTGACTGTACCCCAACGAAAATGTTGATATTAAAATGTAATAGTAAACTTCAAACAGAACATCAAATGACACACATGACAATGACAATGACATTCACAATGACAAGGTTCTAAGTATGCTCATTAACGGGACGGGTTGTACCATTTCTGACTCATCATCATCATCATCATCAGCCCGGGGGCGTCCACTGCTGGACAAAGGCCTCCCCCAAAGAGAGAGAGAGAGAGAGAGAGAGAGAGAGAGAAGAGCGCCACAAGTCACGGTCTTGAGCCGCCCGCATCCAGCGACTCCCCGAGATCCTAACCAGGTCGTCAGACCACCGGGTGGGAGGCCGTCCAACACTCCGTCCACCGGTGCGGGGCCGCCACTCGAGAACTTTTCTTCCCCAACGGTTATCAGTTCTCCGAGCTATGCCTGCCCATTGCCACTTCAGCATGCTAACTCTCTGAGCTATGTCGGTGACCTTGGTTCTCTGGCGTATTACCGTATTACGGATCATATCGCGCAAAGAAACTCCGAGCATATTTAGCTCTTTCCATTGCACGCTGAGTGACCCTGAGCTTATTTATGAGGCCCACATTCAGCGGCCAAGTCTCTGATCCATAAGTCATCACTGGCAACACACACTGGTCGAAGACTTTCGACTTAAGGCTCTGCGGTATTTTGGACGAGAAGATCCGCTTTAGCTTTCTGAACGCTGCCCATCCGAGTTGGATTCGGCGATCGACCTCTTTCTTGAAGTTGGATTTACCTAGTTGGACAGTTTGTCCCAGGTATACGTACTGATCAACAACTTCAAGTTGAGAATTCCCCACGTGAACCGGTATTGGCAAAACGCGAACATTGGACATGACTTTCGTCTTGTCCAAGTTCATTTTCAGGCCCACCCGTTGGGAAACTCTATCGAGGTCTCCGAGCATCTTACTCAAGTCTTCTAGCGATTCTGCCATGACTACGATGTCGTCCGCGAATCGAAGGTGAGTGATGTACTCGCCGTTGATGTTGATGCCAAGTCCTTCCCAGTCCAGAAGCTTGAAGACATCTTCCAGTGCAGCGGTGAACAGTTTCGGAGATATGACATCTCCCTGTCTCACACCTTTCTGCAACTGAATCGGTTTCGAGCTCTGGTTCTGGAGCCGGACTGACATAGTGGCATTTTTGTACAAACACTTCAGCACTCCGATATATCGATAGTCGATGTGGCACCGCTGTAGTGACTCGAGCACCGCCCATGTCTCGACCGAATCGAAGGCTTTCTCATAGTCCACGAACGCTAGACATAAGGGCCGATTATACTCTTCAGTCTTCTGTATAATCTGGCGCAGCGTGTGAATGTGGTCTATGGTACTAAAGCCTTTCCGGAAACCGGCTTGTTCAGGAGGCTGGAAGTCGTCGAACCTGCGTGAGAGTCGATTTGTAATGACCCTTGAAAACAACTTATAAGCGTGGCTCAGAAGTGAGATGGGTCTGTAGTTCTTCAATAAGGTTTTATCGCCTTTCTTAAAGAACAAGACCACCACACTTCTGGTCCACGCCTCTGGAACACCGCCTTCGAGAATAACAGATTTAAAGAGCTTCTGGAGGACTTTAAGTATCGGCATTCCACCCGCTCTCAGAAGCTCAGCCGTAACTCCGTCGTCCCCTGGCGCCTTATTGTTCTTCAGTTGCTTCAGGGCCATTCTGACCTCGTTCAGGCTGACGTCCGGGATGTCTTCGGTGTAATGTCGGGTGAGTTTGGCTCTGGGATCTGTAGCCAAACTTTCAACGGGTCGAGTTGATTTGTACAGCTGTCCGTAGAACTTCTCAACCTCACTCAAAATCTCGGCCTTGGACGAAATTACGGTGCCATTTTCGGTCTTCAGTTTCATCAACTGGGTCTGCCCAACAGACAAATCCCTAGCGAACACCTTAGAGCCCTTGTTTCGCTCTATAGCATCTTTAATACGCGAAGTATTAAAGGTGCGCAGGTCTGTCCGTAATGACTTAGAGACTTGTCTGTTAAGCCCCCTGTACTTCTGCATGTCCACTGAAGACTGCAGCCGCATTTCATCCCGTTCGTCCATGATCTTAAGAGTGTGGTCTGAGAGTTTTTGGGTTCTTTTCTGGCTGCGGATCTTAAAGAACTTCGACCCAGCAGCTTGGACAGCCTGTACAAACCCGTTGTTCAGATCGTCCGTAGACTCGCATTCTGCTAGGCATTCGAAGCGATTTTGGAGTTCGAGCTGGAAGGTTTCGGGGTTTTGGCATTGGACTGGGGTTGGACGGAGCGTAGACTTCATCAGTCGTGACCTTTCAAGCCTTGTGTTGATATTCAATGTGCCTCTTACGATTCGGTGATGAGTCTTTAGCCTATTGATCACAGAGACATCATTGAATATGTGGCGTTTGGTAGACAAGATGAAGTCTATCTCATTTTTTGTCGACCCGTCCGGGCTAATCCAGGTCCATTTGCGATGTGGCTTATTTCTGAAGAAGGAATTCATCATAAAGAGTCCTTCCCTCTCCAAGAATTCAGCCAACCGCTGGCCCCTGGGATTTCGCCTGCCAACACCAAAGTGTCCCACTCAGCTCATTACCTTCTCTCATGCCCAACTTCGCGTTGAAGTCGCCCATCACCACCGTGTAGTGCGTTTTAGAGGTCTGGATGGCTTTCGAGATGTCCTCGTACATTGCCTCCACCTCATCGTCAGAATGCGTCGAAGTCGGGGCGTAAACCTGGATGACCTTCAGCGAATACCGTTTGGTAATTCTTAGTATCAGGTACGCCACCCTTGTCGACACACTCCCGATCGACTCCACGTTGTTGACGAGCGACTTACGGACGATAAACCCGACACCACCCTGTGACAGGGCGTCACCTTCCCGGTAGTAGAACAAGTTACCGGACTTCAGGATCATCGAGTCCTCTCCCTGTCTTCGGACTTCAGATTTCTGACTACTTACTTCGATATGCGGAACAGCTGTATTTTTTAAACGCTTATATCCTTTAGTGGTTAAATATACATCAGATTCAAGAAAATGATCTGAGCAAATGATGCTTGAATTATTTGGTTTGTAAAATATTTCGGATCTTTCTCTTGCTACTAACTTGCGCCAATTCTCTCTCCTTATCTCGTGTACCGGAAAACTGAAAAAAGAAACCCATTATAAAGGTTCCGTTTTTTACCATTTTGGAACCCTAAAAAGAGCTACTCTATTATTTGGTTTCTGACTATGTTCTTGTCACGTCCTTTTGCTTGTTTCTTTCTAACGCGCGTGAGAGAAAGAAATGGAATATCAATGGAATACTTGACAATAGTTGTCAGTATTTGTCAATCAAATACGATATTTATTGAAAATTAAATGGTTTTAATACATTCTTTATAGTTTTTCGCGTGTTATCTTTTATAAATAAAATTAACTTGCCGGTGGTAAGTCACACCATCTTTTTTTGAGTCGTTCTGGTATTATTTCGGCACTTGTTGATGACATTGATGACACACTTCGGCATCTTAACGGAGTTGCGACCAACAGACGACTAAGGTAAGAACTGTGCGCACGCTGTCATTGCGAGCAATTGGGCTGTCCCGCGTATTGCGCGCTGATGCGAAGTCCTTGTGTATAGAAGGTCATTGATACAACCAATAAAAATTGCTTTATTATTATTTACTTTTATAATAGTTTGCACTCCCCCGTGTATGCCACTCATAACTGCTGCATTATCATTACCTTGAGAACGAAACATCATAATATCTAAACCATCGTTTTCAGATTACTTAAGTATTTCCCCTGTAAAGGAAAAAACCCTAGGAATACTTCATAGACTTCTACTTGTCTCTTATTAATGACTCTGTTCGGTCATGCAACGAATCGCTTCAGACATTTGATCGACATGTGAATCATCGCGTGTGCTATCAAACATAGTTCCAAAATATTTAGCCGATTTAGTTTTGCTGACAATCTGACATTTTACGTGATTAGCTAAAACATTCATGAACACATTTTGTATATCTGGCGATTAATATGTCAGTTTAAGTGATTTTTCTGCTCCAAATATAATATGTGTTCTTTCAATACTGCATCTAACTTTGGCAAGAGTTTGACAAGTTCTAAGAAATTACCTTTATTTGAAGAGCCTTTTCCCTCATCATGTCCACGGAATGCTAGGTTTTGTTTAGCCAGAAACAAAGTTATATCCAATAATCTAGATACAAAAAAAACCACTTCTGTTTTTCCGTTTTCATGGTCTGATACCTTAGGATTTAGCTTCCACCACTTCCGAAATCCAGTTGTAAATGTTTTTCCTGTGTTAGTGATAGCAAATAAACGACAGCAAAAACGGTACCGGTTATTTGATATGGGAGAATAAACCATCTATGACCGCAGAATTTTTTCACGACTAGGCATCACTTTATAAAACCATTCCTTTGTAAGAAACGACCATCACCTTTTTTTTGAGCCATGCTGAGATACAGTAGAAAACGGCCCTTCTATGTTTTGGAAATGTTCCCTTCCCTTTTTTATTATCTCAATTCGAGCAGTATCGGGAATATAAATCATCTCTCAAATGTTGAAGTGATTCTTCTAAGCTAATCTGTCTCCGGAAGTAGCGTTATCAAAGTCATTTCCAGTATTTATTTGGGTTCCGTCGAATCTGTCGTGGGGCGTCTTAATTAATTCTGTATTGTCGATGTTGCTATCTGAAAGCGAGTCTTCTGGAAGACGTATATTTTCGGAATCATCACTTTCATCAGCGGAAACAGAATCAGGTACTTTGCTTGAACGACACCTTTTTTTTAAATTAAAGAGACTTGACTAGTCGACACTCTTCTCGGTGAAATCAAAATTCATGGTTCGAAGAGTTAAGAACAATAAGTTAAGAAACTTATTCATTCAATCAAGATTAAGCCTCATGGTCATGAGTCATGTCATGACATTCAAAATTAAGTTCAGTGTGTTCCCAATTTTCGGATACATAAGATGCTAAGATAACAGTGCATTTGTGGGTGTAGTGTAACGGTACTAACGTCGGCTTGAATGCTATCAAGTATTTACAGTTGCGCGTGTTCCGCTATATTTGTACACGGTGGATAGGCTGAACCACTCAATTTTGATGAGTTAATATTAATGACTTTTGGGTGTTGCTATATATATATATATATATATATATACAGGGTGGAAAGTTGAGATGGGGCATTAAGGGCAGCTACCAAATGCTTTGCTGCTACTCGAAAATTATTTTACTTTCCCCACTTTTTGAGTGATGACAATCGACATTCACAGATTTTTGATAAAATTTACAGTCAACGAGAAAATCGACAGAATTGCTTTTTTTTTTAATGCCAACTTATCCCATTCTTATAAAGGATTAAAACGCTCTTTGATACCAACAATTATTACATACTACAGATTCGTTATTTAAAGTAAAGTGGTCTCAAGACTGTTCTATTTAAAGTTATCTTAACATTCTTTAAGTATAAAGGAAGGATACGCGTGAAAAAACCACATGCGAAAAATCCTACTAAAATGTATGGAAAAAGTTTTCTCTGATTTGTGGGTGTTCTAGTACTCTAACCTCAGTTGGTGTCAAGGAGTGTTTTAATCATTTACAGGAATGGGATCGTTTGGCATTAAAAAACAACTCAATTCTGACGATATTCTCGCTGACTGTTCATTTTATCAAATAGTAGTAAAACCTAATAAAGTTAGTAGTTAAGTAGTAGTTGTTAGCAATTAGGTAGGTATATCACGAAAATAATATGAAGTAATACTACGAACTAAATAATACGAACCGAATAGGTAGGTAGGTACCTACCTAGTTTATAACTAGACCCCGTTATCTTGTCGCACTGAAATTGTTTTTCAGTAGAGCGTGAATGTTTTTTTTATCGACCTTCTTGATATCGATATTTATATAATGCAATTGAATTTTCGCCTTTTAAGTTACATATACATGAAAGGTAGGCTATGTGTTAATCCAATATTTAAGCTGTCTGCATTCCAAATTTCACCAAAATCCGTCAGTTAGTTTTTGCGTGAAAGAGTAACAAACATCCGGATACATACATTCTTCATAATTTCGCGTTTATAATATTATTAAGATATATTTTTATACAAAAGTAATAGAACCTAGTGACTCCTCTTCGAAATTATGGTTTATGGTTTAAGACATTTATTTCTCATAAGATTACATAAATCACTTACTGAGAAAACAATATTTTTACTTAAATATAATTAGAAGAGGGTAGCATGCAAAAGCGGTCGACGACTAAAGTACAAAAGGCGCTTGGCAACAGCAAGCGCTATGCAACAATAATAATGCTGAGCGTAGGGCCAGTTAAACCGAACTACGCGTGTGACCATTGGTTAATTACATATTCGTTATATGATGGGATTTATAATAAATTATGTGTGGATAATATTATCTAATGTAAGGTAAATTGGAAAAGCCTTAAAAGATGTGCATGATTTTGTAACAACCTATTATTATATTATATATTTTATTATTATGTTTATTTATTTATTATTTAATACGTATTGTTTTAGTGTTCTTTTGAAAAGTATCATTGATTTGGCATCTTTGACATCTTTTGGTAGTTTGTTGTACAATTCAGCACCTTCGTATATTATATTCTTTTTTCCATATAGTGTTCTAGGTGGTCGAAGGAGTATGTTATTTGCCTGTCGCGTCAATCTTTTTTGTACTTCTGATCTTTTGGTGAATGTTATATGACTATGTATATTTTTATTTATGATTTTTCTTATTAGTATGCACGTATTGTATATATATGTTTGAGATATATTTAGTATTTTTGTTTCCCTATATACCGTGTTTGTTGGTGTGAGACGTTTATAGTTAAATAATAGTTTTATTATTTTATTTTGCGAGGTTTGCAGGGGTTTCAGGTTAGATTTTGAGGCAGATCCCCATATTTCTATTAAATATTCTAGATTAGGCTTAATGAGTGAGTCATAGATGGTGTAACGTACCTTTTTTGGCAGACATCGAATGATACTTCGCAATGCACCCGTTAGTGACGTGATTTTGGAGCGTAGGGAGTCAATATGTGGTTTCCATGATAATGTATTGTCCATAATAAGGCCGAGGTATTTCTCATGTTGTACGGTTTGCAATGTTACACCATTTATCACTAGGGGATCATGATTTTGAATAATTTTATTTTTTGCAGCAAATATTATGTACTTAGTTTTGGACTCATTGATCGTTAATAGGTTACGGAGAAGCCATCTGTGTAGTAGATGTAGATCGTTTTGCGCTTGTTCTATCAGAGTTACTATTTTCGGACCAAAGTAAAACAGGCAGGTATCGTCCGCGTATAAAGTTAGGTGTGCCTTAAGACCAATACTGTGCATGTCATTTACATAAATCAAGAACAATAGTGGTCCCAAAATAGATCCCTGTGGAATCCCGTATCTAATTTCATGAGGATTGCTTTTCATTTGACCTAGCTTTGTAATTTGCATCCGGTTGTTTAGGTATGATTCTAAAACTTTATATGCATTTCCAACAATTCCTATGGAATTCAGCTTTGACAGTAAAAGTTTATGGCTCACTGTATCGAATGCCTTTTTTAGATCAATAAAGATACCAAGTGCAATGTTTTTCTTATCTATATTAACCTTTATTTCAGTGAGAAGATCTGCAGTTGCCGAGAGGGTGTTTGACTTTGAGCGAAACCCATATTGTTTGTCGGAAAGGAAATTATTGTCATCAAGGTGTTCTGTTAGTCGCTGATGTATAACCTTTTCAAATACTTTTGATGTTACTGGTAGAACCGATATGGGTCTGTAATTGCCGGGGTCTAATTTGTAACCAGATTTAAATATGGGTCTTACTTTGGCTACTTTAAGGGAATCGGGGAAAACTCCGACTTCTAAGCATCGATTGATACAATTTGCAAGGTTGACACATATCAGATTTTTAACGCATTTTAGGATTTTTACAGTGACACCGTCTAATCCTGAACTAGTGTTCTGATTTAGATGATCAATAATTTTCGCAATTTCATTAGTGGTCGTAGGCTTAAAGTCAGCAAGCTCTTTTGATAAAATCGCAACCCCACTTGGTGTTACATTGTGATGTTCCTTTGGTATTTTATTTGCTAATGTGGACCCAATATTAGCAAAGTAATTATTGAAACATTCACAGACTTCCCTGATATCTGAAATTGTTTCTGATCCCATTTTTAACTTGATTTGAACGCAGTCAGATTTAGCTTTGTTATATGAGAGGTCATTAATAAGATCCCACATCTTTAGAGGCTTTCCCTTACATAAGTTAAAAGCTTTATAGTAATATTCACTTTTTGTTGCTTGAATCAGGTTAAAAACTTTATTTCTTTCTACCCGCAGATCTTCATTTAGGATTTGGTCACCTGTCTCAAGATTTCTCTTCTTCCATAATGTATTGCGATGGTTTATTGCTTCAATTACGTCTCTGTTTATCCAGTCCTTTCTGGGTGGGTTGAGGACTTTAATTTTTCTTGATTTGTTTTGCTTGATTTTACTAATAAGATGATTCTCGAGATCCTCATAATTGTTAAATGTGTTATTGTTTTTAATATGTTCCATAGATTTGTATAGATTGTTGTAGTTTACAGACTCATACTCTACTCTTTGTACTGTAAGTTGGGGGCATCTCTTCAATTCAAGGTAAATCTGCTTGTGGTCAGACATGTTAGATTCAATTATAGCTATGTGATATTCATGACCTTTGACATTAGACCATATATGATCCAGGATTGAATTCGTTTCTGGAGTTTCTCGTGTGCTATATTTTTTGTTCAGTCTGTTGAGAAGAGTATATCCTTGTTCACGCATTAGTAGTTTGTATTCTTCACTATTCTTTGTGTTCTCTAATAGATTGTAATTGAAATCACCGAGCACGAGAGTTCTTCCTCTTCGTTGCAGTTGTTCTGACAAAGATACTAAGAAACTGTCCGTGTTCGTACGTCCTGGCTTATAGATGACTCCTATGTCCAAGCCAAACTTCTCAATGTGTACCCAAAGGAAGTGATTATCATCTTCAGTTTTTTCTTCGATGATATGCTGCTTTATGTCATTATGTACAAACATGGAAACACCTCCTCCTCTTGAATGAATTCTTAAATTGTAGTAGTGGGTATAGTTAGTTAAATTTAGTGTGTCTGCCTCGGTTTCAGATTTTATCCAAGTTTCGGTTAAAGCTATGATGTGTACTTTCCCTATTGCTTGTATTATGCATCTTAGTTCATCTAATCTTCCGGCAGTCATTAAGCTACGTACATTTAGATATAAAATTGAGAGAGATTTTCTGGTTTTAGTCAGGTCATTGTAATTACTTACAATTTGGTGCGTTATTTCCTGCCTTGTTACGCTAGCGCTGTTTTGTACCTCAGAAGTTAGTTTTTTGGATCCATCCGTATAATCTTTGGAACGCCTTTGATATATTTTATGCCAATATTATTCTCTCCGCTATTTGTACGGGCCTCTAGATCTTCTTTTAGTTTTTTTAGGTATTTCTGCTGATATGGCGTTTTGTCGGAGTAAAGTTGTATGTCACTTCTGTTTATTTTTGTGCGATTTTTAAGGATTGTTTTTACTGTTGACGCATCGTTAAAAGTGGCCTTAATTGGTCTTACCTTCTCCGGCATATATTTCCCTAGGCGCAAGATTGCTTTTGGTTTGGGACAGTTTGTATCAGTCATTTTGATTAGCTCTTCGACTTCTTTAGCATCTGAGGCTGCTCGTCCTTCATGGTCAGTCGATTGTGATTCAGGAATGCCAATAATTATTACATTTTTCTCACGCACGCTGCGCTCATTTATTTCCTGCAGCATGCCATCGCATGTGAGAGCCATCTCCGGTGCTGTTGGTAGACCTGGAGGTATAGACGCCTGTATATCTCGTACATTTGTTTCTAGTGATGCCACTTTTAACGCTGTATCATTAGCGTTGCTTCTTAGTTCCGCGACTTCCGTTTTTAGTTTGTTCTGTTCTGAAATGAGTTGGTCTGTTTTGTGTTGGATGCTGTTTATTTCGACTTTTATAGTTGATATATCTTCTAATTATCAGTGACATATACAGTATCGACATTTAGATAGTCGATAAAAAAACTTTCACGCTCTACTGAAAAGTAATGACAGTGCGACAAGATAACGGGGTCTATTTATAACCCTAAAACGGCTATAGTTATTTCGGAAAATGGAACAGATCCCGAGGAAATAGCGTCACTCTACTTTGACGTGAACGGAGTCGCGGACAAAAGTTGGTTGGTATAGATGAATTAACGAGAGCATGGAATTGCGTATGTAGTAATTCAAATATAGAATGCCTGTAAACATACAATACTGTATGTTTACAGGCATTCTATATTTGAATTTTCTATTTTCTCGTACTATCAGCATAAAAAGAGGTTTGTTATACAGGATGTTACAAAAATACCCGTAAAGCTGAAAGGGGGTTAAATGGTGCCTTATAACAAGTCCATTTACAATATTTGAGAGTCGTACTATCACTGTATGACTTACGAGGGTGGATCAAATAGTACCCGTGTTTGATGTCAGGTGGCGTTACTTAGGAAAGTTGGCATTACCGTCGCGTAGTATTGACCTTATTAAATAAAAAAATGAAAACTGACAATTGTCTATGGCTCAGTTTTTTTCTGGCGGCAAAATTTGTAAGACTTGTTTTGTTTTTCGTACAAAATGGAAAAAGAGCAATATCGTTCCGTAATTCGCTTCTTATTTTTGGATGGAAAAACATGCGAACAAATAAAAGTTAAGTTAGATGCTGTCTACGGAGGTGTTTCGCCGTCTATGACTACCGTGAGATATTGGTTTAATGAATTTAAACGAGGTCGTACATCTGTTTTCGACGAGGACCGCCCAGGACGCCCGGCAGACGTGGTTACCGAAGAAGTCGTGCAAAAGGTAAAAAAAATATTGGTTACCGATCGACGTACCAAAGTGCGGGAATTAGCAGAGGCTTCGGGTGTCGTACGGAACAGCAATTAATATAATACACGATAAATTAAATATGAAAAAAGTGTACGCCCGATGGGTGCCACGATTACTCACGGATGAAAATAAGCGGTTACGGCTGTCAATGTCGAAGGAGTGTTTGGGCTTGTTTGAGCGAAATCCGCTTTTAATCATACACTTAATGAGCACTGAATATTGTGTACATTAAGCGCAGGGAGTTAAAGTGCCAAAAAATGAGATATGTCATTATTGCAATGAACTCATTTTTGAAAATCCATCTCATCTAAAACCATTATTTAATTTTATTCCATGATTAAACGTGTCTTGCAAGCTTAAATACCTACTAAAAACCAAGGTTTCCCTATATAAAACATTTTTGATTTAAAAAAAAAAGTGCACCTGCCCGGGAAATTTTGAGTACGCCGAAAAATCATAAATAATTAATACTAAATTCGTGCCGAGGGATATTACGGGAAATTGTCCACTTTCTGAGATATTCCGTTTTTTCATATACGCTCCATACAAAATTTTCGTAAAAAAATTATTACGCGGCCGTTTTAGAGCGAAATTGACCCATATTAATTTTTTTACCTAATTATGAGGATTAGATTAGATTTCAATTAAAAAAATAGGCACTTAGAAAATTAAGTCCCTATTTCTATGGAGAGGCCATTTTCGTTCCACAGTGCGTCGTGTCGTTACTGTTGATGAAACCTGGATTCATTATTATTCACCGAATTGCTGCCGCTTTACTCGCCGGATCTGGCTCCCTGTGACTTTTTTCTGTTCCCCAATATGAAAACATGGCTCGGGGAAAGAAATTCAGGTCAAACGAAGAGGTTATAGCGGAAACAGAAGCGTATTTTGAAGAGTTTGACAAATCCTACTCTTTGGAGGGGTTAAAGAAGTGGCCGAAACGCTGGGAAAAGTGTAAGGATCTAGAAGGAGATTATGTTGAAAATTAAAATAAAACTTTTAAAAAATATACGCGTCCTCATTTCTAACACGGGTACTTTATGATCCAACCTCGTACCGCCAAAAAAAAAAAACATTATTTTTTTATTCATGTGCATATTTCAGTAAAATTAAAGAGTAAACTACGCAGAATGTTAAGTACAATTCGCGAAACGGTAAAGAGAAACAAAATGAACAGAATTCGATTAGATACATACCTACACTCGGCGTCAAAAATATCGCCCCTCCTCGGAAAATAATTTCAACCGACTTTAAACCCTATTTGATCAAGCACAACAATATGATTGTTAGGTATCATTTGAAAGGTAATAAAGTGTTTTTTAAGGAAAATTAAAAAAAAAAAGGATTTTTCCTTGGGGTCAAAAATTAAAGGAAATGACATAGCGAACAGTTGAAAAATGTTTATTCAAGTTTAAATTTACAACAATAAATGGATAACAAATTTTTACAAAATGCCTAAAATTAACTTAAAACCTAGTGTTACCCCCCCTTGCCCTTATCACTGCCTCTAAACGGTCTTTCATTGATCGCACCAACTTTACGATGTCCTCTTGTGGAATGTTGCCCCATTCTTCGATGACTGCGTCCTGAAGATCTTGCAGGGTGGTAGAGGCGGCATCTCGTGACCGAACCCGTCGCTTCAGCTCGTCCCAAAGGTGTTCAATCGGGTTTAAGTCAGGACTCCTGGCTGGCCACGGCAAAACGGGAATCCCGACCTCCTCCAGATAATCCAGAACAATTAATGCAGTGTGGGAGCGAGCGTTGTCGTGCATTAATGTGAACCCAGAGCCGACGTAACCCGCATATGGCGTCACATGCTCTTCCAGGATCTCGGCAATGTATTGGCGAACATTCAGGGACCCTTGGCCGCGAGTGCCTCCAGTCCTGGAGACGCAGACAAGGTCGGTTTTGCCGTCTATAGACATGCCCCCCCAGAACATGCAAGATCCACCTCCGTAGCCCACTGTCTCTTCAATACAGGCTTGAGCAAATCGTTCGCCCGACCTTCTGTAGACTCTGGCCCGCCTGTCGTTGCAATAAAGACAGACTCTCGTCTCATCGGTGAAGAGAACCTGCCTTCATTGCTCAAACGTCCAATCGACGTGGTCGCGGGCAAATTGCAAGCGATCTCTGCGATGCTGTGCGGTCAACATTGGGCCTGTAGCAGCCCTGTGAGCCACGATATCCTTCTCCCGCAGTCTTCTTCTAACCGTAGAGATGCTAACTGATGTTGTCCGAGCTTCTCTGAGGCGTTGTTGCACCTCAACAGCACTAGCGAAGCGATTGCGTAGAGATGATGTCACGATGAAGCGATCATCTCTTTCGGATGTGCAGCGTCGCCGATTAGCCCCATGTCTTCTGATGTAGCCCCCAGTCTCCTGGAACCGCTGAAATACTCGGCGGACAGCATAACGGCTTAAATTGAGTTGCCGAGCGACATCACACTGCGGAACTCCTGCTTGCAGTAGTGCAACCACTTGAGCTGATTCAGCAGCAGTGGTCTCCATGTTCGAGGGTTGTTTTCTTGCTTGAGTTCCTTAGATGTGTTCTCTTCGACGTCTGGATAGTGAATGATTGACATTTGACCTTGTACAGGCATTTTATACCCCTGGAAACGGGCACAACTCGCGACCCTACAAACGAGTATTTGTGCACTTTTTTTTCGAAACGCTCTGATTCACAAGCCATTACGTTTTGTTTAAATTAAACATTATTAATTGAAAACACATTAAACGTGCTTTTAATTGATACTAATATTAATTATGTAACATAATTTCGCTAAGGTCTAGACTAGCTTGAATCTGATTTTCGCGGGGGGGCGATATTTTTGACGCCGAGTGTATTACAAGTAGGGAATGCAAACCGGTTAACCGAAAAACCGATTAACCGAAGCTTTTTGATCTCGGTTAAAAACCGGTTTTTTATAACTTTCCCCGGTTATTAACCGAATTGGAACTTGCCCTTAAAAGACTGTAAATTGCCTCAATTAGATACCCCAGAATATTCTTCAGACTATAAAATGACGAATACTTATAGCGTGGAAAGGAAACGTATTCTTATTTAGTAAAAAACAAAAATACATACTCGATTTTTTCGTGTAGCGAATAGCAAGAAGTTTTATTAATTTAATTTCTTCTTCTTCTTTCACGAGCTACATGAAAAATTTACATTGATGGAGCTAATGTATATAGTACTTATTCCCTATACTAATTGAACAGCTTTAAACATTAACCACCCCCACTCCGTTTTAGTAATGCCGCGGCCAAGTTAAAAAAAAGAGCAGAAAGGGTTTGTGGCTGGGCTGGGTAAACCCCATTATTTTAGTTTGCTACCTGCTCCTGCCGCTACCACTAGTACCACTATTTACTACTCAGTTAGAGTTAAAACAAGTTGACGAAAGAAAGATTAAAGTGTGGTGTGTGGACTCGACTTGTAATTAGGGAATGCAAAAAACCGGTTAAACACCGGTTAACCGGTTTGGAATCCGTCGAGGCGGTTATTAACCGGTTTTTTATTTTCACCGGTTTTTGCATTCCCTAATTACAAGTCGAGTTTTGGAAGATTTTAAACGAAGAAACCTAAACTAACACTTTTTCTTAATGAACGTCAAATTTACAGGAACGGCTCAAAGTAAGCTCCGCCTTGCTCAATGCACAACCTTGCTCGTCGGGATATGGCTTGTGTGGCATTTCGCACCATCGTTGGTGTTATTGACGCGAACATCGATCTTACACGCTGCTCTATCTCGAAAACCGTTGGGCAATCGGAGAAATAGACTCTGTCCTTCACATAACCCCATAAGAAGAAGTCCGTGGAAAGCGAACGTTGAGATACTCTCGCACGTCGCGAGCAAAATGAGCCGGAGCTCCATCGTGTTGAAACACCATGTTCCTTTGGTTGTCAAAGTAAGCCCTGTCGGCCACAGGAAAGTCGTCAATCGCCTCTTCGAATTCCGTTTGTAAAAACGTTAGGTAGTTGCCCCCGTTCAGACGTGATGGCAAAATGACGGGACCAACGACATGCCCGTCATAAATGCCAGCCCACTCATTCAGCCGCCACTGCTGTTGGAATCTGCCCTGCCGTGAAGCGTGTGGATTCTCGCGAGCCCAAACGTGATCGTTATGCACATTTGAAAGTCCTGACCTCGTGAAAGTTGCCTCATCCGTCCACATAACATAGTTTACGAAATTAGGGTTTTCCTCTAACTGCCTCAGATACCACTCGCAGAAGTTCCTCCTGGGAGCAAGATCAGAGGGTATCAGCTCCTGTGTACGGCGATAATGATAAGGGTGACGGTTGTCGTCACGAATAATTCGCCAAACTGCAACATGGTTCATACTGAATCTTGCTCCGGCTCGTCTCGTACTCATGGTTGGCTCTTCTTCAAAATGCTCTAACACTAACTCAGCCTGCCTGGCGTCGACTGTGCTTGGACGTCCACTTCCAGATGGCCGATGAAAGGAGCCTATGGAATGTAGGCGTCTTGACATGTTGAGAAAACACTGGTACGAAGGTAGCCGTCGCTGTTCAGCGGGTGGTCTTCCATCGTTAAATCATTGCCGATACAGTTCGCGCGCACGATTTAAATTGCTATCTTCATGGCCTACGCATAACATCATACCGTAATATTCTGAGTTAGAAAACATCGTCATTTTGGAAAAAAATATAGAAAAACACGGAACAGTTGTAGAATATCGATAAGAAGTTTTGAAATTGACAACATAATTTTTATTCCGTCTTGACGTTTTTTAAAGCCAGTACTTTATGCATAATGACATCGTATTATTGAACCTTTGTGGATGAATAACAGAAAAACCATTAAAGTTGACAATTATTAAAATTGGTAGGTAGGCCTCTCTGTTAAATAATCTATGCTAACTCCGGTTCCCTGACATGACAGCTTACTAGGATTGACAATATTTTTGGCTTTGATAATTTATTATATTTTTTACGGGCTGTTTTGTAACACGTTGTATATTGAAGAAGTAAATACCAAAATAATGTCAGTGTCAAATTGTGAATATTATTTACGTTGTGCATATATTTTTACGTCTGATTTTATTGTATTGTCACAATTATCAGAATAATTTTGTGTCAACCCGTACGACTAAGTGTAAGTTACATAATTAAAAAAAATATGGCAGTGAGTAATTTTGGTCCGATTGATAGTCAAAGTTTTTTTAACTGTTATAAATATTCTGAACTTGAACTGAAGAAAAAATTTAATTCCCCTTACACCGCTGCCCAGTTACTTGAAAAAGCTACAGGTGTTTGTCTCTCTACTGTTTATACACATAGATAAAATAATAAACAAAATAGCTCGTTTCACATATGCACTCTATGAATTGAAAAAAATTACTAATTTAAAAACTGCCATAACGGCCTATTATGCCTACGCGCATGCCTGGCTCAGTTATGGAGTGATCATCTGGGGCAACAGCACCAATGACCAATGTTAGCTAACGTTTCACTCTACAAAAAAAATGTATTAGGATACTGGTCAATATTAAAGCAACATATACCTGCAGGCCACATTTTACTCGTCTAAATATCCTAACACTGGTGTCCATGTATATTTACGAAATATGTAGACTTGTACGAAACCACAAAACCCTATTTCCACAAGAAAGAGAAAATAAATGTCAAATCAACCTCAGGACGAGAAATAAGTTAATAAGCTCTTTTACTAATTTAAAAATTGTTAGCTCTGGGACACATCACATGGCTGTAAAAATTTACAATAAAATACCTCTAACAATCAAAAATATAACAAAAGAGTCTATATTTTGTAATAAGTTAAAGAGTTTTTTGATCTCAAAATGTTTTTATAATTTGGAAGAGTTTTTTTCATTTCAAGAGTGAATAAATAATGTTAGTCTTTTATTATTAAATTTCATCTTTTTTATTATTATGTAAATGTTTTCTAAATAGACACTATTATAGTAAGTATATTATTGTGTCTTGTTGCAGTGCCCTTGCAGGGTTTATGTTGAAGCTATCTACTGTATTTTTAAGACCTCTCTGTACAACATAAAGCAATAAATGAATATGACTATGACTATGACTATGACTATAACATTGTCTCTGAGAGCAATAGTGAGAAATTTGCATCAACAAAGAAATTCACCTACCCGAGAAATAAAAAGTTACGTACTTGTCCGTCATCAGCAGTAGACGATTTTGACCAGGAAGTCATCCGGAGAACTATATACAATTTCCATCTGTCCCATAAGCAATTTCCAACCTTAAAGGCACTCTGTGTTAAAATCCGATATAGATTACAAATTTGGCATTTCTACCTTACGAAAACAAATACAAAAATTAGGATTTAAATGGTAAAAGACCGAGGACAACCGAAAAATATTAATGGAAAGACACAACATACGACTGCTAAGAATAAATTACCTTACCAAAATTGCGGAATATCGGTCTAAAGATAGACCACTAGTTTACATTGATGAAACCTACATCCACACTTGACATGGTCCGGAGAGGCTTGGACCGATGGAACAGAATTTGTTGTAAAAAAACAAATCAGTACAGGCCAGCGGTTAATAATAGTGCACGCAGGGGGAAAATATGGTTTTATTCCCAACGCTTTGTTAATGTTTAAGGCAAACCAAAAAACGGGAGATTACCATGACCAGATGAACTTTGTCAACTACAAAAAACGGTTAAAAGAAAAATTAACACCGAACCTTAAACCGATTAGCGTACTTATCGTAGATAATGCGTCCTATCACAACAAACTTTTGAATCGTGCTCCAACGTCAAATTCTCTTAAACAAGAAATGATGGATTGGTTGACAGAACACAACATTTCATATAGCCCGTTGATGTACAAAACCAGTTTGTATGATTTAATTAAACAAAATAAAGAGCGGTTTCGCGAGTACCACATAAACCACTCCGTTTCCGTTTTACGATTGCCACCGTATCACCCGACATTCAATCCGATCGAAAATAATTGGTCCATGGTACATGTAGCGAAAAGAAACGTCTCTTTAAACACGCAAGGCATTATGAGTTTAGCAACTGAACGAATGAATACTATTACTGCTGAGGACTGGGAAAATATTTGTCGCCATGTCGAAAGTGAAGAAAATAAATATCATTGTCAGGAAGGGGAAATGGATCGAATTTCAGACACTCTTATTATCAATACTAGGGCATCCAATATCGGACTGTTCTCAATTCCGGAATTGATTTTCGAGATTAGCCTTTAATTCCGGAATTCCGGAACTAGTTCCGGAATTGAGGATTTCATTCCTTTTTTTGCGATTCTTTCAATGTAGGGCAAAATAAAACAAAAAATTGTAATCAACATTTATGTACTAATAATCAACAGACGTAATTAGTCGTTTTTTCCTTAAACCAAATTAATAATCACAGTAAACATTATTACTCAAACAAAACATATGGTTATTATAATAATTTACAAAAGTGTTAATATTTGGCAAAAGTAATCGACATAATTAAGATTACATATTAAATAAAATACACACTAAACATTTTAAAAATCACAACAAAATGCAACAAAATTCAATTAATAGGTAAACTCGGAGTCTTAGCAATAACCAAAAAAACTAATAATCCTTTAAACCTTTTTTGTCATGTATCGATGCCTTATTCATAAATAACCAAACATGCTAAAAAATGTTTGGTTATTTAAATATTTATGAATAAGGTATCGATACTCTTAAGTTAACATAAAAAACACACTTAAAAAATCTCAGAGATCATATGCTTTAAATAATCAACATTGTAAAAATAAAAGAATAAATGGTTAAACACAATTTTAGCAATCGTGTTGCCCGATTTAGGTAGATCGTGTCCACTCTTTTTAAATAATTTTCGTAGATCTTGACTTTCACTAAAAAGTCTAAAAGTAACACCATCTAAGGCCGTCATTCTGGACACGATCGTTTCCAAGGATTCATTCCCAGCCGACTTGTATAAATCTGTCACAAGTTTTCGTTTTTTGCCTTGTTTTGTCGGCTGGTCATATTCTGTTGACATAGGTGTCGAAGCAGAAATACCTGTAGATGTTCCAGGCGTTTCACTATTCACTTCGAGATTTGTAGGGAAGGCGATATCTGGATGTTTAGAGCGTAGGCTGGTGTGTGTGTAAGCAGTTTTGAGTATTTTGTGACATGTCTTGCACTGAGCCGACTGTCCGTCACTAGCACGCAGATAGTGTTTCCATATTTTTAATGTGCTCTTTGATAATTCCACGTACATCACCTTTTTTCCTGTAGAAGACCTGAAATATAATAGACATTTAATATACCTAACTTGATTTGTAATCTTTTAGTACGGTTTTTTAAATATGCAAAAAACAAAACTTAACAAACGACTATACTTTAAAAAAAAAACATTCAACAACAAACATGGGTGTTCATGTTAATGGTTTGTTCTTTTCATGTATACAGAGTGTGTGCAACACATTCAATTCAACTTAGATTGACCACAGAAATTGTCAGTTAAGAAATCTTTTAAATGCCATATCATACCTCACGTGCTTTACATACCCCTGGGTGAGCCAGCTCGATTGCTGTGTTTTATGTTACACAATGTTTTAAATTCTTAGGTTTATTTTGTGCTTGTGTTAGTGAGATTAAATTAGGTATCACGGGGCTGACATAGTCGCCAAGCGACTCAAAGACCCTAATTTTTTAAACGAGAATTAAAAAAAACATTAAGGTTTGGAAATAATCAAGGTAAATAATACTTACATTGTTCTTTGATGCCGCACGCATGTCACACACACTTAAAATAAGGAATACTCTCGCATCGGTCACGAAGCCACAAGTCACAACACAACGTCCATCAACAGGTTTGCAATAGGAACTGATTGTATTTATTATTGTTTAGGTGAAAGAACAATGTGAGACAGACATAAGATTTTAACGGGTTTTTGTCTCGCTCTGACGCTCGGTCGCAAACCCTTAGGGCCATAAAACATTACCTGAACATTACCTGCGGAGCCGAAGGTAACATTGATTGCAATTGAACTAATTTTTGCCGTGGTTATTTCGTAAAATAATAATTTTAAATAAACATCTAATACAATTAAAACTGTATTTGTTCAATTCCGGAATTTCGATATTGAGTGTACCTCAATTCCGGAATTGAAATATCGGAAAAAGCTCCGAAATTCCGGAATTTCGAAATTCCGGAATTCCGGAATTCAAGCCCTAATCAATACATGTGACACCTCAGATGAAGAACATGATAGCGACTTAGAGCAAAAAACAAAGGACTACTACTTAATAATTTTTTTAAGGGTATGTTTTTATTAAACTAAGAGAAAATTATTCTCCTTTTGTTGCAAACGGTACAACCACTACAAATGCAATTCCATGTTCTCGATAATTCATCTATAAAAAATTCGCTTTGCCACTGATATTTCTTCAATTATTTTAAGTAAGTACTTAACACATACATGTTGTTGAATTATTGCAGCTTAGTTATTTATTACCTAAAAGTAATCGTCTCTTTAAGTCATAAATCGCATCTTTCGAGGATCGATAATTTCTGGGAGCAAACATTTTTTGTTAAATCTTATCTGTTTGTCCTCCATATTCATTGGCCAGAAATTGTACCTAGTCTTTTTCTATTATTTCCAATTTAAGGTAATGCCTAGGACCTTTCCACACTGCAAACAAACACTTGTGTTTGTTTGTAATGTGCAACTGATCCTGAAATTTCTGATTTAAAACAATATAATGTTTTTTTGGTTTGCTAGTTGTCTTAGTGCATCCCGTTCATTTCTTTTACCATGTTTTATAGATGAAACATAATCTAATGAATGAGTAGGTACACAACATAGCTTTTAGCAAGGACCGCTGAAACTGGCAAAATGAAACTGGATGTAGTCAGTTAACACCTTCTTAACTCCAACCATAGGGCACTTTCCGACTGCTCTATTGTGTAACATTCTATGGTGTCTCTTTGTGCCATTTGCCTTTACAAACCGTTTTAATACAGCGTTTAAAAACGATTAATTCTCACCGTCAGGACGCAATCTACACATACATATTATAAACGAACAACTATAAAAAACCTTGTCAAATTACGGAAAACCATAAAAATTAACCATTGTGGAGATCCCTCGTGAGGAGACGTTCTTGTTCTGCAATATAATTTCAGCTACCTACAGGTACGGTTAGCAAACATATCTAGCACGTCTCTAAGACTTGTTCATGGAATGAAGTAGCCATCGATAAATATAAATAAATCGTGGATTTCTCACAGAATTTCAAACAAAAAAAACCGAATAACAACTAGTTAAAAATAAAATACTATATAAATTTTTAAGGAATACCTAAGATTGAGCAAATTACTCAATCTTTTTGGGACACCTGCTATCAGCGTACGAATTGAAGTGTTAGTGAACTGACGAGCGGCCTCGTTCCATATATTTTTGAAGTAAGCTTCACTGTCGGCTACTGCACCTTTCTTGAGCAGGTATCTCTTAATGTTTACCCAATGTTTCAATCAGGCCAAGTTTTGGGCAATTTAGTGGGATCATCAAACATGAAACTGCGCATGGAGATGCCCTTTTCTGTACAATAAAACTTTAAAATTAATTTTCAAATATTTTCATTAATCCTCGTCATGTTGATTCTATCAAGTCAAAATGACATCTAATGCATATTTTCTCCCACATGCTCGGAAATGTTAACCTCACTGTTGTAAAATCAGCCCGCGACGTTCCGAAATCCAGGCCAAGACAAAATTAAAAAAAAAAAGTTTTTATTTACCAGCGGCAGCTGCCGCGAAAATGTATACACATTTCATAACGTACCCGGTGTTTTACTTTTTAAAACCATATTTGGACTATGATAACTAACTCCAAACAGCCAAACACTCGTACAATTCAAAATTCTTCCATGTTTATTTACTTTTTAAATGTCATAGACTAAAAAGGTAAACGCCGTTTATCGCGTTTACAGCGTATTTACCAAAGTGTCAAATAGTTTTACTTTTTTTAAAACATTCTGCGTTTAGAATTAAGAAAATTAAGGCGGGAATCGGGAATACTTTTTTTTAGGGAAGTTTAAGTACAGTACGTATTATTTTACATTTCAATACACATTATATCAAAACTGAAATTTTGTTTAATTTCCTCGCATTGTTAGAGAAAAGCACTATACAAGCCTCGACCAGGAAGGGCTCACTCAACTCAACTCGTCCCGCAACGGCCTACTTCCTGGTCTGTGCAGTAATGTACTATTTCTAAAACTAGGTCTATGTTAAAATATTACGTATAAGCATAGCAAAATATATCTATAAAACTTAAGTACCTGATTATTTTCTACTTGTTTATTGCTGACTTGAAATTGTTGCTAGTGGGAGTGTAAGTGTAGTATAACAGCATTAGTGTCATGCATTGTATTTATGCATAAGTGGATAGTCTAACCAGATATAGTTTAACAGCGAAGTGTATGTTTTATTTGCAGACTCATCATTAAACGACATCAAGTATGTGCTCAACCCGGTGTTCACCCCAGAGCAGATAACGCAGATGGACACCAATACGAAGGCGTCTCGGGCCATAGATGGCACCATGTACATGCCAGGGATTGTGGGCCTGAACAACATCAAGGCGAATGACTACTGCAATGTTATTTTACAAGTAACTTACTTATTACATTGACTATGATTAAGTACTAGCTTCTGCCCGCGAATTCGTCATGCATGACATGATTTATTTCGGGATTCAAGGTAGCCTATGTGTTAATCTAGTGTATAAGCAAACTCTATTCCGAATTGTATCCAACCAAATTCGTTCATCCGTTTTAGCGAAGAAGTAACAAACTCACGCACGCATAACCTTTCGCATTGATAATATAATATACATATGTAGGATAGGATGTAAATGGATACATCCAGCACACACAATCGCTCTGGCCGAAATCGTAGTCGATAAAATACCCTCGGTACGCGAGTCCGACTCGCACCTAACCAGTTTTGTAGTTTTTTTTAGGGATTATGTACATATAATCATAGGAAATTTGACGCTTGTGTATTTTACCATTATTACGATAAAACAAAAGGAAAAATGGTTTGCAGTTTTTTTAATCTTTTATTTGCATTGAATAATTAAAACTGACAATATCCTAAACAAAGCAAGAAGTACGAAGTTTTTCGATCAATGAGCGCGTGTGGGCTTTGCTGATCTATTTACACGCCCGGCGTCCGCGACACGCTGCGAAGAACTTTGTCACTGTACATTATATTTTCATGTATAAAACTAAAATCGCACAATTCTACACTGAACGAATTTTACGATTTAGATGTTAGTGCGTGAAGTAGGTATTATAGTAGAGTGATTTTAGCTGTTACGTGGTTCCACATTTTAGTTGATATAAAACTTTAAGACAATTCAAGGTCGCCGCTAGCAAGGCCGCGGGGAAGTCATATTTATACAATTAAATGTTCTTCGTTACAAATACTCAACTATCTTAATCGAGATATCTTATCGCCACCCTTGGAATAGGTACCGTTGAGGAGTTCCGGTAGCCATTTGTGGTAATCATCAGTTTCACTTCACAAAATTATACTTTCTAAATGCAAATGCTAAACTTATTGTTACTAAAAATAACTTTAAAAATAGTAATTAAAAAAAAAACTGTATGTTTGCCTATAATATTCGAGGAGTTCCCTCAATTCACCATGGATCCCCTCATCAGATGTGGTGACTATAGGACCACCCCGGAAGAATACTCAAACAACAAAAAATATATCGGACTACTCTTAGTAAACTTACGTGAGGGCATGTGGGTCAAACTGGGGACCTCCTTTTTTTTAAGTCTGTTGAAATACTTAAACCTTCTCCTAAGTGTAACAAATGCTTGTTTGAAAACCGCGTCTTAATCGGTCCTGCAAATGCAAGATAATCGTGGACCACCTTACATACAGGTCAAACTGAGAACCTCCTTTTTTTGAAGTCGGTTATACAGGGTTATTGGTAAGTCGACCTATTCCCGTTAGGAGGTGATAGGGGTGACTATTTGCGATAAGTTTGACCCCCATATGCATTATGCAAAAGTGAACCATTTTTGAGTTATCGCGTTTATTAGTTTTTTTTTAAATTAGTCGGAAATTCAACTTGAAAAATTAATTACAAAAAAAGTATCAATTTAAATCTTTTTTTTTCTTCAGATTTACAAAACCGATTAAACACTGCTTATTTCTCAATATTAAAACAATAATTATCGGTCCAAATTTAAAAAAGCGAGACGGAAAACGAAATTTTTTCAATATTTTTTGTGATCGCTTTCCACTAAAATGCCTTAAAAACAAAAAAAAACGTTATGAAACTTGGCTTGCAGATTATTTTAAAAACTTAACTGTTTTCTTAGCTTTCCAAAAACGCATAACAAGTAGAAAATTATTTAAAAAAACCTGAAAAAATAATCATCACAAAGGAAGCGGGCGGAAACAAAAGTCACAAATTCAACTTCAAAAATTAGAATTAAAAAACATACCAAATTTAAATCATACATTTTTTATTTTCTTTTGTACAAGATGAATTTGTTGTTCCAATGCAAAATTAAAAAAATATTATCTGTACACGTTCGAGAATGCGAGGCCGAAAACTAAGAAATGCATGTTTTTTTATCAAACTCCAACATAATGTACACGAAAACAGAAAAAATTACCAATACATTGGGCGTGCAGATTACACATAAAACATTGACCTTTTTCCAGCTTTCTAACGAGCTATTAAAACTAAAATGAGTTTTGTTAAAGATTGCTGGAAATAATTGATCACAAAGGAAGCAACAAGGAAGTCACGTCCGAACAAAACTTAAAATTAACCAACTAAATCTATCAAAACTAACTGTTATACTCGTAAACACAAATAACAACATTAACTTATGTGAGAATAAGAAATGGAGGTACCCATTTTGAAAATGAACTATAAAAATCCTGATTATTTCAATTTTAATTGTTTATTAGTTTTAATTTTGTCACTTTTTACATAAGTTAATGTTGTTATTTGTGTTTACGAGTATAACAGTTAGTTTTGATAGATTTAGTTAGTTAATTTTAAGTTTTGTTCGGACGTGACTTCCTTGTTGCTTCCTTTGTGATCAATTTTTTCCAGCAATCTTTAACAAAATTCATATTAATTTTAATAGCTCGTTAGAAAGCTGGAAAAAGGTCAATGTTTTATGTGTAATCTGCACGCCCAATGTATTGGTAATTTTTTCTGTTTTCGTGTACATTATGTTGGAGTTTGATAAAAAAACATGCATTTCTTAGTTTTCGGCCTCGCATTCTCAAACGTGTACAGATAATATTTTTTTAATTTTGCATTGGAACAACAAATTCATCTTGTACAAAAGCAAATAAAAAATGTATGATTTAAATTTGGTATGTTTTTTAATTCTAATTTTTGAAGTTGAATTTGTGACTTTTGTTTCCGCCCGCTTCCTTTGTGATGATTAATTTTTTAGGTTTTTTTAAATAATTTTCTACTTGTTATGCGTTTTTGGAAAGCTAAGAAAACAGTTAAGTTTTTAAAATAATCTGCAAGCCAAGTTTCATAACGTTTTTTTTTGTTTTTAAGGCATTTTAGTGGAAAGCGATCGCAAAAAATATTGAAAAAATTTCGTTTTCCGTCTCGCTTTTTTAAATTTGGACCGATAATTATTGTTTTAATATTGAGAAATAACCAGTGTTTAATCGGTTTTGTAAATCAGAAGAAAAAAAAAGATTTAAATTGATACTTTTTTTGTAATAAATTTTTCAAGTTGAATTTCCGACTAATTTAAAAAAAAACTAATAAACGCGATAACTCAAAAATGGTTCACTTTTGCATAATGCATATGGGGGTCAAACTTATCGCAAATAGTCACCCCTATCACCTCCTAACGGGAATAGGTCGACTTACCAATAACCCTGTATACTCATATTAGTAGGATAAGTGGATAATAGCTTATGAACGCGTCTTGGTCCGGTTAGATGTCGATTATAGTTCTTCCCTCGGGAATTTTAAAATTTACTTTGATTTAGATTTAGCCTATGTGTTAATCCAGGATATAACCTATCTCCATTCCAAATTTCATCCAAATCCGTCCAGCCGTTGCAGCGTGAAGAAGTAATAAAAACACACACAAACGTTTCGTATTTATAATACGAGTATTAGTAGGATTCGTCGGATTTTTCAATGTACTTTTGGATAAAATCGACTTCAAAAATTTGGTAATGTCGGTAACTAGAACCGACTATAAGTTCCCTTTTCATAATCACATTCAAAATTAGTTAAAACCTTCTTAATTTTGTATCATAGTTTTAGAAATGGATCATTGTATTTGCATAGAGTACTGATAAAATAAGCATGTGCATAAAATGATGTATTGGAAACAAACAGTTATACATAACTAGTAGCGGTTGCCCGCGACTCCGTGTGGAATATAAAATATATAACCTAGCCTATGTTGCTCAGCTATAATATAGCATCCTTTAATAGAGACTAACAAACCCGGTCCAGTGGTTTTTGAGTTTTTCATTACAAACCAAAATACAATAAAAAAAATTAAAGGTTTAGTGTAGATTAGGTTGTGCTTGCCCCAGATTTCATAGTTTCAAACCTAATGATATTTTATATTAAGAAAAGGATGTGTCATTTCCAGGGAGCGTACTTTTGGTGCCGATGACGGGCCGGTGACGTCAAACTACATATAGCATGATTTTATATTAGTATTGAATGAATATTGACTACCTACTTATCAACCTCTTCGGTTTACTGATATTGACACTTGAGACATATATTAAAAACATAATTAAGTGAAACATGACATTTTTATTAGAAGAAGATGGTTAGAGCCAATAATTAATTAATTAATTCGTAACAATCATTATTGCTTTGATATTGAATTACCTAAATCGCAATGGAATCTGTAAATGCATATTGTCAGGAATTATGCAAATACGGTGAATATACCGTCAGAATCAAACCTAAGATTACGGTATTTACCAAAAAAGTATGACGAAACTTTCACTTCCATTCGGCAAGATATTGGTAATTCCTATATTTACGTAAGTGTAGATGAAACAAAAGACCAAACACAACGAAATGTTGCTAATGTTATCGTTGGAGCACTTAAGGGGACCAATTCAAGCAGACGTCATATAATCGCTTGTCAAGTTCTTGAAAGAACGAATAATGAAACTATTAAGGATTTGATAGTTAACTCATTAAAAAAATCTCTTTCAAAATGATAATTATCACGAAAGAGTGGCGTTATTTCTTACTGATGGAGCTGCTTATATGATAAAGGCAGGCCGGACACTAAACAGCCTTTTCCCGAACATGACAGACGTAACTTGTGTAGCCCATGGTCTCAACCGTGTCGCGGAGACAGTGCGAGGCTTATTCGACGATGTGAATGAATTAATATCAAGTATAAAATCGGTATTTTTAAAATCCCCCTCAAGAGTGAGAGTATTAAAACAGCTTTACCCTGACATGCCAAAACCACCACAGCCGATTATAACAAGATGGAATACGTGGATTGAGGCCTGCATGTACTACAGAAAATATTTGGACGAGATCACTAATGTTATTAATGCTCTAAACGAAAGAACAGCGGTTAAAGTAAGGCGTGCAAAATTAGCAATTAATAAACCAAATCTAAGACAGAACATATTTTTCATAACGGAAAATTGCACCGTTTTGGTTGAATCCACTCAACATATGCAGAACTCTAACCTTTCGCTGACAGAGTCATTGGATGTGATTAAAACTGTAACAGCAAAGCTGTCCAAGATTTGTTTACATAAAAAAGGAAAAGACATATATAGAAAACATATATTAGTATTAATGAAAAACAAGGGACTACGAACTATGGAAAAAATTGCCGCCTTAAATGATAACAAAGAAATCTGTCTGAATGAAACCACAGAAAAAATGGATCTTTGGCGTTTTTTAAAGTATGCTCCAATTACATCGGTTGAAGTTGAAAGGTCATTTTCAATTTTAAAATGGATTTTTTCCAGCACGCGGTGTAATTTGACTCCGAGAAGTATAGAACAGATTCTAATTATTAATTATGAATCGAAGTTTAATAATTTTACTTCACGATAAACTGTATATAATGTCCGTAATAACTAACTGTATATAAACTGTATAAAATATCATATCCGTAAATTACTAGCTGTATAGAACTGTACACATATAATTCCAAATGGTAAGCAAAAATTAATTAGTCTTCAAAAATATATCGTTTTACATATAATTAACCTTTTTTTCATTTTTTAAGTTGTAACTAGCACATAAGAAAAAAACGTTTACTAAAAAATACAACAAAAAACAATAACAAAACGTGTATAATGAATATACAATTACCTATTTCTAAGAACCAAGATTTGTCGATCTGTGTTATTTTATTTATTTAAGCGGGTAATTGGAACCGTTATCCAGATGTGCGACTTAATAAATAAAGGCCAGCAAAGATATTTGTATGAATCATATATCTCAAATGACAGTGAAGATACAGAGTTCTGTCTGAATTTTAAACATGCTGCAATGGTGTGCTTCGAAATGCGTCGGAATTGCATGTTTTGTTTTATCATTGACCTTTTACGGGTAGATTAAACTGTGTGCATTTTACACAATTAAATATGTTTTGTGTATCGTGTTGTAAGTTATTTAAACGTTTACATTAGCTATCACGTTAATTTAAATAATTCTTTGACTTAGTGCGGTGTTCACCAAAAGTTAAAAGGACGATTAGAGCTTTGACGGATGACAAAAAGCCGAATGGTAAGGGTCAGCTAAGAAAACAGTCAGTTAAATTAGTTGGCGAACAACGAAATTTATATATAACGTAAATTTCAAGCATCCTATATCTGAAATTGCGTCATCGGTCTGTCATCGGCACCAAAAGTACGCTCCCTGGTCATTTCATTCGTAAGTACCGTAAATATTTTTTTCCTTTTGTTTTTATCGCCTCGCCATACGATTATTTTGCACCGGCGTCACTGTCACCTGTGAAACCTGAGATACACAATTAGATATACCATGAGTGCATTAAAGACCGGAAGCTAAATGGCGGCCATGAGCGGGCACTTGTGGAGCACCGGTAGCTATAAGTACTTAGCTTATAGGCACGCCGCGTCATTCGGGTACGCAATTTGAAAAAAACAATTACAGTAGAACCCGCTTAAGACGATTCTGAGGGGACCTAGCAAAAAAAGTGTCTTAAACGGGAAATCGTATTAAACGTGAAAATAAAACTAGTATTATTTCATGTACACACATTTACTTGTAATTTGTTTATTTTTAATGGAAGATACAAAAAAATATATTTATGTAAAAGTACATATAGCCGATCGCTTAGTCGCAACACACAAACTTACCTGGAGGTGTCGCTAGAATCGCGTCCCCTTGCGTAATATTAGTACGATATGCTTAGTTGCAACTCTTTTTGACCCGCGTACATAACTTGGTATTATGGTTTAGAAGACGTATTAAGCGGGACGCGAGTCGTATTAACCGTGAAAAAATGTATGAAAACAGGCCTTAAGTTGCAGGGACCGGCAGAAAATGGCGTATTATGCGGGAAATCGTATTAAACGTGATCGTATTAAGCGGGTTCTACTGTATCTCTTTCTAACAATAGCGTTAGCTACAGATTGCTGTCTTTGTTTGTAGAAATATGGTAACGTAGCAACGGTCAGTAAATGGTGACGGGGTTTGAATTCGTTTACTATGAGCATTAGGTATCTATTTAAATATATAATATAATTGTTTGAACCTGCGTTTAATAGACACATGAAATTTTCATAATTTTTACCCGACTGCTGAGGAATATATATGTATACAGGAGGAAGCCCGCGACTTCGTACGCGTTGAATTAGTTTCCCGATACTCCTCCTACTTCTTCCCGTTGGGGGTCGATTTTCGGGAAAACCTTACTGCCCCCCTAGACCACATAAGGAACCTATGTACTAAACACGAAATCTTTAGACTCAGCGGTTTGGGTATTTGCATTGCACAAAGCTTTTATGTGAATTCAACCTTTTTTGAATAAAACCGGATTGAGTTTTTAAACATTTGTCAAAATAAAATGTTATGTTAATCAAAAACACTAAGGAGTGATATCAACTTCGGAGCAAATCACCCCCAAAATAACTATCTTAACCCTTTTTCACCCCCTTAGGGGATGAATTCAATAAAATACGAAACAAGTTTTCCATCAATTCTGTTAAAGAATGTTTATGCATAATTTGAAGTAGATTGCAGCAAGGAATCACGTTGTCTTAAACTAGACTTTTCCCCCCTTTTTCACCCCCTTAGGGGTACAATTTCAGAAAATCCTTTCTTATCGGATGCCTACGTCATACAAAGAACACACCCTCCAAGTTTCAGGTCTCTACGATCAGCGGTTTAGGCTGTGCGTTATCCCTCAGTCAGTCAGTCAGTCATTCAGGACAAAGCATTATATATGTATAGATCTGTATGTTGGACCTTTATTTCATTTCTAAACGACTTCAAAAAAACTTTTTTTTAAGTGGTTTGTTTGTTCGCCGATATAGGGTAAAGTCACCAGTGGTCAGCCAGAGACCTGTAGTCGACCTCTGCCTATCTTTTGTATAAGTGGGAAGAGTACGAAATATATATTTCCCACTCTTCACACTCATATAAGGTCGACTACTGGTCTCTGGCTGATTACTGGTGACTTTACCCTATCTCGATTAAGATAGTTGAGCGACAACAACAAAGAACATTTATTTATTTACAAAATAACTATGATTTTCCCGCGGCGATGCTTACGGCGAGCTTTCAATATCTTAAAGTTTCATATCAACTAAGAAGTGGGATTAGATAACAGCTTATTTTGATCACTGAATAGTATAAAATAAAATAAATGTTTGATTATACAAAAAACCGCCTTCAAAAACGCAAAAATAACTTTTTTTGAAATGGTACTAGGTACCTATAGTTCAGTCGAACTGAAGTCGGCGACTCGCAATGTTTTAAACCAAAGGCCGAATTCAGTTGGACAGACCTATGACCTATGACCTATGACCTAGTACCATTTTAAAAGGAGTTATTTCTTGCGTTTTTGAATGCGGTTTTTTGTTTCTTAATTAGATGCTGTACGGTTAGCCTGATTTTGCTTCTTCTTCTTCTCATGGTGCCTCTTTATTTAATGAAGGTTTGTTTTATTTTTAGTTCATATAAATGGTAGATCAATTTTTCTGACTTGCTCCGGACAAGACCAGATTTGAGGAGCTCCTCAAGTCAGCTGACTGCTAACCTTCAGTAAATGATTTTGCTTAGCGAGATTTAATTCGATTCTTCGTTATCGTATAAAAAAAGACTTTTAAAATGTGGTTGTGAAGTAGGGACTCCACTAGATTTTTATCTCAAAATAGCCCATGCATTGGCCTTCTACTTGCCTACATATCAAAGTTTTCCAGGTGGTACTTCCTACAAAAAATGAACAGAACGTGTGGCCAAGTTGTGTATTCAATCGGTGTTTTTCAATGTAGTATTCAAACTCCTATTCGTTTTTTGGGTAGCTATGCAAATCTATCTAAAGAACATCATTTCAAAATTTGAAGCAAATCGCTTGAATACACCCAGCAAAACAAACACAAAAATGTTCTAAAATATTCTTCATTACAAGAGGTACTCACAAAAAAATCCCCGTGCCCATTTGATGTAAGGGCCGACTTACTATGGAAACCAGGCTATATTGCCTTTATTAAAATCCAGTTGGTTTTATACAGCATACTCTCATCATCACCAGTAAATTTACCGGATTATCATTAATACATTATAGTAATTTGCTCGTTTGCTTGGTCTACGTCAGTGCCTGTCACAAGTGAGGCCGCTCCGCAACTACTTCCTCCGCGAAGCCAACTACGCGCACGTGAAGCGGCCCCCTGGCGATTCATTCTTCTTGCTTGTGCAACGGTTCGGGGAGTTGCTCAGGAAACTATGGAACCCCAGAGCCTTTAAGGCGCACGTGTCTCCTCACGAGATGTTGCAGGCTGTCGTTCTCTGGTCTAAGAAGAGGTTTCAGTTCATAAAGCAAAGTAAGTATTTAAGATGTTTGTAAAATTTTGTCATGTTCAAACCTTCACCCATTCGTTATGTTGTGTTTGATATATTATATGTTAATGAGATGCTGCCATGCCTATTTTTATACCATTATTTTTATAACTCGTGATTTTGTGCATTGGTATTAGTAGGTAGTTAACAGTATATTGTTGCAGAGGCTAGAAAGTACGCAATTTATAATGATTATGATTAAAATAGAGGGCCAAACGAACTTGAGGCTACCTGATGTAATGTCGTTCGTTTTTAGTTTTGGCAATTCGACTGATAGCATTGTGCGGTTAAACCAGTGGCGTGCCTAGGGTTTCAGGATAGGGCGAGCCGAGATATGATTTTGTAGTTTTTAAGGTTATTTTGGATAAAAATGTCTCAATTAGCTTTTTACCAAATTTACTAAAATCGTTCGTGTGTTTTTGGGAATAAAATTCATGTGCCTTTTAATGGGCTAAGTTATTTGATTTTCCATAACCAGATAGGTACCTTTTTTCCAAAACTTTTTGACGTTCGAAAATAATATACTTACAACACCAGTAATATTGATTTAAATACACTGATCTCTGATCTATTAAATCATCTTTTATGCGAGAAATACATAAATCAGGCGTAGGCTTTGGCGAAGAAATCTGATGTATATTCAGCAAATTTTAAAGAGTTTACCTTTCACTTTCACAGAATCACATCACAAGATTCAAAAGGGAATACTTTCTCCATTGTCAAATATATATCCCCAATATATATACTTAGTGACCGCAGTTGACTCAAACAAAACAATTCACAACAAACAAGTAAAGTTATTAAAAAAGCAAATAAATAAAAGTGAAGTCGGCCGTCAACGCGGTTCAACACGCGCATGCGCGAATTTCGCATTTTACTATAGAATCGTGTACAACTTCAGACGCAAATAGGGCTTAAAATCTCGTACTATTTGCTATTTGAACCTATGAATAGTTATAAGGCAGTTCTAATGCGTAAGAAACAGATATACCGGTTAAGATAGAGAACCACTTGCAAGCCAGCGCGTACGAGCAGGATGACTAGCCGTGTCTCAACGCGCGGAGCGCGGTCGAATTCGGTACTACGCTGATGTTGCATTATTTGAGAAATGTAATGACAGCGCGAATTGCAATAGTTCGTGATAGTTACCTTTGACTTTTGATCGTTAATATTTTCGTAAGACAAGCCCTGCTTTTGGGCTTGTATGGCAGTACCGCCACTGGGTTAAACGCTACACGTAAACATGTTGTAAATAGTCTTTACCCACTCCCAAAAATATATTCAGTAAGTACGTCGTACAGGTACTTTTACATGTCACAAACGTTGAGAAAAGTCTAATTCCTTTGATGTCAAATTTGTATTGCGTCTTTATTTGAAACAACGCCTATGCGAGATGCGTTTCGATTTTAATTTTATTTGCACTCGTATTGTAGTTTTTGTGGCATGCCTTTGCTTAATTTTTCAGAATTTAAAACTTTTTAAAATAAAAAATTGTATACCTCAAACGCTGCGCTGTGCCATTCCTGGTATCTACACAAAATTCTTCCCATATCAGGTTCCTGTTGACTGTCTTACTTGCCTGCCTGCCTGTCGATTGAGTAACTCGCATTGCATGTACCACGGACCTGCATTTATAATTTTGTTCTTCGATCCAAAAATAGTCCTTAAAAAAACTTGGCTATTTAGGTGCCACTTAAGCTGTATGGCCACAGAACAGAAAAACAGTACAAGTGAGAAGTGGGCGTGGCACTGGTGGCATGGTTAGGGTCTCCCGAGACCTATCGAAGCGGAATCGGCTTGAGCCGGTAAGAAAAAGTTTCATGTCCATGCAATAAGAGCGAAAACGACTTCGCTCTGCTCGGCTCGGCCGGATTCGGCGATACGAACGGAACGACGTCGTTTTCGATCTTATTTCGTGGACATAAAAGTTTTTCCAAAACCATGCCTTATTTATTTTGGAAAGTAAAAACGATAACTGCAACAAAAACAGTCACAATCGTGGCGTGTCGTATCATCGGGATGTCTATTTTATTTATTTTAATATATTTCTCGTTTTATATTTTCCGCAACACATTATCCGATGTAGCACAAACCAAAAATTAACTTTTATGTGAATGGAGTAAGGTCGATTACCTTAATCTATCCTTGATAGAATAAGGTAATAATTTCGAATGATCCAAGCTACTCGAAACGAACGCGCTGCGCGAGTAGAGAAAGGGTGTTGTCGATAAAGTTATCGGTATTTGATTTGTACAATGTCCGCGTTTGATTCTTTTATGTTTGGCGCTCGACTAAGTGTATACACCGTGTTTTTTTTGATTTACGATAACTTCGGCATATTACTAGGTATATCTATAGAAACTAATTGGTAGACTAGATTTTGAAATATTGCAAAAAAAAATTTTTTTCAGTTTAGAATAAAATAATGAAATCTTTTATCTTTGGTCATTCTAAAAGGGCCTTTAGAGTTACCTTGCTAATAATCAGTGTCAAATACGTCTATGTTGGCGTGACATACACACACAAGTAAAGATAACACTTGACAGGTACAAGTCACTTTAGATTGACGCGTATACAAACCTAACAATTGGAAACGTATGAGGGTTAGGTGTCCGTCGGTCGGGATAACGCCGCCTGTATTCCCGGGCTGCTTCAGTAGCGTTGCCGTTACATAGGCCGTAAATAAAATGCATCTCAGCTTCTTCTTCAGGACGGAAATTATAATGTGGCATTTTTTATTATTATTTGTATGTCTTTACCAATCACGGGACTACTTTTACTTATTATTATTATTATTCAATTCAATTTTATTCCTACGAAAATTCCGTGACATTGTCACTTTAGATTGACGCGTATACAAACCTAACAATTGGAAACTCTTTACTCATAAGTATTAAAAGAAAATTGTTGTTATCAATTAAGAGCCTTTTACACTAGTTTAACGTGATTAACTGATTAAATTTAAAAATTAAATATCTTTAAAACCGTTAGACTTATCATTTGTCTGTCTTCGGGAAATTAACTTTGTTTGACCTAAAGAACGTTCCCTTAAAGTTATCGTAAATCAAAAAAACACGGTGTACAATATAACTATAATTTTCAACACACTTGCTCAAAACGACCTTTTTATTCCACCGATTTTTGGCTCATAAACCTAGATATTAAACACGCGTGCTTTTTCAGTATATTACGCACAAGTGCCTTTAGTTTATTAACACAAACAATTTACATTTGTAGCCTAGTACCAAGTTGTAAGTACGAAGAAGAAGCGATATAATTTAATCGGGTTATACCTTTTTTTTCTTAGCAACAAACAGTTTTTATGCGGCAAATTGTAATTTTACCAACTTTTAATAATTAATTAAAATTTGACTAAATTAAGTCTTGTTTTTTTTCGCAAGTGTGTTGAAAAACGTCGTATGTAACACGTGTGCCTGTGACCATAATATACGCGGCTTTCTTGTACACAATAGCGCCTTATATACAATGGTCAACTTAGCATACTTGTATCATAATGTACTATTATCTTCTTCAGAACTTTGCACTAAATTGAATAATTATGTTTTGGTCGTGTTGGTTTATTTCATAGTTGTTAGTGTTCATAATCGCAAAGAAAAGCGTGGATATCATCATGTTAATAAGAGATGCTCAGATACTTCTTTATTTAAAATATCAAAATGGTGTATAAATTAATTAATAAAAATTGATACATTTACGATTTTTCGTCATTTTAAGTGGACTTAAATTAGTCAAGACTGTAAATTACTCGTTACCCCGTTTGCGGTACGATTTTAGATTTGTATGCACGTATACCGCCATCGGAAAGACTAGCAAAGATGGCAGGGTGAGTATGCCCTGGGATTTAAAAACGGCTGAACCGAGGTGTCACTCGGCAGTGCACGCAGCACGCGCGCGACACGACGCGCACTGCGCAATCCCGCAAACGAAAGACAAGTTTCTAAAGTCGAACTTCGTGTTTTTATTCATAAGACTTTATCGACATAACAAGTACAATGAGCTACGAGAAACACTAAGTTTCGAAAAAGAAGGTGTCTGTCTCTGTCTAAAAACACAACAAACGTTATTGTTTGGCTACTCAACGCTAGATGGCAGCACTGTGTAAGCTAGTTGGTGGTTTTATATCTGTTTACTATAAGTCGCAAAAATGCATAATATTCTTTCATGATGCTGCATGGGATTAAAGTTTAAATCACGTTAACGGATTATGGTACATATTCTTTTATAAAATAAAATTCTTCGACCGATAGTGTGAGTATTGGCGACAACAGGTCTGATAGCGAAGCTCATGCCACTACCACTGCTTTTTCTATTCTGTTATTTATGTTTATAGTGTTGTCATTACAAGTGTATGGTGTAGTTAGTGATCTTTGTATTCGAATTGATTAAATAAACAATTTGTATACAGGGTGTTACAAAAATACCCGTAAAGCCGAAAGGGGGTTAAATGGTGCCTTATAACAAGTCCATTTACAATATTTGAGAGTCGTACTAACACTGTATGACTTACCGCCAAAAAAAAATTTTTTTTTCATTCATGTGCTAACCCTATTTCAGTAAAATTAAAGAGTAAACTACGCAGAATGTTAAGTAAAGAGAAACAAAATGAACAGAATTCGATTAGATACATATTACAAGTCGAGTTTTGGAAGATTTTAAACGAAGAAACCTAAACTAACACTTTTTCTTAATGAACGTCAAATTTACAGGAATAGCTCAAAGTGAGCTCCGCCTTGCTCAATGCACAACCTTGCTCGTCGGGATATGGCTTGTGTGGCATTTCGCACCATCGTTGGTGTTATTGAAGCGAACACCGATCTTATACGCTGCTCCATCTCGAAAACCGTTGGGCAATCGGAGAAATAGACTCTGTCCTTCACATAACCCCATAAGAAGAAGTCCAAGGGTGTGATGTCCGGAGTACTAGCGGGCCATAGCACCGGTCCTCCACGTCCGATCCATCTTCGTGGAAAGCGAACGTTGAGATACTCTCGCACGTCGCGAGCAAAATGAGCCGGAGCTCCATCGTGTTGAAACACCATGTTCCTTTGGTTGTCAAAGTAATCCTTGTCGGCCACAGGAAAGTCGTCAATTGCCTCTTCGAATTCCGTTTGTAAAAACGTTAGGTAGTTGCCCCCGTTCAGACGTGATGGCAAAATGACGGGACCAACGACATGCCCGTCATAAATGCCAGCCCACACATTCAGCCGCCACTGATGTTGGAATCTGGCCTGCCGTGAAGCGTGTGGATTCTCGCGAGCCCAAACGTGATCGTTATGCACATTTGAAAGTCCTGACCTCGTGAAACTTGCCTCATCCGTCCACATAACATAGTTTACGAAATTAGGGTTCTCCTCTAACTGCCTCAGATACCACTCGCAGAAGTTCTTCCTGGGAGCAAGATCAGAGGGTATCAGCTCCTGTGTACGGCGATAATGATAAGGGTGACGGTTGTCGTCACGAATAATTCGCCAAACTGCAACATGGTTCATACCGAATCTTGCTCCGGCTCGTCTCGTACTCGTGGTTGGCTCTTCTTCAAAATGGTCTAACACTAACTCAGCCTTCCTGGCATCGACTGTGCTTGGACGTCCACTTCCAGAAGGTCGATGAAAGGAGCCTATGGAATGTAGGCGTCTTGACATGTTGAGAAAACACTGGTACGAAGGTAGCCGTCGCTGTTCAGCGGGTGGTCTTCCATCGATAAATCGTTGCCGATACAGTTCGCGAGCACGATTTAAAATGCTATCTTCATGGCCTACGCATAACATCATACCGTAATATTCTGAGTTAGAAAACATCGTCATTATGGAAAAAAATATGGAAAAACACGGAACAATTGTAGAATATCGATAAGAAGTTTTGAAATTGACAACATAATTTTTATTCCGTCTTGACGTTTTTTAAAGCCATTACTTTAACCCTTTCAGCGCCACTCACGACACGATGTCGTGATCGCGGTGCGCGTACTAGGCGCCGGTCACGACAACGTCATGTTAAGACTTTTTTGAACATAGCTCCTCGGTAGACGATTTTTCTTTTTGAAATTTCACTATTTTGTATACTAATGCCTTTTGTTATTAATACTGCTTATTCAGTTTAATATAATTTTACGAGTGTCTGTGTCCTTTTTAGAGTCAAAGTTGCAATAGCCATAAGATCTTCTTAGTCTATTTTTTTTAATAAATAACGATATGAATATTTGCAGAATACATTATTAATTTTATAATATTGCAGTTTTAACAAACATATATATGTTCTGGTTGTTTTTTAACATCACGACAACGTGTTGTGATGTGGCGGGCCACGCAACGTAAACGTAATGAATGGAGGGTGTAATGGATGGTATTACGCAGTATTTTTGGGTAACCAATGTTGTATTTGTAAGATTATATAATATAATATCAGGCTTTCGATAACTTATTTTGATAATTTTAGTAACTTCTACAGAGTTTGAATATAAAATCCAGGTATCCCAGTGGAAAAGTTTCAACATTCATTTGTCGACTTATTGTTAAAAAAAAACAATAGGTGGGAACAACGGCGGCGGCGATTTCGTGTCATTTGTCTGATAATCTTTATCTTCGAACTCGAGTCACCACCTGGTCCTCCTTTTGTTCTTATTTATCTTATCGATGCACTTGCAAATGCAAGGAGACCAATTTATTGTGCTTAGTTTCCGGGATATTTATGACTTTCCCTGATTGCGTTTAAAAACTAACCAACTAACCAACGTTGTTAAAATTGAGTAAGTAAAGAATTAGTCTTGGCTTGTCCGTTGACTACTGTGCATCTCCGTCCGTTTCGTGTTTCTTGTGCGTGTGTACTGTGCTTTTTTCGACCTGGCTATGGATTACCTGACTTCGAACCTGCATTCAACTACTAACCCGGCTATGAACACTGATACTCCGAACCCGCAACTCACGACTGGCACGGCTATGAAATATGGTACTTCGAACCCACTTCCAACAAATGACCTGGCTTTGGATATGGATATGGCATAATGATATCGTATTATTGAACATTTGTAGATGAAAAACAGAAAAACCATTAAAGTTGACAATTATTAACATTGGTAGGTAGGCCTCTCTGTTAAAGAATCTATGCTAACTCCGGTTCCCTGACATGACAGCTTACTAGGGTTGACAATATTTTTGGCTTTGATAATTATTTATATTTTTTACGGGGTATTTCGTAACACGTTGTATATCATATTTGTATATATTTGAATGTAATATCTAAACTTTGTAGAAATAAACTCAAAAAAGTGGTAAAGAAGTTTCCTTCACTAAGTGACTACATATTCTGATTGTGTTTGTTCTTGTCACTGATTTTAATGTTTATTTAATTATTTATTTTTGATTTTATATATGTTTGTTCTATATTCATTTAAAATGCCAAAAAGAATACCGGATGTAAAACCAATGACATAGTTTGGCGGCCATATCTTATGAAAAATAGGGGACGCCTGCAAGACATAATTCGTTTCTGGCTTCTCCCCCCCTATATTATTTCTCGTTGGCGGTCGATTTTCGAATAATCCAATAAATATTCTCTCCGAATTTTGAGTCCCTAGTGACTTACAGGATAGGGCCTAGTCCCTAGTCCCCGTCCAACGGTTTAGGCGGTGCGTTGTCTGTCTGTCGGTCACTGAAGAGTTTTATGTGTATAACAGAAAATACTAGAGATTGGAATTTGATAGTCTTGGGGACAGTGGGGATGATTTTTCAAGGGTATTGTAGTGTACAAATTATGCGCGGCAGCCGCGCAAGCCAGTGTTCGCGTGATCATTGGCTTGCGCGGCAAATGTTCTATGGAGTTTAGGTAGACCGCGGCGGCTGCGCGAGGCAAGCGATCCAGTTCGATCTAAACCATGGGCACGCGTGGCCGTGCGTGAAAAAGTACGTGAAAAAGGCGTTGGTGGGTGTTTTTATTATTTCGATTAGGATGTGGTATCCAACTAATGGCGGACATGAGACATGAAGCCGTGGAAGACACCATAAAAATCTTTATACGAGTGTCATATGCCGAGTTCGAGTTACTCAAATCATTAATGGGCCAGGTGTTGCGAAAATGGATACGCAATTTAGAGAAGCGATTACTGTTACGGAAAGATCAGCAATAACTTTAAGATTCCTTGCAACTGGAGACTCCTAAACGAGTCTGCAATACCTTTTTCGAGTATCAAAACAATCCATTTCAAATATCGTTCCTGAAGTTTGCGATGCACTATGCGAAGCCCTCTACAATTGGGTAAAGGTAAGTAAAAAAACATAACTTCCATAAAATTGATTTTAATCGCGACACTTATCGTTATCCATAATTTAAGCAAACGTTCGTCGCAACACAACCGTCCAAACTGCGCGCGCGCCAGCGACTGAAGACTCAACAACCGACAGCTCACGGATCGCCGCGCGGCACCTTTGAGCGCGGCAATGTTCGAGCTGCCGCGCTCGGAAACCCCGTCTCCATTGCGCGCGGCAGCCGCGCGATCCAATGTTCGAGTAATAATCATCGAAATATAATAAGTATGGAAGAGTAACGTCTAACAAAAACGACTGTCAAATCCGCTCCAAAACGCCCACTTTTTGAAATGAAAAGATCTTATGTATCGAGTGGTTTCAATAATCAACTAAATATTAATTGGGTTAAGGTATGAAGTCATTTATGTCAGATGCTGATATAACGTTTGAGTAGACAGTAATTTCAGTAAGGTTTTATACCGTTTGAAAGACAAAAATCTGCAATTGGTTACAAGCTCTCTGACAGAAGATTTCCATTTGTCAATATTTTTTTTCATAAGGGTTATTTGAACGCGGCCATGTCTTTCAACATTTGACGTGGATGGTTTAATACAAAAACAACACAGTAATTGAATAATGAATTTTATTAATATTTTTTTATAGTAGTGTTTTGACAAACTTACTGATTGTTCCCCTTGAATCATTTAACATACTTATGTTACACTATTATAAAGTTGTAAAATAGTATATCAGAAGATATTATGTTGTAAGAGTAGTCAGCGTCAAATAGTCTTTAGCATCTAAAGTGCCAAATATATTGTAACCCCTTTTTATTCTTATAGGCATAAAGATACGTGACAGTATAATACCTATATATAGTCGCTTTGGATGGGACAGCCTATTTGATGCTGCCGAAAAAACATGACAAAAATTAAACGAGTAGTAAGACGAAAACATCACAAATAATCCATTTGGCACTGTTTCTATTCTACAGTTAGAGATAGCTAAGAGCTAACTCTTAAGTTAGATCATATACAATAGAGTATAATTTATATTTACAATTTTAGCTTTACCAACTCCATTTTTGTACAAGTATCAATTAATTAAGCCTATTGCTTTTTAGGGTTCCGCACCTCGAAAGGAAAAGGGAGGAACCCTTATAGGATTACTTTGTTGTCCGTCCGTCCGTCTGTCAAGACCCTTTTTCTCAGGGGCGCGTGGAGGTATCAAGCTGAAATTTATATCAAATACTCAGGTCTACTGTCCCTTGGAGCTGTGAAAAATTCAAACTTTTAAGCCAACGCAATCAAAAGATACAGCCGTGTATGCCGCAAATTTTCGAAACTCGCAAGCGATCAAAATTTGGTACGAAGCAACGTCTCATAGCACAAATAAAAGAAAAATTGCGAAAACCGTATATTTTCATTTACATCATAATATAATAAATATTTTTAAAATTACTACCCCTTTCCTCATGAACGCGTAGAGGTATTAAACTGAAATTCATATCAAGGTTTGTACGGAACCCTCGGTGCGCGAGTCCGACTCGCACTTGGCCGGTTTTTAATTAACTCTGCATGTTGAATTTTTTCTTTGAAAACTCACCATACCTACAGCCTCTTTTTATGCCAATTCTCGTTTCGCAATTCGCGACGAACTGCATCCACCCAAGCCAGACGGCGTTCTTCATTTTTTAGATAACTTAAAAAGATCATATAACGTTTTTTTTTTTATGAACATAAACTAACGATAGTAAAGTGTTGGCGCCGCCGCCTTGACGGTGGCCATGCGACGGGTCATGGAGCCGAGCAGCAGGCTGTATGCGTTTAGCCAGTGCTTTCATCCACGCCGGAAACGACGATGAAATGCACTGGCTGACAGGCGGAAGTGCTGCGCGCGGGAGATACGTCAAAAAAATGATGATGATGGCGTCTCTTGTCGATGGTTATGGCTGTGACTGATGTGTGCCTTTTGTAACAGAGTCTATTTAATTGTTTAAGTAAATAATAGTTAATTGTGTGGAGGTGTTTCTTTTCCCTGACGCTGTCATAATCTCACAAAAGATGACATAAAATTTAATTTCCTATTCATTCGAAGTAGTTGCTTGTAATTCACATTTTTCAAAGATATATTGCATAACATCGGCCATGACATTTTGGTATGGTAATATTAAAAAATCAATAACTTACTAATGAAAATAAATATCGCTTTGTTTTGCATCTGTGTGGGTCCTGCATCAATTTACAATGCAACTTGGCATGGTTGCAGCATCATTTAAATTCGGTAATCTTTAATATCGTTTTTTTCTTTTGTGTTTGTAAACAACTGTTTGACACTACGTCAGAAAGTCGACTGATAGACAGTTCGGCACTCATTAATAGCTCCGCCCCCGCCGGCACTAAGTCAGTGGGGCAGATTTTGAGCGTCGATTACTCTTCCATACTTATTATATTTCGATGGTAATAATCTGTACGCGCCTTAAGTGTATTAGCTGCCAAATAGATCATTTTTTACTGACGCATGACTTAAACTGTAAGGAGTTAAAAGCACTTTTCATTTTTAAAACACTTTTAGTGCAGACTGTACTTTTAACGCTGGTGATATAGACTCGCCATTAAATACGAGTTAAACGAATCTTAACTCATCGGGTGATATATTTGGCATCGACTAGTATTTCATCATCATCAACATCATCACATCATCATCATCATGTCAGCCGAAAGACGCGTCCACTGCTGGACATAGGCCTCCCCCAAGGCTTTCCACTCAGACCGGTCTTGTGCTTTTCGCATCCACCGCGGTCCCGCGATCCTGACGAGGTCGTCGTCGTCGTTTAGTACTCGTATAAGAAATATTAAACCAAGCAAGCATGTCGATTTTTAAGCGGTATTAGTGGTTTTTTTGAAGACGGTTTTTATTCTTATAAGTTATAAAGAATAAAAACCGTCTTCAGGTAGCACTGACTGCTTCTAGACGTAATTTTTTTATCGTCCGTGTTTTCTTGTTAAGAAATATTTTAATCCGAAGTCATTTAATTTATTTTTATCAATTTTTAGTTAACGTTGTTTTGGTCTATATATTATTTGTAATAATTAACAAACCCAAAAACCTTCAAGAAAAATAAAAACAGGCCGCTCGCAGCAGCGCCTGTCAACCGTCAACGGACATTTTCAAAGTCATAAAAAAACCTGGAGAATTTTTCGTTTCATTATTTTAACACTGTGTTTACATTCATACTTTTCACTACTAGTTGCTGAAACCTTGAGCGACATCAAATACAAACATTGGCACCGTGCGATCCCTCTTTACTTGACATACAATGGAAGCGGAGCTGAGACAAGTCACATATGCCACAGACATTGCCCTACACGATACACTGTTCACCAACATCTATTCACACACATCCTTGCATAAAATAACCTGCCTATCAAACTCCCCCTACACTTACTCATTAGTTTAATATCTTTCAGTGTGATTGTGGAGTAACTGAAAACATGGCCGCATCGAACATCAAATCGCGCAAAGCCACTACACGCCAGCTTGAGATACAACTAAAGGCTACCTTAAATAACCAGCTGCTAAGGGAAAGGGAAGATTGCGAGGAAGAGCAAAATAAAATGTTGGCTAAAAACACAGTGTTAAGAGACGACCTAGTTGAGTATGGCTATAAAGTATTAGATGCACAGGACAAGGTGGAGCGGTTACAGACCCTGGTAGATAATTTTAACTTGTGCGCTGCTACCCATGAAGTGTCATTCAATCTTATAAGTTACCTCGAAGAAGAACTCGGTGCTGCTAATGAAGAGATAAATTACTCACGGAGCGAACGTGAGTGTTATGACAGTTCAATTACACAAAATTTGTATCAGGACATGGTAGGCAATAAGGATAATAATGACAGTTACATTAAAAAACTTATTATTTTTCAATAGTAGCTATAAGTTAAATTAATATTTTAATATAAACAAATACATAAGGCGTACTCAGAAGCTTATTAAAAGTCAGAGGTGTTATCGGTTATGAAAAATAGGGTGCAAAAATGCAATGAAAAATTTGATTCAGATATGACTGAACATGATTTAAGTGTTCACAAATTAAATGCGGGGATAAGCATATTAAGAAATGTTGAGGATATGTCAACGGCTCAAGTGAAATCAAGGAGCACATGCCGGCATTCACACAATTGGTGGAGAGTAGTAGATAGAATGAGCGTTTTTTAATTCTTTAATTAATAATGGCAGTGGCACAGTAGTACCTAACTGACATGTACCTGCGCAGAAGATGAATTTTCAAAGCGCGGGAAATGCTATTGAGTAATCGGACGCTCCACACATCGCGATTCTTTTTCCTGTACCGCTATTGGTCGGCAGCTGCCTCCATGTTAGCGCGCGCCGCGTGGCATGACTGGCATGTTAGTCAGCCGCCATACTTCTGATCGAATGCACGCTCAGCAGGCAAAAGTACACGTAGTGGCAACATAAGAGTTTTTTTTAATTATTTAACATCAGCTCCTTAAAAAGAAGGGTCATCGCTTAAAAGTCAAGCTCGGGAAATAATTTTCAATGTGCACGAGTTCATGAAGAAAGAAGCTCAGGAGTCTAAGAACACAACATTTATAAAATATCGATTTTTGAAAATTATTGACCGAACGGCCGAAGTTACACAAATTTCAAAAGGAATAATAACCAGAATTCTTAAAGAGAAGGATCAACCTACGAGTGAAAACACTGCGGTGCCTTCTTTTAGAACGCCGAAAAATGGTAAATTGAAAAAAACTTATCATAAGGAATTGGACGATTGTTCATACCAAGACATGCGCAGGAAAATGTATGACTTTGAAAAACAGGTAGTCACAATTAGAGTGCTTTTGGAGAAATCAAAAAGAGATATCGAATTCGAATGAGGCTGAGAACCTGCGCCGAATCGTAAAAGAGATATGATTTAAGTTTAGTAAAACGCAAACGAACCGTAAGTTGTTTGCGGAAAAAGATGAAGCAAGCCTATGAATGAAGAAAATTACGAGAAATGGTTGCAAGATAAATTAATTCCCAACTTCCAACCGAATTCTGTGTTTGCAATCACAATGCATCATACCATAGCATATAGAGGACAGGGCACCGAACAGTAACTCTACAAAAAGATTTTGCAGGATTGGTTAAAGGATAAAACATAAAGGTATGTTTTATCTTTTAACCAATCCTGCAATATCAAAGCGTATTAACCGGTATTGTACGATATAATTAATCGCCATAAGCATCTCTATGTAAAGTACTCGCTTGACACCGTAATGGAAGCTCACGGCCACACAGTAGTGTTCCCGAGGACTATAGGGTTTTAGCCCTAAATTTAAGCCTATTGGTTCTCTTTTAGGGCTAACCTAATAAAGCAGGGCTTTAAGAGACTTGTCATTTTAAAAAGCCTATGGGCTTATAAAAGCCTTTAGGCCTTTTTTGTGATGGAGTCTTTTTTTCCAAGTAATAGGCTTATGTAAAGGCTAAAGCTTTTTTGGAGACTTAGTTTAAGAAAGTCATTATTGCCATCATCCATCAAATAATTAAAAAATAAACAACATCAAACATGTATTTTACATTGCATTTATTTAAATAATAAATTAATGTTTATACCATTCCCCCTAAAAACAATCATATTTTTAGGGTTCCGTACCTCAAAAGGAAAAAACGGAACCCTTATAAGATCACTTTGTCTTTGTTGTCCGTCTGTCTGTCTGTTTGTCTGTAAGTCTGTCAAGACCCTTTATCTCGGGAACGTGTGAAGGTATCGAGTTGAAATTAAAACCATATACTCCGGTTTACAGCCCCTTGAAGCTGTAAAAAAAATCAAACTTCTACATCAACGTAAAAAAAAGATACGGCTGTTTATGCAGCAAAAAACGTGTATTTCGACACTCTCGAGGGAATCAAAATGAGGGTATGTCCCGTTGACCTAGAACTATTAAATTTGGAAAGTAATCCCGTCTTTTACTACAAATATAGCAAAAATTCTGATTTTTTATATAAATCACAAAAAACAGGTTCTGTATGCAAGGTCCAACTTTGAATTGAGTTAACCGTGTCAAGTGGGGTGTCGTATGAAAGGGCTTCATGGGCACAAGCTTAAACTGATTTTTAATTATTTTTAAGATGTATAGTTTTCGATTTATGACGAAGAATGAATAAAAACCTTGGTAGGTACTTAATAATTTTGGTGTATTTAGGTATGGAAGGATGAAGATAGAAAATCTTGTCCTGAAAAAAAAACTATAGGTAAGTAATAATCCTTTTGGACCAAAAGCAGGGTAAGGTGGTTTTACCAACAGAATACCTAAGCTATAAAGATCACTATCAGAATCAGAACTGCCGGTGAATGGTGGACATGTCTGATTTTAATCATATTTTTCAAGGAACACAATATGAAGGTGGAAGTCAAGAAGAAAAAGAATTTTATGGAAGACTTGAACAAATGTCACAAGAATTCATGAAAATGTTGACAGAATTGGACGATGAATACACAGTAAGGCTGTGGGTACAGGTGCAATCCACCATGTCCCTGTATAGAGCATTAATGGAAATTAAAAAATAATTATTATTCTGTAATTCGTATTTTTTTGTATATCTTAATAGTTCCGTAATTAATAAAAACGTTACAATTTAAGGTAATTAAAAAGTTTAATTACTAGAGTTAACTTGATAATCTCGAAAAGAAGCTTAGCCTTGAGGACTAAGAGATTCATAGCCTTCATAGCCATTTCAGAGGGTTAAGCGTTACTGTTGTCAGACTAGCCTTAAAATAGCTTAGGCCTTAGCAAGACCTTTTCGACCTCCAACCGGTAGTCTTAAATAGGCCTAGCCTAAAGGACTAAAAGTCTTTATAGGCTTTTAGCCTTTCAAGCCCCTTAATTAAGAGTCTAGGCTCCAAAAAAAGGCTAAAAGCCTATAGTCTTCGGGAACACTACCACACAGTGTTAAGGCTCCCTCCATATCATCCGGACTTCAATCCGATAGAAAACATTTGGTCGCAGGTGAAAGGTCACGTAAGCAAATTCAATTTTGCCATGAATTCGACAGAAGTGCAGCGTCTTTTGTTTGAAAAATTCGCATCCATCGGGCCAAACGAGTGGCAAAAAGTTGTATATCATGCCACCAAACGCGAAGACGAATTTACGTCATTGGAACAGGCTATCGACGATAGATTGGACCAATTTGTTATAAACACCAACGAAGATACATCCTCCTCATCGGGTAGTTCGAGTCGTGATAGTGATGGTAATGGCGACGCTCAGAGTGGCACTGGGGTAGCAAGAGTGCGGCCTGTAGATTAAGTTTTTCTATTGTTTACTAAATTGTTATAAATACCTATTTGTTCACTAAATAAATCGTACATTTTAAATAGCCGGTATTTTTAATTAAATATATATTTGATGAAAACTGGTGGCCACATAAAATTGGCACGAAGTGTAATTGCACGGAGGGGCGTGACTTGCGAGTGAGACGGATCTAATAGCTGCAGTGTATTATGAACCTTATAGTAGTGATCTTAATTGGGTTGAAAGTTTTAAGCATTCTTTCGGTAATCTTCGGAGCCATACTTTCTTTTCAGAGCGAACGAAGATTCACGACGCGCCATAGCAGCAGTACTAGTGTAATTGTTATTGTTTAGGATTTACACCAACAGCTGCGGTTCAGCCAGATGTGGTTCTTGATACTTCTGAGCTATGTGCCCCAAAAGTACTTTTAGATGAGTCTCCTAGACAAATAAGTAATTGCTATCATAATACAAGCCTTATGCAATTATGTCATTCAATATCAAAGGGAAGTAATGACAGTTCTACTACTCTAGTGATTATAGTAGGTGACAGGATTGGTATTGATAAGTCTAGTTTAGATGGATTAATGTCAATATTAAACCTTATTAAAGAGGCTAGGATAGGTAAAATTATAATTTGTGCATTAATAAATTCACTAAGCGCCTCACGCTAAGATCTGAAAAAAAACATTTGTCAAAGAAATATATTGTGACTTTGATAGAACTTTTGGCCTTTAATATAGAACCAAATAGATACAATAGTGGCAGAAATGCCATTCCTAATCATTTAAACTAAAGTATAGGAGAGCGGACACACCTTGGAGTTTAAATATAATTCACCAAAATTTTCAAGGGTTTTCCAGCAAAGAATTAGAAGTAGAATTATTTCTAGATTCTGAAAATGTACATATTATGTGTGTTACTAACATTGGCTTAGAATAGATCAATTCATTTTTGATTATTAAAATTTAAATTAGTTATAAAATCCGCCATTAATTGTGGTTCTTTAATAATACTTAAAAATACCATAAAATCCAAAGAAAGGATAGATATTATTAGGCTATCCATAAAGAGGCTTGTAGAAATCTCTTGCATAGAACTAGAAAATTACATAATCATTTGCGTTTACAGACCACCATCTGATTTCAGCACTTTTGAAGCTACTATCGAAAATGTGTTAAAAGAATGTAAAACTCGAAAGCATGTTATTATCTGTGGAGTCTATAATGTTGACTTACTGGAATCGTCAAATAATACTATTAAGATCCTAAATTTATTTAAATCTTTTAATTTAGATATATTGGTCTTTGAACCTACACCTACCTGTTTAGACAATATTTATGGTAAATGCGAATGTTTGGATAAGGAAATATTTAACTGCTTCAGTTCTGATCATAGTGGTCAAAAGGCTTCTTTTTTTAATGATTTTCATCAAGAACAACAGACAATAATATACCGACCCATAACTAGCAATCGTTTGGAATTATACAAAAATAAAGTTCAGAGTAATCTCTGTGGATTATCCTTTCCACAAAATGATTCTAATAGTATTTATACAGGGTGACAGGAAATTCGCCGTATTCCTTGAAAGGGGTTATTCTACAGCTCATTTGTAATGATTTAAGTCCAGTCAACCAGGGGTCAAAACTCATTGGAAAATAATAAACATTGAGACCGGCAAAAAAAGTAAAAGCGAATCCACTGTTTCCTTGAAGATAGAAAATACATTAATAACCGACCCAGTAAAAGTAGCCAGTGAATTTAATAATTTCTTCACAAAAATTCCTAGTGACAACAAAATGTCTGGCATCGTCCACTGCAATAGCCCAATCCTTTCTATCTGAAAATGTAAAATTAGGAAATGTACGCGATTTCAAATTTCATCATGTTTCTCCCTTCGATAAACTTAAGTCTTTTAAAATGATAAAAAAAGAAACAGAAGACTTATGGGGCGTGTCAGTTAAGGTACTTGAAACCATTCTGGAGGTCGTTGCTCCCACCCTAGCTCGTATTTTCAATAGTTGTATCGACAGTGGCATTTTCCCAGTTTTAATGAAATTTAGTAAGGTGGTTCCTATTTTTAAATCAGGTCATAGAAATAATCCTTCTGATTATCGTCCAGTATCTATCCTTCCTGCGTTCAGCAAAATATTTGAAAAAAGAATGCTAACACAATTGACTTCTCACTTTAATACTAATAAAATTTTACACGATCAACAATTCGGCTTTATGAAAAGTAGGTCTACAACTGACGCGGGCGCAAGTTTGATCAAATTTATTTTACAGGCTTGAGAAGAGTCGCAGGACGCCATTGGAGTCTTCTGCGACCTTTCTAAAGCTTTTGATTGTGTAGATCATGGCACTTTAATTTGTAAACTTGGTTTTTATGGCATTAGAGGAAATGCATTAGATCTCATTAAGTCATATTTAACACAGAGAAATCAAAAGGTAGCGATAAATGGAGCCATTTCGTCAGAGATAGAGATATATATGGACGTACCTCAAGGTTCTATTTTGGGCCCATTCCTGTTCCTTGTTTATGTAAATGATCTGCCGTATATGGTAAGCAGAAGGTCAGGCATTGTAATGTTCGCTGATGACACTTCTCTACTATTCAAGGTAAATAGGAAAGATACTGAACTCATTGAACCAAACAATACCCTCTCCATGATATCTGACTGGTTTGCTGCCAATAACTTAATGTTAAATCCAAATAAAACTAAATGTAAAAAATTCTCATCAGCAAATTCATCAAATATAAACTTAGCCTCGAATATTAAACTTAATGGTGAAACCATAGACTTTGTAAAAACAACTGTTTTTCTAGGTATTACATTAGACTTTAAATTGCAGTGGGGTTCCCACATAACTGCGTTAGCAAGTAGGTTGAGCTCCGCTGCTTTTGCAGTCAGGAGAATAAGGCAGCTTGCCAATGTAGCGACGGCACGGTTGGTCTACTTCGCTTACTTTAACAGTATAATTACGTACGGTCTTATTTTGTGGGGATCGGCTGCGGATATCGGTACAGTGTTTATTAGGGCTATTTATAACTTGGGGTCGCGTGTGTCATTGAGGGAATTCTTCAAGGAAATAGATATTCTAACACTGCCGTCGCTATATGTATTTGAAATAATCATCTTTGTTAGGAAGAATCTACATAATTTCCCAACGAACATTGATAAGCCAAAAGCAACCAGGAGCACAGGAAAGCTCAAAACCACATTTTATAGACTGGCCAAAACTTCAAAATCATTCTTAGGAAATTGTATAAAATTCTACAATAAAATTCCAAAAAGTATTACTGAACTTACTGACTCTAAATTTAAATCTGTGGTAAAACAAAAACTAATTTCCCGAGCATATTATAAAGTAAATTATTATATCATGGATAGGGATGTTTGGCAGTGACTCGTCCGTCCTGCATGAGTAACCTACGCATAAATTTACCTACGCTTAAAAAAGGTGCACCTACTGTTCAAAAATACTGTGATATTGTAAACTATTTATAATTATTATGTAATGATATGTAAACCTTTTTCTTGAAAAAAATATACCTTGGCGAGTTTCTTACGCCGGTTCTTCTCGGGGCAAAGGTTTTATTTTTCGAACCGGTGGTAATGCTTTTTGACTTTCATAGGTGCATTATATTATGCCTAAATTGAAGAATAAAGAACTTTGACTTTGACTTTATTGGTTTTCGAGTTATTCACCTTTTTAGATATTTTTTTAAATACCCGCCTTTCGACCTTAAACTAGTAATTTTGTAAAAACTTCGTCATTTAGAAATAAAAAAAAGCATTTGTCGAATAGCCCAAAGACCTTCATAATAGACGAACAGTGTGTGGAAGCGAGAGTGCAGCCTCTTTATGCACGAATACGAGTGCGACAGTGACAGCGAAACACGTTGACGTTGTAACCATTTTGAAAGCTAATGGTAGCCCACGGTAGCCCACTGGCGACAGCGTCTTTTAGTTTTTATTAAAATATTCAGGATAATTGTATAAACGTGGTGTCAAAACCGTTAAAAACAACAATGGTGGGCTGTGCAGTACCTGATTGCGAAGTCAATCATAGGAATAATCCAAACAATGAGTCATTTTACAGGTAATTATGATCCACACATAGTCATTTTTGAACTCATATTTTCAAGGATTCCTAGGTCCAAGGAATACGGTTAGTGGTCTAATAAGTACGATATATCATGTAGTTTTGTGTTTTATGCATATTTTTAATTTTTATATGTAAAATGAAAAGATGTTGTGTCCGTGAAAATTTCCATTTTTTAGGTAGTGATTGAATGTTTGAATCAAACTCATCTATCGATAAGTTATCAATATGTCGATATTTCTTCATTCTTTCTCATAATTATTTAAACATTATTCCGAGCGATTATAAAACGCAGCTATAAACAAGGGTGAAAAACAAATCACAATAAACAGAGACGTGGCCTTAGCGTTCGAAGATTATTTCTCCACCATAGCCATACCACGAAATGTTTTCAATCATCTGCGATTGGAGCTAAAAAATTACTTTGTGCTAATGTTGCTAAATGTAATGTAAGCTTTGATTTTAGCCACATAGATTCAGTTTCTGTTGTTAAGGTATTTAAATCGCTCATTTTAATATAAACTGACGGTTTATGGGAAACGTCAGTGGAAGTCATCCATCATGTCATAGATATAATTGCACCTCAATAAGCTTTAATCTACAATAATTGCATTTAGGGGTCTTTCCAAATCTTATGAAATATAGTAAAGTATTTTTTTAAATCGGGCGAGGTGAGTGATTTAACGAATTTCCGTCCCATCTCTATTCTACCTGTTTTAAGTAAAGTGTTTGAGAAGTTAATGTTAAAAGATATGTTAGGTCACTGCAATAGAAATAAACTGCTTAACAGTAATCAGTTCGGCTTCACCAGAGGACGATCCACAACTGACGCAGCATCTGTACTCATTAAATATATATACAATATTTGGGAGAAATCTTTAATGTGACCATTCCAAAGTTTTCGATTGCGTAGATCATGCGACTGTTATATTCAAATTAGAACATTATGGTCTGCCAAATAATTTTCTAAATCTTATGTCTTCATATCATAGTGAAAGAACACAAACCGTTGTTGTAAACCAAACTCAGTCCATTGGAGCCGCTGTTAAATTAGTTGTGCCCCAGGGCTCTATATTAGGTCTTTTCTTATTTTTGGTTTATATTAATGACTTACCACCCACAGTAAATAACCTTTTTGATATTGTGCTATTTGCTGATGATAGATCATACATTTTCAAGGTAGACCAAAAATCCGTCGATTACAGAAGGATAAACGCCACGTAGAATACTTAATTGGTTTACTAGTAACAATTTGCTACTCAAAGCTAAGAAAACCAAAGGTGTTAGGTTCGCTTTGCCTAATGTTAGACCGGTACAATCTAGTATATTTCTAAATGATGAGTGTTGGAAATGGTAGGTAAGGCGCTTTTCTTAGGGATAAACTTGCACTGGAGTCCCCATATAGCAGTACTAGCAGGTAAATTAAGTTCTGCAGCTTATGCTGTTAGGAAAATGAGGCAACTCATCAATTTTGAGACAGCTCGCTTATTTTATTATAGTTATTTTCATATTGTTATGTCGTACGGTATTCTGGTTTAGGAAAAATGCTGACATTAAGACTATTTTCGTGTTACATAAAAGAGCCATTCGTTCTATATATAACTTAAAGTCGGGTGATTCCTTAAGATTACTATTTAAAGAAATTAGTATCTTGACAGTAGTAGCGTCACAATTTATTTATGAGAATATGATTAATGTTATTAAAAATCAAGACTCTTTTATTAAGAATTGTGATATACATAATTTTAATACAAGAAATAGAAATAAAATTGCTATTAAAAATTTCGTGTCCGTATTATTTATAAATCATTTGTAGGTCAATGCATCCATATCTATAATAATTTACCTGACGCAGTTTTAAGGTTACCATTTCCAGTAGGTACTTAAAACTTACTGGAAAAAGTCGCTGTTGTCTAAAGCTTACTATAGGGTCGAGGACTCTCTAACAGATAAAAACGCTTGGCTTGAACTAAACCCCTAAATAACTTAATAATAATGTAGGCCTTAACATATATAAACAATGTATATGTATTGTTTGTGTAGGAGAATGTATCGAAACTTTAAATGTGGTTGTCTTGCAACGTCAAAGGTAATAATTACTACTTATTAGTTCTTACGAAAATTCTGAGTTTTGACACATTTTCTTGCTCAACTACGAAATAATATATTTATTTTTTATTTTATGTTAGATTCATTGTTTTATGTAATGCTAGGTTAAGTTTTGTAATTGTATAATATCATAGTTAAGCTACATTTAAAAAAACGACTGACTGTTGAGTTTCTTGCGGCGCTTCTTCTCAGCAGTGGTTTCTTGCGAAGCGCCGGTAGATTTTTGACGTGTAAAAGTGCCCGTGCGGCCTTCGTACTAAAAAACATCTTTTATCTTTTACCTTTTTTTAATCGTATATATATACATATATATAATATATATAATATATATATATATATATATATATATATATATATATATATATATTTATTTATTATGGCGCTAATGTATAGTTGGCAAAATAAGTAACATGATAACCTAAATTTGAATTTTGTTTGCATACTCGTAGACATATTTAAAACTAGCGACCAGCCCTGGCTTCGCATCGATTAAACGTAATAAATCAGCCCAATGGAATCCTGACCCACCATAGAACTGTGTCACAGTGACGTTATTATTTTAAAAGTCGTAAGAAGTGTCATTCAAATTGTTTTATAATGTTACCGTGACACCGTTCTATGTTGCTTTAGGGTTCCATTGGGCTGACAGTACCTTTCAAATAGCGAACGACTTTTTCCAATAGGTTCCGTGGTTGCGGAGTTTACCTGTCTGATACTTACAGACTAACAAAATCTAGTTTATGTAGCAGCGCGCTTGAACATTCCTATTGTTGAAACTTATGAAGAGTTTGTCCAAATTACATAATGTCTATTTTAATACCAACGGTAAGGGTATTTATTTTGATAAGAATCAATTGAATAGTAAAGGAGCGGCATCGAGTGATGGCTCTTTTGATAGCTGACAATAGTGTTTTTTAATTCAACACTCCATTTTATTATAGTAAAAATTTCAGTCTGGTGCATGAAGCATATTTTTTTAAAGTTTATTAAAGAAATAACGCATAAAATAAAAGGCCATATTCCATGATTAAATAAAGTATTTGTTTTAATGTACTTTAACCCGATGAAAAAGGGTGAAGGTGAAAGTACAGAGGTGAGACGAGGGCGTGGCGTGAAATAAAGAAAAAGTGAGACAAAGGGAGACAGGGCACGAGGAGGATCTGAAGAGTTGCAGCGGTAAAGAGTGGTTACTGTGTAAGTGGAGGGGGGGACGGCATTTTCATAATAATTTGAATTTGGAGACGTTTTATTGGAGGCCAAATGTCAATAGAGTTAGTAGATCAAACTGTCAAAATAAACTGTGTGGATAGAAGAAGACGAGATTGTCAGAAATTATAAATATTGAGTCAAAGTATCCAAAATGTGAAATTATTAATAAATGAGTGAATAAATAATCATACAACCAAGTTAACTCAGAGCTAGGACTCGAGTTTGCCAGCGGCGGTAACGTGAAAGTGCAGTGACTTCATTGTCATACGTTGTTGTACCAGTCAGCGGTCCTTTGTAATCATCACGCGAATTGTTTTTCTGTAATAATAATAAGTTTTAAAACGATGAACGCTACAGTGCGAGCATAAAAAACAACCTCAAGATGAAGCTAGTTGCGAAGTCCGTTTCGGTAAATTACAGCCCCAGCAGTACATCATTCCGGTACCTGCAACAATGAAGTTTGACATCTGTTGCTTTATACTTGCTGTCAATATTTAGGTAACTTCATGAGCGAGCAAACGTAATAAAATGTGGAATGTTAAATAGAGCATTGTGTTAATATATGTATTTGTGGTTCATTATTTTGCCTACAACAGCTTTCTCGTAAATGGTATATATTATATAATATAGAATGGTATTGGCATGTGCTGTCGCGAACTTTTTTATACCCACTCAAAGGTTTCTGCCCACTTCACCGTATCATACCATGACCGTAGTAGGAACGTGTCAGTCAAAAACATATTCTTTGCATTCAAAAGCAAGAGACTATGCCACTAGACCGTTGCGTCACCGTGTCGTCACCGACCAACATTTGAATACTAATTACCTTCCGGGCCTGATACGTTCATAGTACGGTCATGGTATGGTACGGTGTAGTGGGCAGAGACCTTAAGAGTAACAATCCCATGTATACATTATTTCTGTGTAATTCTGACGGTGTCTGCAGCGTACTCGAAGATAGCTCTCAAGCCGCAGGATTTTTTCCGACTTCTTCAACTATCATCGTCATATTTCAGACAATGTTCATGAATATTGATGAATGATATGAGCGATAGGTTACGAGCTTTCACTATGCTTGATAGTCTCTGCTTGATGTCTAGCTCAAATATGTACGAGTATGTACAGAAAAAGAAATTGATTTGTAGACCACTTTGGACTATGTCAAAGTGACGTAATCAATCAAAACGTAAGAGACTTCCGATGATTTTATTTACAGTGTTACTTTGACATAGTCCAAAGTGGTCAAGGAATCAATTTCCTTGAATGTACAGTAACTGTCTTATCTTGGCTACATTTTAACAAAAATGAAGTTTAGAGAGAATCGTGTCTAGGCCAAATTGTAAAAATAAATAAAAGACTCGTAATTTGTATTCATTAAACAGTCTTTGGGCTCTATTACATTAAAAATAAAGTTCCGTTTTTGGTCGACACCGTGGCGTTTGGGTGTTACGGTACTAACGCGGGCTTAAACGTTAACAAGTATTTGGAGTTGCACGTGTTCCGGTATTATTGTACACTGTGGATGAATTTGATCGCTTTAGATGAGTCAATATGACTATTTTGTAGACGGACTGTCGGCCAGGCAAACAGACGTGGCAAAACTATAAGTGTTCCATGTAGATAAAGTTGAAAATAATCGCATCAAAAGTATGTAGGGATCAAAAATATCCATATGTTATTTTGATAATTTGCAGTGGTAAATAGTATTAATATAACTAGAAAGTATTGTTTCTTTATTTGTCAATGATATAAATAAACTGTGGAATGATATAAATGATTGAGTATGAGTTTGAGTTCGGAGCGAGTTTTAATATGAAGGTCGACTCCATAGCTCCCTTTAATCTTACCGTGCTATGAAAACTCCGAGCCCTGGTCATCACACCGTTGCGGTGTCCGCACGTTGCATGCGGCGGACTACACAATGTAATTGTCCCTTGAGGATGATATAAAATAAATGTTTAAAAAAACAAAAAACCGCCTTTAAAAACGCAAAAAATAACTTTTCAATTACATTGGACTTGTTACTAGAAATAGAGAAAATTGCTGTAGGTATATACGCCTATAATATTTGAAGAGTTTCCTCAATTCCTCCCGGATCCCTTATAAGATTCAAATTTGGTGACAATGGGACCACCGGAGTCGGAAGTATACTCTATCAAACCAAAAATATTTTTTTTATATCGGTTCATAATTACAGAGAAATCGGTGAGCATTCATAAAAAACACACCGGACATAGAACCTCCTCCTTTTTTGAAGTCGGTATATAGGGGATTAATATTGGCTCACATAAACTTGATTGATCGAAATTTTCTCCTACTACTTACCGATTTGCAGTCCAATTCATCATTATTCCATATTTTTAAGTTCATTTTTTTTTGTTCATAAATTGGTACTACCTACAAGATACTATCGGAGTTTATAACAGACTGTATTCAAAAAACTTTTGTTCATAATGGCATCACTTCAATTATATATGACGACATAATGCTGCTTTAAATAAAATTGTTATTGATATAATAATTTTACTTATATTACTAGAATTTTTATATGATAACTTTACTTATTTTAAAGCAAGATGATGTTATGTGTTGTTACAAAAAATACCCTCGCGAACATTATTGTAGCTATACATGTCTATTTATTTTAGAGTTAATATATGTTTTTAGGTGATCCAGTGGACTTCCTCTCCTGGTTTCTGAATTCGTTGCACATGGCTCTGAACGGGACAAAAAAGGCGGATAGCTCAATCATCTACAAATCGTTCCTCGGCCACATGAAGATATATACGAGGTAAGCCATGTCAACGAATAATAAGTGCTTTCTTTAATTTAAATGCGTTCCTGTGTATTAAGTATTAAAGTCGTGTTAGGCTTAGCACGTACATTACGCATTACGGGTACCCGAATGCGCTTTCAACTTTACTGAAACCACGGGTTTCTGGTGAAACACTCATAATCTACAACTGTACTTTGCTTTTTAGGGTTCCGTAGCCAAACGGCAAAAAACGGAACCCTTATAGATTCGTCATGTCTGTCCGTCCGTCTGTCCGTCCGTATGTCACAGTCACTTTATTCCGTAACTATAAGAGCTATACTATGGAAACTTTGTAAGTAGATGTATTCGGTGAACCGCGTTAAGATTTTCATACAAAAATAGAAAAAAGCAATAAATTTTTGGGGTTCCCCATACTTAGAACGGAAACTCAATTTTTTTTTTCATCAAACCCATACGTGTGGGGTATCTATGGATAGATATTCAAAAATGATGTTGAGGTTTCTAATAATTTTTTTTTCTAAACTGTATAGTTTGCGCGAGAGACGCTTCCAAAGTGGAAAAATGTGTGTCCCCCCCCCCGTAACTTCTAAAATAAGGGAATGATAAATGTAAAAATAATATATGATGTACATTACCATGCAAACTTCCACCGAAAATTGGTTTGAACGAGATCTAATAATTAGTTTTTTTTTAATACGTTATAAATCGTAAACCGCATCTTACCTTTCATTCAATCAACTCCAATATAATAAAGAATAAAGAAAAACATTCATTTAGATGTATAGTGGTACGGAACCCTACGTGCGCGAGTCCGACTCGCAATGGCCGGTTTTTTTAGCGTTAGAAAGACCTTTCAAGAAGTACATGTAAGGTATTTTATAGGGAATGTTTTACGGTAGTATAACGGAGTAACTATAAAATTATTAAAAACACGTCAGAGCATTTTGCATCACAATAGAAAATTGCAAAATGAATGGTTTGCTTATAAAGATTATTCAATAATAACGCATTAATATTTTAGTGCGATACGTTCTAGGTACTTAGTTGTCCCTGAATATTTTATTGTCTGGAGTGGTTGAGTTTAATTTTCTGTCAAAGTTTAGCATTACTCCCATAATGTCCAATTCCCTCTCCAAAAATGTCAAGTTCTCAGAATGTCAAATTCCCAGCAAGTACAATTCCCAAAACGTCAAATTCTTTGAATGTCAGACTCCCAATATGTCAAGTTCTCAGAATGTCAATTTCCCAATATGTCAAGTTCTCAGAATGACAATTTCCCAGCAAGTACAATTCCCAAAACGTCAAGTTCTCAGAAATTATATTTAAGTCACCATTTGATAAATCTAACCAGATAGCGTGCCTATTAAAATGCGTTGGATGGTTTTCAAAATAAAAGTAACAACCGAAGTGGTCAGTAAAATGCCCTTAATCGCTTCATCTCAAACATTTATCTCCACTAAATTTCAAGATGTAGCTCCGAATAATCATAGTAGTCCGGTTCGTAAAATGCTATCGAGATAGTGACTACGTTGAAAATATAAGTAGGTTTAGTCAATTACAGTTAGACTAGATTAATTCAGTAAATGATCTGTCAAAACTACACTAAAATTAACCACCATAAGCCGGTGTAATAAGAATACTCTATGGGGTTTCTAAGTAATAAAATATTTCAAAGCTTATTCATAAATTAATATTTTGCTGAAATATTATTTTCGACTTGGCAATCACAACAAAATGCAACTCTAAAAATATGCACTAATGCATTGCTATTTATGATTATTTTTTAATCTTGCTTTCACATCCCATCGTATAGGCACCGGTGATTGATCCCTGAGTCCAAAATAGTATTTTCAAGATGTATAAAACCTTAATACAAAATATTCATGAATGAATGAGCTTTGCAACGTCTGTTTAATAGAAACAAACCTAGGTTTGTTAAATGGAGAGACTCACGAGACCCAGACTTAACTACTTAGTTCTGTATTAGAATTCAAAACTTTTTATGGTAGTGTCGACTTGGCCTAATTTTTACATTAAATGTTTTTGATGGGATATCAATTACTTGTATAAGGACGCCTTCTTTAATATTATAGATTACTGGTCTCTTATAATCTTGAGTACATGTTAGTGTCATGTTGACATTATGAGTGATATGATACGAGTGTTTGAATCCTGTATAATTATTCAGTAAGTATTACTTATCATCACGAAAAATCTAAAAAAATGGAAGCGGGTTCGAGTAAAAGTGTTGATTTAGAATTTATTGTTAGTCAAAAAGGAAAACGCACATTACTACGAGTCGGATATAAATATAATTTAAATATACGCAACCAAAATGGCACATCGTTGTGGCGATGTATAAACCGCGACGAGTGCAGTGCCTCGGTAACGTTAAACAAAGAAATGAATACTATCATAAGAGAGAGGAAGCATAAGTGCTCTCCAAATTTCTTCCAAAATAAGGTGGATTTAGCAATGAACACATGCAAAACCAAAGTTTGCGAAGACTATGCTCCAATTCCGCAATTATTTGAATGCTGTTTTAGCAATTTCAAGGGAACTTGATGGACAATGAGTTGCGTTTTGTGGAACACGTTAAACTAAAAATTAAAAACGCGTCCTACAGATTGAAAGTACTCTATAACTTACGGGAGTGTTTGTCAGAAAAGGTCCGCAAGTTGCTGGTGGAGGCCCTTGTACTTTCACATTTTAATTACTGCGACACGGTGTATGGACCTAGGATACATGCAAAAACAGCACGGGCTATACAAAGAGTGCAAAACGCATGTACTCGTTTTTGTTATTCCGTCCCAAAACGCGCGCACATAACCCCCTTTCTAAATGAAAATGGCTCACTAAAAATGGCAGCGCGAAGAGAACTTCATCTAACGTTGCAAGTGTATAAAGTAGTTCAAACGCGAAGACCCCAGTACTTATTTGACAAATTTATTTGGCCAAGTAATAAAACTGAAGCAGATCGAGGCGTTAGAAGCATGCACGCCAATAAAGTCATTGTGCCTAAACATAAATATATGGGTTTCAGAGGTAGTTTCCGATACAGAGCTTCAAAAATATGGAACGATCTCCCGCCTCCACTACGCACTAAAATGTCACTACCAACCTTTAAACTTAAAATTCGGAGAACTCTTTTTGAGGAACAGTTAAGAGATGGCTGAGGCAGATACTCCTTCTTGTTTCTGTTTTTCTTTTTCTGTTTTTCTTTTTTTTTTTTTAATTGTTTTGTTCATGCTCATCGGAAAAATAAAGTCCTACTAAACATAAAATTAAAAATAATTTCTGGGTCTAGGAATGCTCTGTCTGATTAATTTATTAATTTATAAAAACAGTCTTTTTGTATTAAGTGGTTGTGTTAGGTTAAATATGCTAAATATGCTAAATACGTTTTTGTCCCTAAATTAGTGTTAACTACCCCGTTCTGTATTTAAAAGTCGCCGACTGAACGTGGGTCGTCGTAGTATGTCTTTGTTCTGTGTTTGGTTTTGTTTTATGTTTTATGTCGTGATGTAAGCAGTGTGCCCTTAAGGCTTATTCACACATTGAGAGACAGGTACAGGCTGAAAAACAGCGCTGTGTAGACCTGTCTCACAGCATATGCTGAGTTCTGAACCTTTTGCCATAAATCTGGTAGACATCGTTAAGACTTGTTGTAGTTTTTGTATTTACTATATTAAGGAATAATATGTATAACTACTGTGCTGAGAGGGCAATAAATCTTTTTCTGTTCTGTTCTGTTCTGTTCAAACTGAGAACATTTTGAAACCAACATTTGAGTCGAAAAAGTCTTCATTATACAGGGCCAGGAACAAATTTTTAGGCGTCAATAAAACTACATACACACTTACAAAAGACGTTGAGATACCCGCAATATTAGCAAAGGACTTCCTGATTTCGGAGGAGATTTATGAAGACAAAAAAATACTCATATTTTCAACGACAAAGAACGTAATGCAAAAGATCGCAGAAACAGCACTAACGTATTTCGGTGATGGTACGTTTAATGTCCCTGCACCCTTTTATCAACTTTACTCGGTGCATGATGACATAAATAGTGACGACACGTGCAACAATATTCGTTCTATTGTGTACGGATTGTTACCGGATAAAGCCGAACATACATATGAAATATATTTCCAAGCATTAAAAGACAAGCTCGGTATGCAAATCCGTAATTTTATGTGCGACTTTGAGGTAGCACCAATCAATGCTGTAAAATCTGTTTTTCCAAATTGTGAAGTAACGGGGTGTTACTTTCATTATAGCCGTGCCGTTTGGAAAAATGCAACATATTAGAAACTAAAAATGGCCGAATAATGACAAGGTTATGTGCCAACTTACCACTGCTACCCGAAAAATCGTTACAAAATGCTTGGACTTCAATTTTTGATGAAGCAGAAAAGTCACCGGAAATGAGTACATTTTTGACTTATTTTAAACATCAATGGATCTCACAACCAGCTCTTATCACATGTGCATGTGTGACATGCATAGAACAAATAACGCAGTTGAGGGTTGGCATCGCCGGTTCAAAAGACAGGTGCCTAAAGAACCGTCTCTTTATCTTTATATAAGCATTTTGAGGAAGGAAGCCAAACACCAGGACTTACAATTAAAAAGAAGTTTTGCCATCGGCCCGTTAAAAAGGAAAAAAAAAGTAGATGTCACGTTCAACAAAATGTATAAAGAACAATTAAAAAATATAGAAAATGGCCAGGCACCATACGAAGTTTTAAAAAGAATAATAGCCGTAAAGAAGAGATTGTTTAAAAATAATTGATTTTCTTCAGAGAAAACATTACGGGCATCACTTGGCCAATGTATCGTCTAGGATTGATTTATTTAATTTTAAATATCTAAGAAATGTATTTTGAGTTTAGAAAGTTGTTTACTATAGGACAAGTAAGTTTTTTTTTGTCAAAAACATTAACTAATAATGTACAGCTATAACACAAATGGAGTTGTCTCGGACATAAGTCCTGTAGCAAGCAAGTGTAACCATATTATATTACTTACGGCAGAGGATTGAATTTGCTTCGTTTTGAATTATAGATTTTTAATTTTGTATGAGGTCAATTTTATGAAAATTGCCCATTTTTTTACCAACTTCAGAAAAAGGGGGAGGTTCTCAATCCGTCAGCGACTTTCTTTTTTGTACCATTTTGGTTACTCGTTAAGTTTAAACAATTTATTTAAGTGATTTTACGTTGTTAATTTTGGTCTATGAAATAAACGGTCGTAAAAAAGGTGTAGCTATCATGAAGTTTTATTTACTTACACAGAAACGTCTGCTAGTGAATTTACAAATTTATATTATTTAACAATCTAATTCCACTTGGCTCCCATTAGTGTTCCAAAAGACTTGAGCCTTTTAGCCTTTTTTTTTTAAGGCTCGCCTCTTTTTTTGTCAGCTCTAAAAAAGAACTCCGGTGCTTTAAAAACGCTAAAAGGCTCGAGTCGGCTCGAGTAAAATTAAAGAGTAAACTACGCAGAATGTTAAGTACAATTCGCGAAACGGTAAAGAGAAACAAAATGAACAGAATTCGATTAGATACATATTACAAGTCGAGTTTTGGAAGATTTTAAACGAACAAACCTAAACTAACACTTTTTCTTAATGAACGTCAAATTTACAGGAACGGCTCAAAGTGAGCTCCGCCTTGCTCAATGCACAACTTCGCTCGTCGGGATATGGCTTGTGTGGCATTTCGCACCATCGTTGGTGTTATTGAAGCGAACACCGATCTTACACGCTGCTCCATCTCGAAAACCGTTGGGCAATTGGAGAAATAGACTCTGTCCTTCACATAACCCCATAAGAAGAAGTCCAAGGGTGTGATGTCCGGAGTACATCACACTAGCGGGCCATAGCACCGGTCCTCCACGTCCGATCCATCTTCGTGGAAAGTGAACGTTGAGAAACTCTCGCACGTCGCGAGCAAAATGAGCCGGAGCTCCATCGTGTTGAAACACCATGTTCCTTTGGTTGTCAAAGTAATCCCTGTCGGCCACAGGAAAGTCGTCAATCGCCTCTTCGAATTCCGTTTTTAAAAACGTTAGGTAGTTGCCCCCGTTCAGACGTGATGGCAAAATGACGGGACCAACGACATGCCCGTCATAAATGCCAGCCCACACATTCAGCCGCCACTGATGTTGGAATCTGGCCTGCCGTGAAGCGTGTGGATTCTCGCGAGCCCAAACGTGATCGTTATGCACTTTTGAAAGTCCTGACCTCGTAAAAGTTGCCTCATCCGACCACATGACATAGTTTACGAAATTAGGGTTTTCCTCTAACTGCCTCAGATACCACTCGCAGAAGTTCCTTCTGGGAGCAAGATCAGAGGGTATCAGCTCCTGTGTACGGCGATAATGATAAGGGTGACGGTTGTCGTCACGAAGAATTCGCCAAACTGCAACATGGTTCATACCGAATCTTGCTCCGGCTCGTCTCGTACTCGTGGTTGGCTCTTCTTTAAAATGCTCTAACACTAACTCAGCCTGCCTGGCATCGACTGTGCTTGGACGTCCACTTTCAGAAGGCCGATGAAAGGAGCCTATGGAATGTAGGCGTCTTGACATGTTGAGAAAACACTGGTACGAAGGTAGCCGTCGTTGTTCAGCGGGTGGTCTTCCATCGATAAATCGTTGCCGATACAGTTCGCGAGCACGATTGCTATCTTCATGGCCTACGCATAACATCATATCGTAATATTCTGAGTTAGAAAACATCGTCATTTCGGAAAAATATATGGAAAAACACGGAACAATTGTAGAATATCAATAAGAAGTTTTGAAATTGACAACATAATTTTTATTCCGTCTTGACGTTTTTTAAAGCCAGTACTTTAAGCATAATGTTAATGACATCGTATTATTGAACCTTTGTGGATGAAAAACAGAAAAACCATTAAAGTTGACAATTATTAACATTGGTAGGTAGGCCTCTCTGTTAAATAATCTATGCTAACTCCGGTTCCCTGTCATGACAGCTTACTAGGGTTGACAATATTTTTGGCTTTGATAATTTATTATATTTTTACGGGGTATTTTGTAACACGTTGTAGAAACCGGGCATTTATCAGCAACCCTTAAACTTCAGCCATGTTTTATGCTGACCACTCTCCCTGACAGGTTTATCCAGGTTAATACGGGTATATTATTAATCTTGTACGGGCAAACACATTGTAATGAACATTTTCAGTATTCTCTTAGTTATTTAAGTAAACGTTTGTGAATTTCCCAGTTGTTATTCTATTGTAAAAGTAGCACAGTAGGTGTCAGTGAGTTGTTAAGCTTAAGAATTTTGAGTTTCCATACATATTTGGGATATGCGGACCATGTTAATGTTTAGCTGTGGACATGTTTCGGCTGACATGGTAATGATAATACATACGTCTACGCGTTATGGGGTTTCGAGCATTTCGGTATATGATTTGCGCATGTTTTACATTGAGGTCGATCGCAGGAGTCCGGTTTATAATGACAACAAGAAACCGCAAAATGACTAGGTCGCGAAATAACTAAATCTCATAATGACTAGATCGCAAAATGACTAGGTTTCATAATGACTATATCGCAAAATGACTAGGTTTCATAATGACTAGATCGCAAAATGACTATATTTCGTAATGACTAGATCGCAAAATGACTAGGTTTCATAATGCCTAGATCGCAAAATGACTATATTTCATAATGACTAGATCGCAAAATGACTAGGTTTCATAATGACTAGATCGCAAAATGACTATATTTCGTAATGACTAGATCGCAAAATGACTAGGTTTCATAATGACTAGATCGCAAAATGACTATATTTCGTAATGACTAGATCGCAAAATGACTAGGTTTCATAATGCCTAGATCGCAAAATGACTATATTTCATAATGACTAGATCGCAAAATGACTAGGTTTCATAATGACTAGATCGCAAAATGACTATATTTCGTAATGACTAGATCGCAAAATGACTAGGTTTCATAATGACTAGATCACAAAATGACTAGGTTTCATAATGACTAGATCGCAAAATGACTAGGTTTCATAATGACTAGATCGCAAAATGACTAGGTTTCATAATGACTAGATCGCAAAATGACTAGGTTTCATAATGCCTAGATCGCAAAATGACTAGGTTTCATAATTACTATATTTCGTAATGACTAGATCGCAAAATGACTACATCGCAAAAAATGATGGGCAAAAATGTATGGAACCCTGCCCAATCACCAATAGAATTATAACGTATGTAGGCTTATTGATCCCACTATTTGCTGTAATTTTTATTATGACGACTAGACTGTGAAAGCTGGGAGAATCGAGATATTTTATGATGAAATATTTAAGTTCGATACAGACCCGGAATGAAAACGTGGGTAACTTTTAACTTTATAGGGACGTGTTAAGGACAAGTCCTCACATTCAGCAATTATGATGGACTGATCTCGCTTTCCCTTATACCTTTGAGGCTCGTAACTCTGTGCTATGACTATACTTACTGTTACAGCACGGCTAGCACAAGTTGCCCGCGACTTGTTTGTCGCTTGGATCTCCCTTTCTATCTAGACAGTATCGATAGAGACGCACTGAGCGACAAGCGAGAAAATAGAACTTGTGCTACCCGTGCTGGTACTTTCCGAGCCGAAAACTATCTCGTAAACTCAATATTCGAACTTTTTGAGACTTATATTTTTTTTATATGCAATGTGAGATTGAATTGAAAACATTTCTCCATTCATTTGTTATTTATGTTTGTTATAATATCTTAGTTTTCCTTCATAAATCCAATAACTATGACCTTTTGACGCTTGTTATTCTATGAGAGTCTAAATAACATGTTCATATTGCTATATCTAACAACATATTATTTTCATAATGGAATAATTGCACTTGCAACGCCGTTGCGTTTTGTTTCCGCGTTCTGTGTACCGAGTTAGACAACGACATGTATTAGGTGAAAATGTAAGTAAGACCTGAATTGGTGGCATATACAGGGTTATTGGTAAGTCGACCTATTCCCGTTAGGAGGTGATAGGGGTGACTATTTGCGATAAGTTTGACCCCCATATGCATTATGCAAAAGTGAACCATTTTTGAGTTATCGCGTTTATTAGTTTTTTTTTAAATTAGTCGGAAATTCAACTTGAAAAATTTATAACAAAAAAAGTATCAATTTAAATCTTTTTTTTTCTTCTGATTTACAAAACCGATTAAACACTGGTTATTTCTCAATATTAAAACAATAATTAACGGTCCAAATTTAAAAAAACGAGACGGAAAACGAATTTTTTTCAATATTTTTTGCGATCGCTTTCCACTAAAATGCCTTAAAAACAAAAAAAAACGTTATGAAACTTGGCTTGCAGATTATTTTAAAAACTTAACTGTTTTCTTAGCTCTCCAAAAACGCATAATAAGTAGAAAATTATTTAAAAAAAACCTGAAAAAATAATCATTACAAAGGAAGCGGGCGGAAACAAAAGTCACAAATGCAACTTCAAAAATTGAAATTAAAAGACATACCAAATTTAAATCATACATTTTTTATTTGCTTTGGACAAGATGAATTTGTTGTTCCTACGCAAAATTAAAAAAAAAAAAATTTGTAGACGTTTGAGAAGGCGAGGCCAAAAACTAAAAAATACATGTTTTTTTATCAAACTCCAACATAAAGTACACGAAAACAGAAAAATTTACCAATACATTTGGCGTGCAGATTACACATAAAACATTGACCTTTTTTCAGCTTTCTAACGAGCTATTAAAATTAATATGAATTTGTTAAAGATTGCTGGAAAAAATTGATCACAAAGGAAGCAACAAGGAAGTCACGTCCGAACAAAACTTAAAATTAACTAACTAAATCTATCAAAACTAACTGTTTTACTCGTAAACACAAATAACAACATTAACTTATGTAAAAAGTTACAAAATTAAAACTAATAAACAATTAAAATTGAAATAATCAGGATTTTTATAGTTCATTTTCAAAATGGCTACCTCCATTTCTTATTCTCACATAAGTTAATGGTGTTATTTGTGTTTACGAGTATAACAGTTACTTTTGATAGATTTAGTTGGTTAATTTTAAGTTTTGTTCGGACGTGACTTCCTTGTTGCTTCCTTTGTGATCAATTCTTTCCAGCAATCTTTAACAAAACTCATTTTAGTTTTAATAGCTCGTTAGAAAGCTGGAAAAAGGTCAGTGTTTTATGTGTAATCTGCACGCCAAATGTATTGGTAATTTTTTCTGTTTTCGTGTACATTATGTTGGAGTTTGATAAAAAAACATGCATTTCTTAGTTTTCGGCCTCGCATTCTCAAACGTGTACAGATAATATTTTTTTAATTTTGCATTGGAACAACAAATTCATCTTGTACAAAAGCAAATAAAAAATGTATGATTTAAATTTGGTATGTTTTTTAATTCTAATTTTTGAAGTTGCATTTGTGACTTTTGTTTCCGCCCGCTTCCTTTGTGATGATTATTTTTTCAGGTTTTTTAAAATAATTTTCTACTTGTTATGCGTTTTTGGAAAGCTAAGAAAACAGTTAAGTTTTTAAAATAATCTGCAAGCCAAGTTTCACAACGTTTTTTTTTGTTTTTAAGGCATTTTAGTGGAAAGCGATCGCAAAAAATATTGAAAAAATTTCGTTTTCCGTCTCGCTTTTTAAAATTTGGACTGATAATTATTGTTTTAATATTGAGAAATAACCAGTGTTTAATTGGTTTTGTAAATCAGAAGAAAAAAAAAGATTTAAATTGATACTTTTTTTGTAATAAATTTTTCAAGTTGAATTTCCGACTAATTTAAAAAAAAACTAATAAACGCGATAACTCAAAAATGGTTCACTTTTGCATAATGCATATGGGGGTCAAACTTATCGCAAATAGTCACCCCTATCACCTCCTAACCGGAATAGGTCGACTTACCAATAACCCTGTATACAGGATCATGCTTTGGTACAAGTAACTCTTAAAAGCAACAATGAATATGGACAAAGAGTGTGGAAGTGTCTTCTCCCAAGTAACTTAAACCGATTTCCTGATGATGTATCCTGCTCAATAGAAGGTAAAACCTCAGACCAAGTCAAAATCGCAAAATGACGACGTTTCTAAATGACTACATCGCAAAACGACTACGTTTCTAAATGACTACATCGCAAAATGGCGACGTTTCTAAATGATTAAAAAATGACTAATCATACTTGAACTTTACACATTTTTGAAGGCGGTCATATTTTTAAAAGCTTTTAGTCATAAATATGTATTAATGAGTATTAATACTTTACAGAAGATTGAAACATGGTTTAGTTACTTGTTTTATATTATTATTCAAGAACGCTTAAGTTGATCGATCAATTATTATATAAATAAACTTGTTATATGTATAGAGTAATGATATATACTCTATTTTGATAAAAAACACACAATTAAGATTAAATTTATTTCCATCGATATGCGTACACACTTGACTTATTCAGATGACGATGAACCTACTTCAGTTTCGTAAATAACGGTTGTTCCGGAATCATCGCATATCGCATCGTTTCCGTCATCTGACCAATCATAAACTACAGTATCGTCTCCCGAATTGTCACCGGCTTCTCCACCTAATTCCTTGGCCATATCTTCTTCACCTGCTTCTCCAGCGCACAATCCGTCTATAATTGAAGCATCGGATTTCTTTGCATCGGCTTGTGTTCTTGATTCTGTGTCATCTTCTAAATTACTGGACCAGTCATCTTCAAATACTAAAAAAAAAGGAATTTACGGGAATAAGTGCTGCGCATAACAGAAATTATCATGTTTTTTTAAAAGAAATACTTAGCTCCCAACCAGAAGAAACGCAGTAAAATAAATTCATGACCCAATTCATAAAAAATAAACAATACGTACATAATATTGCCATTAACTTCCCACATGTTTCTGCCAAATATATACAAAGGAGCTCTATGCATTTGGTAATAGCTCTATGCTTCTGTTCAATTTATGTCAAACGTGCCAAAGATGATATTATTATATTAATACTTTGGCATATAATTTATGTATAAAATGTAGTTATGTCTATGTATCAAAATTCATGGGCAGGGGCAGGTCGCTAGTAAATTGATATATCTATTTACTTACACGTATTAAAAGATAATAAGATAAAAGCTGTTTATTCAGTAAGTAGGCCGCACGGGCACTTTTACACGTCAAAAATCTACCAGCGCTTCGGAAGAGACCACTGCTGAGAAGAAACGCCGCAAGAAACTCAACAGAAAGTGTTTTTTTTTTAAATACTACTTATGATATTATACAATTATAAAGCTTAACCTAGCATTATAGAAAACAATGAATTAAACATAAAACAAAAAATAAAACATATTCAAGCGTAGCTTGAGCAGGAAAGTGTGTCTCCACGGTCAATTTTGGAGATGTAAAGAGTCTCCAGATGCAAATTAAAATTAAATAGAATTATTAAAAAAAAAACACAAAAAATAAAATAAGGGAGATGTAGAAAGTCTCCACGGTCAATTTTGGAGATGTAAAGAGTCTCCAGATGTCATATTAAAATAATAGGTAATCATACAGGGAGATGTATATAGTCTCCACGGTCATTAATAATTGTAATACAAAAATATATATATATCAGTCCCAAGCATTGTCATCATTCATTAATATCAAAAACATTATTCCATTTCAAATGATCCATTGCTCGATGCTCGAATTCCAAATTCACCACTTCATACATGAAATTAATAATGTCATGAATATCTTGACATAATTAACGGCAAATCTTTTTTATACTTACATATGTTAAAGGGGAATAGATAATCCGTACAGGGGTGTTATTATTCAAGACAGAAGTGACGGAGATAAATGGGGGAAGGTTATGTTTTCCCCTTTTCCTAAATAACTTTTAACTATTTATCAAAGTGGAAAGCCTTGGGGGAGGCCTATGTCCAGCAGTGGACGTCTTTCGGCTGGCATGATGATGAATTATCAAAAAAGAAAAAAAGTTAGAAATTTCTTCGTAAGACTTGAAATGGAATTAGATACATAAAAAAAAAGAGTACTGCACTTGACAATATTATCAAATGACAGCGATAATTTACAAATATTCTATTGTGCGTGGTATGATGATTGCGACTGATAGAGAATGTTTAAAAAGGAATTAATATTTATATCCAATAATAAAAGTAATCAAGACTATTGTACGACGACTACCGGTACAATTTCTACACAATCATCAAAAGTGGTAGCCGATGGCGTTGTGAAAGAGACCGGCAAGAGTGCAGTGAATCGATGTCCCTTGATGAAAGTCGATCATAATTTCCTTACAAAATGGGCATGGCCAATGTTATGCAATATAAGTTCTGAAATAATTATAATATTAAAGATTAATGATTTTTTTTTAGTTTTCCTAGAAATGAAGAAAAACGTTTTGCTTGGATAGGTGCAGTTTGTTTAGAAAAACGCGATGAAACGTGGCTTCCCAGCAAACATTGTAGGACATGCAGTATCCATTTTGAAGAAACTGACTTTTTAGTTTCAAAACTGGGAGACATTTTTTGAAATGCTCAGCGGTTCCAAATTGCACAGTACCGTACAGTAACTCCCTACTGCAACGCAGACTAATCAGCACCGTAACGGCATCGCCTCGCCTTGTATGAATGAGGCGAGGCGATGCCGATCCGTTGCCGAGCGGTTATGTCTGCGACAACCCTTAGTAGGTAATACTTAGGTACTGCAACTAGTTTTATTTAAATTAGGTACGATCAAGTACCGCCATGCCTCATCTTAAAAAATCTTTCTATTATAATAATGTACTATTATATTATATCCGTATATAATATCGTTATTTATTGCGTACTAAATATTATATTTTTAAGAATAAATATTTACTAAAACATTATTTATTGCTGTATAAATAAAGTATACACCTTAACTTATTTAAATTACTGATCACTTCTGCATTAAACCATCCAAGTTCAGCAAAATGTCAGATGTGTCATTTTATAGCGTGTTTGAGTAGCCATAACGAGAAAAAATATAGACCAATCAAATCTCTTGTCATAGCGGTTTAACTAATCAAAGTTTTCTTATGGGTGAAAATATATACAACCTCTACACTAATGGCGTCTAGTCAAACGTTTCAAGCGTAGAGGAAATGGGACGTATTTCAACGTCAAGTTTGTTCGGTGTTACTCTTCCATACTTATTATATTTCGATGGCCGCCGTAGATTTTCTAGTGGGTTAGTACGAATATGATGCAGATGAAATTATTGTTTTTTGCACCAAATACAGCAGGCAATGGTTGAAATCACATGGCAAGCACAACAAACAGTTTTTTTGGGGACGGAACGTTTAAAAGATGCCCAAAACCGTTTAGACAACTTTTTACTATCCACGTGGAGTACGTGGACGCAGCCAGTGGAGATACGTTTACCAAGCAAAGTGCAAAGAATGTATTTAAAATTGTATTTAAGGGTTCAAAATTGACGGGATGCTACTTCCATTACAATCAAGCAATATGGAAACACCCAGTGGACTTGAAACTGATAACCTCAAAAGAAAGAAGAGAAACTGCATGATTGACTGCAAACTTACCGCTGTTGCCTGCGCTCTATGTAATTGACGCTTGGGCAACTATTGCTGAGAACGGTCCTGCATGTGAACCAATGAATATGTTTAAAAATATTTCCTGAAACAATGGGTTTCTTTAAAAATGGATTTTTAAATGTTAATACATGTTATTTTCAGTTTTTAATACGTTTTTTCATTAGCTTTATATGTATGGAGCCAAGTGTAGAAGACAATCTTAGATTTTAAAATTAAACCGTGGACCCCCATATGCATATGAACAAAAACACATTATCCCAAAAAACACATTGGGCCATAACATACCTACAAACACAAATTACCAAACGGCCACTTCCTTTGAACGGCCACTATTATTTACCAAATCATTTATTTTCCCATATCCATCCCATTTTTTTTTTAACTGAATTTGAACCGAATTGTCTTGGTCCAGTCAATTAAGGTCCCATGTCGCTGCGTATTCGCGTCACAGCAGATTGAAGTTGCTTAAAAAACGAGGGATAGTAAATAATTTGCACATGTATGCCTCTGGGGTTCGTGGTCACAATCATCTTATCACGGGACGGAGTTGTAAAAATGTAAAAAAAGGTCTTCTAAGTCATTTGCACACGTTTCTTATTGCGCCCATTCGATGAATTATACCTCCCGGGATAGGAAAATACAATTGGAGACACTTTGCTCACTGACAACTGTTTGAAATTTACATAGGACGCAGTTAACAGACAGAACCCAAATATATCTGCGCATTTTCAAAATCGTTCCTATAGATTATATTAATTATTGTCAACAATATTCAGGACGATTTTGGTACTTGTTGGCTTGGCGCCACAGTCGGGTTGAAAAAATAATAATCAATGGCTTTGGCATATCAGAGGCCTGAATGTCTGCCTCATCGATTTTCTTGGTTTTCATAAGAAATCCAAACATCAGTCTAAAAGGCATAATATAGCACTTTCGTTTTTACATTTTTGTAGCGCTGTTAATAGACAACGCGGAGACAACATGCTGGCAGACTATTATTCCGTGGTCCTTCTCATTGTTTTTAATCGAACAATTCAAGTCTGCCCCAAGTGTGCACTTCATAGTTATACACTAACATTTTTAAAACGCTGTCATGTGACAACGCAGCGCCACCATGGTGGCAGACGAGGTCCTTGATGATTCTTAGGGTATAATTATCGCTATTAATAACGTTTGCCACGTGTGCTGATCATATAGAAATTTTGCTCGCCACCTCCCTTACTATAGAGGCTTAGATGTGAATGTGGATGACTTTACTAAATTTAGAAAAGGAAAAGAATGTTCAAATAATGTGTGTTGGATTTCGCTTAGAAAGTTGCCTCCGCCGGACGCGGACGACGCTGCCCGCGTGGACCTCAACAGCGACGAGTACAAGGAAATGATAACGGAGTCGCCGTTCCTTTACCTCACGTGCGACCTGCCCCCCACGCCGCTCTTTACCGACGAGTTTAGAGAAAACATTATACCTCAGGTAAGTTCACGTGGACTGGAGTTATATCCTAACGATAACTGGTGGTGTCTCTGATTGAGGCGCCAACTAGTTGCTGTTCCGCAATTATTATTTTTACGGCTAGGGCTCGTCCTTAGGATCAAACTTACAAGCTGGATTCGATGTTTGTTTAATTATATCTGAGAACCTTACTAAACTTCTTGTTAATAATTATCCCCAATTGCTTTACAGGTAAATCTGTATCAGCTGCTCTCCAAGTTCAACGGGCAAACGTCGAAAGAGTACAAAACCTACAAAGAGAATTTCCTTAAAAGATTCGAGATAACGCAACTACCTCCTTACTTGATATTGTATATTAAGCGGTTTACGAAAAATACCTTCTTTGTTGAAAAGAATCCTACAGTTGTCAACTTTCCTGTCAAGTAAGTTTGCATTTCTAGTTATATTGGGTTTTATATTTTTTTTACAGAAAGTCAAGTACCTACTTTAAAAGACGATGACTTGGGCTGGGAGGATAGGAGGAGGTTCCATTTTATATTTGTAATCTAGGAATCTATAATTTTAATATTACACAAAATAGAGGCCAGAGAAACGATTTTGTCTACGTTAAAGAGTTAGCAAAGCGCCGTCTCTGTTGCACTTTTGTATGCAAATGGAAAGGACAAGAAATGGCCAGTGGGTGTGAACAATCGCACCTCACTGGCGGGGTCGGCTTACATGCCCTAGCTCGGAATTTTGTTCATTTATTATTCCTTATGATTTTGTTTCGCAAGTTGGTTAACATTAGCATATTAAATGACTAACTTAATATAGGTAACCATAACAAATTCATGATTATTCCTTTATTATCATGAATATGTAATCGAAAAGTATTAATCAAATTAAATATGTGTGAAGGCCTGTGGAGTCTCATTTAGAAAAGTCTCACACAAGATTGTAATTGACTGCTATTGTAAAAAAAAAACTTTTTATGTCTTTTATTTTTTCAAATTCTATGTATTGGCAATATTCACCAACAATCAGTCCAAAAACAAGCCGAGTCACAGAATTACCAGAAAACAGTCCGATAACAAGACGAGTCCAGGTTAAACGGGAAGCAGTGTAATAAATGAGCCAGGTAATAAAATAAATAAAACAACAATGCAAAGACGAGCACTATATTATATAACACATCCGCGCCGTACAAGAAACGGATGTTGACTGATTTTGGCCAACATGTAAATCCATCATAATTAATTGCGCAATGACGTGCATTCTAAGTCTTCTGGTACTAACTCTTTAACGTCGACAAGGTATCAGTGGCGAAGCGTCGCCAAAACCAGTAGGCAGCTCGGTCCGGTCAAGTGCGAGGCGGACTACGCACTATTAGGGTTCCGTTTCGTAAAAAAACGTTTTTTTACCAGCCCTCTTTTGTCCGCGACTGCGTTCACGTCAAAGTAGAGTACCGCTATTTCCCCGGGATCTGTTCCATTTTCCAAAATAACAAAATCTTATAGCCGTTTTTGGCTTATAAACTAGGTAGGACCTATTTCTGTCTCAAATTTCACGTCAACATGACGTTGAATTTTGAAGGTATAACTAATGAACAAATTCACTTTCATATCTAAATTAATAGTAACGATAAGCATAAACTTGATTAAAATAAAAGAAAAAACAATCTGAAAAGTACCAACTAAATTAAACCCCATAGGTATGTTTATTAATGTTATTTCATATTTTGATTTCCTCGTTCCAAATAGGTATGTTTTATTAGTAGTTTCAGCCACCTGAAATAGATAGACGAGAAACATAATACCATAATAGCATACCTGGGTTTTACATACTGGCAACACTGACCTCGTTTCTTTATTTTTTTTAAAATACCTTGTTGTAGTACCTATTCATCTGCCTACCTCTGTAGAGCTGAATGTTCAGTTTTTCATATTAATTAAAAATGTAATATAAATATGAAACTTTTAACTAAATATAAAGCGTTTTTTTTATTGAATGGTGGTTTTTGTGAAAATCCTTATTGGGAGAATATACGAGTCTGAATTAATGTTTATTTCATGTGGCTTTATCTTGCTACTTCTTTAGTCTTTTCAAAGGAAATTCAAATAATAGGATGGTATGTTATGGATTTTCCATACTTACTTACTGGACACTTTTGAGAGTGCTCCTAACTTTAACCTACTGGCTCCTATTTGATGATGTTATGACAAGATTACATAGCATTTTTGAGAAAACGACTATGATAGCATGCAAATAAAGTTTAAAATTTGATGCAATAAGCCGCAATGGCCGTGCCGGACCTGCGAAACTATTGTACGCAGTTTTACCGAGTGTTACTTTCGATTTGTTTTGGTGTGAGAGGTCAAAGTTTTAGGAAAATCTATGTATGTGTTTGTGCAGGTACGGCGTAGAGCAAGCGGCTTGTGTGGGTGTAACTTCAAACTGAGTAACATGTATCTCTGTGCAAAATTAGTAAATGTGTGCGGACTGTCCTGCACTAGCCATCTGCTTTAGTAAGAAGTTTTGATTTCGCGCGCAGTGGTAAATTGGAATTGAGGCATTTGGCGTTTTGTTTATGCATCGTATTATATTAATACTGTGTTATGCCAACGGGTGGGTAAAGCTATTGTATACCGGGTTACTTACTGATGCGTTTTGGTTATGCATAGGAAATTAACTTTTAGGGAAGCCGCTGGGAATCGTGTTGTATGAACGCTACGCCACTGCAAGTTATAGAGTTACGATCAAAGTAACTTAATTACTATGCAACATTGCGTAAATACTACATTTACCCGATTAGTGTACACAAAAAAGAACATCGTCAACCAAGTTAACTGTCGTGTTTATATCGCAGGAACGTGGATTTCGGCGACATCCTGACGGCTGAAGTTAAGGCCAAACACAAAGGGCACACCACGTACGAGCTGGTCGGGAACATCGTGCACGACGGCACGCCGGAGAAGGGCACCTACCGCGCCCACGTGCTGCACAAGCCGTCGCAACAGTGGTAACCTACTCTACACCATCTACCGCAGGGAAATCTGTCGTTATAATGAGAAAAGACTTGAATATAATACTGAACACAAAATATTTATAACCTGGCACGCTCTACGTTCAAGAATCCGACTAACAACCGAAAATGGAAATATACAAAACACAATAATTTACTATGGATCTTTTGGGTTCCTTTAGAAAGAGTTCCCTTTAAGAACGATATTTGGTGGCCATTTTGGGACCAAGTTTATTAGCAACAAAACACGACAATGTAATCAAATTGGTTTATTGTTTTTGAAATTACTCTCTGGTTTAAGAAGTTATACTTGTAAACCAATGTATGAACAAAGGACGGCTGCAGAGTAATGCTGCCTGTGAGTTATTTTTTTTACATGATATCATCAGAAATTGGATACTTACTGCTTATTGACCTAAAGTTGAGGTATGTTTCATAGAGAATATAACCATTTAGAGGCGGGACTCCCATACTAGCCAATATAATAAGTTAGCATGGCACTCCGATGCCAACATGTATGTACAGTCACCATCACCAGTATAATATGTGATCCAACATTGAACTCAAAAATATCAGACACGTTCTTATTACTGGAGGCATAACAGCGTGTCAGATATTTTTAAGCGCAGTGTTGGATAATATATTTATTATTGCTGGTGATTGTACGTACGTCGAAGAACCACCAATAAATCGTCAAACAGTAAAAGTACGAGTATCAACCTAGCAGACTAAAATAGTGTAGTGCGTTATACGTTGCATTTTATTATTGACATTTATTAATTGGACAGGGTTGAAATAAAGGGTTATGATAACATTTTTTAAATCTACATTTAAAAAGTATGTTGTATGCAAGAATTTGGACCCGAAGTAAAATATTAAACTTGTTCTACTAATGTCATTATTTATGTTAGGCGTGTAACAATCAGAGCTAAATTATAATTATAATTCTGTACATTTTTGTTTCTTATCTCTAAGTTATCTCCACATACATATTGCAATATAAAAAAATAAAGTTCGTGCACACGGAAATGCCTGTCGATGGAATGAAAATTTGGCGAAGTGAAACGTTATATAAAGTGAGTTTCGATATTTCAGGGGTAAACCGTAATTAATACTAATGAAAAAATATATTCAATCCTCTTTTCCCACTCGCTTGCCTGCATCTGAAAATATTTTATAATTAAAAAACTTTCTGACATCTAAGGAATCTTAAATAATTATCAGACTCCTATTATGACCTAAAACACATTATGACCAATAGTAATTATGGCACACGGTATAGACCGAAATAATCATTATAAAAATCATATAGTTCTGTCCGTGATGATGACAGTTCGATCCCTATAGAGAATAGCACGATCATTTTCGAGAACTATCGGCACTTCGGACTCAAAAATACCGTAATGAAGAGGTAGTTGCTGGTGAATGATCCTAACTATGGAGGTTATGTCTATGCAAGTATTCGCCGTTAGCTATATTCAAATAACCTGAAATTATGTCTGAGGCAGAGGCGTATTTACCCTAGGGCCACGGGGGCCATGACCGGAGGCGGCAGGCGTCTCAGGGCGCCAAACGCCGCCCCTCGCAACCTTATCTGGGCGCCTTGTTTCGTTTTAAATAAGTCCATCAAATGAACGAAATATTACCTGTTTTATGTTGTCTCGGTGAAAAGTTACTGAAATAGATGCGAATAGAAGAAAAGCGGTCACGCATATCGAAGAAAAGCGTTGAAAAAAACTCAAGGAAGAGAAACTTATCAGGCGAACGCATAAAATTGATAGCTTTTTAAATCAAAATAATGACGAAACATCAACTTCGAGTTTGGCTAGTTTCGCTATGGACCTAGCTGAAGTCACGACAGAGGAGGCGGTAAGCAGGATGTTACGCCAGTTTTCCGTCCAGCTCCAATTTTCGCCCAGTAGACTGAGCTGTTTAGAACAATGCCCCGAATAGTTAATAATTTCGTATTTATAAACCAAAAACCGCTAATCGCGCATGTTTGGTCTCATTGCTTTGGGGCCCTTAGTACCAAACCATTCATTCCAAAAACATTAATATATTATTTGACTGGTTAAGACTCTAATAAAAATATCGGTCGTAGGTGTTTAGTTTTTTGTTACGGGTGTCGTCGCGGTCCTTGAAAAATAGCAATACGAAGACATTTTATACACGCTAATTAATATGTGGCGAATAGGTAGGCTGAAAAATTCCAGTCCAGTTCTTATTCACAAAAAAAAATATGCTAATGCTTGTTTAACCTTTTAACCGCGGCTTGGTCTCTCATCGAATGGGCCCGTGTCTCCGCCTATACAAAATGGCCGAAAACCGTGTAGTGCTTGCCACATACTGTTACGATAGGTATTTTTATTTTATTATATTGAGTAACACTTCCTTTTCTATCAGTCTATGATTTAATAAAATAAATAATTATAACTAAATAACGTTCATAATTACTTTATCAATGATTTCCTTTCTTTTATCAATGGTTTGGTTCGTGTATTTTACCAGTCATAAAACTCTATCGATTGACATTGTTACATTACTAATATTTCTAATTTCATATCTCTGACGTCATAAGCGGTCTAGTATTTCAGACATTGGCGTTGGCTTCATTGGATTTTTGTTGATAAGTTGACATCAGAAGCGAGAGGATTGACAATGTTAGAAAAGTATCGAGTATGAACATTTCAAAGTTTTTTGACATATGTAATAATGCAATTTTACACAGTTACACAACTCTTTTAGTAATTACTAATTACTTTATTAAATAATTTTAACTCTATATTAGTATGGTATTTAAAGTTCTGAGTCAGCAAAATTGTAGCATTTTTTTAATTTAAACGTTATTTTGAAATATCGAGTGAACCACACTACTAGAACTTCCTATTTTATATCTCTTACGTCACGTCTGTCGCGAATTCAACAAGCCTCTGGTTTTGTGCTTTATAGACTACGCCAAGGCGTTTGACTGTGTGCAATGGAGTACTATGTTTGATGTTCTTGTGGACATGAGCGTGCCTCAACACCTTACTTTTCTGATCCAGAATTTGTACCTGAATGGCTCAAGCTTCGTGAAACTGGAAAATCAGAATTCCAAAATTTTCCACACTGAACGAGGTGTACGCCAAGGATGCATACTGTCACCCAAGTTATTCAACTTGTACGGCGAATATATAATGAGGAAAGTTCTTGATGGGTGGGATGGTGGAGTATCAGTTGGTGGTCGCAAGGTCTTTTGAAATGTGGTGTTGGCGAAGGTTGCTCCGCATACCTTGGACTGCCATGCGAACAAACGAGTCGATCCTTAAAGAGCTCAACATTACGACGCGACTCTCCTCCATATGCCAGAAACGAGCCTTGAGCTTCTTCGGACATATTATGCGGTCCTCTAAGCATCACTTGGAGCAGCAAATTATTGTTGGGCAAATGGACGGAAGGCGTGCTCAAGGACGGGCACCTACAAGATGGTCTGACCCATTGAAGAAGGCGGTGGGCGGCAGCATGCACCGAGCGATCCACACTGCTTACGACCGCGCTGAGTGGAAAACCCTAACATGTGGTCGCGATCCTCAGCATTGAGGGAACGATGAAGAAGAAGAAGAAGAAGAAGACGTCACATGCGGTCTCATATTTAAGACGATGGCGTAGTCTGTATTGATTGTCATTGAGGATACAATGACTTAATAGGGGTTGCCGTTGTAGCTCGATAAGCATCGCTATATCGATTTAAATATCTACTTAGTATAAAAACACATTAACGTTTTAAGGTATTTATTTAAAACCAAAAAAATGAAGTCCATCCTTCTGGCAGAAAATATTTTTTAATAACGTAAATAGTTCACTCTGATACTCACTGTCGCAACGAAAATAATTACTTAGTTATAAATAAAACCGATTAATTAGTACTAAATATCTATGCAAATTGATCGTTGTTCGTTTTACATAATGATTCCTTCATGTAGTCATTGATATTATCAGTAAACTTGCTTTTTTAAAGTTATTGAAATACTTAATTACGATTTATGGGGTGCGCCAAAGTTGAACTAAATTTTTAATGTCGATTATCGGAAATCCGAAAATGTTGTTCCTAATAATTTACATCCTAATAATCACTACTCATAACTACTTTGTTCCTAACGCTCTGAATTCCTAATCATTCAACTTCATAATGTCCGTTGCAATAAACATCGATCATACTACTATTTGTTTTCCTATATTTTCTCAACATAACCATCTTTTACACTATTGTTCATTGTTATATTTGTTTTATGTAGAATGGTTTTTATTCCTAAAATTGCACACTATTTTTTTATAATTCTACCACATAGAATACGTTAAAATAAGCACATTTTACTTGAAAAACTTTTCTCTAAAGTTAATAGTGACTGAGATCCTAAGGGTCCGTCATTACGTAGGCAGTAGGGAATAGGGACTTAGTGGCAAAACCGACTCGGATCGCGGATAGGTTAGAAGACGAAAGCGCTTTCGTCTTCGAGGTTATTTTTTTTTATAAAAGAGCGGATCATCTTTAACTTTAAAATAATCCTGCGTAAAGTCCTGTACTCGGAAAGTAGGTTACACTAAAAATGTAACGAACTAAAAATGCAAATTATATACAATGCTGTAAAGTAAATAGGTACATACCTTCTCTTTTAACGCCTCCGGTTCATGATTATGTTCTTGCCGCGGCCCATCCAGCAATTTATACTTATTGACACGATGATTAGGGATAAAAATACATTCGGAGTAAAATTTTTTAGGTGAGCCAATATAGACCCAAAAAAAATATGATTAAGAATGTTATATAAAAAAAAAATAGGAGTTTACAAAAAGTTACATCAGTGACATTAGCACTTAAAATTTTAAGAGATATGAGTTTTATGAGCTACGTTAATAGTAAAATAAATTGTAGGAACGAAATTTTTAGGAAAACATTTTTTAGGAGCAGTGATCATTAGGAGTACAAATCGTTAGGAAAATCAATTTCGGGTGATAAACTTTAGCGAAGCCAATATGGACCCCGATTTATGAGGTAGAGTTTTCGGCGAAATGACTATTTGGCGATATGAAACATTTTGAAAACGAACCTTTGGCAAAAACGCAGGATAGGCGAAGACGATAATGATGGTTAAAAGCTTGAAGAATCACCTGGTCACTAAATATCACCCATTACAATATTTTGTAAGCCGAAAGATTCAGTTCAGAGAAAGTGCGTCCTAACAGTCGGACAAAAGTAAACAACACAACGTAAACATATATCTTATAGAGAGGGAGTCCGTTTTACAGTATTTTGTATTGGACCCTAAAAATGTAATATATTTCGGAATTATTATCGTCGTATTATTGACATCGTTGAGTGAGTCGATATACTTAAATGTTACAATAACGTCATCGTCACATCACTGGTGTCTATTATATAAGACTTTGGCTACGGGACCACGGCAAAATTATACATAATCTAATATCATATTTTCAAATTTATTTTCAACTAGAAAATTAAAATAAAGCAACAAAGTAGTTTCGTGGCTGTTTAATTTACTATTACAACATGCGAATCAGTGGAGTTAAATCGGTATAAATTAAAAATACCTTGCAAAAAACATACAGAAAAATGTCTTATTATATCTACGGCGGTCAAAAGGTTAATAGACAAATTACATACTAATCGAAAGTATGAAGCATATAGAATACGTAAACAATAGGTTTGGTGCAAATTATTGGTACAGACTTACCTGTTTTTACCTGCCTACTAGGCCAGGCTATATCAACACAAACATAGCAAACATCGCAGACCCGCATGTAACTACTTTTTTACATATATTATTAGGTAGACGTCATCCCAATAGTCCCGGACGAGGAGGACGAGGATGCGGACGACCCAACACCATATGCCGACCCAACTCCACCTCCAGAAAATATTATCCCTCCTCCGCAACTCCCCCCACTGATCTAGACTGGATGAGTCCTGGTCCTTCCAACAGGGCGATAGACTAAACAATTTTTGCTTGACCGTGGAAATAGTAATATTTTAACATCATTTAACCTACATGCTCGTTTCCTAATTTGATATGTTATGTGTATGCATACGAATATTTTGTAGACGTGATATCGATTAATAATATTATTGATGGTAAATAATGGACCAAGATTAAAGAAATAAATAAATCTTGATTTAATGTTTGCATTATATTTAAGGCCCGCACGGAAAAGTTTTTTTACGGAGTATCTTTATGATATCAATTAAACTACAATGAACAGCAACGATGATTTATTTTAGTTACATGATGTATAATGTCTAGCGTTAGGATTTTGGTGGCATTTCGTGGTTCTAGAATCCATGGAGTCGATATTTCCTAATTATTATAATACATAACATAACACATTGATTTTGACCTTCGGTATTATCATATTCAAAAATGAACTATATACATATTCATTCGAGGCACCCGCCATAAATGGAAACCAGTAGCGAAACAGTTTGGTTTTGATGATGGAGCTGCCCTTCCTTACTCCACATAGTCGATTTTGTTGTGTACTCGCACGATATATTTGTTTATTTAGTTTCATAATATTTTTAAATTGTATGTATATTCAAATTGTAATAAAATTATTAATGTGATACTTACCGAGAAACTATAAACGCAAACTATATACATATTTAGTTCGGTTATTTCATAGCTATTAATATTTGCTTGTTTGTAACGCTTTCACATCAGAGATATCCTCAATACCAAAATTAATTTAAATTGGTGCGGCCGAATAACGAATAAATGAATTTTGAAATATTAAAATACTGAAGGTAAAAATCAAAGTATTATGTATTATAATAATTAGGAAATAGCGACTCCATGGATTCTGGATGGATTTGCCACCAAAAGTCCTAACTCTAATAATGTCTATTTACAATTAATATACACATTTTATGGTTTGAGGTTATTGCGGCTCAACAAGCGGATTTTTTTCTTCTTTCTGTCATTAAGTTTTGCTCAGTAGTTTCGGTGACATTGTTGGCGTGTTTGTTCCACTTTTTAAAATCGGTCTCTGATGTTGCTGGAGCACAGTTTTTACGCAACTCTGCTTTAACTTATGCCCAATACCGCTACATGGGTCGTAGCCTAGGACAGTTTGGGGGGTTGCACGTTGTTTGAACCCAGACACTCTTGTGTGGCTCGAAGATAATATGCAGTAGCCATATCAGGCCGCAACAAAACATTCCCTTCATGCTGCCTTATAAATGGTAAAAACAAACTTTATATACGTACATTTCTGGACATAAATATCTGTATTTAGGGTACCTTTCGTGATAAATGGCCCAGTGCGTTTTCCACAGGAACATATTGCTTGCCAGATTAAATCTTTTTCCACATACTTTCCATAAAAATATATTTATTTTATCGCTTATATTCGCCTTATTTTCGGCTGTATAGAATTGGTCAACTGAAAAAGTCCTAAAATCTTTTTTCACATAGGTCTCATCGGTCATGAGAACGCATGTTGACCTTATAACACCTCGACCTTAGAACTATTGTATTGCTTTACCGACTGTTTTAGGGCATTTTCTTTTTTGTAGTTTCTTACATTTACGTACGACGCACTTTCGTTCTGTGGACCATACATGTACTAGTTTTCAATTGCCACACCCCGCACCGATAAAATACAATTATTCTTGTAAGTCGACACTATTTTCAATTATACAGGGTGGTACTCGATAAACTGTACATATTTAAAGGGGTGAAATTTTAGGTTAATTTATCGGTAAAACAATTTTTTTTTTTTTTTTTAGCCAATGGTGTTTTTTTTACGGATTTTTAAACTTTTTAATAAATTTTGGGTAGTACACTTACTTGTGATGGTGTAACTTTTGATCTAATAGCCCAAGAAGGATAAAATAAAATGCATGGTATTGATATTAGATAGGTTTATAATAATTAATAACAATATTAGACCAATTAAAAAAAAATAACTGAGTAACTGCTTTTTTTGTGGAAAATTACTGCAAAAATGTCATTTTGTTTTCATAAAAACACGATTTTCTCAAAATTTTGCAGATATTTTACCACTTTTTTGTTGCTTATTATTATTCCTCGTTTAATTTTAGATCTAAAAACGTTTTCAAATTATTTCAACTAATAAAAAAAGCTAATCTAAAACTTACGAAAACAAAAGCATACATTAAAATTAAAAGTCACATTTGTGTTAAGTAACAAAATTATTTATTTAAATTAATAAAATTATCCTAATGTTGAAAAGGACGTTCCTTGTATGGAATTAAATGTTCGAAATGTCCTCCTCTTTCTTGGAGGCAAAATGTGGCCCGAACTTGAATTTGCTGTGTAGCGCGTCGGATCATCATCGGGTTATTTTTTATTTCTTGCGCAGCGCACAAAATCCTGTCGTGCAATTCGGCTTCTGTATTGACACAGGTGCGGTAAACTCTCTGTTTCATTTCACCCCACAAGAAATAATCTAGAGGTGTCATATCCGGCGACCTAGCGGGCCATCCGACGGGGCCATCCCTCCCAATCCATCTATTGGTATATTCATCATTTAAAAAATGTCTTACTCTTAGGGCCCAATGAGCTGGGCATCCGTCCATTTGCAGGAATATGCGTTGTCTGACATCTAACATAACATCTTCCAAAAGTTCTGGGAGCTCGTCTCTTAGTAGGACTAAAAATCTATCGGCATTGAGGGTATTTGGTAAGATGACTGGCCCAATAAATTGATCGTCGAGTAACGCTGCCCAAACGTTTATCACAAATTGGTCTTGAAAATTGGACGGTCTTACTAATTTAGGATTGTCATGGGCCCATGTGTGTAGATTCCTAAAGTTGCTTATTCCCGTATGAGTAAATCGAGCTTCGTCCATCCATACAATTCTTCTAGTGAATTCCGGATCTCTTCTGAGATTGTCAAGTATCCATGTCGACATGACACACCTAGGCCGGGCATCACCTACATTTAGATTTTGTACCCGTTGGTAATGAAATGGGTGCAGGCCTTCTTTTTTCAAAATTCTCCACACTGAAGATTTTGAGATTCCATGTCTCAATGCTAAGCGTCTAAGACTTGTGGTCGGGTCCGCGTATAAGTCTCTAAGAACCGCTTCTTCTATGGCAACATCGATTATGGTTCTTTGCTCTCGGCGAACGCGGGCATTGTTGCCGAGACCAATATTGCATAATTGGCGATGAATTTCTTGAAAGTGGCGAGCGGCAGGCCTTGGGACACTTTCGGGATACTGTTCCAAATAAGCGATACACGCTGCTCTTGCAGACCCATGGGATAATCCATAAAAATAGTGCATATTGGCTATTTGTAAAGGCGAAAAATCTCGTAAACGCGGCATGATGACTCAAACCGAAAAAAAAACAAGTACTTAAATTGAAAACGACAGAGTAATTAAATAGTGGCAAGGGTGTAGGTATGCGTATATTCTTTTAATACGTTTAATCAATTATTTACTTAGTTTTACTATCATAAAAAAAAAACACTTATAAACTGCAACCAGATTTGGGCGATTTAAAACGTCACTTTTAGCGCGCTTTCTGTGACGTCAAAGTTCATGTTCAAGCAGAGACAAACCTATACAAACTTATTAACGGCTACAAAATCGTTGATTCATGTCCATTAAGCACAATAACACACAACGAAGGATCCGTAAAAAGTGACCTTTAGTGTAGATAGCTGAACTCTTCACTTTATTTAAATGTATGCTTCGGTTTTCGTAAGTTTTAGATTAGCTTTTTCTATCAGTTGAAATAAGTTGTAAACGTTTTTAGACCTAAAATTAAACGAGGAATAATAATAAGCAAAGAAAAAGTGGTAAAATACCTGCAAAGTTTTGAGAAAATCGTGTTTTTATGAAAACAAAATGACATTTTTGCAGTAATTTTCCACAAAAAAAGCAGTTACTCAGTTTTTTTTTTTTAATTGGTCTAATATTGTTATTAATTATTATAAACCTAACTAATATCAATACCATGCATTTTATTTTATCCTTCTTGGGCTATTAGATCAAAAGTTACACAATCACAAGTAAGTGTACTACCCAAAATTTATTAAAAAGTTTAAAAATCCGTAAAAAAACACCATTGGCTAAAAAAAAAAAAAAATTGTTTTACCTATAAATTAACCTAAAATTTCACCCCTTTAAATATGTACAGTTAATCGAGTACCACCCTGTATATTTTCATTTGAAGGACCCGTTGGGCGTCCACTTCAAGCTTTCTATATTTAAGTACCGACTAACAATATTTCATACCGTCGCAAGACTATATTCATCATCTTTCCAACCGCTGCAAAAGTTGAGTTGGCTTTTCAAGGCACGTTCGCAAAACGGTTTATCTACTAGTTATTTTAAAGACCTGAATTTTAAATACAAACAATACCTAACCTGAATCAATAATGTTAATCGATACGTCATCAAGTTGACCCAAACTGAAGATTTTTTTTTTATCATATCGTAAATTGTCGTCACATTCCATAACATTATCGTTTTCTGAACTTTTCCTTGTCATAATCAGAACTATCAGAATTAACGTATTTTTTGATGCAAGTTGGATCTTTGATGAGTTTTTTAAAATAGCTATCGGAGCCTTTAAACGAGCAATTCTTGTATATAATCATATTAATCACATACAGTGGTGGACATCTTATTAGAAACAGTACATAAAACTTAGGTAAACACAGAATGAACTATCGTTATGAGTAAAAAATATATTTATTAAATCACTATTAACTATGCCAGAATATAGCCAATGAGTTAAAAACTCAGAACAGATTAATTTTAATTATTAAAAGAGTTTAAATATCATGATAGTTGAATTTCTATTACTGGCCGCTTGGACAACTAATTAGATACAGGAACCACGGTTCGTTCCATTTTTGAAATTTAAAAAAAAACCTCTTTTTACGCTTTTCCTGTAGTTTGGGCGGCAATTTTAACGTCGATTTGGAATTACAGTCCGTGAGCTCTTAGAAAAACCTTCGGGTTTCGGGGGCAATCGGAAGGCTTCGTGTAGTAGAAAATGACAGTGCACTCGTTGTGTTTTCATTGATTTATATACAGCAGTAAAACCACTACTGACCTTTTTATTTAGTTTGTTATTTTCGGAAATCGATTTCTGCAAAATGTGAAAAATTTTGGTACTTACAGAATTATCAACAAGGTTGTAGGTAATTCTGTAACTGTCTACCTCAATCTGGGAACGAAGGCGTAACTGTCTACCTCAATCTGGGAACGAAGGCGTGAGTTTTTTGTATAATGTGAGTATGTGTATTTCCATGGGGAGTCAATTTAAACACGTATTCGTACACGTATTTCTGTAAAAGAAGTTGAAAGTTGTTAAGAAAAGTTTTGATTGTGATTAATCAGGTTCATGACCGTTTTATAGGAGCAGTGGGGATTTCGAAAAGTACATTAAAGCATATAATATAAAAATGTAGTTTCTAAGAATGCACAGGTGGGTATAACAGCTCTTTATACTTCCAAACTAAAGTAGTATCTGAAGGCGGGGTGTTCTCTATTTAAATTAACGATAGAAGAATTCGATAATGATGATTTTGTTTTATTTGTATCATGACTAAAAGTCATATTGCATTAAAATTTGATAAAGATAATTAAACGTAATATTATTACAGTAAGGTTCATTTTGTATTGATGGTTTGGATTTTACATAACTTTTTACGGTAGCTTCGAAAAGTTTTGCAAGTTGTTAACAGAACAGAACGGCATATCACGATCGCGTGTGATCGTCAATACCCGAAGTATGCTTCTAAAATCCGAAGGTTCTTTTAGGAGCTCACGGACTGTACGTGAATAGTAAGTATTTTACATTTAGATCGAAAGTGGACTTATAGAAGAATTGCTAAACATCTAGAATGTTCTGTGAAGAAAGATTTCAACGCTATTGCTCATTATAAAACAAACGGAACTACTAAAAATGTTGTTAGAAAATCTCGTCCAAGGAAAACGTGTCCCCAGGAAGATTTGCAAATAATACGTGTAGCTAAACAAGACCCGTTTAAAGGCTCCAACGAGATTAGAAATGAAGTTTTTTCACCTGATGACCCAAGGAACATTTCCTCGAAACAGGTACGCCGCAGATTAGTGGAAGCTAAATTGTTCGGGAGGGTTTCTCGAAAGGTACCGCTTCTTACCAAGCAACACCGAGAGAAGCGATTATTATTTGCAAAGAAATATCTTAACTGGACCGTACGAGAATGGAAAAAAGTGTTATTCTCGGATGAAACAAAAATAAATATGGTGAATTCTGACGGCAAACGCTACGTTAGACGTCCAATAAACCATGCTTTTGATTATAAATACACGAGGAGCATAGTCAAACACGGCGCGGCGGTGATAATATTAAAGTATGGGGATGTTTTTCTGGTTGCGGAGTTGGACCCGTCCGTAAGATTGAAGGTATAATGGATCAATTTCAATACAAAAACATCTTAGAAGAGACAATGATTCCCTACACCGACGACCATTTGCCTGTGACCTGGATCTTTCAGCACGATAACGACCCAAAACACACGGCCGCAGTGTTAAATCCTTAAAAGCTTAGTGAGCAACGTGTTACCATGTTAGACTGGCCTGCAAATAGTCCCGATTTAAATCCTATTGAAAATTTGTGATACGTCGTTACAAAGAAGTCTCCGTTAAACGTAATTCCAGTCAAAATGAACTTTACAATGCCTTTGTTGAAGCATGGAACTCGATTCCACTCGATAAATGTATGAAATTACTTGAATCAATGCCACGTCGTTGCAGAGTCGTCATTAATAACAAAGGCTATGCAACTAAATATTAATTTTTAAGAAATTTTGTAAATCAAACATTATTTTACATAAATAATTTGAAATTGTTGACGTTAACACGTTAATAACTTTGATTTTTACCTCATTTCTTTAGTGTTTCTAATTACTTGTCCATGACGGATCGTACTGCGCTTGTCGTTTAGTTGTTTGTACGTAACTAAATATCTAAATGGTAGTTGTAAACTCGGATATTTATTAGTTTTTTAATTAATTATAAGTTGTTGAACGTATTGTATGCATTTTGTTGTTGTTTTATTATTTTTTGTTTTATTCCCAAAAACAAAAAAATTACGGCAATGTGCCTTGTAGATATAGTGTGAAATACGTCGCAAGTGTTTCTAATTATATGTCCACCACTGTATATATAATTTGAATCTTGGAAACGGCTCCATTTTTAGAAAACTACCGATCAAAGCTCGGTCACCCAGGTACTGGGTATATAGTATGGTACATGGGTTTCAGCGAAGTATGTTTGCTGAATGTATCGCTTCCCAACCTTTTCATTTGCCAACTTGCTTTGTTTTCTGTAACCCTCAATATTTCAGGATTTTATAAAAAAATAACCTCACCTAAAGTATGGTACTGAAATATTTATATAAAATTTGGTTAGCAAATGAAAATCTTTGGAAATGATACATTTGGCAAACATATTTTTGCCGTACAGCAGGCTCCGAAATTATATACAGTTTGTTTGACTTGACGTCCAATAACTTTACCCATCGGTGGACTCATCTTAGCGTAGTAATCTCGTGTGCATTTTGTTATGTGCGACCGCGCTTATTATTACACAAGTTGCCTCCAACATTCACGTCGCGGCGGCCGACTGAGGCTCACGTCACACGGCCCCGCGCACAATTCATACCGCCCCCGCTGTCGCCTGTCCCCCGTCGGGGTGTCACATATGACTCTGCAAAGCCATAGTGCCTTCGACTGTACATGCACAATGTGTTGGTAATTCGTTTCAGGTACGAGATGCAAGATCTCCACGTTACCAGCATCCTGCCGCAGATGATTACGCTTACGGAAGCGTACATACAGATATATGAACTCAACCAGGACCCCCCTAAACCCTAGTCATAAGTAATAAAACATTTCCAAGTAAAATATATTCTTTATTTATCGCATATACAAAGTCCTGATACTCTGGAATACCATTACACAAACTGTGGCTCATGGTATGAGCCTTACACTTACATTCTTAGATACAACTAAAGTTGCGAACAACAGTTTTAATGTAAATAAGATCATTACGTCAAAAATATATTAGATTATTGCGATCTATAAACACAGTTTGAGAAATGTTGTGTATATCAGTAATTAGATTGCAAGGCAAATGTATAGGATGCTACCACGATTTACAAGCTAGTGGCTTTCGCCTTTCTTGCCAGCCACGCGCTTAAATTCGCCCATGTTAGTGGTGCAAATGGGTGAACCGTAAAACGCTAGATGGTCGATCTGTGTCAACTCGCCGCCGGACTGGTTGTCTTTGATGAACAACTGGATGTTCTGGACGTTTTGAAACTTGACGAACTTCAGAGGAATTGGGTTTCCCTCTAAGTCACTTGGAGATACTCTGTAAACAATAGTTATTTGTTCAACAAGAGAGCAAAGTTGGTTTTTGCTGCGAGTGATGATTTTGAATCCCGAGTAAGCGAAGGATTCTAGGTTAGAATCCTGAGCGTAGCGAGGGATTCAAAGATACGAGACGTAAAAAACTTTGGTCTCGTGTGAGACATACAACTTTTCACCTCAGCAGCGAGAACAACACAGCGTGAAGCTGGCAGGGCCAACGCAGGTCTTCCGTTGTAACCATTTGGTGAATACACGACTAAATAACGACACGATCGCATATGTATCAATCACAAGCATTTTTGCAAAGTACTAAAAAAATTAAAAGTGGAAAAAATAAACATGAAACAGATAAAACCTGTCACTCAACTTGATAATGCCGTAGTGCAAACACAACTTTATACAGCTTTATGTAGTCTGTGGGGCTATTCCCAGTAGTCCACACCCCGTAGTTCGCACTGCGAACTACTGGGAATTTTTTTCCCACTAGTCCGCACCTCCGGCAAGTGGTGCGAACTACTGGGAATTTTTATTCCCCGTAGTTCGCACTGCGGACAAATGGGAAAATCAAAATCCCAGTAGTTTGCACCACTTTTAAATTAAAATTACTTTTTATATTCCTGCTCCTATAATACCATATGAAATTGAACACAGTTATGTTGAATTGAATGAAATTGAACAGAGTAGTTCGCACTGTTTAATTCAACACACTACTGGGAATAAAAATTCCCAGTAGTTCGCACCACTTGCCGGAGGTGCGGACTAGTGGGAATTTTTATTCCCAGTAGTTCGCACTGCGGACTACTGGGAATAGCCCAGTGTGTAGCTTTAAAAAAAACCTAACTACCTAGGCATTGTCTATATTTTTGAAATGCGTTCTTAAACTGCCCCCGCGGTTTATGTCACGAAATTAAAGATTGTTAAAACGATAACAAAATTATGTAGATACATGATATAGGTACTTCTTATTTTTCATTAATATTGTCTTCAAAACATTAAATATAAAAAATGATTGTACCTACTGTATAAAATAGTTATAATAAACACATTTCAAACTTAAACAGATAGTTTTACGGTTATGTGTGCATCCGAACGTGCGTTTCTTTTTGGGCCTACTATGTGTGGAATTTGAAAATCGAACTTCGAATCAAGTTGTTTCTATCTCTCGCTTTTTTCCTATCGAAGTGAAAGTGACAGAACAAAGTGAACTTCAATTTTGTGAATGTTGTGAGTAGCCCCAGCACTGCTCACGGCATTTAAAAATAATAATTAAAAAGCTACTTTGCCTCTCGCTCGCAGCAAAATTGAATTTTGCTCACTGTTTTTAAGCAGCAAAACCTGCTTGTTTGAGCTGCTGAGGTGAAAATTGCAATTATTTATTTATTTGGGTTTACATCCTAGACAATGACCACATTTTATGTCTAAAATGCGTTGCATGAAAACCCGCGCCATGTAACGGAGTTGTAATCACACTTTTATAATTTAAACAAACTGAACCACGTGGCTCCGTTAAACAGCCAATCAACCCTGTTTAGTCGTGCTTTGAAGAATTGTTCTGTTGGCTGACCAACTTGACGCGGTTTTTTAAGTTAATATTTAGTTAAGTTCCTCAAATGGAGTATAGTGTATTCAACTCACGACTTGCGCAACTTTGCAACGTCATACAAGGACAGCACGCGTCGTTTATTAATTTCACACGTCAAAAGTCATATTATGTCTAAGTAATAATAGTACATTGTGCATCAAGGGAATTACTAACGAGAGTGTTAGAAGCCCGACGCCGAAGGCGGAGGGCTTTTAATGACTCGAGTTAGTAATCCCCTTACTGCCTGTGATACACACAATGGTTTTCATCACATTTGCGAGGAAAAAAAACAAAGAGAAAACACTTTAACTCTGCAAAATATAAAGAAATAACTTTTGACGAACGGGAACGTAAATGGAAACGATTTTTTTTTTGTGACAGATAATAACTGCGTTTAGTTTCGACCTGGATTCGAGCCAGATTTAGCCAATTTGATAAAAATGTATAATTACTAAAATTAATGATAAATGTTGATATAAACTTGAAATAGTTATAAAAATAATGAAGTTTAATGAAGCGTATAGGTTTTGTGTAATGTAAGTTAGTCTATAGCTAATTTTTAAAGATGAAATTAGAAACCGATTTAATTTTTGGTTGAAAATTAAACCTCCTTAGTCAGAAATGATGTACGAAAGAGTTGCAAATTTTAAAAAGAAAGTCATTACTCCCTAGGGATGACAAACTCGCCATAATTCCCGCGGGAACAATTTAGGCCATTGTCCTTCTGTATACAGGCATGGAATAACACCATTTACGAGCAAGTGTGATGAAAAAGAGATTTGAATATAGAAGCTATACACGTTACGTAAAAATCCTTTGGAAAATGTCGCTAGAAGCAGCTTATTAATAGTACAATAGTACATTGTGCATCAAGGGTAGTATGAAGGGAATTACTAACGAGAGTGTTAGAAGCCCGACGCCGAAGGCGGAGGGCTTTTAATGACTCGAGTTAGTAATCCCCTTACTACCTGTGATACACACAATGGTTTTCATCACATTTGCGAGGAAAAAAAACAAAGAGAAAACACTTTAACTCTGCAAAATACAAAGAAATAACTTTTGACGAACGGGAACGTAAATGGAAACGATATTTTTTTACTGACCTCTACCACAGATAATAACTGCGTTTAGTTTCGACCTGGATTCGAGCCAGATTTAGCCAATTTGATAAAAATGTATAATTACTAAAATTAATGATAAATGTTGATATAAACTTGAAATAGGTATAAAAATAATGAAGTTTAATGAAGCGTATAGGTTTTGTGTAATGTAAGTTAGTCTATAGCTGATTTTTAAAGATGAAATTAGAAACCGATTTAATTTTTGGCTGAAAAAATTAAACCTCCTTAGTCAGAAATGATGTACGAAAGAGTTGCAAATTTTAAAAAGAAAGTCATTACTCCCTAGGGATGACAAACTCGCCATAATTCCCGCGGGAACAATTTAGGCCATTGTCCTTCTGTATACAGGCATGGAATAACACCATATACGAGCAAGTGTGATGAAAAATAGATAGTGACTTATTCAATGAATGATATTGAAATAAATGCGAAAGTGTGTGTATTTTGTTACTCCTTCACGCTGCAACGGCTTGCGGATATGAATGAAATTTAGAATTGATATAGTTACCCTGGATGAACACATAGGCTACTTTATATCTCGGAATATTAAACAGGCCCTTTGTGAACCTGTTAAATAATTCTATGGCAGCGTATCTACTAAATGGTTCTTTATATATATCTTAAATATACGTTTATTTTGCGGAGACGGATGTCCTCACAGGTAAACTGTTGAGAATATAATTATGGTAGGCGCTTTTTTTAAGGTTCTGTCTCCGTAATAGTTACATAACTCTAGGTACATCAAACTTACCCGCGGACACCAACCTCGTACCATGATTGTGTTCAATTCTACTCAGGTCATGCTGCCAACTGTCATGCATGGTTATTAATGGCCAAAAGGTATATTGTCCTTTCGTGACGGGAAGAATCTTAAATATTTTGAAACATTTTTGATAATCCGTTTTACAGTTATTTTAAATATTTTAAGACAAGAAATATTAAAAAACGCAATAGCAAGTATTCTAGTTTATCTAATTAAGATTTGAAAGTGACACCATAACAATTGAGAGCATACTCCAGTACAGAATCCACCCACGCAAAACATTTTAAAGTACCAACAGGAACCCTTAACTAAGATGGTAAAATGTACCCAGCACAACTCTTAACATGTCACAGATATAATCCACATGCTGAGACCAGAAAACTAGTATCTATGTTAGTCCTAAATATGTAACAATCAACTTCAACTATAGGATTACATTGGCATTGTCCTGGCACTGATAACCATGGACAACCGGATTAAAAGTAAGATCTGGTATTTTCAAATAAGGCGAGTGCATTACAAGGTTAGTTTTTTCCGCGTTCAATAAAATACCGTTGTCATGAGATCATCGCACCATTGCATCTATATCAAGCTGGATAGAGCGTCTCATGTCAAAGAGGTCAGTTCCGGCAGACAATGCGCACATCGTCAGCGGACATGTAAGGTGTACTGTGGCGTATGAGACGTCCACGTATACTATTTAAATGCATCAATTAGCACACGGGACCACATCCAGAGCCCTGCGGAACCCCACAGTCAACCGCCACCTGATCGCTGAGCACCCCATCCACCTTCACACGGTAAGTCCGAGACAACAAGTAGTCGCGGAACCAGCCATTCAGCGGCTGCCCGATGCCGCATTCGTCCATCCCATTTAAAAGCGTATCCGTCACAAGAGTTTCAAAAGCTTTTTTTTATAATCAAACAATATTACTGAAACTACTTTTTTATTTTCTAAATGAGGTATAATTTTAAATTTTAAATTTTGCTATCAGCGTACACCCCTTTATCTTTTTGAAATCCGTGTTGATAAGTATTAAGGATAGAGTTGAACTGAAGGTAATTTCCTATTTGATCAACAATACATTTTTCCATTACTTTTTCTACACTTGACAAAATTGCTATAGGCCTACAATTTGAGATCATTTTCCGGTCACCTTTCTTATGGATTGGAAGAATTATATTTTGTTTCAATTTATTAGGGAACTAATTAAATTAACGATAACGGGACTTACCTTATCAACTAGCAGTTTTAGGTCAGTCATGAGCACGAAGTCGCTGCCGGGTGCCTTTTTTTGCATTCATATTCATAACTTCTTTAACCAAATTGCTGCAGGCTGCCACATCATGCTCACGTCAGACCTACTCACATGTGTCCCTATCTAGCCATATTCTTTACACACTACCCTGATGGCTCAAATAGTTAATTAACCCATTCAATGCCGAAGACGCCAATTCGCGTCCCATGTATGTGCAATCGTAATGCCGAGGACGCGACTTCGCGTCCTCGAGTTATTTGGTTTTTTTTGCTAGAAAACAAAAACATTACTTGCTGATACAAAAATATTACTTTATTTATGAAGGATAATACTATACTGTTGCTGGTTTTTGGATTCAGTGCATTTGTAATTTACATAATTCTTATCTCGGATGCCGAAGACGCGAATTCGCGTCCCATGTATGTGTAATCGTAATGCCGAGGACGCGAAGTTATTTGTTTCTAAACACTTGCTTTAAACCCTTTCTTTATTATATCTAACTAAATACCATAAAAACTTATATACGTCTGAAGTATACGGCCTTCACGTCAATACTGAATACGTTTTCGACGAAAACTGTTTTTAGACGCAAAAATTTCACTTACGATGCCGAAAACGCGAAATTGCGTCCTTGACAACCTAATGCCGCGGACGCGAACTCGCGTCCATGAAATGTTAACGTAATGCCGCGGACGCGAACTCGCGTCCATGAAATGTTAACGTAATGCCGCGGACTCGAATTCGCGACGTCGCGTGGAAGGCGGCGGCACTGCGTGATGATTAAAAATATGAGGCGTCGGCAATGAATGGGTTAAGTATGATATTATCTATCGACTGGATATTTTTCCCCAATAAACTTTATACTGTCCCAAATATTTTGGATATTTTTATATATTTATATATTCATTTTCACACTCTTTTGCACTTACTCTTAAATTACAATAAATAACTAACAAAAAGTTCGTCAAACGAAAGGAGATTATAAGGTAATGTCTATCATAAGAATGTTACGAAGGGTAATCCTCTGGTATGGATAGTATGTATGATACGTGTCCCTGTTAGGTCAGCTTAGACTATTTTTTTTAATCATTTATACCACACTGAAAAATCCCGGCGATTCCGTATACTTCAGATACCACATGTCAAGACACAATTCCGATGCTTCGAAAAGCTTAATGTTGTCAATCTGAAGGTCTCTAACCACTACACCGTGCCATACCATGACCGTACTATGAACGTATCAGATAAAAAATATTCTTTGTTTTGATAAGAGTATGAAACTATGCCCACGAGACCGTTCCGTCACAGACCAACATTTTAATACTAATTACCTTCCGGGCCTGATACGTTCATAGTACGGTCATGGTATGGTACGGTGTTATGGGTAGACCTTAAGATGGCGGGACCCGTCTGTCAAATTGACGTTGGCTTCACGATTGGGCCACTGTATGAGAAATAAAGTATACTTAGGTAACTTTACTTTCTAGGCCCTTTCTGGATTGAAAACACTACACTTGTGATTGATTAACCATAATAATAAATAAATAGTAAACAAGATATAAGAATAAGGGTCTGTTTCACAATCGACAAGTTAATTTATCTGCCATTTAAAGTTGGCTCTCTTCTTGTCTATTTTCAAGTTCAAGAAAGACAAAGGGCTAAATTTGTGTCAAATATGCTTTACTTGTCGATTGTAAAACAGGAGGCAAGTTTTTTACGTTGTAAAGGCTGAGTAGCTTTGAGTTTGGAACTATTATCAGATGATGCCCTGTGTGGAGAAAATACTTCATACCAATTTTTAACCCTCTACTGCCCCCCGGGAACCTCACGACATCTATTTGACCCTAAAACTTTTTCTTATCAAAAATTATGGACCGGACAAATACCATATTTTGTATAAATATTGCTGTAATCAATAGAAACCATAAAAAAAATGCCAGCCTTACTTGCTCACCTCGAAAAAAAAAGCAATAAAACAGCCTGTATAACAGTTCAGGCTCTTATTAACAGCTTTTTTTCTTCTAATTATGAACCTACAACTTATCTACATAATATGTAAGCTTTATATGATTAGAAAAGGTGGAACACTGGAATAAATGAAAATGTCCTGTTTAGTACATACTATGTATGTATAACGCAGGCGAACCTAATAATGAGGTATGGTATGAGTAAAAGACAACGAACCGCAGCCGTGAAACCATCCATGTTCGATTTTTCAATTTGCTAAGGCGGTAGTTAATCAATTTACCATATTTATGTTTTTTTCTATATTTGTTTCGCTTGCAGGGCTTGAGAACTTTCATAAAAATACCATCATGGAAAGGTACCAACTGTCCGGCTCCGATTTTGTTGATTTTGATATACAGAGCCCGGATTTTTCATGGCAAAATAAAACACTATCGTAATCTGGCTAGTGATAGATACCTATACAACATAAAAAAACATACATAATCTGTATGAAGTTATATTGGGACCGAGCGCGACGACAGCGCCACGTGACAGGCGGCCATTATCGACAATATTGTCACCGCTGTCAAACAAGAAGTAAGTAAATATTGTGAAAAATATTAATGAAATCTTGTGTTATTTTACTATATTACACAATTTTGGACAATGGTAGTCAGTAACATTATTGAAAATAATATTAAAATTGTTGTTTTCAGTGAGAAATGAGCCTACTCGTGACTAAAACGGGGTAGCGTTTTTTTCTTACGGCAAATATCCACTTATTTCTTTGGTCTCGTTTCCACAATGGTCTTGGAAATTGGTAAAATTTACAGTCGCTCTTCTTCTTGGTGTTATTACAATTCACAACAACACATCTTGCCAGGACCATATTTTTATCTCAAAAACGATTAGAAAATGTTTACTGCAATATGGATTTGACACCTCAAGTCAGCGACAAAAATGACAATTTTAGCCGTAGCGAGCGCTGTGATCGTTTAGGCTACCCCCTCCACCCGCTTTGCACTCTGCCAATAGAAACATATTCAATTTCTTCGTCGAAATCCACGTTAGTACACACAGCAGCACATGGCGTTTTATTCGTGTAATGGTGATAGCAATAGGAGTAGATAATCATTAGTTTTTTCATTATTCTCTGAGAGCAAACAGTTTCGTTTCTCACTATAAAGCCATTTATGTATACTAAATGTACGTTCAACTTCACTTGACCTCAAGGGAGCAAATTTATAAAATTCATTGTAATTGGTATAATTTTCAGTTTGAGTACAATTTTCAGATATATCTCGTAAACTTTCTTCAGAATTTCGTTCGAGCACAGCTTTAAATATACGTATCACTGGTAACACTTTACTCCAATTTAGGTAACAACGAACAGTGTCCGAAATAAGGATGGATTCCGCAATGCACAGTCGTGCATTGCAGTTGTTCTATCGAAGAGGCTATCGCTAGTTATTTCTAAAGAAATTTAACTCCTGTCGTAATTTGCTCTTTTGAAACATTTTTTTTGCATTTTTATAGCAGCCGATTCGTTGCAAGTGTGGAAACGACAGCATTTATCCATGTTCCCCATTTGGTGATTATCGGCTCGGGAGGTAGCGGAATGGACGGATATTTTGCCTTAAAAAGGCAAACACGCTCTGGAGATTGGAGGAATATCTTTTTGACATTCGATATCAACACATCCACACCTTTGAAATTATCTCGCACCTCTTCTGCAACTCTATGCAGACCATGAGCTAAACATGTAATGTGTTTCATACGCGGAAACGTTGATTTTAAAATACGACCAGCTTTAAGCATGTAAGCGGCACTATCTAAGCAAAGTAAAAGTACATTGTATACGTTATCATTAAACGAATCTTGAAACAACCATTTTTGTTGGCTTATTATTAAATTAGCAACTGCTTCCCCATTGACCTTTTCTAATACCTTCGACCCCGAAAGATAAAATGCATGCAATTTTTTTTTTTGCAAAGATCGAATTACCACATTTGACACTCATTTACCCATAAAATCTGGCGTTTCGGTCCACAGATATTCACAAATAAATGGTTTTATTTACCTCTGTTATACCCTGTATAGTTTTTTTTTATATACAAGATTTAAATATATTTTCCGCAGTGTCGATTCATCCGGTAGGGGCACTTTTGTGCAGTCACAACATAAATATTTTTTGAAAAAATTACGGAAGTTATCGTTGTTTGTCCATGGTATGTTGCATGAAATAAGAAAAATAAGTAAATAGAAATAAAATTGATGTTTCGAATTTGGTTGTCCAGAATGTATAATTGTGGCGGCTGCTTTTCAGATGAGTGTCAATATTGCATTTCTTTAGTTTCAGATGTATATCGCACATAGAGCAGTATATAGTAGAGGTCACTTCATTACCTAGTTGGTTACTAAGTTCTGTTACTCGATTTGCAAACTCTTTTCTTGCGTTAAAACAAATGCTACTGAAAAAATAAAAATGACATAATATGGGGGGTTGTCAGTTATAATTTTATAGCACACACAAGACTTATCTCGTCGTATTTATAATGGATTGGGGTCTAAAAGAAAATCGTGTCGCTGTAATTGCGTTGCACAAATGCGGGCATCTGCCAAACGTGATTTTAAAGTTGCTTCAAAATCTGAAAATCAACAAACAATTCGTTTATCGTACCATTAATAGGTACAATAGTACCCTGAGCTTTGATGATCGTAAGAGGTCAGGAAGACCACGCACCGTTCGGACCCCAGCTCTAATAAAGGCAGTGAAGGTGAGAATCGCAAGAAACCCCGTCCGGAAGCAAAAGTTGTTGGCAATTCAGATGTCTGTGAAGAGAAGCTCCCTTAAAATAGTTATCAGTCAAGACCTTGGACTACACGCTTATCGTAGACGGAAAGGTCATTTGCTTAATGGACGATTGAAGACTATGAGGCTGAATAGAAGTCGCGTGCTACTGAAGCGGTACGCACAAAATGGCCACCGAAATATATTATTTACAGACGAAAAAAATTTTACCATTGAAGAATGTTGTAACCGCCAGAATGACAGAGTATATGCAAAAAACAGTCATCCCTTTTATGTCATGATTTGGTTAGGTGTGTCATACTCAGGGTTAACACAGGTCCATTTCTGTGAAAAACTGTGCCTAAAGTTTACCAGGAAACCGTTCTGGAACCAATAGTGAAGCCTTTAAGCCACTCTCTATTTCAAAACCAGCCCTGGGTCTTTCAACAAGACTCAGCCCCTGCACATAAGGCAAAAACAACTCAAGCCTGGTTTCGAAGCAACAAAATTGACTTCATTGCCCACGAAGACTGGCCCTCCTCCAGCCCGGACCTCAACCCCCTGGATTATGCTATATGGCAGGTTATTGAGGAGAAAGCCTGTGCTAAACCCCACACAAATCTTGACTCCCTCAAGCGGGCCATAGTCAAGACAGTGACGGAATTAGATATGACAACCGTGCGTGCCGCTATTGATGACTGGCCTCGTCGTCTGAAGGCCTGTGTTCAGGCCCAAGGAGGCCATTTTGAATGAATTTGACAAATGTAAATCCTGATTGTGTGTACTTCATTTTAATATATAATTTATTTAACTTTCGTTAGTATATTTTATGTAGATAAGGATTATTACAGTAACATAACTTAGTAACCAACTAGGTATAGACTAATTCAGGATGATTCACTATCCACGTTTTGATTCGATCTTGCACATTACTTATTTTTACTTTAATTCAAAACTGTAATATTAAACTATCAAACACGTTGATGTCAAATCGAATAGATATATAATTAGACGCAAATTATATTTTATTACTGTCATACGTAATGAAATGAAATCTAATGTCTTATGGAGTAGTGAGTATCTGTTATTAACTGAAGTGTTTATTATTTTCAATGCGGTGGTATAGATAATCACTTCGTTCAAACTTTTACCTTCCTCTTTGTTGCCTGAGTATGGCAAAGCTGAAAGGAAAGTTTATTTTATTATTGGACAAATAACTTTTATAAATAATACTCGATAGCGATAAAATTATGTTTCTATCACTATCCAGATTACGATAGTGTTTTGTTTCGCCATTAAAAATCCGGGCTCTGTAATGATATATGTTAGAGAGTAGTTTAAAATAACAGACACGTATTTATTTTTAGCGGCCCAAACCCAACCTGAGTTTGGGCCGCTTTTAATTTTAATTGAAGTCACTTTTCAGTACTTTGGAGGTCATTTTCTCCCAACATGTTGAGATTGGGCCGTTAAAAAAATGCGTGTCTGTTATTTTCAACTACTCTCTAACATATATCAAAATCAACAAAATTGGAGCCGGACAGTTGGGTACTTTTCCTTGTAAGTAACGTAAGTAAATAAGTAGTACCTACTAAACAGTACATTCCCATTTTTTCCAGTGTTCTACCTTTGCTAAGTATATGAAACTTACATATTATGTAGTTGTTGGACCACATTGAGAAAAAAACGGTCAAGTGCGAGTCGGACCCCGGCACCAATATTTAACATAATATGCTCACACACACCCTCGTCGCACACCCTTTAATTCTTAGCTATGCAACTTTACTTGTCACCCAACCTACATTTAGGGTCACTGTATTTTAGTTCATTGTTCCAATCATTCACTTCGTGAATAAAGTGTACCGCTATTTGCTTTTATGTGGTATCGTTATTTTACGATTTAACAATAGTCATTGTGATTTTACTGAACACAATTACATTCAGAGGTTGGGCTCTTAATGTACATTAAGTTAATTTTACGAAAGGAGAAATTAATGTCTATCATACTATAGAATGTTACGGTTTTAGGAGACGCAGAGCTTCCATTGAGCTCAAAGGTAAGGTATTAGTAAAACTCTTCGTAATTCTTTTTTTAATCCTTTATTTACTTTTGTTATTAACCACACTAAACTTGGTCTTCTCTTACTCCATTATTCCATTTTTATTACTTTTGCCCAAACCGGTCAAAGATGGTGGTTTTTTTTAAATGAGCTTATTATTGGTGCTTATTATTTATACTCCATTTTCTTTAACGACCTTTCTTTCTCGCTCGCACAGTGTCATAAAAATGACAAGGATAAAAAATACAGGCAGGTAGACAAGTGGTCGGCCAAAAACTATAATTTTCTCAGGACTCGTTCATTTCATTATGGTATTTGAAAATGGAGACATCGGTCGGTTTTACTACCCAAGTCACACGTAAGCGATAAACAATAACCCACAAGAAGGGAAACAAACGCGTCCGTACCGTACAGATATATTATGAAACCGCGATTAGTTTGGGATTGAAATAGCTGTAAATTCAAAATGTCCTTCGAAGTAAGTATATGGTAAGACTGTCACCTCTTTTCCCTTTCTAATCGCGGCTAGATAATAAGACCCCACTGATTACCTGCTCCATTGTGAGGTCGGCTTTGGGGGATTCTCATCAGCCAATAACGTGCAACTGCACATTTCCAGTACTAGGTCGTTGAAGTAAATCGAATATAGCTACGATGCCATTCTGAAAGTTTCTAGCTGTCTCGGACCTATTAACAAAACTATACTTTTTATACTACCGATTAAAACCTTTTTTATTGCCTTCAAAACACTGGCCGAAAATAATTATAAATATTTTTCAAAGACATTATAAAAATGATTTTTAAAATATGTGTCATACATTGTTTCGATTTCAACATGAACGTTACAAGAGAGGAATTTCGTGTGATGATTTATTACGACTACAAAAGAGGTTTAACGTTTAAGGAGTCACATGAAAACTTAAACACAGCTTTTGGAGAATCTGCTCCTTCATTAACTTACTACTAACGACTAAGATGGAATGCCTCTATGCTAGTCATTACACCGGCTGTCCGTGAGTTTAAACGAAGCAGGGAGTCCGTCAAAGATGAAGCTAGACCGGGGAGGCCGCCGACTGCAGTGACTCACGAGAATGTCATCAAAGTGGAGTGGCTTATTAAAGAAAACAGAAGTATTAAACATAGGGAGATACAAGATGAACTGAAGATTGGATCACAAGCAGTTTCAAATATTTTCAACGATCACCTAAAGTACGGAAGCAAAAATACGGCATTTGCTCACTGAAGATCAAAAAGCTCGGCGGGTAGATTGGTGCAAATATATGCTCGAAAAATTTGACCACGGCAAATCACAACAGTTGTCGAGCATCCTGACGAGTGATGAATCGTGGATATAAAGTTACGACCCACTCACCAAGCAACAATCGACGCAATGGGTGTTCGAGGAAGATGGCTTACCTACGAAAGTTGTTCGAGGTAGGACGGTCAACAAAAAAATGATGTAGTGGTCCTGTGGCAGTTATTCCTTTAGAAGACCGAAGAACTGTCACTAGTCAATGGTATATCGAAGTGTGCTTACCTCAAGCCTTCGAACAGCTCGGCGAGGATCGTAAGAAGAGCGGTACCCGCGGTATTCTTTTTCACCAGGATAACGCCCCAGCTCACACTGCTGCTCGGACCCTCGATTTTTTGCCCATTTCCGGTGTACAATTATTGCCTCAACCACCATATAGCCCAGATCTCGCTCCGTGCGACTTTTTCCTGTTTACCATTATAAAGAAAACCTTGCGAGGACGAACTTTTAACGACTCCAATGATGCAGTCAATGAATTTAATCGTGTATTTTTCGACCTTCCGCAAGATCGATTTTTTTCTTGTTTCGAAAGTTGGTTTCGAAGAATGCAAAAGTGCATCGAAGCTGCAGGCAATTACTACGAAAAACTAAATAAATAATAAAGATATCTCTTCGTTTTTTTGAGTAGCTAGAAATTTTCGGAACAGCCCTCGTACACATTAAAAAAAACAGCCGTTTATTTTAATTAAATTACTGTAGTCAGTATGTGAAACACATCGAGGGGTAATTACACAAAAGATCCCATAGGGTCGAAGTGTATCCGTAAGGACCCCACCATAAAGATAAGATAAGATGTGAAACATTGTCTCAGTCTGTGGTTGCAGTTTAGAATAGAAGAAGAAAAGCCCATAACTACTAAACTACGAAAAATCCCGGACATACAAGGTCATTCGAATGCCCCTTGAGGTACCTCTGGAGTTCCGCTCAAGATAATTTCCTGGGACATTCAGTATAGTTCAGTCCAATTTTCCACAATGTCCTTCGTTCCGAGAAGTATATTACTCGAATTTTCTCCTTTAATTTTCGTACATAGTTATAGATGAATTATCGAGAGCATGGAATTGCATTTGTAGTGGTTGTACCGTTTGCAACAAAAGGAGAATAATTTTCTCTTAATTTAATAAAATTACATACCCTTAAGAAATGGAATAAATAAGGTTCCTCTGTTTTTTGCTTTTAGTCGCTATCATGTTCTTCATCTGAGCTGTCACAAGTATTAAGATTGTCTGAAATTCGATCCATTTCCCCTTCCTGACATCGATATTTATTTTCTTCACTTTCGACATATATATTTTCCCAGTCCTCAGCAGTAATAGTATTCATTCGTTCAGTTGCTAAACTCATAATGCCTTGCATGTTTAAAGAAACGTTTCTTTTCGCTACATATCTTTTTACCATGGACCAAATATTATCGATCGGATTGAATGAAACTGGTTTTGTACACGATAAAACCACCTGGGCTATATGGTGGGTGAGGCAATAATTGTACACCGGAAATGGGCAAGAATTCGAGGGTCCGAGCAGCATTGTGAGCTGGGGCGTTATCCTGGTGAAAAAGAATGCCGCGGGTACCGCTCTTCGGACGATCCAAAATTGCATCTATGTGGTACTCACGAAACCGCTCTTTATTTTGTTTAATTAAATCATACAAACTGGTTTTGTACATCAACGGGCTATATGAAATGTTGTGTTCTGTCAACCAATCCATCATTTCTTGTTTAAGAGAATTTGACGTTGGAGCACGATTCAAAAGTCTGTTGTGATAGGATCCATTATCTACGATAAGTACGCTATTCGGTTTAAGGTTCGGTATAAATTTTTCTTTTAACCATTTTTCGTAGTTGACAAAGTTCATCTGGTCATGGTAATCTCCCGTTTTTAGGTTTGCCTTATACATTAACAAAGCGTTGGGAATAAAACCATCTTTTCCTCCTGCGTGCACTATTATTAACCGCTGGTCTGTACTGATTTGTTTTTTTACACCAATTTCTGTTCCATCGGTCCAAGCCTCTCCGGACACATGTGAAGTGTGGATGTAGGTTTCATCAGTATAAACTAGTGGTCTATCTTTAGACCGATATTCCGCAATTTTGGTATGGTAATTTATTCTTAGCAGTCGTATGTTGTGTCTTTCCATTAATATTTTTCGGTTGTCCTCGGTCTTTTACAATTTAAATCCTAATTTTTGTATTTGTTTTCGTAAGGTAGAAATGCCAAATTTGTAATCTATATCGGATTTTAACACAGAGTGCCTTTAAGGTTGGAAATTGCTTACGGGACAGATGGAAATTGTATATAGTTCTCCGGATGACTTCCTGGTCAAAATCGTCTACTGCTGATGACGGACAAGTACGTAACTTTTTATTTCTCGGGGAGGTGAATTTCTTTGTTGATGCGAATTTCTCACTATTGCTCTCAGACACAGTGTTATAAACAGTAGTGAGACAAACACCTGTAGCTTTTTCAACTAACAGGGCAGCGGTGTAAGGGGAATTGAAATTTTTCTTCAATTCAAGTTCAAAATATTTATAACAGTTAAAAATAATTTGCTTAATTTGACTCTCAGTCGGACCAAAATTACTCACAGGCATATGTTTTGAAAATAAAAGATAAAAGATGTTTATTCAGTAAATAGGCCGCACGGGCCACACGTCAAAAATCTACCAGCGCTTCGGAAGAGACCACTGCTGAGAAAGAAAATTATGTAACTTAGACTTACTCGTACGGGCTGACACAAAATAATCCTGTTAATTGTAAGAATACAATAAAATCAGACGTAAAAATATATGCACAACGTAAATAATATTCACAATTTGACACTGACACTATTTTGGTATTTACTTCTTCAATATATAACAAACCTCTATTATGCTGATAGTACGAGAAAATAGAAAATTCAAATATAGAATGCCTGTAAACATACAATACTACTACATATCCAAATCCATGCTCTGCCTACATATGCAATTCCGTGCTAGAGCACAGCCAACAATTTGTAGACATAGAATATCACGATATAAACAAAAATAGCCTTACGACAATTAGATCCCGGAAACAAATCCCTCAAGGTAGCGTTTTAGGTTGTGTACTATTTGTCTTCTATATATTACCGAAAATAATAATTAATAATACTATTCTATCAGATGACATAACTGTAGTTTTTGTTGTAGCAATACACATGAGTTGAAAGAACAAGTAAAATCTACCCTTATTTACACCAATAACTGACTGGCTGAATGACCACAATTTAAAACTAAACCTCTCTTTAAAATTAATCCAAATCAAACCCCGTTAAAAAACGCGCATACCAACCAACATATTACGTAATATTGCAATAGAATTAGTTTCATCCTGTAGCTTGTCTATATAATAAAAATTAATAGCTAAATAGGTTGCTAAGCGCAAAACTCGAGAACGGCTGAACAGATTTGTCTGATTTCTTTTTTGTTGTATTCGTTATTGTCAAGACAAGGGTTTTATGAAAGAAAAAAAAACACCGGGAATATCGGAAATTTGCAGCGGGGCGAAGTCGCTGGCGAGCCGCTAGTTAGGAATAAAAATTGACTCAGAAATGAATTGGAAAGCGAAAAAATCTAGATTTACATACGCTCTACACCGTGTTTTTTCTGATTTACGATAACTTCGGTATATTACTAGGTATATCCATAGAAACTAATTGGTAGATTAGATTTTTAAACATTTGAAAAAAAAATTTTTTTTTCAGTTAAGAACAAAATAATGAAATCTTTTATCTTTGGTCATTTTAACCTGGCCTGGCCTTTAGAGTTAACTAATAATCAGTACCAAATACGTCTATGTTGGCGTGACATACACACACAAGTAAAGATAACACTTGACAGGTACAAGATCGCTTGGCTCGGCGGTAAGTGTCTTGCTTACTGTGCAATTAGATGTGCAAGAGGTCACTGGTTCGATTCCCAGACGTGTTACTTGTAAGTTTTGATCTTTATATAAAAACCAATAATGTGCGTATCTTCAACGTATTTCACAGTAAGTAATGTTTAGAAATCGTTCAAGCGGGATGGTCTGCAGACCATAAGTTATCACAAAGAATCACCTGCTGTTAAACAACAACTTTTCGAGTCTACAAATAAACACACGAGCACTCTTACAAGATTAGCAAAGCAAGGAATGATATTGTGGGTGGCCGAGGCAGAAAAAACAAAGAGCTTTGGAATAGTCAATTACGTACCTCAAAAAATATTTTCCTAACACGGCACCAAATTTGGTCAGAGTACGTATCTTTATGACTTTTCATTTAAGAATTTAAACCTTTTTGATCCTGTTGAAAACTGAAAAATAAAACTGAATCTGTGAAATAAAACTAATGTAACTAATTTTCAAAACGACCACCTTCATGCTCTATACAAAGGTGTAACTTTGTGCGTATCTGACGATTTAAATTGACTTCGGTAGCACGCATGTCATCAGCTACTTCCCGAATTCTTAAGAGTAAATCTTCCCGTGTATGTATAGGTTTTGCATAACGCTCTTTAAGAGTTCCCCAGACGTAAAAGTCCAGGGGCATTAAATCCGGAGACCGAGGACACCAAGCAAGGGTTGGGCTACCGCGTCCAATCCACCGCCCCGTGAAATGGTTGTTTAAATATTCGCGTACGCGAAGAGCAAAATGTGCAGGTGCCCCATCATGCTGAATCCAATGTGTTCGTAGTGTTTCTAATGGTACTTCTTCGAACTAATCCATAGAATGAAGAGATTGTAAAAATCCCAAGTAATTTTCACCATTCAGTTTGCTTGGAATTTCTACAGGACCTAAGAGCTGATTGTTTAAAATTCCTGCCCACATATTAACAGAAAACTCATGCTGGAAGGAAGACTCTCTGGCTAGTTTCGGGTTGTGCTCAGACCAATGATGTAAGTTTTAAGAATTAACTATTCCTGCTCTTGTAAATTGTGCCTCGTGCATCCACAATATTTTCCCGATGATTTGTGGATCTTCTGTCAAAGGTGCGTTCATTCGTTGGCAGAATGCAATCCGTGATAAGTTGTCGTGTGGCAAAAGGCCTAGCACTTTGCGATAATGGTATGGATGTAGACCATACCGCTTCCAAATTCTCCAAACTTTATCGTGACTTACGTTGTAAATACGCCCTACACGTCTTGTTGACAAGGTCGGATCTTCTATTATTAAGTTCATGGTCCGTTTTCATCCTGCACTCTTAAATTAATATCTCTTTCGTGAGGAGTTTTCTGTAAGCCCAGTTCTCTAAATCGTCGGTGTAACTGTAACAATAATAATAACGGTTTGTTCTTCATAAAATAAGAACTAATGAATGAAGGGATAAAGTAATCAATTAGAGATACTTACATTTATGAATGTATGAGGGTTAGGTGTCCGTCGGTCGGGATAACGCCGCCTGTATTCCCGGGCTGCTTCAGTAGCGTTGCCGTTACATAGGCCGTAAATAAAATGCATCTCAGCTTCTTCTTCAGGACGGAAATTATAATGTGGCATTTTTTATTATTATTTGTATGTCTTTACCAATCACGGGACTACTTTTACTTATTATTATTATTATTCAATTCAATTTTATTCCTACGAAAATTCCGTGACATTGTCACTTTAGATTGACGCGTATACAAACCTAACAATTGGAAACTCTTTACTCATAAGTATTAAAAGAAAATTGTTGTTATCAATTAAGAGCCTTTTACACTAGTTTAACGTGATTAACTGATTAAATTTAAAAATGAAATATCTTTAAAACCGTTAGACTTATCATTTGTCTGTCTTCGGGAAATTAACTTTGTTTGACCTAAAGAACGTTCCCTTAAAGTTATCGTAAATAAAAAAAACACGGTGTATATCCATTTAAAAATGCACTAATTTAATAACTACAAAAACAGCTTACTATGCGTACGCACATGCGTGACTTAGCTACGGCGTAGTCGTGTGGGGCAATAGCGTGCAAGGTGATCACTCTCCAGAAGAAATGTATTAGGGTTTTAATAAATATTACTTCAACGGAGACATGTAAACCGCACTTTACTTCGTTAAATATATTGACATCGACATCAATAAACATCATGAAATCTGTAGACTTGTGAGGTCAAATAAAGTGCAATTAGCAAAGGATAGAGATATTAATAGTAGCAGTAGTCGGATCAACCTTAGAAAACGCAATAAATTAGTCAGCTCTTACACTAATCTTAATATAGTTAGTGCCGGAACACAACATATGGCTGTGAAAATATATAATAAGTTACCTCTAACAATTAAACAGGTTGTGAAGGACTCAGTATTTAATATGAGGCTAAAAAACGAATTTCCAAATGTTTTTATAATTTACAAGAGTACTTTGACATTGATTAAGAATAATAATAAAATTGTAATTGTAGCTCTCTCTCTATGTATGTAAATATTTGTAACTTGACAATATAAGAAAGCTAGTTATTGTACGAGAATTAGGCAATTTGTTTAAGCAGAGTAATTGCAGTGCCCTTACAGGGTTTGTGGTGATCCAGTAGTATTTAAGATCTTTGTAACTACAACAATGGGCAATAAAATAAATGACTGTGACTATGACTATGACTACACGTCAACAACCTACCAGCGCGTTTCCCAAGAGGACTCCTGCTGAGAAGAAGTGTCGCAACGAACTCAACGGTTAGACATTCTTTAAACATAATATTTGTATGGAACTACTAGGTGTCCGTGCCGTGCGCCGCCCGGGTGTAATTTTTTTTCATACAATCATCCAGATAATATCGAGAACAACAAAAACAATATTCAAATCGGGTGGGCCATTCTCGATGACCAGCGATCGGAATCGGAACCCAATCTTTTGCGGCGGAACGGACGGAGTTGTATGAAGGCGGAACAATTTTATTTTTTATTACGAGTATAATAGCCGGGATTACTGAATGATTAAAAATACTCCAGCATAAATTCATAATTAATTATTTACATTAACTATAAGAAGTTATTTTTTTTAAGTATATATTTAGCAAATGTTATTTTATATACCGGTAACTCGTTTAACTTAATTAAATTTGTTACCCACTAATTTTTTACAGTCAAGGAATTAAATTAATTACCCACCTTAGGTCCAAAGTCAATCTGACATTCTACAACAATAAGGATGAGTTTCAGTTTTAATGACATTGACGACATCAAGCATATTTTTCTTGAAATGGGTCACAAATTAACGTCCGTGACGGCCATACCAAATTCAAAAATCAATGTTAAATTTAATAAATGTCAATCGACTGTTAATTCATACATTTTGACAGCTGTTACCGCTCTAATCGTCTGTTAAGTAGTTAACATCGTTTGGTGACATTGGTACAGTCGAGTTCATAAATATCTGTACATTTTAATATTAATTCAATTCAATTTAATCGCTGTAACAGTTCATATGTGTCAGTTCAAACATGTCGTTAAATAGACAAGGTACTAAAGTGTACACATATTATGAACTCGACTATACATAGGTAACCTAACGAAGTTTGAGAACCAATTGACGGAACGTTTTATCCTACATGTAAAATATTTGGATGGACATGGATTACAGTGAGTCTCAGAGTTTTAAATGTTTTGAGTTAAATAGTGGGCGACGAATCTCCTTTGTCCTGAGGGTTGTGCACGTGTGGTTATCAATATTTTACAACTAATTTAATTAACTTTTTTTTAATCATTCTGCTTGTTCCATTTTTGAGCACTGTATGACTCGGTATGTATATTCGACCAGTAAGAGCCATCGTGGACTCGTATGTATAAAAGCCTCTAGCGTTATAGTCGTTATCTCGGAAACTCAAGCTGCTATTATTCGGGACAATGTTGTATTGAATAAATCACTTTCTTTAAATATTAAGTGTTTAATACTTTTTATTAATTAAAAATTAACAGAAATAACTAAATAAATACTAAAATAAAATAAAAGGAGACACCCACCCACACGGCAGCCGTGTCTGATATTTTCGAAATTTTTAAGAGAGCATGATCTTATCGATCGCATCAAACAGATCATGAACAATTTTGAATTTGGATAGAATTGAAACGAAATGTAAAAGTGGCCAGGAATGTAAAAAGGAGGTTATAACAACCTCGTTACAAGCCCTCGCCTAGCGGCTCGGGCTTTAACCTCGTACACGTCCAGGAAGGCTCCCTTACTGGTTTTTGAAGTAATGTAAGAAGCCGACGCCGTTTAGGTAAATATTGTACCGAATTTCCGATCCCTCGTTATGACGTGAACAAGGGAACCAGGGAGTTACATGCGGGTTAGCGATGTTTGCCTTTTTTTTGTGTTGACTAGCCTATAAATGAGATTCAACATTCAATCTCTTATCTCTTTAGTAACAGTATGTTTAAATGAATAGGGATTGGGCGGAATGAATGGAGAGCCACTCGACCGCCCGCCTGCCTCGGCGGCGTCCCCACTCATCATCATCATCCCTCCACAGCTTCAATAAAATCTGATTCATGTAAAAAACAGTTCAGAACAATGCTATTTTGAATAGCTATAAAAATAACCAAGATACAAGCCAACAAAGATTTGTTCCTAACCCTTTCTAGGAAAATAAAATATTAACATGTAGTTTATATGGGCGACCTGTTACAAGACGTCACAGTACACATCGGTCTCTGTCTAATCGATTTGTTTAGCAGTTTAAAATGCAGGTTTCATCCGTAATTCTTGGCCGATTTGAATTTGAATTTCACTTTTTGCGATGTCTTTTACGGTATTTTCATATTTTGTTGACAAATGCGATTAAAAAAAACCATGCATATTCCCTATTGAAGAAATCGAAACTGCCCGTTTTCTTTGCAGAATGGTTTATATATATAAATAAAAAAATATATATAAAAATAGAAGAGGTTGTTATTCAACTTACTCAATTTCTTGAATGGCATTATTCCCAGAAGCTTGGTCGAAGTCCAGTGTTCTTGGCTGGTTGATGAAAAGTTTAATGAACTTGGGCCCCTTGTCCGCTGGCCCCTTGATTTTTAAAGAATGCAGTTTCACCACCTGAGAAAAGCAGATCAACCTGTCAGTTACCAATTAAAGATAGAGCTGTTGGCATACCTTTTTGAGCCCTGATTTACGTTTTTTACGTTTTTGTTGACTTTCAGATTAAGTTATATTGAGACGGTACACAGATGTACACAGCCGAGATTACTACAGAATATATAATAATAAAGTTCCAGATAGATAAGTCTTAATTCGGGTAAAAAAATGTCATTTTCCCATATAACTATATATAACGTTGTCAAACTCTTCAAAATACGCTTCTGTTTCCGCTATAACCTCTTCGTTTGACCTGAATTTCTTTCCCCCGAGCCATGTTTTCATATTGGGGAAGAGAAAAAAGTCACAGGGAGCCAGATCCGGCGAGTAAGGCGGGTGTGGCAGCAATTCGTAACGTAGTTGGGTTAGTTTGGCAGTGACAATTTTGGATGAATGTGATGGTGGCCTGGTGCGTTGTCATGATGGAACAACAATTTTTTCTTTGCCAAATGGGGCCGTGTCTCCTTTATTTTTTCATCAAAACGGTCCAATAACTCACTATTGGCAGAGTGCAAAGCGGGTGGAGGGGGTTGCCTAAACGATCACTCGCTACGGCTAACATTGACATTTTTGTCGCTGACTTGAGCTGTCAAATCCATATTGCAGTAAAAAAAAACTAATCGTTTTGAGATAAAAATATGGTCCTGGTAAGATGTGTTGTTGTGAATTGTAATAACACCAAGAAGAATAGCGACTGTAAATTTTACCAATTTCCAAGACCATTGTGGAAACGAGACCAAAGAAATAAGTGGATATTTGCCGTAAGAAAAAAAAGTAAGTTACTTAACCTCTAAAATTTTACTCCTCGTAAGGCCCACCATACAACGAAATGAATCAATGGAATATGAATCTATTGAATATATATTTCATTCACAATAGATTCATATTCCAGTGATTCATTTCGTTGTATGGTGGGCCTTACGAGGATAATATACTATTTAATTTAAGATAACCTTTTCTATCATTTTGAAGTAATCTTAGCATTGAATATTTTTTTGAAAACCTTGAACGATGTTTAATGTTTCTGCAAGGCTCAGTTTTGGATCTTCCAACAATTTCATAGACTTAGCAATTATACTAAAGTGTATATCGACGAATAGCAATACAGATTTTAAATTTCGGTTGCGGAAAGTCTTTTCGCTTTAGAAATTGCACTCGTTTTACGCGGATTTAAGGCATCGATGACAGATTTGACTTTATCATAATGTTCGTGATAATGTGAGGCTGCATTTAACCACGAGCCCCATCTGGTTATCACCGGTCGGGGAGGAAGACGAAAATTTCCACACATTTGCCGAAATAGATTTGTCCTTAAAAGAGCGTTACGAAAAATGTTTTTGATACAGTCAGTCAAACTGTTTATGGCAGGGTAAAGATTTCGAATTGTTTCTGCGACTCTATTAAATCCATGTGCGATGCATGGTACATGAGTCATATTTCCAAACTGCATAACAAGATTTTTAGCTGCTTTTACTACGTAACGATCCCATATCAGTTATAAAAAATAATAATTTATCCAAGTGTTTCGTTGACGAGTTCGGTGATTGTCGAATGATTGGTCACCTCTAATACCTTTGAAGCAAATAAATTTGACTGGGTACTAGTTCCATCCAGAGCTCCGATCAAAACATTTGCCACTTTTTTCCTATATAATCCGACGTTTAAATAATACTGTGATAAATCATTTTATTTTGCAACTCCTCTGTTTCAACTTTTTTTTGTCACACAGTTCAGGTAAGCAATTGACTCGTATTTTTGTATCACTCGGGACGGTAATATCGTTTCCATATTTGTTATTTAAAAGGTTTTCTATGAAATATCTAAATTTAGGATTTTCTAGTTTTGACCAAGGTACATTTGAATAAATCATTAATTGTGTTAAATCTTTATTAAACTGCTCTTGTGCATTGTTATTATGGGTTCTATTGTGTAAATCTGTTCTCAAATGGCGTTCGATTCTTCGTTCGGAAATGGTTTCGTATTACACAATTTGCAATATAATATATCGTCTTTAGTTTCCAAATTAGCATTGCCTCGTGTTATATCCTGTAAATTGCAGGATGAATCACATAGTTTAGCTTGATGTGATTTTGATTTTATTTGTTGATCTATTTTGTGCTTTTTCTTCCTAATATTAATCATACAAACAGAACAGCATGCACCTTCATCCGTAAATATAAAATCAGGATATTGTGTTGAGTCCATTATCTCAACCAAACACGGAGTTCAATTGGGCCTTTGTCATTAAAGGTAATTTTCAGTTTTGAAAATTATGAATTATAAATGTTTCGATAAACTATTATTTGACTTTACGGATTATTTTGCATGACAGTTAAATCGACATTCGTTGGGAAATTTAGCATATTGTTTTATTTTTTGTATGCGAAATGTGTTATGACGTATTTAGAATATCAACCTCTTATAGTATATTTACAGTTTAGCGCACTATATGAGCGTAAAAAATAAATAAAATTAAACGTCATTATTCAAATATTTAAATGTATTTCTTTATTTTATTACCCTTACCGAGTGCCATAAAATTCGCTATTGTACTAATAGCTGATGAATAAGCAAATGCTTCAAACTAAAACACTTGGCAAAAAACCAAAACCCTCAGAAACAAATCACAAGCCGAGGGGCATAACTCCAAAAAAAAAACATGACGCTTGGCGTACAAATTACGGTCATTACGGATATGAAATAACTTCCCCAATCCATAGGCTTTCCAAAAAGGTGCAAATGTTGTTCACTTTAGTACAGGTTTGAAAAATTAAGCTTATTAAACGAGCAGAAGGCGCGATATGAATTTAATTGGGAAAGCTATTGATTTGGTTTATTGACATTAAAAACGTTACATTTGTCGGGCTTTGTCACTTGTGTCTTGTGTGTTTCAGCTAAGGGGTCTAAATTGTTCGGATGGTACTGTCACCCTGTATACATATAAAAAATCTGAATAATGTTCATGTTATTCTTATTTTGTTTCTCTGATAGACTATTTAAGTCATTGATTTAGTATATACTAGATACACAATCAGCACGAAAAAATGGCAAGTCAAAACTAATGCCGAATCGACTTGGGCCGTAGTTTTGCTATTAGTCTTGTTCCGACCACAGACAGTGACAGTTGTCAATAATGACAAAATGTGTGGTGAAAAACTGCAAAAAAAATAGCAAAAAAGCAAATAAAAAGGATGGAATGTCTTATTTTACGTAAGTTCTATTTATTTATAAACAATTTCTAGCTAAAATTATAATGTTTTCATGATTTTTAGGAATTTGTTTTGTGCACACAAATTATGACTTACCAAGGAACAAAAATATTATGGAGTAGCTATTACTATTTTAAATTTTGATATTTTTTATTTTTAAATTAAAGATTTCCACGAAATCCTCTACGACGTGCAAAATGGGTCGCAATATTAGCACGAGATAGGGGTGATCAACTATTCAAGGCAAATAAGTCGTCTGTTGTGTGCTTGACCCATTTTCGTACCACAGACGTATATACCACAAATAAAGGCTTTAGTAGACTGAGTAAATCTGCAATACCTGTCTTGAATGTAAGTACCTACTTAAATGTTACACAATAGTTGTCATATTAATCTCAAAAAATATAAACGACTATTAAAGCTTGATTTACATTACATTGCAAAAAAAGAAAGTATCTTAAGTAAATGTAGGTCTAAAAGACAATTATATAATAAATTAAACTTATTTCAAGGAAATTAGGTTAGGTTACGTTAGGTTGGGTGGGATCGCGTCATAATATATAAAGTTCAAAATACATAATGGGTCATATTACATAATGGTCATAATAAGTAAACTTTTCAGTACTTATTTTAAAAGCCCATTATATAGAAATTAGGTTAGGTTAGGTTTGTCGTATTGAAACCTTGACAACCTTGAAAAATTCAGGGTTTCAAAAAATAGCCACTATATATTATGACCATTATGAATTATGACCCATTATGTATTTTGAACTTTATATACATATTATGATACGTAACCGGTTAGGCTAGGTTGATTATGATAGGATAAGATCTTGTCTTGTTTGGAGTAAAGTGTAATGTTTTAATGTTTCATTTATGTATGTATGTATAATTCTTTATTCCAACATAACTTCTAAACACATGAGCCAGTTTATATGTGTGTGGTATTGTTAGAATCATTTCACCATTCCAGGTGACAAAGGATAAAGGACAGTTTATAATAAAGTTTTGTGCGGGATTGTGTATTTAGTATATACTAAATCAATGATTTAAGTAAATAAAGATCGTACTATACGTGACATACTCATTAAGGGATTATAATGAAATAAAAATCGTTTAACTCAATTATTTCAAATTTAAAACATCATCGTTTTAAAAATAAATTGGGAAGTATGTTGAGTGGTTTCAAAATAGAGAGTTTTACCTAAAATTAAAACTTACCTATTATTTTTTATTCAATATCCGGAATCCATCTTGAGTCAAGCACCTGTCTTTCAGCCTTAAGTCAGCGTTTCCGGTTCCTTTCCGATGGTGGCGCCCTCTACAGTGTCGTTTTGGTACTACTTACTTGGCGCGCGGGGATCTAGTTGATACTTGTCATTATGGCACTCATGATGCACCAGGTAGACCTTACCTGGATTCCGGATATTGAATAAAAAATAATAGGTAAGTTTTAATTTTAGGTAAAACTCTCTATTATTTGTTTAGTATCAATATCCGGATTCCATCTTGAGTGATGTGTTTGTTATCACCTGGTGCCAAGAACTTGCGTTATTGACGCTATAATGTGTGAGAATATAAAGTGCAAGAAAATAATAATAATATAGATTGTAATTTCGATTTAATTACAAACATTATTTATATTGTGTAGACACATTATTGAAATCAATAATCACAAAATTGCACGTTATTGAAATTAATAATAATAACTTAGCAGTTGACTGCATCAAAGTAATTCGATAAAGAAACTGATTGCAATCTACTTGAATAATTATTACTTAATTCTCTTTGATAATAGTTTCGGAACGTATGTACAGTTTTCCAATTACCAGTAGCAAGAATTTTATCTAGAGGGAAATTTTCTAGCCAATTTAGGGAAGCCACAGCGGAACGCATTGAACCGGGAGAGGCCTCTATACCTGCGCCCTTTAAGAGAGATTTTACCCAGCCACCAATCACAGTTCTGCTCGCGGGCTTGGCATCACCGCGAGCTGTTATGAACAAGTTACTAATATTTCGTCTGCGACTTGAAGATAACTGTAACAAGGTTCTTATCCATAAAACAATATTTAATCTTTTCTCAGGATGTTCTGAAAGTCTCCAACCTGACTGCTGGTGGTTTGCATTGTCGGTTTTAGACCCAAAAGCAGGCCATAAAACGATACTGGTTTGTTCATCAATTAGGCTATTTTGATCAATATGTAGCAGGGTTACGTCATGAACTCTACGACCTGAGGCTAATAATAATAAGGAAGCTGTATGTCTAGAAACTTGGTAAAGACTGTTTTCATCTAGACTATACGTGTTCATATACTGTAATAACACTTTAGGATTCCAAATAGGTGGCTTTATAGGTTTAGTACGGGCAACAGATATAGCTTTTAGCGTATGTTTTATAAAGAAATTTGAAGAAAAATCTACTTTAGAATCTAAGTGAGTAAATGTAGAGATTACAGATTTATGTACTAAGATGGTTTTATAAGCTAAACCTACATCACAGTGTAGATAAGCAAGGTAACGTGCGACTTGATCAGCCTTAGGGAATTTAAAGTTTACTGAATATGACTCACACCATTTCCTCCATCTTATCCATGCTGGTTTATAGGTTTTCATGGTGGAGGGACGCCAACTGGACATTAACAGTTTTTGCTCCTGGTCAGTCCACTCTGTCAACAGCTCTTTCCACCCGAAATCAGCCATGCCTCTAAGTGCAGGTCTTGAATATTCGGTGGATGCACGCCTGTACGCGTGTCTATTAAAACTTGATGTAGGTTGTGAATCTGATAAGGAGGCCGTAGAGCCCGGCGTTGAACATCTACTTTCCAAAACACTTTGTTCCATTTGGGTGCAATTAAAATGTATCGTCCGCTGGCCTGGTTCAGGTGACTTAGCACTCTCGGAATCAGATTCGGAGGTGGGAATAACCATGCCAGTCCGTAGTGCCATTGGTGACAGAACGCGTTGTGATGTAGTGCTTTCTGATCTTGCACGTCCATCGAGACATACCTTGGTATTACATGAGCTGTCTCTGACGCAAACAAATCCGTCTCTGGTATACCCCACATTTGAAAAATGTTTGATGTGGCCGCTGTAGTGAGATGCCACTCGGGACAAGTCTTCTGGCGTGATAGAGCGTCCACTTCGGCATTGAATCTTCCTGGAAAATACTGAGCAAGAAGATGAACGTTTAGATCGTCTAGGATTGTAAGTAGCTGTCGAGTTTGTTCGAGCAGTTTCTTCGATTTCGTGCCGCCTTCCTTGTTGATATAAGACACTACCGTTCGGTTGTCCGTCTGTAGGAGTATTTGTGCGTTTTGAATCCGATTGTTCTCGTGAGATATCGCTGCGTGTACGGCGAACATTTCTTTTCTGTTGGAATGCCACAACATCTGTCGGTCCGTCCATGTGCCCGCAATGAACTGGTCGTTGATCTGAGCTGCCCAACCGATATCGGACGCGTCTGTCGTCAGAAGGTGGCTCACGGCATTCATGTGTATCGGCATGCTTGCTCCTATCGAACTGTACCACCATTCCATGTCGGATCGAACTATCTGCGGGATTTTTACTTGACGGTAAGGGTGATTCTTTGACAACTGCCGACTGAAGACTTGCAGCGTTCGACAGTGGAGGCGACCCCGTTTGGTTACAAAGGTGGTAAAGTTGAGTCTCCCCATAAGCGCTTGATATTGTTTTAGAGACCACTTGTCTGTTTTGAGGTGTCGCTGAAGTGCTTTGCGTAGCGATAGGCACTTCGACTCTGACAAGGACATTGCGTTGCGTTTTGTGTCCCATGTTATACCGAGAAATTCGAGGCATTGTGTCGGAGTCAGAACAGACTTGACGTAATTTATTTTCCAACCCAGTATCTGCATGATTTTTATCGTCCAAGCTATGTCGTCGCACAGTTGCTGTTTCGACTGGTTTGCCAGCAGAAAATCGTCTAAATAGACGACACACCGGATACCGTGACTTCTCAGTAGCTCGGCGACCCAGTTCGTCAGAGTAGCGAATGTTCTCGGGGCCGATGCAAGTCCGAACGGTAAGCACGTCATCTGAAGCAGCTGGTGGCGATTCAGATCGTGATGATAATTGAGCCTTAGGAATGGGCGGTGCTGCTGGGCAATGGGTACATGAAAGTACGCTTGGCTCAGATCCATTTTCGCCATCCAATCCTGGGGTTGCAAGAAGGTAGGTACACGAAAATGGCTGAAGAGTTGAAATGGTTTCGTTATAACAAAGTTGTTCAGTTGTTTTAAGTTGAAGATGGGACGTTGGCTGCCGTCTGACTTGGGTACCAGAAAGAATGTCGAGAGGTAACTGGGGCTGGGCTGTGCTGGTTCGAGAATTCCTAATTCTATCATACCTTGAATTTGGGCAGTCATATCGAGGGTAGTTTTCGTTCTGTAACTCTGCATTGCAATGGAATTCGGAAATATCAGTGGTGGTTTTACCCCGAACGGAATACGTGCCCCGCTTAGTAATCTGCATATTTGTTTTGGTGCCCCCAAGTTGCTCCAGACATATTGAAATTGTTTTAGACAGCCGCCGTGAAATGTCAAATAGTCATTCGCGACGCTTATTTGTAAAGGAAGCGTTATGTTGCTTCTTTCCTTTTTGCTTATATCCCGATTTTCCCTGGCTTTTACGTTTGGATGAGCGAGCCGTTTGTCTTTTTGAAGGATCGGATCGACGAAAATTCGTATCATCAATTGCTTTACTAGTTGATGGTTTTTGATTCTGATAAAATTTGTCTTTGGCAGTGAATCGACGTATCGGTTGTGACGCAGTAATCAATTTATCCGCCCCGCCAATTTTTTGAAGGTAGTTTTGAACTAAATCGTCATCAAAAAGTGTTTCTACACTGGGGGGAATTTTATAAAAAACTTCACGATGGAATTCCTCTGGTATTTGACGAAGTAATGTATCCCTTCTTGAAGTAATTAAATCCGCCCGCCTACCACACACTATTTGCAACAAATCATCAGTTACCTTACTATAAGATGATTCTTTCGAAAATAAAGACTCAACTTTGTCGAATAATGCATTAGGAGTCAATGCCTGTTTAGACTCGTTCGCCCAATCTATTAACGTTTGTAAGGTTTTTTGCAATTCATGTTTTTGTGAAAGCAAAGCATTTGTTAAACCGGCAAACGAACGTTCTAGCAAATATGAGCGCGGATCCTCCCGTAAGGATGCAACTTCAAAACGTTTCAACGAATCATTTAGATTTAATTCAACGAATCCGGGGGTTGCCAAATATTTTTTCTGGGCATCGGCAAACCGAACTGCATACCAATCATCACATTTAAACCGTTGGAGTTCTATTAATTTTTTAACGTGCGCTTCGTTGGCACGTGAATAAAGCGGATCTTTAACAGTGGTACTCGGTTCAGACAAATTGAGTTTAATAGTCTGCGAAACAGTTTCGGTAGGCCGGCGTAAGTTAAGATCATTCGAATCAACAACTAATGGAACACTCTCCTGACTGGGATTCGAAACTCCTTTATGTTGTGAAATCATATTAGTCAAAAATGCCACTTGTTGCGATAAAAATTCAAAATGTGCATAACTCACGGTTTGGTGCACTTTCCTTTTCTTTGAACTCCTACTGCCGCTGGATGACTCACTGCTATCCGAACTCGGTGATGGAGAACGATCACGTTTTCGCGAGGTTGTATCCTCTTCACTTGGATTCTCCATAACTATTTAACGTACCTACTTATTTTTCGGAAAGGAACTAATATTATTTATGCAAAAATAATTAGATTAATTGTAAACTGACAAAAGTTTTTTGCAACTGAACTGACTTGTGAAAGGCGCGAAAAACGACGCTATAATGACAAGTATCAACTAGATCCCCGCGCGCCAAGTAAGCAGTACCAAAACGACACTGTAGAGGGCGCCACCATCGGAAAGGAACCGGAAACGCTGACTTAAGGCTGAAAGACAGGTGCTTGACTCAAGATGGATTCCGGATATTGATACTAAACAAATAATAATATTATATTCATGTACATATTGTACATGATATTTTTTAATCATTAAGAAATTAAATGAAGGTACAAGCAAATAATAATAAAAAAACATTAGAAACATTCTTAAAGGGAAGTTGATATTTAAAATATTTTTTAGCAATCATATTTGAACAAAAAATGCAAGGATTATACAATTAAGGAATTCGAAAAGAATCAACCTGGCTTACGAATTTATAACAACTAAGGAGTGCCATAATACTCCTAATATTTTATTATATTATAAATTAAGGAATTCACAAGAATTAAACTGGACCACAGTATTTTTGAAAACTTAAAATTACGATTTTAAAGTTCCGTAAAATTCCAAAGATTTTTGATTAACAATCACTGGGACAGAGTTGACGTTGGTTGGAATTTATATGGATGGAGAGTGATTTTTTTTCTTTTGAAACTTTTTTACCCAAGGATCTCAGGAGATAAATAAATATTATTCAAGAGTTATAAGAAACTAACCTGGTTGAATGTAATGTTTATGATAAGCTGCTCATCACAGTCACTGGCCAGGTAGCCGCTGCCACCAGTCAAAGCATGCTCCAGTGGGTGGTCATCAGATTCATTAAGGCTTTCACACTCTCCCTTAGTGATGAAAGTATTCAGGTCCATCTGAAACATCATCGTGATCACGTCAGCCGAAACATGTCCAGCTCTGGACTTACTCTCCAGGATAGCGATGGATGGAGATTATTGGGAAGGGGCGAGTTTGGCCTATAGATATTTATACCGCACACTAGAATCAATATTAAATATATAATATAAAATTTAAATTGGTATGTACACTCAATGGTAACAAAAAGTACTTAAACACCACATCGTCTCAAAAATATGATGCAGATCTTATTAATATGACAAAATAGTTAATAAGTACATATTTTTGAAAATTTTTGCTTATATTTATTTTTAACCTTGAAAGCAAGTGTAAAGTTATTATTTCTAACTTACGACATCATATCAGATATTGTTGAATAGCTCTCTTAAAAACCATTATTTGTATGTTTTTTACATTTTTAAAAAGATAAAAAGATAAAATATGTTTATTCAGTAAGTAGGCCGCACGGGCACTTTTACACGTCAAAACTTTTAACTTTGGGAGACCTGCCCCCTATTTCACCGTCTTGACAATGACATGTGACAGGAGACATTTCAGTGTACATGGCACAGCTTATGATACCCAGTTATGTATCAGCGTGTTAACTGCGTGTAACTTCTCAATGTGCACTTAATTGTCGCCTGTCACCTGTCATTGTCAGGATGGCGAAATTGGAGGCTGACCGTTTAGATAATTTTAATGTTTAAAATAATCATTATAGTACAAACTACAAAAACGAAAAATCTGGAAAAAATATAAAACAAATATTACAATTGTATAAGGAAATCTATCACAACTAACCATTTGTGTTCGAGTTACAGGCGATTTCTGTATACATACTGAATATCATAGGCAAAATATCTAACATTAAAATACCATATTTCTTACCAATTTATAGAATTCAGTTGTCCCATTATTTATGTTTTCTAAAATTCTAAATTCTGGATTTAGCCATGTTTAAGCCTGAGGACAGCAGAGTAATAATCAGACCCATATCCCGTGCCGTTGACACAAAAGTGACGTCACGATGCAGATATGTAGGCTGATTCAATTACTTTGTCGTAATCATTTATTACTTGCATCATTATTAGACCCCGGTATCGGAGGTGCAAAATGGTAGCTGTCAATTTCGAGCCATTACTAGGGAAGGGTAAACATTGTTTTGAAATATCAACTTCATGTCGATAAACATAGTTATATGTCGATATTTTATTATATCATAATGATAGCGTTTATTCTATAAAGTAGGACTATATAATTACAAAACCAACATGTATTGAACATTTTTATTATTTACAAAAAAAAATCTTTCATCATTAAGAAGTTTTAGTTATCTTCTTAGCATAAACCATTCATAAATAAATTTAAAACAAAATATAAACTCTTTTATATTCACCAAAGGTCATACCATGTTCTTGATGAATGATCAGATTCTTTGCAGTAAACTAGTGTAGTTACAATAAATATACACAACAATTATAATATCTTACAATTAGTCATATTTATCATTAGAGATATATAAAAAAAATAACTGTGTACAACCTAATGTATAGAAAAATCGTGTATCGATATCAACATCAAAAATATGATTACCCATCCCTAAGAACTTGACAGCTACCATTTTGCACCTCCGATACCGGGGTCTAATCATTATCAACCTCTTCAGTTAAACCATTATCAATATTTAATATAAGGGGAGATAAATAGTTATAAATAAATAAATGAACGGTTATTTTCGGAATTGTGATTTACATTTTGGATCAGAAATTCGGATAAACATTTACCATAATTTGGCAAAATCCTGGCAAACGTGAAGCAAATGTGGTCAGCTTCTTAGAATTATTATTTTACTAATATAAGTTCTGGGATTCCGGGATTCTATAAAATGTTTAAATGGCTATAATACCTCGCAAATATGTTTAAGTTATATTTGTTGTTCTTGTTGTTGTGTTTTATGTTATATAAATCTTCTGATATATACGCTTTAGTATAAAGTAATCCCAGTATTAATGCATTGAGTAATAAATAAATATATTTAAAATTATGCATTTCATGTACGTGTAAATCGTTTATTTAGAAATCCCGGGAATTTTATTAACACAATAAAATTCCTGCTTCCTTACATCTGGTCAACAACGCCGTTTGACAAAGTTCAGGTAAATATGTATACGAATTTCTGATCCCTATAATATAATAACCTAAATCTGCTATACCTCAAATAAAAATGTAACTCAACAAGGTAATTTTTGAGGAATGTTTCATTAGCTATGAAAACGAAGATGATGAAGAGTAGACCCCGTTATCTTGGGGCCCTGGCGTCGCTTTTTTGTAGGTATTGAATTTTTATTTTATCGACTATCTAAAAGTCGATAGTATTGTACTTAGAGTTAAATGTCATGTCACTGACAATGAACATTAAACAAAACATTCTAATTTAAATGTTATATCAATAACGCAATGCTAATTTTGCTTGAATCAATTTATCATCTTATGTGGCTTCGACTCGAGGCCCGTTTTTTGACCTTATGCAGCTTCTACTAGCGGAGAGCCAATGTTATCGCGAATAGAGTACAAATGGAGTAGCTTTACACTTAATTTTATTTCTGTTTTGATGTCTCTGGTGGGTATGGGTTTAACCTTTCGTATGCCTTAGCCGGATACGTCCCGACGATGGTCCTATGCCTAGTGCCGTATCCGTCCTTAAGGGGTATCCGTCCTTAAATCAGATTATTTGAAATTAGATTATATAGCTTCAACATAGGGCTCTAACTTTTCTATAAAATAATAATAATAATAATCTTCCGTTTATTTATAGCATTCAGTTGCTCGAAACGTCAAATCACTTTCGAGCTAGGAGGCCTAGGAGTAATTAAATTCGGTCACGTGACACCGATGAGCCGGAAAGAAAGGTTAATATTGGTATTCAACAACTCCAAGCTATTTTTTATTATTTAAGATGTACACACACATTTTTCACAATTTTTTTTGTAACTATATATAAAACCCTCTTCGAAAACCCTAATAGCTACTTGAAAAACTTATATTGACTGACTTATGTCGGTGGCAAGTATCATGTGGTATTGCTATATTAAGTAAATCAACCTTCTTGCTTGCTTGCTTGGACAGGGTGTTAGGTCGCCAGGTGCAAAGCTTTACGCGGGCGATAGCCGAGTTATTTTTGAATATTTTTAGCTTTATGTCTTAGACGAATTTGGTAGTTTTCTTTTATTGAAAAATCAATAATTTTACTGAAAATACCCAGAATTCGATAAATACGTGTTAATAATGCCCTAATAAGCGTTACCTTGAAAACAAAAACATTTTGGTTAGTTTAATGTTTATTGGACCAAATTAAACAAGTCTTAACCGTCTATATTGTAATACAAATAAAATATAGTTATTCGAAATTATTAAAAATGTCACACGTTAGATCGGTCATTTTAATGAGCCTTCAAAAAAAAACCCTTTGTAATGTTCAAACACTTTTAAACATATGCCTGTTTATTGTTCTTTCTTTTAAGGTATCAGTCATTCATATTGCTTGCCAAATATCTGAGTCAATCAGTCTTAACAAAGTTTCGCTATCCAAGATGCAGGGCCGTTAATCATTAAAGAGTTCTCCCGGTACTTCACCATCAGGTTCACTTCACTACATGCATTATGATGAATAAAATTAGCTTCATATTTTTAATAGAGAAATCTCATCACTGCCGGTTAAACAATTACAAGTAAAGATTTTATTATGTTTGGTCTTCATCATCAGTTAAAAAACTCCTCCTGCCGTTCACTCGCGACGATAGAACTCCATATCGTGAAATGGACCACCAGGATATCTACAAATGAATATTAAATTGACGACTGCAAAAAATAGAAAGTATTAAACCACTCCACGCAGACGCACTGTTCTGCAAAATCCAAATATTGACAATTGTTGGTCCGAAACTAAAATAAATTATTTTATTAGGAATACTTAGTTATTTATAAATAAATATTACGAATCGACATTTACTTACCGAAAGTATGATATTCCGTCTGAGAGATTTTTGTTACGGTGATAATTATTTTCAGTTTCTGAAAATGCACTGTCGCATTGTGACAAGTGTCACAGTTAGCGTAGTTGACAACGAACTAAATTCAAGTAAACTCCAATTTGAAGTGAGTAGTTAATCGCTGGGCCATGATATGTTCTCTGACCCGTTATCTAGTTTTATTGTCGATGGAAGTATGGGCACTTAAATATTTATTTTATTTTGATTTCATAATTTATTTTTTATGTGATTAATGATTATACAACTAAATATGCTATGAATAGTGCAAGCGTCTACCTGTTGCCCTTATTAATATCGATCGAACAAAAACGGCAAAATAATAAGTTGTATTGGAGCCCGCTTTAATATTTATTTTATTCTGTTTTTAGTATTTGTTGTTATAGCGGCAACAGAAATATTTCATCTGTGCAAATTTCAATTATCTAGCTATCACGGTTCGTGAGATACAGCCTTGTGACAGACAGACTGTCGGACGGACACTAACGGTCGGTCTTAGTAATTAAATAGGGTCCCGTTTTTACCCTTTAGGTACGGAACCCTAAAAAACAATCATATGGTTGCATAATATAAACTGCAAACATCGATATAGCGACGGTCGATAAAATAAACATTCAATCCCTACAACATAGCGACGCCAACGCCCCAAGATAACAAGGTCTAAGGAAGAGGATATCTTCCTGGATTATAAAAAAAGGGTCACAGATGATTACCGAATAATGAAGAATGTCAGTAGGTAGGCGTACCTACTGACATTCGCTGAAATCGCAGGAAACTTTGTTACAGCAAAACTTATAAATAAACAAACATACAACTTTTAGTTTCATTCAAATAGACGCAATAGTTTTGATTCTACGAACGTTTAATCTTATATGATTGAGTAAGTTTACAGGGCTATATATTTTTAACTGTACTAAGGAACCAATTGAAATCTTCACAGAATATGTCTTATTATAAACTCTATCGTTTAATAGTAGTTTATGCAACTGATGTATAAAGAGAGACCTTAAAACACGTGTGTGGTTTTATGACACGAGCGTTGGCGAGTTGCATACACTACTTTATCTACACACACACACACACACACACACACACACACACACACACACACACACACACACACAACACACTCACACGCACGAACGCACGCACGCACGCACGCACGCACGGACGCACGGACGCACGCGAACGAGCACGCACACGCACACGCACACATATCAAGTACTCTATAATGTTTTTTTTTTTATATCATACACAAATGTTTATTCATTTATAAGCTTCATTGTAACAAGGTTTCAAACGATATATTTTAAGCATAAATTGTAGTCTAATTTTCATAGTTTACAACTAAATACCCATCTCAAGTAAAAATGCTACAAATATGTGGAAAAACTAATTTTATCCACAGCGGTCATCCATTCTGTTTTAAACTACGCTAGAAAGATCGGATTTTTATTCCCACAGAAAAAATGTAAACAAGGTCAAAGTGGCATTTCAGGGGATCTTAAAGGTCGGGTCACTTGGACCAACAACAAATATAATATTGAGCTATAATTTCGTTCGAACCGTGATTTTAAACATAAATTTGAGAAATAAATGAAATTGAAAGCAAACAAATGAGTCACTGGAAAGCGATTACCGCGGGAGCACGAATTTGTGCACGAAGTGACGTTTCACATAAATCAAGCGGCCCTGAACTTGTTGACACGGGTGTATCGAGTCAATGATACCAGTGCAGTAAATAAATTATGCGTACAAAAACAGTATCGTTGTTTTAAATGAACACAACAAAGAGTTTTCATCAAAATAAAGTTTGCTATCAAGAAATTAAATTCTTTCATCTTGATTATAATAGATAGTTTTTTTTTACAGAAAGCCGTTTTCCTATAAATGTAGAAAGTATACATATTTTGTATGCTGCAAACGTTTTACGTTAACTGCAACGCCTTCGTTTACATTTTTTGTGAGAATTTCGTAATATTTTTAAACGACTCGGAGGAGTTTAATTCAACCGAATATTTTTTTATCTTTGTTCACGGATTATTTTGTCGTTTATGAACTGATTTTGATATTTCTTTTTTTGTTGGAAAGGAGATATTCCAAGGGTGACACCATGTTAAGGAAACCAGGATTTGATGAGTGGATCAGTGAGGAATTGAGGGAACTCCACAAAAAATTTAGGCAAACATACAATGATTTTAGTATTTTTAGTGACAACTCCAGCATTGCATTCAGAAAGAATCATTTGCTAAAGCGGAACTGATAATGAAGACCACAGATGGCCACAGGAACTGCTCAACGGTAACGATTTCAAGGGTAGCGGTTGGCTTAATTAAGATATCATATCGCCACCCATGAGCGACTACAACGAAGAACACTTAATTGTTTATTAATGACTATGATTATCCCGCCGCGTTACTTGCGGCGAGCTTGAAATGTCTTAAAGTTTCATATCAACTAAGAAGTGGGACTAGATAACAGCTTATTATTATCACTAATAAGTATAAAATAACTGTCACTGTATATGGCTGACCGGCTTTTTTAGGGTTAAGTAGTTAAAGTAGGAACCCTTATAGCTTCGCCATGTCCGTCCGTCCGTCCGCAGCCTAGCTCAGAGACCCTTAGTACTAGAATGCTGTAATTGGCATGAATATACATATAAGTCACGCTAACATGTTAAAAAAAAACTTGATATATATTTTTATTGTCCCCTACACGTAACGTGGGGATGTATTTTCTTTTCACGTCTTCCCTTAGTGTGGGGTGTCGTTCGTTAGGTCTTTCCAAAATATTGCGAGTTATCGAAACAATTTTTCGATTAAGGGCTTCATTTATGAAATATTACGTTTTAACGCGCTAATTTTTGTTCGAGTCAAGTGTTCCCCGCGCAATCAACTTCCCCAGGGTTTGGCCGGTATTTTTGCTCCTGAGTGCTAATGAATTTTATAGGAAAACTATCACAACTATCACAACTATGTAGACGTCATTGGTTCTTGAGTAACAAAAGGTTTAAATGTTTATACCTACCGAAAACTTATTTGCGGTGTTGGTAAACTGACCGCGACCTATGTCAATGTATGGGATAGCAGTTTTCCAACGGCATAGCTAAGTTTATCGCGAGGTCCATTTTGTTTGTAGTAACGGTTTCGGAACCCTACACTGAGGATGGTTTGACATGCTCTTGCCCAGTTTTTAATTGTAATGTCTGTCGAAAAAATAAGTTAAATGAAATAAGGATAATAATCAAGCACTTTTAATTTTGGGTTCACCATACTACATAAAAATACCTACCAAAACTTACTGCAAAAAGTATGTTGATAGCCTAAAGTGAAACACCCCAAAAAATTTTTAAATCCAAGCGCTAGACGCCCGTAGCGGTAGGTAGGTAGGTAGGTAGGTAGGTAGGTAGGTAGGTAGGTAGGTAGGTAGGTAGGTAGGTAGGTAGGTAGGTATTCAACAATATTATGATTCACGCAGTTCGCTTTGCAGTCTTGTTATCTCGAAGTACTACAGCGTACCCATAAAAAGACGGGACATTGGAGTTTTAAGTGATCTTACTTGTTTATTAAAATATATCTACTTGCTACCTACGTACTGGCAATGCCTACAGTAGCTAACCAAGTGTTGTATTTAGGTAAGTACTTACCTATTTTAATAGCAAGTGAGCGACTAACAGCCGCGCGCGAAATTTTAAATCGTGAAATTAATTAAAAAAGTACACACAATATCGGAATTACTAGTTTAATCAAAAGTTCATGTTTTATAGTTTATTCTTTTATAAGGTAGCCTGTCACCAAAGTTAAGAAATCACCTCTTAAACATCTTGCACCTACTATTTTTTACCGGAGTGCGATACACCCTATACTTACATATTTGTCTGTTTTACTTCAGATTACTGTTTGGTAGTAAACTATGAAGTTTAGATTATTATTTAATCTTAATGTGACTGATGAATGAATGAATGTGTACTTCACTTTACAAAACTAAGGGACTTCAAGCATAGTCTAAAACAGGATGGGTGACCACGTAAAACATTGTGTTGATAAAATCAGTTTAAACACTATTTTGTAGCAGTTTTACTTGACATTGATATTTACTCCTAAAATATGAAAATTAGACTATAATTAAAGCTCAAAATAACATCAAAATAAGAAGCTATTATAACAATACAATCCATATAAAAATGCTAAAACAAATAGTATTTTATCATTTTGCTTGTATGGGGACCCTTCTTCCTTTAAGGATTTGATTTATTGTTCATTTAATAATTTTAATGTAACCCTGTAAACTTACTCAATCATATAAGGGTGCGCTCTGTTTTTAAACAATGATGTCATAATCTGTGCGTGGTTTACAGTTCCGTAAACGAAGTTTACAATTCAATATCTCAGAAACTATTTGTCAAAAAGAAATATTATTTTTACAGCTATTCTGTTTTTAATGAAGAATATGGTAAGCCAAAAATCTTAACTGGCTGACATTCTCTATTTACTTGTATTTCATTAATGAAATGGTAGGTTTTAGAAAATTAAATAATGATATATGGTAAATTAAATTATGTATAGTGTTATAAAACAGCTTCCTCTATGTGAAATTACAACACTTACATCAACAGCACTCTGGTTTGATCTGGTAAAATCCATTCTAATTTAATTTGGGTAGAAGCTTTGAGTACTAAAATGCAGTTATCCTTATGCCCTCCTTATTAAACAATAAGGAGGGCATCCTTGTTTCAGCAGTGCTACTTACATGACCAGCAACAGAGTTGTCCTCATCTTCAGTATCATCAGAGCCATAATAGTGTCTTACTTTGTTCTCAAGGGCACCAGTGTCGGCCCCTTGAAGTCGGTCAATCTTTGTCTAAAAAAGAGATATGTGAAAGGTGAATCTGATTTATATGATCATCATAAGGAAATTGGACAGTTTAGTAAGGCCCCATTTACTCGCAAGTAGACTAATACGACACCCTGCAGTCACTTTTACAAAGCAATATTACTAATTATTATAACTTAGGAAAGATGGTCAGTAAAAGCTTTACCCGGTTTCTGAAGAATATGAAAGTAGGCATCGCACTCACGCCCTGAGCGCTCGCCGTGTCCGCACATACATCTACGTCTACTTTCAGAAATACAGCCCTAGGAAACTTCGCCGGCAGCTGCTCGAAGAAAGGAGAAATCCTCTGGCAAGGACCGCACCTGCCAACGCCAAGAAAATTTACTTACAAATTTTTCGACCATGACTTGGTAGTTTTGATAAATTATAGGTTACAACAAACCAAGTGGCAGTAAAATCCACAACGACCAGTTTGGTGCCAGCGTTGGCCATTTCGCTTTGGAAATGGGCTTCATTTTCAATCACTGTCGCTAAAACCATAATTTATTTTGTATTTGGTGAAGGATATTCGCCTAACCCTGTAACGACAACAACGGAACAACCGAGGAATGATAGGCAGGTACACCACTACCACAGATTATTAAGGTATGTCTAAAGACATTTCGCTATTTTTTTTAAATTCTGAATGTCGGCACTGGAACTAGTAAAAATAGTACGTCCAATATTTTTTACAAATAGTGATTGGTGGATCGAATTTAGGCAAAGGAACTTCTGAATAATACAGCCACATTTTTTTTAAATGATGGTTGGTTTTTTGATCCATACCAAGGACCTTTTACTAAAGCTTTAGTAAAAGGTCCTTGATCCATACTTACGACTATAGAACCATCGACAATACTGCCTAAATACATATATTTATTGACCTATTCTACTCGGTAAAACCATATTGCTTTTCACATGTAGTCGTATTGTTTTTTCTTAAATAAGGGGCCCGTTGCTCCATCTATTCTAACTGGCCAGCCCAACTAGTTGGGATACATTTTTTTTTCACTCGTCTTAACTTTTCAAAAACTTGTACAGTTATTCAGACAGCGCATTTTATTTACTTTTTATCTTTTAACGCATTGACTGCCACCAACGCATATATGCGTTTTCGTTACGTTAACCCAGTTATATGAGTTCACGCATATATGAGTTCTGAATTAACTGTACCTTACCTATGTTCGGAAGAGTAGAAAAAAAGCCATGTATCCCAACCGGTTGGGATAGCCAGTTGGCATAGATGGAAGAACCCTAAACAAGTAAACGTTGGCAATACGATAACATGTTAAAAGTAATATAGTTTTTCCAAATATAATTGAGCCGCTTCTAGAATACCATATTGTTTACGCCGTAGCTTATATCTTATATCTATTTGTGATTCGGGGTAAAGGCGCCAACGCGAATCCCGCAGATGTGTAAATAAAACCAATCCAAATATGTAATTATGTATATTTCTTAACAATATTACAGTTAAAATGTCTACCTATATTTTAGAACAATTAAGATTTTCCGAAGTGAGGACTCTGGGATCTGCTTTGACCTGGTTGGCTGCCATTCCTGTAGTCTGTTATAGGCGCCTCTGGAGATCCCACAACTGGTGCATATCTCTTCTAGAAGATAGATTATGCGGTTGCTGGACCTAATGAAGAAGGTGCATATTTATAACTTTGTACTAAGGCGCGGCTTTGTGTGACTCCACCGCTGCTTAACATACGGAGACGGTACGGAATGGTTCTGTCATGCGCCGTAAACGTCACGACTTTACGTTGACATTTACAGCACGTCACTGCGACTCAGTCAGCGTATTTTGAGCAGCAGCAGTGTGGCAGGTATGCATTGAAAGGGTACCGATACGATGCGTTACTGCGATTCCGTACTGTCTCCGTATTTTAAGCATTTTCAACATTTAAACTTTCACGCATTCGCGCATAATTTCCGCGCGTTTGTGCCCGAATATGGAGCGCCCATTAAACATTCCGTATAGGTACTAATAAACTGTAATTTATCAACAAAATACCAACAATAAGTAAGTATTGAAAATTTTAGGTCATACACCAAAAACATACCAATACATTTTTCCTTATAGGGTTTCGTATGGTCATCTTAACCAAGGCGCTGAGGGCTTAGGTTATCGGTTATTTACAGCATTAGAAATGCAGCCTTAATTAAAAGTATTATAAAAATACCAGTTCTGTTTTTTCACTTTCTTTTCTCGAAACAAAATGATGACAAAAGTGACATGACATGACAATTAGAAACTGACTTAACAGCTCAACAGCCACTTGGCGCCGATTTATTTATTTCGACGGCGGTGTCTATGATCTGGGCTGGTCTAGTGACAAAATATGGGTTAAACTAATCGACATACCAACTATAGACGCCGGGTTCCATTCAAAATTCTCTTCTAAAAATGTCCTAGGGCGTCCTTTACAAACTTCATACTTGTATAAAATCGCTGTCAAAGTAAAACATTCTAATTTAAATGGTATTGTATTAACGTAATGCTTAATTTTGCTTGAAACAAATTATCATCTTATGTGGCTTCGACTAGAGGTTATTTTTTTCACCTTATGCAGCTTCTACTAGCGGAGTGCCAATGTCACCGCGAACAGAGTACAAATGGAGTAGCTTTACACTTAACATTATTTCAGTTTTGACGTCTCACGTTTATATTAAACCACATGGGTTTAATATAAACAACAACTCAACGCTATTTTTTTATTATTCAAGATATGAATATAATATATACAATGTGCGCTCGAAAACCTTCATTTTTTTTACATAATAGCTACTTGAAAAACATATAGACTAGAAGTCTGTCTAATGAAAGCTGAACCTGGGAAAAGCGGCAAATTCAAAAAATCTTGATATGGTATTACCGATCAATGAAGGAATAAACGATATTGATACTTTTATTATTTTATTTATTTTGGTGGGCACAAAGGAAGAGGAAACGCGTACTATATTTTCATATATATTATTACGAGCGCTATATTTTGATGAAAAGCACTTTAGGTAAAATACGATGACAGTGACTGGAGCACATTTGGTTTTTCGAAATATATTTGACATGAAAATATAGTGATCTGCACGTGTAGCACAAGTTGTATTTTCTCGCTTGTCGCTCTGTGCGTCTCTATCGTAACAGACTAGATAGTAAGGGAGATCCGAGCGACAAACAAGTCACGAGCAACTTGTGCTAGTCGTGCTGTTGATAGATTTCATTGATACGAGAGGTTTTCGTCTGTGTCGCACACAGCATAATAAAACAATGATGATGAGGAATATTATATTCAACCTTTTTAATAAAGTAATTAGAGGTAACATTATTCTCATCACCCTTACACCTCTATCTAACGACAATTATATCTTGGAGAAGAAGCGCCGCAAGAAACTCCAGCAGATCATTTTTAGACACATCCAAATTAGACACCGTGGCCTTGTGAGGTCGCTTTTTTCCGGGAGTACTAAAGACACCGTTGTTTAATTTTCCCTCATTACTTATTCTTTTTAAAGATGAAACACTGATATCTGTAAGAAGAAAGAAAGTGTTAAATAAACAGAACACCATTTAGAAATACATTGTGTGGTTGCGCAGTACAGCCCCATTGTACAGTCCGACAGCCCTAAAAACATTTGGGTTTAGGTGAAATGAAATTGCATCGGTGAGGTTCTAATCGCAACGGTTTAAGAACAAGGAAGACTCATATAACCCGAACATCTTTTATATCTGGCCGATCAAAAATGACATTAAATAAATAGATAAGGTACTAAAGTGTACACATATTTATGAAATCGACTGTACAGTGTACATTTGGTTCATAAACAACAAAATGCTGTTTGCTCCGCACACAGAAAATACATATCAAATAATATGTTTATGATATCTTTTAACTAAACACCTCCTTATTGTTTTATTGAAACTATGAGTGTCAGTTACATTAATCATCTGTCTATTAAATTAATTTAATAAAATTGTGAATGCTAAGAGATTCAACATGATATAGGGACAGACAATAGGTACCTATACCTATTATATAGGGAAAGACAATGATAATGTTAGTAATTACCGGTCATTGAAGATACTTCTTCCAAATACTTCGTCTGAGTCTGGCAGGCTAACTCAGTTTCCTCAACCTCTTTCAGCTGCTTTACGTTTTCCAGCACACTTTTGTCAACGTGCACGTCCAGGTTTTCTGAAACGAATTTAATTTCGTTTAATTTCTTAATCTCATCGTATAATAGACAGAAAAAGGTAAATTAAACTTAGGATTGCACATAGAGAAATAAGAAGTATCAAAATGAACATGCCGTACTAAAGCCGTACTAACCTATAAATTTGGTCACCGTAACTAAACAATTAATTTTTTGCATCAATAATGCTTTTCTTTCTTCTTGTTTTTCTTTGTACTTCTGTATAATAGTATACAGAATCTCCCGGACACCGCCTCTTATCGTCGACGGCATGATTACTCCGTATTTTTATCAATTTAGATCTCGAATTGACAAGTTTCTAACAACAACAAAGTCCAAACGTCATATTAAATAGTGTTGCCAGACTCGTCAGCCAAGAAAAATCCAGGTTCACCTTTCATTAGACAGACTCTAACTTATCTCGGTGGCAAGAATCATGTGGCATTGCTATTGTGTAAGTACCACTTGACACTGGCTTGGATATATTTCATGTACCTGTTAGTCGCCAGAAAGGCAATTTCTAAGAGACCGGTCTCCATAGTCTCTGCCTATCCCATTGAGAGATAAATGTGAAGCTATGTATGTATGTATGTATGTTTAGTGGGTTTTAAAAGACGGTTTTTTATTTTCCATCAGCATTAACAAAATTTCGAGGCTCAAGATGGAGCGCCGTTAATCATTAAAAAGTTTTCCCGGTACTTCACCACCTACATGCATAGTAATGAATAAAAGCAGCTTCATATTTTCAATAGATAAATCTCATCACTGCCCGTTAAATAATATACGGCTATAGATTTCGGTGATGATTTTGGGTCTTCATCATTAGTTTCTCTTGACCGAGAGGTGTTTTTAGAATGCAAATCCATAATGTCTTTCAGAAAATAACAACATCGCTGTGTGTGCGTAAAACTTTTGAGGGATTTCTTTGATTCGTCATGGATCCCACCATTAGATTCTGACTGTATAAAAGGGTGGTCAAAAAATAAACAACTTTTATGCCTAAAGGATCTCACTTATCCGCATCTAAATAACTCCTGCAATATGGAATTCTATTGTCGCAAGTGAACGCACTTGCGACGATAGAATTCCATATTGCGCATTGAAATGGATCACCAGGAATACTAAAAATGTATATTTAATTTACGACCGCAAAAAATATTTAGTATTGAACTACTCCATAGATGCACTGTTCTGAAACAACCAATATATTGAGAATTGTTGGTCGGAAACTAAAATAAATTATTTTATTAGAATTACTTAGTTATTTATTCAGTAATTTTACGAATCGACATTTATTTACCGAAAGTAGGTATGAAATTCCGTCCGAAAGATTTTTGTTACGGTGATTAATTATTGTTGTTTCCGAAAGCGCATTGAAGCATTGTGACACGTGTCACTGTTGGCGCAGTAAGCTCCCAATTTAAAGTCAGTATATAGTCGCTGGGCCGTGTTTTGTTCTCTGACCCGTTATTCAGTTGTATTGTTGATCGAAGGTTAAACTGTAATATAACTCCGGAATTTGTCATCGATTTGACAGCGCGTAAGGTGAGTTTTTTTCTGTGAATGTTATAGGGCCGTGTGGTTGACAGACGCCTTTTCTGTGTTGCTTGTTTTTAAATGGATTATTGTTGCCATGCGCAAAAGACAGCTACAGCATAAAAGGCCTGCTACACGGTCGGGACAATCACTAGACACGACCAAGGTCAGAGGGACGCAGCTATGTGTCAGAATGAGATATTACGTCTTGTTCTTACAGGAGCACGTTTTATTAAGCTACAAGTTACAATTTTACAGGTCTAAACTAGCAACACTGATCAAATGGATGGTCGTTATTGGTCGTGGTGTCAACTTGTTGTAAGGTAACGGCACCTATCACCGTGGGAGTTAAGGTAGTTTTCAAATCAGAGCCAAAAATTAAGGGAATCAAGACACCCTAACGACCAAAAGGATTTTTTTTATAAAAGTGTGTTGATTGAACTTTTTAATTTGCACCTTTATGACCTCATTTTAGGTGATTATTTCGGATAAAATAAATATTAAACCCAAAAAGTCGGATTCTCCTATTACCGTGGTATTGGACGGGCTTTGACCCTATTACCGCGGATGAGGCTCCTATTACCGTGGGTAGAGGATTAATGTATTTTTGGTTCCGTACATTTAATATTTAACATTTTGTTTTTTGTTAGTAAATCTACTAAATCACATTTGTAATTTCACCGAAATTTTTGAAATACAAAATAAACATACACTTAATACTATTATTCTAGTTTTCGACAGACTAATATAAAAATCCAGTCTACCAAATAAGCGTTGTACCATCAGTTAATACAACACTTTCCAAGAGGGTAAACTTTACTATCAAAAACATCTTAATTTTATTAAGGAATCCGGACTACGGTACCCTAAAATTGATATTTCATTTACTGTCTCGCGGTAATAGGAGATAGTATGGGATCCTAACTCCGACCCATAAAAAATCTAAATACCTCGGAACTAGGTTCCCATACATCCTATTACCGAGGGTTATCTTTTCTTACCCTCGGTAATAGGATAAATTCACGGTACTATAAAACCTCATTCCGACCCATAAAAAAATTAAGCCATCGTGACGTTTATTAAACAAATAAAAACTTAACATTTTAACCATCTAATAAAACAAAACTCATAAAACTAAAAGAATATCTTTAAATTATATCTTTATATAAAAACGACTCAAACATTTAAGGGTTTCTATGAAAACAAGTAATATAGTGCACAAGTTTATAGTAAAAAATAAGGCCTTTATTAGTATTTTTCATACCACGGAAATTGCTCTTTAACTGCTTAGATATATAAAGTTTTTTATAGCACTAAAAAAAATAATAACCAACGGCAGATATAAATAATAAAGGCCATTGAAACTAAAGTACCATTTTTGCTATTACCGTGGTATACCTCGGATTAAGGAGCCATAGCAAAAAACGAAACCGATTACCGCGGTATTTAATATTCTAATTTTAACGTATTTCCAGACAAAAACACACATTAATAGTACTTGGAAGTCGCAAAGAAAACAATAAACAATAATTTAAAAATCTTAGCATTAGGATAGTCATTACAACTATTACGCAAATCACTAAATAAAATGTGGGTTTACTTACGTGTGGCGTTTCGCGTTTGTATGGCATAACCTGCTCCTGCGCCGGCGTCGCGGATACTGGCGGTTTGCAAGTTGTTTATTTGATGCATAAACACTAGCGCTAAAAAAACCGATAGTCTACAAACTACGCTTTGCTCGTGTAAAATAAGTTTCTTAGTGAGAAAATCGACTTGTTCATAAAACGCATTTTTAAAAATACCGTGTTAATTGGTGTCGATTTTGGGGGGAGCGGTAATAGGTGCCCTTACCTTAGCCTGTAAATTGTAATTTGTAGCTTTATAAAACAGGCCACAGATAGCTGTATCCATCTCGGTTGGCCCGACCGTCTAATCGTGTAGAAAACCTTTAAAGCCATGTAGTTGTTTTTATATATGTATAAGCCCGTAGAGGGAGAATAGACTAGAGTAGGCATTGGACTAGGTACAGTCAACAGCATAAATAAGTGATCATTTATGTACCTTGTCACTTTAACGTCGTGTTTGAAATGTCATACAAAATTGTCAAACGATGGAAAGCGACAAGGTACATAAATGATCACTTATTTATGCTATTGACTGTAAAAGGCTGAGATACGTGTATACATATTTTCAGAACCGCGAATGCAATATGGGGTCACCATTTGACATTCGCGGCACTGAACGCCGAACGACGAATATTACTTATGTATAAACGAGATGCACTTACTCTTACCTGTCCCTCTCTCCCGTATACGTTTGGCACAAAAAATTGTGGCAGACAAACCTGAACAGCGGATGCGTATAGGAAGAGTTTCTTGCTGTTTTCTGAGTTTTTTCGCAAATTAATAGTATACGTGTCGTGTGTCGTCAAGAACAGTGTCGTGATGATGGGCGAAAATACGAGAACATAAGCTTTCATTCGTAAGTGGATACATTATACTATTGTTGCGGTCTTTTAAATCCTGATTGACAATGTAAACAACTAAGTATTTGAAATAACGTCTCCTAGTTACATTTTAACATAAAAAAGGACCAGTTTTCAGATTAATAATATAATTTAAAAAAATACGCTAGCCGTGCGATTTATGTTAATAACGATATTACACTGTAACCCGTGTGATTGCGGACATTTAAATTTTGTCGTGTAATACCAATTTTGTGCTGTCATTCATTTAAAATGCATTTTACCCAACAAACGGGGTAATATAAATAATTGTTATATATAACAAGTTTTGTGGATAAGACATAGTATGTTTTTGCGAATTAAGTTTTATGATCCCTGAAATTTATTTTATTACATTTGCGAAATATTAGTACATTTTTAATATTTTTCAGATACCCATCTGATACTGAAGCATTGAAGGCTTGCTTTGGATTGAAGCTACAGGTCGCATAAATTGGCAACCAACAAAGTTTTCTCGTATCTGCTCAAAACACTTCGAAGCGCATTGTAAATATAAATATTACTGAACCTTCTGTAACAAATATTTGTATAAATAAACATTTATACAAACTTGAAGTGGCATTCTAATTGTAGGCATTTCAGACCTATACTCGAAAATCTAATTAAAGCCCAAAATCCTAAGCTCAACGGGCACATTCGATGTGATTACTGCATTTTGCTTTAAGTGTAGGTATTTTTATCATTAAAACTTACCCTTATATTACTAATTACAGAGGTCTTATTCATGTTTTTATGAAATAATGTTAAAAGAACGCAATAATCAAGATGGAAACTGCCAGATTTTGGTCATTAATTAGATTTTCGAGACTAAAAAATATTATTACTGTACCTAGATGTTTTGACCGTTCGATATTGTATCTTTCGATATTCAAAGGTTAGGAGGTTGCGAATCTGATTTAAAACAGTAAGCAACGCCGTATGAAAATTGTAGTGAATTATGTTCTAATACCAATGTTACAATCACGAGGATTATATTTCCGACTCGCAATCAACCGGTTGAGTCAGGTAAAAAGCAGCTATTCGGGAAATTTAGCAAATTGTTGGCCGCTCAGAATGGATTGCACACAGTAGCGGCAAAAAGTCTATCATATTCAGCTTTTTCCTCGTGGCCAAACTGATTTGCCAAACTGGTTTGGCCACGGGGAGTTAATATTCCTTGTGGTCAAACTGTGGATTATTTAAACAAATGTCTACACCCGCTATTTTAAACGTTTTATAGATAAAATGAAACAGACATCAGTTAGCCAATATTAAAACTGGATTACGGAGAGTAGACTGGCCGAAATTCAGGGGCTGACTCGTGGTCACACCGTTTTAGTCGGTTATTCGTCAGAAATCATTTTTATTCCGCAAAAGTAGGTAGGTTAGGTTCGTTAGGTATCTTAAGATGCCCGAAGGGCAAATCGCTCAGAAATAGGAGCCCTGCCATAGGCAGGGCTCCGTCGAAAGGCACTGGTGTGGCAACCTGGTGTGACGACGAGTCTGCACCCTATATTATACAGGAGGAAGACAATTTTGAGTTTGGCCACGAGGAATCGCATTTCCTCGTGGTCAAACCAGTTTGGCAAATTAGTTTGGCCACGAGGAAAAAGGGTCATATTCTACTTTTTTTGTCATAATTTTTACATCACGCCTAATAGGACCAATATGAAAACTAAATATAATAGTAGATTAAATCCCAACTAGAAATACTTATTTTGTTGGTATTATTTTAAACTACCTTTTTTATTTTTTACATCATTAAAATAATAAAGTTTATTGAAAATTCCATATATTGGCAAATTAAGTGTAATAACAACAAAAGTACATATTTTTTTTCAACTAAATGTCTTAATTGGAGTTAGTACTTGGTACTGAAGCCATTTGCATTTATGACTGCTTGGCATCGTGGTGGGATAGATTCGATAATTTGCAATAAGAGAATTTGGGATTCTTTCCCACTCTTCCTTTAATTGCTCGAATGTTTGATCCAGATTAGAAGCTCTCCGCAAACTCACACGAATATTCAGCTTCTCCCACAAATGCTCTATAGGGTTCAGGTCCGGACTTTGGCTGGGCCAGTCCAAAACTCTTACTCTTCGTTTATCAAACCACTGTTTCACAAGCTTAGATTAATGTTTAGGGTCGTTATCTTGTTGAAATATAAATGATTTGCCGAAATTCTGGCGTGCCCAAGATAGGAAAACGTCTTGTAATATTTTTTCATAAACTTCCTTCGTCATGATGCCGTTAAATAATGTAATGGACCAACTCCACTTGCACTAAAACAGCCCCATACCATGAAAGATCCTCCGCCGTGCTTGATTGTAAGGATTTGGTACTTTAGATCGTAGCGAGCATTGTTTGGACGTTGAACGTAGTTAATTCCATCGGTTCCAAAAAGCAAAAAACTGGAATTTGTCACTCCATATGACTTTATTCCACATATCCGCAGTCCAACTAAAATGTTCTCTTACATATTCCAATCTAGCTGTCCGATTCTTCTTGGAAATCAAAGGTTTCTTGACAGGACGACGAGCACGGAGTCCATTTTCTATCAGACGATTTTTAACAGTGCGTATAGACATAGAAACTGAATCTCCACATGATATCTCTCGTCTTATGTCCTTTGCCGTGTGACCTGGGTTGTCTCTCGCCAATCGTAAAATGTACCAGTCAGTCAAACGCGAGGTGCAACGTGGTCGACCAGGGATTGTGGGCTTTTTGACACATCCATGCAGCTTTTCTCATTTTAAAACTTTCGAAATAGTAGATTGAAGTTGATTGCGTCGTGCCATTTTCATTCATTTCATAGCCCATTGCTACAGTTAAGTTTTTGTTTCCAAAAGGTCTCCCCATGTTACTGGGAACTTTTTGATCATACCAAATTAGAGCATACAAATAATAACTATAGCAATTTACTAATATTTTAAAATAACCGGAAAGGACGCTTAATCACAAAGAAAATAAAAAGACATCAGGTTTTTTTTTTTTTGAATGACAGGCATGTAAATAGGCCATAAACGCCTTAATATACCTAACCTTCTTATCTGATATTCTTTGACGTGAAGTCTAAATTTCGTAAATTAATAAATTTATTGTGAGCAAATAGCAATATGATACTTTTTGTCGCTACTGCATACCCTACAGTTGTATTATATGCATACGTCGGACTCCAGCGGGCATTTTCGTGGCATGTCAGAATGATAGGTAAGGTTCGCATATCAATCAATTCACTTTCGAGTATTTGTACTTAGTATTTGGTACCTAGTATTTATAATGTGAATTTCCAAATATCATAGCAACTAACTGCGTTATTTATAAACGTACTTGGACTACACATAAGTCAAAATGGCGAAAAAGTTAACAACAACAACAACATCAACATTATATTTTTTGGGCTTCATATTAACTTTACATATTAAGCAATATATGTGACCTTTCAGTGACTTAAGTTCGGAGTGCTGTCGTAGTATCGTATCCATTGCAATACATAGATATGCAAATTAACAAATAAAGCAAATCTTTCTATTGATTAGACTGCACTCTACCAACAAATATAAGTATGAACAACAGTCATAATGACGCATGTCAGCTATTTATTTGTTTTTTAAGTGGCCACTTCAGTGGGCTATCAGTCATCACTTCAAAGAGTATTTACACATTAAAGATGAATAAATGATAACGGGTACCTAACTAATTTAATTAACTATGTTACAAATACTAGGTACATTATATTATAATACTCGTAAGTTAAGATTTTTTTGTAAACCTTACCTTGCCCTCAAACTGCCCCCTATAGTCCGACGTATGATTATATGTATTGATACTATCTCCATCTCAAGGATAACCGCCGGGCCTAGTCTAATCTATACTCTGTTTACGTATTAACCTGACAAGATTTTATTTGGCCTCCGCCATATTGTGCATTTTCAGCGGTACTAATATATTTGACTGGCACGGAGTGCTCTTTGACAACCAGGGGCCCATTTATCAAACGCTTGTAACTTGTATTACAAGCGGAAGTCTCTTTCCAATAATATGTATTACTTAATAAGAGCCTTCCACTTATATTACCTATACACGTTACAAGCTTTTGATAAACAGGCCCCTGACGTCAAACGTCATCGAATGTCACGTTCACTGATACTCGTTCTTTGGTTTCTCCTTCCTTGTTTCCCCTGACTCAAGATTCCTCGGCTCCCTCATCTCCTGGTTTTCCTGTCTCTCCCACACATTCTATTCATGAGGTTTCTCACAAAAAAACAGACTTTGTTCCTCGTCGCCCTGCTCCAGTGATGGAGAAGGGCTATGACAAAGCTGCTCACAATGCGATCATTCACTCTCCAAAATCATCTCAAATTAACGGCTGTGCTCTCAATGACTCTGATCCTGATTTTACTCCGAACGATAACCTTATTAAGCTGCTTATCAGCACATTAGTGAATCTTCTTTCGAAGTTCTCTGATGCTATACCGAACAATGTCTCAGAATTGCTGAATCAATTGACGTCTGTCCTTAAGGTCAATAATGGCTTATTCAGCCATTCAATGGAATTGTAGAAGAAATCGACGCAAAAAACATGAAATCATTCATCTCATTAATAAATTTAATCCCTCAATTCTTGCCATCTGGGAGAAATGGTTAAAGCCTGGGTCTCTTTTTAGGGTTTCAGGTTTCTCATGTTTTCGGGATGACAGTGTGATGGTTGGAACGGTTGTGCCGTTCTTATTAAACGTTATCTTCCCTTTTCTTTAGTTCGTATCGTATCCCTAATCATTCTCCAGGTATAAATATTGTTGCTGTAAAACTTTTTAATTCTATTTTTATTTCCCTTTATTTTTATTCCACACCCAAATCTTACAATTATTGCTGAATTAGACTCAATCCTTTCCTCTCTCTCGGGCCCTTTTGATGTCATAGGGGATTTTAATTGCAATCACACTTTGTGGGGTTCTCATTCCAGTGATTACAATTCTCCTTATCTTTTAAGTGTCTTTGACAACATTAATTTGTGCCTGCTGAACGCTGGCTCTCCTACTAGGATATCATCCCCTTTACAAAACCCTAGCTCTGTCGATTTAACTCTAGCATCTCCTATCTTGGCTTCTGAGCTCTCCTGGAGGGTTCTCTCCCACTCTCATGGTAGCGATCATTTTCCTATTCTTATTTCCTTTTCTTCTGATGTGTCAGTTCCGATTTTATCTTTCCCTCCTCTCCTTAAGTATAGAACTGGAAACGCTAATTGGCCTGAATATTCTTCTTTGGGCTCTAATGAAGTAGCTCTCCTTCCTCCTCTCTCTTCTGATAATTTTCTGGAGTTGTATTTAAAGTTTGTCTCAATTTTAATACTGTCAGCTAATTCTAATATTCCTATTAAAAGCTCTTCACTTCAAAGGGCTTCCTCTCCTCCGTGGTGGGATGCTGATTGTACTTTAGCTATAAAAAAAAGAAATGAGGCTGAAGATGCTTTTGCTGGGGACAAGTTCCAGGTTTCCAATGCTCGATGCAAGCGTTTGTTATCTCATAAAAAACGTCTTGGTTGGACCCGTTTTTGTGATAACTTGTCTCCTCGTTCCCCCTCTTGCTTAATATGAAAGAACATCAAAAGATTTCGTGGATACTTGTCTGATTCGAACCTTCTGTCTAATGATCCGTCTAGTTGGTTGGAGAGATTTTTGGATAAATTAGCGCGTGCTTTTGTTCCGCCGGAAGATTGCTTCCCTCCATCTTTGTCTCCTTCTTCTTCTGACAGTATGGATGCTAATTTTCTTTTCGGGAAATTTCTTGTGTTGGATCATATTCAAGATTCTTATCCGGGAATAGATGGAATTCCTTATTCTACTTCCGCTACTAAGGCAAAAACTGATACAATTAAGTTTGCCGGTGAAGATGGTACATGTCATTTGCAATCTTTTCATGGCTCCTATCTCAGTTCGTTTTCGAGGTTCTTTGTTACCTCCTAGAACCAATTGGAAGGGTCTTCCTCAGGGTTCTGTATTAAGTCCAATTTTATACAGTCTTTATACCGCTGACCTAAGTAAATCAGTTGATTGCTTTTGTAATATTTTGCAATATGCTGATGATATTGCTCTCTACTTTTCCTCCAGCTCCTTTTCTAAGTGTTCTCAATCTTTTAACTCCGCTCTAGGTTACTTAAACTTGTGGCTTTGATCCAAGGATCATGGTTTATGTCTGCCTCTAAGAGTTCTGTTGCGGTTTTTACTAGAAAAAGGCAGGTTCCTGTTATCCATATTTTTCTTGAGGGGATATTGCTTCCTGTGTCTAATTCTGTTAAATTTCTAAGTTTAATTTTAGGTCTTGATTTAACTGGGATCCCTTACTTGAATCACATTAAGGTTAAATGTGAAAAAAACGTTAATGTTATGAGAGCTTGGCGGGGTGCTCATCCCTACTCTCAAAAGCTTTTGTATAATGCTCTAACGGTAGGATGGTAAGTATCTCGGAGACTCTTAAATAAATCGCTTTCTTCAAATATTATATTTTTGGAAATAGAAAGATTTACAGAAATATATTTAAATAAAAAATAAAAAATATATATAATGAAATAGCGAGACACGGGACTCGTGTCTGCGCTTATCGAAATTTTCTAGAGACCCAATTATAGATCCAAATGCCAATAGATCATTGACAATTTTGAATTTGGAAAGAATTTAAACGAAATGTAAAAGTGGCCAGGTACGCAAAAAGGAGGTTGTAACAACCTCGTTACAATACCCGGGCTGGCTTGGAAAGAAAAATCCTGAGCTTAAGTGAAGGATCTTTATTACATACTTGGGTTCGTATAAAAATGAACTTAAATTAAATGGTGGAGGTTGAGATGAATGATGAGGTGAGTGAGGTGAGAATGTAATATATAGTGGGTATGTACAGTGGGAAGTAATCTATTACTTTGATTATGTTCCTTCCATTCATCATTCAATCACAGTTATGGTCGCATATATCGCAGCTCATAACACCATTCATTTAGAGTTTTCTTTTATAGATTAAGTAGAGATATACTCCACAGGAGGTCTCGTAATAATGTAGGCTTTATTAGGGATCTGTCACCAACCGCTGATGTAGTCTAAGATGATAAAGTACTTATATACAAGTATTCTATAAAAAAAAATCTCACTTAGAGAAGCATTCCGAAAATGTAAAGTTTAAGTTTGAGTAATCAACCACTTCAGGGTTAAAAATAAAACAGGACTAAAGGCTTATTTAGAGAGTAGTCAACAACTCTACAAAAAAAAATTCATTAGGTAATTATTATGCTCTAAAAAATAGAACAAATTTAAGATATGAAAATAATGCTTTAGTGAATGAACGTGAATAAATAATGATACCTAAATTAGACCTTAAATTATACATTATACCGAATTAGAAAGAAAGAGAAAAGTATTTCGAGAAATTGGTATTTATATTAACATATGTTAAGGTTAAGGTTTTTCGAGCTTGGTTTTATGTCTCTAACGTGCCAATGTCCTAGAGGTTTACCAAACAAATCTGAAAGTTCGTAGACAAGGGAAGAAATCTTTTTAGTAATAACGCATTTAATAAATTTAGGAGCGAGTTTAGCCGAATGGTATTTATCTGAAGAACTACCTAATGGTAAGTATAGTTCCGTCTCCAAACTATATCATTCTCTTTGTAGTCTATCTTCTGGTGATGTTTATTGCATTAATTTGGTGAGCATGGTGAAGTCGGTCTTGAACTTCAGAAATAATTGGGCTTAGAGAACCGAAGTTATCAGCAAATTCGTCTCGGGGAGCAAATATAATGTCAGATGGAAGGTCTTTAGTCTTATAAACGGAACCACAAGTGACTGGTTCTCGACCGAAAACAAGAAAAGCTGGAGTATATTTAGTGGATTCATTAACTGAGGTGTTAATTGCAAATTTTATCTTGTGTATGTTCAAGCAAGTCCCATGTTCTATGATTATCGTATAAAAATGAAGAAATCGCTGTAATTATGGTTTTATTATAACGCTCTGTTGAGCTGTGTTGGTGCCGGCAGAGAATAGCACCACCCCATCTCTTCCCGTGGGTGTCGTAAGAGGCGACTAAGGGATAAACCGGAGGATGGGCAGCTGCGTCCTCCGCGGACTACATGGTATAACTGTGGTCGCCGACCCGCCTGCCAAGCGTGGTGACTACGGCATTTCCCCCCCCCCCAATGGATTAACAAAAACAGCCCAGACCCCTAGTCCCCGGCGCGGCGGCCCCGCTATTCTTGGCTCCGGTAGCGGCCATGGTAACGGCGGGCGGGGGGTGCTTTAGGTAATCTCTGGCAGAGACCCGGCTACCAGAAACGACGACCTTTGGCCCTGGCAACATACAACTGCCGAACATTGCGGACCGACGATAAGTTGCTGGAACTGGAGGAGGAATTGAGCAAGTTACGATGGGGAATCATAGGTTTGTCAGAAGTCCGTAGAGAGGGGGAGGACATGATAACCCTGAAGTCCGGTAACTTGCTCTATTTCCGGGAGGGCGACCACCAGTCCCAGGGAGGTGTCGGGTTTATCGTCCACAAGTCCCTCGTGAACAACGTGGTGAAGATCGAGAGTGTGTCGAGCAGGGTAGCATACCTTGTACTCAGAATGACCCAACGATATTCGTTGAACAACATTCGTACAGGTATATACTCCGACCGCGACACTCTCCGACGATGAGGTGGAGGCTATGTATGAGGATGTTTCCTGAGCCATGCATAGCTTCAAAACTCACTTCACGGTTGTTATGGGGGACTTCAATGCAAAACTGGGCAAACGAGACGGTGAAGAGCAGAGAGTGGGGAATTTTGGAGTGGGGCGTAGGAATCACAGGAGCCACCTACTGGCCAGTTTCATGGAGAAGGAGGGACTCTATATGATGAACTCCTTCTTCAGAAAACGTGAGCATAGGAAGTGGACCTGGATGAGCCCTGATTGTGTAACGAGGAATGAGATAGACTTTATCATGTCGACGAAAAAGCACATATTCAATGATGTCTCCGTGATTAATGCGGTTAAAACCGGGAGTGATCACCGTATGGTACGAGGCTCATTGAATATCCAGTTCAAGCTTGAAAGGTCTCGACTGATGAAGTCTACGCTCCGCCCGGCACCCGCTCAGCTCCAAAACCCCGAGAGCTTTCAGCTCGAACTTCAAAATCGTTTCGAGTGCCTTGGTAGCGACGTGGACGATTACAACGACAGGTTTTTGGAAGCTGTCCAAACGGTCGGGTCTAAGTTCTTCAAGATCCGCCGTAATAAAACCAGCAAGTTCTCGGACTCCACGCTTAGGCTCATGGAGGTGAGGCGCGAGATGATTCTGCAGTCCTCTGGTGACGCTTATCGTTATCGGCAGCTCAACAGACAGATCTCGAAGTCTCTGAAGCGTGATATACGCCGATTCAATACTAAAAGTATTGAAGAGGCTATTGAGCGTAACAGGGACTCTAAGCTGTTTGCCAGGGACCTGTCTGTTGGCCAAAGCCAATTGATGAAGCTGAAAACCGACGACGGCAGAGCCATTTCATCCAAATCTGAGCTATTGGCGGAAGTTGAGAAGTTTTATGGACAGCTGTACACGACAACCCGAACACACGTCGGAAATCTAGCTCAAGACCCGAGGGCTAGATTAACCCGACACTATACCGAAGATCTCCCCAACGTTAGCATGTACGAGATTAGTATGGCCCTCAAACAGCTTAAGAATGGCAAAGCCCCTGGTGAGGATGGAATTACAGCCGAACTCCTGAAGGCGGGTGGTAAACCCATCCTTAGGGCCTTCAGACGCTGTTCACCACGCTGTGCTCCACGAAGGGAGAACGCCGAAAGCATGGAACAGAGGTGTGGTGGTTCTCTTCTTCAAGAAAGGAGATAAAACTTTGCTGAAGAATTATAGACCCATCTCACTTCTGAGCCATGTTTACAAGCTGTTTTCGAGGGTCATCACAAATCGTCTCGCACACAAAGCCGGTTTCCGGAAAGGCTATAGTACCGTAGACCACATACATGCGTTGCGGCAGGTTATACAGAAGACCGAAGAGTATAACCCCCCCTTTGCCTTGCATTTGTGGACTACGAGAAAGCATTCGATTCGATCGAGACATGGGCTGTGCTGCAGTCTCTCCAGCGGTGGCAAGTTGACTACCGATATATCGAAGTGCTGAAGTGTCTGTACGAAAACGCCACTATGTCCGTCCGACTACAGGACCAGAGCACGAAGCCTATTCCTCTGCAGCGGGGAGTCAGACAAGGAGATGTGATCTCTCCGAAGCTGTTCACCGCTGCATTCGAGGATGCTTTTAAAGTTCTGGACTGGAAAGGACGAGGCATCAACATAAACGGTGAGTACATCACTCACCTTCGATTCGCGGACGATATCGTAGTCATGGCTGAGACCATGGAGGACCTCAGTGCAATGCTCGCTGACCTCAGTAGAGCTTCCGACCGAGTGGGCTTGAGAATACAATACAATACAATACAATACAAAACACTTTACTGAACACCAAACAAAACATAACAGAGATCCAGTAAAATTAAAACAAAAACAACAGGTAAACTACAGGCGGTCTTATCGTTAGTTAGCGATCTCTTCCAGACAACCTTAACAGGGACATGGTGTCGAACAAAAATATTTTACACAGTAGGTGGCGCAGACTTCACGCAAGCAATAACAAGACACTTTTTGTAAATAGATAGGTAAATATATACGAATACATACAAGATATAAACTATAAGCATAAATAAACAAATAATTATAAATAAATACCAATATATCCACATCATAGAAAACAATAAAAAGACAGCCACACGATAGAAATTGACGGAGACAGAACAATTATGACTGCGACAAAAAATACTCATGAAGAAGTTTCTTAAAGATAGGTAAAGATTTAGCCCGCCGCAACTCCACAGGAAGGGAGTTCCACAGTCGGACAGCTTGAAAAGTGAAGGAATTGTTGTAGAACTTAGATGAAGAGGAAGGTACAGTTAATAAACAATTTTGGGAACAACGAACTGATGTAAAAAAGTTAAAACGCTCCTTGAGGTAACGGGGGGTAGCAGGGATAAACAGAACACAATAGAGAAGATTAAGAATATGAAAGTACCGGCGAAAACGTAGGTATAGGAACCCACTTGAGTTGCGAATGAAAATTAGAGACGTGGTCATATTTGCGCAAACCAAATATGAACCGAATGCATAAACTCTGAATACGCTCAAGTTTGTTAAGCTGCTCCTCGGTAAGGTCTAAATAGCACACATCAGCATAGTCTAAAATTGGGAGAAGTAATGACTGAGCAAGCGCAATTCTAGTCGCGAGAGGGAGAAAGTTACGAAGCCACCGAAGAGACCACACTGACGCAAACATCTTCCTACTAATCTCGTTAACTTGAGGAACCCACGACAAGGTACGGTCCATAACGATACCCAGGTTCTTAACTTGGTGATAAGGAATTAGAACACCATCGAAAAAAACAGGCGGGAGACTTGCAAAGTCAACTCTGGATAAAAAATTAGGACTGCCGATAATAATAGATTGAGTTTTAGCAGGATTTACCCTCAAACTACTACTCCATTGCAAGATGCGAGCTAAATCGTTGTTCGTGGTATAGATTACAGAGTCGAGTTCGCCCGAAGCGCCGTGAGAGTAAATTTGCAGATCGCCGGCATAAAGCTCATAGGAAGAGAGAAGGCCATGCGTGATAGAGTTGATGAAGACAGAACAAACGAAAGTCATAGACAAGACGAAAGTCATGTCCAATGTCCATGTCGCGCCAACTCGTCGGAGGCCCTGCGCTCGAAGTTGTTGACGAGTATATTTACCTGGGACAAACGGTCCAGTTAGGTAGGTCCAACTTTGAGAAAGAGGTTACTCGTCGTATCCGACTCGGCTGGGCAGCGTTCGGGAAGCTTCGCAGCACCTTTACGGCCAAATTACCGCAGTGTTTGAAGTCAAAAGTCTTTGACCAGTGTGTGTTGCCGGTGATGACTTACGGATCTTAGACGTGGGCGCTAACAATGGGCCTCATAAGGAAGCTCAAAGTCACTCAGAGGGCTATGGAGAGGGCTATGCTCGGGGTTTCTCTGCGTGATAGAATCAGAAATGATGATATCCGCAGTAGAACTAAGGTTACCGACATAGCCCTAAGAATAGCTAAACTGAAGTGGCAGTGGGCGGGGCACATTGCTCGCAGGACTGATGGCCGATGGGGTCAGAAGGTTCTGGAGTGGCGTCCGCGGACCGGAAGACGAGCTGTAGGTAGGCCTCCAACAAGATGGAGTGACGACCTCGTCAGGATCGCAGGTCTGTTATTTCATGACTCGTGAATTGAGGACCATTGACTAATATAATAGTTTCTGGTATTCCATAAGTCATGAAAACGGAGTCTTCTAAAATGTGCTTTATAGCGGGAGATGTGGAATTTTAATGGAAAAATAAGGCAATATTTTGAAAAGCAACAGGTTACTACAAAGATATATCTATTATGTTTGTAAGTTTTTGGTAGAGGACCTCTATAAGATCTATGGATAAACATTGAAAAGGGCGGGAACATTGTTTAGGTTTTCCCATTAAACCGATTTTTGGCTGATTTTGATATTTGTGAGCCAAGCAAGTCTCACATTTAGAAATGAAATCAGATACGTCTCTGTACATTCCGGGCCAAAAGTATTTTTCTTTTAACCTTTGATAAGTTTTGAAAGTTCAAACATGAGCACAAGTTGGTGTTGAATGATTTTCGGTTATTATTGGGATTCTATATTCTTTTGGAATTACTTGTTTCCAATTGTATTCTGATCTTAAAGGGGTGTTAGAACGTGAGTATTTATATAGTTTGTAATTAACGATAATATAATCTGGGGTGGAGGTGGGATTGGAACTGCAGCTCGAGTAGAGAGATATACACGGTGTAACACGAGAAAACTGAATAATTTTAACAGTGTGTTCCTAAGGCCGTAAGAAACAAAAAAGATTATATGAACCCAGGTCGAAATATGATTTTAATTTTTGTTATGTTTTCATACATAATAAATTAATTATTTTTCCTACACCAGTAAATCAACGCCTTAGGATAAGCTGGCAACGTTTCTTATTGTTATCTCTTTTCATTAGAAGAGGCAGACATACTCATAGAGCAATTTCCTTGTCAAACAAATCGTTTCAAAGCAGGATTTACGTACAAATGCAAACGAAACTTCTTACTACGTTTGCAATTGTTATCTCTTTCCATTAGAAGAGTTAAGTAACACTTGGAGTCAGGCATTATTGTTTTAAAGCAGGATTTACGTAAAAGTGCAATCGGAACTATTTACTAATAAGTTACCTATTTAGACATGCATCATGACTATCGCAGAGAGATTTACACTTTCGCAAAGTTAAAAATATTGTAACAGCCTCATTCGATTAAATTGGTGGTTATTTTTGCCCCAAACACTACGAGGACCAGGTAATTCTAGCTGTTTATTTAATCAAATAGTTCTAGGGCCTTATGAATAGGCCAAGAACTAGGGTTCATTTACTATTCGCTCTTGGATTCTCCAATGGTTGCGACAAGGCGTTGGCTACAAAATTAATTATGAAATGAACAAGTGGCCATGGCCTACCAGCAGTAAGCCAGTAAAAGTAAGCAAAATATTACTGAGACTAAATAAATTAAATGGATTTTTTTAAAGCAAAGTCTACAAAAAGTAGCCCAGAAACAGTTATTTTGAACTGTCATGGGTACTCCTTACATCAAACTGAAAACTACTGGCCACTTCATTCCGCAACCATAATGACATTAATGACTTACATTGCGTCATTGACATTGTTGTTATTGATATAAGATTTGTACGACGTACATTTTGATTTTCACAACGTAACTTTTATTATCTTGTACTGGTATTTATTATCTTGTCAGCCTTATCTAGTTGTTAAACTAGGCATAAGACGTTACAAAGTGTCTTCAGAAATAATGAATGTTAAATTGAAGGATTGACTTATGGAACGGAGACGTGGTCCCTCACAGTGAGCCTTTTAAATAAACTCAGAGTTACTCAGCGTGCTATGGAGAGAGCTGCTCGGAGTTTCTCTACGGGATATAATCAGAAATGAAGAAATCCGTAGAAGAACCAAAGTCACCGACATAGTTCTCAGAGTCTGCAAGCTGAAGTGGCAATGGGCTGGACACATTGCTCGTAGAACTGATGGCCGGTGGGGTGTTAAGGTTCTCGAGTGCAGACCACGGACCGGGAGACGCGGTGTCGGTCGGCCCCCTACTAGATGGACCGACGACCTGGTGAAAGTCGCCGGACACCGGTAGATGCAGAAGGCGTGTGACCGTTCGTGGTGGAAGTCTTTGGGGGAGACCTACGTCCAGCAGAGGACGTCCCCGGGTTGAAATGATGCAAATAAAAGTATCTATGGTATGCTTTTACTTAATAAATAAAATAAAAGAATTTTGTGTATTATTTCGTATAATTTGTGGATAACATGAATTGCATAAGTAAGATTAATTAGTAATTACAATAATAAAACGAAATGTTTACAAAATTAACTCGCAACAAGACTGTCTACTCCTGTCGACAGTATTCATTCATAAACAAATAAAAATAAACTGCATATCATAAAAATATTACATCCATTAAGATTCCGTTAAGTACTTACCATCTGAGGCCCGTGGCAAATTCATTGGATGGGGCCCTCTCAGTAAAATCGTCATGTTACTCCTGAGCTCGCAGCCTCTCGGGCCGGAAGGCTGTCTCGGGCCGAGGGGCCTCTCGGGCTGGGGGCCCGTGGCATTTTGCCGACTTGCCACCCTGTAGTTACGCCACTGGTATGTACCCAGTGCGTTGCTGTCGGTGTCTTTCTTACACTTTGCTACTTGATACTCCAACGAACTGGTAATAGCACGAATACTTTTAATCCGTCGGCTTCATCATTATCACCATTTCTTCAGCCTGTTACCGCCACTGGTGAGCACTCGAGTACGCCATTCATCCCGAATCCCGATCATATGCTGTACTAATCTAATCCAAAATTGATGCGGCTTGCTTTCAGTAATTACAATGTTCCAAGATTTGTGAAAGTTTCTTCATATTTGTTTTTTTTTGTCATAACATTCAATTGAATATTGGATTATTATTATTAATTTATCGATATTTTTATGTTTTTGGAGAAAAAATATTAAGCTGACGTTGACATGTAAACATACTAATGACGGTTCTGAATGAAAGAAAAAATCAATTTACAGTCAACTTAGACGTGGCGGGCTCGCAACGTCGCAATTGTAAGGGTGTTTTGTACTGGAGATTTCATTACGACTTTTTTAAACATAAACGCAAATATCTCAAAAACCAAGCTGAATCTAGCAAACATTACTTATACGACAATTTTAACTCCAAATAATGTCTGGAATACGCTGTTAAAATTATTCGGTTTCCTCGTGTAACACCGTGTATACCATGGATCATCTGTATGAGAACTTGAATAAGTTATAAAACTTATTGGAACGGATCTTGATAGGGTATCTGGAATTAAATGGTCTTTACCACGTTTATGTTTTATTTCAAAGTTAAAAGCTGATAAGCGAATACTCCATCTGGCGAAACGTCCAGTTGGATTATCGAGGTGAAGAAACCACTGAAGAGCTGAGTGATCAGTATATACGGTGAACTTTTGACCATTGTCTAGGTAACAACGCCAATGTTCAAGTGAGACAAGACAACGCTTAAAAGTTCGCTCTCTGTAATTGAATAGTCTCTTTTGAGTATTGGTTCTTTGGGTCCTGTCTTTCAACACCATCTAGCTCCTGTGTCAGCATACTGCCGATTCCGTATCCGGACGCGTCACAATGGACAGCAAAAGGTTTGGAGTAGTCAGGACCAGCTAGAATTGGAGTGGAGACTAAAGCTTCTTTAATAAAGATGAAAGCATTATTAGCTTCAGAGTTCCATTTGATAGGTCATTTCTTTGAAATGGAAGTAAGCTTGTTCAGAGGAGCTACTATTGAGCTGAAATTTGGAATAAAACGACGATAGGTATAGGTATAGGTATAGGTTATGGCGGGCTCTTTTCCGCAACTCGACGACTTAAAAACTGCGCCTATTTTGCGTGAGGGGTTGGTGGTGTTACTCCTGCCAACCCAGTTCTACCAGAAAGCCTAGCAGACCCTTGACGTTGCCGACGGCGTCTGGTAGCGATCTCGGTGTTCCGAGATGACGTGCCCGGTATGTTGCCACCCCCGGGCATTCCATGATGACGTGGGCTGCGGTTTCCTCCGCCGCCATGCATGCTCTGCACAGGGGGCTGTCTGTAACACCTAAGTTGAACAAGTGTTTGTTAAATAAGGCATGGCCGGTTATGGCTCCAGTTAGCAGTCGGAGTTGGGCCCTTTTGAGCAGTCGTAACTTACGCGACAATCCGGGATTGATTGTCGGAAGAGCTTCCTTGCTTTGCCTGCAGGTGTTTAGGTTGCTCCAATAATGCTGGTGCTTTACCTTGGTGATTCGGCGCAGTTTATTTCGCAGCCAGCTGGTCGGAAGGGGCAAAAATGGTTCGGGACCTATCATTTCCATTTCTGAGCCCCTTCTCGCGAGTATGTCGGCTGCGTCGTTACCGCGTGAGTTGCTATGTCCCTTTATCCACTGTAGGGTGATGGGGTTAATGTTACATACCTTGGAAAGGGCGTTGTGACATTCGTATATTAGCCCTGACGTTGTTGTATAGCTCTGTAGGGCTTGGAGAACTGATCGGCTGTCGGAGAGTATCCGGATGGGGAGATCTTTTACTTTCCTTTGCTCGATCGCTTCTGTAGCCATAATGATGCCCACGCATTCCGTCTGGAAGACTGTGCTATGGGCTCCTAGTGGCGTTGAGATGTGTATGTTTAGATCTTCCGAAAAGGTACCTGCTCCGGATCCCGACTTAGTCTTGGATCCGTCTGTGAAGATCCTTACTTCCCTGGGATTGAGACCTTCCCACGGATCCTCGTGCAGTTGTATTTTGTACCTTTTGTCGAAGATAAACTGTTTTGGTATACTGTCGGTCGCTGCCTCCATGAGCGGCTCCTCGTTAACCGCTTCGTAGAGTATTTCGGTGTGCGGTACCCGGGCAGGTTTCCACAGGTGCAAATTTCTAAGACGTGCCGCTGTCGCCGCCGCCTCCTGCTGGATGAAGAGATGCAGTGGCGGGAGGTCGAGTAGGGCTTCCAGGGATGCTGTGGGTGTAGTCCGCATGCATCCGGTGGCTGCCATACCGGCTAGTCTCTGGAGTCGCTGTAGTTTAGCTTCCACAGTGGACAGTCTAGTGCGTGGCCACCAGACTACCGCACCATAGGCTATGATTGGTCGTATCACTGACGTGTAGAGCCATAGGATGATCTTGGGGTGCAGTCCCCAGGTCTTACCTACCATCCTTCGACACTGCCAGAAAGCGATTGTTGCTTTGTCCATCTTGCTGTTTAGGTGATTGCTCCAGTTCAATTTGCTATCAAGTATGACTCCTAGATACTTTACCTCATTTGATAGCTGGAGTTCTGTTCCAAACAACTTGGGGAGTTTATAGTTGCCCAGGTTGCGTTTGTTTGTGAACAGTACCATCTCCGTTTTCTTCGGGTTGACAGATAGTTTGTTGCTTGTGCACCAGCGTTCCACGATACCTAGGGCTGAGTGGGTGACGTCACATACCGTGCTGGTGACACTGCCACTTGTAAGTATCGCTATGTCGTCCGCGTAGCCTACCGCGTAGTAGTGACTATCGTTCAGTTCGGCGATCAGCTCGTTTACAACTATGTTCCATAGTAACGGGGAGAGAACGCCGCCCTGAGGACAGCCCTTTGCCACCAGTGCTAGTTGGTTGTTGTTTGCATTGAGTCTGATGACCCTTTTACTGAGCATATTACCTATCCACTTGACCATGGTCGGGTTTGCCCCGTGTCTGGCTAGTGCGGTTGTTATGCTGTTGAAATTGGTCTTGTCGAAGGCCCCCTCAATGTCTATGAAGACGCCCAGGCACATTGTTCTGTTCTTGATGGCTTCCTCTGCCTTGCTTACTACAGCATGTAGGGCTGAGTCTGTGGACTTACCTTGGCTGTAGGCATGTTGGTTTGGGTGCATTGGTATGTTCGCCAGGCTACTCTCCCGTAGATCCCTGTCGCACAGCCTTTCCAAGGTCTTTAGTAGAAACGAGGTTAGGCTGATGGGTCTGTAGGATCTGGGGTCTGAGTAGTCACTCCTACCTGGTTTTGGTATGAATATTACTTTGACCTCCCTCCACCGTCTGGGCACGTACTTGTGTGCCAGGCTGGCGGTCAGGATCCCGGTGAGGGTCTGAACCCCACCCACCATTTTCCTTCGCTGTTGCGGTTAGCCGGTGGGTTGGAGAGAGGACAGGCATGGTGGTAACTTGCTATAATGGCGTCCGTTAGGAGAGTTACCTGGTTCTCTATCGCTTCATGGCCCTCGATTTGGTGTGGGGTCACCGACGGCAGCGTACGTACCAGCCGCTCGGCGTATTGCAAGCGGTTGGTTTTACGTGGGTTCCGCCTTGGAGTTTCTGCGACTGTGTTTACCCGAATAACGAAGCGTATCCATCTATGATCTGAGCACGATAGTTCCTTTGAGACATGCCAGTTCATGATGTACTGCGAAGTTCCTTCAGTTGCTAGAGTCAAGTCAATGATTGTGCTGCTTCGTTTGTTTACGAATGTGGGTTCAGAGCCTGTATTAAGGATGTTAAGGTTGGTTGACATTAGGTATTCTACGAGTAATAAAACGACGATACCAACTAGCTGTTCCTAAAAATTTCTTAACTTCACGTGGGGAAGTTGGGGAAGGTATGTCCAAAATAGCGTTGACTTTTTGTGGGTCTGTTTGAAGGCCTTGTTCGTTAATGATGTAACCTATTTTTTTTTAGTTCTTTCCTAAAGGAAGAACATTTTGGGAAATTTACTGTAATGTTTGAATTTTTGTAAGACTTTGTTAAGAAGAGAGATGTGTTCTTCGAAAGTACTGCTTATAACGATTATATCGTCTAAGTAGAAAAATACTGAGTTATCAAGGTTTTCAGGGACAAAGAGGTAGTCCATGATCGTTGTTGGGTAGCTGGAGCATTATTTAAGCCGAATGGCATAACCTTAAACTGAAACATACCGCGTCCTGGTACATATAATGCAGTCTTTGGACGGTCTTTAAGACGAAGGGGAACTTCCCAAAAAGCTTTTGCAATATCAATGGATGAGAGAAATTTTGCATTTTTAAGGTTGTCAATAATGTCATTTATAAATGGTAATTTGTATGCGTCTTTTTTAGTAATAGAATTGAGTTTACGGCTATCTATACAGAAACGCCAAGTTCCGTCTTTTTTTGGTGTTATGACAACTGGGTTCAACCAAGGACTGGCACAGGGTTCGATAACGTTTAGTTTTAACATGTTATCTACTTCTGTACATAATGCTTTTTGTTTCTCAGGAGAAAGGCGATAACAACGTTGTTTAGTTGTGGATGACCTCCTGTGTCAATAAAATGCTCAACTGAATGAGTTTTACCCAAAGGTTGTGGTGTATTTCGGTAAAAATGTTACGAAATTGGTTTATAACAGAATCTGTAATCAGTCTTTGAGTCTCTGTCATTGTCTCGTAATGTATTATTTGTTTTTTGTCTGAGTTAATGAGTAACGTCTTTGGATGTGTCGAATTAAATGAGTTTATTGTTTTTAATATGTCAGGAGCTAAGTTAAATAATTTCCAATAGTCAATGTCTAAAATAAAAATTTGGTAATGGATGATTTAACATGAGTAGTAATAATATGAACTTGGTTTTTGAAATTTATAGGTAATTGAATGGTTCCTATTGAATGAATGGAATGTCCATTGGCTACTGAACCAGAAATGGTCTGTTTATAGTTTAGTTTTAGACCATGATGTAATAAGTCCTTATGGGAATTGTTACCTAAAATAGTAATAGCACTACCACTGTCGATCAATCCGCATAAAGTAAGATTAATTGATTGTACTTTAATGTAAGGGAGTTCGTCATTTACTTGTGTCTGTGAGTTTGGTTAATAGCTGGCAAAATTGTATTATATGATTGTATAATAAGTTTAAGTTTCTGAAGACATACTTTCCATTCTGATGTGGTTGTTTTTAATGAAATACTTTTCGCGGTAACTAGTTTTTTTGGATTGAATATAGAAGGATTACATTTTGTACACTTTGGAAAAGTTGTACCTTTTTTACCACAACGGAAACAAACTATGGCTGTTGACGCACAATTCTCCAAGTTCTGACTATCAGTTCTACAACGTGCGCAGGAGAATCGTGTAACAACAGGGATTGGGTTACGGGTAGACGAGGAATATATTGGTGATGAAGAAGTGAAAGGGTATTTATTATAAGCAGAGATCGGACAAATTTGATCCTTTGCAAGGCAGTAATAAATAAATAATAAAAAGATGTGAGAAATGGCCATTAATATTAATGTACTCAAGTTTGCTCCATTAACGTCCGTGGATTTTGAAAGGAGCTTTTCACCTCATATGTTAATTTTTAGCCTTGAAAAGGAAAAAACTAACCACGGAAGATTTATATAAATTACTGTTTATTTGCTTTACAAAAATAAATCAATGTATTATTTATTTACTACTGTGTTGCAAAGGATCAAAAATATTTTTAAGGTTTAATTTGTTTAATTATATTATATTATATTTGAGTCATGTCCACATTATTGCGAGAAATGCCGCCCATTTGTCCGATCCCTGATTATAAGGAAACTCTGGTATTGTAGGTTTGAAAATAGTGTTTGAAGTCGGGGGTGTGATTAGAGAATCATGAATTACCTTGTTATTTGTTTGTTTAGTTTCGAAATAGTTTTTGAAATGATCTTCATTATTTTGTATATAAATGCAATTTGCATACCACTTACATGACATGACTTTAGGAATGTTGATATATCAACTAAGACAGCTGGAAGTAAACGACAGCTGTAAATCGGATTGATATTTCGTCTTAAAATGGTTTTTTTTTTTGTTCGGATAGTTGATTTTGTAATTTTGAGAAAAGAGTTTCCATAGCTGTAAAATAATTTATGATTCTCTCATTTTTATACTGTTTTCGGCCGTCAATAGTTTTCTTTAATAGGGTACTTGCCTGTGGTTATAATAAACAAAGATGCTTTGCATATAGCTAGTTTTAATGTCGAGGATTATGATTATAGTTTTTATTTAATTTAATAAAGTCGTTATTTTATTATATATCTTATAATAAAATAAAGATTTTTAATCTATATTGAAACACCAATGAGATTGCGTGACGTCATCTTACTTAATTATTATTACACTACACGGGACTTAATCGCGTTAAGGGATATATAATTAATTACTATAATTAATTATTACCTCGACGCTTCGGACGTGACGCTACGCCCATGGTCTCGAGAGGACTGAAGAGGCGGGCATCAGCATCTTCTTGTTGTACGAGTTTTTCGAACTACCCGCACTTGGTCAATATTTGCATTACGTGCACCAGGGTTGTCACTGTACCGGCACACAACACTCACGACATCTGGCGGTTGGTCCGAAGATACCCGAAGAGGTTTACATTTGCTGATAACTGGATTCCACGATGACGAAAGCTTAAAACCATTTTCTCGGTTGAAATTCGGGTGTTTGGAGAACTCCAGCAGCTGCAGTTCTTATATTGGACAGACGAAGCGTGCCATTGCTGAAAGAGTCAAAGAACATATCGCGGCTGTAAGGAACCGTCAGGTGAATAAGTCTGCCATAGCTGAACATTTGCTGGAATCAGGACCAAACCACTGGATTGAGCTTCATAAGCCAAAGATTTTATCTCGAGAGCAGCACTTTTATAGTAGAATTGTACGTGAAGCCGTTGAAATCAAAAAACACCCGAATTTCAACCGAGAAAATGGTTTTAAGCTTTCGTCATCGTGGACATTTGACAAGTGTAATATGACGTCATAACACAGATTATACAGAAAGATGTCGTTTTGGCTGTAAAGAGTTAAGGCAATTATTTATTTATTGTTTTATTATTGTTATCGGGTTAATATCCGTGCGAGTTTTTTTTTACTACCTATCATAAAATGGATCACTAATTAAGTATAAGTACTTTTCACAAACTAGGCAAACACCCTATTGGTAGTCATAGTCGTAAATTTCGAAGTCGTTTATCAAATTCTGTTTAAAAGTTGTGTTGATATTTTTTTGTAAGAAACCAGTCTAATGCAGTATTTTGAAGAATATCATAGATATAATTATAAAGGTGTTTGTTATCTATGTTGCGAGTAATCGCAAATTCTTCGACTTTTTGGATGAAATCTCTTGGACAAGTTTGACCTGTATAATTAAATCTTTCTCTATAATTATCTTTTCTATCTATCTATCTTTTCTGTATAATTAATTAATTCTTTTCTACTAAATTGGTCAATTTTTGAGAAATGAGGTCTAAATCTGATAATGGTTGTACAGAGACTGCTGACTGGTAGGAAGATGATAGATTTGACGTTTTATTGTCAAAATCTTTTCGACATTGGATAAATATATATCTGTAATATTTTTAAATACATCCAATGTAAAGCCGGACAAGTTCCTATTTAGCCCTGATATAGTGTCGCTACAAATAGCTTACATATGGCAATAATACATGTACGTTATGAGTAGTCGGGACAGTGTGTATTGGCATCGTGCAAGAACGAGTGAGATATACAATTATGTGCTTGTAGATTGTGAAACGATGTTTTCATGTAATCGGAAGAGCAAGTCTAGTTGATGATTAAATATTCGACATCCATATGTTTATCTGATTCTGGCTCCGATGTATCTTCACTTTCGTCAGTTGATGAGTCACTTTCAGGACCACCAACCTCGATTATAAACCTTTCGGTCTGTGATTCGATTATAGGAGCTTTTGTCCTATATCCGTCTTCTTCTTTTTTTACGTGGTCGCAGCATTTTCTATAGTCCCTTCCTAAGTAATAACAAAGTGTAAAAGTAAGCTATATTTTTAACTATTCAATAAAATTCTAAACGTTGATAAATGTAAATACCTGAAAACTATCTTCAACGAGCTTTAGGAAGGCATCATTCAAGATGGAAATGGGATGGAACCGTGTCCGCGCTTATCGAAATTTTGTAGAGGTCCAATTATAGATCCAAATACCAATAGATCATTGACAATTTTGAATTTGGAAAGAATTTAAACGAAATGTAAAAGTGGCCAGGAACGCAAAAAGGAGGTTGTAACAACCTCGTTACAATGCGATCATCCGGAGCCACTTTGATTATGGTTCTTTTTTGTCGGAGCCCTGCAGCAAATGTGCTCTAGCATCTTTAGATAGGATTCAGTCTAGGTGTTTGCGGATCATTTCTGGGGCAATGAAATCTTCTCCCATTAATGGAATTCGGCAAGCGTTGGCAGCAACAAAGAAGCTGTATTGTTTAGTATTATTGGATATGATCAAAATAAAGCCTTGAATATTTAAACAGGGATTTATTATTTACGGCATTTTAAATTAGTTGCCTGGAAATTATTAATTAATTTAAAATATGTTAATAATTTTGTCACAATTCTGTACCTGCCTACATTGCTACGTTAATGGACCCGATTCTACGTGGACATCGCTTAAATAGTCTAAAACTAAATTGTCTCATTTTTAGAAATAGATTAGTCGGCAGATTTAACAAGTCCTATTCCAGATTGTCAATGTGAAGTTAAATAGACCGCCTAAAATAAAAAGCGTCAGATTTAAATCAGCGTTGTCATTTTGATTATGACAGCTGCTCATAGAATAGCAAAGAGTTTTAGCGACACCGAAATAAACTTAGGAAGTTTAGAGGCCGCTGTAGAATCGGGTCCATTGAGGACTATTTATCAAGTTTTGAAATCATGAGGTGTGATCCCACCGCTGCTTAAAATACGGTGTCGTTGCGTAAACAAAAGACTGGGTCATAGGAACAACATGGCGCCATTTTTGACACACCGTAAAGGTGCAACCTGACCGCTGCTTAAAATACGGCGATGGTACGGACTCACAGTGACACATCGTATCCGTACAGTTTTTATCGCATGCTCTACAAAAGTTAAGCAGCGATGTGGAGCGCATACGTTAAAAACGGTACGGATACGATGCGTCACTGCAATTGACACCGTATTTTAAGCATTGGTGTGGAGGGCATGCAATTAAAACGGCAAGGATGCGATGCGTTACTGCGATTCCGTGCCGTCGCCGTCATTTAAGTAGCGGTGGGGTCGCACCTTTAAGCAGCGGTGCGGTCACGCCCTTAGGTATAGTTTTTTAGCAATAGTACACTCAGGAGCAAAAATACCGGGTCAGAGTGCGTTTTTCATACAAACGAGACTATTTCGAAGCCTTCGTTCCTCGCCAGCGGTTGTTTTGAGTGAGTTTTAATGGTGGGTACTGCGAGATTCAATAGAGGAGGTCAAAAGTTCTTAAGATACCTAACTGATCGCACAATCAGTTAATACCACAGTGGGAGACTTTGGGTCAGCACTTGGATTTCTTTAAATTTTATTGCCATTTTTTTCTGAACATGCACAATTCCGGCGTTAACCGCAGATTTATTCAGTTGGGTATCCTAGGCACTCTGGAAGTCCTGTATCGATAGTCAGGGTATTCATCATCAGATTATACTAAAAGCATTCCCTGGCGAGCAACCATGGCTTCGAAATAGCCTCTTTAGTATGAAAAACGCACTCTGACCCGTTATTTTTGCTCCTGAGTGTATTAAAGGAACATTTACACATATACACGGAGAGAAATCCGTCTTCTTGGGCAGTCGAGAAAAAGCCAACCAGAAAATTACCCTATTCGATAATGCATCAAAATGTATCCAAATACAGGCGCGTTTTGTTTTTATTTCGGTTTATTAAAATGAATTGGGCGCGTTTTAGACGGGATCGTGCGGCTTATCGCGCCGTCGCAGCCTTCCGTCACCCGGCGGGGGTCTGCGAGCCACTCGGATCTATTTTAGAAGACTATGTAAGAGAGCGTCCGTACACTTGCTTTTTCGGCAGATCGATACGAGGGACTTTAGCTTTATTTTACAGCTGTATTTGTACCTTTATTGTGTCGTACGGACTGGACATTATGAGTTTACGCATTTCGAGTTTTATTGCCGTCGATTACACTATAAATAAATAGATAAATTAGGTATGTTACTATAGTATATTCGTTACAGAGATTTCCTCATTGTTTGCTCCTATCGAGTGGAGGAAAATTGCATGGAGGCGTTTCGCATAAGTAAGTTTCGGTGCGACCGAAAGGTTCGGCACTTTTTTGACCGAAACCGACCGGACCTTCGGCCGAAACATGTTTTTATGCCGAAACCTGCCGAAACCGAAACCGAAACCGAAACATTAGCAGGACACTACAAATAAATAAAATAACATAAACGTGATTGAAAAAATGGAACACAACATAACAAACTTGAAACAAAACATAACTTATAAATAAATTATTCTACAGAGTTTTCTGAGGCGACCTGTTCGTAACAGCATGCTTAGCTTGCGTACTGACCCTTGAAGAATTGGAGGGCTCTAGGGCCGGCTTAACCATATCGGGGTCGGGGCCACTAAGTAATGCTATTCTAACTTCCCAAAATACATTTATTTTTACACTGCTTTATGGATAATCCGGGCTTGGCACACAAAGTAGCCAACTATGTAGTTTCTCGACGTAATAGTGAGTCTTTGGGATAATTTCCGAAAAGATCGGCCGAATTGAGCCATAAATACATAGCATGTGCTACTATATTATATAGATACTATATTTTAAAGAAATCTACCTACAGATATACCCGCATAACACGCTTCTATGCCAAATCTTTCACAGTCCATGCTGTCCAACTGTGGAATGAACTTCCGTTGTCCTTAAGACAATCCCCTTCAGTGGTCTCTCTTAAGAGAAATTTAAAAACGTTGTGGTTGGATGAGTCATGAAGCTAAGCTCCTTTAAGAATTATGGTTATTATTTATATATGCATATGAATATATATATAAGTTTATATATTAGTTTATTTATGTGTATTATATATGTAAGTTTATATATTAGTTTATTTGTTTTATATTTATTTATTTATAGTATCATCATCTCTTTTTGTTACTTTTGTGCAAAACTTGTATGTGTCCAACCCTATGCATTGTCCTTACTCATCTACTTCAGGGTTAGCTGGAAGAGATCCCATTTAGGGATAAGTTCGCCTTTGTACATTAGTTTAGTAACAATATTGTCATATTTATATTTTTGTACAATAAAGAGTTTACATACATACATACATATATGTCGTAGCATACCTACAGAAAACTAATAACTTGGGAAATCGATTTCAGATTAGATAGGTAGTGAATGAATTAATTGGGCGATAAATTGATTTCACGTTTATCAAGGAATCGATCATGACAAAGAATGCTTCAACAATAGTTCAGCCGCGTAGAACTTAGTCGTTTAACTTTCATTCGTTTCACGTGAACAAAACGTACAAAGAGAGAAAGAGAGAGAGAGAGAGAGCGATAAAGACTTTAATCCTCAAGGTTAAAGGTGTCGGTCAATATGATTAAGGGAAATAAATGCGCTTTGAATGTATCCATATAACATGCTAAAGTAGACAAGTCAAATTTATCTTTGACCCAAAAAAAAAAAACTGCGCAAACCATTCCACTCCCTTACCCTCGCATAATTCCACTCATAGTTCCCACCATCAGCTGAAAACAATTGAAAATAAAATTAGCGCTGGTGATCTCAAAGGTGCGGCCCGTCTTCTCTTTTCTAGTGTCCTGCTTTCTCCAGATAATCCTGACACACCCTACAGACGAAACACCCCCCCAGCTTCTGCAACGTCTTATTTTATCGACCCTCCAAAAGCAAACCATGCATTCCTGCAAATTACAAACAACGACGTCGCTAATGCAATTTTATCTTTTAAACCCGGTTCTGCTGCGGGCCGGGATGGACTCTCACCCCAACATACATAGTAGATTGTGTCACAAGGGAGCAAAATGACATATTTAAGGCGAAGGCGTACATTGAATCCTGAACTAAGCGAAGGATTCTACAATTGAATCCCGAGCGTAGCGAGGGATTCTAAAATAGAATCCTGAGCGTAGTGAGGGATTCAAGTGTTAACGCCCAAGGTGGAAATAAATTTGCTACCGTGTGACACATACTGCTTTTCACATCACCTATGAGGAAAATAAAAGATCTTAGTGATGAAACAAATTTAATTATTCACACATTCTAGAAATGCTGAAATTATAAAATTTAACAACAGGAAATTATCGCACTTAACAACAATTATCAAATTTGGCAACAAAATGTCCTTGAACAGAAAATTGCCATTTTGATCCCTCGTAGCAGGGAAGAAAAGTCCCCTTTCCGAGTAGGTGATATGAAAAAAGATTTGACATCTCGGTGTGTGGGTGATGCTGGTCAGTTGCAACTTGTCAGTTGCATAACTAACCTTATTAACGTCATGTACTCGGGCAACATTCATCCGGACATTGTACCCACTTTGTACGGTGCAAACCTCATTGCCCTCACTAAAAAAGATGGTGGGGTGAGACCTATTGCTGTTGGAGCAACACTTCGCCGCCTTGCTTCTAAAATCGCAGTTCGACATATTTCACTAAAATTACAATCTTGTTTTGAACCCGTTCAGTTAGGCTTTGGCGTTAAGGGAGGCTGCCTGGCTGCCATTCATGCTTTTCGCACCTATCTTAGCAACGACCAATGCGAAGTGTTTCTCAAAATTGATGTTAAAAACGCCTATAAATCTGTAAATAGGGATACTCTGCCGTCTTACTAAATTTGTGTTACTGATAACAAAAGAAACAAATATTTCTTAGCATACTTTTTTAGTTATTGATAATTTTAATGTTTTTTATTTACTACCCATTTATAATCGGCCAATAATAATACAAACTGCACAAGGTTTTATAATCCGAGTCAGTCGGTAAGTTATCCAAATCTTAAAAAACAAAAATGAAGAAACTTGTTGTTCTAGGAGCCATTTAAATGTAAACAATAGGAACAATAACCTTTTTGGTTTCAATCACAACATATAATAAGACTATGATTAAATAATCATTTAAAACTATCACTAGTTTAATATTTTAATTTAAGCATGCCCGTTTACATATATCTAAGGCAATAAAAAATTATGGTCACAGTCCGACTGATAGTTTCGGGGAAATGCTTGAAAAAACACATAGGTACATAAAATACAAATTTAAAAATAAACATACAAATATACACCTATATTTTTTTGTATACTTGCTTCCTAGAAGCCCTAATAGATTATCATATGTGAATAAATTGCAATTTCAATAATATTACATACCTAAATACGTATTGGATTGATAACATAATTTTTTGAAGCAGGGTAAACCGACTGCATGAGTCTCTAATTAATTACTTCCTATATTTGACGAAATATATAAATTTATAACAACATCGAAAGTGAAAAAAACTATGAAACTGACTAATTTCTTATTCCACTGTCCATAACTCCAAAGCAATAAGGGACAGAAGAGTAAGAAAAAATTGAAAACAAGATGATGGTTCATAATACAAACATACTGGAAGGCTACCATTAATGCTACGGTAAGATGGCACGTAAAGCAGTTAATCAAGCACTACTTATTTTTTTAAAGTATAACACACGCGTTAAAAAAACTATCAGAGTAATAAGAATGTTACGTGAACCAAGGACAGAGTAATGATATATTTACCTTCGTAACTTCGGAGTGATGAGCATCAGCCGACACGTCCACCACCTGTCACGTTCAGAACGCGACTAAAAACCGGCCCACTTGGGAGTTTTTGCTAGGTTCTTAAATGTATTTATGATACAGCTGATTAAAGCCCGCTCCAGAGTAATAAGAATTTAACGGCGGACAGATGTTATATCCTCAGTTATAAGAATAATATTGCATGTAAAATATATTTGTCGAATTTTGTTAATGTATCAACTAATCTTCTTTGTATGTGGTCACTCAAAATATTGATAAAGTTGACTAAATTTAAGCTAAATGGAGAACGGACACGACAGAATAGTAAGAATAAAGGGTTTTTTTTTCGTATATGTTTAGTATCAGTTACACAAAAATCGACCGATGTCCCAGTTAAACATGAATATCAGTAACCTCTGAAAACTAAGCCCTAACTAAATAACTAAGCTCCCGGACGTCAAAAATCAGGGCCCCGAAGAATCACCCAACTATCTTTTTCACTGTTATTCAGATCCAACGAAGTTGATGCACCGATCAAAAGAGTTGTCATCTGAAGTTGGTTTGGTATCTACATGATGGGACCCCAGGAGATGACGTAAATACAGTACTTTCCGATCTATCATCATTGAAATATAACTTTATCCCTAAATTAACTTATGTGCTTCGCTGCTGTCAGTTTTGGAAACATCAAGACCTTTTGTCAAAAATTGATACTATGATCAAAAGTAACTTGCAATCTCTTCTTAACATTCAACTTAGCGAGCAGTCTTGGACCCAAGGATCCATTCCGATTCGGTACGGTGGTTTAGGGATCCACAAAATTTCTAGTATTGCTTTACCAGCTTTCTTTTCTTCTAGTCTCATAGTTAAAATCCTTAGGGGATAACCTTTAAACTATAAGACTTCAGGATTGGAGGACCAAAGAATGGGTAGTTAACTGCTTGCCCCGGTCAAAAATTTCCTGTTAACCCAAAATCGCAGATGTGTTGGGATGACATAGCTTGTAAATTGACTGTTGATTCCCTTCTTAGCCAGTGCTGCGCTGCGGATCGTGCTAGAATTTTAGCAGTCGGTACAAGAGAGACTGGATACTGGCTTCAAGCTTATCCCTCGCCAAGCACTGGTAGTTTCCTAGACCCTAACACACACTTTCAGTTTGCCTTCGCCTTGGGGTCCCGGTCTGCGCTCCACATCGGTGCCCCTGCGGAAGTGACGTATATCGGCTAGGACATCACGGACTGTCTTGCCAGAGAAGTGCTGGTCGCTTTTACGGACGCGCCGCACTAAATGACATCATTCGTCGGTCTCTTGCCTCAATAAACGCGCCGGCACTTCTAGAGCCGACCGGCAGTTCTAGAAATGATGGCAATATCTGATATCATGATAACGAGGATTAACTTTAACCAATAATGAACATACTTAACCACACCCGAGCGAAGCCGGAGCAGGCCGCTAGTATGTATATATATGTATAATTATCCGCCGCAACGGTTTGAGGCAGGCGCGGGCCTTATTAATACAAATTAATAAGGCCCACTATATTTTAATTAAGCAACATATTCGAAACTAATTATCGACACCTATTTCACTTCATTAATAGCCTCTATTCTACTCGGTAAAACCATGCTGCCTTTGATGTGATCGTATTGTTTTTACTCGGCCGCCATTACAGTCAAGTAAATAAGAGCTATTTTAAATTGAAAAAGGCAATATGGTTTTACTTACTTCAAAAGAGGCATTGTTGTAACGCTTGGGAAATGCATTTACGCATGACATCCGGTCCAGGGGCGAGGTTCTGCAAGGCTACCGCCTTCCACCCCTCTCCGCTGCCGAGCAATGAGTCGCCAGGCTTAAACCAATAGCTACATAAATTTAAATAACTTTTAACCGTAGGTATATTATAAACGTGGAACGTACACATAATTAATCAGTTTGTTTGTTTGATCCACCCCTCATGTCAGGACATTTTACAAATTTTTTTATAGGGCATTGTTGAAAAGCGGAAGGCGTCGGTCTACTGCCTAATTTCACTGTTTCTATTACTTTGACATTTTCTGTCAAACCAATTCAAAAACCGTCTAGTATTTAATACATAATAGATATGTGTCCCACGCGTTTTACTTTATGTATGGACTAAATAAACAATATTAACTTTACTCATTTAACTATATATAATTATCATTTATTTTATCACATGGCATAATGTGAAGAATATACAGACAAATATGAGGCTACAAATTCAATTGAAGAGGTTATATATATCATTGAGTCCACCTTTAGTCCGCTTGAAGTGCGCCCGAACCTTAATTCTATTTTTGTTTGTTTACCGCGGTTAGTCCGCGCACGCTGCCCCGCCAGGAGCTATAAAAGAGGGGTTCCAAAGAAACACGACAGTCCGTACTCGACAATAGACGAAACATCTTCGCGCTGACTATTATTTCTCCTTACACCATGATATGTATTCACTCGAAAAATTTCGGTTTTATAACTGTATTGTTAATATTAAAACTGAGTTACGGTGTTCAAAGTTTGAGAAAAGTATCAAATACAACTTTACCTGTGAAAAGCGATGTGATTGTGTATCTAAGATCTATAGAGCGAGTAGTTGAGTTTTGTACAACTCACACAACTGATATAGATTTAAATTTGGGTTTTGGATTATTCCTTTTAAATGGTAATTGGATTTATGTATTCTTACTTTCCTGATTATTGTGGATATTTATATGAAATGCGAAAATGCGATTGAAGGATTGTGTTGATAACCTAAAATCAGCGGCGTATAATTTCTAAGCGGCCGAGTCCAGTAACATACACACCGTAAGTGATTATCTATGATTTCCATCATCCATGCGACTGGATCCTATATCGAGTTCTAGTCAGAAAACGTGAGTGCCACTGGGCGTATTGGACTACAGGATCCGGACATTGTTATTTCCGTGCTAAACAAACATCTTTGCTACTCACCTTCGTCGGGGTTTAATACTCGTAGTAACAACAAAATTTATAAATTTACATACCTATGTATTTTTGAAAATTTATGGGGCAATTCGCTGCATACTGGTGTTGATGTAAACTTATGATACATGAATCCTGATGTACTGAAATCCCAAAAACAGACTTGTTAAATAAAACATTAGTGAGCCCTAAGTTGTTGTAATTTTAAATTTGCAAGATTTATGATTTTAAAATGTTTGCTATCTAGTACGATAGGTACGGTCGGCCAAGAAAGTGGTCCTAGTAGTTTTAGCAAAAGTTTCTGTGAGATCTAATTATCGCTAAGGTTGATACTTGTCACTGTCATAATATTATTGCCAGAGAAAATCGAACTTGTTGTATCATGACGTGTGAATAAACTTCAACCGTAGGGTGGTAGACCACATTTTTGTCTAACTGTAGGTACCTACTTAGATGTTTGGATCAATGGACCATACACACTCTTACAATATTTATAATTTACGCCTTTATCGCTTCATGAATATCGTGTGAGGTGATCTGAAGGCGTAGGTTTACAGTAAAAACTGTGAGTAAAACCCACTGAAAAATTATGTTTCAGTCAATTTAAAAAATGTTATTTTAAAGAAAAAATCGTCTTTACCTACGTCGCTGCAAGTAAACTTAACACGGATCGAGCGGGCAAGCAGTGCCTTATTAGAGTTCTTCCAAGACATGGTTAACAAAGACCAAGACCAGACGGCGACTGTTGAAAAGAGAAGTGAGCATCACTTGTTTATTTTACTAGCTCATAACTTTTTATTTGAGTAGGTATGGCTTGCTAATGAATCGATGAAGATTGTCTCGCAAAGAATCACTTCCAAAATAATATTTTAACTTCGGGTCATGATTATTGTATAATAACATTAATAACTTAACAACTTTTTTCGCTTTCTATTTCGCAACTGAATGTTTTGGCAAACCATTACTATTTCATAATTATTTAACATGCTATTTATGTTTTCACCAAACGGGTCGATTGGCATAACATACCTACTTTTTCAGAAATATGGAAAGACGTCATGATTTCTATTAAGTAGGAAATAAGATACAAATTTAAGACCAACTAAAACCATTTTACTTCTTAAGACAAGATCGACGGAACTCCGCTTCGCGGAGCTCCTGTTCTGTCTAGATGAGATGTGCCATGAGCCATGACACAAGCCTCTAATCTTACCTAGCAGCTGGCTTCTGTTGTGTGCAAATTATTGAGTTTAACAAATATGTTTTCGTTTTAGGCGCATTGCTTTTGCTTTATTAAAATGTTGGCTAAACAACTATTGCCAAAAAGGAACTTGATATGTAAATATTTGCCACATGAAAAAAAGTGAAATAAAACTGCTAAAGATTGATTTGTCAAATAAAGATACTGCGATAAGGTAGATGGGAAATGATATTGGATGAAATATATTTCGGCGAAACGGCAGTACACCATCGTCATATTATTAGCTTTTAGACCGAATACCTAATATAGCGTTGACATCGGTTACATTGTATACGAGTACTTCCAATCATTCTAACAACTGGATCAGGTTTAATATTGACAAACAAGGTTTGAACTAACGTGACGTAATTTTAATTCAAACCTTGGTAAAGCAGAATTCGTTTGGCCCGCCCCAAATATTTTTTATCTCGATCTCCGAGAGATATTAAACTTAATACGTAATACATAATGTAACTTCACTAATATAGTATCTTCAACTGTCAATTTTTCTTAGAGTCAAAAATTGGAAAAAAGGATTTGGGATGCATCTTCTTCTTTCATATATGCATGAAAATCAACTATATGAATGAAAAAAAACTCGGGAATGGGTCGAGTGGCTCGACCGATTTGAACGATACCTCTGTATTCGCGCATACAGATGCGCGGTATCTTTTCCTAGCTGTTCGGCACCGGCGCGGCCGGGTATTTTTCTTATACAAGCTTTGTCCGGATTTACCAACACAACAAAAACAAACATTTTGGTAGAGCCATTTTCGACTTTTTGCGAGTCTAACGCCAGAAAGTTGATTTATAGATGATTTATATACAGGGTGTTAGATAATGAGTGGATAATCCTTGAACTACGGATAGAGGGCACTTAGGACGTTATGAAAAAGCTAAAATAGGTCTAGTAAAAGTCGCACGGTTTTCGAGATATTTGGACTGTTAGGTTTTTTTCGAAAATGAACACCCTTGTTCAATGTTTCGATTATAGCACCATTACAAGGTAATTTTTTTTAATTTTAATTTTTCCTGAATTTTATTGAATACTTGTCTTGTGTTATCAGATAAAAATCACCATTTTTGTGAGACATCAACAGATTTAAAAAAAAAAATTGCAATCATGAATTTTGCATTTTCAATCGTACATTGATCGAACTTTCAACTCTCATGGTGAAAAAAAAATACACTACCGTCTAGTTGCCCATAAGCTTAAAAACATGCCAATTTATTGCCGAATTCAAAATAGTAACTACTTTTTGAATTTAAAATCTAAAAGCCAAATAAATAAATAAAATACACGCCCACCCCCATTTTTCCCGATTTACTTTTTGTATCCCGGGCGTAGAGTTCAAAACTTTTTGTTGCAAAATTAACATTACTGGCCACTAATTTAAATGCCAATTATTCCAAATTTAAAAAATATGCCGCCTGCTTTTTGTTTTTTATTCGAATTCGATTTTCAATTTCGCTATTATTGCGTAATGAATGGTGAATTGTGTTTAAGATTGTGGTGTTGATTTTTTTGGTTTTAATGTTTAGAACATCGAACAATCGAAACATTGAACAAGGGTGTTCATTTTCGAAAAAAACCTAACAGTCCAAATATCTCGAAAACCGTGCGACTTTTACTAGACCTATTTTAGCTTTTTCATAACGTCCTAAGTGCCCTCTATCCGTAGTTCAAGGATTATCCACTCATTACCTAACACCCTATATATATACGAGTATATATGTATGTATATGCCCCCTGCCCCTTCCTCCCTTTTTAATACTTACATAGAGTAGCATATAAGTGATTTATTGTAAAATTGATTGATAATTGTTAGAAAATGTATTAAAAATACAACGTTAAAATAAGTCGCGTTTTATACGTGACAACCCTAATGGACCGATCCACGTACCTCATATGTCATGTCGTAAGAAACTGCATGGGCTACATTACTTTAGGAATCTTCTACGTTTACAGCCGATGATCAAATGTTCCATCCACGTTTGAAGATACGGAAGGAAGCTAGATGGTAGTGACCCTGCCTACGAAACAAGTAGCCCAAGATCTGTTAACCATTTTTGAGTAGGTGTTTGAGGAACTCCGTGGAAGCTTATACAGTACTTCTTTAATTATATTTAAATGCAAAGAGGCCAGCCTCGCGGAAGGCCATTGTGGCTATAGCGAGTTATGATTTTTTCCATCCATCCATAGTACAAACCTAGAGCTTAGTTTGGGACTTGGTCAGTTTGTGTGAGATTTTCCTCTCATATATATAAGGTGCTAACAAATTAGTCACGGATATTTTTACAGCTGATAGTACTCGGTTCTCGGAGTACATTTAAGTATGAAACATCATAGGTTTTCTTATGTTTTTTTGGAGAAAAATGGGAAACAAATTTGCTATGTTAAAACACCCTGTTAATAAGATAATTAAATGAGACCTCTTTAGACATTCTAGAACCTCTTTAAACTATCATTCAAAAGGCCTCTTAAAAGTTGATAATTAAAATACTTGAATGTCAATGTCATGCAATTTGCTCTCTGATTGTGTCGGTTGCAAAGAAATTTAATTAATTAGCGCTATGCCTTACCGCTACACACATATCGAGTACTTAAACATGGTTACATGTTATCGCGACTCAAATTACAGTGCGGCGGGAGCTTCAAGACTTTATGCACAAAGATACAACACGACTTTCCCGCCGAGTCATAATGACATTTACGAAAAACAACTTATGACGTGACATGACAGACAGTGTTTAACATCTTGACAAGTGCGTAATAGGGTGATTATTTTAAAGATTAATTATAATTATTATTTTTTGTTCGGTAAATTAAAACAATAAAATGATATACAAAGGTTCCTTAATTACAGTTAAAAGTTAATTGATTTAATGTAATCTATTATCTCTTAAAATATCCGTGACTAATTTGTTAGCACCTTATTTATATATTTATTCATTAATCCACCAAGGCTAAGTAATAACACACAAGTGGCCCATGATAACGATGACGTTTTAGTATTTTCAATACTGTTGTAAATATATGTTAATCTAAAGTGCTAACCAGCTCTTAGATTTCAGTCAAAATACCGCAGCACTTTTTCCTCTGCGAGTCGTAGGACGCCTCTTCCACGTTGGTCGTCCGATGTGTGTTGTGGAACTATGGGACCATTGTCGGCGACGCGGTCAAAACCACGTAAAACTATCTGACTATCTGTTGAATTAGGGTGGAGGATATCCCTACCTGTATATTGTCTGTTTGGGAGATGGCGTGTTTAGGAGAGTGTCATAAGTGTGACTTTCTTACTTCTCTTTTTCGTCTTTTAATTTAATCTGTTTTAGGACACAATGGGGCTCAATTGAACAATGATACAATTCTTCCAAGGTTCAAGAGAAAAACGATATAAGTCTAGTATAAGACCTGTGTCTTTTTTTACTAGGGCGAGATTTTGTGTTGCTAATATAAAAAAAACTGTCTGTAATTATGTAATACCTATAATCATTAGTAGGTCAAGTTAGGCAAAGCATACGTACCTGGACATTTAAAAACCGAATTCCTTTATGTCTTCTTAAAAAACTTATTTTTCCAGTTACCAATTTATTTAATAATGTAAACTTTTGGATCAGAAGTATGGAAGGATATCCGATGCGAAACAACTCGATGAAAGTACTTACCAGGAGTGAGAAACTAATACAGAGTAAATTTCCGTCTTGGAAAGAATATGTACATCGGGTTAATGATTTTTTCAACTCAAGCCCTACGCCGGTGCAATCAGGTGCTTAAAGAATTTTAATACAATTTATTATTTTATAAGTAACAAAAACATAATTTGAAGACCTATTTGTATAAACTTACGTGAATTGCTTATATTATTTATTCCATTCAATTATTTGTGTTAATGGGTTCAGTCTGGGAACTGAATACGAGTACGAGCCGTTGTGAAGTACATTTACTATTTGATACTTGAGTGTCATCCGAACGAGATCAAACCCCCGTGACAAACTTAGCTATAACTTTATGATTACATACTAATATTAGGTTATTATTACACATTTATATTCAGATAACTGCTTAGATGGTTTAGGAAGGAGTCAAAGCAAACTGTACGGGCCCCCATACAAATGCTCGTCGGTCTCTAATGAATGTAATAGATTAATATACAATGGTACAGACTTCGGATATGCAATTGCACACAGGTGAGTTTACTATTTAAATATCAAATATACGTATACATTTAAATATTTATTTCGTACAGTCGCGGTAAGTAAACTTTCGTCAGTTATCTTTTTCATTCCTTTGTCAAGTCGCAAACTCTTAGTACCTTTTGAAACTCAAGCATTACGCAGACAACCGCACATAAAATTATACTATCATAGTATAATAACAAGGGTCAAATTAGTTAACATTTTTGACCTACGTCTAGTTTCATATCAACATCAAACCTTTTTAATGGCCTATTTAGTTATTACAAACTTTTTATTAGTTACGATATCTTCTGTTTAATTGTCAATGTCTGTCACTGTCGCATATTTTTGCAATAATAATTTATGGCTCCGTCGCGTGTAATTTAATTTGATAATGCCGAGGAAAGAGCTGCAATTATTGCAGACCATGACACTGGGTATAATATCAGCGAAATTTCGTAAAATCTTAACATAACAAGAGATACTGTAAGATTCTGGATCATCAGACACGCGGAAGAGGGTAATCTTACTGATCATCGCCATACTAGATCTGGACGCCGCGCGACCATAACCCATGAACAATTGAATTTTATGAGGTAAAAATATGAAGAAAATGGTTTTGTGAAAACTATTTTTTTTGCTGAAATGTTTGACGTGTCTCCAAGAATAATAAGAAATGCATTGCACTCAATGGGATTACATCACCGCCGTCCTGCCAAAAAAGTGGCTTTAACTTGTGCTCATAAAGCTCAACGTTTATGTTTTGCCCGATCATATTTAAATTTCGATTGGTGTCACACAATTTTTACGGATGAAAAGAGCTTCCAATCATCCCAACATGGTAGACTACACTTGTGGAGAATAATTGGAACGAGGTATTCGGAGGACCTTATTTTGCCAAATTTCAGTTCTGGACGCATATCTGCCAACATTTGGGGTTGGATGTCTGCTGATATATTAGACGAGCTTGTTGACCTTCCGCCTAGGGCAAACGCTGCAAATTACATAACTGTTCTGGAGGACAGCATGCTTCCAAGCGTTCGTACTGTATTTAATTATGTCCACGATTACGCCCGCATCCACACAGCACGTATCGAACGAACGAGTGGTTCCATCGGCATCCTGAGGTGGTAGTAATTCCTTGGCCTGCAAAATCAGTGGATATAAAACCGATCGAAAATCTGTGGGGTTTGATGGTGCAACGGTGGGTAAATAACGAGAGGAGCCAAGCAGCCGATATTACACGAGCATTCACGAAGCATAGTCTTTCGTGAATGCTTCGTAGTCTAAAAAGTTGGTAACCTTTAATTGTAACTGTCATCCCGACTGGCGGCGAGTGACAGTCGACCACCGACTGCAATATGTCATACTCAATCGGTAAAGCAGAGTATCGCTCATTATGAGCAAACGAATATAGATCTTAAGGTGACGAACCTTTTCTTACCCCGACTGTACATTGTATTGTTAAACCATAAACGCAAAAGCAACCATTAAAAATAATGAAAACTAGATTGTTTTGAGAAGGTGTTTTTATTAAAGTTATGCTTATAGAGTTTTGTCTTAAAAGCATACACTTGTTACAATTCGTTTTGATTATTATTTAGGTACTGAGAAAAAAAATGTGTTTGCTACGCCGGCTTTCGTCTAGTGGTCGGAATGACGTAATTTTGTTTGTAACAGCGTTTTGTTTTTTAAGTCTAGCAGTAGCTGTGACGTAGAACAGATCATTACCATAAATGTGTTTACATGCAGTTATTTGTTGTGTTCCGTTCCGCTTAAATTGCTGGTAATCTGAAGGTAGATTAATCTGTTCTAAATTGAGTAACTCAATCGTAACCTAATTTTGCGTGTACAGGGTGGAAACAATCAATGAGACATGAAGGGGAAGTACCTCTTGTTCTCAAGATGGCTCATTTTACTTAAAGGAATCATTTTAATTTTTTTTATGATGAGTATCTGCATTTACCATTTTATTAAAAGCTTGCCTTAGCCGCAAATCGAAAAAACGAAAAATGAAAACATATGCACTTACTCTTTTGTTAACTAATCGATAGGAACAAGACAAGGGGACCTAATGTTTCAAGGGGGTTCCAAAAAACATTAAGTCTTAACAAAATAAAAACGTGCATTAAATTTAACATTAATCTAATTTAACCTTCAACATAAGAAGGACACGTAATTAACGCAAATTGTAATCTCTAACAGGCTGTTGCAAATTATTACCTAAAGTGTTAAAAAATTATCATATTCTTACATTTCAATGAATTACGTAACTGATAAGTTGGTCTTTTTAGGGTTCCTTAGTTTTAAATGCAGTTTATTTATCCTTACCTATGTATAGCGTTGTGGAGCATACTCATTCAGAATAACATTTTGAACTTCGAGCTTTATCTCTTCTACAGTCTCAAAGTCTCATATGACGCTTGGTTAACTAAATTTAGATAAGTTTTAGGTAATTGAATAATGTGGTAACTCGAGCAAGCCTACTTTAGGTAATAATTAGCAACCGCCTGCTGCGGATTGTTGTCGGCAGTACCTTTGTACGTTGACGATAAAATTAGATAACGGCGGATATCATACACGTTTTTATTTCCGTTCCGTTGTTTTGATCCTATTGGTTAGTATAATAATAACATAGTGTGTGTTTTTTTTTTGCATTTTTAGTTGGGACAATTCCGGGCTCAGGTAAAGATTTTAAGGAAAACTGTGACTGCAGTTAGACATCAAATAAATTAATCATGGCCCATTGATTGTTTACCTAACATTTGACAGCAAGTTAAAATGGACGTTGACTTTCATGCAGGTTTTAAATCGAAATTATAAACCGTCACCAAAAGGAATGCTGAGACCTGCGTCGCTATTGCCTAATGCACTCGCTATCTTCATCGGCTTCAACGCGGAGCAATTGTCTTCATTTTGTATGCAGACAAGCCTTCGATTTTCGAAATAAAAACGATTGGTATTGCGAGTGCTTTAGGCAAAATCCCCTCTGGTAATGTGTTTTTTTTGTGTTCAGGTTGTTGATCCTACTGGCTGCGCGATATAGCCGGAGGTGCTATTTATATTCGCCTCAAGTGGACTATCGCCTAGTATCGAACCTTTGCTCAGCTATGTACAACGAAGCTCAGTACATAGCCGCCAATAGTTATATGAACGCAGATCTTCTCATGGAGCAGAGTAAGTGCAGGCAGTGTATTGTTTCTTAATAAACAGATAACCCTAATACCTAAAACTAAATGCTTACGTTATGGTCGTAATAATTGTGAGAGCCGCACCGAAATCCATTAATGGTTTTTGAGATTAGCACGCACTTAGTTAGTCGCGAAAATGCGTGCGTGTGTAGAATCATCGAAACGGTTACCGAATCGAGCCTGCTCTTGAAACTTTGTGTTAATTATATCAATAAAGTGAAAAATTAATTTAGTAGTTTCTGTTTTCTTATTTTCAAATCTCAAGTTTTGATGTTTGTATTTTTTATATCTAAGTGCTATATTTACCAATTACTCCGTTAATAGTGGACAGTTTTTTTTTTAAATTGGATACATACTCCTGAAGTGGTCCCATTGTCATCAAATCGGTATTAGTTAAGGGGGCCAGTGAGATATTGAGGGAACTTCTTAGATAAATTAGGCATATACAGTGGTGCCCATTAATTAGGAAGGCTTGTATTTGTACCATACTATTGCCTACAAATATGACATTTCTTTTTTAACAAACCATCAAAAACCATTTAACTAAATTTATTTTTAGTTACATTTAACGTTAACTAATAAACGTTAACTAAAAATTTATAAACTTAGTGCTGACGCGTCCATACAAACTTTTACATTTACGTATGAACACAAAAAAAAAAATCAAATCCTTATAAAATGAAACATTCGTTTTTAGCAGCGATATATATTAGTTAACGATAAATCTAAGTGTAAATAGAACTGGTTAAGATCTTTTATTAGTTGTCAAAATTAAAAAGTCATATTTGTGGGCAGTTCAAATCCTGGGTTCAAATCCCGGTAAGGGCAGATATTTGTGTGATGAGCGCGAATATTTGTTCCTGAGTCATGGATGTTTTCTATGTATTTAAGTATACATTTCTCTATATAAGTATTTATATCGTTGTCTAGTACCCATAGTACAAGCCTAGAGCTTAGTTTGGGACTAGGTCAATTGGTGTGACATTGTCCCCTGATATTTATTTATTTATTATTTATTTATTTAGTTGTATGGGAAAACACAAGCGTTCCTAATTATGTGGCCACCACTGTATATAGGTATACCGTTTTTGGTGAAGTGGAACAGATGAATACCACTGTATCCAATCGAATAAAAAAATGGGTTTATAATTGAAGAAAAAATTAGTGAACATACAAAAAAAACATCGCAGCCTCTTCCTGAAGTAAAGTCGGTCATTGTGTTTTTATTTTCGGTTTAGTGACCTGAGGCGTGGTCGCCAAAATATTGCCACCAGAAAACCTGAAATTATTTGACTTGCTATCCTTTTGTTATATTTAAGTACCTATGAGCCCTATGACACATTTCTAATTATCTTACTTTGTTAAAAAAAATAAAGGTGTTTTAAGGACGTTTTGATATAATTCAATTATCAAATTCGTGTAATATTAAATAGATATTACGTACCAACTTATGACTAAAAACAATAACGGAGCCGAGTGCATCAACTACCTTACATGATTAAAAATGTCACCATTTGCTTCTTTCGTTGATCTCATACAAAACCGACTGTAGATTTAAAATAATTCAATCTATCGTTATAACGAGACATCATAACAGCAGAACTGTTTTCTTTCAGTGGTCCTCTGCACTTTAGCCGGTCATGCCGATTTCCTCCAAAGGAAGTGGCTGGCCACCATGCTCCAACTGCAAACCTCCTTAGGGTGCTTCAAGATTCACCGCCACTCATTCATGCGGTGGGAGCCACTGGACAGACTAGCGGTGGCGAAGTGGCAGCTGAAGAAGAACGGCACGCAGGCGATAATGGGCGGGGAGTGCAATGGCCACATGACGGCGGTGGCCGCCGCAACGTTCAGCGTGGCGGTCCGATATATTATCGAGACTTATTATTAAAGCAAATATAAAAGTCGTGAAGTAATCCAAAAGTAATTTAAGTATCTAAAGCCGCTTTTTTTCCCAGCCAAAATGCTCAAAAATTTGAATGTTCTCGCCTTCCACTTCCGTGTCTAAACTTTAAAAAAGGCAAGGTATTGTGAAAAATAATAACATATACTTAGATAACCTTATATTGAATCATACGAGGTCCTCAAAAATAGCAAAACATGCTCAGCTTTACGAATAGAGTAGAATTCAGATTTCCTAGCAACTTTTCTGGGAATAATGAAATAAATTTAAGTCGATAAAACGCAAAATCGGCTGATAAAAGTGAGACATTTTTTAAATTAAAAATTGGAGTAAATAGTTGTATCCAAATACGACCAGATGTATTTATCTATTTTTATAACAGAACCTAGTCAATAAATTTTATTACGGTTGGGTTTTTTTAATTACTTGTACTATCACTCCCGATATATAATTACGAGGGGCATACCGTAATGATCGGGAATTAAAAAAACCACAAGTACGTTATACCTAAATTATATTTCATTGTTTTTCGAAGTATTCTCCCTTGCAATCGATGCACATTTGCATTCTTTCGAACCAGTTATTAAAACAGTCCAAACATCCAAAATGGCCGATTTTTACGCTTCTACTTCCGCTTCTAGGTCTTGAAATCGCTGACCACGTAACAAATCCTTAATTTTCGGGAATTTAAAAAGATCGTTAGGGCTCAAGTCGAGACTATACGGAGGATGAAACTTAAACTCTTACATTTTCTAGGTTCAAAAACTCTTTTATTTGCGAGCGCCATGGGGGCTCGCATTATCGTGGTGTAAGGTGATTCGGCGTGTAGCATTACCTCTACGGAGTTCAGCCATCATTTCTGGCAAACGTGTTAACTGTTCTGTGATCCTGTAATGGAATTGTGGCCACATGTCCTTTTTTGAAAACAAAAGATGAGAGCATTATCTTCGATACGCTACGGGAACGCACCATTTTCGTTGTCTTCACCTCACCTTCGAAGAACCAAACTGCCGACTGATGTTTTCTTTCAGGTTCATAACTCCATGATTCGTCACCTGAGATTATGTTATAAACCGCTTCTTCCCTCCATTAAAGCGTTTCAGAGTAGACCGACACCACTCAACACGAGCCGCCTTCTGCTCTTCAGACAAATTATGAGTTACCCGCGAGAAATTAACTTTCTGCCGCCCAACTCATTATGCAAAATATTTAGTTATTCCAATCCCTATGAAAGCCCGAATCTGCTCGTATATCACATGTCGATCATCATAAAGACTTCTTTGCACAGCCGTCACGTTTTCAGGCGTTACTGCTGTTTTAGGTCGACCACTAGAAGGTACGGTACTGAGAGAGGCACGACCTCGTCGAAAATCCGAATACCAGCGATAAATATCCGTTTGGTTTGGTGCTTCCACATTATACATAGAAACAAGCTTACCGAGACATTCACCTTGAGATAACCCTCGAAGAAAGTTGTGATAAATTATGGAACGGAAATTTTCACGCATGAGCTCCATCTTGTCCATCGACTTGTCAAATTTAAAATGGCATGACTTACTTAATCCCAAGTACTCAATTCCCGATCATTTCGGTGTGGCCCTCGTAGTATAGATGAATTAACGAGAGCATGGAATTGCATATGTAGTAGTATTGTATGTTCACAGGCATTGTATATTTGAATTACCTATTTTCTCGAACTATCAGCATAAAAATAAGTTTGTTATATATTGAAGAAGTAAATACCAAAATAATGTCAGTGTCAAATTGTGAGTATTATTTACGTTGTGCATATATTTTTACGTCTGATTTTATTGTATTCTTAAAATTATCAGAATAATTTTGTGTCAGCCCGTACGACTAAGTGTAAGTCACATAATTTTCAAAAAATATGGCAGTGAGTAATTTTGGTCATATTGAGAGTCAAAGTAAGCAAATTATTTTTAACGGTTATAAATATTTTGAACTTGAACTGAAGAAAAATTTAAATTCCCCTTACACCGCTGCCCAGTTCGTTGAAAAAGGTGTTTATCTCTCTACTGTTTATAACATTGTGTCTGAGAGCAATAGTGAGAAATTCGCATCAACAAAGAAATTCACCTCCCCGAGAAATAAAAAGTTACGTACTTGTCCGTCGTCAGCAGTAAGTAGACGATTTTGATCAGGAAGTCATCCGGAGAACTATATACAATTTTCTTCTGTCCCATAAGCAATTTCCAACCTTAAAGGCACTCCATTCTGTGTTAAAATCCGATAAAGATTACAAATTTCGCATTTCCACCTTACGAAAACAAATACAAAAATTAGGATTTAAATGGAAAAAGACCGAGGACAACCGAAAAATATTAATGGAAAGACACAACATACGACTGCTACGAATAAATTACCTTACCAAAATTGCGGAATATCGATCTTAAGATACTGATACACTAGTTTATACTGATGAAACCTACATCCACACTTCACATGTGTCCGGAGAGGCTTGGACCGATGGAACAGAATTTGGTGTAAAAAAACAAATCAGTACAGGCCAGCGGTTAATAATAGTGCACTCAGGAGGAAAAGATGGTTGTATTCCCAACGCTTTGTTAATGTTTAAGGCAAACCAAAAATCGGGAGATTACCATGACCAGATGAACTTTGTCAACTACGAAAAATGGTTAAAAGAAAAATTAATACCTTAAACCGAATAGCGTACTTATCGTAGATAGTGCGTCCTATCACAACAAACTTTTGAATCGTGCTCCAACGTCAAATTGTCTTAAATAAGAAATGATGGATTGGTTGACAGAACACAACATTTGATATAGCCCGTTGATGTACAAAACCAGTTTGTATGATTTAATTAAACAAAATAAAGAGCGGTTTCGTGAGTACCACATAGATGCAATTTTAAAAGAACGTGGACACTCCGTTTTACGATTGCCACCGTATCACCCGACATTCAATCCGATCGAAAATATTTGGTCCATGGTAAAAGGATATGTAGCGAAAAGAAACGTTTCTTTAAACATGCAAGGCATTATGAGTTTAGCAATTGAACGACTGAATACTATTACTGCTGAGGACTGGGAAAATATTTGTCGCCATGTCGAAAGTGAAGAAAATAAATATCGATGTCAGGAAGGGGAAGTGGATCGAATTTCAGACAATCTTACTATCAATACTTGTGACAGCTCAGATGAAGAACGAGATAGCGACTAAAAGCAAAAAACAGAGGACTACTACTTATTCCATTTCTTAAGGGCATGTAATTTTATTAAATTAAGAGAAAATTATTCTCTTTTTGTTGCAAACGGTACAACCACTACAAATGCAATTCTATTTTCTCGATAATTCATCTATACCTACCTAGTTTACGTGATTGATACATAATGAGAGGTCTAAAACCATAAGCGTGGTTTAATGACACGAGCCGAAGGCGAGTATAATAATTATATCATACGAGTGTTTTAAGGCCTAATAATGTACAGTTGCATTTTTTTTTTGCCACACGCATATTTTAAGTACTATAGAGTTTTTCAGCTACGATGAGTTCTGTCTGTTACAGCTCATATAAACACTTATTACACTTGTTTCCGTAACTTTACATAAAACTACACTGGTACATGCCTAGAGATGCCGTTCAGGAATTGAAATAATTAATCGCCTTTTTTTTAAATACGTCGCATGTGAGTATAATAAGTGATTGTAATTACGAAATACGGCTGTCACAGAACTCCTCGTAGCTGAAAAACACTGTAAGATGGGTTCAGAAGCCAAAGGCAAATATCACCTTCATTTCTACCAATGGTATCGTGAAATTATTTAAATTTTTTTTTGTAAAAAACTCATTAATATTTAATTTGACCATTTTGTTTGCGTGATTTTATTAAAATATGTTTTTTATAAAAAAATAACATCAATATTTACTTTGACCGCTTTGTTTGCATGACTAATATATTCATGCCTAATTACCGCTTTCTAGCTCTAAGAGTCTCTAAGCTAGGCGGCGGACGGACTGACAGACGGACATGGCAAAACTATAAAGGTTCCTAGTTTGACTACGGAACCCTAATAAAAAACAATAAAGCCAATAGAATATGCCAACGTTAGGTTGATTATTTTGTTCCCATCATATAACTATTGGGTAGGCAGGTATAAAGCAGGTAAATCTGTAATAATCTTTTGCACCAAACTTAGGCTTCATACTTTCGATTGGTATGTAATTTGTCTATTAAACAAGCAATTTCAATTTTAATAAAACGTTCCTTTTTTACGTTTAATTAAGTAATTATATACTATACTGATTTTTTTCAGCCTACCCATTCGTTATATAAATTACATTTTGACATAGTGATGCAGTTCAAACCACGCTGATAGAAAAGGACAGAGCTATATAACTGCTATAGCTTTGTTCTGTACGCTCGCTTTGCAATGAACTGCATAGTTGTGGTATAATAACACCCCTCCCTCCCTGGGGCCTGTTTATCAAAAGCTTGTATTATATTATAAGTATATTACAAGCGGAAATCTCTCTCGAACAATATGTATGTAAAGAGATTCCCGCTTGTAATGCAAGTTACAACCTTTCGATAAACAGGCCCCTGGCGGCCTAATCGAGATGCATAACGATAAGAGCGATAAATAATTTAAATCAACAAAATGTATTGGATTGCCGTAAGCTGATGAGTTGAGGTCAGATCGGTCGATGCTTATGTTGACGCCATACATTTCGCATCTATTAAAAATAGAAACGTTTGCAGCGTTTGCATCTCTTAGGCCTAGGCTCTATTGTACTCGATGGAACAAGTTTATTATGAGCGATATTAATTAGCTCTCTATACTGTTATTATCTCGATGTCATTACTACCTAGTATAAAAAAATAAATGTACACTAGACTAGTAAAATCTGTAAATTATTGATAAATAAAGATTATTATAATTCAAAAATCACTGAATGAAACTAATTGTTTGTATTGCGTTGACATGTTATTGCGTATTGTCAATTTTATGATAAGTAGCTCTTATTTACTGGACAATAATGGCAACCAAGTTAAAAGCAATAAGATAACATGTCAAAATCAATATAGTTTTACCGAGCCTGTTAATTTCATTACGGTTTGTTTCACATAGTTTTACGTAAATAATTGATGTTTGTATAATCAGTGAATTCAGTTATATCATCTAAATGTCTCAGCCATCTTTAACAGTGAAGAAGTGTCATTTTTATTTGAAGTAAAAGCAGTCTATGAACATATTTAGATAATAGGTGCTTGATGCCGCTTTCTTTCCGGATAACGATAGATGGCTCATTCTCATTTTTCCTTGCCCTGATGACGCCTCGCTTGCACCAGACGAACTTGAAGTGGCCGGTGTCCCTCAGCTGCTTCCTCGGACTCGGCAAAAGAATCTTGTTGTAAGAGGTCTCTTTTGATTTACCGTTTATATTACATCAGCTAATGTAAGCCGTGTCTTCTTAGCCTTTACTAACCATTCAGATTGCATGGATTCTTTCTCTAATGTAATCTGAAGTTTACAAGCACGATCCTTGCTGGCTTTTGGCTAGGTTATGACTGTATTAGCATTATCACGCTCACTTAATGGGAACTTTGTTGACATCAATGGGTTTACACAGTTTTTCTTGCTCCATGCTCTGCACGCGCTGTTCCAGGGCTCCAACTCGAGTTTCTAGGTGGTTGCACTTGTTCGATAATTCTGCGTCCCTTCTCTTTAAATCTTGAAATGTGACTTTGACTGCTTCTATAGCTTCCAAAAGTTCATCCATTTTATAAGATTGAACTCGAGCGCCTATGTTATTGGTTTAAGTTCACGCTTCATTGCTTTTCCCACCATCGAATTTATGTCTCGAAGCGATTCATTGTTGACGACACCACTAAACGGCACCCCTAGGAGTGTCGTTAACAAACATATTATGTTAACAACACTACCGGTGATTAGTGTTGTGCAATATATCGAGAAAAATAAAACTAATTTTATTATGATTGATAGTCAAAGTGTAATGTGTAATAATAATAATGAATAATATTTACATTACAGTGGTTAAGCCTACTTTCCATTGTTACCCGTCCCTTGAAGGGACCACGGGGAATAAAAATCCTCGTGGTCCCTTCGAGCAATATTATGCTGCCGAATCACAGAAGAAAAAATGCATAAGTATTAGATTTATTTTTAATTATTTAAATGGATGTAGTACATAAAGATGAAACTGTGTAATGTATAAAAAGAATTGCTTGCCGCATAACGCGAACAATATCTTCTGTTTGAGCTTGGCTGAAGTCTTCGCAAACATTTGGTGCCTCAAGCGTTCAAAAGTTTAAGTTGAAGTAATCGAAAGAAAAGTCTAAATTCTACTACTACTTACTCTCAAAGTAACAGTTCCCAGACACTTCGACTTCCTATGGGAAGTACATCTCCACACGGTAGATCCATTAGAATATTGTTTATGCTTGTGATATTTATATTTATCAAGCAGCAAAGCGACTCCGCCATTAGTTTTTATAAATTGCATTACTTTAAAAATAAAGTGTAATAGGTAGGTATTGAAAAATGCAAGCTCAGAAATGGTGTTTGTAAATAATAAACAATGTGTGACATTGACATTCGCCATCGACAATTTAATCTCAAGTACCAGCTCCTTGCACTAAAGAGCTCGTACTACCTAGGAAAACATATTTCACAGCCCTGCGGTGGTGTCGTTATCAAATTATGTTTGTTAACGACACCCCTGAGGGTGCCGTTTAGTGGTGTCGTCAACAATGAATCCTCGAAGCAGTTTATATCTATCGGCCCTGCAATAATGCATTGAGGCACCTGTTTCAGCTCCTCTTCCTCGTCATCATCTTCTGGGATGACTATAGACCGGTGCTTAGGGAGGTTTCGGTGCAATCTTGGCAGGTCCACTCCAGGCTCTCATTGGTGCGAGGGGCCGCGCGCTGCTTAGTGGTCAGGCCCGAGCACTCCACAGTCAGATGAGCGACCTTTCACACCTGTTGCACTGTACTCCAGGACGGCTTTTTAGAACATTCTTGGCACATTTTGCACATTTAGATGATTTAGACATTCCGCGAGGGTACTTTACACACTCCGCGATTAGTTTGGTAGCGTATTACTCTAACGAGCGTGCGACGACGAATGCCAGTCGCCGTGCCATTAGGCCAGTACAGTTAAAACTCAAATCGAAAATAAATGCTCTAATAGTGGTTTATATGACTGTATATAATAAAGGCCATTAAAGACGAGTGTGGTATAATAACATCACATAAGTGTTTTAATGCCTAATTGTGTACAGTTATTGAGAATAGTGAAAGACGTTAGTTCAGTACAACCGTATATTAAGACTGGTTTACAGATTGCAGCTACGATCTACCCTACATAATGTAACACCTCCACCCCTATTCAATAACTTATAGTCTAAGATACATCTTTACATTATCATAGCACCTAGCTATAATACTAGCACTTAATTAATTATTTTATTCCGAATTTCACCAACAAGTTATCAGACGATTGGAGTGTTAAAAAAGGGTTACCATTTAACATCGTTTTGTGAAGTTGTCACATTGGTACTTAATATAGTAAGGATTCACACATGTATAATGGAAATGAAAATGAACACTTATTATTAATTTACTACGTGTACTTAACTATCGAATTCCTCAAATCCGTAAAGCACGGGTGGTTTACGAGTCCTGACAGGCTGACTATTTATAACACCACCGGTGCCCGATCCATTATTAGAAGGCACACTGGGTCCACCCGAGGGCTAGTCTTCCCTGGAGCGGCCTCCGGCCTCGTCAGCTCCTGCACTTTGAACACGAGTCTACTACGACCGAATACGTCATACCTTCTATTGGCCCCAGAAAATCTAGACGGTGGCCAGACCATGGTCGTGAAGGCCAAGGCCATGAGGACGGTGCGCGCGCGGTCGGCGCCGCTGCCACCGCGGCGCACACGTATCTACGAGAGAGAGATTTCGTTTTAACTATCCCCATGTTTGGGTCGTGCAGTTCCGACAATACTTAATTTCTGCACGATGCTGGTACGACCACCCGTTGACCCCACGTGATGCAACCCAACTCACAATACAATTATTTTTCCTAGTAAGGGTACGGGGTCAATTCTCTTATTTCCGTTTCTCGATATCCGTTGGCCACCTATCTATTATGTAACTTAAAATCCTACTTAAAAATGGAATTGGGTTTCTCTCTTAAGATATCTTATAATCCAATAACATTGCATCCGACGAAAAATGCAAATATGTTAGTTCCAGTAATTCTTTCTCGTCGGACTACTTCACTCTTTTGAGACTCAATCAAACGAGAAAGAGCATGGGCCGTGTTTTGATCGGTCCTTTTAAATAAATATCAGGGGACAATGTCACACCAATTGACCTAGTCCCAAACTAAGCTCTAGGCTTGTACTATGGGTACTAGACAACGATATAAATACTTATATAGAGAAATATATACATAGAATACATAGAAAACATCCATGACTCAGGAACAAATATTCGCGCTCATCACACAAACATCTGCACTTACCGGGATTTGAACCCAGGACCGCTAGCTTCGTAGGCAGGGTCACAACCAACTAGGCCAGCGTATCGTCAATGTTATGTACGTTATGTTCAATCTCAAAGTCATTTGCTGATAATTTAATAGCCCAGCGCTGAAGGCGGCTAGCTTTAAAGTGTCGCCTCCTTTGAATTACATTTCAATTTTATTTTTCCATTTAGGTAATTAGTCCAAGTCCCCAATCTGAGCACAATTTCTTGCATTTTTCCGATCGACATTATTAGGCACGATATTAAATACAGAGTCCAACACTTATAATAAGACAATTTTTATCTTTGTTCATCCGCGTTCGCCACTGGAGAAGTGAAAGACGTGAGTTCAGTACAACCGCATATTAAGACTGGTTTACAGTTTGCATCTACGAACTACCCTACATAATTATGTAATAAGTTACATACACTACTTTATCTACCCACATATCATAACATAACCCTCCATGATGCATTCAGGAGCCGCATATTATGGCCGGCATCGCGGCGTTGTTACTAACGGTAATTATTGTATGACGTTAGTTTCCTTGTCACGGATATCAAGAGGCGTCGCCGAAATATCTATATCACCTTGATCGCTTATTTAATGGTTTAAATTCAACAAATCGAAAAATATAATACATTATGAAAATACTGAAAATACTGGTAATTATGAAAATACTGGTAATGAAAAGACTGAAAAGTTTTCTGGCAGCGGTCATACTTTTTATTTAATTCAGAGACAATCTAGAGTCGGCTCTAACTATATAATTTCGTTCGATATCTTAGTTACGTGCGACATTTGTCAAATTTGAATGCAAATTGACGATAAATTTCAAACTAAACGTCATCTCGACTGATATTAGAATAGAGGTCAAATCAAATTTCTTTGTTTTTCAGAGATGTTCGAAATTTGAATGAAATAATATTATCAAAGTCGATGTTATTATTAAGCAGTAATATTTTTTTTGAAGATAACAAATTTGCTCAAAAAACACTATTTTTAGTCTATTTTTATTTCTTTTCGCATCACGGAGGGTTTATGATATTTGGATAGATAAAAGGTCTTTTGTTCGTTCGTTCTTATTGTTTTAATAGCTTCATTTGTTTCCTAATCTCACTACCCTAGGTTTAATTCTGCATTGAATGAGACTAGTTTCTTTTTGGTTACCCGTACAGTCAACGTCATAAATAAGTGATTATTTATGTACCTTGTCGCTTTCAATCGTTTCACAATTTTGTATGACATTTCAAACATGACGTTAAAGTGACAAGGTACATAAATGATCACTTATTTATGACGTTGACTGTACCTATAATAATGCTCATCAAAGCTATACATGTACTTATTAGATATTTATGAAAACGCAATACCTACGTCGACTACTTAAAAAGACACTACAACTGAATTGCGACCAGCGTGGTGTTTGATGGCTACCCAGAAGGCTTGCTCAGAAAGAGCATCAAATCCTGAGGTGAGGTGAGGTGGTGAGGACTTTGAACATGTCTCCTTCGTTCGAGGAGTTCCGTGTCCTCATCAATTCTCACAACCTCTGCGTCACCTAAATGGCTGTGACACCAATCTTCTTCTTCTTCTTTAAGTTAATGGCGGTCCACCAAGTGATTTCGCCCGTATCAGTGACATAGACTGAGTATAATCAGTAAATGGAACACTAAATCAAAATTAACAAAAGTAAACGCAGGACATTTTTCAATCGGCCATCTTCCCTCCCCGCAGGTTACCAGAACCGGACGTGGGACCAATCAGGTGATCTGCGTCTTCATTATCTTTCTTTCCAATGACAGATATAAAGCACGTCTTATTGGTTTTCTCACTGATAGGGTAGAAGGTGAAGGCTTCTCAATATAGCACGCTAATGAAGACACAGACCACCGGTTGTTGCCATAGGCCTTGAGGTGTCACAGGGGTATGAGAAGTTTGGGGTAATTGGTGACATCATCAGCAAACATTATATTTCTCCAAACTTGAAAGAGGAATGGAATGGCCCCATCAAAAGTATTTAACCCCAACAGCTTCAATCTGGCAGACAATATCAGAAAGGCCATTTATACAGTGTGGGCCCAAAACCCGGGCAAAAAATTAAATGGGGATTCTTTAGAACATTTCAATTAACTATCACAAGAATCTAATAGTACAAAGTCTATAACTTTGGAGAAAACAGCCTACAAAGTTAAAAATCGTAGGTAATGTATTTTCCCATCGCGATATCGTCGCTTGGTCACTTGGTACGCGGTATGTCTGAGTACAGGGCGCCATTGACAACACGCGGTAGATTTAGCGGTGTTTGCATTACATTGAATTTGCGATTAAGTTTGTTAGAAAAAAACTGAAAGTTAAATTTTGATTTTAATTAGGTAAGACCATTATAATGTAATTACCGGTGATCTATAGAGCCCCTGTTTTTAATATTATCCCCGGTTTTGGGCCACACACTGTACACACCATAAAAATGACACCACGGTGACACCAATAACGTTTACCCCCGGTCCAAGATTCATTCGATGTGTCGTCAAACGCGCTGTAGATATAATTGAGAGAGTCTTCAGATAAGAGAATTGTACAGCGTGTACAATTCTCGTAGAATTTAACACAATTTATAGTTTAAACTAAATAAAAACATAAAGGACACACATTACATTCTTAAATGTAATCTCGTAGTTCTGTGTAAACCGCAATACAAAAATTAATTGTAAATTTTGCTTCAATACCTAATGAAGCGCCACAGCTGGAAGAAAGGGGCACTTCATGAGTGTTCATCTATACGATATTGACCACGACACGTAACATGTATATTTTTTAGCAAAATTCACTGAATTTTTTTTTCTATACTTTCCGTGCGGTGTGCTTTGTGACATCATCTCGCCCATAATCAGAGGGCCTCTTAAGTTGAATACATATATATGGCAGTATGGCAGTCTGTTTACGTAGAAACTAATTGACCATTTGACGTCAACATGTACTTTATTAATTAGATACAGTAAATATGAATGTCCCTTACGCTTGTTAAAGCGTTAGGTGCCATGCTCCCTGATTTACAAATAAACACGACCCGATGAGGAGTTCATAGTACTGAATGTTGTAAGGTCTTCGTTGAAAGTTTGCCTCGGCCTCGGTGTATACACCATTTTATAGATCGCCAATGTCACCCGGTCACAGCCAACCGGTATGAATGTTACATCAGCCTCTTCCGGTCGAGCCAGGAAAACGCACATGTTGCGATCATTGGAAACATCGCTCACGCCCAGCGCTGATCCGGTAGAGTCGCAAGCTTGTAGGACTGCAGTGTAAGTGCAGACTCTGTTTGAGGAATGTATGAAACTGCGAATACATCTGACGCCTGTGACGAGTACCAGAGCAACCTCGCCTCAGCCGCGAAGTTGCCGTAGGTAGAGTGAAGATGTGTTTGTGGGCCTTTTTGATCACAATGCCTACGCCACAAAACTACTTTGAAGGATTACTCCTAAACAGCTATAAGACTACGAAGCAAAATAACTAACATTTAAAACGCCTACAAAGCAAAATGCCTCAAATCAATATCTCTAAAGCGGTTTGCCTAATTTGCAAGACGTCTGCTTGCTTTCTTGTCTAGGCAGCATAACGTCTCAAAAATTAAAATGACTTTAAAGGATAATACATAACATGCCATACGACTAAGAATCATAATTAATCGTTATCAAAAACGGCTATAAATCAAACTGCCTCAAATTAATAATATCCAACTAATATAAATGTGAAAGGAAGTGACATAGAAAACTCTATGTGAAATCCCTATTTTCAGATTAGATACCTACTGGCCACTTTAAGTTGAATTGGTTGTATATCTATTAACACTTAATTGTCTATAATGTCAATCGTTTGAATTCATTCATTACGTTTGCATCTTTAGACATACCTTAATAATCTGTGCGTTTGCATCAAAAATGGCTGAACAGCCGGAAGGTTTGGTTTTCGTCAAAAATCAAAAGGGCGGGCAATCTTTGATGTGGTCCGGTTACAGATTTACAAATAATCATGACAACGCTAGTGACGGACAAAGACCTTTATATAATTAACGTAATAGACCAACAGACTCCCTTTTTCCCGCGTTACCAAAACGGAAATGTCAACGTGTGCGTGATTTTACAAGTGTGTGAGTAATTTTAGTGATGTCCGTACGTTATATCGAAAAAATATCGATGAAAAAGACTCGCTTATATAAGACTTGTTTGTATCTTGCGTGGAACTTAAAACTAGCATTCTTCACTAATAAAAAACAAGATTCTTTCATTATCTATAATAATACTCTTTTCATGGTAATTACATTAAAAATTGATTGTATGATGTCTGTGACATATCATACAATCAATTTTTAATGTAAATAATTAATAAATTTTAGCCTTACACAAATTCTAGGCTTTTAATATGGGCACTAGGCAACAATAAAGTTACTTATATAGAGAAACTAGCGACCCGCCCTCGCTTCGCTTCGGTTAATATAAATAAAAAATAACCCAAGTTCATCTGGAATAATATACTTTTCAAACGGTGGAAATATTCACTTTATTTGGCCACAACTTAGAAGTTCTTGTGGACTTACGTTCGGACCTACTTTCATGTTCAGTAGAAGATTCTCTGGCTCTCTCAGATGTCTCTATCCCTGTCGCCTATAAGCCGAACGTCACGCTCAGTAGAGGATTCTTTGGCTTGTTGAGATCTGTGTATCCTTATCAACTTTAAGACGGACGTCACGTAAATGACAATTTTCATGTACATTCCCAAGCCCAAGGTAACTTACGTATAGGTAGGTAACTAACCGAATGTTATACAGACATAATTTTCACCCCATCGAAATTTCTCAAACGCCTTAGGTACCGAATTTATTAACTTTCGGACCCCCCATATCTCGGTAATTATCAACCTGAGAGAAAAAGTTTAAATAAGAGAAGATGCTTATTTTAGCATTTTCTACACGATTTAATTAAAACATACACAAAAAACATAAAAAAAATTTTTGAAGTCCTGTCGTAGGCTGGACCACTGCATTTAATGATAAATAATAAACTGTGATCAATTTACCTAGCTGCGTTTTATAATCGCTCGGAATAATGTTTAAATAATTATGAGAAGGAATGAAGAAATATCGACATATTGATAACTTATCGATAGATGAGTGTGATTCAAACATTCAATCACTACCAAAAAATGGAAATTTTCACGGACACAACATCTTTTCATTTTACATATAAAAATTAAAAATATGCATAAAACACAAAACTACATGATATATCGTACTTATTAGACCACTAACCGTATTCCTTGGACCTAGGAATCCTTGAAAATATGAGTTCAAAAATGACTATGTGTGGATCATAATTACCTGTGAAATGACTCATTGTTTGGATTATTCCTATGATTGACTTCGCAATCAGGTACTGCACAGCCCACCATTGTTGTTTTTAACGGTTTTGACACCACGTTTATACAATTATCCTGAATATTAAAATATTAAAACTAAAAGACGCTGTCGCCAGTGGGCTACCGTGGGCTACCATTAGCTTTCAAAATGGTTACAACGTCAACGTGTTTCGCTGTCACTGTCGCACTCGTATTCGTGCATAAAGAGGCTGCACTCTCGCTTCCACAGACTGTTCGTCTATTATGAAGGTCTTTGGTGACGGAACTACATTATGGAGGTGTGTTGATAGAGACTGTAATGCATCACTAAAACTTAATGCCGACCAAAATGCAATTTTGAAAAATAGCGTACATTCTTGCTGGCCTAATTTTACAAAAAATAAAATATCTTCTATGATTGAAGAATGCAAAACAGAAGTTTGCAAAACATTTAAACCAGTACAACACGTTTTTGAGAATGTTTACACAAACAGCAACATTACATCGGATGACGAAGATATGCTGCCTATATTTAAGTCAAAAAAAGACACTCTTCTACGGGCCAGAAGACGTTTTCTAAACGTTCCAAAGTAATTTTTTAAGAATTTAAATGACGTAATAGTACCAGAAATGTTCCATGATTTTCTCGTGTGTGATCAAGGGAAAGATAATGACAAAATTTTAATTTTTGCAACACCGTTTGGCAAAAAGACCCTTGTGGCAGGTAAAACACCCCAGCTGTTTGCAGATGGAACGTTTAAGCGAACACCAACACCGTTTTACCAGCTCTATACCATACATTTGGATATAGCCAGCGGCGAGGAAATGACCAACATCGTGCCATTGATCTATGCCTTACTTCCCAACAAGACACAGGAAACGTATGTAAGATTATTTCTTCTCATAAAAGAACACCTTAATATCTAATTTCATAAAATGAAATGTGACTACGAATTGGCACAAGTAAACGCTTTACAGAAAGTGTTCCCTAAAATTGATATAAGTGGCTGTTATTATCACTATAATATGGAAGCAAGCGGACAAACTCAAGATGTTGGAATCAAAGAAAGGTACGCATACAACCGCTCTGATAGCAAATTTGCCTCTTCTACCAACAACATATTATGGACGGATGGTTGGCAATAGTACAAGATCACACTGAATGCGAAAGCGATGCTATGAAAAACTTCACGGCATATTTTGAGAGACAATGGCTGAAATTATTACCAAAAGTTCTGAGTTCTGCATCAGAAACAAACCGCACGAATAACGGATTGGAGGGATGGCACCGACGAATAAATGCTCGCATGCAATATTTTTACTTTTTCTCCAAAAGTTATTAAACGAAGCAAAATGGCAAAATGTGAAAATCAAGGCTGCTTTGTTTGAAAAGAATAACAAAAAAAACTGACGTTCAATTTAATAAAGCACTCAATAGGGAACTGAAAAAACTGGTTGAGAGCGACGTAACACCGCTCACATTTTTGAAATAATTTATTAAAATAAAAAGACAAATTTTTAAGGAGCATTAGTATAGCTAAGGATCTAATAGTACAAAAATATAATTAATAAATGTAGGAATAAAAAAGATTACAGAATGTTCGTTTGTTTTAGATGTGGAGTTGCAATTATTTTAGTTTGTGAATTGAAGATGAAATAAAATAATACTGTAAATAATACTCGTTGTTTATTTCAAAAAGCAGACAAGAAACATTTTATGAGGTAATTTGAACTGCAACCCAACTGCAAAATGGCAGTTCAGGTGCAGTTACGAGGCAATTAAAGAAACTGAAATGCCATTTTGCAACTGTAACAGTTCAAATTCTGTCCTTCTGTACCGGCCCTAGATGACCTGTTTTACAAAACACCAATTTCATAAGTAATGAAACTAATGAACTAATGACCTAATACTAAACAATTCGTGACGGACCATTAACTATGCTTGTATTTATACCTCAATTTTGTTTGATTTCTTGTAATTTGGAGCATTTTGGTTTTCAGGTCATAAAACTACTGAGTAGTTTTGCATTTGAGGTAATTTGCATCCCTAGGCATCATCATATCCAGGCATTTTAAAACAGAGATGTTTTGCATTCGAGTCTTATTAAGTTCATAGTCATTCTAATGTTCAGAAATTTTATTACGTCCTTTTACATTTGAGGTAAAGTAATGATAAGTTCTTTTAATTTGAGGCATTTTGCTTTGTAGGCGTTTTAAATGTTAGTTATTTTGCTTCGTAGTCTTATAGCTGTTTAGGAGTAATCCTTCAAAGTAGTTTTGCGGCGTAGGCATTGTGATCAAAAAGGATATTTGCAGGATAAATATTTACTAACCCGATTGAGCTACGGTGTCCCGTACAAAGTAAATTGTTTACATTCCGTTGCTCGTAATAAATGTCTTAAGAATTAAGTGATTGAACTTCTACTAGGGTAACAGCCGCTCACTGTCACGCAAACTAGATCGAAATACCTATATAACGAGAACATAGTAATTTGGTCATTAGCGATTGGGATCACGTGACAAACACATTTTATGTGGGAACAATACCTACTGGTCTGAAGGGTTCAATAACCTCTTGCATTAATTCTGGCGATTAATCGAAGAATTGAAGCTATCTGATAGATGCAAAATTTCACAGGGTTTTTTTTTGTTAAACAGCTTTTGGCCGTGACTCCGTCCACGCGGACAAATTCTCGGCAGTCGTTTATCATTATCACTATTCCCTTGGAAACTGGCTTTTTTTTTCCTAGATAGGCTTAATGTTTTCCTTCGCATATATTTTGTACTACTTAAGTCAAATACTGATCTGTGGGACCGTTTCACCATGAGGAGAGAACAAACAAATGAACAATAAAACTTACATATTTATAATATTCGTAAGCATAAGGATCAGGCCAGAAGCAAAACAGACAACATTTTGTGCTTCTTAGACGCGAAACCGGAACACCGAATGAAGTGATCTTGCAAAATTGTACTGGATTATAGAGTAACAGTGGAACCCATTAGAGCTCGAATCCAACTATAATTTAGAATAGAGTAGAAGTTATTAAATAAAAAATCGGAAATTAAATAAAGCCACATTCGTAAGCAATATTAAAAACCCTTAAAGTGTTGTTGCGGTTTGGTGTCATTATCCTACATGGTAACCTATCGCAACCTCGAAAAGTTTTTGACCGAATTTCATTTGACCGAAAACATTTCGTTTTTTATCGTTTCTCCGATGGCACGATTCGTCATTTTTTTATTTCACCATTTGACTTTAAGTAAATGGTTCGTTAGTCCAAGCAACTTTTCTCCTTGTAGTCACGTACCCTATGTATTGTTACGTATTTTATTTCAAAGCCCATTTTTCATTACACCAATGCTACAACTAGCCTGTGGATCGTTTTGTATTTTGTTTCTTAACCCATTTTTCACTTCATCAATGTTACATATAGATTTTGCTACGTTACGTCAAATATTCATTTCGGCCAAAAAATCTTGCTTGTAATTAGTTTCAACTATCTACAAAATGCAACGAGCAAGACGAGTCAGGGCAGAACCGACTCAGATAGGTTAGGTTAGAAGGCCAAGGCGGGAGCAAAGCTCCCGCCTTGGCTTTCGAGGTTATTTTTTTTCTGCCCCGAAAAACTTGCTTAAGTATAATTTATCCAGACAATGCAAAGATCAAGACAATCAGGGTACTTATCAAACATAACATGGTCGATTTAAAATTAGGTAAACTATTAATAAACCGAGCCGTAATATTGGGCAAAGGATACTAAGGTAAAATCAGAAATAGGAAAAAGACAAATAGACAAAGCATTACATTGGACAACTGTTGATACGCCGAAACCAGTAATGAGGTATAGATAATTTGTCAAATCGTTAAAAAACCAAAACAAGTAATGAATAAATAAAACTATTCGAAATGATCATTCGGCCAAACGTAAAAAAACCCAAACCATAATTGACGAAAAGTATTTGTCGAACCAAAATTCGGTCAAACATTTTTCGAAGTTGTGATAGGTAACCATCCTACATTTAGAAGCCAAGCCGTACTTACAGCCACACGGGACGTAATTTAAAGTTTTCACAACAGAAATCATAACTGTCATTTGTACCCTTTGCTTGATTACCTATAGATTATTTTACCCACCGCAATACATAGTGTTTTGCGACATTTTTATGGTTCCGCAGTCAACAAGGAACCCTTATAGAATTATGCGATCGATTACAAAAAACGCGATTTTTCCTATTCGTGATTCCCATACAATATGGATTCCACACAACTGCAGTTTACTACATTCGTGATTCTACACCGCCGTTATTTTAACGCAATCGGGATTATTTTTATTCGTGATTCTACACAATATGGATTCCACACAACTGTAGTTTACTACATTCGTGATTCTACACCGCCGTTATTTTAACGCAATCGGGATTATTCCTATTCGTGATTCTACACAATATGGATTCCACACAACTGCAGTTTACTACATTCTTGATTCTACACCGCCGTTATTTTAACGCAAACTGGACTATTCCTATTCTTGATTTTACACAATATGGATTCCACACAACTGCAGTTTACTACATTCTTCATTTTACACACCCGTTCTTTCAACGCAATCTGGACTATTCCTATTCTTGATTTGACACAATATGGATTCCACACAACTGCAGTTTACTACATTCGTGATTCTACACATTCGTTTTATTAACGCAATCTGGATTATTCCTATTCGTGATTTTAGACAATATTGATTCCACACAACTGCAATTTACTACATTCGTGATCCTACACAGCCGTTATTTTAACGTAATCTGGATTTTTCCTATTCGTGATTCTACACAATATGGATTCCACATAACTGCAGTATACTACATTCGTAATTGCTTCTACTCAGTTGTTATTTTTTGGGTTCCATACCTAAAAAATAAAAAAACAGAACCCTTATGGGATCATTTTGCTGTCCGTCCGTCCGTCTGTGTCTCAAGACCCTTTATCTCGGGAACGCACGCGTGGAGGCATCGCGTTGAAACTCAAATTATGTACTGAGGGACTACAGTCTTTGAAGATGAAAAAAATCAAATTTCTAAGTTAACTTTAAAAATAGATACGGCAATCAAGGAAATAAAAATGTATAGGGTATTTTTCCGTTGACCTAGAACTATTAAATTTGGCAAGTAATTCCGTCCTATATTACAAATATAGTTAAAAACCTGAAATCTATACATTTTTTTCTACATCATTAAAATCAGTAATCATCTTTATGAAAGGAAAGGTCCAAATTTAGAATTGAGATAACCGTCATGTTGGATATCGTATGGAAGGGCTTCATTGGCACAAGCTTAAACAGCTTTTTAATTATTTCCATGATGTTTACTCGCACTTCTCCGGTTTTATCATCGAAATCAATGAATTTATACTATATCTGTCTATAATTCGTAATCAAATAAATAAATCATTTCTTTACAAATCACATAAACATGTAACATTTGGGTATATTAATTATGGAGGTTAGGGACGAATTTTACACAACACAACATATACGAGAATGTAAAAGTAATAAATTAAAATGTTCTAAGTAGATAAAACTTTAATAACTTTTTTTTGTATAATATGTTAAAATCCGAAGAATTACTTTTATCGAAACGATCACCATCGTCTTGGCTTGGTCTGAAGGATCGCTTTTGTCGCGACCATCACTTACGTGTTGGTCTGGACTGGTGTTTATGTCCCAATCTAAATTTTCTGCTTCTGGTTCGGCACTGTCATAATCTTCAAAGTCAAAATTATCGTTGTTACTAAGAGTTTTCAAAGCTTCTTCAATAGTTACGTCACGGTTATTCTGGTATTTCTGAGTCCGTCGTTTCTTTGGTTGTTATTTTCCTCCAGCTAGGTTTCGTTTTATCCAAAAATCTTGATACTTTGCAGCTTTATTTAATTTGCTTAAGAATAAAAAATAGTTTTAGGTGGCGGCCAAATCTTACACCACCAATTCTATGCCACCCTTCAAATGCACTAGCAGTTTTATTTAATTTATCGAAGCAACTGAAGACCTCGGGTGTCGTTTTTTTCCATCCATTGTTCTCTACAGTATTCTTCGAACTCAACATATTCTTCTACATCAGGCATGGTTTATGTAACACAGTGAAAACCTTCAGCTTTTGCTGATGCTTTAAATAATGCCAATTTGCATAGCTGCCACGTTATGTTTTTACCCATCGGGTGTTCAGTTACTCCCAGTACTACAGCTTTTCTTCATACAGCTTGCTGGTAATGAAAATATCATCCTTTTATTATGACTTTTTTAAAAGCCTTTTGTAACCCGTTTGGCACCGCAATCTCAAAATTACTTTTAAAATGCTTAACGTTTAGTCATAGTTTTTCTTTCAAAATAGAGAATAGTAATTCGTAAGTAATGTAAATTCTAAATAATAGGTAGCGGCTTCTCCAAGACACCTATAAGGAGTGACGCACGGACATGACGAAACTATAAGGGTTCCATTTTATCCATTTGGCTATTTAACCCTAAAAATGGAACATTGTAGTATAAAACCAAGTATTCGTAGGTTGATGCAATTTAAGTATTTCTAGGCCAGCCCCGTGATTGTATAAATGACTTAATTTTTCTAACTTGTATATAAAATTGCCTGAGTCTCACGGAAGTTTCATGTTTAAAATTGTTTATAGCTATTTCAGAGAAAAATAATCTTAGGTGTCAAGAGACACGGAAAACAAAGCCATCATAAAAGAGTTCAGATTTTCAGTAAAAGGTACGGAATTATAATAATTCAAAGAGTTTCTGAAAAGATAGAGTATACCTATGTATATAATAATATGAGAGAATAAACTATGTGTTAGTTCTATTCAATTGATTTATTGGTTGAAATAATGCTACGAATAAATACCGTGATAGCTCATTCATGAAAATGAGTTATTACAGGTCATCTTCTCGCTGCAAAAACATGCAATTAACGGTTCTGTAACAAATTACATAGTAGAGGCCGATCGAAGGATCACTTCTTTCTTTTTAGTCATCTGACCCTTTATTCAACTCGGTAAAAAAATACTGCTTTTGACATGTGATGGTATTGCTTTTAACTCGGTCTCCATTGTCAAGTCAAAAAGAGCCATTTTAATGTACCCAGTATAATAGAAGCTCTGATGCGATGTTACTTTGTTTCTGCAAACCGTTATTTTTAACCAGGTTTATTGGGATGCACGGACGCACTCTCACAATTTCCATTTCAGTTCTCCGTCACGTATTGTCATTTCCTCATCATTAATTCTGGCAACCAATGATTTGCACCGTTTGATATTGCGTGTCGCTCGTGAGCTATGGTTAAAATGTTTAATAATAATTCATCGTACTGCGACAAACCTAGTTCCTCGTACAAAGGGCCTTTCACGGTGTATTCGTAATGGGAATATTAGAATGCAAGAACGTAACGCAACGTGTAACGGTACCGTTACAGACAATGAATTGAATAGGACAGTCCCGGGGGAGCTCAAGCCGAATTTTAATTTGACGACAAGCAAATTAGGCTAAATAAGGTCAACCGTCCGTACCTACATTGATTTATAGCGGCGCTAGTTTTTGGACGTTGGTTTTTGGAATATTCAAATTTTGAATTGTTCATTCAGGTTTCGTTTGAATAAAAACGATGCAAATTATGGTTTGCCTTTATTAATTATTAGGATATTGTCGCGACAGAAAACAGAAACGTCACAGACTCGTTTAATCCAAGGAATATAATTACGAGTAGGTATGTTCTAATATACTCGCTGAGAAGAAATTAAGCTATACATAACAAAAACATTACCTTTACCACTTGCGACGTGGCGTGCGCAGGAGAAAGTAAATAATGGCAGTTGTTAAATAATTATTAAAACACAGGTACGAGTACATTTTTTATCAATACTTTAACCTAACCTTTAGACATTGATACAAAAACTAACAAGACCTGGAATAAAAATATGTTTATCATTAATATATTAAATCGAATTGAATTAACCTTAAATTCTTAGGTTGTACTGACTCCACTTCAAAGGCTTGGAAGCGACTACCCAATTCTTCAATAAAAGAGTCGCTGTTCCATCGATCCATTTAATTTTACTTTTACATTCAAATGTTTTAAAAGCAAACGAGACATTTCAAATAATAAGTTCAATGCAATAAGGTGTGTTATTAATCACTACAACCTTATTGCATTACATCCCTCGTTCCTCTAGGAACAGGGAATGAAAGCTAAAAGTGCTTAATTTCTACCTACACGGAGAATACTATACATAAAATATACTTAATCGTCCCCAACTACGAGTATGGGATAACCTTCTGTGCTAAACATGTTTTTAAGTTAGAATGGGATTGGATAACCCATTAATAAACAAAATAGCACAGCGGGCTTCGGGTCTCGGAAAACTCCGAAAAAGAAGAACCGCGATTGAAAAGTCAAGCTACCTGCCTGCCCAGCCCTACCAAACATGTTCGACAGTCCAGCATCGAGATGCTGGACTGCCTTGCAAAAGTAATAAGACTCAATTTTACTATAAGTTAAAGACTGAGCAATACTGCTTAAGGAAGCTGTGTCTTGGTGCGGACCTATGTCCGACTTAACCGTCAGTGATTTGACATCCGTCAAGTCACTCTCGGACTTACTAACACCAAATAAATACAATGATAATTAGTGGACCTGTATCCAAAGGATAATATACAATAACGTTCCCCCACTTCCTCAAATTCCAAAGGAGGAGAAGTGATTTTATTGGATGCTTCCAGCTTCAAAATTCAGGTTTCAATACACAACCATTTTTATACATTTTAGAAATGACTGCGCGCTGCACCACCCTATTTCCTAAATGTATCGCAAAGTAAGCTGTCAGTATTTTAACAATATTGACCACTGACACTAATCTAAAATATATCCCCTTGTATTATTCCTAAACACACCCTTATGGTAATGGCTTGGCAGATAATTCCCTCGAGTATACATATGTACCCGTGTGAGGAAACCATCCCCCATACCTTAAAACCAAACCAAGTAATGTTAAATACACTTCAAAAAATTACATTGCAATAATTATCACAAGAGTTGAAGAGGGTCTTCCTCTCCGCCTCCCGTGACGTAGACCGCCATAGCGCCAAGGCGCCTTGTGGTCATCTTTTTCACAGACAGACACAGACACCTTATCTACTGTCTTGTCATCTTTTTGAACTTAACCTCGAAGCGGTAGTAAATGAAAAAGAAATGTTATTCAATACACATATCCATACAAGTTAAAGTTAATGAAGAAAATCTGTAAGTAATAAGCATGAACAAGCATGAGGGAACCCGTATGTCATCGGTATGGGAGACGAAACCAATACAGTTTGCACAAACTTATAGGCTTAATGGAGTTCTCGCTACCCCAAGCATATGGACCCATGGAGACACGCCCGCATCATGTTCCTTTTCCATCTTAATTCCCCATGGTTGTTCCTGCTTACACAACTTGCCGTAATGTAACAGGAAAATACAATCATATCACATCTTATATGCTTCATTACCATTTGAATTAGCCAATGATTAATTATATCTAAATATAAATAAGCAATGGAGTTATTTGATAAATTATTTACTTTTTTCTCAATACATTTAACTATGTTACTCATCCATCTTTCCATCATGTCTGCTTAACCATTTTACATTCTTTAAGCCTTCTATCTTAACGACCACGACAAGTGAACAAGGTATCAACCATTGTCATAACCCGAGTTTACTATGAATTCATATGGGCCCACCTAAACCATAAACATTCATTAAATCCCCGTGTAAACCGTTTGCCTTTGGGAATAACGAAAGACAATGCATCGTTCCCCTGATTTACTATGAAATCCTTTAGGGTTATATTCCCAGGTAGCACCCGATGTACACCTTCATAACAAAAAATCCAGGTCAGGTCATTCACACCAACATTCCATCTCTTCTATTCATAATCCTGATAGCTAACTTTTCACAACTTCCTGAATGAATAACAAATTAAATTATTGTTTAAATATGATTTTTAAGGTTACTTAAATCAATCTTTTTAGTTTAGGATAACCGTTGAGTCTTGCGCCTGGACCCATCTTCGATGAACACTGCCGAACTTGGAACACCTGCTGCCTGCGCTCGGGGTTGTTGCAACGTGTAGTGGGGCTGAAATATTACTGACCCGTGCTAGTGATCTCATTTTATTTAATAACGTGACTATATTCTCCCTTTTATGGCCCCATTTTTCTTCCTTCGGTGCAGTGAAGGGAATAAAATAAGCGTCGATTCCATTTCATCGATATCATTGTTTATATAAGTAAAAATGATAAGGGTGATGAAATAAATAATTATATAATCACTATGTGTTATTATTTTGATTTATATATCGCCTGAAACTGGTTCGTAACTTTAATTTTCGGGGTGGGGGTTGAAGTTAATGAGGCAAGCGTCGACTCCTCCTCCTTATTCTTCATTATTCACTCATTTTTGGAGAGAATCGCTTTTTGCGAGGTGTAGCAGGCGCCCTGTTATCTCCACCATGTGGTGATGGGTTGACAGAAACATTGTTAATTAGAATTAGAAATATAACTTTTTATTCACTGTTTTCTTCATAATATTATACGAATACATTGATGCGTTCCCTACCGCTTGGAAGCGACAACCCAATTCTACAATAAAAGAGTCGCTGTTCCATTGATTTTTTTATTTATTACTATCTAAATTATTACTTACAAATATTAATTAATTAATTACAATGACTTAACATTTAAAAGTTAAAGTTAAAACTAAACTTATTTAAAATAAAATAATATAAAACTAAGCTACTCAAATATTTAAAATTAAACATAAACACCACTATAAAAAGAACACTCCCTCTAGCAGGTCCGCTCGCAGCATGGTCCCTAAGACACTGGCTGCATTACCTCTCTGGATGGCTAGCCCAATCCTTTGGGAAAGGTAAGCGCCAGCTCTAGGGTCTCCGGAGGTGTCGATGAGCCGGGATGACAGGGCCTTAATAAAACTTTTCATGTCAGCTGACCAAGGTCCCATTGTTTCCACCGCAAGCGCCACCAATTCGTAATTATTTAATAATGATGAATATTTGCGGCGCTTGATGGTTTGGGCCTGTTCAGCTGCTGCACCGGCCCGATTACGGGTTGACTGGACGTGAGAAGGGGCGAATGTATCAACACCTGTCTCGTCCCACACCAGTGTCCTACCTAGTTTCCACGGCACCAATGTAGCTCCGTCTGGTCGCTTGCCATCGTCTCTATGCAAACCCAGATTACAGTCCGTGAGCTCCTAAAAGAACCTTCGGATTTTAGAAGTATACTTCTGGTATTGACGATCACATGCGATCGTGATATGCGGTTCTGTTCTGTTAACAACTTGCAAAACTTTTCGAAGCTACCGTAAAAAGTTATGTAAAGAATAACCATCAATACAAAATAAACCTTATTGTAATAATATTACGTTTAATTATCTTTTTCAAATTTTAATGCAATATGAGTTTTAGTCATGATACAATTAAAACAAAATCATCATTATCGAATTCTTCCATCGTTAATTTAAATAGAGAACACCCCACCTTCACACACTACCTTAGTTTTGAAGTATAAAGAGCTGTTATATCCACCTGTGGATTCTTAGAAACTACATTTATATATTATATGCTTTAATGTACTTTTCGAAATCCCCATTGCTTCTATAAAACGGTCTTGAACCATATTAAAATAATCACAATCAAAACTTTTCTTAACAACTTTCAACTTCTTTTACAGAAATACGTGTACGAATACGTCTTTAAGTTGACTCCCCATGGAAATACTCATACTCGTACTTACATGTACAAAAAACTCACGCCTTCGTCCCCAGAGTGGGGTAGGCAGAGCTACAGAATTACCTACCTACAACCTTGTTGATAATTCTGTAACTACCTAAATTTTTCACAATTTGCAGAAATCGATTTCCGTAAATAACAAACTAAATGAAGTCAGTGGTGGTTTTACTTCTCTATAAATCAATGAAAACAGAACGAGTGCACTGTCATTTTCTACAACACGAAGCCTTCCGATTGCCCCCGAGACCCGAAGGTTTTTCTAAGAGCTCACTGACTGTAATTTACTTTTAAATTGAAATTATTTAAAAGCAAACGATACTTATCACATATTAATTTCAAAGCAATAAGGTGTATATTCATTAATCACTACAACCTTAATGCATTACAGTACTGTGCGCAAACAGTTTATAAGATACTACTCAAACATAGAAAATTTCTTGTATATAAGCGTAACCTTGACGTTTCCTTAAGCATGCTAAATACCTACTTATCTTCATACCCACCTAAATACTATTTCCCATATAAATGACCGGTGTATGAGTAACTAGACCAACTTGTCCTCATTAACAAACGAGTTTGTCAATATCAGCCCAATGTTATTGCTAAGGTTAACGATAATTAACGATAGGGTCACACTGTACAGTGCTTCACAATAAACTATTCACAGATTTCGTTTTACTAAGGCAAAGATTGACAGGTGTAAAAGTTACCTCCTTATTGCTCAGTACCACCAGCTGTCTGTTTGATACTAGTAGATATACTTACACGTGTGTCTGGCCAGCCGGCTAAGATAGGTACATGTTCTTTGACTAGGGCTTGACCGAACAAGACTGTTTAATGAGGGTCCGGCCCGATAAACTGCATTCGAATTCTTCGTTAAGTTTTAAATACTAACACAACTGTTATAAAGGTCCCGACGTGCTGCTTGCGAACCCTTTCTTTAAGGTTAAATAAAAACTCAAGTGATATTTTGAAATTGTATATTAATCATGATTAAACCTTAAAATAACAAGGAAAGGTACCTCTGCCCAGCTTCGATTTGATTTATTTTTATATAATTATGTTAGATGTAGTCTAACGGATTTTTATCATGGCTAATTCAATCAGGGCCTCTATTCTACTGGGTAAAAGGTTTTGCCTTTGACATGTTATCGTTTTGTTTTTAACACGGCTGCCATTACTGTCAAGCAAATAAGAGCTATCGTAACGTTGAAAATAGGATAATACGTCAAAGGCATATGGTTTTGCCCAGAAGAATAGAGACCCAGAACGAGCACTTAAAAAAAATAAAAAAGTCTCGCGTTCAGGAGCTCGTGGCGCAGATGTGAGTTTGCACTCATACATAATATTATAAATGGATTGCAGAATGTGGTCGAACGTAGCGATGTACGAGTAAATGTCATTATCATAATCGCAAGGCTTCAAAGAATGCAGGTGCACCCAAAAGCCGGTTAAACAGGACGCTAATTTATAACTTTGTGGATGGTTAATATTAAAAGTTATCGAAACTGTTGATGATTTTATGCACTGAAACTACTTATCATAACGAATAAATTATCATTATGTACCTACATATAAATAATAACCTTATACCTACTACATACATACATACATACATACCACCTACATAAGTACATACTTTTAAACAGCTTAACAGATTTTAATCAAAGACCCCGATTCAACTACCGTTCTAATGAAAAACAACGGATACAGATACTCACGCTAAACGAGTAACAGTGCCCCGAGCACGAGCTCTTACCATCTGTAGAGTAAGAAACGTTAACGTATCGCTATCGAGAAAATGTGAGGTTGACATTGATGTCGACTTACAATAACGTAATACTCACTTACGAGTCGAATGATCTGTCCCTCGTAGACGTCGCAGTGTTCTTACAGAGTGCAAGAGACAGAGCATTCGACTCACTAGCGAGTACGGTAATGGTAAGGGTACTGAACACGTTTTCCAATATTCAAGGCGATTCGAAAACGTGACGTATGATTGAAATGTTCACTCTCGGAAAACACAAACTATCGCAAATAGAACCTCCTTCATTTATAAGTTTGGTTAAGACATGGGTGGCAGAGCCAAAAGACGATGCCAATTTTGACAAAAAAAATACACTAGTCAAAACATTACGTAGGTACCTATATTCTATTTTTTGAGAACAAAAATAAACATCAGTCTGGTAGTTAGGTTACCTATCGTATTAATATCGTAACTATAGGTGGGAATACTTCATTTTGCCTATTTCACATCAAAGTAGAGTGACTCACTGGCCAGATTTGCAAACAGTCCTGGCAAGTTAGACCCTTCTCAGAGGAACAGCGATATCCAAATCCTACGTACCTAGATTGTCATAGCTGAAAATAGTTTCTAATAAGAGTGAACTCTTAGGTACTCAAAACTTAGCTAATTAGAGTTCTAGTTAGATTGCCATGTAGTAGAAATCCCAATCGTTCGCACGCAGCGGCTTGCTGCGTCGTTTCTTATTTGCACTGCCAAGGAGTGAAACGCTAGCTCCCTGCGTCTGTATTCCCGGAATCATATAACCTTGGCGTTTTCATTCAAGGCGAGAGTGAATAGGCATTGCCTGGGTAAGCGAGTACCACTTTCGACCTCGTCATCACTTAACATCGGGTGAGACTGAGGTGATACGCAAACCCATTAATGATAATAAAAAAAACCAAGACCATTGCCATTGCCAATCGCAGATCTCAATATGGTGGAATTGGCGATGTACATTCAGCAAAGCTTCAGGCTCGATACGCCGGCATTCGGGTACTTCATTAAATTAATGGTTTTTTGAATTCAATGTCATCCTGCCATACTTGTCAGGGCCGCGGCTTAAAGAGGTAATAGCAGCTGGAGATCGAGTTAATAACTCATCCTTTACAGCCTTCACGCCTTCCCAAATATTATCAATGTAGGTCAAAACGATCATTCAGACATAAACTGGCTAGTATTGGAACTGGAGAATGATGGATCCCCAGACAAGTTGACCTTTGCCCGCTGCTATATTTAAACCGGTATGAATATGTGAATTGATTTTGCTGCTAAATTAAGGCTTTGATAATGAAATCGAAATATAACTAATAACGGTTAAATGTCACGGATTATTAAATACACTATATACCTATACACTGTACAGTAATAATAATTAGAATAAAGGCCGCAGGGCAGCTAGTGGCGAGCTGTCGGTGAGTGGCGACCCCACGGACCTGAGTGCTCCCGAGGGTAGGTCCGATTCCTCACCTCACGCTTGCCTTCACCGGCCGGCTGCGGTGTGAAATGACGAGGAACAGACCCTCACCTCTGGCTTGCCTTTATTGGCCGGTCAGAGTGGAGTCGCAAGAGTTGGCGAGTCACCGCCTGCCATTTAAACCAAAGTATTTAAAGACATATATATATGCATTGGCCAGACAGGCGCCGTAGTTTCATCAATAGCCTAGTTCACCAATCCATATCAGTTCATTCATAGAACCTCTTATTAGTATTCCCATCCTTCTTAAATAGTCTTTATACTAACCGGTGGTTGTCCGTGGGAGCATCCTTCTTTAGTTTGAACTCAGGGACAAACGCCGGTTGGTGTCCCATAACTTTACTAAATTAAACTTGTCTAAAGGGCCTCTACGTGTTGGCTTCGGCTCCATGTACGCCTTCCACAGGTCCGGGACTCCCATAGTCCCGTGATTGGTAAAGATAAGAATAAATAAAAACTAGTGTAACCTATTATCTACTTAAAACTAGAATTACAAAAAAATACCCCCTCTAATAAATCGGTTCGCGGCATTGTACCAATATGCTGGATGCATTACCTCTCTGGATAATTAAACCTATCCTTGGGAGAGATAAGCGCCAGCTCTGGGATCCCCGGAGGCGTCGATAAGCTTGGCACACAGGGTCTTTATAAAAAAATTCATGTCAGCAGACCAAGGTCCCAGAGTCTCCGATGCAAGCGCCGCGAATTCGTAATCATTAATTAATGACGAATATTTGCAACGCTTGAGGGTCCGGGGCCTGATCAGCTGCTGCGCCGGCCTGATTTCGGGTTGCTTGTATGTGTGATAGGGCAAAGGTATCGACACAAGTTGCGTCCCACACCAGAGCCCTACCAAGCTTCCACGGCACCAATGTAGCTCCGTCGGTCGGCGCGTTTACCATCGTCTCTGATCATACCAGCTGGTTCTAAGACAGCAGGTACAGAGGCGGTGGCAAGCGAATGACGGATCAGATCATTGATGGCACCGTGGCGGAACAAGCGGCCGGCACTTCTTGAACAAGAAAGACCATGTCTACCGAGCTCATCCACCTCCTTGCTGCAGGTGCAAGAATGGGGCACACAGATCTTGGCTCCAAGCCGCAAGCAGATTGATATTCGCAAGCAGCTTGAATCCAGGACTGTACCTTTGTGGCAAGAGGGAAGGGCGTGGAGCCAATGGCCCGTCTCACTAGCAGTGACAGTGAGAAAACGGGCGTGATCTGAATCGTCCGGACTATTGGCTAAAAGGGCTGCATGAATTGCCATAAGACGAGGGGTATCCCAGGCTCTTTGAACATGTTTATGCGTTGGCATATCGACTCCAGGGCATGATTCACACCAGGCATCCCTGGCCTCCACCAGGTTCGATATCTCAACGTCAAGTATCTGTGGAAGATTTAATATACCTAAGTAAATACTGACGAGAGACATCGAACCATAAGCAGAGGACAGGAACGCCGGAAGAGCTACACTTGATACGCAACGAATACCCAGTCCACCGAAACGTACTGGGAGAACCGCTTGAGACCAAGGCCTTTTGTCAAACTGGATATTTAATAATTTAGAGAGAGTTTCCTGAAGAGAATTATCGATAGCAGCCATGATAGACGGAAATTTCCAAATGGGGCAACTTCGTAGCAAATACATAAATTTTGGAGTAGAAAGACAAAACCGAATGATAAAAAATGCCATGTGGGGGTTCATTATAAACAAAATATCTGAAGTATTTTTAAAATGATTTAATTTACAATTTATGATGGGATTATTTGTTTTTCTCCTTTTAATAATAAAAACCTATGTAACAAATTCTTTTCAAATCAAATGATTTTTTGTACGTTGAAGACTCACTTTATTTCTAAATCATATGTTGGTAGGTCCCAATAGCTGTAGGCGACCCTCAATATACTACAGCTAATTTCACTCCGAGCAGCGATAAATCAATTTTATTATGAAAAATTATCAAACTATTTATTATCAAATTAGTCTAGGCACAACCACAGTTTACAAACCGTCACATCCTACGAAAAAGGGTATCTTGACAACCGTATGTTCTTATACTTTTTTGTTGCAAAAAATAAAATCCTATATTTGTAATTGATAAAATTCTTGAGTTTGGGTGAATCTGTCTAGTTCCCATTTTTTACGAAAAGTTAAACGGTAAAACAAATATCATGAAGAGAGGTTATAACCATATAAAAGTTCAATGGATAGATGCATCTAAAACCAAGCGGAAGAGGATTGCAACACGTTACTTTTAAAAAAAATTGAATATGTTTAAAGTAAATTGATAGTTATAGTTACTTTTTGACCACTTTAAGTGTTTTTTCTATTCCCATAGACAATATGTGCAAAACTTTAATCTAAGTTAGACGACACAAGTTATAGTATAATTTTATACAGTAATTAATTTATACTGATTTTATGATTTTAACGTGGACCACAGGCACAGTTAACATCAACGTGCCCTTTTTCCGCGGAGTGAAAACCAGCGAAATATGATCTTAAGACGGTGGTGCCGTGTCTATTGGGTCTCTATTCAAGATACTCTTTATTTATAATTTTCTAAACGTCCATTAAACGACATTGGATTTGATGGAGACTGTGACGGGCTAGTGTGTCTACATAATTATACTGCATCTCACTCTAGCACCCTCTCTACTCTCTTTCACCTGTTTTAACTACACGACACCAGGATGGCCAATCTTTCATTTTGTTTTGAAACGGGAATTTTGTTTCCACACAATCTTGGGCTTAGATGTAGCAGTATAAAAGATGGATCAGAGGGCCTATACTTACAAGATGCATAAAGGTAAAAAAGCGATTTTGGAAATTGTCTAAATGTACGGATTTATCAAAATAATCGGATGATGAAATAGATTGTTAATTTTACTTACCATCCATTTACCATCTTTATCATTTTGTCCGTTTTTAAATTCCCTAACGTTAGCGTTGTGCATTTCGTCTAAGCCCCTTATTTGGTAAGAGCTGCCAGTCTGTTAATCAATCTGTAGCAGTTAATCAAACCATCATTAAACAATATAGGACATTACAATATATCGGACGGGGTAAATTTAGTACAAGAAACGTCTGTGCCAAATACTGTGAAACGGAAGCCGTCTACGATGATTTGTTATCCTTATCCGTACAAGTCGTATAATATAGGCAGCGAAAAAAACATTTTGCCACTCATAGAATAATGCTTTTATTATAAATCACTAGACGCATACTTTGAAAGGTTATGTAGGACTGTTGTGCAGGTACTGATACCTAATGGTCTTTTTAATTGTATAAGGGAATTAGGTATTTGTATGACAGTTTGTGCTTAATAATTGTTTATTAGAATTTTCTTATGTTGTCCTTTTTTCGATTGTTTTTTTGTTCAAGTTTGTAATCTTTACTTAATGTTTTACTCCTGTTAACTCATCTTTTCCTTTAGGACTTGTACTTTAGAGATTGTTCTTGTAAAATGAACCTATGCATGCGTACTTGATTCTCAGACTCTGTTATAAATATATTTCGCACGAGTAATGTAGGCCTGATGGCCTGCCTATTAAAAAAAAACCTTTTTTCTTATTATTATTACTTTACGTGGTAAAAATTATAGAAAAAAATACATATGGCCTCGAAAATATTATATTTGTATATTACGGGTAAAATAAAAGAGTTACATTAACACTTATGGTTTTTTAAGTCAAAGGGTTAAAGTGGTCGCAAGCTAAATGTATTGCGATTGGTCAATCGGCAAAGAAGCAACCAATGTAGTACTCGTAATGACATTTTTATTTACTGAGATGACCAGCAGCTGGACTGCATACGGTTTATAATATTTCATAAAAATAATAATTTCATAAAACTTGTACTAAATTAACTGATTATTTATGTAACGAAAAAGAAAACTCATACTTTGGCTTTTTGCACAAAAAGGGCTCAGACTAAGATTAACAACGGTAACTTTTACAATACGTCACGACAATTACCTAACCTGCTATAAGACAACATTATTTGGATGTGAAGAGACAAAGTAAGGTTAGACATTTTTAATATAAGGAATGCAATAAAGTCATGGTTTCTGGGTTTATAATAAAGCTTGTATTATTAAAATGAAATAAACTGTGTCGAATTGGCGCATACTTCCACTTTGTTACCAATTTTCTGAAAGTTCAAGATCTCAAAGCTACAGTTTTAGCCAATCTAGTCCGTCGACGGTTAAATGCAGTGAAAGATTTGTTTTTATCCGCTTACTTTTTAGCATAATGACCATCTCTATCTAACTCAACTTAAAGCAATAAAATATCGCTTGCCAGGAATGTGTAACGGTCTAGATATGCCCGTTCAATTCACAAATATAAATCATTTCTGTTTAGGCTCTAACAAGAGTAAAATAGTACATTATTGCCTAGGCACGGAAGTAGGCAATTGCGGGGCGAGGATTGGTTTAAACGGACGAGCTTGCGAGTCCGTTTAAAAATACGAGGCCCGCAATTGCCGTTCCTGCCGAGGCATATATAGTGCTTTTCTCAAAAATCGCAAGAATAAAATTATGTTGGAGTAAAGTACTTTATTAAGGAAAGAAATACCACACAATCTATACAGACAATATTATTACCTACTCTTTACCGTCTTTTGTTTATGACAAGGAGAAACGCAAGCTTTTTTTTTAAAACTACTCAAGCTATTCGAGATACAGATAAAAAAGTTATATTCCGAACAAAATTTGGATGTAATAAGACTTGTGCCCTCATTTATTAAGGCCGTTTTCACTTTTTAAAAAGTTAGATACTAGATGGTAATGAAATTTGTATGCAACATTGCGTGCTTGTGTAGCGAGCACGCAATGTTTTTTTTTTTTAATTTGAGATCTGTCAGTAAACTATGTACTTCGCATCCCAATATATAGATAGTAATGTCAACTTTTCCTGTCATTTTTGAGAAAATCATTATACATTAGAAATTACACTAAAAACAATATTCCATATAGAATATCAATACGTCTAAATATAACTATTTACAATCAAGCGTGATGACATTAAATTGAATCTCGAAATACAACCTTATTGCTATTGTAATAAAGGCGCTTTTGTTCCTTGCACGTACGAACGCGAAACAAACAGAAACTGATTAATAATTACAGAACTGATTTAGAATATCTAACTAAAAATTAAGATTATTAATATATGGCGACGGAATGGAATTAGATATCGCGGATCGAAATACGACTGTATTCTAAAATCGACCTTATTTACAACTTCTGTAAGCTTGAAACAAGACTAGCAAGTTTTTGAGTTGATGAAAGACATGGCGCCGATGAGACGCGTCGTGGAGTCGAAGTTGCCTTTGTGCTTTACCGACTTTTATGGCTGTCTACAGACGGTTGGCTTTTTTTCGCGGAATCAGGGATAGATATGCAATTGGCCGTAATCGGGAAATAAATCTTATGTAGAAGCAAATTGGAGTCTATTTTAGATTAAGTAAGATTATATTGCGCAATGTGGCTGGCGACTTGTCCTTGTGAGGAATGTCGATATACAACGAGAAAAAAGGGAATGGAAAATTATGGGATGCACTCTATATGGGGTGTGTAAGGATCACAATTGCAGGATTTAGGACGAAATTGTAGAAACTTCCAGACTGGGAAAGATATGAATTCAACGAAAAGAGAGAGGGGTGAAGCTAGAAGGACGGACGGAGCAAAACACTTTGGCGGGGGACTCCGAGGAAGCAGCAACTAGGCGATTAGGATAGCTCGCGCGCTCGATACTTACCTATACTCTCGGTATTTACGTGATAATTTACGTTCGTTATTTTATAGTGGTATCGTGTTCGTGTATTGTGGATCGTTACATTTTTCGGTGTAGATTACGTTTGTATAATCCCGGGTACTTCGCATATAGGAGAAGGGCGTTACGTTAACCTTAACAGTATAACTTCATTATTTGATCTAGCAGTGATACCTATTTAGCTTACTAGTTACAGTTAGTATTTGCGGACCGGATAAGAGTGTTATGTTAGTTTGAGCTACGTCGCGTGGCAGTCTTGCATTAAACATCGTTTTGTGTTATTATATTAGTGATTTATTTTACTTCATGTAGTCAATATTGCGGAGTCGTGTAGCATTCGTCGGCGTCGGACGTTAGATTCATGTTAGTTCAGCTGCGGTTCTGTAGTATACGGTTATAGCGGTGTAGGTTTAAATAGGGGCTTTTAGTTACATCTTTATTAAAAATTATCCGCAAGGTTTTAGAGACAACATTTCACTTAGGGAATAGGTAATAGGTACTATTGTGTGGGGAATTGCCTTCTTGTCATGTATGGGAATGCAGCGTGAAAGCTCTGTATTTGTATGTATGAAGGGGACGATTGGGGGTCTGCACATTAGTTAAGAGATTTACTTCAGTCAACAGGGGACGGGTTTTTATATAAATATTAATAATCTGGGTATTTTGGTGAGACAAATCTTATTAACTTTACTGTGTGAATTTTAATTGATTTTATTTGTGTTGTATTAATTAATTATTTCTGTGAACTTTTCAGAAGCTTTGGGTTAGTTATCATTTGTGTCTGGTAAATTGCATTAACTAGTTGGGGGTTAAGCTGTAATTTTATTAAGGCGGGGGGATTGCCTTTTGTGTTAAGCTAGATTAGCATATATTATGATTGTACCAGAACAGTGATCAGGCTACCACTAGTAAGTGTCTGACAAATCCGAGGTAGCTTAACGGAGCCTTTGGTTTGGAACTATTAGATTCTAAAAGAGCCTTGGGTAAGCCCAGATGATCTCTTTACCAAAATAGACATCTGTAGAAATGCCTACTTATCCTCAATGTCAGCCTTCAGAGAACAAGTGGGGTCCACAAGTTGGCACGCCGGCGCGCACCCACTGAAGCTCTGTTGGAGTTGAGAATGGGTCCCGATAAATCTATTATTATTTATATATACTAAACCACACAATAGGGGGCCTTACTCTTGCTATCTACCAGACTGCGGTCTACCAAAAGCAAGGGGGGAGGTACACACCACACGAGTGTTTAGGTTGCCTTCTCAGCCGACTCAGCTTAACTGTCCAGATTCCATAGGGACCTAGCTAATTACTGGGAGAGGTAAGCCCATAGGAAGTAGTTCATAGAATAGGCCTATACAGTAGGAATAAGGTAGCTTCAACGTTCGGGAAAGTAGGAAATTAGGTATATAATCTGTAGGGATTCATCAAGGTTTGATAGTAACCTTAAGTATGTGTATAAAATAATCAGTTAAACTTCTTTGCGTTTGGTGTTATACCGCCACTATATTAGTGAAGGAAGTAGGAAATTTACATTAAATAAGATTATCGTCATAACTAATAAGTTAGGAAGGGAATAACTTCTTATTTATATCTAATTTTATCTAAGGAGATCTCAGCTTATTATGACTCAGTTTATCATTTTCTAAGCTATTAAGGCTTATGGAAGCCCATCAGAAAGTAAATATTTCTAGTCTATAGCAGACTAACTGCGTTTAAAAGTAATTATTTTAAAGTCATATTGACGAGTTGGATTGTCTTCCCTCATTCGATCTTCAGAGGCAGGTGAATTACTATGCATACTGAGATACGTCTCTGCTGTCACTGTCTACGGACACCAGCTAGTCACTGTGTGGTAAATTTACCAGCCATTCCTACGGGAATTTATGCATAAGAAAATGCACTACGATGACCGAGGTCGCTCCTTCTTGTGAATGTACTTAAACAAACAAAAAGTTCAAGACTGGAAAGCTTTACTATACCTTCTTATCTACAATACAATTGATTGAGACTTAGTGAACTGGTTTCTCATTGCAGCATCTGACAAGTTGCAATTCTAACAAAACAGCTTGTTCACTGATAGTCCACAAATTGAAATGTATATCAAAGTACCAGATGTTCGATAAATACGACCGTTCCAGAATACCTAAAGATTGAGTAAAGTAAACTCATGATACGTGATTATTTCTAGTCTATGGCAGATGACCATTTATACTTCAACATCGAATGATCCTAAGGGATGGACTGATTTCTCTCAACCTATTGAATATTTTACGTCAAGTGCTTTCTCTGTTTACACTATGGGTTACGTGCCCTGCCTGCTTGATTTACCCTCAAGGGTAAACCGGCCTTATAGTCTGTGAGCAGTTGGAACCACAAACCCATTCCTACGGGAATATGCTTCATCAAATATCTACAAATTATGATTGAAATCATCATTACAAAAAGCATTCATCATGACTAGAAAGATTCACTATCATTATAGGGAATTATTTATCTGTTTACACTATGGGTTACGTACCCTGCCTGGTATTACTCAAGGGTAAACCGGCCTTATAGTCTGTGAGCAGTTGGAACCACTAACCGATTCCTACGGGAATATGCTTCATTAAATATCTACAAATTTAAAAACAATACCATTATTTTATATTTCTCTCCTGCAATGGAGTAAGGAGCCTTTTGAATATTCCCTCTTGTCCATTGAAAACTGATGACATTCTACCACTGACTCTATTATTAACAACTGACAAAGACTGTAAAATCAATGACCCACCTGGAAAGAAAAGATTTAAAGCGCTAGAGGGATGACCAGTCAGGTAGACGAGTCCCACAGTCTTGAGCGGGGAGTCATGGGCTCTGACCATAGGCGCAAAAGTAAAATGCCTTAAGCATACTTTCCAGTATCAACTTAACAACCACTAAATAGGCCCAGACATTGACTGAGCTTTTATTAGTTATAAGACCATTTTATCATTCTCTTTTATTAACTTCACTTCACTTCTCTCTTAATTCTGTAGGCTAAGGGTTAGGCTTTAATCATGTAATTATACCAATCTTATATGCATGAAAAGTTCTTAGGTTACTATCTATAACGGTTCACAACATAGGTTCCTAGACACTTGACGATCATATGGCCACTTCTACAATATTTATTCATTCTTACTCTATTATATTAAAGGACAAGAAATTAATAGTAGCTTTTCTTAAGAGTCGCTTTTCATAGTTTAACTTTACATAGGGTAACTTTTACAGTTTCAGTTTCAGAGCTTAGCTTTAAGTTTACTTTTAGGCTTTACATTTACATAGGACTTAGGTCTAGGCTCTAGGTTAGACTAAGTTAGGTTAGAGACAAAGTTTAGGTGAGAGTTAAAATAGGTAGGGGTGAGTTAATTTGGTAGGGAGGGTTACAAATGCAACATGATCAACAGAAGGCTAGTCTCGTCATTACTATTCAGAACTTTCTATGTTTTTTGATAAACTTTATCACAATGTGTTTAAGCGAGCTCCTCCTACCCGTTATATAATTTTGCTCCGATAATTGTTTTTTTTAAAGGCTACATTATTACCCCCATCCTCGCCACACCTGATCTTGATATCTTTAGAGACAGATGTCATTAGAACTTGTTCAAATGTGTTTTTTACCTTATGAACGGTTTTGAACGGTTGAAACTGAACGGTGTCCAGTAATATATTTAAAAAGTCGGTTTTCTTTACATAAAGCATATTATATTTCTGTTAATATTGTTCTAGCGTCCTCTTCAATAAAATAATGTATCGTGTGCGTTTTCCCGTGACATTGATAGTACTCACTGAAAAGCTCTTTTCTTAAATAGTTCTAATTCCGGTCTCTTTATTATTGAAAACTAGTGAAATGATACGCGACTCCCCGCTTATTAGTAAGATTTAACATCGACTCTCGACGTGAGAGTTGGTTTAACCATTTTGGATGTGTTTCTTTGACCAATTTTGTCTATGGAAATTCTCTCTTTAATTCTCGGACACCCTTAGTGGCATCTGAGACAAAACACCTGTAGAAAATACAACCATTACTTACGAATGAGTATTGAAACTGCCTTAGTTATTGAATGTTAGATACAGCCTATTGGCGAGGGCAGTATATAAATGTATGAATAATTGTCGTGTCGTGATGGAAAATTTACGGTTGTTGATTTCAGTCGTTAAACATATGTATTTTATTGAAAAATTCCCACTCAAAAATGATTGGAGGTAAGACCAAAATCTTAAAATAAAGAAAGAAGGCCGCAAGCACGTAGAATCATTAATACCAGCGAGTGGTTAGTGTATTACGGGTAAGTATCCGTTGGCTGTTCTACGAAAAAAGACGTTGGAACTACCATGGCTGCGTTTGTTTGTTTGTTTAGCAATTTGAATTGTTACTTTAATTCCACTGGTCCTCTACTATTGTATTACATTTTAGTTTTCAGACCCTGAACGTAACGTAAGGCTTTTAGAATGAAGTGCATATCATCCCAATCACAACATTTACATTCGACGAGCATCAATTTACTGATACGCTAGCTAGCGTGTGAACGGCATTGGCAGATATCCGCCAGACAGATAATTCAAAGGATATTGGTGCTGTAATCTTTGAACTGCGCACGGAAAACTGACAGCGCGTGATTGAGGGCCAGCGCTGCAGCTGGGGGAAAACGACTGAACGACAAACATCAACAAAGAATACCAAGGTTGTCCCTGCATACTGGACTGAAGTGTAGTTCTGGGGCCTTTAGTTGCGGGCCGATATTGTTGAAGGTTATTGACGTTGACAACGTGGTTATACTTAGGTACACTTCGCATTAGTGATTCCGGTCTTAGCAATTTCCTAAAAAAGAGGTAAGAATTGTAACGATAACTTTAATCAAAAAAGTTGTAATTGAATACATATTTATTTTTCAAGTTAGGTCTTTTGTCTTACAATAAAAACGCAAAACGTTGTGTAAAGCTGAATATTTCTTGGTACCTATAATTGGACTCCGCCTCCAGTGCCCTATTCGATAATAATAAATGAGTTTTACAGCAACGTTTGCATTTGCGTTTTGAACCATGTCTATATTACTTAATAGTTAATGAGATACGATAGCTCAAACTGGGAAGAAAAAAAACAACTTTTTGCTGACGATTATTATTTGCAATAAACAGCTTTTAAAAGTAGATACTTAAAAGGTCTATTGAAGCATCATAAAGTATGTCCAGTACATTTAATCCTCCTAATATTATAAATGCGAAAGTTTGTGTGTTTTTTTGTTACTTCTTTACGCCCGAACGGCGGGAAATATTACGATGAAATAGGAAATAACTATAGCTTACTTATGTCTTGAATTAACGATAATTGAAATCTACGCGTACAAAGTCGCGAACAGAAGCTAATAATTGATTATGATTGTTTATGACTAGGTCAGCAACATAAGAGGTTCTACACGTCAGGATAACCAAAATAACTTATTGGATTACAAGTCCTTGCAAAACCATAAACATCACCCGTTCACGAGTATGACGCAATTGACCTGCATGTTGACAATATCGGTAGGATACGTTTCTACAATAAACACATCGTCCTAGGGCAACTGTCTACAGTGTCCAGTTTACGAAGGCAGTGTTCTGGGACCATGATTTTATCTTTATTTCGTGAGTTGAACTTGTGCACGTCACGGTTATGTCTGAACACTTGTAAGTAAGTATGTGTTTGCGAGTTGCAAACATGATAGTTTCAAAGATGTACTACAACACTATAGTTAGTAAGAATATTATTTAAATTCTTTAAATTTATCTATGACTGGGACCTGAGGCCCCGGGTGATATATGAAACTCGCTCTTATAATACAAATATGGTCTGAATGTCAGCCGCTTCTCCCCACAATAAAGACTCATAACACTATAAAATTAACTGTAATAAATCAGACTCGACGTCTGTAAATTGTCGGATTACCATTGCTGCAGACGCTACAGGCCTGAGTTCGTGCAAGGGTGGATATACGCATTCCGTTGCAGTTTTGATTTCAAAATAACACAGTTAGAAAAACAGTTTTCATCGAATCCAATTGTTAAAATAAATAGTCGAGAATTAACTCTAATACTTTGTTACGTAGAAAATCTGTCGAAACTCTGAAAGGGAATCGGAAACAGTGGTAGCGCCCCTAAAGACAATTTTTGTTCAGGACTTTGAAATCTATAACATATAAAATTCTCAGGATATTTAACTGAAACCACATTTTCCATACGGTCCGGGGTTTGAATAAAAGTGAAGTATAGGTATCATCGGCAAACGAGTCTATTTCATGTTTATTGCGCACAACATATGGCAGATCGTTGATATAAATCAAAAACCAGAATGGGCCCGGAATTAAACCTTCAGGCAGTCCCATAGCAACGGCTGATAGAGGGTGTTGCGTTCTGTTAATGTCCACGCGCTGAGTTCTCAAGCAAGGTCAAATATGATTGTGATAGGATGAAGTGCACCTTTTTTGATACCGTGTAGCTGGACTTCTACACCAACGTAACGTGATCAACACTAGCAATCGCCTTGGATAAATAACAGAAAACTCCAATTACATCTAGGAATTCTTCGCAGGTATCAAAGACATTGAATTAAGGTCGGCATCTGTAGTCCATGCGTTGGTAAACCCAAATTAACTGCTATGTAGTAACTTATTCCTATTAAAATGTGAGCATATTAGCCTTGTTATAGTTGAATAAAATTAACTGTATATTTGGCAAAATTTATATACAGGGTGTCCGGTAAATAGTGGACTTCCTTACAGGGCTGGATAGCTCAGCTCAAGACTGGCCAAAATATGATAAATCATGTTTAGTAAAAGTCGCACCAAAAACGAGATATCTCACCTTTTCAAAATTTTGGAAATCCGGTACCCAGGTTCACCATTTTCAATGCCGTGGCCACATTTATTAGTATTTTTCAGTTTTGTTTACTGTGAGAGATTGCTGATTAAATTTGCTATAAGACCTTATTAACGGAATTAATAAAAAAATAGCAGTTTTTTTAATTTTTAAAATTAAATTTAAAGTTTAGGAATCTGAGTTTAACTTGCGGCAAGTTTAACATCGCACGGTGTAAAAAAAATGTACCAAGACTTGTAGTGCTGCTTTCCTAAAAATTGGCCTGGTTAATGGAAATTTTAAAATGATATAACAATCGAGTTTTTTGATTACACCAGCGAAGTTATTATTAAGTTTGGCCAACAAAGACTGAATTCTATCAAACAATCGAAATTAAAAAGCGACTTTTGTTTCCGTTTAAAATCATGTCGACTGATTTGAAATATTTTAATAGACAATTTACGTGAATGTTAAATGCAACAGAAACTAATTTCTGCCATAATGATTGTAATCCTAAATTCCATTTCCACAGTCGTTAGTTCTATGTTGATGATGTGACATTTTTTATCGACCTAATAGTCGTAGTATTACCTTTTATCGTAGAGTTGTAGCATTTCACACTCAGGTGAACTATCTTTTAAAACATTTAAAATCAGTTAACTTCATTTTAAACGGAAACAAAAGTCGCTTTTTAATTTCGATTGTTTGATAGAATTCAGTCTTTGTTGGCCAAACTTAATAATAACTTCGCTGGTGTAATCAATAAACTCGATTGTTATATCATTTTAAAATTTCCATTAACCAGGCCAATTTTTAGGAAAGCAGCACTACAAGTCTTGGTACATTTTTTTTACACCGTGCGATGTTAAACTTGCTGCGGCAAGTTTAACATCGCAGTTAAACTCAGATACCTAAACTTTAAATTTGATTTAAAAAATTAAAAAATCTGCTAAACTTTTATTAATTCCGTTAATAAGGTCTTATAGAAAATTTAATCAGCAATCTCTTACAGTAAACGAAACTGAAAAATACTAATAAATGTGGCCACGGCATCGAAAATGGTGAACCAGGGTACCGCATTTCCAAAATTTTGAAAAGGTGAGATATCTCGTTTTTGGTGCGACTTTTACTAAACATGATTTATCATATTTTGGCCAGTCCTGAGCTGAGCTATCCAGCCCTGTAAGGAAGTCCACTATTTACCGGACACCCTGTATATATAACTGTTATCTATCAGGATAAGTAAAGGTTATAGAGTAAAGTTAAATTTTATGTACTCTCCTTTATACAGGGTTATTGGTAAGTCGACCTATTCCCGTTAGGAGGTGATAGGGGTGACTATTTGCGATAATTTTGACCCCCATATGCATTATGCAAAAGTGAACCATTTTTGAGTTATCGCGTTTATTAGTTTTTTTTTAAATTAGTCGGAAATTCAACTTGAAAAATTTATTACGAAAAAAGTATCAATTAAAATCTTTTTTTTTCTTCTGATTTACAAAACCGATTAAACACTGGTTATTTTTCAATATTAAAACAATAATTTTCGGTCCAAATTTAAAAAAGCGAGACGGAAAACGAAATTTTTTCAATATTTTTTGCAATCGCTTTCCACTAAAATGCCTTAAAAACAAAAAAAAATGTTATGAAACTTGGCTTGCAGATTATTTTAAAAACTTAATTGTTTTCTTAGCTCTCCAAAAACGCATAAAAAGTGGAAAATTATTTAAAAAAAACCTGAAAAAATAATCATCACAAAGGAAGCGGGCGGAAACAAAAGTCACAAATGCAACTTCAAAAATTAAAATTAAACAAATTTAAATCATACATTTTTTATTCGCTTTTGTACAAGATGAATTTGTTGTTCCTAGGCAAAATTAAAAAAAATATTATCTGTACACGTTTGAGAATGCGAGGCCGAAAACTAAAAAATACATGTTTTTTTATCAAACTCCAACATAAATTACACGAAAACAGAAAAATTTACCAATACATTTGGCGTGCAGATTACACAAAAAACATTGACGTTTTTCCAGCTTTCTAACGAGCTATTAAAACTAAAATGAGTTTTGTTAAGGATTGCTGGAAAAAATTGATAACAAAGGAAGCAACAAGGAAGTCACGTCCGAACATAACTTAAAATTAACTAACTAAATCAATGAAAACTAACTGTTATACTCGTAAACACAAATAACAACATTAACTTATGTGAGAATAAGAAGTGGAGGTAGCCAGGTAGGTTTTGAAAATGAACTATAAAAATCCTGATTATTTCAATTTTAATTGTTCATTAGTTTTAATTTTGTAACTTTTTACATTAGTTAATGTTGTTATTTGCGTTTACGACTATAACAGTTAGTTTTGATAGATTTAAGTAGTTAGTTAATTTTAAGTTTTGTTCGGACGTGACTTCCTTGTTGCTTCCTTTGTGATCAATTTTTTCCAGCAATCTTTAACAAAACTCATTGTAGTTTTAATAGCTCGTTAGAAAGCTAGAAAAACGTCAATGTTTTATGTGTAATCTGCACGCCAAATGTAATGGTAAAATTTTCTGTTTTCGTGTAATTTATGTTGGAGTTTGATAAAAAAACATGTATTTTTTAGTTTTCGGCCTCGCATTCTCAAACGTGTACAGATAATTTTTTTTTTAATTTTGCATAGGAACAACAAATTCATCTTGTACAAAAGCAAATAAAAAATGTATGATTTAAATTTGGTATGTTTTTTAATTTTAATTTTTGAAGTTGCATTTGTGACTTTTGTTTCCGCCCGCTTCCTTTGTGATGATTTTTTTTCAGGTTTTTTTTAAAATAATTTTCTACTTGTTATGCGTTTTTGGAGAGCTAAGAAAACAGTTAAGTTTTTAAAATAATCTGCAAGCCAAGTTTCATAACGTTGTTTTTTGTTTTTAAGGCATTTTAGTGGAAGTCTATCGCAAAAAATATTGAAAAAATTTCGTTTTCGGTCTCGCTTTTTTAAATTTGGACCGATAATTATTGTGTTAATATTGAGAAATAACCAGTGCTTAATCGGTTTTGTAAATCAGAAGAAAAAAAAAGATTTAAATTGATACTTTTTTTGTAATAAATTTTTCAAGTTGAATTTCCGACTAATTTAAAAAAAAACTAATAAACGCGATAACTCAAAAATGGTTCACTTTTGCATAATGCATATGGGGGTCAAAATTATCGCAAATAGTCACCCCTATCACCTCCTAACGGGAATAGGTCGACTTACCAATAACCCTGTATGTAGGTAACCGTACACTTTACATAAAAAATATGTAGGAACGAAATTAGAATTAGAAGACACAGTGTGGCTCCAGGCAGTAATGGGGTGCTATTACCTACAACTAGCCTCTCAATTTGTCGTTAAATTATTTTATCGGTAAAGTAGTATAGATGAATTAACGAGAGCATGGAATTGCATAATATGTAGTAGTATTGTATGTTTACAGGCATTCTATATTTTAATTTTCTATTTTCTCATACTATCAGCATAAAAAGAGGTTTGTTATATATTGAAGAAGTAAATACCAAAATAATGACAGTGTCAAATTGTCAATATTATTTACGTTGTGCATATATTTTTACGTCTGATTTTATTGTATTCTCACAATTATCAGAATAATTTTGTGTCAGCCCGTACGACTAAGTGTAAGTTACATACTTTTCAAAAAATATGGCTGTGAGTAATTTTGGTCCGATTGAGAGTCAAAGTAAGCAAATTATTTTTAACTGTTATAAATATTATGAACTTACTGAAGAAAAATTTAAATTCCCCTTACGCCGCTGCCCAGTTAGTTGAAAAAGCTACAGGTGTTTGTCTCTCTACTGTTTATAACATTGTGTCTGAGAGCAATAGTGAGAAATTCGCATCAACAAAGAAATTCACCTCCCCCGTGAAATAAAAAGTTACGTACTTGTCCGTCATCAGCAGTAGACGATTTTGATCAGGAAGTCATCCGGAGAACTATATACAATTTTCATTTGCCCATAAGCAATTTCCAACCTTAAAGGCACTCCACTCTGTGTTAACATCTGATATAGATTACAAATTTGGCATTTCCACCTTACGACAAATACAAAAATTAGGATTTAAATGGAAAAAGACCGAGGACAACCGAAAAATATTAATGGAAAGACACAACATACGACTGCTAAGAATAAATTACCTTACAAAAATTGCGGAATATCGGTCTAAAGATAGACCACTAGTTTATACTGATGAAACCTACATCCACACTTGACATGGTCCGGAGAGGCTTGGACCGATGGAACATAATTTGCTGAAAAAAAACAAATCAGTACAGGCCATCGGTTAATAATAGTGCACGCAGGAGGAAAAGATGGTTATATTCCCAACGCTTTGTTAATGTTTAAGGCAAACCAAGAAACGGGAGATTACCATTACCAGATGAACTTTGTCAACTAGGAAAGTGGTTAAAAGAAAAATTAATACCGAACCTTAAACCGAATAGCGTACTTATCGTAGATAATGCGTCCTATCACAACAAACTTTTGAATCGTGCTCCAACGTCAAATTCTCTTAAACAAGAAATGATGGATTGGTAGACAGAACACAACATTTCATATAGCCCGTTGATGTACAAAACCAGTTTGTATGATTTAATTAAACAAAATAAAGAGTGGTTTCGTGAGTACCACAAATATGCAATTTTAAAAGAACATGGCCTCTCCGTTTTACAATTGCCACCGTATCACCCGACATTCAATCCTATCGAAAATAATTGGTCCATGGTAAAAGGATATGTAGCGAAAGTTTCTTTAAACATGCAAGGCATTATGAGTTTAGCAACTGAACGAATGAATACTATTACTGCTGATGACTGAGGAAGTATTTGTCGCCATGTCGAAAATGAAGAAAATAAATATCGATGTCAGGAAGGGGAAATGGATCGAATTTCAGACAATCTTATTATCAATACTTGTGACAGCTTAGATGAAGAACATGATAGCGACTAAAAGCAAGAAACAGAGGACTACTACTTATTCCATTTCTTAAGGGCATGTAATTTTATTAAATTAAGGGAAAATGATTCTCCTTTTGTTGCAAACGGTACAACCACTACAAATGTTCTCATCGATAATTCATCTATAGTAGCCTCGCTCCACGTGCTTGCAGGCACGTACGGTCACGAACTTTAATTGACGAATCACTATAAAACCAACGATTAATTCCCATGTAATTATTATCTCGTCACTTCACACAGTCGTTATGACAAGCTTCTATGGTGGATTGGTGGATTGGTGGATCAACGTGTAAAGTCCTTGATGGTACCTACCTGACCATTATGTACCAAGGAGCTTAGATGGCAAAAACCTGCGACCTTACTTAGTCAGGGTCTTTTTTCAGAAAAGATAATATGGTATATAATAAAATAAAATAAGATAGTTTACAGTGTCAATATCCAAACATACTTCAGCGAGCATGAGGACGTGAGTGAAGTGAAATTTGCGAGTATTGAAGTGTTGCGTTAGAGAATAGCACTGTTGTCAGCAGGCGAGAGGTGCGCAGGAGCAACGCCTCGCTGACACAGATTGTCTAGACAAGCTAGCTGGACCCAGTTACTGTCATGAGTTATTATGATCTCGGATGCCGAGAAATAATTATATTATTATTATCATAGTCAAATGCAGCTAACGGTAAGTGGTCGAGAATTTGACACTTATAAATGGTTTTTTTATGTCGTCTTATTTAAATTACTTATCTAATCCCTTAACGTTAAACTCGCTAAAGGTTGACAAATGTTAAACTTTCGATATCGATTACATAACACACTATCATCGACTATGACTAATCAAAGCCTTGAGCGCCGGATGCAACTGCATACATTATTACAACCAGCGACACATAGCCTCTATATGGAGAAGATAAGGCTGAGTTTAAGTTTTTAGTTTTTGTCTCTGTATCTGATTTGAGGTATTGCACAGATGCCTCCATTGTTGTTGAACAATGCGTGAGAACACCCACGGACACTTTCTGTTTTAATCTACGCCCTTGCACAGATGTCTTTTTGCGTTGTCGATCCTTTGAAAATTACCTAGGACGCATATTTATTCATTAATTTTCCTGCGACTGAATGCACTACTCTGAACCTAAACTGGGGTAAGATTACCATGAGTCTGGTGCTCTCGACATGCTTTTATTGTATACTTTTAAATACTGCTTCTGATTCGCAATAATACTAAATATTATTCACCGTTAAGTGGATTTGTTGTCACATTAAATGTTGGTAAGAACATGAATGAATAACGTTCCGAAACTGTAACAATATTAAACTTACCATAAACCCGTTACCGCTAATCGAATGCAGTTTTCTTTAAAACTGAATATTATCCCGGTGATATCATGGAATTGGCGTTGAAATGCGTTGCCTTAATTTTATCTGGAAGATTTTATTATCAACCTTATCCGAATAAAATCTAAGCTTTAATTGGTATTTTTTCCTTTCACTATTTCGCCCTTCGTTAGCTAGGTAGGCTGAGCAGGAAGATGGCTGGTCAGCGGGCAAGAATACGTGAACTGGAGCATGCTACTAATTACATGGAACGTAAGAATTTGATTGACAATTGGTTATGTCGCCTTATGTTGTCATTTATTCGAATTACATGAGATGTACTTGACTAGAAAAAATTTAAACCTTCATTTACCTTTATATGTACCTACCTAATTGGGATATACCTAGCTTCTCATAACAATCTCTGCGGTTACATTTAAAGAAATTTTCAGGATAACTAATCATAATAAAATAATAAATGAATTTCGTTATACCTACCAGAGTTATTTGTGGTTTTATATACAACCTCTCAAATATGTTAACTTATAAGTACCCTTCAGACGGATACGGATAGAAGACATTTGTGTTAATTAATAATATTATATATTTATATTATATTATATTATTATATAATAAATTACCAAAGGATGTGAAAGATGCAAAGTCGATTATAGTTTTTAAAAAAACATTAAAACAACATATACTATCGGTCCATAAAATAACTCCTGTATAATATTTTAATTATCTATCTTTGTCTTCTATTTTTATATAGGGCTTCTCTAAATATTATAATTGTAATCTTAATTTAAAGTTGAGAAAACATTCATTTATTACTAGTTAAATATATCAAGTTAAACCGTTTATGTTATGAGTAACCGATGGTCAACTACTGTGTTAAGAAATGTTATGGTTTAACTGGCCTCTAGAAGAAAAAATAGGTACTTGGAAGAAAAAATGCTGCATTACTTGCTCTCGCCGCTACCACCTACCCTATTTATTTTTGTAACACGCATGCTACCCTCTCTTTTCTATATTTAAGACAAAAATGTATTCTCAGTAAGTGATTTAGTAAATCTTTTGAGAAATAAATATCTTAAACCATAAACCATATAAAGACATAATATAATAATATTCTTATCAATAAATTACTAATTCACGATCCCCCCAAAATGCGTTCCCCCAGACTGATCCTGCAGATGTTCGATCTTTAACATTTTAGTGGCCACATACCTAATGCTTACGTACATGTGCAGTGTCGCTTATGTACCTATAAGCGACACTGAACGTTTTTAGAATAGACCACTTATAATTAGTTAAGAAAAAACAATTCAAATTTTCAAAATGGAGTTGTTTGGGTATCTAACGCTCTCATCTTTTTAAATCTGCCATTTGTTTTGTAATTTTGGGGGCAGTTTGAAAATAGAGTGTTTGCTTAAAAATAAATTTAACACGCGAGCATTTGCGTTCCATGATTTTTTGTGACTTTCGTTGCGGACTAAATCAAAAACAAAGTTATGAACGATTTAAGTTAGCATTTAATTATGAAGCCCCCGTCTATTGCACTGTTTATACAGGGTTATTGGTAAGTCGACCTATTCTCGTTAGGAGGTGATAGGGGTGACTATTTGCGATAATTTTGACCCCCATATGCATTATGCAAAAGTGAACCATTTTTGAGTTATCGCGATTATTAGTTTTTTTTTAAATTAGTCGGAAATTCAACTTGAAAATTTTATTACAAAAAAAGTACCAATTTAAATCTTTTTTTTTCTTCTGATTTACAAAACCGATTAAACATTGGTTATTTCTCAATATTAAAACAATAATTATCGGTCCAAATTTGAAAAAGCGAGACGGAAAACGAATTTTTTCCAATATTTTTTGCGATCGCTTTCCACTAAAATGCCTTAAAAACAAAAAAAAATGTTATGAAACTTGGCTTGCAGATTATTTTAAAAACTTAATTGTTTTCTTAGCTCTCCAAAAACGCATAACAAGTAGAAATTTATTTAAAAAATACCTGAAAAAATAATCATCACAAAGGAAGCGGGCGGAAACAAAAGTCACAAATGCAACTTCAAAAATTAAAATTAAAAAACATACCAAATTTAAATCATACATTTTTATTTGCTTTTGTACAAGATGAATTTGTTGTTCCTATGCAAAATTAAAAAAAAATTATCTGTACACGTTTGAGAATGCGAGGCCGAAAACTAAAAAATACATGTTTTTTTATCAAACTCCAACATAAATTACACGAAAACAGAAAAATTTGCCAATACATTTGGCGGGCAGATTACACATAAAACATTGACGTTTTTCCAGCTTTCTAACGAGCTATTAAAACTAAAATGAGTTTTCTTAAAGATTGCTGGAAAAAATGATCACAAAGGAAGCAACAAGGAAGTCACGTCCGAACAAAACTTAAAATTAACTAACTAAATCTATCAAAACTAACTGTTATACTCGTAAACACAAATAACAACATTAACTTATGTGAGAATAAGAAATGGAGGTAGCCATTTTGAAAATGAACTATAAAAATCCTGATTATTTTAATTTTAATTGTTTATTAGTTTTAATTTTGTAACTTTTTACATAAGTTAATGTTGTTATTTGTGTTTACGAGTATAACAGTTAGTTTTGATAGATTTAGTTAGTTAATTTTAAGTTTTGTTCGGACGTGACTTCCTTGTTGCTTCCTTTGTGATCATTTTTTCCAGCAATCTTTAAGAAAACTCATTTTAGTTTTAATAGCTCGTTAGAAAGCTGGAAAAACGTCAATGTTTTATGTGTAATCTGCCCGCCAAATGTATTGGCAAATTTTTCTGTTTTCGTGTAATTTATGTTGGAGTTTGATAAAAAAACATGTATTTTTTAGTTTTCGGCCTCGCATTCTCAAACGTGTACAGATTTTTTTTTTTTAATTTTGCATAGGAACAACAAATTCATCTTGTACAAAAGCAAATAAAAAATGTATGGTTTAAATTTCGTATGTTTTTTAATTTTAATTTTTGAAGTTGCATTTGTGACTTTTGTTTCCGCCCGCTTCCTTTGTGATGATTATTTTTTCAGGTTTTTTTTAAATAAATTTCTACTTGTTATGCGTTTTTGGAGAGCTAAGAAAACAGTTAAGTTTTTAAAATAATCTGCAAGCCATGTTTCATAACGTTTTTTTTTGTTTTTAAGGCATTTTAGTGGAAAGCGATCGCAAAAAATATTGAAAAAAATTCGTTTTCCGTCTCGCTTTTTCAAATTTGGACCGATAATTATTGTTTTAATATTGAGAAATAACCAATGTTTAATCGGTTTTGTAAATCAGAAGAAAAAAAAAGATTTAAATTGATACTTTTTTTGTAATAAATTTTTCAAGTTGAATTTCCGACTAATTTAAAAAAAAACTAATAAACGCGATAACTCAAAAATGGTTCACTTTTGCATAATGCATATGGGGGTCAAAATTATCGCAAATAGTCACCCCTATCACCTCCTAACGGGAATAGGTCGACTTACCAATAACCCTGTATAACTGCTTCAATGAATTAAAAGAAACCGTACCAAGCTCAGTGACACTGAACGAGAAGGTCGTCCTTCTACGTTTGTGACCGAGGAAAACGCGGTGCGGCTCATGATTGAAGAAGAGAAACGAAAGACATATCAGCAAATACGGACATCATTGGGGATTGCCATGAGTCAAGTCCTTTTTTTTTACACGATCACCTGCATGGTAGGGAGTTTTGTGCTAGGTGGATACCGCAAAATTTGAGCGAAGAACAAAAACCCTGCCCTGTAAAATTATGTCGCCAATGATAGAACAATTTAACAGTGGTCTGTCATATTCAGTTGTTGCCACAGGCGACGCAAGTTGCTATGAGACCGAGACTAGTGTCTACGAGCCCAAAAAAAAATGGGAATCAGCTCAATGGGTCTCCCCTTTCGACGAATTGGCAACAAAAGTGAAACTAGGACGCAGTGCTAAAAAATTCAAAATTTAAAATGTGTCTTTCACTCACGTAGTGATAAAAGTTCTTATAATATATGGACAGTTAAAACGTGAACCCAGCAAGGGCATCGAAAAACAACCTAAAACTTACTAAAATTAACTAAATATCCTAACATTAATTGATTATAATATTTTTCACTTCTCATGCTCTTAAAACGCTACTTAAATCTCTGCGAATCGGGACTAAAGCTCCTTATTAATCTCTAGGGATTAAAGTATTTTTTTTTAATTTACTTTGGAAACCCAATAACCAAACCCTAATCAACCAATCACGGTGTCTGTGAATGGAGGATTATCGCCATTTTCAGTGATTGTGTATGGACCATATTTTTGTGTGTCGAAATAACCTCAAAATGACAACTGTGCAAATATATTTAAAAACAGGATTTAATTTCGTGAAATACGATTAATTATTACGAATATGAATCTATTTAATCATATTAAGGCCGAACTCTTTTATTATGCGTGGTCCAATTACTTTTAAAATGGTTTCCAAGTTTGAATCTGTTGGCTAAATATGCAAGCATTTTAAAAAAACCGCGAAACTTTTTTTTCCTATTTGTATTTTGAATAGATGTTCATAACTTGTATTGAGCGTAGGTACGTTGTTAAAAAATTCACCAATTAATTGTGCAACTTTACAAATTACGGACTAGAAATGTCATCATCATCATCCGGTGAAGAAGAAAGAAAAAGAAAGCAAAAAAGGTGATACGAAATCTTTTGCCGCCAAAATATAGCGGCATTTATTCAAAAACATACCAAACTTTTATTGATTGGAAATGTGGGAAACAAATAACATCATTATTGTTAGATTAACGATAGTAATAATAAGATACCTAATTGTTAGTTTTAATTGTTAGAAACTTTTTTATATTAAATGTTGTAATTTTGTTTAGAACGTCGTTTTTTTCCTCGCATCCAAAGTGAAAAGTAGAGTGTTTAACGCGAGACTAAACCACCATAATGATACTCGAACTACAGCCACCCTCGCTCGCAAGCTCGCTCGCGTGGCTAAACATCTCGTGTCATTATGGCTTGTTTTAGTCCCTTGTTGAACAATCTACTATTATTTTACTTATGTACCTTTATATTAAATTACATTTAAGAAGTAAGTTTCTAATTATTAATGTTCACAATATACGAAAACTATTTATCTAATTCAAATCGTCTAGACTGTAATACGCTTTCTCCAAAAGTTTTTATTTAAATTATTTTAAATTTATGTATATCCTGTATACTTTTTAATGTGTTGGGAATCTGGTTATATGTATATTTGTATTGACATTGCAAATGGGCCGGAGTGTACTATTTGTAATGTCGGAACCGGTTTTGCTAATCTCTGGCCAGGACGGAGATTTTGGGGCCGGGTATATTGCGGGAAATGGTACATGTGCTTTTTTACAAAAATACACACCTCCTAAATGTACATAGATGCTAGGGTGAGAATTATTTGTTCAATGAAATGTGGTCTACAGCTCACCATTTTATAAATATTTACTAGGATTCTGACACATCGTTTCTGCAATCGGAACAGATGGACAGAGTCAGAGCAACCTCCCCATAGCACTATCCCGTACTGTAGAAGGGCATGACCGTATGCATAATAGGGACAAGCAGCTGTTGTTAAATCGGTACATTTCTTCAGTTCGTTCAGCGCATATGTGAATCTGCTCAGGTTTGCTTTTATTTTATGAATGTGATCTTTCCAGTTTAAGGCGGGGTCAATTGTTATGCTCAGTAGCGGAAAAACCTTTACAGACTCAAGTTTGATGTAATGAAATTGGATGAAAGGAGTAGGTAATATTCATTAGTCGTTTCTGATGCGGCTTAAATTGCATGAGTTCGGTTTAAAAAAGTTAAAAACCAAACTGGCCTCCCATACAATCTCTATGACTTACAGTAGGTACAGACATAAATGTGACATTGTCATTAAGGACTATGAGGACTACCTATTCATTGTTTTATCGTGTTTAATCTTCAAGTGGCCAGTATCTTAGATCTGTTTACATATATAAGGAATACACATCGAAATATAATAAGTATAGAAGGATAACTGTCACTCAAAAAGTGTTCCACATACTTAGTGCTGAAATGGGCGGAGCTAATACTTGGTGCTCAACCGGCTTCCAGTAGGCTTTGAGTTATTGTGTCAAATGGTTGTCATTATAGTTTTGTAAAATAATTATAAATAACTGATAAATAAGATAAACTATAGCAACAACGATGCCGACGTGCATCGTAAATTGGTGTAGGAGTCGCACGGACCCTAAAAAGGATGTAATTTCATTCCATTAGTAAGTAATTACAATTAAATAATTTCCTTACAAAATGGACATGGCCGATGTTATGCAATATAAGTTCTGAAATAATTATAATATTAAAGATTAATGTTTTTTTTGTTTTCCTAGAAATGAAGAAAAACGTTTTGCTTGCATAGCTGCAGTTCGTTTAGAAAAACGCGATGAAATGTGGCTTCCCAGCAAACATTGTAGGATATGCAGTATCCATTTTGAAGAAACTGACTTTTTAGTTTCAAAAACTGGCAGACATTTTTTGAAATGCTCAGCGGTTCCAAATTGCACAGTACCGTACAGTAACTCCCTACTGCAACGCAGCCTAATCAGCACCGTAACGGCATCGCCTCGCCTTGTATGAATGAGGCGAGGCGATGCCGATCCGTTGCCGAGCGGTTATGTCTGCGACAACCCTTAGTAGGTGATACTTAGGTACTGCAACTTGTTTTATTTAAATTAGGTACGATCAAATACCGCCATGCCTCATCTTAAAAAATCTTGATTTACCTATTATAATAATGTACTATTATATTAAATATTTAATAATAAATAATAATAAATAACGATATTACGAGTATATACATCCGTATATAATATCGTTATTCATTGCCTACTAAATATTATATTTTTAAGAATAAATATTTACTAAAACATTATTTATTTATTGCTGTATAAATAAAGTATACACCTTAACTTATTTTAATTACGGATCACTTCTGCATTAAACCATCCAAGTTCAGCAAAATGTCAGATGTGTCATTTTATAGCGTGTTTGAGTAGCCATAACGAGAAAAAATATAGACCAATCAAATCTCCTGTCATAGCAGTTTAACTAATCAAAGTTTTCTTATGGGTGAAAATATATACAACCTCTACACTAATGGCGTCTACTCAAACGTTTCAAGCTTAGAGGAAATGGGACGTATTTCAACGTCAAGTTTGTTCGGTGTTACTCTTCCATACTTATTATATTTCGATGGGAATATATATTGTTGTTCGTGGTATTTTTTACTTGCCAATTGTACCTGGCCTTGTCGGAATAAAATATATATAGAATCTGACCTAATAAGAAAGCGTTATTCCCAGAAATTATCATTAAAATAATCTGTTCAATTTCTTATACGAATCATTGCTAATCGGATGAGACCAGAAACTGCAGTAGTCCGAATACAACTTTTTACCACTTAGTAATGATGTAAACCTTTTTCTTGAAAAAAATATACCTTGCCGAGTTTCTTACGCCGGTTCTTCTCGGGGCAAAGGTTTTATTTTTCGAACCGGTGGTAATGCTTTTTGACATTCATAGGTGCATTATATTATGCCTAAATTGAAGAATAAAGAACTTTGACTTTGACTTTTTGACTTTACCAATTCAACGTAATACTGTCATGTCACGGGATCTAATTCGAATTTTACCTACTCAGAAATTGGTTCAAGATTGATTGACTTTCATGTCATAAGTCGTATGTCGGAACTGTATTAATCAGAAACAGACCTATGGCAAATCTAACCTCAACAGAGTCGTACTTACTCATACTTTGGCCTAAAATTCAACAGATTTAATAAGAATCTGTCCTGGATTGAATAAAGGACAAATTTCAGTCCGATAACTTGCCGTTACTGAGAAAAAGGGTCTCAACAGATAAACGTAGGTACAGACGGATGGATGGATAGACGGCAGTTGGAGAGACAGGCAGATGGACCGCGAAGGCATTGAGGGATCACCGCAGAGATCAACGATGATTTATTTATTAATTATTAATGTACTTACAACAAAAACCATTAAATCATAAAATTAAGTGTAATACGAGATTTTCTTTTAGTGTACTTATAATTTAACGTTTAATAGCTTGTAATATTTAGCGAATGCTAATTGAAAACTCAGTGACTACGAAACGAACGTGTCGCCGCGTGCCGGGGACGCGGTGCCCATGAGTGGAATAAATAATTGTGGCTAAAAAATGTTTGTACCCCATGTTTATACATAAAGCAAATTCGCAGGAAATCGATCGTGTAACTAAGTAATCCCTTCAATACTCATGCTAATGCAATACACTTAAGCCGCTTTATTAAGGAGGAAAAATATTTTATGGATTAATAAATCGACACTAAATACAGTTTTATTTGAGTACCACATAAAAAATGCATTGGTGAGATACACCTGTTTTTAACAGTGTATGAAAATTTCAATACCATTTCGAGGAATAGGCATCTAGAATCGATCTCTGTAATTATCGTAAAAATATATGTTACAATGAATGCATTATAATATTAAAATTAAGACAGGACCTTCATTTGACCCCTAAATGCCGGTCTGAATTGCGCTATATCAACCTCTTTTGTGGTTTTACATAAAACATATATAACCTCTCCATTTTTAGGGTTCCGTACACAAACTAGGAACCCTTATAGTTTCGCCGTGTCCGTCCGTCCGTCCGTGCGCAGCCTAGCTCAGAGACCCTTAGTACTAGAAAGCTGTATTTTGGCATGAATATACATATAAGTCACGAAAACAAAGTGGAAAAATGTAGAAAAAAATATTTTTTTTGGTTTGCTCTCTCCCCTACACGTAACGTGGGGATGTAATTTCTTTTTCTCGTCTACCCTATGGTGAGTTTGATAGGTTTTTCTAAAATATTGCGGGTTTGTGAAAAGATGGCGGAGCAAGACATAGAGCTGTAGGGATGAAAATTTTGGGTTACTATGACTATATTCGGCTTTACAACATATTAAAAAAACCATAACAATATTTTCTTTTTTAGGGTAGTTAACCACAATTTACTAAATTAAGAACGATTTTTTTTGTATGGCCTGCACCTTTTCCGGTATAGCATACTTCAGGTTCAAATTTCGGAATGGCGACACGCAGATTCGTATTCTGCAGGGCAAAACCCTCGGATAACGATGTCACCCCAACTGTTACATGATTTGCCGGAAAACTACAGTAGGCTTAGGGCATGCAAAGCTCTTCATAGGAAGAGTTGACCAGAGCTGGACCAAGAAACTTTGGAAACTCAGCAGAAGACAACTTCGATACATTATCGGAGTGTTTACCGGGCACTTCGGGGTTAAACATCTCCTAGCAAAGATGGGCCTTTATGACAACACAGATTGTAGAATGTGTGGCGAAGAGGCTGAGACAATGAAACACCTATTGTGTGAATGCGAATGTGATGCCCTCGCTGGAGTAAGAAAGAAAATCCTCGGTTGTGGATACCCAGAACCGAACGATTTCAAGGCACTGCCATTGCACTCCACTATCCGCTTTTTGGAAGGGGTGGAGGCTGCATTGGATTAAGTGCTAAAAGAGGGGTAATGACACAAAAAGATAAGATAAGATAAGATGTAAAAAACTTTTATTAAATGTTTTTTTTTTCGACATTGTCACCTTCTAGCGTAATACACTTAGTATATCTTTTTTCTAAACTTAACCCTTAAAGTCGCAAAATTAAAAAAGAAACTGAAATCTAGCCCCATTGGAGTTCACCTATTTACACAATTTTATTAAAATAAAAAATACAAAAAGTGCACCTTAAAAAATGTGTGGTATACTATGCAAAATAACTTTTAGGGTTAAAATTCCATTTAAAAGAAAGGTCTCATCTTGAGTACTTAAAAATCTTGTACAGCAGCGACTACCGCGTTGTCGTTTTCAAATTTCTGGCCTCTCAGGTATTTCAATCTTGAAAATAGTACTGGGGGCGAGATCTGGTGAATACGGAGGATGCTTAAGGATATCGAACTCAGTATCACGAATTGCAGCCATTGCAACGGCGGACTTGTGTGCCGGGCATTGTCCTGGTGGAACGGCACAACTTTCGAGAGTTTACCTCGTCGTTTTTCGCGAATCTCATTGCGCAATGTTGCTATTTGTTTGGCATATAAAGTGCCCGTAATAGTGGCTCCATGCTCGAGATACTTAATAATTACTACCCCTTTACCATCCCAAAAAACAGAGCCCATGACCTTACCGGCAGATGGGCCCACCTTGAATTTGAGATGATTCAAAGTTGGAGATGATGGCCTTTTCCATGTCATAGATTGCAGTTTCGTTTCAGGGTCATAATGATGGAGCCATGTTTCGTCTACTGTTATAAATCGCGGTAAAAAAGTTTCAGGTTTGGTGTATCAGGTCCAAAGCTTCTTGACAAGTCTTGACTCTAGTTTGTTTTTGCGTAAGCAGTCTTGGTACCCAACACGCAGAAACCTTTTTCACACCCAAGCATTCATGTAAAATATTATGCACGCTCCCCGTTGAAATCTTTACATTTTCAGCAATAAAACGAACCGTGACACCAAAACTAAGTTTTCGACTTTTGTCACAATTTCTTCAGTTACTGCTGTAGTAGGGCGTCCGGAATGGGGGTCGTCCATGTTCCTCCACGTCTAAATTTGGCGCACCAACGTAAGACTGTCGAATACGGAGGAGCATTAGACCCTACACTCCTACAGTGTCCCGCAAATCTAAATTGACTCGGTCCGTAGAAAAGTTTTTCAATCCCAAGTATTTTATAACGGCACGAAATTCAATTTTCTCCATTTTCGCTAACGTACTCAATAGCATTGCAAAGAAATTACCGTTTTTTTTTTAAACAAATGACAGCTAGTTTTTTTTTTCATAGCATTCAGCTAGATAGATTGGCTTTACCGGCCAGTATTTAATTTCCTAATATTGAAAGAGTTTGCAACTCATTCTCACTTTTTATTGAACGCCCCTCGTATAGTGATTTTAGTATTTTTAGTGACAACTCTAGCATTTGCATTCAGAAAGTATCATTTAGTGAAGTGTAACTGATAATGAAGACCACAGATGGCCACCGGAACTCCTCAATGGTACCGATTTCAAGGGTGGCGATAAGATATCTCGATTAATGTCAGTTGAACCGACTACATTAAAGAACATTTAATTGTTTAAAAATGACTATAATTTTCGTTGCTTGCGAACTTGAAATGTCTTAAAGTTTCTTATCAACTAAGAAATGGGACTAACGCCATCAAAATGCATAAAATAACTTCTTTTAAAATGGTGAAGTCCACGTCTTACAATATTTTAACCAAAAGCAGATTTCAGCTGGACAGACCTACCATTTAAAAAAAAAAGTTTGTTTTTTTATAACATTTATGTTTGGTAAATCTGGTCATTATACTATTGTTCTACTAATATTAATAAAAGAACTGTGACTGCTGCCTGGTACGTGATTAAATGTTTACCTATCGTCTTAGAAAAAATCAAGAATGTCGCCCTCGTAGCAGAGTAATCCTCCATCACGATAACGCTTCAGGCCACGCCGCCAGGCAAACAAATCCATTTTCGAAGTCTGAAAATATTGAATTGGCACCTTGGGATTTCAATTTATTCGCAAAAATCTGAAAAAAGTCAGACGAATATCTTTTATGAATGCAGAAGAGGCTGTAAAAGTAAAGAAGGATGGGCTAAATGCTTTCCTATATCTTTTTATCGAATGGACAAGTGTATGAATTGTTGTGAATACTCTGAAAAACACTAAAGTAGTTTACATCTCTATATCATGTTTATTTTTAGATTCTAAAAACTTTCATTGTCACCCACCCACGTATGTGCACTGACTTGACTCTAAGATCTCACTGCACACGGACGAGAAACTTTCGTAAATAGTGTTTTTTGTACTTTACTGGTTTTATTTGTTTAATTTTTCCGCATGCTAGTTTCAATTCAAGCATTAAGGCGCGAAGACGATTATTTACTTTCAACATTGATTGTGCAACGGAATTGAAGTTGCATATAAAACCGCACCTTGTTGCGAGCTTAACAATTATGTTACAAAATTACTACTAAATATTCCAGAAGGGTTCAAAATTAAAGAAAATGTTTTGGTTTTAGGCAGGGTCTATGGTGTCGCCACTCACCATCGGCTCGCCTTCAACCTGCGTACCTGAGGGTCCTGTGGCTTACATCAAAAATCTTCCACAGATAAAAACAATCGTAACATCACATCTAAAGCGTCATCATCAGAATGACGCAACATGTTACGCAAAGGTCTTCTTAGCATACCGCACCGCATACGAGCTTTCTCGCCAAACATCGGATCCGATTCCACACAGCACCCGCAGGCCTTTGTCTCCGTGTTTCTAACACGGCGACGAGTTGCTGCCGTGAAATTGACACAGTAGCTTTGTCACATCGCGCACGCTTAAAAAGGTATAAGACAACTTGAATCCCATACACTTACGACTCTTTCGATTGCCACGGCAATATTGTTATGTTCGTGACGAATGGCACGAGACGTAACCGCGTTGCTATACCGTTATAGATCGTTGTTTCTGGTAAAGTTTTGACTGCATTGACTGATATAATGGCGGTTGATACAGTACAGTTTGCTCTTGTCAAGTTAACCTTGTTAAGCTTATTGTTCACGATTAAATGGCACAGTGTTCTAAAGACTCGAATTCGTAGAAATGTTAACGATGAGCCCAGGAATAAATTAGTCCTTATGCAAACTTAATAACAAGAAATAAAATGATGGCTGTCTTAATCTAACTTGTTAGACATACATACGATAGCTGTCTACATTAAATGCCCTTGTGCGGAAATACTCAAATTAAAGTTGTTACAAATATTATAAATAAGTGACACAGGATTTTAATACGTTTTAGCGTGCTTAATACTTCGTCGTTGTATGTTTAGTTGAACAAGTAAAGACAAACTCGATGCAGATCCATAACGTAATTTATATGATCCTGTGGGCCGACTAGCGCCTACTTACTGTGGTTTTAGGGGCCGCCAGGAACCTGAAATTGATATTTGTTAATCGTTTATATACAGGGTGTCCGGGATATAATGGTCAAGCTTCAAGCTCATAGAGAAATTTAGTATTATTTCCCACAACGAATCATTAGATGACGCCTCTATTTTTACGTATTTTTTCTTGTAAATAAGTATCTCGTTTATGACACTTTTTTGTGGGTCTCACACATATGACAAGTGATCTGCCATTTCCAATCCAATCATAGAAAAAACCTATACTTTCGATATGTTTTAATGGTGAGTATTAAAAATTCGAATACTCTATCATTTTGCCATAAATCAACAATAAAAATAAAGTTTATTTTCTATTTTTAGTGTAAATGCGTACCACATAGTGGGGTTATTGTGTCTGATGTGACGCTATTACTCCGAAATCAATTTACTATGGTTTGTTTTTAAACGAATTCTAAACATACGAAATAAATCAATTTAAAACTAAGACTTGTTGGAAGGAAAATAACTGACGTTTTAAGTGCAATGGCGACGGGAAAGTTATTTAAAGTACAAATATATATATTTTTAGAACTTCTTTTGATATGACACGTACCTGTAAAAGTATGTCAACAAATCAGTATGTCCAGTCGACGTCAAAGTTATGTTTACATTTTTTCACCTCATTCCATTGACAAAAATGTACATATATCTTTCACGTCGTCTGTCCCTACTGTTTGACACATGATTATAGTTATTTAATCTTAAACAGAGTGTAAAAGTAACAATCAAGCGTGTAGGTACATCATTAAAATTATACCTGACGCGATGTCGGAAAGTACGTGATTATGGTGTAATAATGGCAAATAGGTCCGTTTGGTTTTGTTTACATCTTTAGCCATTTCTATTGACACCGACTTTATAACTACATACAACTAGTACAATGTGTAGTATATCGCTCTCATTATTATGTACTATCAGCCCAATGAAACACTCGCCCTCCATAGAACGGTGTCACAGTGACATTATAAAACAATTGGTTTGACACTTGAATCATAACATAACGTCACTGTGATTCAGTTCTGAGATGTGTCAGGATTTCATTGAACTGATTGCATGGCGTTAGCACCAGGAAACTGTGACAGACACGAAGTACTTTCCATTCTCATCTTAGTAAACTTAAAAATAACTGTTTAGTTTTAAAAAGAGTTCCCCGCGGTGCCAGAATCTCCGTCGCGACTCATCTTTCTCACCTTATTGATAAATGCACACAAAACAATAGCACCGAAGACTGGCAAAATCTTTTTCTTTTTTCATACCGCACCCTCCATGTTCATGAAGATGGTTCGAAAGTTTCCCTTACACAAAAAATAAAAAACAACTGTGTAATTCATTCATGTCCCTCTCCTAGTTTTAAAGAAAAATCAAGTACATCTTTTAACATTCGTAGAAATGTAGAATCCAAAATTAGCGACGGAGATTTGAAAGGTGCCGCTCGTCTCCTCTTCTCAAGGGACGTGTTGTCACCGGATACTCCCGACACCCTTTTGGCCCTACAAACTAAACATGCCCCAGCTCTTCCAACTCCTTATTTTTTCGATCCTCCAACGGCAATCCAGGCTTGCTTAAAAATTCAAAGTAATCATGTAGTTCAAGCGATTAATTCTTTTAAAACTGGTTCTGCTGCTGGTCTGGACGGAATCTTACCCCAACACCTGAAAGACCTAATTTCTCGTTCGGCGGGCGATGCGGGGACGCTGCTCATCAATTCCATCACCAACTTAATTAACTCTATGTACTCCGGCAATATCAATCAAGAAATTGTTCTCATTTTATACGGTGCTAACCTCATCGCCCTAAACAAAAAAGACGGAGGAGTGAGACCGATTGCCGTTGGATCAACACTTCGTCGCCTAGCCTCCAAAATTGCAGTTCGGCACATCTCTTCAAAATTACAGGCTCAGTTCGAACCTATTCAGCTAGGTTTTGGCATAAAAGGAGGGTGCGAAGCAGCTGTCCATGCTTTACGCACGGAAATTCAATTTCTCCATCGGAAATTGTGAAGTGTTGATCAAAATTGACGTTAAAAACGCATTAAACTCGGTAAACAGGGACACCCTACTGGCAGAAATAGAACAGAACGTCCCGGAAATTTATAATTACCTTTTACATTGTTACGTAGACGCAACTAAATTGTTATACCGCGGAAATGCTTTACCTTCAGAAGTCGCCTGCCAGCAGGGTGACCCTCTTGGGCCGGCAATTTTTAGTTTAGCTATAAATCCAATCATTCAAAATATAAAGTCAAAATTTAACGTTTGGTATTTAGATGATGGGACTTTAGGAGGTGATATCGATACCGTTTTGTCCGACCTTTCGTCCATTCAAACTAAATTCCAAACAAAATAGGTTTGGAACTAAATTTCAGTAAATGCGAACTTTTCATTCAAAATTCTTCCTTAAATTGGTCTGTTATAAAACAAAAATTTGAAGATTTGACACCAAACATAAAAATAGTTACCAAACCTTAAAACCAAAAATCACTCAGCCTCTTAGGGTCCCCTGTTTTTGAAGACGCAATTCCAACTTTTATTCAAAATACTGTTTTAAAATTTCAAAATTATGTGGATCGTCTTCTCGAAATAAGTCCACATTATGCTCTTTCGGTTCTTAAATTCTGTCTTTTTGTACCTAAATTTATGTACCTGCTTCGCTGCTGCCCTTTTTGGAAATTTCGAAATCTCCTTACGCAAATTGATGACATTATTAAATTAAATTTGGAATCCATCTTGAACATTCAGCTAAGCGAGCAATCCTGGACTAAGGCCTCCCTCCCCATCCGCTTTGGTGGACTAGGGATCCGCAAAATTTCTTGTGTTTCTTTTCCAGCTTTTTTGTCTTCCGTTCATAGCTCGGCTAGTCTAGTAGGTAAAATCCTTTGCGCTTTGCCATCAAACTACACGACTGTCGACTTGGAGGAAGCCAAAAATGCCTGGAATCTTGCCTACCCAAGCAGTAATTATCCAGAAAATTTAAACTCTCAGAGGAGTTGGGATGAAATAGCGTGTAATATAACTTTTAACAACCTTGTAAGTAGCAACTCAGGATCTGAGCGAGCCAGGCTTTTGGCGTTAGGAACCAAAGAGGCTGGTTACTGGCTCCATGCACACCCATCGCCAAATACTGGTACTTTCTTAGATCCTGAAACTCTCCGAATTTCTGCTTGTTTACGTCTTGGTGTCCGGGTTTGCACTCCACACATATGCTCCTGTGGCAACGAAGTTGATTTTCTGGGTCACCACGGACTTTCATGCCAAAAAAGCGCAGGCCGCTTCTCTAGACACGCCGCGCTCAATGATATTATCCGCCGGTCTCTTGCCTCCGTCAACGTTCCCGCTTTACTGGAGCCAACCGGTATCGCTAGGGATGACGGCAAGAGACCTAACGGTGTGTCTTTAATTCCGGGGAGTATGGGGCGCGTGCTGGTGTGGGACGCTACTTGTGTAGACACCTCGCCTCGTCACACCTCCGCGGAACAGTAAATAAACCTGGCGCGGCGGCTGAGGCGGCCGAAACAATGAAAAAGAATAAGTACAAGGGTCTCGGCGCAGAATATAACTTTGTTCCTTTTGGCGTCGAGACCCTTGGTCCGTGAGGACCCGGTGCCATTAGCCTTTTTAAAGACATGACAAAAAGGCTAATTGGAACAACCGGTGACCACAGAGCTGGCAGCTTCCTCGGACAGCGTATTAGCATTGCTATACAACGAGGAAATGCTGCCAGCATCTGTGGTACTTTGCCACGGGGGCCCTCACTTTTCTAGTTTTTATTTAGTTTTAATTGATTTGTATTTAGTTTAGTTATAATTTGGTTAATAATAAATAAATATGGTACTCATAATGATAATATAGACTAAAAAAGGGAATTTTAGAAGTTATTATTTTTCTTCGTACCTAAATTATTTGATACACTATAACTTTAACATAACCTGAATTTCCTACCTCTGCATTCTTTAACGGGGTAAAAGCGTCCTACGAAAATTCACAAAAAAAATAATTACCCCTTCTTTTAGTTCTATGCCTTATAATCTGAAATCAATACACAGTTTTCTACTTGTGGCATATTGTATAAAATGGTACTTGAGATTTTATCGTTAAAACAAAACCCAAACTACCTAAACATAGGTACATAATATTATAATATCCCGATTTAAGAAAAAAACGTATTTTTTCTCAATAAAATAGAAAACTCTGATATTCTCTAATAATAATAAAAATTAACATTATTAACTTTTGCTACATAATGATAGAAATTGTTATGTAATGCATTATTAAATTAAGTTGCAAGAATCAAGTAAAAACTGATTCAAAAAAATAATGACACAAGTGCTACCTTTAAAAATCTACTAATCTGCAGGTAGATAAAATCTACAGAAAACATTGTTACAGAGAATTATTTAAATCACAATTCGGAAATTAATTTTATATCTCCACTAAATGCGATCCGAATAGCGCAGGTTTTTCATATAATGTTATTTTTTTGGTATTAGTAATTTTATTTTCCTTTTATACATATTTGAATATTCATTATAAAAAACCTAATTTACTGATTTTTGTATAAATATTTGAAATAATAATAATTAAAACGTTTATTTCACAATGGCTATAATAGGTATAACGTAGGTACATAACCCTGGAAGCTTAAATAAATAAACCCTTGCCTTGTGAGGGACTGGAGTCTGAACTAGGAGTGGTCCTGTAATACAGATCTCCAGGCTCCCACCAAACCATACCTACATTACCTATTACAATAATATTTACGTCGACCAATGTATGTCACCGGAAGTAGATTTAAGTATTGTCTAAAAGTTTATGTTAGGTACTTGCAATCACATTATGTTACCGATAGTATTCAAAATGTTATATCTTATTATGGTTATCAGTGGCTGGTGCACCTATAAGAGAAGCTGATCACTATTCTAATAGTGCTAATGCTAAGGAACAAAATTATGGCTACCTGTACCTGAATAAGATTAGCACGGAAGAGCGTCGGCTATGTTCAATAGTTCAGGTGATTGAAGAGTAGCGTCGAGTTATACAATTACCCATTGAATTACGCGGTGTTATGTACGGTCGGCGACTAGGAGCGAGACGGTCGGTGACCTCTAACATTCGGCGGACCACGTTACTTACATTACCAGATTTTGCGGTCGTTTTATTTATTTATTTTTGCATTTCAATTAGGGAGAATTTAAATAACGCAGTTCTGTAATCTAAACCAGTACATAAACAAGTCAGATATTACCAAAATGTACTACACGCCTACGGTATTTTTACCGGACTGTCCAAATATGACGGTAATTAATAAAATAATAATGTAAGTACTGATCATGGTTCGTGGGATTTATGGCTGTCATGACCGTTTTCTACTGCCCTTCTTTTGGTTTCGCACAGTCAGGTTGAGTGATCGTGCTGACCAAAAACAGTTCGGCACCTGTTAACGTACCGTTTACGTGCCGTAAGGTGTGAATTTACGGAGATATTAAAAAAACTTTCGTCAATTTCCGTGGCTCAGATGTTATCGAGCCGCGACGTTATGTCGAACGCCGCCTCCTCTGAATTCCAATACGTCGAATGTTGCATCACCACCAACTATTTATTTGCTTGGTTCGACTTTTAATCAGGTTTATGTTTATTCAATTTTGTGCGTGAAACATAATTGTACGTAAACAAACCCTTTAAGGCCGGCCTCGAGCATAGTACGCTGGTGGGTTGCGTGGCGCGTTGCGTGGCGCGTTACGTGGCGAGTGTATTATCTTAACCTCAATATGATTTCCTACCTTTTTTAAAATATTAAGAGATATTTTCCTCTCGTCAATTGATGTGTGGAAATATGAGTTTAAAATACAGTCTAAAAATAAGTCAAGTAGAGTAGCGATCATTAAAGGGTCAATTTCCAAACGAACCGTTTTTAGCGGTCGCTGAGGTATAATTCCAAGTACATTAAACATATAGTATGGATGCGCATATATTTACATTTTAATCTACTTGAATTACAGTTTAAGTACAAAATATTCATGGATATCGAAAGAATCGAATTTGAAATCCAAAAAACGGCGAAATATTACCGCTTTTTTCCGTGTCCCATCTTGCGAATTTGGTCAAAAAATAATCATAACTTTTGACGTAGACAACGTATCAATACACAACATATACCGTTGTCAGGAGCTTTTATTAGCGCATTGTTTTTTTAAAATTTTATGTTTTTATTAATAATTAAAACGTGGGAAGTCTTTTCGTAGATGTCCCGCGTGCGACCGTTTTTGTACTGACTCAAGGAAACCCCACTTAATCTGGTTTGTCTATTGGCCTACCGTCATATTAACATTAGGATACCAAAGCATGTTAGTTGAAGTTTAAGTTAGAACAGAAGTGGGGGCAGAGCTCATATTTTTGACGGAGGAAATAGGGTAACTCTCGTCTTGTTGTATTTTGGTACGGTTATCACGACATTTGTACGGTTATTTTGTCCATACAAATATCGAAAGTGGCATAAAAATGTAGGTTAAAATCAAAATCTGAACGAAATGCGAAATATTAGTTCAATGTTTATTAATATCAACTTTTTATGTTTTTTTGAACAATAATTAATTATTTTAAAGCGGAGGTTTTATATTTTTAAGTAACTAGTGACCCTCTCTGTGCTTCGCTTGAATTACGAAGCACAGAGAGATATAAAAATTATAATACTAAACCAACCCCCTCAAGAATCTAGCTAATGGATAGTGAAAACCGCATGAAAATTGGCCCATAAGTACTTCAGTAAGACATTTTTATGACACGATATCAACATTTGGTATGGCCCCGTCGACATTTATATGGCAATTTTTTTTAAAGTCAATATCTAGCTAACTATTAGAAGCAGAGTGGTGTCTAATACACCATATTTTTTCTTGTTACGAACCCTACTGGATGACGTAACTAAAAAATTGACTTATCGATTTTTTGCCATAGAAATGTCGATTGAACATGCACTTCAAAAATTTAACCCTACTTAAACAAGTTTACTCAAATGTAATTTTTATTATTACCGATTTAAAATGAATGTGCCCAGAAGTTTATTTTTAAAAATCTAAATGTGACCTTTTTGTACAGTTTTCATGTCACCGTAATTGAGTTAAGTAAAACCACGCGGAAGTTTTTTCACCGTGTTTTGTGTCAGTTCATTACCTTGTGCATGGCGTCCAAGGCGGGGCGGTTAATTTTGCAACTGTTTGGCACAACTTCATTGAAGTGGTATTCTGTACACACGTGTGTAAACAGAATACATGTATATTCGTTTGAATAAAAATCTCGTAACAATTCAATGTGCATCTGAACGACACACTGTGGCGTTAGGAATATTAGGTAACGCTCTATCAAGAAATAACTGATGAAGAGGGCAGTATTGAATCATGCAATCAATCATCCTAGATATGTACCTATAGGTAACATTATGAAGAACTTACTTTATACTTCGGATTCAAGTTGCAACAGTGTGCAGTTGCACAGATCAAAAATATCACCTTTTTAGGGTTCCGTGGTCAAACAAGGAACCCTTATAGTTACGCCATGTCCGTCCGTCCGCAGCTTAGCTCAAAGACTCTTAGTTCCAGAAAGCTGTTATAGGTTATAGGTTGTGGCGGGCTCTTTTCCGCAACTCGATGATTTAGGTATGCGCCTATTTTGCAGTATTAAAGCTATTAAGAGGTATCAAAACGTTTACTGTACGATAACAGGTCAAGTGCAATATTGTTTACCGTCGTAGAATAGAAGCCCGGCATCAAAAAACCGGGCAAGAGCATGTCTGACCTGACCACGCTCAGTGTAGGGTTCCGAAGCCGTTACTTTACAAAAACTATCTCAAAAAAAGCTGAAGAAAGCTGTTATATTTGACATGAAATATTAGTTAAGCGGACAAATGGGTAAAATGAAATATTGAAAAACAAAATTTCATAGTGCACCGACACGTAACATAAGGTGGGGATGTTTTTTTCATTTCTTGTCTTACAAAAATATTGCGGGTTTGTGATAACCATTTTTCGATTAAGGGATCCGTTTGTAAGTATTAAGATTTAAAGTGCAAATTTTTGTTAGAGTCAAGTGTCCAACCCCCCCCTATAATCAAAACTACAAATACAAAAATCTGAAAAATATAAATGAAAGCACATATAACGTATTTTTAAGGAAAACTATCACGACTAAGTAGACTTGATTGCTTCCTGAGATACCTTCAGGCGACTGAAGTGTTATACTTAATAAAATAGCACCAAAGAACTTTAAATAGTAACTTTAATAACTAGAATTATTTCATACTCGTACTTTTTTTTTTTGAGATAGTTTTTGTAAAGTAACGGCTTCGGAACCCTACACTGAGCGTGGTCAGGTCAGACATGCTCTTGCCCGGTTTTTTGATGCCGAGCTTCTATTCTACGACGGTAAACAATATTGCACTTGACCTGTTATCGTATAGTAAACGTTTTGATACTTCTTAATTACTTGACAGTATTTAATGGCGGCTGGGAGTTAAAAACAATGCCATACCACGACAAAAACAATATTTTATATCACCGTAGAATAAAGTGAGGTCCTTAGGCCCTTAGGCCAAGGCTTTACTAAGGCGCCACGCGATGAGCGACACATAAGCGATTCAAACAACAGGCTCACGGCTACATTATGCATCCAAAACCACCTGCGATATTTTAATTTAATAAGCGACTTAAGTAAAATAACCTTGGTTAAGCGCAGCGGCTACACCAAGCGATCGATCTTAGCATTGAATCGGTAACCGGCACTACTAATTCAAAAGTAAGTACTACCCGGTATATGTAAGGATAGATTAAGCGTAAAGTTAACCGCGATCTTTCATCTGATCGCAGTTTTCGAGAGCGATATTTTCAAGTCAATAATAGCTAATGACAAAACAAATGTATCTAGTTATGTCCGTATTATCACGCGGCTACAAATTCAATTAACGGGCGATTAAAACCGCGACAGTTTCAAAATTGCTATTTAAAGTAACTTTGCTGTCAAGTGGCTACATTGATACACCGAGAGAGATAATCTACCGTCATGACCGCGTATTCGTGCGACCTGTTCAACCTATTTTGTTTCAATCGCTGTTTACGACAAGTTGTGGTTATTATTGATTTCTATGTTAGACATCGAACTATTAATATCGGAAATACAAGTGCTTCCTGCAATATGGATGGCCAAACATGGAGGTCACAGAAATAAAGTGGTCCTAAAGATTAAGCGTTTATAGGCAGAAATAAAAGAAATATAAGGTCATTCTTGAGATAACTATTTTATAGTAGAGAACCAAGACTTGGTTTTGAGAGAGACATTATTGTTTCACGAATACACAAGTGGGTATACAAAGATGGTATGTTATTTCGAGTATAGGGTAGATCGGTTAGGCGCTGCTATTGTGGCTGCCTCTTCTCCTCTACACTCGTCGAGCCTTGCGATCTATTCGCTGATATGTAGCCAATTTCGCCGGAAATCACTGCGCATCTTTTGCGTCCAGAGTTCAGCGAATGACAGGTGAAATCCCGGTGAAATCGTTTGTATTTGTTGTGAGTGTTGGTGCAGCCACCTAAACCGCTCTTAAAATCGCTATTAATGCTTTCATCACTAGGTTTTCGCTTAATGTTGTAGCCACTCTTTGTTCATTTGTTTTCGCTCAGTTAGTTGCATCGCAAACCGCTGCTTCGTCTAGCCTCAGCCTCAGCCTCATGCATTAGCGATATCATGGATTTATACGATCTTTTATTTTCATTGCTTCGTTCATGTCTGTCATAACATAACTATGCCGGTCAAATCTTGCACGTCAATATCAAACCACTTCCCGCTATCACAACAAGCTGTAGTTAAAAGTACACCCAATGCAATAATTTACTAAGGATCTAGGAGTTTTATGAGGTCTCGGTAGACTGATGATGATTTTACAAAGAAATACAGTCGTCAGCAACAAGTTGTATAAAAGTGACATTTGTGTCAAAAACGTATCCACATTACGGCTACGTTTACTATTACGTTAATAACAAGAGCAATCATATATTACTCGTATTATCGGCACCAAATAATACCCGGCATCGAGAAACGCTGAATTTTCAAAAATGTTATTTGGTTATTAAGTACTTAGGTACTCTGTAAAGTTACTTGACTCTTCATCAAAATATAACATAGAGGAATTAAACCGAATATACCAAAACCATCTAAGAGTGAGTTGGATTTGCGCTCGAAAGGGTCCGCGCCATGTCCAAAAAACTCGTTTCTTGTATGGGTGTCTCATTTAAGTTGTGACTTTATTTAAATTTGTTGTTATAGAGACTAAAGTAATACACGCATTGTGATAATTTCAAACGTTATTAATACCATGCATGCAATGGGATTAAGCCAGCGAGCAGACAGTCTGACGGACGGACGGCGGAGACCTAATAATAGTTTAGTTTTAGTTGGTGCCCTTTGAATATGGAACCCTAAAAACTGATTGCATTTACGTTTTATATAAATCGACTATTATCATAAGCTGCTTCTATACAAAAAGAATAATGATCGTCAAATATATTTTTTATACCAAAGAAGAGCTAAGTGCAACGCGATGGATCGCCGATGAATTGTGTAATAGACTAGGCGGGCCGCCATATGTATGCTTATTACTTTGGGGACGGGAACTACAACTAACATTTTATTTTCAGTTGTCATGTATATTTTGTCACTTAAAAACATCAAGTGACAATAAGAAAATGAATAATACCATTTCACAAAACGTCTATTCGAACGAACCTAGCCTAGATTATCTAAAAATACCTAGTCAAATAGAATGTTAATATCGTGTTGACATTTAAATTCATTCGTATGGATACCAGTGATGCACATTGACAGATGGCTTGAGGAGCATAGGTCAAAACTCGACATTTATTCACTATCCAACTTAGGTATTAAAAGATTAGACAAGGTATTATAATAGTTATTTAGTGTAGATATTTTTTGAAAAACGTCTCTGTGTTATTTAAAGTGGCTGCATTTGAATGCGTAAGTAGGTAAATATTTACTTAAACTCTTACTATTAGTAAATATGTAAACGGTGCTAAACAACGAGTTATTTTGAAACTTGGCATTAATAAATAAAGGTTTTATATAAAGAAATTAAGTTTTATTTATATAAAATATTACCAAAACCATCTTACATTTTATGTAAAAATTTGTAAGGTGAATGTTCAGCGTTTCGCCCACGACTTCGTATGTAAAGTATGATCATTTTTGAGGTGGTGACTTGGTATTTTCGCTAATTTTAACGAATACTTTTTGCGGTTTATTCGTGATAGGACAACGACAGACTACAGACTACATAGTATATTATTTAGTAAGAGCGCCTGACTTATGCCTCCACTACTGAGAAATGAAGTTACTAAATGATTTAGTACATTTCCCACCCAGTGTGTTGTGGGAGTTCACAAGTATAGTTATTACTTTGATATTTTCAATGTACTAACAGATTTTTTCCTTTCCGGGTGAATTTATATTATTATCTATCTTATTTAATATAAGACTATCTATAAGACTATCTTTTTTCTTAATTTGTTTTCATGATATCTTTTCCTATCCTTCTTTTTTAATAACTCATACTAAACAGGATTCCTTTTTATTTTACTTCTCCTTATTCTCTCAGCAAGTATCTTTTTTTGTAACCGCTCCTTTTTTATCTTGTTTTGTTTTGTTTGACCATTGCTCATGTTTTACCATGAAAATAAAAAAAGTGATAATAAACATTTATGAGTTTAAACGGCTTTTGCTAGCTAAAAGGTATTCAGATTGTTTAGGTATAGATTATTGGACTCTTTTGAAAAAGTTAGGTACGTTTACTTAGTATTCATATTGAGTAATTTTATAGCAATGTGTTTTTGTCTTCGTAATAACACAATGGTCAGAGGCACATTGAATATCGACGTACGCTTGGAAAGGTCACGCCTGATGAAATCAACGCTCCGTCCAGCACCGATTCATATCCAAAACCCCGAGAACTTTCAGCTCGAACTCAAAAACCGCTTCGAAAGCCTAGGTGAATGCGTAGACGTGGATGATTACTGCAACAGGTTTGTGGAAACTGTCCAAACGGTCGGGTCTAAGTTTTTCAAGACTCGCCGTTCAAAAGGAACCAAGAAAATCTCTGATTCTACCCAAAAGTTAATGGAGAACAGACGTGCTATGGTTCTGCAGTCATCACAAGATGCTTCTCAGTACAGACAGCTCAATAGACAGATCTCTAAGTCTTTGACCCGCGACATACGCCAATTTAATACTAATAGTATTGAAGAGGCTATTGAGCGAAACAAAGGCTCTAAAGTGTTTAAAAAAGATTTGTCTATTGGGCAGAGCCAGCTGATGAGGCTGAAGACCGATGACGGCAGGATCATATCGTCTAAACCTGAGCTTTTGGGAGAGATAGAGAAGTTCTACGGACAGCTGTACACGACAACACGCCCACCTGTCAGCAACCTAGCAGAAGACCCAAGAGCTAGGTTGTCCCGACACTACACCGAAGATATCCCGGACGTTAGCCTGTACGAGATTAGAGTGGCTCTAAAACAGCTTAAGAACAGCAAGACACCGGGTGATGACGGAATTACGGCTGAACTTCTGAAAGCAGGTGGATCACCGGTTTTAAAAGCTCTTCAGAAGCTATTTGATTCCGTCATAGCCCAGGGTAAAACGCCGCAAGCATGGCACGCGGGCATGGTGGTACTTTTCTTCAAAAAGGGTGATAATACCCAGCTGAAGAATTATAGACCCATCACGCTCCTGTCATGTTTATAAGCTGTTCTCTAGAGTCATTACGAATCGTCTCGCTCGCAGGTTTGACGACTTACAGCCTACCGAACAAGCCGGTTTCCGAAAAGGCTTTAGCACCATAGACCACATCCACACGCTGCGGCAGGTTATACAGAAGACCGAGGAGTATAATCAGCCACTATGCTTAGCGTTTGTGGACTATGAGAAGGCCTTCGATTCGATCGAAACATGGGCTGTGCTGCAGTCTCTTCAGCGGTGCCAAATCGACTATCGGTACATCGAGGTGTTAAAGTGTTTGTATAGAAACGCCACTATGTCAGTTCACCTTCAGGACCGGAACTCGAAGCCTATCCAATTGCAGCGAGGAGTAAGACAGGGAGATGTAATATCTCCGAAACTGTTTACTGCGGCATTGGAAGACGCTTTCATGCTTCTGGACTGGGGGGGTTTTGGCATCAGCATAAATGGCGAATACATCACTCACCTTCGATTCGCCGACGATATTGTCATCATGGCTGAGACCCTGGAGGACCTTGGTACAATGCTCGATGGCCTCAGTAGAGTCTCTCAACAAGTGGGTCTTAAAATGAACATGGACAAGACGAAAATCATGTCAAATGTCCATGTCGTACCCACTCCTGTCAAACTTGGTGACTCTACTCTCGAAGTTGTTGACGACTATGTATACCTAGGACAAAAAATCCAGTTAGGTAAGTCCAACTTCGAAAAAGAGGTCAATCGTCGAATCCAACTCGGATGGGCAGCGTTCGGTAAGCTACGCACTATCTTCTCGTCCCAAATACCACAGTGCCTCAAGACAAAAGTCTTTGATCAGTGTGTGTTGCCAGTGATGTCGTATGGATCCGAGACATGGTCGCTTACAATGGGCCTCATAAGAAGGCTCAAGGTCACTCAAAGGGCGATGGAAAGAGCTATGCTGGGTGTTTCCTTGCGAGATCGAATCAGGAATGAGGAGATTCGCAGGAGAACTAAAGTAACCGATATAGCTCACCGGATTGCAAACCTTAAGTGGCAGTGGGCGGGGCACATTGCTCGTAGAACTGATGGCCGTTGGAGCGGAAAGGTTCTAGAGTGGCGACCGCGAACCGGGAGACGAAGTGTTGGCAGACCTTCCACAAGGTGGACTGACGATCTGATAAAGGTCGCGGGAAACCGCTGGATGACAGCAGCAGAGGACCGATCGTTGTGGAAAACCTTGGGGAAGGCCTTTGTCCAGCAGTGGACGTCTTGCGGCTGATAATGATGATGATGATGATGAATAACACAATTTGAACGTGTTAAAATTGCATTTAATCAATATTTTCAGTACTTTTTTACAAAGTAAAATTGTGTTCGCCATTTCGGTGTCACTGCGTCATTTCGGTGGGTAAAATCACCATGGAAATGACGCCAGCGAAATGACGACAATCGAGTATTTGACGATTACTGCTAAACCAATCATGCTATGAATGTACAGACTTTAACTAAAAATAATAACAACATATGATTTTACGTGTCAAAAGATAAACTTGAATCCAATTTTTTTTAGCCTCAAAAAATAAAAGACTTACCTCTCCAGACGCTTAATAATCCGTTGTAACGCGTCCACTCCGCTTGACAGTGAAGCACAACTAACGTTCTTTGCCTAGAGTAACGCAACATGACGGTACAACTGTCGAGTAAAGAGTTATTCGCGGGTGTTTGTGCGTTATGATTTAGTTGCTAAGCGTGGGCCAAGATTACATTAGCCAATATATTTTTATATCAAAATGCATTTTTAATAAACAAAACACCGTGAAATGCGTCTTTCATTCTATTTTCTAATGATGTACGTACGGATTAATATGTTTCTTAGACATGCAGTTATGCTAAATTGCTTGAAGTATTCTGCAAGTGGGACAATGCTCACAGACTTAGTGCGTTATGAAATCAAAAAATATCATTTTTTGACTTTATTCGTATTATAACAATGTCAAAAATGTAATGTCTGAATGTATTTTAGTGTATTAAATGTAAAAAAATAACTGTAGTGTTAATTTTATTCGATTTCTTTTAATGAGATTGGGCCGTCTAAAAATTCGCTCTAAAATACACCCTTCCATGATTTTATTATATGTATAGAAAGACATGTATAAAGATTCTTAGGTAAACATTCCTTTTAATTAAAATCTAGCAGTTAATAGGTTATCGTTGTGAATCCGATCACATACGCCTCCGTTACACAAACGACAGGTTGACACTCTTGCCCGCCGGGACTGGGCAGTGGGTCGTGTAACCGGGACACGCTGTATATGGCTGGCATATTATATCAATGTAGGTCCAGTCTACAGCTATAATTGTATTCAATTGTTTCTGTTTCCGCTGAGGAAAAGGTGTGCGTCATCATTATCTTACTGCCCCGCTCAGAGTCAAATTCAAATTCAAATTAAATTTATTTGCAAGTACGTACACGGATCTTATAAATATACATGTCAGTGGTAGGTACATCGATATGTTCTGCCACAATCTGGCATGCAAAACTCTCAATCTACATTAGAAATAAATGCTACTATTACTTAATCATATTATTATAATCGTCAAGATATTTTTTTCAAATTCAAATTTTTCGATTCAAAATAAATTAATACAATCTAAAAAATAAATTGGAGAGCAACTAGATATTTGGCTTGTTGGAAAAATAGTCCTTAACAGAGTAAAAACAGTTATCTAGAAGCCGTTTCGTAAGTATTCTTTTGAATTGCCTCACAGGACAGGGCAGTCGGTTAATTTGTAGTGGTGAATGTTTTTAACAGTTGTTTTCCTGTTGCATTATCCCCATTCTTAATAACAATTTGACTTTTTCGACCGAGCTTCTAGTCGATTTAGCTTGCATAATTATATACTTAAATTTACAATAAAAATCCAACCTACCTATTTTGATTCAATTGCATAAGGAAAAAATTGCGATTGGGAAAAACTATGACGGGATGTCTCAGAGAAAAAAGGAAAAAAATCAGATCGATAAATCGTTCAAGGATATGAACATAATCAATCAGTGAAGTCGCCTTGGCTGCATAGTACAACAAAACCACTAAGTGGGCCTCACCTCACGGTCCCGCAGAACGATTTCACGTCGCGATTATTGAGACGTTTTCGTAATCAAATGTACACACTACATTATATGATGTACGGCGAATACAATCGTTTAACACATAGTTGACGCTTTGAATATAAAACTATTTATAGAACCTTGAACAGAACATAAATATTCAAAAACTCGTCCATGATTTCACAAAACGCGGGGTCGTATCTGTTTGCAATGCGAAGATACCTTGATGATATTTGGAGCGTCACACTCTTATCTGAGTCGCGGGCAAAAATAAAACGAATAGAAACTTGTGTACAAGATAACGCCCCGTTATCCGCAACAATAACTTTGCAAAGCTGTTGTACATTGCGAAGTTGGTCCGGATTAACGAAAGCAAGCGACAAATGTCGCCGGTTAAGACTATTTTTAATTTTTTTGGCGTTTCGTTTTCTTCCCCGATACGTATTTTCATTTGTCCGCACTCTCCTCCCAAAGTACTAGAAATATCAGGATCAAATTTAGCCCGTAATAAGACATCTAGCTATAGATGGTTTAGAAAAAATAAAATTGAAAATCGGACATACCTCGGAGGAATAATCACCAAAAATCTGTTCCCATCGACGTTCAATGGGAAAATGGGAAAATTGCTTAGCTCCATTTAGACTGGCCCGAGGACGGCAAGTGCACCTAATATTTGATATCAAAACGTGATTAGTGCTATTCGATATTGCGCTAATAGACACCTTCAGTCTCAATCCAACCATTTAAGAATTCTCTAGCTGAAGCAACGTTAAATAAATGTCCTGAAGTATTATATAAAAACTATTTAATTTTTTCCGCTCGCGACTTCATCTGCGGTGAGTCAGAATTTCTGTTAAAACTACAGATATATTTTACATCACCTTCAAAGGGCTTTATTTATTTAAAAATGTCGAGGACCGAACGTGAATTAATAAGCGGTCCATATAAACAAATTTCTTTAAATGGCGTTAGAAAAAAAATTGCTATTAAAAAAATATTACCTTTTTTTGTTCGACCTTCCATAAAATAGATAAATAATTTAACCACGTAATTACAAAAGTCTTTACCAACAATTAACCCAAATACCAGAAGTTTAAAAAAAACCCAAACTGAATATTTTCTTTATGTAATAAGTAGTATTAGCCTCAATACCCATTTTCATATCTTGTACGTACCTATATATAAATTACTTTATTTTCATACAAACTTTAGAGTCGGCGGTCTAAGATCCCAAGTTTTGCCCTTAATTTATTTTTATTGATAACTAGCTTCTGCTTGCGACTTCTTCGAACGAAATATAAAGCTTATACTTAATTGCGCTGTATAGTGAAAATCGCTTAAAATCTCCCAGTGACTCTGACCACACCAATAGTAGGGGAGCCCACGATACTAAACCTATTTCGATAAGACAACCGGATGATATATATAATTAGCCACGTCATAAATGGGGAAACGAAATGGTAATACTGCAATTCAAAAAACCTGCGAATGCTTTTTTTTTAGTTCGGCGATAAGTCCGATGCCTAGTGTGATAATAAGACTGCAAAGTTTCGGTTATTCTTAGGAACCGGGGAGGGGTAGTAATATACGACAATGCAGTGCTGCAAGCCCCTCCCTAATTGGCCCAATCAGTGGCAGCAGCATGATAAGCGACGCCTCGTACTTAAGTATCTTTTATGACCGATCTCCACAAAAAACCAAAGCTCATATGAAAGATCGTCAATTACTGAGTAAGAAAAAGGACTTAAAGTCATTGCAGCATTGCCATTTCGTGTTCCCCCATTAATAACGTGACTAGTATATCGACGGTGGAAATTTCAAATGTCGTAAGGGACAAACGCCTACTTTTCACAGGAGCCAAAAAATAAAATTCATTTTTTTTATAATTCATAACTTGGAAACTACTCATCCCATTAATATGATTCTTGGATGTATACTTGTTAAATAACTTCGCCTTCCCTAATATATTAATTGAATATCAATAAATACAGTATTTTAGGAAATAGTGTCCCTTACAGCAAAAAAATAAGAAGAAATTGTGCGTTACACCTCCAAAAACACATTATTTATGTGACGAAATGTCTTACGCCGTAGAAATAAATTGTTATATTATGTCGTAACTGCGTTCACAGTATTGTTTACCGTGAATTTCTGTGCTGTAAAGTCATTATAGTTTCCAGGTTAGTGAAGTAAGTACGTAGTAAAATGTATAAAAAACAAAGATTTGACTACTAACTCTGTTTATTTCCAAGGTTTTTGGATGCGGGAAAGTATAAAAATATAGGTTTGGTACATATTTTTTATTTTTCCAAATAAAAAAGCTAAAACATTAAAAAAAACTTAATCAATTACCTTTCTGTTATCAGTTACATCTTACGTATGACATCACTTCAGTAGCCTTATTCTCGAGGAGTTCGAGGTTTTGCACCTAATCTTCTTCGGCAAGTCAAAAATCACAAAAATGTTTTATTACATTGTTATTTTGTACTTTTCATTTTTGGTAATCAGTTAAAGTAGACAGACATCTAAATAACATAATTATAGTATATGCGTCATACAGATTTTGTTATATAACCCTTCAAGTCGCAATTTTAAAAAAGAAACTGATATCTAGCCTCATTGGATTTCCTCTATTTACACACTTTATTTTTATAAAAAATACAAAAAGTGTACCGTAAGAAATGTGTATAATAACTTTTAGGGTTAAGTTAAGTGTTGGCGTCTTTAAAGTTTTATTACTTACTTTGTTATTTTGTACTTTTCATTTTTGGTAATCAGTAAAAGTAGACATATAAATAATATAATTATAATATATGCGTCATACAGATTTTGTTATTTAAGTTAAGTGTTGACGTCTTTCCTGAGGATAATAATTATCTCGAAGTAAAGGGCTTTAAAAGCCTAACTTTCTTTCTCGACTCTTATAGAAACATAATACTAACTACCTGCTCTGCTACACTACACTATTATTATATATGTAAATGATTTGTATTTTGCTTTGCATTTGTCAGAGGAAAGACAGGTGGTTATTTGAAATCTGTATGACCTTTATAACTAAAAGGAACTTTTAACATGACCGAACATGAAGCGGAGACAGACGAGGAAGATGAGGAGAAAGGAGATCCAGAAGACTAACAGTATTTTTATTTATGCCTCGTGTTTTCTTACATGATTTGAATTACAGATTATTTTGGGTCCAATAACAACTATTAATTTGCAGATTTCAGGCTGATTTTTTGAGTATCCAGTATCAAATAAGTCTTTCCTGTGACAAATGCAAAGCAAAATACAAATCATTTACATACATAATAATAGTGTAGTGTAGCAGAGTAGGTAGTTAGTATTATGTTTCTATAAGAGTCGAGAAAGAAAGTTAGGCTTTTAAAGCCCTTTACTTCGAGATAATTATTATCCTCAGGAAAGACGTCAACACTTAACTTAAATAACAAAATATGTATGACGCACATACTACAATTATGTTATTAAGATGTCTACTTTTACTGATAACCAAAAATAAAAAGTACAAAACAACAAAGTAATAAAACTTTTTCGTGATTTTTGTCTTTTCGAAGAAGATTAGGTGCCCTATGCACAACAAACGTAACCAGAAAAAAAACACACTACCCACACATGGCCAGCTGATATTTTACCTTTTTAGTTCTGTTACTCGTGAACATTAAGTGGAGCCATCTTGTGAGCCAATTCACAGCTTTATGATTAATTTGATTTCCCGTAGGAATGAGATGAGATGTTTTTCGGGATAAAAACTATCCCATTCCAGGACCTAAACTATGTGTGTCAGGTTGTATCCCGATCCGTTTAGCGGTTGAAGCGTGATTGAGTAACAAAAATACAAACATCCAAACTTTCTTATTTATATAATATTAGTAGGATAAGATAAAATAAGACGGGTTATATCTTGACTCACTTCTTCTTTAGGGCGGAAATGTTGCAAAACACTGTTAAGACCTGGGGTTATAAAAAAATCCGGATTTTTATTCAATTTATAATAGAGTTGATTAACTTGCGCAATCATAATTCTTATTCATTGGTAACATTAACACCAATTTCCATATTTCGCACTTCTAAAACGGCCAAATTCCCATACAAACTTTGACCCCTTTTTCCGAAAATTTGTTGTTTTTTTTTCATTTATATCCTAAAAACGATGTTCATAATTCTAATTTAAAAAATGAATGAACTCTCTTACAAACTCCGTTTTACCACATTTGGGATAGTTTTTCAAAATAGACTAAAGGCGTTTTATTTAAATATTTTTAATTTAGTACACCCTGAATACATATTTCCACATTTCTCGCTTCAAAAACGATCAAAATCCGCTACAAACGTCTATCCCTAATTTACCGACGCCATTTACAGGGATTGTTTTTCCATTTTTATTTATATGAAGTAAGCGCTGACATCATTTTACAAGTTTCTTACTTACAAAATAACCGAACTCGCTTACTAACTTTCAACCCCTATTTCAACGCTTAAGGGGTAGTTTTTTCAAAATCACCAACAGTTTTATGGTTTATTAGTAGCCAACAGTAGCCTAAAAACCAATTTTCAGACCTCTCACTTCAAACATGATCAAAGTCTGATACAATGTTCCACCACCAATTTAACCCTAAGCTAAGATGGCAATATTTTTAATTAATATAAAAATTACCTTTGAGGTGGTAAAATCTATGGAAGAAAATTGATGGTATATATTTTTAAGATGTGAAACGTTGAAAATGTTGTACTGTATATACAGTAATATGGTATATATTTTTAAGATGTGCAACGTTGAAAATGTTGTACTGTATATACAGTACAACATTTTCAACGTTTCACATCTTAAAAATATATACCATCAATTTTCTTCCATAGATTTTACCACCTCAAAGGTAATTTTATATACAGGATGGTGTCCGGTATATAGTGGACTACCTAACAGGGCTGGATAGCGCAGCTCAGGAGTGTTGAAAATATGATAAATGATGTTTTGTAAAAGTCGCACGGAAAACGAGATATCACCACTACGAGTACTACAATTTTTGGGAATGCGATACCCTGGTTCACCACTTTTAACCGACTTCCACAAAGAGGAGGTCCTCAATGCGTCGTGATCTTTTTTTTAATGTATGTTCCCCTATTACTCGTAGACCACTGATCCGATTAGAATCTTTTTTTCGTTGTTTGAATGGGTATACTTTCTAGTTTGTCCTATTGTCCACACGTCAGAATCAGATGATGGGATCTTGTAGAAATAAGGGAAATCCTCAAATGTTATAGGAACACCAAAGGCGATTTCAGTATTTTTCACTGTTACTCGTCTATTTTCTTTTGAAAAGTACTATATGGTGAATTGGAACTGATGATGAAGACCACAGATGGCCACCGGAACTCGTTAACGGTACCTATTTGAAGGTTGGCGATAGGATATCTCGATTAAGGTAGTTGAGCGACTATGTCGAAGCACATTTAATTGTTTAAATATGACTACGACTTTCCCGCGACGTTGCTTGCGGTGCGCTTGAAATGTTCTAAGTTTCTCATTAATTGAGAAGTGGGGCTACATAACAGCATAAATAGGATCACTAAAAAGATAAAATAAAATAAATATAAAAAAACAAAACCCGCCTTAAAAAATGCAAAAAATTACTTCTTATAAAACGGTAGGCATGTCATTCCAACTGAAGTCGGAGTCCTACAATATTTTAAACCAAAAGCCGAATACAGTTGGACTGACCTACGTACCATTTTATAAGAAGTAATTTTTTGTATTTTTGAAGGCGGACTTTTGTTTTTAATCTTTTATTTTATTTATCCTGGACTTAATTATCCACCCTCGCCGGCCGGTGCGGATGGATGCCATAAGCGCCGCTTTTCTCTGCTTCGCTCAAAGGTTTGGTAGAGAATGCCTTACGGCAATAAGTTCATCTTTTGTATATAAAGTGTAACTTTTGTGCAATAAACATTATATAAATAAATAAATAAATAAGTCTTGGGTAAAATGGTTTGTTTTATGCCCTTGTTGTACAATTTTGTGTTGTGTATTTACATACAGTTGCTCAAAAGTGGTAGATACTTTTTGTAGCTATATATCGTGCGGAAAGTTGGATCTTTCCAAGTAGGGCTTTTTACTTTTTCTATCTGCTTATCGCGCGGAAAGTTGGATATTTCGCACTAGTGCGTTTTACTTTTCCATTTTTATATTATACTTTTTTTGTTATAACCCGTGCATCCAACCAAAGAGTTTGCATGTTTAAATAAAGAACCAGGAGCGTAGCGGTAATTAGGGGATCGTAGCATTCGTAGCGCAACTTAGACCGCAGACGCGACGCGACGTAGAGACGTGCGGCGCAGCGGCGTGGGCACATGCATGACACAGCGCGGAAAGTTTCAAAGGTACTTCTAATCTTTATGCACTCTTATTAATTGACGTTAAAAAAATTGTTTTAGTAACTTTATTAAATATTAAGTAACTTCGGACAGAGTGTGTTCACACGTTAGCTCACTTCAGAAGTCCCAGGGGAAGAGGAGGACAGATACATATTTACACACATACATACATACACACACACACAGATACACAAATACACAGATACACAGATATATGTATAACTGTAATGTATAACTGTAATGAAACGTCAATATCCTAAACTTGATGCTCTCGCGCAGAGCATTAGTTGTCACGCAGATCGCATTAAATCGGAATCATTGACTGCCCGCCGCGAGTACAATGCAAACCGGATTGTCAACAGTAAAAATCCATCTAAAGAGATGTGGCGCGTTGTCAATGACGAAGTGTCCAACAAACCGTTGATGCATACTATCTCACTTAAGGATGAAAGTGGTAAGAGCATACCTCCTCACAAAGTGCCTGAACACTTAAACCAACACTTTATCACAGTAGCTTCAACATATACACCAAATATAAACAAATCGGACTCTTTACAGTATCTCACAAATCACTTACACAACACTGACATACCTCAACATGCTCTGCCCACAGTTACACTCACGGACCTCAATCGTACGTTAAGTTCAATGAAAAAAACACGCGGGACCCTCGACATTTATGATATATCACTGAACATACTTGAGTGTGTGTGGCCGGTCGTCGCTGGACTACTCGTGGAACTCATAAACACCATGTTCGCTTGCGGTGTGTATCCCGACGTACTAAAAAGCACTCGAGTGTGTCCAGTATATAAGGGCAAGGGTGAAAAAAGTTCTGTTGACAATTATAGGCCAATCACTATCGTGCCAAATATCTCTAAGATTATCGAATCTATTGTGTCAAACTCCTTAATGCACCATCTTGAGACAAACAACTTACTTACGGACAGACAGTTTGCCTATAGGAAAAATAGATGCACAACAACAGCTGCATATCAGATATACGATTGCGTGACAACGGCGTTGGATGCGAAACATAAGGCTGCGGGGGTATTCTGCGACTTGTCGAAAGCGTTCGATGTGATAAATCATGAGCTATTATTAGAAAAGATAGGGCATTACGGAATAAATGAAAACACTCAAAGATTACTCACATCGTTCCTAAAAAATAGGCGGCAGACGGTTGAAGTCAAAATGGAGGGCAAAAGCTTTAAATCTGAGGCGGGTGTGCTCAGGCATGGCATTCCACAGGGTTCATCGCTTGGAAATACCCTGTTTTTAATATTTGTCAATGATCTCCCTTCCTCTGTAGCCGAAGGTACTATGGTGTTGTTTGCTGATGACACCACCGTTGTAGAAACCGCTCACACGTACTCACAACTCGAGCAAAAGATAGCAAAAACGTGTACCCAACTTCACGAGTGGTTCTCAGCGAACGGCCTCATTCTAAATGTGTCAAAGTCCAACGTCATGTTGTTTGCAGCCGGAAACACTACACACATCCCACTAGTACAGGGTCCGATACCGCGCTGTGACTCTTGCAGGTTCCTCGGATTTACTATAGACGCCAGTCTGAAGTGGAAACAACACGTAGACAATTTGTGTGAAAGGTTGGGCAGTGCTGTATTTGCACTGCGTAAACTAAAGCCAATTGTCTCATGTGACGCACTACTTCAGATTTATTACGCATACTTCTTTTCGGTAATGTCGTACGGTATTCTCTTGTACGGGAACTCAGCGAACTCTGACAGAGTATTCAAATTGCAGAAACGAGCCCTACGTGTATTGGCAGGGGTAAATCCGAGGCACTCGTGTAGAGAACTCTTCAAACAGTACAAGATGATGACTCATTATTCACTGTATGTATTTGAAGTAATTGTGTTCACGCGTCGAAACATTCACTTATTTAAGCGAGCGAATGTTACCGGCAAAATCACCCGTCAGACGGGGCGACTACTGCCTGTTTCGCGGCGACTCGCGCTGCTCGACAAGAGCCCGCGCGTGATAGGCCCCTCGATGTACGAGCGCCTACCCGCCACTATTAAAAATGAAACTTCAAACGACACATTTGAACGCCGACTAAAGGAACTATTACTGTCAAACCCGTTGTATTCTGTAAAGGAATACAACGAAAAAACATTATAATTACATTTATACCTTAAGATAAATATTGTATATTTTATATTATATTTTGACTTTTTCACAACGTAAGTATATCTAATCTAGGATACCCTAGCTTTTATAAATTATTTGACATTTTAAACATACCTATTGTACTCCGTTGACATTGCAGCATTGTAATATTATTTGAAATTGTTCCTTAATATTTCTTTATTTTAATTTCGCATTGTATTTTGATTTGACTATTATTTATTTTTTATTGTTATTCTTATACACTTTGACGATCTTTTTGTGAATTCATGGTATTTTAATTTAAAAATGACATGTAAATTTTCAAAATGAAATAAATAAATCTAATCTAATCTAATCTATACACATACACATTTTTTCGTAAATGTACATATTAAAAAACGACGTTTGATACACGTGCGGAACTGTCATCTTCATGCGTCTAGGCTCGCTAGTAGCTCGGGCCAAGACAGCTCGGGACTTGCGTAAAATGACGTACTATCCGCACTTACATCTAAATGTACTATTTCCTATACAAAGTATGCAACCTCTTTTTATCCCCTTAGGGGTTGTTTTTCGAAAAATCCCTTGTTATACGATGCCTACGTTATAAAATCAACTCAAGTGGTTTGGGCTGGGCGATGGTGAGTCAGTCACTCTGGGCATCTTCTTTTATATAAGTAGATTAATCGATCAAAGTACCTAGTCCTTCGATCAAAGTTATGTGATTTCGAGCCGTCCTCTGTGTCTTTATTTATTATCCCTGTAATTATACTGACTGTGATTTTAAGGGAGTGTCAATATGTCTGTATGGGGAACAAACTATTGCCCGTAGTTTTGACACAAATCTCTTGCTCTGAATGACTTAACGGGTGTCATTTTGTTTTAGCTAGCGCGGTTTTAAGCGGCGATGCCAAAGGCCAACTGGCTAATAGCCATTCGAGCACAGGACAAAGGGCTAGGTATCGAGAACTAGTCGGCATCGCCGCCGTGAGCTGATTGCTAACTAAGTAGTTTGCTAATAAAACTGCAGGTTACAGTACGTGCATTTTGTCGAAGCTGTGGCATCATATCGTCCTTTAATATAACGCTGTATAATACCGAGATATTTTAGTTTCAATTGGTCCATGACTACTTACTAGCTTCTATCCGCGTCTTCGTTCGCGAATAATTAGTAATTCGGCCCCTATGTGTTAATCCAGGGCCCAGTCACTGCAGCGGCAAGGAGAAACAAAATAACACACTCACAAACTTTTGCATTTATAATATTAGTGAGATATCTTAAAGCTAGTGTTCTGTCACTCAGAACGCTGTCCACGTCCACGGTAAACGGTGGACGTCGACGCCCTGTACTGCCAACGAAGCATTTATAACTCAAAGTGGTCGTCTTTCATGTTTTAGCAACATTCGTGTCTCACTCTATACAATGCAGGGATGATCTATAACTACTGTGGAATAATAGTTACTTATGCAACTGGCATATAAAGAAGCTTCTAAAGGTACCAGTGCCGAGGTTACTTATTTTGTACCGCTGCATACATAATTTTTTTTACAAGCTTAAAGTTATTTGAATGTGGTTGTTAAATATTGACAAAATTCAAACACTTGACTCTAACAAAAATTAGCACTTTAAATCTTAATATTTCACAAAGGGAAGGAACTCTTGAGTCTCATCTCAGGAACCAATCAAGTTTACATCGACGGTGGAAAGGAGAAACACTTTAAGCGACATCATGGGCGAAATTGAGTTATATATATCGTTGGAATGGGCTTTTTTTTCTGCGTCTATTGAGCCAGGTTACGTAGCGATCTGATGACTTAGATGTCGGTTAAGGTAGCCTGGCAATAGTGGACAAATTTTAAAAACACCCCTTTATGCGACACATAATTTGACATAAATTTGAACTATGTCACTTGAACATACACACATTCATATACGTACTTGCTTAAAGTGTTTTTAAAAACTGCTCCAATTTGTTTTAATGGCGTTTAAGTTTTTATTACAAGTACAAATTATATAAGGTTAGGTGCTTAATTGTGTCTTCTGGCATTACGAACAACAAATGCTGTCGGTTAATTGATTGTCACAAAATTCACGACAATATTCGCTACTTTAAGCGACACGTTGAATTTTAGCTTTTATGTAGCTTAAAGTATTTGTTAAAACTTGCCTTATTCGCTTAAGTGAAAGATCTAAAAGTATAGTGTCGCATAAGTGAAAGATCCTGGGGCTTAAATAATCATCTTTACCTGAGGATCGTCGCTTGAGTGCACCATTTTTAGTGTAACATTCCTGTGAATGGCGTTTTTATAAACACAACGTAACCAGTCGGTCGCTTCAGTCGGCAGCGAAGCTCTGTCCTTCGCACTCGCCGTAAAATGAATGGCATAGCTATGTCATAATAACCCCCCAGGTCAGTTAAAATACAGACTGATTTTATGATTGATCTCTTTAAGTCTGTTAAGTGATTTGCTATGTTTAGAGAACTCATTTAATAAGTTGCGTTGATTTGTATCCCTATCTTATCCACTGACTTGTAAACATGTACTTAAATTTAACAAGATTTGTATTGCCAGGTACTTATTAGTGTGATTATGTAGTGGATTTTGAAATTACCTACAAGAGTGATTAAGGAAGTGCAAACTTGTAATTTTAATAAAGAGTGGGTTTTTTTCAATTCTGTTTTTATTTACTGGTTCATGTTTAACCTGTACATTCTTGTTTTCTTTTCCGGTTTTGGTCAACTACCCATTTAACAAAACTGAACAATAACTAATTGAGTTTCTGTTGTATTTAAACAAATTTAATTATTATATTATTATCTAGTTCTTGTACTCATTTCCAGACCACAATATCTCTTTAATAATTATGAGAAAAAAAACTCGCTATAGGTACTTAAATGAATATTCCAGTAATAAGTATGATATACAAGGACATTTAATTGTTTTATTCTATTATTTTTCTAAAAATTGCAGTGTCGCTTAAAGCATTTTTCTGGTATATTTCAGGTCAATTTAAATTAAACGACATTTAAATCAGAAGTTTTTTAAAAAACGTTACTATAAATGGATAGGTATTAAAAATTTATAAAATACGTGCATAGAACTTAAGTCTCTAAAACAACTAGTGAAAAAGTTACGATTTTATTTCTAGAAAATTATACTTTTGAACGCTCTCCTGTAAAGTTAGCAAAATGTCGCTTAAGAGGTTTCTCCTTTCCACCGTCGAATGATCCTGATAGTTCTTATTTTAAATTCGTTATATGCGCGTTCATTTAAGATATTAATTTTAGATTTTTACTAGGTTCGGTCACGGGCGTTAATTTGGGACCCATTTTAAGAAAAATATGCTTGAAGTCCTCAATTCTCTCAATATTAGTTACTGTTAGTAAACTCAACCTTATTGTTGTAGAATGTCAGGTTGATTTTGGACCTAAGGTACCAAATGTAATCTCGTGACTGTACTTGTACTGTTGGCTGTTGCGTAACTCTGGCGAAAATTACATTTTTCGTGTTCAATATTTCCTATACGGCTCCGTACCTAGATCTGAAATTTAATTACAACGTATGTATTCTGCTGGTGGAAGGACCTTGGGCAGGGTCCGTCCGGATCACTACCATCATGTTATCCATTAACCTACCGCCAAACAGCAGTGTTCGCATTGTTGTGTTCCAGTTTGGGGATAAGACAGCCCGTGTAATGACTAGCATAGAGGCATTCCATCTTAGTCCTCAGGGTTGGCAACGCATTTGCAGTCTTGTGATTGCGAATGTCTATGGGTCACAGTTTCCACTTGCCGTCGTTTGCCTTCACTATGCCAAAAAAAGATTATGTTCTTTAAGTAATTCGATTTTAGAGTATAGATATACTGTATGGTATATTAAAAAAAAACAGATTTATTTAAGGACAAATTCTTGCAGTCAAATTGTTCTAACAGTTTTGCAGCGTCTAATATTATTTTACCATGTTGTTTGTTATTAATAAATAAACAATAATAATAATACATATATGAACACAAAAGGTTATGAAATTGGGATAGTTTCTTAGAAAAAGTGAGTGTGACATACAGATAGACAGGCGGACATGGCGAATCAAGGGAAACTACTAGCTTGACTATGGAACCTCCACCATGCCAAACTATAAGTTGGAAGCCTACGTTATTTTGATATTTTACAATGTATGTTATAACATAATTATATTGCAAAATATGAAAAACACATTTCTGATGTGTGTAGGCAGTAATTATGAAAATTAGGTACTAGAGTTGTGATTGATATCTCGAGTTTATGGTATTATTATGGATTTCTTCGATTACAGAGTGAACGATAGACAGCGTTATCTAGATTGTAAACAACTGTTTGCCAGTTGGTTGTTGAGCTCTATACATATAACTATAATGGGACTGCGGTGCGACGAGCTGGCGTCCTTGACTAATCACTAAAGGAGTTAGCCAAAGAAATATACCGGCCCAACTACGGGTCTTAAGCATATACCTATAAGTATTAAATAGATCTTCAACGGTCGTTAGAATTTAGTTCTGCCCATGTCATGCGCGAGTGTAATAGGTCCTTATTCGAGTTAAAATACTGATCTAAAGGTCGCGCGAATTGGAATCTCAGACGAATCAACGTACAGTCAAATACATGGATATCTAAGTCACTTTCGATCTACGTCAATTTCTTAAGAGTTCCTTACTCGTATTTAGGATTTAAATGATAACGCCGCGTTCACTAGAGTAGTATAGAAATATATTAGTTTGACTGTACCTTGTTAAATCAAATTGGACTATTTCATAGTGATATCGTCATCATTATTTTTATTATTTGTTAATTTGATGTAAATTATTTTGTTTACAATAAATATTCCCGTATAAAGTAGTTATTTACCTATAATAACAACGAAAACTGTAGCAACGCGACAATCATTATTATTTTCGGTATATACGGATACATTTTTGTTAATAAAAACAAGTCATTTGGTATAAAAACATGATGAATTAAAATAAAATGGTATAATAAGTAGATGTTCGATATACACCTAACATTATGCTTCGACCATAGGGTCTAAGCATAATGTTAGGTGTATATCGAAGGTATTGAAGCGAACATTTTAGCAGTCATGTGATATGTGAAAACGTATTCACAATGAGGAAAAATAACAGTTTTCGAACATGGCAATTGTGAAACTTTAAATCCAGAATTTTCATAACAGACTTCGTTTCTTTCATGATCAAAATAGTTGGTAGCGAAAAGGCATCAGCAATTGGTTATTAAAATATAATTATTTGTCGTTAAGATACAAGTTTGGAGTGTCTATTTAAGTAATTAAACAGGTATTTTAATTAGGTACTACGTAAATTGTTGGCGTCATACCACAATAAAAATGGCAAATACCTACTGCCGAACCCTATATTTAAACCGCGGACGGACTGTCCGCAGTTTAAATAAAAGGTTTGGCCGCTAGATATTAGTGATTGGTCCGTAATCGCAGAATCAATTGGTACTGGGTGAGTTATTGGTACCTTCTAAACCGTGGCCGACTCTGTCGAGCACTGGCACCTAAACAATAATTATAGTCATAGCTTTAATTTCTGGCCTCTATTCCTCTGGATAAAACCATATTGCCTTCGACGTGTTATCGTATGGTCAATGTTACAGAATAGGGGTCCTATAGCTTATAGCTTATTGTTTCAAAATTAAACTCGGTACCTATCAAAATCTAGTTTTATGACCCAAATCTTTTTTTTCGTACATATTAATTAGCTCCTTATTAAACGGGGAATAGGAGAAAATTATTAGTTTGATGTTTTAGTTATTGGAGGTAAAACAAGCATTGCGACGGCCCGGGGCCGCCCGGAAGCTACCAGCACCTATTTTTGGGTATAGAACACAGCCGCTGAATTGACTAGCATACCAGAATGCCGTATTAGCGTGGTCAATGCACTTGCCGTAATACCTACTTACTACTAATGCTCACTTATCATAAATAAGAAAAGGAACAGGAAACGAAAATAAAATTCCCGTTGTTTTTTAATACGCGTAGGATTCAAACATATCACATTAATTTAGGTAGGTCGGTAAGGTATTATCTAATGAAATACACCGTCGAGCTAAAACATCTTTGGAATATCACGACACGTACTAGCCTCTCCACATGCCGATCTAACACTAAGAGTTAAACAGCCTTAAAGTCCCTAGAATTTTTGGAAACACTTGAATATGAGCATCCCTTCCCCATAGGTGGTTATTATGACTCCATGTCGAAACGGGGACTACGTAGTTTTCTACCACATTTGGTAATTTGGATGCTAATCTGTGGACATCCTGCAGTGAAGAAAACCAATCATTTTGACCGGCAATTAAGACAACAGGTGCCGTTACTTGAGACAAGTCATATTCAGGGGGTCGGATAGAACCATATCTCTGTAAATTCCCGTGTATGCCTTCATCGTACCGACAGAATTTCTGAGAAGCGATGAGCTGTCCTAAGTGTGCCAGACTTTTTGTTGATATTCCCGCTAAAAGGTGACCAGCTGAGACTGATAACGTTCTCGACGGTATAGTACTTTGTATGTATCCTGTGGCAGCATGTAAACTGGTTCCACAGATCTGCGAAGGCGCGAATTGGCATGAAAACTCTGCGAAGGCGTGGGCTAGCTGGTGCTTAGCTAGGAGCTCGCTGAATCCGGCCTTGTCCAGAGAAGCCTTGATAGCATTCGCCTGCGGCGCTATAAACTTGAAAAACGAATTTCCAAAATACTTCATGTAAACCACGGGTGCAAGTTGAATCGAGATCCCAATACGTGCATTATATTCAGGTCTTAAGGATGTCATTGCGAAAAAATCAGTTGTTCCTTGAGAGTGGCCTATGTAGTTCACTTTTGGTATACCGGTCGTTCGTGTGATGTAATCGATGACTGCCGGGACGTCGTGGAAGCCGTGCTCGTCAAACGAGTAGTTCCAGAACTCGGGGTCTCTGTTGGGGTCAAATGAGGTATGTTTTCGGGAGTACACATTGCCTCGGTTGTTAGACGCCCAGACGTCATAGCAGTTATCAGCCAAGATAAAACCTAAACCAGATTTTGGTCCAGCCAAAATCCACGTGTCTGCGCTCTCATAGATCCCATGCAGCAAGATTATGGGAAATCCTACGGTATTCTCACACTTTGGTAGGATTCTGAATAATGTTAAAATATATCCATCCGCAGTAACCACCTGGTGTTCCTCCGTAGGATAGTTATACTTGTAGGTTAACTCTGTAAAGTTGAAGTACGTATCTTCATCAAATCCGAGCAATTTCTTCAATGGCCTTCCGTCATGAAGAGGGTAGTAATATAATTTGTGTTTTTTTACCGTACGTGGCAAAGACTCGACGTGTTGCAAATAAATGCTTGCAAAAACATTTATTAAAATAAAATATAATATTTCTTCCATCGATGGCTCCAATGAACGCATCGTATCACAATTTCACAAAAATATGGTTTCCTCACACATAGCTATCTGGTTTTATAGGATTAGAGCGACCTCCGTTTATGGCCTTAAAAGATCAACCGACTTCGAAACTGCACTCGTCACCTACTACGCCTATGCGTACGCCTGGTTCAGCTACGGCGTCATCTTGTGGGGAAACAGCACCGACGCGCCAGCTCTCTTTACACTACAAAAAAAACTCGTCCGCATCCTAGTTATCATAGAAAATACAGATAGCTGTAAACCCAACTTCCAAGGCAATAAGCTACTTACCCTACCGTGCATTTACATTCTTGAGATGTGTAAGTTTGTTAGGAAATATCCTGACTACTACAAAAAACGAGAAGACTTACTTACCCACAACCTAGTTCATGCGACACAGATATATAGATTAATGTTACCAGCATCTAAACTGAAGATGTGCTCTGACGGAACTTATATAATGTCTATAAAAATATATAATAAATTACCGAACACCATATATACTGAAAAAAACGAAAACTAATTTATAACACTCTCAAAGGAACTTCTTATAAGAAAAAGTTTTTATACTATAAATATGCACTTGGAAGACAAACTTAATTTTACCTTAAACCTACACATACAAATAACAAACAAAGACATATCTAAATATTATAAACAAATATCATATTAAGTACATTGGTATGATAAGTTAGAGATAAATATAAAAATATGATAATAACACACCAAATAAATGATAATTAAACAAATTTAGGATTAAATAATACAAAATAATAATAATAGACGTTCAAGTTTAATTACCTAGTTCAAATTAAATTTGATATAATTTACATTATATACCTTATGTGCAAAAATAATTATTAAGTAAATATAATGTAAGATTATTAAGCTAAAGCGCTCTCTTAATGTTGCTCTGCCCAACAGGCTCATAATTAAGTTATATAGTTTTTACTGTAATAGCTTAAGTTTTAGCCTGTCAACTGCCAACACATTGTGGAACGCAATAAACGTTTGAGTATTGGAGTATTTGAGTCCCTGAAAACTCGAATTATAAATTGGTAGATTTTCCATATGTTTTAAAACTTGATTTAATATAGTTGGTATGTTTTTATGTAATTTGCTGACTGCCGGTCAGAGATGATATGGTTTTTACCGCCTAGAACAGCTTCTTCACATAACTAGTATAAAAAAAACCGGTCAAACGCGAATCCGACTCGTACACGCAGGGTTTCGTACTTGCGCACAATAAGTATTGTTATGTTCCGCTTTGAATTCGATGTCGAATCAAATCACCGCGAACCCAACTCACACTTGGCCATAGTACCTATTTATTATTATTGTTTAAAGTTTGTAATAGAATCATATATCATTTTAAGCTCGTATATTTTACCGTTTTACGTTACAACAAAAATGAAAATATATTTAAAAAACGGTTCTTGTATCGGGATCACTTTATTATTTCACTTTATTTTTGTTATATTAGTTAGTAAATACACCGTAGCAACAATTATTCGGAAAAAAAAGAACAACCCGCTTTCTATTACGGTTCAAAAGATGCTCTTTAAAGTTAGGACGGATTGACAGCGGAGGCATTAATAGACTCCCGGCCGCCACGGAACCCTGAAGAGTCACTCCCGCCCGTCCTTCTGTATGTACGCTTATATGTTACAAACTACGCAACGGAATTGAATGCGGTCTCCATTAACAGACAGAGTGATTCAAGAGGAAGCATTTTCATTTATAATCAATTCTGGATTATATATGGGTTTTACAGAAACCTCGCATATAAACAAACCGTAGCGAAGTGGTTATTCTGTGCCGTGTTTCTGTTCGCGATAATCTCAGAAAGTACTCAACAGATTTTCGTACTATTTTCAGTTAGAATATATTTTCGGCCGGCAATGTTTCTCCTCACAAAAAAACGTACAGACCTATTTTTTCATAATGTATGCAACATAATATAGAAAAATCGTAAAACTTGGACCAGGCCAAAGGGGAGAGAAACGTTGCCGCATTTTGCACGGATATATTCAGCCACAGAATCCTCTTGAGTCAACATTGTATTTCAAATTCGTACTTATCTCTTTGCTCGGCGGAACGTCCAAAAATGTAGAGACAGGTATTAGCTTCGAATAACATCCGCTTCGTCTCCCTACTTAATAAAAAAGATAAAAGATAAAAGATGTTTATTCAGTAACTAGGCCGCACGGGCACTTTTACACGTCAAAATCTACCAGCGCTTCACAAGAGACCACTGCTGAGAAGAAACGCCGCAAGAAACTCAACAGTCAAATCTAATGAATAGGTATCTCAGAACATAGTCTGTCGGTGGCATCAAGCGTTATACAAACTAGTCTACCAAATTATCTCTGTTTAAATTTAAACTCATTTTAAAAGTTACGATTTAATTTAGTTTTTCTAGTCTCGTTAGTGAAAATTGTTATTTCTACTGTTTGACCTAGTTCTATGATGAATGTTGTTGCATTCCTGTTATTGAAGTACAGGTCAGATATGATCCTTATTCATTAAGTTACAAAATGTATAGCCTTGTACTTTGTTGGTGTGCCAATTATTAAATAAAATAAAAAAATAAAATAGTCGAAAATAATACTGGCGCAGTCGCTATATCAGTGCGCCACCGAAACGATCGTTTGGTTTCATAAGTTAAGATGTTGTCACCGTTAGTAAACTTCATCACAGCAATTTCGTCATCAATATTTACTATTTATAATGTGCCTTATCAACTTTCTTACGAAATGATTCATGCTGTGCTGGTAGGTTTTCTTCAACGAAACCGCATAGCGGTGGTTAAGAGCTCTTCATTATTCTAGCCTAACCTAACCCATGGCTCGTCAGCCGTTCTAAAACGAATATGCGTTTGAAAACAATGAGGTCATAAGAAGAGGAGGCCCATTTGGCATTTCTTTTTGGCTAAGCAGCTCCTTTTCTAATTAATGTAAAACATTTCTTCAAGCTTTAAACCAAAGGTTTATCGTCGCAGCAACAATAGTTATTTGTTCAACAAGAGAGCAAAGTTAGTTTTTGCTGCAAATGATGATTTTGAATCCCGAGTAAGCGAAGGATTCAAAGATACGAGACGTAAAAAACTTTGGTCTCGTGTGAGACATACAACTTTTCACCTCAGCAGCGAGAACAACACAGCGTGAAGCTGGCAGGGCCAACGCAGGTCTTCCGTTGTGACCATTTGGTGAATACACGACTAAATAACGACACGATCGCATATTTATCAATCACAAGCATTTTTGCAAAATACTTATAAAATAAAAAGTGGAAAAAATAAACATGAAATAGATAAAACCTGTCACTCAACTTGATAATGCCGTAGTGCAAACACAACTTTATACAGCTTTATGTAGTCTGTGGCTTTAAAAAAAACCGAACTAGGCCTTGTCTATATTTTTGAAATGCGTTCTGGAACTGCCTCCGCGGTTTATGTCACGAAATTAAAGATTGTTAAAACGATAACAAAATTTTGTAGATACATGATAAACTTCTTATTTTTCATTAATTTTGTTTCAAAACATTAAATAAAAAAAAAAGGTTGTACCTACTGTATAAAATAGTTATAATAAACACATTTCAAACTTTAACAGATAGTTTTATTTGCAATTTTACGGTTATGTGTGCATCCGAACGTGCGTTTCTTTTTGGGCCTACTATGTGTGGAATTTAAAAATCGAACTTCGAATCAAGTTTTTTCTATCTCTCGCTTTTTTCCTATCGAAGTGAAAGTGACAGAACAAAGTGAAGTTCATTTTTTTCGAATGTTGTGAATAGCCCCATCACTGCTCACGGCATTTAAAAAATTAATTAAAAAGCTACTTTGCCTCTCGCTCGCAGCAAAATTGAATTTTGCTTACTGTTTTTAAGCAGCAAAACCTGCTTGTTTGAGCTGCTGAGGTGAAAAAAATGTTGTGTATTAAAAAAAGCTTTCATTTTCTTGGGACGTGTCAAATGACAATAAAAATCAAAAGATTTTTCCACGTATGTATAGTCAAAGATTTAAAGTGATCATGATCGCCTTAAATCACCATCATCATCACCACCCTGTCCAAAAACAATGTGACGTTTTACAACAACAAGGTTGAGCTTCCTATGTTACAAATGGCTTGGCATCTCTAATGATATTGACAATTTTGATGCAACTTTTTTTTTAAATGGGTCTCTGTAATTAGAGAAGAAACGTTCACGACCGTACCTAGTTAATTAAATATGCTGTAAGAAAATGAAACTGAATGCTAAAAAATTAAAAAGTACCCTTTATGAAGAACATTCAGTATTAAATTTAATATGTTAATAAATAATAATATTAATTTCATTATGGCCTATGAAAACATATTTCCTCACAATATATTATTTAACTACTTCAAATAACCGAAAGTGCCCATTTTATTTGGAAAGGAGTTTATTTGCCACGTCGATATTTATTGTGACGGATACCTTATCCAAACTTTGTCACGCGATAAAGGCAGCCATGTTCGGGCGTCAGAGAAATAAGAAGTGGACGACAAAGGATTAATAATACGAGTAGGTTAATTATTTTTATGATTTTCTCGATAATATTAAAAATCATTAAAAATAAACAATGTGTTTAATTATTTATTGTAAGTTTAATCAATTTAATAAATCACAACCTTTTCATAATCTAAGATATAATAATGTATACAAAAGAATTGAAACTACACAACTCCGCATAATCCGAGTCTAAGTGAAAGGTTTTTAAACTTAACGTGCTTAAAAAATAATAACAACATAGATCATGAATAAAAAAACTATGAAAACTTTCTTTAAAGCTGCGTAAACCAAGGACAGAGAAGTGATATATATTTTTCACCTCAGCAGCTCAAACAAGCAGGTTTTGCTGCTTAAAAACAGTGAGCAAAATTCAATTTTGCTGCGAGCGAGAGGCAAAGTAGCTTTTTAAATATATTTTTTAAATGCCTTGCAAAAATGCTTGTAATTGATGCATATGCGATCGTGTCGTTATTTAGTCGTATATTCACCAAATGGTCACAACGGAAGACCTGCGTTGGCCCTGCCAGCTTCACGCTGTGTTGTTCTCGCTGCTGAGGTGAAAAGTTGTATGTCTCACACGAGACCAAAGTTTTTTACGTCTCGTATCTTTGAATCCCTCGCTACGCTCAGGATTCTAACCTAGAATCCTTCGCTTACTCGGGATTCAAAATCATCACTCGCAGCAAAAACCAACTTTGCTCTCTTGTTGAACAAATAACTATTCCTTCATAACTCCGGAGTGACAGGCATCAGCCGCCACCACCTGATACGCTCGGAGCGCGACTAAAAACTAGCTCGCGTGGGAGTGGGTGCTAGCTTCTTATATGTCTTTATTTTACAGCTGATTGAAGCCTGCTCAAGAGAAATTTACAAATCTTATTTCCCCAGTTTGAGTTTATTTCGGATTTTGTAAATTTGCCAACCGAATGAATTGACGACGTAAAAATCCGTGGATTGATGAACGACCAAACACTTTAACGACTATTCTTGAGGTTGCCTTACATTTGGGTTTGGAAAAAATAATTATAACAAGCATTTAGTTGTCAAGTTAGTCGCCAAAATGAAATTTTAAGGTAAATTGTTTGGGAAGTGATAATTGGTGAACATGATTTAATACAAATACATAAAAAACATTCAAACCTTAGGAAAAAATACTCGCACCCGCAATCGAACCTGGCACCGCTAGCTTTAAGGCAGGGTCACTACCAACTAAGTAAACCCGTTGTCATAACTAAATAAGTACTTACGTAATAAATTTACAATAAATAAGGTAATAATTCAGAAAATGTCAGTCGTGGCCTCTTTTTACACCGCTTTCAATAAACTAATCTAATGAAATTGTAACAAATAACCCATTACCTATTCTTAAAGTAATAAAAAGTATAAATAAATAAAATAAATAAATAAATATCAGGGGACAATGTCACACCAATTGACCTAGTCCCAAACTAAGCTCTAGGCTTGTGCTATGGGTACTAGACAACGATATAGATAGATACTTATATAGAGAAATATATACTTAAATACATAGAAAACATCCATGACTCAGAAACAAATATTCGTGCTCATCACACAAATATCTACCCTTACCGGGATTTGAACCCAGGACCGCTAGCTTTGTAGGCAGGGTCACTACCAACTAGGCCAGCGCGTCGTCAACAAGTAAGTGTTGAAGGCTTCAACACACACAAGTGTATTTGTCAAACAGAAAGCGATGTCATAAATATTTTCAATAATAAGATTAATTTAACAAATTTGATTTAGTTTCTAAGTTATGCAAAGTGTAACGAAAACGAGTATATGTAGAGATATTTGTTTGGAATGTTAAATACTCAAAGTACCTAGGACAAACTCTTAGAATATTATAAAACTTAAAAAAATCTCTAAAAGTACATGACTGGTGCCTTCTTATCGAATTAAGCGAAACCATCGCTTAAATGCCTATTACAATAGACAGCTCGAGGCCGAATCGATCACTAAATAAGTAATCAACGTAATGCATTGAGTAACGAATTACTGTCTCTCCCACAACGGAGATGCAAGTTGCATTCTTCGTGCTAGGGATCCACTGTTGCTGTTGATCGTAATCGGCTTGAGGCATCAAACAATAATCCAAACGTTTTCCATTTCAATATTTTCGGGATGAAATAACTCTTGTCTGGGCGTTTTCACTAAAGCGTGTACTTACCCCAATTAAGGACTTTACCTTCGTCACACAACTGACAAAGTTAAAGTTCCTTAGTTTCAGTCCTTGCTTGGGGTACACATTTTTAGTGAAAACGCCCGACTTCCAGGTTTGTAGACTAAAGCGTTAAAACAGCGACTCAAAAACCTGTTCAGCAGTTGCAATATTTAGTGTTTACCCAAGTCAAACCTGGAAGTTGATAAAAGTAATTACTTAAAAAGAAATTGCACTTAAAGTATAAAAAACCAGCCAGGTGTGAGTCGGACTCGAGTACGAAGGGTTCTGTACCATTATCAACGGTGTGTCCCTGGATAAAGTTGACAAACGGACAGAGATAATAGAGCAGCTAAAAAGCAATCGATTTAACCCCTATGTATAATCAGCGATTTTTACTAGTTGTGGAGATAGATATTTCATAAGTTTTTCACTGTATCTTACATAATTACAATCATCACGAATGAGCAAAGATTTTCAATCTATTTGCCCGATTCTTTTAGTTTTTTTTAGTAGGTACTCAAATAAAGCTCGTTACTCCGTACTAGGTGTCCCAGTGTTTGCTTTTAACTTTGTATGGAAAAAACAACTTTATAATATACTATTCATAGGGGTTTAGCTTTTTAGCTGGTCTATCATCCCTATTCGTTTATCAAGATATAGCCTGGTAACAGACAGACAGACGGACGGACAGTGACGTCCTAGTAATAGGGTCCCGTTTTTACTCTTTGGGTACGGAACCCTAAAAACGGTAAGTGTTTGTTTCCATAATACTAAAAGTGTAGCCCTGGAATGAGCTACGATTTAGAATCATTGTGTGAAAGCGTAAAATACATAAATGTTCACGATTTAAGTATTGAGAACGAAAATGAATGGTTCAATAAGTTTAGATGAATGGCGTGTTTGTGGTTCGTTCGCGTGGTCGTCGTCAACCCGGTGCCATTTGTCTGGAGTGGTCGCAGGATGTTCTTCAACCAAACTTTCCTATTTATCAATTGGAACAAAGTGCTTATTTGACTCGCGTACCGAGGGTACCGTACCGACGCACAGTACCTAAGTATTATTATATTCCAATACGAATTCAATTTCAAATCTAATCAGTGCGAGCCTAACTCAAACCAATGTTTCGTTTTGTGGTTTTCTTCAAGGTTTTTAACCCCCGACGCAAAAAGAGGGGTGTCATAAGTTTGACCGCTTGTGTGTGTCTGTTTTAGGCACTGTAGCTCTTAAATGGGTTCAAAAACCGATTCGGATACGGTTTTTGAAGTGCTCACTTTATAGGAGGGCAAACCGCTTCGTTACGTAACGCGTTACGGGGCCAGTCTGTCTGGCTTCCCTTTCTCTCACGCATACGGCACCGGTAGGCAGGCTCCTCCTCTCTCACTCCAACCCACAGCGCTAGCCGTATTTCGGACAGATGCTTCCCCCTCTCTCTACTTCTGTCGGGCGACCCGAGACGGAGACGTTTTTTATGTGATAACCGGAAATCGGTCGCACCGTTTAAGAGAAATCCGCTCTGAAAGAAGCGGGCTCCGTTGTATATCAGTTATCACTGTTGGACGCTCGCATGGCTCACCGTTGTTACGATACAACGAAAATAAAAGTTCGATGAAATATTACATTTTCTATCTGTTAGGACACCGCCGTAGCTTACGCATTCATAAAAAAACCGTTATCCATTACGGCTTAATGGACCCAGCTCTTTAAAGTTAAACAAAACGGAGAGACGGACGGACAGCGCAGGCTTGTAATGGGGTCCTGTTGGGCGCTATTTGGGAACGGAACCCTAAAAAGAACCGGCATAATCTTGCTTTTCATCCAACACTGTAGCTCATACAAATAAAGCTTAGCAATTACTCTATAATTACCTCAGTGCTCAGTAACCCGGTTCAATAATATAATATTCTAACCTATTAGTTAAACTAGAAACTCTATAATCTACAGGCCATTAAATAAAAAATACTAGGTACTTAGTCAAGTCAAGTGAATGCAATAATAACTGGAACCATTACGGAAATTAAATCTCAAATTTAAATATTTGCTAATACCCAGGATCGTTACAGTTAATGAAGTGATTAACTTAAATTACCAACGACACTTTTTATGACGCTGATAGGACGTTTCGATTAAGCTGATTGCAAAGTCATAGGACATACGGGTACATTTTTTTTGTGAGATAAAGGATGCTACGTACTTAATTATCTATTTCTAATGGTATCCTGCCCTTTGGCCGAAATATGTTTGGCCGAATGTACCGTTTCCCAACTACACTGGCCCGCAAAACTAAGTATCACACTTTTAAAATTGCAATAAGTTTTTAAGTACCTACACAAGATATACTTTCGTAATAAAAAGGATTCGAAAACGAGTTTAATTTTGTATATAAAAACTTCATAGTCAGTATCCTTCTTTTAAGAAATGGCTGAAAAATACTGTAAAAACAAAAATAATCCTTTTCGAATTACAATTTTACCATTCATTTTTTTGTTTCTGTTTTTGTTTTCAAATTTTTATTGATCGATCAGTCTTGTTACAAAAGCTAAGTTAGATAACAGCACATAAACTTTATTTATCATGCCTCTTTCGAGTGAAGAATGTGCTAGAATCATGACTTTTCTGGAATTAGGTATCAGTATGCGTCGTACTGCAAGAATGGTGGGTGTGACGTTACGGACGGTCCAGAAGGTGAAGCGAAGGTACGAAGAGACTGGAAACCATCTGAGGAGACCTTGTAATGGCAGACCCAGGTGTACTAGTGCCCGAGAAGACCATTATATTGTTTCCACTGTGTTGAGAAATCGCCACCTAAATGCAGTTGAAGTCCAGCAACAGCTTCTTCAGATCCGGAGGGACTACATTAGTGCCGAATTGCCGATACAGTGAGAAGAAGACTTGTTGAAGGAAATCTGAAACCCCGAAGACCAGCGAGTGGCCCCAAACTCGAGAGAGAGCATCGAGTAGCGAGACTGCGGTACGCCCGTGAACACAGACAGTGGGATGAAGAAGAATGGTCGAGAATATTGTTCACAGATGAGTCTCGATTCTCACTTTACACTTCTGATGGAAGGCGTAGTGTCTACAGGCGACCTGGAGAGCGATACCTTCAGTGTACATGTATGGGCTGGCATAAGTTCAGAAGGTCGCACAGAGTTAGTGGCCATAGAAAATGGCACTCTGACTGGGGTAAGATATGCCCAACAGATTCTCAATGAGTATGCAGGGCCGTATTTAGTAAATATGGGTGATGGATCGGTGCTGATGCATGATAATGCCCGACCACACACGGCTCGGGTCGTGCAAGCGTATATTCAGGAGGTTGGTATCAGCGTGATGGCTTGGCCATCAAGAAGTCCTGCTCTCAACCCGATTGAGCACGCCTGGGATGAGCTAGGGAGGCTAGTCAGAAGCCGCAGACCACCACCTACAACCCTCAGGGCTCTAAAACAGGCCCTGATGGAAGAATGAGAGAATATTCCCCAATATTGGCTCCGAAACCTCGTGTTCAGTATGCCAAACCGGCTCGAAGCTGTAATCAGAGCCCGAGGAGGTAATACCAGTTATTAAAAAATTAAATAACATGTAAAACATACTTATAAATGTTAATTGAGTTTCTTGAAATTAAGCTATAAATGGCTATGTTATTGTTTTATCTTCTTTTTTTAAGTTGGAAATGTTACTGTATAGTTTACAATATTTGGAAAGAAAGCTGATAAAATTTGCTATAAAACGTTTTTTATTTTAAATCTCTAACTTCTATATTAACGATTAAGAAAAATTTGAAATTTTAAAAGTGTGATACTTAGTTTTGCGGGCCAGTGTATTTATTTGCCAACCCATTTTTTTTTCTGTAACTGTAAATATTTCACAATTCATTTTCCCTAACCCTATAGGTCACCACCAGGTGGCCTGAGTGCTCGCGTGCCTTCTCATTGATAAGAAATATTTACAGTTAAACAAAAAAGGGGGTTGGCAAATGATACTGCTAGGAAACGATACATTCGGCCAAACATATTTATGCCAAAAGGCAGAGAACCATTTCTGACTGAACCTACACGATCTCGATAAGCATATACCTAGAGAGCTTAGTCTATATATTTATCGATTTTTAAAAAACTTAGAATTTTACGTAGGGGAAGCGGGACAGTTTGAAGCACGGGGCACAATAATGCACCAGTATTATTTCGTTAAAACAAATCAAAAAATCACTAAAACATGACAATACATAAGTGGGCTTGACAGCTGTAAATGCAACGCTGGGTACCTAGTTGTTCTTTAGCATTTTACAAGAAAATTTTTTTTTAGTGTAGCTTACTAAAAATATTCTCCTTATATAGTTAATTGTTGCAGTGTTTATCTGTTTATTGCATATTTGAATTTCCAATAAAAAATAAAGGAAAATTGAAATTTGATTGCATGTTTAACTTTTCTAAAGTACACTGGTTTTACTAATATTCAAATATTTTTCGCATACTTGTATGGGGCACTTCGATAGACGAGGGTACGGGGCACATTGGTGCTATCAATGTTTGAGTAAGTAATTTTTCACTGTGTTGTTTAAGTGTCTAAAACTGTTTTAGGGTTGGTTTACACCATTTTTCTCATACATGTTATAGTTCATTTAAATTAATACAAAAAACTAATTGAAATCGGTCATAATGAGTAAAAGTAAAAAAAATATATATTCGGTCGGTCGCCTATACCTATTTTGTTGCATGTTGGGATTTTTTAAACTTTTTTACAGAATTAAACAAGTGCCCGATATTTCTTTATTTTTATTACGATTAAATGTTCAAGATTAATTTGAATGCCATATCAATCCCAATTCATTTAACTGATATAAGAAAAAATGGTATAATTTTAACCATTTATAACGCCCAAAATATAAGGTAATTTTTTTCTGTACCAATCTGGCCGTCTTCCCCCTACCTACTCGTAAACTCGCCTCACCGCTTACAATTATGACAAATATTATGATTATGCTTATTGATTATGAAACGTTAGCAGTATGTGCATCCTGGCTCGGTCTACGTTATAGAATTACTTGAAATCTGCGACATTGGTAAACTTGAAATGAAACTACAACATGTCTCTGATAGAGTTCTACAGATTGAAACATATTTTTAACTCACTATGTATAGTGTACACAAACAAATCTTTGTTTGCACTCGGGTGACCGAGGCCTGCTTGGGTTGAAAGCCCCTTCCCAGAGATCAAAGACCCTCATCACGATAGGACGCCGCACGCAGCCAACCGCCTCTTCAGGGACTCAAACAGACGCCCGAATACATTACTGCAAAGCTCTCTGATCTACATCTAAATGGCGGGTCGGCAGTGTTATAAAGCAATAGCACCACTTCATGACTATTGGTTGCCACATTGAATAATAAGTATCAGGTACAGTTGCCATGCACTAATATATATGCACATTGATTTGAATTCGACGCCCAAATAATTTTCATTTAATTTATTGTGCAGGTTCAGTTTGTCACTTCACTGGTTTTATGATACAAATTACTGAGCAATACAAGATGCTATCAATAAAGTTATTCTATTCTATTGTATTCTAATTGGAAGTGACCCTGCCTTTGAACCTAGCGGTCCTGGCTTCAACTCCCAATAAGGGTAAATATTTGTGTCATATGTACGAGTAAGTATTAGTTTGTGAGTAGTATGTTTTTCTCCATATGTATAAGTACATTTTTCGTTGTTCAGCACCCAAACTATAACGGCTTAACGGACTTAAATGTTAATATTTTAATGTAATTTAATGTTGTTGCAGTTTTCTTCGATGAGCCAGCCCGGCCTAAGTGGCATGACCGCACGAAACTTCGAATTGAAGAGCCAGCTATAGAAGAAAATAACAACCTTGATAACCTATATTACACACGTGCTATTTTTTCGGTAAATTTAAGCGCCAATGAATAAAATAGTCCTTCAATTTCACGAGCAAAAGATAATTGCGAGGTGGATTTTTTACTGTCGATGCTTGTAAGTTTTTTAAGTATCAACAAGTAGGGAGTACCCGCATACCTACTGCGCATAGCGTCGCCGGCGTCGGCTGCGACGCGGAGACACGCGGCGGCGGATCGGCGGGGTGAGCTACCTGTTAAACGGTGGCAATAACACTCTTCAGAGGCTCTATTTTAGTAGTTAAAACCATATTGTTTTCGACATGTTATCGTATTTATTAAAATTTATTCATTTATTTATTAATTTATTTATTTATTAACTGCAATTACAGACAAGAAAGTAAGGAGCTATCATAAATTTGCTAGCCCGAGTAGAATAGAAAATGATTCGCTTAAATTTCTTATCATTTCTACACCTTTAGCCATCGTGTTGTTTGTAGTTCAGCCTTCTTTATTGTCAAGTTGACAAGGGCAGCTGTCGCAATATTCACGATATGATAACAGAAGGGAAAAAGACAATATAGAATAACGCCCTGATTCACAGTCGTGCCTATTCAAATAAACCGGTGAAGTGCGAGCCGGCCTTGCGCACCAACAGTTCCGTACCGCTGCACGCCGTATTCTTATATTCCGATTCGAATTCGAATTCGAATCGGAATAGCGCGAGTTCCACTCGCACTTGGCCGGTTTTTAGTATTGTTGTTTTTTTACGGTTTGTACCTATATTTTAATCATACCAAATTCGACCCTCGTATGTTTTCTCGTTTTATTTCATACAATACTCGGTGCGCCAGTCCACCTCGGACTTGACCGGTTTTTGAGAAAGATTTTCGTATTCATAGTAACGATTTCGAAGCCCTCCACTGAGCGTGCTCTTGCCCGTTTTTATTTTGGTTAGAAAATGACCATTGTCATGTGTTGATGTATCAAAAAAGACCGTTATCTCTTACGGTTCAAAAATAGAGCTCTTTGTGACACCCTCCGAACTTCACCCATTTACCAGCTTTATACCCTAGTTGGCGAAGATCCACCTGCAACCTGCGATCGACTCTACCTTACCTGACCTTATGCGGCCATGAGGTTGTCGATGAAGTTTGCTGGTTAGTGGCCATTCAGCGTTGCCTCCAGTTGGACTTAAGCTACCTGAAATGTTCTAACGAATTCATCGTTAGTTTGATCCCTATTAGTTGTTTGTTTACAAATACGTATATATAAATAGAATAGAATATTTCAGACGCTTTGATATTGTTTCAAACTAGAATTCCTATGTGCAGAGGACACCCATGAGTCGGCTATAGCTGACTCATCACGAGCGTGGTTGTTGTATACAACCACCACTCTCACCACATAAAGTTTTTGATATAAGCGTCAGAACTAGTCACCAGTGAGAATCTAAAATATATAGGTAGAGTTCTCATAGTAATTAGTAATATTTAAATGAATAGCAAGCTCTAAAAACCAAACTGCATTTTTTGATATTATTATTAAACCCGTTTATTAATGCTACTATTATTCATATATATTTGAGATACTCATGTTGTAATAATTAGAAATCTTTTTTTTTTGGATTTAAAAAAATTACGTTTTGTCATTGTTGTTATTTCAATTTTAACAGTTTAGGTATCCTATGTCACCCGGGATGGTGAACGAATTGTGACAATGCCACACACATTTAAATCATTTTAGCCGTTTAGAAGTTATGGTGGAATCAAGAATCATTACATACATACATACATACATACATGAGCCCTGAAAACATTACATTCCTTTTTTTGGGCAGTCGTATAAATAATAATAATTAAAAAAAAAACAACACGACTGCTGTTTGAAGTTTAGTTAGAAATAAATTTTAAATATACATAGTAGTTAGTTTAATAAATGGTAACTAGAATTATAAGTTAAACATTTTTTCTATATTTCGTTGACATAAGGCGAAAATGTTTATAGAGGTGTAGTATGACCGTGAATGTGCACGCACTTTCACTCGACTGCAATCGAAATAAATAAATATATATATAAATATTGAGGCAGTCGTATAAAAATTGGCCATTTCGGAAAGCTTCATTCATGGGATTCAAAAATCGACTCTGAGTGCAGTGAGTAGGTAAACAACAACAACAAGTAAATTAAAAACTAAATAATGTCAGCTATTGTATTGCAATTTATCATATAATCAAAAAAGGAGGAGATTTATGTTCCTCTGTATTTTTTTATGTACCAGGGGCGTTCAATAAAAAATGAGAATGAGTATGTTATAAACAACTTTTATTAAATGTCATTTTATTTTTCGACATAGTCACCTTCTAGCATAATACAGTTAGTACATCTTTTTTCTAAACTTACAATTCCATTTTTAAAAAAGGTCTCCTTTTTGAGTACCTAAAAAAATTGTACAGCTGTGACTACCGCGTCGTCGTCTTCAAATTTCTGGCCTCTCAGGTATTCTTTCAATCTTGGAAATAGGTAGAAATCACTGGGGGCGAGATCTGGTGAATACGGAGGGTGCTTAGGGATATCGAACCCAGCATCACGAAATGCAGCCATTGCAACGGCGGAATTGTGTGCCGGGGCATTGTCCTGGTGGAACAGCACAACTTTCGAGTGTTTACCTCGCCGTTTTTCGCGGATCTCATTGCGCAATGTTGCTATTTGTTTGGCATATAAAGTACTTGTAATAGTGGCTCCATGCTCGAGATACTCAATCATTACTACCCCTTTACCATCCCAAAAAACAGAGCCCATGACCTTACCGGCAGATGGGCCCCACCTTGAATTAGAGATGATTCAGAGTTGGAGATGATGGCCTTTTCCATGTCATAGACTGCAGTTTCGTTTCAGGGTCATAATGATGGAGCCATGTTTCGTACATTGTTATAAATCGCGCCAAAAAAAGTTCCCGGTCTTGCTGTATCAGGTCCAAAGCTTCTTGACAAATCTCGACTCTAGTTTGTTTTTGCGTGTCAGTAAGCATTCTTGGTAGGTACCCAACACGCAGATACCTTTTTCATACCCAAGCGTTCATGTAAAATATTATTCACGCTCCCCGTTAATTTTTTTACATCTTCAGCAATAAAACGACCGTGATACGACGATCCGCCAAAACCAAGTTTTCGACTTTTTCACGTCCTGAGCGAGGGTCGTCCATGGTCGATGTTCTTCCACGTCTAAATTCGGCGCAACAACGTGCGACTGTCGAATACGGAGGAGCATTAGACCCTAAAGGGTCCCGCAAATCTAAATTGAAAAGTTTTTCAAACGCAAGTATTTGATAACGGCGCGCAGTTCAATTTTCTCCATTTTCGCTAACGTACTCAATAGGATTGCATAGAAATTACCGTATTTTTTTTAAACAAAAGACTGTTCTTTTTTTTCCATAGCAATCAGCTAGATAGATTAGCTTGACCGGCCTGTACTTAATTTCTTAATATTGAAAGAGTTTGCATCTCATTCTCACTTTTTATTGAACGCCCCTCGTATGTTCACCGATTTCTCTGTCGATTAAAGACCGATTTAAAAAAATATTTTTTCGTTTGATAGATTATTCTTCCGACGTGGGCCGGGCCTATTGTCACCAAATATGAATCTGATGAGGGGATCCGAGAAATAGAACTGATGGTGAAAGCCACAGATGGCCACTGGAACTCCTCAACGGTACCATTTCAAGGGTGGGGATAAGATATCTCGAGTAAGATAGTTGAACGACTATAACCAATAACATTTAATTGTTTAAATATGATAGTCATATTGTCAAACTTTCCTATCCCGCGGCGTTGCTTTGCGGCGAACTTGAAATGTTTTAAAGTTTAATACCAACTAAGAAGTGGAACTACCTACATAACATAACAGCTTATAGTCACTAAAATGAATAAAATAAAATAAATGGTTAAAAAACAAAAAATCGCCCTCTAATACGGAAAGACATACTTCTTTTAAAATGGTAATTCGGTGACTCACAATATTTTTAACCAAAACCCGACTCCAGTTAGACTGACTGCCATATTAAAAGAATTAACTTTTTGCATTTATAAGGCGGTAGTTTATTTATTTAAATATTGTTTATACTTTGGTAAGGAAGAGGATGTGTGTGGTGATGCTGGTTAATTAGGTATGAGTAAGCCAGCCCCGCTGCTCGCAGGACTCGGCGCGCTCGGCTGCTCGCGCGGGGCGTCCGGCGCTCGCGGCTGTTGTAATCTCGTTAACACGACTCACTTTCTTGTCAGTAGGTTCGGCGATTCGTCTATCGTGATATGCTGCATGTGGGTCACATAAGTTCACATAAGAATTATTTAATAAATATGAGTACCTACTTAAATGACAGGTTTTTCAGTATCATTGATTAATAGATAAAAAAAAAATATATTTTCTTTGGACAAAAACTGATATTGATTGACAAAAATACCTTGCAGGGCGTCTATTCTACTTTTTATTCACTCCCGGCCGCCATTACTGTGAAGTAATAAGAGCTGTCATAAGATTACCAATATGATAACAATAGTTGTATAGATTATGACGTGGTATAGAGGTCCAGCATTGGTAATAACAATAACAGCTCGTTCAATAAAATATTCAATGAACACAATACCAAAAAAATCATTATATGGAGGGAGATCAACCCCGTAGGACTTTAACATTTTCTAAAAGCCATTTTTTAAAATAATGGCTTTTAGAAATTTTCGTTTATGTATTTATTTTAAAATATTATAAAGAAAGCAACATAGAAATTAGAATACGTGAAGTCTACTTCTCTCTCGAGCCACTTCAAGCGGCTCGTGAGTTAAGAGACTGTGATCTTATTCCAGATTAGATGACACACATGACAATGACAATGAAATTCACAATAACAAGGATCTAAGTGTGCTTAAATTTCTTATTGGGTGACTGTACGTAGTGAAGGACTTCATTGACCGCGTTCCCATTCGATTTTCTTTCATTGTGTAACGAAAGTTAGTCATACAAAGCAAGAAGTTTTAACCATGGTGAATTTGTGTAAAAAATTAAACTCACATCTGAAGGTAATGAACAATCGTGGATGGAAATGTTGAAAGCAGAAAGTTTGACTTCGGAACTTTATTTGGACATAAACATACTAAAAGTCCCCGCCCCTCGGAGGTGAGCCCTGGGGGGGCACAAAGAAGGTCCCGTTTTTTGGTTGTATGGTAACATCTTGAAAACGATGCATCACAGGAAATTTTGTTGTACTGCATTATTACAGCTGAAAAAATTTTCTACAGCTTCGATGCAAGTTAGAGAAAGAATTATACAACAAAGATGAGGTAAAAATACATCTTTGCAAATCGACCATTTTTGGAGCAAATATCTGGACAACGATTCGAGATAGTTAAACAATGTATAGAATCAAAGTTGCAGAGAATTTTATCAGCTGTAATAATGTTATACAATGAAATTCCCTATGACGCATCGTTATAATAAACATGCTAAAAAAAACAAAAATCGGGACCATCTTTGTGCCCCCTAAGGCTCAGCGGGGACTTTTAGCATGTTTATCTCCTAACTAGTCCGAACAAAGTCCCGAAGTCAACAGTTCTGCGTTCTACTTTCCCATCCAAACCCCCATTTTAAGCACTCATTTACAGGGCTAAGGAGAACTAAAATCATATATTTAAACTAAGTAAATTTTAATGGTTATTTTGCTTTTGGTTCCTCCACACTATTAAAATAATCTTTAGTTATTATTAAGCCATTGTACTTTTTTATTTAAAGGAGATTAATTAATTTTTCAGCCTTACCGGCGTAATGCCAATATGGAAATAACGTGAGGTAATAAAATTAAAATCCGCTAATATTGTCGTTGAACAATATTAAATTTAGTAAAATTTTCTTTTATTTTCTTAAAGATTGCGCTGAGCAACGTGGTTAGCTTCTCCGGCAAGTTCTGGTCTCACGCCATAGATGGTAAACGTATATAAAACCGTTCAAGCGCGAGTCGGACTCGCGCACCGAGGGTTACGTACCGTCGTATAGGTAATCAGCTCGAGCCCTACTCACGCTGGACCATGTTTTAAGCGTTCTATTGTTACCCTTCGGGGTTTGTACTGTACGTAACCACACCAAACTTGACGCTTGTATATTTACAGTTTTCACGATACCAAACGTACGTTGTTAAAAAACGTGAAAATAGTGAATTAATAGTAGGTCTGTATATTAATGGAGACCAGTAAGTGAACTTGGATTTTTAACTCATACTCGTCGAGAAAACGAGTATGAGTTAAAAATCCGAGTTATCAGGCGAGGGCTTTTAAACATACGAGTCTAGGATGACTCGTATTGATCGAAGGATTTTTTTAAAGTAAATAAGGTAAGTAGGTAGATTGTATAAAAACAACGTCTTATAAAAAAAGTTATATTTTTAAATGTACCAACACTTCTACAACAACAATACGAAACTAAGAACGCAACATTTTGGTATTGTAGAGCTTTGTCCAACGGGGCTGGCGTGATCAAGATTGATCAAAGCCCCTAACCTTAAAGATTGTAAATAAAAAAAAAAAAGAACGCAACACTAACCACGTTCGTGACGGTCTCTTTTTTATTTCTTAAATTCTTATAAAAGATGAATTTTCCGCCAATCTCTGTAGAGCTGAATGTTTACTTTTTTATTCAAATTAAAAACGGTAAATATAAATATGAGTATTTTAATTATAAACCAAAAAAAAAGGTTTTAATGATGCAATCGCAAAAATCTTGATGGTTTAAAAATAGTATCCATGTTATTATTTTTTCATGTGCATCAAACTTCAATTCATAAACTATTTGTTGTACTGCAAAGTTGTACTCTTAATAAAATAACAATTCCAAATGTACTACACTTGGGTTTCTAAAAAAATATCTACGTAATTAATAGTTAAAGAGACCTATGAAGAACTCTGGGCAGTTAGACCACTGCCACGTCGCCAACGACTCTACAATCCATACGGTTTTACCATTAAGTACTGAAATGGAATTCAGCACAACGTTTTTTCCTTGCAGAGCGTAGTGTTACTCCAAATAGCAGACCAAAAGTTCAGCTTGATTTCGTTCACATATAGTATAATTATCTTGCGCAACGTCTCTTAAGAAACGTCTAAATGTGGTGAATAATAAATATACCTACGTCCATCACGGTCTATTGAAATAAATATAAATAAAAAAGGTGTCAGTTGGAACGAGCCATTTTAAAGTTAACTCGGGCCTGCTGCAGGTTACAAGTTTTCATTTGACTCAACCTCGACCAATGATAACCAGCCATTTGAGCAGTGTTGCTAGTTTAGACCGGTAAAGTTGTAAGTTGTAGCTTTATAAAACGTGCCCCAGATCACAAGAAATATGTAAAACGATTTTGCTTTTGGGTTGCCATGCACATGAATAAACAATAATAATACAAAAAGTATTCGAATGGAGCTCAAGCGTTTGGCAACGTGGTTGCAAGAACTTTATTTTGCTTACAAAAGAACTTACCCATTTTGTCTAGAACGTGAAAATTAAACCCCTTTTTTAGTGGACATAAGAAATAAACTTACATTTTCAAATAACAAGCTGTTTCCACGCGCCGGAATGCCCAGTGTTTTATATTTAAACTAGCTTCTGCCTGTGACTTGGTCCGCGTAGTTTTCGATAATCGTTATTCCCTCGAATTTTCCGGGATTAAAAGTAGCTTATGCGTTAATCCGGTGTGTAAGCTCTCCTACCTCCGTTCCAAATTTCATCCAGTCCAGCCGTTACAACTTTAAGGAGTAACAAACTCACATCACACTCACACAAAAACTCTCGTATTTATAATATTAGTGGGATATTGGGAAGAGAAGAAACATACAGAAAGACATATTCAATGTTTATATTACTTACTAAAAGACTAGAAATACACGATGTAATTAACTACTCTCAATAATTAAACGGAAAACAGTGGAGGATTGCTTGGTATTTTTCCTGACACTGAAATATGTGGGTACCTACTGGTTAATTTATTAGACATTGTCCGGAAACATTTTGTTGTTGAAGTGTAAGAACAGCTAGGTACATATTTTTTATGAGAAGGTATATAATAATCATCAGCACAGAATTTCCATTGCCTTGCAATATAAGTTGTAACATGCAACACAATTTTAAACATTAAGGTTTGTATAAGCTGAATCAACGCTGTATTTTAGAAGTTATTTTATAAACAAAAAATACACACACTATTGAAGAAAAAAGGTTTAATTTATAATATTTTAATCAAATAAAATTGGACCTTAATGGTTAGGTTAATGCGTTTGCGCATCGTTTTGGGCATGGGGTGCGCGGAGCAGGGTGCGGCGGCGCGGGCGTCGCTTTCCACGCGCACCCAGTATAAATACCTCGGGCCCACATTCACCCGCCCGCAGTGTGTGCTCGAACGTTACAGTGACCACTACTCCTGGACTAACGATGAATTCAAGGTGTTTAATAGTGCTAGCGGCCTTTGGCGTGGGTACGTACTTATTGTGGCGAGCGGTGTCACTGCCGGCGACTTTCATCGACGTGTCCTCACGTTATTGCTAACGCGAAAGGCAGTGGAACCGTACCACTGATTCCACAAGGCGATGCGATTGTGTGCTACGGTTTGGCTTTAAAACACAATTTTCACTAAATAGGTCAGCTTTTCAAACGTAATTTATTATTTATATTTGTGTTTTATAACTGAACCGATTAATATACTTACCTTGCAGGTTACAGCTATTTGTGAATTGAAAGCTGGTCTTATCTCACTTTCACTGTATCATGGCCGGTTTGCAGTTTTATGCATTTTAAAACCAGACCCGTTTAATAAATAAAAATGTTAAGTTTGTCTTACAAGCCTTAGGGTTGTTGTTTGTGCGTAATAGTTACGTCACAAGTGCGTCGTGGAATTATAGTTCCAGCGAACGTTGACTGGAATAAGTCATTGTACGACTGGAGCGCACTTCGCATACAAAATAATTGAAGTTGGTCGATGGTACCACTTCAGACAAGTGTCTTACTTGCATTATTTAATATATTTACGCACGTATATTTTTCTCTAAACTAAATCAAAATATTTGCATCGGTTTTTTTATTGTTACTTTTTGGAATATAGAATATCCAAAACGAAAATTTAAGCCTTTAATAAACAAATCATCATTATTCTCAGCAGTAAATAACAGCCAAATATCCGTAAATCTGCAATAGGACATTGTTGCACATACTATTGACTATCAGTGACTGTCCGTTGTTGCATGACGAGCAGAACGTCCTGCACGGTACCCGTTAGTATGTGCTACACGAACAAAGTTCCCACGGCTGCGCCGACGCCGATTTTATTCAGATGTTAAAAATTTACATAGGAAATTAAAAGTGGAAAATAACTTACATTTTGACCACTCACTACACAGTGACTCACAGGTCACTGTAAATAATGAAGCTAGAAATCGCCCGCCAACCTACACAGAAGCAAGCAATCGTCTCGCTGTTTATTTTCTTTTTTGCTTTGATTGTCACCATGTCCAAGAAAACATTATCAAAGTCTCATGTGACTATTGGGCAATTTATAAGTTAAAATACGAGTAGTTAGTTATTCATAGTCTGCAGTTGTACAACATCCCCCTTTCCTTTAAAAACATCTTCTCAAATGTTTGCTTAACATAAAGTGCAGTAAACGTGTTAATGTATAACTGTAGATTAGAGCAACTCTTTACATCTTCAATAAAGCGTAAAACTAGTTATTCTTCAACAAATTAAAGGCACGAATGATGTTGTTAAATAATTAATTCCTGGACAAGCGTGAAGGCATTCAATTAGTCGGTGAGGCGGCGCGTGCGCTTTTCACGAATAAAGAAAACAGGTGAAAATGATTCTCCTGGTTCGGTGCGCTCGCGTGCCGCCATCGACCACTGACGGCGTTTTATCTGCGGCCAACAAACCACTGACCACTCATACAATTTGGTTTTCATTTCAAAATGTATCGTGATAAAAGTAAACCATTATTGATTGTTTATTTCAGGGACAAAAATCTTACTTATAATGAATTTATTTATTGTCGTATTCGGATACGAACCTATGTAAAGTAATACAATTATAGGTTTTAGCTTTCTTGCTATGTAGATGTACATATTTGCAAAACCTATATTGCATCTTTAGTTACTTTGCATAATTCCATCTAACAATCACAAATTTCAAAACTATAACCTTTTCGCGCTTAGGTTAGGCTTTTTTCTATATACTCGCTTTATAATTTTAATCGTATAGATGTTCCAATTGGATGTCGATGAAGAGATATTGGTCGCCCAAAATATTAATTGACGCATAGGAAAGAATACCGTTGGTTCAGGCTGGGTGAGATATTTGTCCCAACAATGAACCTTCTAGCAACCTTCTCAGCTTCCTACCAATTATTTCCATCAGTACGGTGAGGTCAGCGGTATACGTTGCACCGGAACATGCAGCGGAAACTAGTCGACTGTTCTCGAGACCAAGGCTTAGAGATCGTTAACTTGATCGATTGTTTTTCTGGGATTTTCTCATTATATTTTTAACAAAAGGTAGAGGTTATTTGTTAACCAAATATACAAAGTAACTTAAAAAAAGATTGAGACAGATAGTTATTCGAAAACATTCCATCGTAGTCGTTAGTTTTATGTGTGTATGCAATTTTGAGATTTTAAACTTGAGAAAGCGAATGCAGATTCCTCCCACCATCAGGTCGGGCGGTGTATGTGCTCGTTTATCTTCTCTACCTATACCATTTTTTGATCAATTGTCTACAATATTGCTAGAAAAAAACCTAATGGCTATAATATATATAGATATTAATGGTTTGAATTTGTCCGCTATTAAAGAAGTTCTTACTTGAGTAGGTATATATTAATTTACTTCAACTACTGAAAAAACTTTTACTTGCTTAACTTATACTAAAATATTCATGTTAAATGGGTTTTTTTCCTACGATCTGGCCGATTGATCTCCGACCACCTAACTTGCCCTTTTGTCTCAGTAGTCTCACGTAGCGGAGATTGTTTGTCCTTCGCCCGCCTATAAATAACCTCATACTTACCACAAGCGACCGTTGTTTGTTCCTTTTTCAAAACCATAAGCTACCAGGTATTGAGGTTTCGTTTCCGTGCCTAATTTGGTACCGAACTGGTCACCGGTTGTTCAAAGAAAAGCTTATTTGAGCGAATTAAGTTCTTGGTACAAAAATGATAAAAGCAGCATATACCTAATAGTTACGCAGGTTTCATATAATTTATTAATAGTAAGGGCCATTCAAAATTTCCCCTTCCTTTTCATGTTCAGACTTGAAAATTGTATTGCCCTCTTTTCGTCAATATCACGACAATGTGGTCAAAATACTCAAATGATCGTCTCAGAAACACACACAAAGATACTACCTATAATGGTATATCAATAGGCTTGAGCATCGCCTCTCTCGCTCGATAGCTATAAAAGTAGTATACAAGACATAAACGCGCGCCGAGTACCAACATGAACTTAACACTTTTGTTTGCACAATAGGTTGATGTAACGTTTACCGACGTCACACAGCCCTTTGCTATTATTTGCGCATGAAGCCGCAGGGATAAATTAGTTTTTACCTCATAGTTGCATCAAGCGTAATAATATTTTCACACAGTAGATGTATGAAAAAAGTAATTCGATGTCTGATGTGAGACCATGTAAATGGTTTTTAAATTATACAGTATTATTATATTGTCTTTAAACACGTTTTATATATTTATTTAAATAGCCGGTGTTGCTTCAAATTGTACAGGGTCTGTTGGCAATCATTCTTTTGAGCTTCAGCTTTAAAGCGGCGGCAGGTGGTCAGGATTTTTACGTAAAAATTAAAATCTTTGTATTTATTGGGTTTTATATTCTGCTTGCTTTTGCGAAATATAACTTATACATTAATGCAGAGCTGAATTAAATTAAAGCGATGACTAACAAAAAGTTTAATCATAATGGTCAACACAAGAAAACATATTCCTGTGACTTCTCTAATGAGTCCAAAATTTCGGGGTCGACGCGGTGAGAAATTAATCTCATAAATAAAAAATAAAAATTGGTGGAGAAGCTGCTTTAACATTTTAATGCTTGTAAAATCGATAACACGTATATGCTGAATCTTAACTCTCTCTAATAATATAACACCATCTCAAGTCACGAGGACTATCCGAGTCCGAGTATAAGTGTATTAGCATCTGGTTCAACCGATTAATAAAACATCTCCTACCGATGAAGACACATACCTATTTACTCATGGTGCCAAATATAAGTATGTACATATTTACAGACGCGCTTTAACAAAACATGTAAGTATAGGAAAAGCATATAGTTTTATAAATTGTTTTTGTGAGAGTTATTGTCAAAACTTCGCTTTTCTATGCGAACAAAGGTCAAAAGTTTTGTTGATGATTGTGCGGTCAAGTTCAGGAACACGAGAGTAACTTTACGGTAATTAGTAGGTAATAAGATACATATTTGAATGAAGGCTTCCATTCAACTGAGGAACATACGACGCATACTCTCACCGCAACAATAGTTACCTAATGTTATATTAAGTTACATCATTACGACGTAACATCGCAATTAAATAAATTACGAGTGAAAGCATCATTCTATCAGATCGTTACAACTTTGAACTAATCTCGATGTCATTCTTGATTGATGATGAGAACTGACGCCTCGGTTGATTGATGCCTTTTTAATGCAGGATTATCAACAGTTTTACAACTGGCCGCACAACTGGCCGAATGTCAGCTCTGAACTTGGCAGTGTTCTGGTTAGGTCTAGCGGCCCTAGTGTCATCATCATATCGTCAGACAAACATCGGAACGAACGGAAAAACGTCGGCTACTTTGAGTAAAAGTAAAACATTTACACAATGCGGTAATTCAGTTTCTAATCAACTTATTGACACAACGAATGAATTAACATATTTATTTACTTATATATGATCACTTGTTTTCTATAGCATTGAAACAAATATAATTGATCGATTGAGAAATGACCAGCTTCCTTAGCAAATCGTCGGTAATGATGCCGTATTTCATCCGTCGTAGCTGTAGGCGTAAGGTCAGTATAACTCCCGCGCAGAAATCGAAAGTGCCCCCGGCGGGTTGAGGCTTTCACTGTTATTTAATGTTACAAGTATTAAATAACACATGTTGTGCTGGGTTGCGGATGGTCGAGGTTAAAGAACTGAGATCTTGATGTCAGAGTTATGTGGTCTTAAATCAGGAAATTTATATGTATATCTTCGTACGAAATATATCAAAAATCTGTTGAGATATTTTCAACAAAATAGTTATTAGTACAACTTTGCTATTAGGTGATACGTGTAAACCATTGTTTTTTAAATTGGGCCGTATTAAAGGGTCGCCTATCATCCAGACCTATATTCTACTGGGCAAAACCCTATTGACTTTGACTGTTATCGTACTGTCAACGTTACGGTAGCTCTTATTTACTTGAGCGTACATAATGGCGGCCGATTCAAAAACAATATGATATCATGTCAAAAGCAATATTGCTTTACCCAGTAGCTTAGGAGCCCAGAAGGGATGACAGACAGCGTTATGAGGAATAAAACTGCCGGCCACGATGCCTGTCATATAGCAACTGTAGCATTGCAGTTGAAACTCCGCTGTTACAGTTCATAATGATAAAAATGTACAAGTCGAATAGTATAAAACGTTACTTAACTTACCTAAATCTCTTTTTGATATTCAAGCGCGGGCTTAAACTTAACCTGGATAGCGTGCGCGTGAGCTGTGAAGTCAAATAAATATTGTGTCACATGAGTGACATGAGGGCTCTGACGACGCTTGCGCCATCCCCGTGCTCTTCGCTTGGCCGGCGACCCACATTGCTCGTGTGCCGCACAACACAATACGACCACACCCTTTTTACCTCGTAACTAAGTCACTTCTCAATCACATCTAATCCTCAAGGGCCAGTCACAGTCAGTTTCGAAAATCGTACGTAGATTTCTTTCTTTATGGGAATTGACACACTTGATTTCTGAGTAAAATCAAATCGATATCAAGTATACGCGCTGAAGTGTTTCATGAGACGTGGAGTAAACTAATGACTGATACAAATACTCGTCACTTTTTGTTTACGACCCATTACGTTTCAATGCATGTTGTAGAAATTACACAGCAGTTTAATAATTAAAGTTCAATTAAAACAATTATCTTATCGACGTGGGTAATAAGCGTGTAACATTAAAAAACTACGTAAATTATGTTTTTTTTTGTAATTACTACGAAACATTGATGATTATGACGGAATTAAAGGCAAGTGGCTTGTCCAGATGTTCGGGTTCATCATGATAATTATAATTGAAATAGGAACACATAAAAACCTCTTCACCAAATAATGACACCTACGAGTATAACACAAAAAGTAGTTGTAAAGGGTCGCATAATGCAAGGGATTACAACACACAACCATCACAAGAACCAGAAATTCTGTTCACGATTACATAAAGTAATTAACACTGTTTTCATCTAGCTTCAAAGAAATTTGTAACGATACCTCTATGGCTATTGAAGAATCGTGAGTGAAACGATCTTTGCTGGTTTAATAATCGATGCTAATTTAAAGTCAACGAATTTACGTAACAGTGTAGACAAATATAAGTGTGTCCATCATTGTCTTTTTGGTAATATTTTATTCCTCAAACAATTAAAATAACTACATGTAGATAAGTTCAGTAACCGAATCTGAACTTAAACTACAAATGCGAAGTAAAGAGCAAGCAGTGGTAACTTAGGTAATATGCATAGATAACATTTGAAGAGGCGAGAGGCGCATTGTGAAACTCGCGAGATGCACACGGTATTAAATGTCAACCGGTGCTGTGACGTAACGTGACCCCTCGGACGCTCCCACGTTACGAAAATCATCTGCTTAACGGCTCGTTATTTAACTACGTAGTGTATTTTTTATCCGTACGCTAATGAGGAACGTATAATATATTCGGGACGTATGACCATTCACTTTAAATTAATTCTGTAGAACCAGTTCTCAAAACAATTAACCGGCTTACCACACTGTCATCTCAGAAAAACCCTCCTTTAAGCACGTGGACCAACCAAAATCTGAATGTTGCAAGCACACAACAAACAGTGATAACAGCCGTGGGTTGCGCAACCCGCCGGGCGCATTCCTCAGAGAGAGTGGCCCTGCCCGCGCCTGCGTTGCAAAATGAGCCACTCCATAATCGCTGGCGCAAACTGTGGTTTATTTTGTAATTTCAATTAAAATTCAAGAGGATTCGTGTCGTGATACGTTGTTTCCTCATTGGCAGTCTGTCAAATGTGACAGAATTTTTCGTAAGCAGCGGTGAAAACGGTTTCGGCTAACATGTATGTAACGCTGTGTTGTATCTGATTAACGTTTAGGTAATTTTACAGTAAACTGAAGTGAAATTCTTGATTAAATTTAGTCCTTATTGGATAATATGTACATATAGCTTATAATACTAAACATAAATTTACTCGTAAGACTAAATATTTGGACTTAGCACACAATCACATGTACATTAGACAAATTATAAGTTAGACCTCTCTCTCGTTCAAATTTCTAACTACAATTTTGTTTCACAGCGATGGGCCAGGAATCATTCAAATGTCCGGACGACTTCGGCTTTTACCCTCATCATGTGTCCTGCGACAAGTACTGGAAATGTGACAACGGAGTGGCAGAGTTGAAAACATGCGGCAACGGACTTGCCTTCGACGCTACTGACGCCAAATACCTCACCGAGAACTGCGACTACCTCCACAACGTCGAGTGCGGCGAGAGGACACAGCTTGGTGAGCTCCTTGCATTCATCAACTTACATTATATTAAGAGGATCTAAATACGGAATAAGTAGCTGTCAATACCCCTTGGGTGTAAAAGTTATTGTAAAAATCTTGAAAAAATGTAAGACTAATTGGAAGACTACCTACAGAAGTTTCATCCAAAATATCCCGTTTAGGTATATGACGCCGCCTTTTTTATTTCCTGGTAACTACATTTATGGTTATTTTAGGTCAAGGTTGCGATTAACATACTCATGTTTCTCCACTTATTTAAATATACCTTCATATTATACTTCACATGTGTAATCCAACCAGGATGCTGCCAAGGTCGACTTGAGTCCAATACAGATAATATTATACGGTTCGACATTTTGAATACATTTTTTTTAAATAAAATACTAGTTGATGATTATCCTTGAACTTCAATAAGCGATGCCAGTTTTTGTGTCGTTGGATGGTTGGGTATTAGAGTTAAACATCCCACGGTAAGAAAGTCACAAAAAACACCCGTTTTGTATTCACTTTAGTACATAGTAAAAAAAAAGTGGTTCTATAGGAAATAACTAGAGGATTGTTAACTGCGATTTAGATTAAATGAAATCTCATCTTGAAATAAAATGGAAACTTGAGGGCTCTTCTTTATATAATGTAAACTCGGTTACTAAACCTGTATAAACTTTTAGAGCCCCCGATCTCCACTCCCCACTGCCAGAGGCTGTACGGCATCTTCCCCGATGAACAGAAATGCGACGTGTTTTGGAACTGCTGGAACGGAGAGGCTTCCCGCTATCAATGCAGCCCCGGCCTCGCTTACGACAGGGAAGCCCGCGTCTGCATGTGGGCCGACCAGGTCCCTGAGTGCAAGAACGAAGGTAAACGGAACACAATTTCTGATGTTCGGTTTATTAACGGATGGTAGACCTCCTAAATAATATATTGTACTCGCTTTAGTCCTAATGCTGAAAAGCTATGTTTATTAACATGCGAGAGTAATCGAACTTTGTATTTCTCTTCATGTTGTCAACAACTAGGTGTATACCTATACCTAGTTTATGAATAAAATAATCGAATGTGACCAAAAACTATAAAAAATAATAATACGTAATTTAAGGTAGTATGAGTGTACTGCGGAAATGATAATTTAAACTATCATTTTTATTGCAACTCACGTCTATGCAGATTAGCGCCCCCATTGGAAGCTTTGTATTATTCTTGCCCGGCAGTATTGTATGCAATCCAAACCAACGAGTTCTCATTTTTACCCGACTACGCAGAGGTCGCCGGAGGTTTCGCATGCCCCGCCCCTGGTGAGGTGTCCAACGCTGGCTCTTTCAGCCGCCACGCTCACCCCGAGGATTGCCGCAAATACTACATCTGCCTCGAGGGCGTCGCCCGCGAGTATGGGTGTCCCATCGGCACCGTGTTCAAGATCGGCGATGCCGATGGCACCGGCAACTGCGAGGATCCCGAAGATGTTCCCGGGTGGTAAGTTCAAAACATTTTAGGACTCAGCGTGTGCACTCAATAAGGGTTGTCAAACAGTTAATTGTTCCTTGCATAAACTTCCTTCTCTAGATAAATAAATAATAATTTCATATAATTATAGTAAAAAATGCGAGTCAAAGGAGTTTTTGAATGTTTAGTAACCCTTGTTATATTCCGATTGCGTTTTGCTCAAACAAAGGCAGGATACATTTGAGTGTACGCGTTCAGTTGGAAGTATGTTGGTATCTGGTCATGTTCAAGCTAAAGCATAATCGACTGAGCAACTTGAACGCTTTGGTTTCCGACTGGTTGACACTCTGTGGCGTTGATGACTGTCACAGAGATAACACAATATTAACCACAAAACCAATGTCATCCCTGTGACTAACCATTCTTCTGCACTTAAAGTATGATAGATGTGAATAATAAAATGTAGCAACAGAAATTTGAACAACGTTTGCAAGGCAGGTAGGCCGCCCGGCTAAAACTCGCCAGCAAATATGCGGTTCGGAGCCTTGCACGGCTGTTACTCGACATATTTAGGACAGCTTCAGAATTAACATGACTTAAGGTAGCGCTAGGCTCACGTCGTGCTCGGACGACCGTGCTCAATGCCGCCTGGTATGTAACGGCGCGCATGATAATGACCGTTTGTCCCGCGCACCTCGCCTGTAGTCGAGTCGACTTTACATAAGAGATGAATAAATTTTTCATCTTATTGCATTGTAATAAAGTTCAAAAGTGGATACATCTCTTTACAGTCGACTGTACATATTAATGCATCTCAGCATGGCCTATATTTAAATTACTAAACGTAGATATATGTCACCGGTATCAATTATGGTGATGATACATTAAACGCAGTCAATTTAACTGCGTCTGAAGGATAACAGGGCTCAATATAGAAAGTTATATCTGTGTAAAGTAATCGGGGTCCTGGATTGCGTAAGAACGAATCTCCTTAACGTCTTCGTCTGAGAACAATGAGGCCTTTGAAAAGCCAGCTCGGTTTATGGTCCGCCTGCAGCAAAACAACCGCGCGAGATCGACGCGCGATGCGCCAGCTAAAAACCAGTCAAGTCAAGGTCGTAACTAGTTGTTTTTACTCGAAACTTTTTGCAAGCTCCGAACTACATGGCTGGACGAGGAAAACAAGTGTTAGATAACGTTACTTGGAAAAGCGAACGGATACTATTCTTATTGCCGTCTCAAGGCAGTTCACTCGATATCGACAGTTGTGAACAGGAATGTGTTACACAATTCGCTCGGCTACTGCCCGCTTGTACTTGCAACTTGTAGAATTTTAGATGGCCTTTTGTAAATAGCATTTAGATATGAGGTTCGTAGTCGTTTGTTAGCCTAAGCACGGTGAAGCTAGAAGCGGCTAGCAGTAAGACGCGCGTCCATTTTCAGCGAGGACTACTACGGTGACCTGGATCTGAAGGCTATCCGCAAGAGCGAGCTGCTGGCCGGCCTCCAGAGCGACGGCCAGACCCGCCAGACCCAGCCCAAGCCCCTCAAACCCCGCCCCCAAAAGGAGAACTAAACACTCTGACCCACCAATACTTTTAAATAATCACATCCTATATAACCTAGAATTCGCATAGCAAAACGAACTCCTGTAACTATTCCTTTTGGTATGCGCCAAATGTGTTCCAGGTTCAAATTTAAATTTTAAAATTCAAATGTCAAGTGAGTTGTGTACGCCAATTGATTTATATTAATTTCTAGTTGCCAAATACTTTTTTCGTTGTAGCCTTTTTAACAGTTTCAGAAGCCAGTTAGGAAAACATTTTCGTTGAGATCATATCGCGATAGAAATATTTATTTTTATTGTATCTTAGTTATGATAGTCCTGAAAGACCACGATTTTTCAAGCTACCTACAGTATAGCATCTACTATATATAGTTATAAAATTACTAGAATACAAGAAGGTTTGCATTTAAGATCCCGTAGTTCTGTGTACGACTTAGAAGGAAATTCATCTATAAACACTGTGGACTTGTAAATATGTTTTATTTTTGTACTGAATTTCACTGCGACCGAGTGTTGTTGATTGATAGAAACTGTAATACTTAAGTTTTATTTTTAGTGATAAAATAAATAAAATATGAAAATCTGTGTTCAATGTTTACTTGTGTGGTTTAGCGCTGTTGCACTGTTTCCTAGTAGGTAACACTCACGATAGTTACTACTATCACGATCTCTATTCTAATGCACCGACTTTCTACGGACTTACATTAATACCTTCTTACTCTATTTATCTTTATAGTTCTTTTAACTTTCCTGTCTAATGTAGCTGTAAGAATCACTTTCTCCTAACAGCCAGTCTTTCGTGAAATCCTTCCTTGGTTATCCAGGTATGTTTACATTTTACCATTAACAATAACGTACTTATACATGTTTAGCGTAAAGACGATTGCTGTTTTATCCATAATTGTCGGACTTTTTCACAAGAGTTACAAAGATACGCTTTCTAACTAGCCAGCTTCAATGGACTGTGATATTTTTTCCGTAGATTGAGTTATATTCTTTGACGATTTAATCATGCCGGTGTCTTTTTCGATGAAACAATTCCAGAAATGAGCCGCAGTTTTTGTTCAGTTGAGATAAAACTAAAAAATATTATTAGGATGAAACTCATCTTTAATTTGTATTAAACTTTATTAATACAGTCTATTGAAACCATGCGCTGCTTAAGTCAACAGCTTTTAATTTATCATATGTTTGATGTATTATTATGTTTTACAGTGAAGATTACTACGGGGATGTGGACTTGAAGGCGCTGAAGAAGTTGGGATTCTGAATGACAAGGAGCGACTCCAAAGACAGACTGAAATTCAACCTCTTCGACTTAGTGTAACCTGCCTCTTCAGCAATGCGATAGGTTAAGAAACTTTAGGCTGTACGACATGCACAAGCATTTTAATTTCAGATATTGAAAGTGACAGAGTCGTGTGGTTGCTGTTATTTTGCTTTCTCATCTACCTAGAGGTTAGATGCTTACATATAAATATCACAATAAGTATCTTACACTCCAAAAAGGTCAATTGTTAAAAAATTGGGAGTTATCTGTCTGAAGAGGCGCTCGAGGCAGACCGTTACAAAGCTATGTTAAGATTTCATACTCATATAACGTAAATAATTTTTTGACAAACATTTTATCATCGGTTAGATTTATAATTGTTGCCAAAAAATGTAGATTTTCCCAATGCTTCGCTCTCTAGCAGGATGCTAGGGAGCTCTTTATTAGTCATATTTTGGGTTAAGATTAGTTTAGGGTAGGTTTACAAATGAAATTGGTAATGTAAATAAACTTTCTATTTTCTTTAATTGTGTTGAGTTGTTTTTTGCTTTTTGGATGAGTAACTACCTTCCTTAACTTGCACAAAGGCTTTGTTCTATTTTAGTATTACCCCTACGGTTATAGTATTTTCAACATTATGACATTTATGTCAATAAAGTCATACACTGGTCTTTTTTACCCGTCTGCGGCGAAGCCCAAAAGGAGGGTTATGTGTTTGACTTGTATTTATGTCGAACTCAATGTCCGCTAGGAACTACTAATCGGCTAAACCGATTTTAATAAATTAAACTTGGTTAGTTTCGTCTTAACCACTAGACTGTCAAAGGCTATATCTAAATTAATTCAATAATTGGCGAAATAAAAATAAATTAATGATAAGTAACATTACTTTGACGACATTATCCAAACAGCAGTTGGGTTATTATTGTAAGCTTGCTTTCCGTTCGACTTGTTTGACACCGTGAAGCGGTCTGGCTTCTATATGTCGCAGTAATACAGTGGTCACGATGTTTAACCCGGGCCTATATTCTAGGTGGTAACAATCATATCACTATGAAAATACGATAACAAGTCAAAGACGATATGGTTTTTACCAACTAGAATCTCAGTCCTGGATATTCCTTAACAAAACATTGGCCTAGCAATATAAAGAGAACATCAAATATAAGCACCGTTTGTGACCCCGGATATTGATGATTGTTCCAAGATTCGTAACTCGGAGCAAGTGATCGGATGTGACTGCTTTGTAAGGTAAGGCTGACAGGTTGCGTTCTGCGAACGTTTATGTATAAACAATTTGTAAAAGCCGTTGTGAGTTCACCTGGATGAATTTAATCAAAAAATGGATTTTTGCAGGACCCTTATTCTATATGTTATGATATTTTTAGCTTTACGACTATGGTAGCATCACTCGTCAATAAAGGCGGCCGTATCAGGCTCTGCCAATATATTATAAGCTATTTTAACGTTAACAATAATCCTTTTATAGTGCATACCTTGATCCCATAAGGAATCTATACATGCCACATTTTAAATCTCTAGACCCAGCCGTTTGTACCTCTGTGCGTTAATATGTATAGTAAAGCCGGGTCTGCTGCGCCATGTTTTTCGTGTTATCCTGACATGTTCGCCTGCGGGGGTGGCCCTCATATGTTAGATATTAAAAAAACACGATAACATTACACGGAGCCGGCTTCAGTCACTCAGTCAGTCTCTTCTTTTATACATAGATAAACTTGGTTCGACGTTTCAAACAACTCGACTTTTCCATTTGATGGTGGGTTAACATTCAGTAATAAAAAAATAGGTAGTTTAGAAGCAGATCAGGCGAGTAAATACAAAACCCATATTGTTGTTCTTGATCAGCTCAAATTTATTACATCAATACATTATGTACTACAATCAAACAAATGCTAGAGCATATTAAAATGTTAGAACATTTTAATATTTCTAAATCAACGATACAAATCACTACAACTACTGATCTAATTGTTAAATATATGATACAGCATGCACGTCAGGCTCTGCTTTGTCTTAACTAACTACACCGGCACCGATCCTCTATTCTAGGCAGTAACAACAACATCGTATTTGACCTGTTACGGAATCGATTTTCACTCGGCCGCCATTACTGTCAAGTAAATTAAAACGTTGACAATACGATATGACAAATCAAACACGATATGGTTTTACCGCGTAGAATCTCTATTCTGCGCCTCTGCCCAGGGCATCTATTCTACGATTTAAAACAGTATTGATTTTGACGTTTTATGGTATTATCTTTTACTCGGCCGCCATTACTGTCAAGTAAATAAAGGCTATCAAAATGTTGGAAATACGATAACGGGTCAAATGAGATGTTGTTTGCCTTCGTAGAAGGCTCAATCCAATAACTTTATGTTTTTTCACTTATCACGTTCACGTAGTCTTCTTTTCAAGACTTGGTTAATAGACACGGTGAAGAATGTTTGCTCTTGACGTGTTAATGGTTTACGGTATGGTTTTTATAACGTCGGCCATTACTGTCAAGTAAATAAGAGCTTTGATAACGTTGACAATACGATAACACGTCCAAGGCCGCTGAAGAAAAGTTCATACATAAATGTTTGCTTCACGGATTCAGGGACAGGTAAAAATGGTGTTAAACTGCGGAAAAAGTTACTGCTAATATTCTGCAGTTCAAATACAATTCCACTCAGTTTGTCTTAATTACTTCACACGCATGTACGTACGTTTTGTTTCATATGACGACATTAGGTGAACTCACAGAAGTGCTAATGTTAATAAACAAGTCCCTAACTAGTTAAACATCACAAAGAAAAGGTCAGAATCCAAAAATTACTCGTCAGTAAGAAGTGTCGACGTTAACTAAGCGGCCGAGTTGCAGCTGGCGAATCGCGTCTTGGCGCGACATCGCTACGTGGGACGACCAACCTGGAAAAACAGTTCACGCGTCTCATTCTCAGAAAAAAAGGAATTCATATCATAAAGCCGCATTTGGTTATGTCAACCTTAGGACTTAAAAATAATTTTAGGAGCTTGAACGTAGAAAAAGTACTGCTCCTTACACTGTCTTGGCATTATGTCTTATTACAAACAATAAAAAACAGCACAAAACACTCCGTTTAGATGGAAATGTGATATATGAGATAGAAGTTAATTAAGTTTTAATTAATCTATGAGACATGAAAGCATTGCTACTTTGCTACTAGCCTTATACTCGTACGGAGTCGAACAAAATATCTGCTGGCGGCAGTCACAAACTACGACATTTAACAGTCTTGCTTACTGTCGTCATAATTGAGATATTAATCTCCCTCTAAGTGCCCTCTGGCTCTAAAGGCGTCCTCGCCCGCTCTTCTCGTGTCTACGTAGTGAGCTATGACATCACTTTCCTTGACATTATTGCAAGCATTTATTTATAGGTATTGGTTATCGCTTCGGTAATATCGCATATCCCTTGAAAATAAGCAATGATGGATATCTTAACGACGATTACAGTACGATTTAATTGGACTCTGACACTCGGCAATTGTCGTCATTCACCGGGAGAGATCGGAAGTGTAAATGACACCAGACACATTGCAGCATATTCATAATATCAAAGTGTGCACTTAACAGTCTAAAACAGTAATGTAGATCACCTGCCACATACATATTTTTTTACGGTAGGCCTATGAATGACTCAGAAGTGGCTGGATTTATGGAGTACCTATACGTAGTGTACTATTAGTGTGCCATGGCAAAAGGTAACCGCCCTATTTCTGTTTACGTCCGTCCACTTATTAAATTCCGCTTTGAATTCGATTTTGAATCGAAACAGCGCGAGACAATTATTCAATATTTATTGCTTTTCACTTCTCATGCTCTTAAAATGCTACTTAAATCTCTACGAATCGGGACTAAAGCTCCTTATTAATCTCTAGGGATTAAAGTTTTTTTTTCCTTAGGAAACCCCTAAACAACCAATCACGGTGTTTGTGAATGGAGGATTATCGCCATTTTCAATGATTGTGTATGGACCATATTTTTGGGTGTCGAAATAACCTCAAAATGACAACTGTGCAAATATATAAAAAAAAGGATTTAATTTCGTGAAACATGATTTATTATTACGAATAAGAATCTATTTAATCATATTAAGGCCGAACTCTTTTATTATGCGTGGTCCAATAAAATTGTTAGTTTTAATTGTTAGAAACTTTTTTATAATAAATGTTGTAATTTTGTTTAGAACGTCGTTTTTTTCCTCGCATTCAAATTGAAAAGTAGAGTGTTTTACGCGAGACTAAACAACCATAATGACACTAAAACTACAGCCACCCTCGTTCGCAAGCTCGCTCGCGTGGCTAAACATCTCGTGTCATTATGGCTTGTTTTAGTCCCTAGTTGAACAATCTACTATTTTTTTCAGAGTTTATAGTTAGGTATAATTATACCAAATTTTACGCTTGTTTGTTTTACCGTTTTTAAGATCCAACAAAAACGAGGTGCTCTTGCAATTTTCCCATTGTAAGTCTACGGGAACAGATTTTCGGTGATTATTCCTCCGATGGCTACATTTGATCCTGATATCTCTAGTTTGGGAGGAGTATGTGGACAAACGAAAATCCGAATCGGGTAAGAATGGAGCTTCGCTCCAATAAAAATGCGTTGGAAAGGAACGTTCGACTGGTAGTCGCGTCGTGAGACATTAATATTCATGAAAATGTTTTGAGAATTCCAAAAGTTTTTATTTTTGCTGAGTGGATAGATAAAGGAGGTAATGAGGTTTTTTAAAAAACAAATAAAAGTTAAACTAGTTACTAATGTTTAAAAAAATGTTCTGAATGCACAGTGCATTATTAAAAATAAAACGAGTACTTTATTGTATGATTAAAAAGTAGGATCGTTATTTCCGTAGTTTCACATAATTAGACATATTGTCACTCTAAAAGTTTACAACATGACTTTAAGATAGTTTTAATAAGGATTTATAAGCATTATAAACTTTAATTCTTTATACATTACGTAACAAGCAAGTTTACTTAAATAACCTTAGCACCGCTGTAAAACATTATTTTGTTTTTTATAAATGCCTCATATCACCTCTTATTTCGGAATGAGGGTGATTTTTTGAAATATAATTTCTTTGGCTCCCTCCTCTTCCCAAGGAATCTTCGATCCAAAAGTCTCTGGGTGCTTGCAGCGGGCGAGCGCTGTCGGTCAGTGACTGCAGAGTTATACGAGTATATACCTATACGAGTACAGAACTACATATTTAAATGACAAATGCTGTAAATGCAGCGTACCTAGGTTTTACTTTGATTTCTAATATTAAACATTCTCTATCAGTCTACAGTCCTAACTTTCTTGGCACATTTCATTTCTGGTTAGTTTACATTGGGTCTAAAAATGTTTAGATAATAGTTTAAATAAAAATCATTTTCAATAAAACACGTTTTATAATAAACAGGGTAAATAATAATATTGTGCTTAGGATAGTAATAACTTGATGAATTGGTTATTAAAATTCTCTAACCCTTTACTTGAAAAGCAAGTGAAACTTGTGTTAACGTTTACAATGAACATAATCGATACATTATTCTGACTAATGATTTATTGAACCGTAACCTGTAATGTTCTTGTTACGCTTTCTCTGTAACATAAGTACGGTTTATTTGTAGCACTATGATTTTCTAAAACTTTCTCACAAGGCTCCTACATTTGTGACATTGCAATAACTCACTGCTTGCGATTGTCTTGCTAGTGTCCCGGTCGGAAGATCGTTCAAAGAATTTTCTAACGTAAACGGAAAACAATGTATTTTTGACAAATCGATTAATTGTATTAGTCTTATAGCCTTCGATGGGCATGCTCATATTTTAAACAATGAAAAAACGTTCTCAGAATTCGTACAAATAGCCCTGTAAATGAGTGCTTAAAAGGAGGGTGTGGATAAAAAAGTTGAAAGCAGAAAGTTTAACTTCTGAACTTGAAAAAAAGGTCCCGATTTTTGTTTTTTTGTTAGCATCTTGACAACGATGCATCATGGGGAATTGGGTTGAAAGCATTATTATAGGTAATACAATTTTCTACAACTTTGATTCTTTACATTTTTTACCTATCTTCAATCGTTGTCTAGATATGAGCTCCGAAAACGGTCAACGTTCAAAGATGTATTTTTGACCTCACCTTTTTTGTATACATTTTTCTCTTTTTGCACAATTTTTCGCTTTTCTTGCCAGGACTAAAAAGTATTTGATGATGTGCTAATTGCAAGTCAACCTGTCAAGTAGTTATCTACAGGAAAATTCGTTTTCAACCAGGTAATGATCTATAAGTACGTAGCTTTCTTCCGTAAAATGTGTGAAGCCCTAATGACACAGATTAAAATAAGTACAAGTCTACTGTTTAGTTTATAGTAATATTGAAATTAAAAATATAGCAACACTACGAGTAGATATCAAGTAACTTTACTTTGGCTGTTGAAGACCGAGCTCCTTAACAGCATTGTGTTGTCGTGAGGCCCGGGGTTGGCTGCTGCGACCGGTGATGGCGCCGGGCGGCCGGTGGGAGCGGAGCAGTTCACCTTGTCCGGGTAATCGCAGATGGCCAGGTCCTGGGAGAAATTAAAGTCTGAAGTTATGTAGGCACCTTAAAGTGGTCCTGATTCCTGAAGTTATTGTAATACCCTGTCAAATGTTTTTTTCGGAAAGGAGGGAACTATTCCGAAATTATTATTAAAAACTTTTCCAATATTTGAAGCTCTCTTATGATCGCTGTTTCCTTCAAGCCAATATATAAATAGAGGTATTAAGTATCGTAGTCTGATACCATAGGAATTTGAACCTTGACTAGGACACTTGACAAAAAACTTGCTACTAGAATAAATTGTCTAGAGCAAGCTTGACAGACTAATTAAAGAATGTTTCGATAAATTAAGAACAATACTCAAGTAAAGCACATCTTCAGCGGTATTCTGCACTTTAGAGTGTAAAAAGGATAATTGAAACTTATTTCATTATTGGAGCCGAGGTCTATCGAAAGGAAAATAATCTTCATTTCACAAAACATAAAGAGGAAGCGTAGTAGTGATTAGCCGTACCTCGTTGAAGGAGAGGTCGGCGGGGCAGAGGAAGCGCACCGGCTGACGTCCGACGCACACGAAGAACTCCGTGCAGCTCTGCGGGCTCCGGAACGCCTCGAAGTCACGCGCGCAGCGTGGTTCCGGCTGGTCTGCAGCCTCTTTAACGTAAATGGTTTAACGTGACTTTGAGGATAAACATGCAAATTTAAGATGTTTACTCGTATCAAAGAATTTTTAATTTTAAAAGGTTAAGGAGTCTATCATAATTCATAAACCTCTAATTTCAACAAAGACAACTTATATGTATTTTTTAAGTAGTAATAAAACAGTTTACCTTGAAAAAGCTCAGGTATCCGCCATCATTGGTTATGTTCTACAGGTAATTTGTTAACAATCAAGTTTTTGACCTCGGGGTGCTACCGCGTATTCTGGCATATCCATAAAACAACGAAATATTAGGCGCAACTTTTGGTATCACAGCAAAGTAGCTTTATAAAGAAATTATCAATCAAAATGCGTACCGGTTTAAGACTTGAGTTATTTCTAATACTTGATTACTGACATAAAACACCTCAAACTACGGGCAGTTATACTAAAAAGGTTAAAAAATAGTTCAACTTTCCATTGAATTGATGAACACCATACTCAACATGAATTCAACGCGGTCAGTCAACGGTTTTCCATAAGGGAACCAGTTTAAGAATAATTTTTCAAATATAGTTTGGTTACCAAAAAGTTATATAGCTTTATGAAGGTCTGGCTGGTTCCCCTGGTTATCCAATGAAATAAACGGAATCACCGCGTGGACCTCGTACCTAACCTGATGATAGTAGGATATTTATCAAATCCCACCCATAATATACGAGCAGTATTTACTGAGTGGTAGATCTTTGGGATGAGAGCCTCGAGCAATGGTTGGTGGTAACTAATTAAAACTTATTTTTTGTACTTGTCTGTTCAAAAAGCTTGCAACGTTACTCGTTACAATTGTAACGGCTGGCTCGTGCAACTATTTATCGTATGAAAATAGGCGCTATCAGTCCTAACTACCCGTAGTTTCAAGTGACGAATCTGGGTAACTTTTAGGAATATATAAACAATTTATGTAAAGAAGTGTTTATGGATGTGTCCTTGTACTAGAACATATCCAAAAATGACGGATAACCCACCTTTTACGAGATAAATTGGCGTTTAATCAAATTCTGCAAAAATCTCAACATGTTTATGTTTTTAGACTGGTAGAGTAAACCTTAAGTAAGTACTGTGTAAATAACTAGGGTATTTTTTTAATAAATAAAGCATATCTCGAACCTTACGAAGTAACAAACATTCGTTTTGTAAACAGTGGGGCTATGGTTTGTTATACATTCCTTTATCGAGACTTAGTAGAGCTTACTATAATTAGGCAGCTGGCGAGCAAATAAGTAATAGAAATAATTTGATCACAAGAAACATTAAGGAACGCGTCTGCAGCCATTGAAGCGCTGCATTGTCAATTTGCAGTGCTTCAAATTCGTCAAAAGGGGATAGGTAATAAATCTGTTGCTCATGCCTGCCTCTGAGGGTGATTGTTCAGAATCAATTTGAAAACAAAGAAAATTTGAAGAGGCATCCATTCATCCACGATAAGTACATTTGATGCAAGTGGGGAATGTATGTCATTTTACACGTTAGAGAGGTGGCAAGCAAAATTTCTATATGATCAACACACGTGGCAGACGATATTAATAGCGATAATTATACCCTAAGAAACATACCTCGTCTGCCACTATAGTAGCGCTGCGTTGTCAATTGATAGCGTTTTAAAAATGTTAAAAAAATGTTTACTATATTATGCGCACATGTCTGCCTCTGGGGCTGACGATCACAGTCATCCTGTAAACACAAAAAATCGAAGAGGCAGAGATCCAGGTCTCCGACTGAGTTTTAGTTATTTAAATTTATTTTTATGATTTAAATAACTGTCTATGCAGTGCACATTTGGCAGACTTGAATTGTTCAATTAAAAACAATGAGAAGGACTACGGAAAAACCGTCTGCCAACATGTTAATATATTAGGTGAACTACATAATTTTACATTTTACTTTAGGAGTCAAAAATAGATTATATGTTATTTACCGTTTTTTTTTCTGTCGCTGCAATCGACTCTCTCTGGGTAATCGCAGAACCCGTCGTTGGAGAAGAACAGTCCACTCGGACACTCCTGCTCGAACGCCCAGCCGTCCCAGCAGTTCAAGAACTTATTACACAACTTCGGTGAAGGAATCTGAGCTCTCTTTCCCGTGCATAACTTATTCATTTCAATGATAGGGTCCCGTGCTGGTAAAAGGATCAGTTTGTTTTGCATGAGCGGGTCTGTTGAAATTTGATGGATTACTTCATCCGAAACTGGGATCATGTAGGTCATCGGACGATCACCGAAGGTCGAAATTGGCTGTAAAGTCAAAATTTGTAATTATTTTTAGACTAAGACTTACAAGTTAACATTCTCTGGTTGGGGCATTCATTATCGATTGATCTCTATATTTAACGTTTAGCTTATTGTATTATTATTTTTATTATCTTAAAAATAAAAAAACTTACGCGAAGATAATTGTAGAGCGGCTGAAAGAATGATCCAAAGAAAGGCATTTTCCCGATTTGCTCCGGGAAGTCGTGAAGAGGGTTATTGTGCGTCTGCACGAGGTTGCCTTGCTCATCGTAAACTATAACACCAATCGGCCAACACAAATACACAAGGTAAAAGTATAAATTATTCACAATTTAAAACGTCATCGACGTCGGACATCACAGTACAGAATAAAAAAAACAGTAAAATAAAATGAATAAACTATATTAGTTTCCTTTTTTAACATAATTAGGAATCTACTATTATTTGGAATCTATACGGGCAAGCAAGTAAGTAACACCACTATATATAGGTATAGTTAGGTATACCATTTTCGGTTAATTTAAAATGCTAACTTATCTACATCAACCGCTCAGAAAAACTAGTGACACCTACTGACAGACACGTCCTCCACCTTGGATTCAAACCCCAAAGTCTCACCATGAGGGTTTAGGGCTATGATATTCATATAAGTATAGTAACCAAAGCTGGTAGGTAACAACCGCAAGTGCTACTTATTGTGATTCAATTAACATTTTGTTTCGTGATACTAACGGTTTGTTTCTAATATAAGGCTTGTGTGGTATCAAGACGCTCATCAACAAAGACCACTATCTTATGTGATGAGCTGTTGATATGCTTAATAAATAAATAACCCATTTATTTTCACTTTATCTTTACTTTCGGGCAGTAGGAAGTGCAAAGGGCTTGCATCGAGCATGCCAGCCCTTTTATAGAAACTTTTATTACTAATCATTAAACTGCAATCCATACTTGCAATGGTTAAAATAAATAAATAATAATATCAGGTGACAATCTTACACACATTGCCTAGTCCCAAACTAAGCTCTAAATAAATACTCAAAATTTTCCCAGTAACTAGTGGTTTTTCCCATCTATCCCTACTGGGGCCTAAAGGGTAGGTACAAATCGGAATAGACCGGAAAGCGGGGTTTGTCATCGACTAAGTTGTCAGTTCCCAGTTTCAACAAAAATCATTTCGTTTAAACATGCTACAGTACCAATGCTTGTCAAAATAACAACATATATTATCCTCTAAATAAAAATGTTTTATTGTAAATCTAAATGAATAAACATAAATATCCATTCTAGTATAGCAAGAATAAAGGTTAACATATGAATCATCAAACACAGTCTCGGGAAAGAATGCACTGTAACTCATTCGAACACAACTCGAGGATACGTAGAAACATAACACGCATCTACTATATCAAGTAGATTCAGAAGGACGTATGGCTACTGCGATCGTAATGGAGTTAAGTCCTATTGGTTTAATGTAACATAGATCCTCGGATCGTTTAAGAAGGATTACAAAGCCATAAATAGTCTGAGTGGGCTGACATTATAGGTGAATGGCCGGTCAGTGCAAGTTAACTTAGTAATATTCAAAACTATTACTTGTGGAAGGCGTAGGTGTTGTTATTGTAGGTACAATCAATGGTAAATACATATGTGGATAGTTCCATTTTGCAAAAAATATTTTATACGTTATCTGAACTAATTAACAGTCGCCAGGAAGCTCGGCTGCGGCTCAGACTCAAAACAAACCCAACGCCTCACTTCTTTTTCAACTATACACAGCAGAGCATAACACACTTTGAGTAACTGATCATGAAAGGTATCATCAAGTGCTTACAAACAGTAAAAGACAAAATATGTACATAAATACATACACGCCTCCCAGAGTGGGGGTATGAAGAACTACAGCATTACCAACAACTCTAAAACTTGTTGATAATTCTGTAACCTCATTTTGAAAAACAGGCTAATATGCAACCACCAGTCCACCAGATCAGTGTATACAAATAATTCACGGCTACTTATCGAACATCACTATTTAATTTGTAAAAAGCAAATCGTGTTTCACCTGTTATGGTCTTGTCAAAGTTTTGATAGCCCTTGTTTATTTGACAGTAATGGCGGTCGAAATAAATAAGAGCTATCGAAACGTTCACAATACGATAACGTCGATAACAGATCAAACACGATATGGTATTTATCGTGTTAAATGAAAGCCCTGGGGGGTTATTATGCGATAGCTATGCAGTTCATTTTACGGTAAGCTTAAAGGACAGAGCTATGGCAGTTATATAGCTCTGTCTTTTTCTCTCAGCGTAAACTGAACTGCATAGCTATCTCATAATAACCCCCCTGTACTTACTTGAAGTTGCTGTCAATTCAGTAAAATTTTGCTGTTTTAGGAATATTGACAGTTACCGTTTCTTTCGTTAAGCTGCAAAGCAGTCAAGCTTCATGTTTTTTTCGGTTAATCTGTGGGTTTTCTCAATTCTCAACTATTTCAAAACTTAGTGGTATTATTGAAAGTAATTTGTAACCCTAGCCTAGCTCGTTAACGTTTGAGGTGACAAGCTACTGCGACTAATAATCGTTTGAAATTTATTGGATTTCGTTGATACTGAACATTCTTAAGGATCGCTTTGTTGTCTACTTGTCTGTTTATCAATCTTTCAAGACCCTATTTTTCATGACCGCCTGGAACTTATCAAATTGGAATTAATATCAAATACCCAAATATGCAATCCCTACAAAACGACTAGGTAACTGTTGAGTTTCTTGCGGCGTTTCTTCTCAGCTGTGGTCTCTTGCGAAGCGCTGGTAGATTTTTGACGTGTAAAAGTTCCCGTGCGGCCTACTTACTGAATAAACATCTTTTATCTTTTTTTGTCTTATTTTACCTAGGGAGCTGTGTTAAAATTAAACTTCTCCGTTAACACAATTAAAAGATTAGTTGTTTATGCCGCATGGTTTGACACTCACAAGGGAATCAAAGGGCATCTTTCGTTGACCTAGAATTATGAAATTCGGCAAGTAGAAATGTCAGTACAAGTAAAGGGAAAATTCCGAAAACCGTTATTTTATATTTACATCACAAAAATGAATAATTGTTGAATAATTTACCTGAAATACCTGATTTATAAAACAAGAAAAATCTTCGCGACTCTCTTGTAATGAACGAACTATTTTTTTTCCCTTAGGGCGCGAGTCCGACTCGCACTTGGCCGTATTTTAAGGTGTCGTGTCTCGATAGTGCCCATATTAAAATGAGGATGGTGATTTATTTTATGATTCAAAATTTTAGCTTATGTTTGGTAACTTCCGATACAAAATAACTTTGCAAATTACACCAAACTTAAGGTTTTATTCAATACAATGTTTTACGACCATGACCGAACCGGCAGCAGCACTCTAACTTGGATTTAAATAAAGGCTTCTACTTATCTATATACCTTTTATCATATTCAAGAAAGGTGGATATCAAATCATTTATAAAGTAATGATTTTTAAAGTAGAATGTTTTCGGTCACTAAATTGTAACTAATATCTAAAGCATTATAAAATATTTTTATATTTTATCTTAATATTAATATTCAGTCTTAACTATTTTTTTATTTTAAAGTATTTTTGATACTCTTTTCAACCATAATAGTGGCCAAAAAAAGTACAATGGCCTCTAACGGTACTTCTACCCTATACAAAACTGTTTTGGTTATGACAAATGAGAAATAATTCGCAGGCAATTCAAAGAGTTAGTACGACCTTACCTATGATATTTGTCATTTATTTATTTATTCCTTATTTTACAATGTCTGCATACCTATTGTTATAGTTTTGACAACTTTACGATATCTTTTATGAATGTGGCGTAAGTAAGTAATTAAAACAATTGGTGTACCAATAGTGTACAACATATATGCCCCTGGTTATTTTTTTAAATTGAACGGTAAAGTTTTTATAATTGTGATATACCGTTTAAAATTAAAACAAGCTACAATTGTATACTGGTATGGGAACAAAAACAAAAACTTATTCCGGTTCTATCAGAGTTTTTTTCGGCGTTACAGGACTAAACTGACTCGCATCCTAGGCCAGTCTTCATCACATCTAATGCCTAATGATAAAAATACTCACAAATAAAAAATGGTAAAACTATAAAATTAAAATAATAAAGTTGAAGTTTAAATTATAAAATAGGTTTACCAAATAATATTGTTTCACGTTTAAATTTAAATGTATGTTATGAAAAACCTTACTTTAATTAACTATTTATTATATGTAGGTACCTCTAATCTCTCCAAGGCTGACCACGGGGGAGCTCATATTCAGCTTAGCTGTGCTCACGCCCTTTTCATTACCGCAATCTATGCAACCTTTCTATGGAAAATGTCTAAATGAAATGAAATAAATAAATTTGATTTAATAATGATTTGATTTAAAATTGATAACTTGCAACATATTTTAATTTGTTAAATGGCTAATATATGTTAAAATAATTAATGTAACATTAATACATTAATGCCTAACAATTGTAACATGAGTAAAAAGAACTTTAGGTAGCAAAGTTATCTATGCTTCTACTCAATTTAAAAATCAAGATAATGGGATAAAAACATAAACGATGTTTATTCAGTCAGTTGGCTGCACGGGCACTTTTACACGACAAAAAGTAGGTGTTATAGTCTGTTTTGAAAGTTTATAATTAATCGCTTTTTCTTATTTGTCCTAACTTAAACCGTCCTTTAAAAACTCTGGTACTTATTAAGCCAGCAATACCCATTACAACTTTGGTAAATAAGTTTTTCTTCGCGTCAAACACAAGATTCAGTTTACAGATTGAACAATTCATAACAACATCCAAATACAATATTAACTCGAATAAGGTGTTTGCTCTTACTTCGACCTACGTTGTCGTTTTGTGCTTAAAATCTAATTTATAACATTTAATGGACAAAAATAAACTCGAATAAAATATAAAAAATATGTATCTTGAAATGACTTTTTGAAGTGTTAAATTCTGAAATAGAAAGTATGGTAATAAGCAAAATGGTTTCTAGTCATGGGAATATATTGAATATATTATTCTGTCACTGAGGACTCATACCGGCTTATGATGATAATGATGATTCAATTATATCGCAGCTGCTCAGTATAAAATGCCGTGTTATATCTATTAGATTTTACATAATTTATTAGCTGAACGAAAATTTGCATTAAGAGTTTGTCATTTGAATATTAATAATTAAGAGTCCAGTATTCTGTGTGCATACATACATTGCTTAAACGTTCATTTTAGATTGCACAATTTATAAGCAAAGTTAGTAACGATATAAATATGTCAATCTATTGGAGCTGTACAAAGATCGTCGATGACGACCACAAATGAATACTCACATAGCAGGCGTTTGTGCCGGTTCTGATTCGTTGTCTGCAACAAAGGATCCCCGCAGGTTAGGTGCGCAGCGACGGTCAGGAGCACGGCGGTCCTCAGCATGGTGCGCGGGGGGAGGCGGCGCTGCAGGCCGCTGGCGGCAGAATGTCAGGGGCAGGTTCATTCCCTAGCTTTTATACCGACGGAGATCACAAACAAGTACCTTTATAAGTACGTACGTGGGCTCCAATTTAAGCCAGGACGTCGAGGAAAGTATTTAAGGATACGACTTCACGACTGGTATTTTTATGATATTTTACGTTTTATACGTTTATTAGTTAGGTGGGTAGAGTGTTCCTATTTATGCTATTTCCAGTATTTACTCTTTACATGTACTAGAATAGGCATCAATAACATTATAGTTCCGCCATTATAATGTTTAAAACGTTGTAGTGTTCATGTAAATCACATTCCGTTTCTCTCTTGTTTGTTTTTTTTACGACGGGCTTAACCTAGTTGGAAGTGAGCCTTCCTAAACCCATTGAGATAATTGATTATGCCGATGCTAAAGGATATGGTTTGTATATTAGAATTCAGATGATAAAATAAGTGTAGATCTGTTGTATTCAAAGTCACGAGTCAAGATGGTCAAAAAAGTAGATGTAGATCATAGTCTACGAAGGGTTCGATTCCTGGTTTAGAAACATACTTAATGAACGCGAATATTTGTTCCTTAGTCTTGGATGTGTTTTATATATTGAATAATATTTATTCCGCTACTAACTTTTGCGCGCAACTCCGTCCGCGTAGAAGTCGTTTATCGCTATTAGGTACATACATTATATAGTTCCCATAGGAACTGTTCAATTTTCCGAGGATAAAGTAGTCTTTGTTCTATTCTATACTATAAGCTATCTATGTGCTAAATTTAATTGAAATCTGTTCAGCCGTTTCGGCGTGATGCAGTAACAAATATCCAACCTTTCGCATTTATAATATTACTAGATGAAAACCCGGCTTTGCTCAGTAAAATGTAGGCTCATATTAAAATCACAGCTAACCTTTGTATCGATATTTCACCAGTAGATATTTCTCCTAAATTGTTTACCTAAATAACTATGATGTGTGACATTAGACCTTAGAGGTCACAATGGAGAGCGGAATACGAACCTGTGACACCTGTGACACGTGATGACGGGACACCAACGCCAAATTAATGGCATTGACATGTTTACTTCGCAACGCCATCATATAGAAAGTTATTCATTTTTATATTGAAAATACTCGATAATCCGAATTTTCCGCCTATAAGTTGTCGACTCGGATCGGCAAAAATTTTTTACGCTCTTCAATTTGATGTGCATATCGTTCGAGTCTATCGTAGATCGGTACGAAATTATTGTAATATATATATATAATATTTATGTACTACAAGCATCGAAATATAATAAGTATGGAAGAGTAACACCGAACAAACTTGACGTTGAAATACGTCCCATTTCCTCTACGCTTGAAACGTTTGAGTAGACGCCATTAGTGTAGAGGTTGTATATATTTTCACGCATAAGAAAACTTTCATTAATTAAACTGCTATGACAAGAGATTTGATTGGTCTATATTTTTTCTCGTTATGGCTACTCAAACACGCTATAAAATGACACATCTGACATTTTGCTGAACTTTGAAGGTTTAATGCAGAAGTGATCCGTAATTTAAATAAGTTAAGGTGTATACTTTATTTATACAGCAATAAATAATGTTTTAGTAAATATTTATTCTTAAAAATATATTATTTAGTAGGCATTAAATAACGATATTATGTACGGATATAATAAAATAGAACATTATTATATAGGTAAATCAAGATTTTTAAAATGAGGCATGGCGGTATTTGATTGTACCTAATTTAAATAAAACAAGTTGCATATATTACCTACTAAGGGTTGTCGCAGACATAACCGCTCGGCAACGGATCGGCATCGCATCGCCTCAGGCGAGGCGATGCCGTTACGGTGCTGATTAGTCTGCGTTGCAGTAGGGAGTTACTGTACGGTACTGTGCAATTTGGAACCGCTGAGCATTTCAAAAAATGTCACCCAGTTTTTGAAACTAAAAAGTCAGTTTCTTCAAAATGGATACTGCATATCCTACAATGTTTGCTGGGAAGCCACGTTTCATCGCGTTTTTCTAAACGAACTGCAGCTATCCAAGCAAAACGTTTTTCTTAATTTCTAGAAAAACTAAAAAAAAACATTAATCTTTAACATTATAATTATTTCAGAACTTATATTGCATAACATCGGCCATGTCCATTTTGTAAGGAAATTATTTAATTGTAATTACTTACTAATGGAATGAAATTAATCCTTTTTAGGGTCCGTGCGACTCCTACCCCAATTTACGATGCACGTCGGCATCGTTGTTGCTATAGTTTATCTTATTGATCAGTTATTTATAATTATTTTACAAAACTATAATGACAACCATTTGACACAATAACTCAAAGCCTACTGGAAGCCGGTTGAGCACCAAGTATTAGCTCCACCCATTTCAGCACTAAGTATGTGGAACACTTTTTGAGTGACAGTTATCCTTCTATACTTATTATATTTCGATGACTACAAGCCACTAACAATGCAAGCCTTAAGCTTACTTTGGGACCACGTCATTATATGTGAGAGTCCTTTGATATTTGTTTGATCATTTATTTATCTATTATTTTAATGCAGACTAAGCTTTTTCCTGGCTGCATAGTAAGTAGTGGTTTATCACTTTTCTCTCAGAACCTATGAGCAAAATTTTATTCATATCCATCAGCCACGTTTAGGAATGATTAATATGCATCGTCTTTAACATTATTCAATACTTTTATTCGTCTTTAACATTATTTAATTCATAATATTAATGAGATAAGAAGGATTGGACAGTATCCTTACACTATAAATGTCATCATCATAAAGCAAGCTAATCACTAAAGAGTTGCAACTGCAATTCTTGCAAGATAAATTGTAACGATGACGTGGTCTGCCAGTTGCTGTATCTATTTATACACAAAGCTCGCTAGTGGATAAATACTGCGATTAAATATACGACACCACGTACTTTATCATAAAGTACATCTTAATGCAAAGGTTATACGAAAATGGAATATCTTTATCCAAGCTACATTCAAACGCAGAGTCTGGTTCATGCCGGTTCATGATCATCATCCTATGTTGATATGTATACATATATGTATAATATAAAACCACGCGTTTAGCGGTAGTCCTTAATGAAAATTAAAAGTTGTCCCAAGATTGGGCTTCGAAGAAGGCAAATATTTGTGGGATGAGCACCTACATCTGTTTCTAAGTTTTAAAAGGTTTTCAATTACTGGGTATTAATACTATTGACTAGTACCCTTTGTACAAGCCAAGAACGATGCCTAAAACTAGGTTAATACATACATTTAATCAAACAAGACCAATCAATAAAATTACAATGTTGGTGGATCAACGTTGAGTCTGGAACTTCAACCACCTTTATAACCATCAAATCAGCTGTTAGAGATCATGGCGCTGGCATTGATCTTTCATCAGATTTATGCGTACGTACCTAGCTCTGTGCCGTAGTTAGCAAATTTTCATAATGGGAATGACGTACAAGCCTCTGACTACCGAGCAACGCAGTTAAATTAAAAGTTGGACACGTATTGTATAATTAATTATAGATATCAATATTAAAATAATAGTAATACTTGTGAGTATGTCCTCGCGCAGGTACTTAAGAAAGATATCCGTCATGTATCTCGAAGTGAAGCCAAGTACAAGCCAGTACGATAAGTATCTTGATGGAGGGCCAGGGCGTATCATTATTCACGTCAACCTCAGACATTCTGTTCTTTTTTTGTCATTTGTAGCTCAATGCTGTTGCTATCTAGGATTACTAGGCACTTGCTCGGCTATGTGTTTATTTATGTCTTGGAATATGGAATATCTTCGTGGTTGCGGTGGGAGTAGAGTTTCATATAGACACTTATATTGTTAACCACCTAATCTCAATCCCTTACCTCTATTTGCCTCTTTGCGTACCTGTGACATCGTTTTATCTTTATTTATCGTATCGGGAGAAAATTTCAAGTGATAACACTGATAATACCACCGCTTAAGGATAAATTTAACTACTAAGAACTTACCTACTAAGTAACTTTAGTACTATAGTCCTCACTATGGGTAAGTTAGTTTTCGTGCCGTCATATATCACCGGCCTATCACTGCCACAAGTTAATTATTTAATAATAATAACTCTGAATCAGTAAATCAACTTACAACTGATTAATCTGGTCACAATAAATTTGCAGGTATGTTCATATGACGCGCTCATCATGGTTCATGCATAGTACTCACTGAAATGCAACGTCACTGACAACTTAAAATGAACTTTGTAACGGGCACGTCCAGTTTACAATCACATTTTTGCAGTTGGTGCATGATGTGGGCGAATAGTGGGCGCTAGTTCCACGTCTCCTAACAAACCATTTCAGCGCCAGAGTCCCTCATTTACATACTAAATGTACTCGATAGCGAGATCTTGGATATTTAATGTATTTCGTTCTGTTTTCTTAATTACCCGTACATGCCCATCGATGGGCCTTCGTTAGAGGCTGATTGCATTAACGTAACTTGTAGAAAATACGAATGCTAAAATAAAATTAATTGAGTATGTACTCTAAATAGAATAATTAATCTGAATATAAGGAAATTTGAAGTAATTATTTCTATTACATTATAAAGTCATTTAAATATGAATGTCGCAAGGGGGCCACTGAGTTAATTTAATCCGAGATATTTACCCATATTTACCTAGTTCAAAGGACAGCCACCGCGGCAACCAACGACGTCGTCACTGGAAGTTGGCTTCACGAAATAACCATTGGCATTTATATCATGGCACTAAGCTGTGTGGCGATCTTTTATTTGCAGCTTTTAACGAATGCAACCCACCCACATTAGCTCTTCGCAGCACTTCTTTCTCAAAAACTATAAATAATGATAACTGATTTTATTTTTCCCATAAAATATAAACAGTTATCTAATCGTCAGAATATTTCAGATTTTTTGATAACAAATAATTTAAAAAAACAGTTTTGAAATATGTTGAAGCCCTTTCATATGACACCCCATTCGCTATAATCAAACCACTTCCATTTTTCAGCCGCCCATTCTAGATTTCAATTATTTATAAAAATAATTTTATATTATTTTGATCCTATAAACAGATGCGGGCAAGCAAGTTGTACAACTATGCCAAATTTCCAGATGATAGCATTTGTAATTGCTGAGAAAACCTGCTGTGACATACAGACAGACAACAAAGTCTCCAGGTTCCTTTTATACCATTTTTGCACGAAACCCTAAAAATAAACTTGTTTTAATTATTACTGTGTGTATCCTTAAATTGGTACGTAATTGACTTCTAGGACATCCTAAAACATTGGGACTGTACATATTTATAAAAATTAAAATCACAACATAAAATACATGTTTACATAATTTTGGGCGTCATTCAGCTTTTTTATTACACTGGTCTCCAGTTAACGTCAGGGTCAAAAATTATACCACCTTTTAATAATATTATAAGTTCTTGAACTGTCGCTGTAAACCCAACTTGATCTTGAAATTTCGAGCCCATGACCCAATAAATTTCAAAATAATATTTTTTAAAAGCTATTCCAGAAACTGCCACGTTGGCATCTATTGAATAAATTTTATTACATTTAAATTACTGGATCATTAAAAATTTGGTTAATTACGTCACCAAGTGTGATTTTTTGTAATTATGTTATCCATGAAATGTTTCTTATTTTCTCTTCCCGCCCTTTGTAATACATGAAAATCCAGCTAGGAATTAAAAGGAATTAACTAACCTGTATACTCCATTAAACTATTATTAGCTCTGTTAAATTAATTACATATCTATCTAATTTTAAAACTTTAAAACTGTGTTTTTTAAAAGATCTATACAGGCAAAACCTGCAGAGGTTGATATGACGGATGTTAAACATTTTTACATAAAATTAAATAATAAAATGATTAAAAAACACGACAGCCGTTTAAAAAATGGAATTATGTTTTAGTTTTCGAATAGGACGGAAAAGTTTTTGTTAGTATTATATGTATAAAAAATAATAACTTTTCCGTCCTATTTTTAGTTTTTAACGCATTAGTTTTTATTAATTATTTAATTTAATTTTAAGCATTTCTAGTGTATTGTAAAACCTAGTTTTAGTAATAATGTGTTATTAAACAACTCAAACTTTTTAGTTGCTTGAATATGTACTTGAAGTAATCAATGTGTGTTCTAGTATTTATCACATTTTACCGTTAACCCCGTTTATTAATGCTACATAAGTGTACATATTTGAAATAGTCACATGAAGACCTTTCAAATGATACTTATATTGTAAAAATTAGAAGTCATTTTTTTGATTTAAATAAATGATTTTTTTCCATTATTCCTCATTAAACTTTAACAGTTTAGGTATCCAATGTCACCCGGGAAGTGAAAGGATTCTAACGATACCACACACATCGACATTCAGGCGTTTAGAATGAACATGAACCCTGAAAACATTACAATTCTTTTTTTGGGCAGTTGTGTAAAAATCCTGTAATAGGGCGCTACAGTAAACTATTGTGTCCCCATAAGTTAACAGACCTGATACCCATCCTTTTTCCTGAGCTTGCAGCAGTCGTCACCCGTTTATTGAGAATAATCTAATAAGATCAAACTTATTTACTGCAACAATCCTATTACCATCTTGAAAATCTAACACCAGATAAATTCTAACTTTCTTAGACACCATAAGTAATACAGGCAGTACTGTCACCGGGTTTAGCAAGTAACTACTAACCTAATTTCAACTCATTCTAATAACAGAAACCCCAAGTAAAATTATTATTACTATTATTAGTAACAACTTAAACCTAACAAACAACTATCCAATCTATCTAACTATTTAGAGTTAAGTAAAACCGTTTAGTTACTATTTAAATTAACAGAGATTACAGTTACTGTAATTGTTATTTTGACTAATCAACACACAGTTTCATCCATGAGTTTTAGTCCAGGGCGGTCGTTAATTTATCTCTTGTGATACTTATTTTTGTTTGTTTACATTTTCCTGTAAACTAAATAAAATATTTTTTTACAGAAGATATATACATACTAATATTATAAATAGGTAAAGTTTGTGACGTTGTAACGGCTAATCTGTGAATCTACAGAACCGATTTTGAAAATTATGTGACCAATAGAGAGCCGCGTTATGAGTACGTGTCATAAAATATATATATTACAAAATAAGGTTGCCCAACGAGGTGGACACGGGAACAGCTAGTCATTAATAAACACAGTTTTGAGAATAATTTCCAGAAAAAAATGTTATGTGAACTCTGTTCACTAAAAAGTTCGCGTTAAAGTTAAGCTTACAGAGTAATCGTCATAGTCATAGTCATATTCATTTATTGCTTTATGTTGTACAGAGAGGTCTTAAAAATACAGTAGATAGCTTCAACATAAACCCTGCAAGGGCACTACAACAAGACACAATAATATACTTACGTGTCTATTTAGAAAACATTTACATAATAATAAAAAAGATGAAATTTAATAAAAAAAGGCTAACATTATTTATTCACTCTTGAAATGAAAAAAACTCTTCCAAATTATAAAAACATTTTGAGATCAAAAAACTCTTTAACTTATAACAAAATATAGACTCTTTTGTTATATTTTTGACTAGCTTTCCGCCCGCGACTTCGCCTGCGGAGAGTCAGTACTGTCGTTAAAAAGTACAACTTTTGAATAAGGCCAGGTCCAGATGAAGCGTTTTGCGTGCGTTTGCACTCGCGCGTAGACACTCGCGCGTTTCCAAACAAAGACCATTATCTGGACGCGATGTATGAGCTCTAGTTCCTCGGGAACGCGCGAGTGTCTACGCGCGAGTGCAAACACGTGCAAAACGCTTTGTCTGGACCTGGCCTAAGAATTGGTTATATTTTATTTTTATGATTAACTAAATGTCTCCGTACGATATTGTGATTGTGATGTTTAAAAAATAAATGAAGTTACTGAAGGACCTCTTTATATACAACATTTGCGGTGATGCCTTCCGGTGCAAGAATCACCAGACTGCTGGCGGAACTCACTCTAAAACAGGCGACATAGAACTGACCGTGTGAAAAACGGTTATCCCTTAAATCTATTCCGGCCACTTTCAACGACTGCTCTTGAGATTAACCTTTCTGTCTCAATTTTGGCGTACATATCAACCAAGTATTGACTAAAAAGAGAACGACAGCAACGACGTACAGCAAGTGGTTGGTATCAGTTTCTCTAAACATAATGCGGTAAGAATAAAAGCTCAACGCAGATACCGTTTTTTTAAGGGGCAGTTTCGAATTGGGGTATATCAATTGAGTAACCGTCCTCACCATGACAGAAAAGCAGAGGATACTGTAAATAATCGTAAGAACGGTGCAACTCGCTGATCCGTTGCAACTTGTTGTCATGACTCTGTAAAATGATATCTCGTCGTTCGAATTGCTGTCCAACTATAACCAAAGCCACTTCACTTGCTGATGGTGCATTAAAGCGTCCTCTGTGAGTATTGCCTGGGTTTCTATAAGCGTGGATAACCACTTCAAACTTTTCACAATTTGGGGGTACTTTCTCAAGAGTCGTTTTTAAGTCTTTTATGAACGGGTTATTAATGTGCAACATAGATTGCAATTTTTTAACCAAGTTATGTTTTAAGCCTGTAAAATTACCGCATCTCAATTTAGCCTCTCTTTCATCCTCTCCAACAAAGTAAATTTGTAGAAATTGAGGCACTTGTTGAGGCAATGGCAGGAGACTACCAACTCAGTGGTATACCTGTCCGTGTACTTTGAAAGTAGGCATAAAACCATCTTCTACAACTTCCTTTGCTCCAAAAGAAGTCATTTGAAAGCAGCTGTTGTACTTTCTTATTCGGTCTAAAAAATGTGTGTGCTCTGGATGAATGCCAAAAATTAAGCTATGAAGTTGCTCAGGCAGAGGCTTAAAAGCTGAAAACTGCACCTTACCACCACTGCAGCACATACCGGGAGCCTCTTCTTTCCACTTGGCGGCGTTACAGTACATGCATTTATGACTCATAGTACCCAGGGCAACGGTTTTATCGGTCTCATAAGCTACGTTGGGATCGTACATCATCCCAGAAGAAGTTTTCTCCGTCCATGGCAGTGACCGCCTTTCTGATCTCGCTCCTAGATTATTTCGTTCATGTGTCGCAACAGCTGCTCGGTGAACCTCCGGGTTACTTTTTTGATAGATAGCTGCTGCTTTTCTGTGAACTTCGGGATTCTTCTGTTGGTAAGCTATTGCAGCGTCTTTGAGCTGCCGTTTTCTGATTGTGTTAGTTAATCTAGTTCGACGCTTTTTAGCAGTTTTTCCCGAGGTACTAATACTTTCAGGCTGAGAAATCTGAAGTGCTCTTGCTATACCATCATCGGGTACATAGACATTGTAGTAACTCGTATTGGTTACTACTGTTTAGCTTTTGAAGCGAAGTAGGAGGTTAGCGGAGAAGCGAAGAATAAATATGCAAGCTGGAAATTATAAACTTATAATGCGAGTTGTGAATTTAATTATACAACTATGCTTAGCGTAATCGGCAGCTATACAAAACAAGGTGCGCGGGCGGTGGAATGACGAGTGAGCGCCGGCCGCCGGGAGCAGGCGGTGACGTATGCTTTTGCCTTGGGACCGGTGGCGTGATTCCGCTGCGTGGTACAAGCGCCATAAGCGGAGCGGAGAGGGTAGCGATTTGCCGCTACAAGTACTCCCCTACCGAGACCGTGACTACGGGCGATAGTAATCTGGGAATGTAACAGTTCGCCCACTTCTCGTTTTCTTCACGGCCTCCTGCCTTCTTGTTGTTGTGTTCGACGGGGTAGGTGAGAGTGCTGGTTGATCGTCTTTCGCCATATAAGCTGGTTTGAGGCGGTCTATGGTGACGGTAACTTCCTTACCCTGGACGCATATGTCGAACGATTTCGATCCTCTTCTGATGACCTTGTAAGGGCCTAGGTATGCTGCCTGGAGTGGTCTTCGTTTTGGACCTTGACGTAGGAAGATATGCGTGGCCGTGTTGAGGTCTTTGGGTACGTAGAATGGTCGAGTACCATGGCGTGAAGTTGGTTGTGGCACCAGCTTGCTTATATGGGTACGTAACCGGCTGGCGTAGTCCTCATAGTTGACCACTTGATCTGATGCTGCTGACAGGAACTGCCCGGGTAAGCGAAGTGGTTCGCCGTACACCAGTTCGGCGGCGGATGCTTGTATGTCCTCCTTCCAGGCGCTTCTGACTCCAAGCAGTACCAAAGGTAAGACCTCTGTCCATGATGGTGATGCATGGCAAGCGATGGCGGCTTTGAGCTGTCGATGTAGCCGCTCTACGAGACCATTAGCTGCTGGATGGTATGCGGTCGTCTTGTGGTGCTCGGTACCCATCAGTGCTGCCAAAGACTGGAACAGGTGCGACTCGAATTGCCGGCCGCGGTCTGTCGTGATGCGTTCTGGACACCCGAAGCGAGCGACCCAGCCAGCCAGGAATGCGGCCGCGCAGGTCTCTGCAGTGATGTCTATGAGTGGGTACGCCTCAGGCCATCGCGTGAAGCGGTCGATTGCTGTGAGGCAGTACCTGAAACCATTGGAGATGGGTAAGGGACCGACAATGTCAATGTGGACATGTCGAAAACGGGCTCCCGGTGGCTTGAATTGCCCTATCGGTGCGGAAGTATGCTTCGTTACTTTGCAACGTTGGCAGTGTACACACTCCTTTGCCCATTGTCGACAGTCTTGCCTCACACCAGGCCATACGTATCTTTGCGTGATCAGCCGAACTGTAGTTTTAACGCCAGGGTGGCTGAGGTTATGGAGAGCATTGAATACCTGACGCCGGTGAGATGGAGTTATGTAAGGTCTAGGCTCCGGAGTAGATGTGTCGCAGTAGATGGCTACACCTGCATGTGGAGTTGTTACCTTCTGCAGGTCTAGCGAAGAACCGTTACTGAGCAGGTTCTGCAACTCACTGTCTGCCTCCTGGTCGCGAGCCAAAGACTGGTAATCTAATGCGGGCAAAAGGGTGAGTTCCTCTATGCGGGATAACGTGTCAGCCACTGCATTGTCCTTGCCGGAGATAAACCTGATGTCAGTGGTAAATTGTGCAATATAGTCCAGGTACCTATACTGTCGTGGGGAACAATTGTCTCTGCGGGTGCTGAAAGCGTAAGTGATAGGTTTGTGGTCCGTATAGATGGAGAAAGTTCGCGCTTCGACCATGTACCTAAAGTAACGGATTGCCTCGTATATTGCAAGAAGCTCTCTATCGTACGGGCTGTACTTTCTTTGAGCGGAGTTGAGCTTTCGCGAAAAGAATGCTAGGGGCTCCCATGTGTCATCTCTGCGTTGCTGTAGTACGGCGCCAATTGCGACATCGGACGCGTCAGTTTGAACAGCTAGCTCTGCTTTGGAATCTGGGTGCGCTAAGAGTGCTGCCTGTGCCAGCCTGTACTTACAGCTTTCGAAGACCTCCATCAGCTCTGCGTTAAGTTCGAGTGGCTGCGCACGTTTAGTTTGCGCGCCGCCGAGAAGAGTGTGGAGTGGAGCTTGTATTGCTGCAGCCCCAGGAATGAAGCGACGGTAAAAATTAATCATACCCAGGAACCTCCTTAACTCCTTGGTATCCCTGGGTACCGGAAATTCCCGGATAGCCTGCACCTTCTCCTTCAAAGGACGGATGCCTTCTGCGGATACCGAGTGTCCTAAGAAGGTTACCTTAGATTGCCCAAAAACGCACTTCGAGGTATTGATGAGCAAACCGTACTCCTGTAGTCGCTCGAACAGCTGGCGAAGGTGATGTAGATGTTGATCTTCTGACTCTGAGTAAACGATTATGTCGTCTATGTACCCAAAGCAAAATTCGAGTCCCCTAAGTGCCTCGTCCAGGAAGCGCTGGAAGGTCTGAGCTGCATTTCGTAGACCGAAGGTCATGTAAGGGAACTCGAATAAGCCAAAAGGCGTGGTAATGGCACCCTTGGGAATGTCGTCAACGAAGATTGGGATCTGGTTATATGCCTTGACCAGGTCTATGGTACTAAAGACTTTCTTACCTGCCAGCTGGTAAGCGAAATCCTGGATGTGTGGCACTGGATAACAATCAGGCACCGTTCGTGCGTTCAGCGCTCTGTAGTCACCACACGGTCGCCAGCCGTCGTTCTTCTTGCGTGCCAAGTGTAGAGGAGAGGACCATGCACTCTCTGATCTCCGTGCTGTACCACATTGGACCATGTCTTCAAATTCCTTTCTGGCAATGATCAGCCGCTCTGGGTCTAGGCGACGAGGACGGCTGGAGACCGGTGGGCCTGGAATAGTCCTGATGTGGTGCTCAGTGTTGTGCTTCGGTGTGCTCGGCTTACCAGCTGGACGGGTAATGTCTGGGTACTCACAGAGAAGTTTGCGGAATGGTGAATCTCCAGTTGCCATTGTGCGCACGGATGATATTGCTTCGTTGTTGCTGCTGACCATGGCCGGAGCGCTGAGAGAAGTGATGCCGTCGACCAGGCGTTGATTTCGGCAATCGACAAGAAGATTATAAAAAACTAAAAAGTCGACACCGATTATGGGCTTTGAGACGTCAGCCACCGTGAAACGCCACTCGAATGCTCTGCGAAGACCGAGATCAATGTGGAGGTTGAGGGATCCATATGTTGCGATGGCTGTGCCGTTGGCAGCAAACAAAAGGTACTTTGTCTTCGAGCGTGGCTCCCGAACGGCTGACCTTGGAAACACACACAGGTCTGAACCCGTGTCAATAAGGTATTGTACCTTCGTGGTGCGGTCAGTAACGAACAGGCGGCCAGTTGATGTAGGGCAGTCGCTTGCCGCTATTAGTGGCTGCCCTGTGAGTTTCCCGAATGGTAACTGCATGGCTGCTTGCATGATTTCGCCTTGCTGCCGAACGTAAAATGGTACCAGCAGTGTGGATGACCTTCAGGGCGTTGTCTAGAGCGAGACCGGCTTCGTTGACGGGAATGAGGTCGCGAGCGCTTATGGTGGTGGAACGAGCCAGACCTGTGACCGTGACCTTGTACCTTTAGCAGGCTCTCCACTTGCCGCGTCAGTTCCGCTACTCGATTTTCCAAACTGGTAGCTGGCATCCCCGCGGAGGTGCTGGCGACGTGGTAGGATGGCTGCGCTACGTCGATAACCTTGTCTGCCAGCCCTGCTAGGGTCTCGAGGTCCAAGGTCGGCTGAAATGCAACAACAGTCTGTACATTCGGTGGTAATCTACTGGTCCAGATTGTGCGGATGAACTCCCCTGGCATGTGCGGCCCAGCTAAGTCCTGTAGGTGTCTAAGGAATTCGGTTGGCTTCCTATCGCCCATCTCCTCGTGCTGCAGTAGCTGTAGGGTTTTCTTCTCACGAGAGGTAGAAATACGCTGGATGAGCTCGTGTTTTAATTTAATGTACTTGCCTGTAGCTGGGGGATCTCGCAGGATATCCTTCACCTTTACTGCATACTCTGGGTCGAGCTGCCCGCACACGAAATGGTATTTAGTCTCGTCCATAGTGATGCCGGATAAAATGAATTGGCTTTCCAGCTGTGAGAACCAAACCTCGGGTTCGTCTGGCCAAAACGGTGGCACTCGGACGCCCACCCGAAACACATCACTTGGACCACCACCCAACTGTACAGTACCTGAACCGGCTCCGTTACCAACCGCTGGTTGTTCACGTGGCGCCGCACCTGCAGGCGGCAAATTATATGCTTCGTTACCCAGCATCGTCCCTTCCTCCTTGGTGGGAATTGCCGTGTTTTTTTTTAGTCGCGGGTCACCAATTTGTAGTAACTCGTATTGGTTACTACTGTTTAGCTTTTGAAGCGAAGTAGGAGGTTAGCGGAGAAGCGAAGAATAAATATGCAAGCTGGAAATTATAAACTTATAATGCGAGTTGTGAATTTAATTATACAACTATGCTTAGCGTAATCGGCAGCTATACAAAACAAGGTGCGCGGGCGGTGGAATGACGAGTGAGCGCCGGCCGCCGGGAGCAGGCGGTGACGTATGCTTTTGCCTTGGGACCGGTGGCGTGATTCCGCTGCGTGGTACAAGCGCCATAAGCGGAGCGGAGAGGGTAGCGATTTGCCGCTACAACATCAAAATGACCGATAGATAGATCTTACGGAGAAGTAAAACGCAGTCTATGTACGGGGTTCCCTTCTAAACCAAATTTCTCGTACAACCCTCCGTTATGGTAGATCTCGAATATTGTCCCAAATATTCGTCCGGCTGCAACTAATTCGCACAAACCACCATAAGTGTAAAGTCGTGACATATCGGCAAAATAGTTAGCAGAGCTGCTATAGTTATTCCCATCACTGTCATGAGATAAAATGGAGAAATAATCCCAGTTGTTTACCACGTGTTCTACAATCCCCTCAGGCACCTCTCTGGCCATTACTTGAGTGTCATACAAAACGTAGGATATTGCCCTAAACAGGCAAGCACCGTCACCGATAATCGGCACAACGGTATGAGGCACCATTGCACCGCTTATGTTTAAGACCTCAACCACCATATTAATAGGTAATGGAATGAATGACAGTTGGAATTTTGATTGAAGAAGAAAATGGCATAATTATACCTAGATAGAATATTAATTTACCTATATTAGAAAATAAAAAAGTACTTAACAGTAGAATTAAATAGAGAGAATATTTGTACCAGACTGATAGAACCACAAAACTATTAGAAAGACAACGTAAACAATTCACACTTTACGAAAGTACTCGCAAAAGTTATCTACTTAGCACAACAAAATGTGAAATTTCGATAATAAAACTTACGGATGCGCCTTACCAAGTAACTTCGGTTTGATGCAAATAGCGACAACGTTTGAATTTGAATTTCGAATGTCCGTGAAATGAATCGAATTGGATGATATTATTTTTAATTGAGTTTTTGAAAAAGGAAAAGGTTTTATCTATTCACATATTTTAATAGATATTGCATTCACACAACTTTTTAACTGGTGAATCGATTTCAAGGCTTCTTTTTATACCTATTGCGAAAAAAAATGGGCGTGATTGAATCCATGTCGCGATAGACGCGGACGGCCACTTTCAATGAGTTTCAAGTAAATTTGACCATAATAATATTCTTTCCCACACAAACTTTGGAACCCCCTTTCATCCCTCTAGGGGTTGAATTTTAGTAATCGCTGAAATATGTCTCATTATTTGCATTGAAGAGCATTCCTACCAAGTTTCAAGTAAATTTGACCATAATAATAATTATTCTTTCCCACACAAACTTTGGAACCCCCTTTCATCCCTCTAGGGGTTGAATTTTAGTAATCGCTGAAATATGTGTCTCATTATTTGCATTGAAGAGCATTCCTACCAAGTTTCAAGTAAATTTGACCATAACAATATTCTTTCCCACACAAACTTTGGAACCCCTTTTCATCCATCTAGGGGTTGAATTTTAGTAATCGCTGAAATATGTATCTCATTATTTGCATTGAAGAGCATTCCTACCAAGTTTCAAGTAAATTTGACCATAATAATATTCTTTCTCATACAAACTTTGCAACCCTCTTTCATCCCTCTAGGGGTTGAATTTTAGTAATCGCTGAAACACGTGTCATATTATTTGAATTAAAGAATATTTCTACCAAGTTTCATGTAAATTGGACCATAAAAATATTTTTTTCTATACAAACTTTGCCACCCCTTTTCACCCACTTGGGGGTTGAATTTCAAAAAAGCCCTTCTTATCTGATCTTCACGTCACAAAAAGAAAGTACTGTCCAAGTTTCATATTTCTAGCATTAGCGGTTTTGGCTGGGCGTTGATGAATCAGTCAGGACAAGCCTCTTTATATATATAAGATTGTTAGAGGTATTTTATTGTAAATTTTTACAGCCATGTGATGTGTCCCAGAGCTAACAATTTTTAAATTAGTAAAAGAGCTTATTAACTTATTTCTCGTCCTGAGGTTGATTTGACATTTATTTTCTCTTTCTTGTGGAAATAGGGTTTTGTGGTTTCGTACAAGTCTACATATTTCGTAAATATCCATGGACACCAGTGTTAGGATATTTAGACGAGTAAAAAATCGTAGTACACGTACGATTGCAATTTTCTAAAACTTGGTGTTTTTTTTTATCACTACCTACAAAGCAAGAATCAAAGTTGTGGATTCCATTGTTTAGATCAAATTAGTGAATCTCTGTAGTAACATACGGTGTCAGCAAAATTTAACTAAAACTTAGGTAAGGTAAATTTTGCTTTGGAACAGTAGTTAATCGCTATACATAAGTACCCACATATGTTCAGCTAGTGTGAAATGGATGCGTCCTGACTCCTGATGACTTCTGTCGCCCTGCGACCTGGCGACGCTGTTATTACACTTTGTATACTTTTTGTTATTTTTACATTATGTTGATTTGATTATTTGCTTTTATTGTTTTCGTATTGTGTCGACAGATCCCAGACGATTTGAATCTGCGTCGCGTGCATAAGATGCAAATGTCACTTTCATCGAGCTCGCGTGTGTAGAAAGTGTTCTCTTCGCGTCGGTTTCACTTCGCGAATCAATTGCTCTAATACTCTAATTTCAGTGTTCCGTACATACACCTGAAAATGGAAAACGGTTTGAGCGTGGAACTAATGATGAACAACGGCGCCCGTAGTACAGTCGCAGTCATTGATATCTTGTTATATACAGCCATCGCGTCAAATATATGTGTTAGACCTTCTTCTCAGTGACGTAGGTACTCGAACATAATGAAGAAAGTGGTGGAAACATTTGATATTTGACGCGACAACACGTCGTGTTACGTCTGCCTTTACAGCTACGACTTAAGCAAAACAACATTAAAGTGGTAACTTAAATAATCCTAGTTTAATTATATTCACTTCTATCCCGATTAACCATCAGCAAATCGGTTGGTTAGTTGTAAAATTATTTGAAATAAGTTCCATCGTCTTTAAATACCTTTGACGTTAAGCTTACTTATTAATACTTATTATAAAACATTATAACAAAGTAAAAGAACTTTTGCTGCTAACCGTAGCTCGCGCTTGCAGATTGACAGCAGATGATTTTATTTACAACTCCAATAATTGCCAGTAGGTACCTGGAAGACGAGCGCAGCTCAGGTTGTTAGTTGTTGTCAGGCAGCACATTTCGACAGATCGATTTTTCGCCCCCGGAAACAAGTACCTATATATATTGGCTATAATATCAAAATATATGAAGCCGTTTTTGAGAACGTGATTCTGTTTACAAATATTATTTTAAAAGAGAAATGCAAAATTGCTCGTTTAATTGTATAAGATAGGATATATGTGAAATAACACGTAATAGTGATGAAATTATTTTTATTTTACTTAAAATGTAGCTCGCTGAGTTTTCTTTTTGAAAATAAACCACAAATGAATTCAATCAAGCACAGATTATAAGGGTATGTCTAAAGATGAGCAAGGGGGTAGTCTGATTGCGTGGGTTTGGTGAAAATAACTAGAATGGTGTGATGCAGCGCGAACCTTCGTTTTTTCATCCAAAAAGCTTTAAAAAGATCAGCATAAACTATTGAATTTTTAATTAAAACAGTGCTGAAACGGCTTAATGTGTCACCTGTTAATATCACGAAGAGAACAAGGGGGCTAAAGGTAAGCACTATGTAAAATAATGTATTTTTTGTGTAAGTCGTAGGTACAGTCAATAGCAAAAGAAACGGATGAAACAGGGTCTCAAAATATACAATAAATTAAGACAGATGTCTCTGATTATTGTAGTTTAGCATAGTAAATTAACTCGTAACATGTCATAAGTAAGTGACATGCCATTCAAACAGTTAAAGTCATTACTGAGTGTTTCAAATTAAACTGATTCTCTAAAAAAGCAATAGTCAGTAATACTACCAAATTATTATATGTAATGATCATATGTTTTTTTATGGATAAATGACCTCTCAAGACGTTCGGATAATGTCGGTTATATTCGTTAGACAAACACGCGAAACAACTATAACACTTCTCATTTCCGTCAAGGGTTGAAATAAGTTCCTATTAATCCTTTTTTTGCAACATTTTAAATTAATCGTTTTCGACTGCAGTGATTACCCTAGTTTTAAGACGGAGATTTGGAAATTTCAACTTTCTATTACATTTGACAATTAGGTAAAAAAAAAATTCATCATTCTTTATTGGAATCTCCTGTAAAGAGACTGTTATGACATAGTTAAAGATCATTTTCTTTTGAGTAATTAAATATTCGGTTTGGTATGATCTGTTATATCTGGGGCGTCATTCTAGAACATGTTTTGAAATGTTGATTTTGATCACTTACTTTCGACGTTGACTGTACGGGCCTGTTTGAGAAGTCCCTTTTAAAACTATTTGTAAAACCTTTGTAAGAATAATGCATTAACCCCTCTAGGAAAAAAGAAGCAAATGCGGGTGGTAGGACTCTGTGCAGAGTCCGTCCGGATCGCTACCACCATCTTATCCATTAACCTACCGCCAAACAGCAGTGTTGGCACTGTTGTGTTCCGGTTTGGGGATAAGACAGCCGGTGTAATGACTAGCATAGAGGCATTCCATCTTAGTCCTCAGGGTTGGCAACGCTTTTGCAGTTTTAGTCTTGTACTTGTGAATGCGAATGTCTATGGGTCACAGTTTCCGCTTACCATCATGTGGCCTGTGTGCTCGTTTGCCTTCTCTATGTCATAAAAAAAAAAAAAAGCAAATGAAAATTGTAAAAAAAACAGGTCAATTAAACAACAGTTGGATAAATGATTTTAAAAGTGTCCGCTCAAAAATGTGATGCTCCACGCTCTGGTCGCCCGGTCGAAGGCCCTTCTGATGATGTTATGGAGTAGGCCCATAACATCGTATACGACGACCGCCGAGTGGAGGTGCGTGATGTAGCTGAGGACACAGGCATCTCCACTGAGCGACGACGACATTAAATTCTGTACAAGATTTGGCCATGGCGAAGCTGTCTGTACGATGGGTGCCACATTTATTGACGATCGAAGACAAAACGTGACCGGAGGCGATTTTCAAAGCTGTGTTTGGACATAATGAAGCGTAATACTCGGGACTTTTTAAGTTGATGGTCACCGTGGATGAAGCTTAGGTCCACCATTATACACAAGAGTCAAAACAGAAATCCAAAAAATAGATGTCTGCTAGTGTAAGTACCCCAAAAAAACTCGAATACTGTTTTGTCAGCTGCGACAGACTTCTGGGATGGTAAACGAATTATCATGATTGATTATTTGGAAGAGGGGAAGATCACCACTGCCCGTTATTACGCAGAGTTATTGGACCGTTTTAAAGCGGAAGTGTTGGATTTTGTATACGAAAATTGAAAAACTCGCTGTAATTAATAAGTGTACGTTGTACCCCTAAAAGAAGTCTATGTTAAAAAATACATTTGATTTGTATAAAAAAAGGAAATCTTCTCACTTTTTATAAGAAATTCTCAAACAACCCTTGTACTTACTTGCCTTGGTGATATGTATCATCAAAAACCAAGTATCTCACTTTATATGAGATGTTCTTTATAATTGTGATACTTCGTTTTGCGGTCCAGTGTAGAATTATGACTAAATTTATAGTTGACCAAACATTTTTTCTCTATTTACCACCCAAACCTAATTATATGTTTTGGCACAAATATATATACGTTCCCAAAAGTCAAAAATATCTATACAAATTTATGCCACTGGCAATAAGGTCCATGTATACATATATTTGACGTGATGGCTGAATAGATATGGTAGTTGTTGTTGCTGTTGCGATTCATAATGCTTTTGTCACTTGCAATTCCAGATTTGCCAGTACTGACAAATAATCGTTCTTAGTTTTGCTAAATCGGGTTAATACTTGTCACACCTATTTATTAGGCAATTTCAGGGAAAAAAATGTACAAAACCTAATGACTAATCGTCGTATCCTAGGAAAATGGGCGCAACCATCATTAAGGCCGTTTTTCTCTTCTTTCAAAATCGTAATCTACTATTTTTTCTACACCGAATGGCTTTTAAAAAACTTTAGAAATCATAAAATTAACAAAGTTATTACATTTTTTAAATTGAGCCGCAATTGCATGGCGCCATTTGATCCGGCGAAATACGCCGCGACTGTCATACCGGCCGTCTTCCGCGCGGGGGCAACAAGCGGGACGGGGTCGCTAACGCCTGACCGTCGGTATCACGCGGAGCGCTGACGCAGAAGATAGTGTTTTGTTTCGTGAATGCGATGCCGTAGAACAACATGAAAAGATCACAGAAATTGATTCGAATTGCTAGGGATTCCTATGAAAACAAAAGAAAACAAAAACGGATGTCAATACGTAAGTAAATTTTATAATAATGTAATTTAATTTTGAGAATACTCAACTTTATTCATTTATAAACATGTGAAGTTCTAGGTTATACTTGCTATTACTTGTATTAATAATATTACCACTGATAATATTATTATAATTTCATATTTTTATGAAATAGTAAGAATCAGTTAGTCAGATAACAGTATTAGGCGGTAAACGAGGAATAGAGCCACTAGATATCATAACGCCCTTCTTCGGCGGGTGTGACGAAAGTTGAAATGCGTTTTAGGCAGGATCGCTATGGTTTTTGCGGCTGTATTCGATGGACTTATTTTTTAAAAGTGGATTTTGACACTATAATCATACAATTTTGTTAATATTAACATTTATAATGCTTTATTACGTTATTATAAAATTGATTTTATGATAATGAATACAAAAAAATAGCATTTTTCTGTTTTATCTGTTTTTATCAAAAGGCCTTAACCAACGTTAAGGCCATATTGTAGTAAACTTAATGTGTTGTAGATTTTATTATTAATTAATATAATTTTAGCATCTCCAGTGCCACCAGGGTCGGAAAATGAAGTATCATATTTAATGGGCTGTATTGGTGATCAGTTAAATGAGGTGGTGAGTACCTATCTACTTGTCAAGCTAAGTCAAATTTTGAGTTTCAATTTATCCTAAGTTATCCGCTTTGTATAAATAATTCGAGTGTTCAAATTTAAGAAGTTATACTTTTAAATAACGAACATTGTTGTAGCAGAAAAAATAAGAAATTGTGTTTTTAATTTATTTTAGAATGTTGTATGTTCTTATAAATATCAGGATTGTCTACGAAACTTGGCACCCATTTAGATCTCAATTCTTGTGTCGGTTCTTAATATTGAACTTGGCTTCCATTTTCACATTTATGTTTTGATGGGATATTATTATTTTTTGTCCAATAACTTAATATGTTTTAGTTTGTCATGAAACTTTGTATAAGTATCTATATCTGCTTAAATAGCAATCTAACAAGTCGTTTTAAAATGAGAGCGAAACTACGTTTGTATGGAGAACCGAGCTTCCTGCGAACTCTTAAACCATATACATTTTATTCGAATAAAAGAAGTTGTGCATGATAACTCTTTCATATTTAGCTACTAATAATCATTAAAAAGCATATTATATTGCTTAGCAACCACTTATTAAAGTAATCGAATAATCGAATCACAACCCATGAAATAATAATTATTATTGAGTAGTTCCAGTGAATCTGTGATCTTCATTTATCATCATTAGAGATGGGCCGAATACGGACTTTGCCGAATACGATTATTCGGCCGAGCATTCGGTTCAGCTCTTACCTAACCGAATATTCGGCAAATCGCTCCAAAAAACTTACTTAATTAAAACAACTCTGGTTTTTCTTACTTAAGCTACGGTTGTTGCATTGATTGTTTGCAAAATAATTGTATTTATATTTTGACGCATATTTATCTCTTTTTGGTAGTTGCTTAGAAATCTTAGAATTTTAAAATAGGATGTCAATCCAACAAACTACGAAACAACCTACGCTCGTTATTTACTTTGCTTATTCGGTAAATATTCGGCAATGTAACCGAACTATTCGGCCGAATACGAACATTGAAAAACTTGCCGAATATGCCGAATACCGAATATTTACCGAATATTAGGCCCATCTCTAATCATCATCAACAATTCTACTTCACTAAATGGTGGTTTTTAAGAGCAAATGCACGTTTAACTATATGCTAATAATGCTTTAAAAAATACCGAAATCGCTATAGATGTACCTAAAGTATTTGAAGAGTTCCATCAATTTCTCCTGGACTCCATCATCAGATTCTGATCTGATGACAGTGGGACTACTCCGGAAGTTTGTTCTTTCAAACAAAAAATAATTCTCCAAATTGGTTAATAAATGTCGGAGTTCTGAGGTAACTAGCATAAATAATAATAATAATTAATAATAATAATAAAACTTATAAAATCACTGTTTTCAGTTTTTTTATGTGTATATACACAATTATCTATTCGGATGCCAAATGTCACCTTTCTAGGTCACCTGGAAGTGGGTTAGATTTTTGATGATCTAGGCTGTCAGTCAGTCAGTCAGTCAGTGGTAAAAATGCCGATTTTTAGACGTTAATATCTCAATAACCGTTTAACCTTTGTTTATGAAATTTAGGGTTCTATTCTAGTTGATCTAAAGGACTAATTTTAGGGCACGCCACGATTATAAATAACAAAATGTTATAAATATAATGTACATAAAAGTAAATTTTGTAGCTTCAAAATTGTAAGTACAGTCTGCGTCATAAATAGCTGATCACTTTTGAACCTTGTCGCATTACCACCTTTGACAATCTTTTTTGACTTTGCTTGTTTACATTACAATACATGACTGCAAAGCGACAACGTTCAAAAGTAATCAGCTATTTTTGACGCACAATTTTCCTTTTTTGTAATGCTCTAATTATAACAAATATGTTCTTACTATATTTATTCATAAGATCTTTATTTTTAGACCTTTACCTTTACCTTTAACAATAAAGATTCGATTTTAGTATAAAATAATAACATGTTTTTTTGGTATTAGTTTTGTTGATTTTAATAGAAAAAAAAATGTTTGAATATTACTACTTAATTAAACATTTCGTTAGAAAAAGTGAAGTTTGATTTAATTATACTTTATAGAGTAGCATCCTACCTATAATAGTAAAGAATACCAAATTAAAAAGGCCTCTGATGCGGTTGCGACCCTGAATTTCACAACGAATAAGGCCTCTTCCTTACTTACGTCTCTATTCCTCGATGAAAAATAAAAATATATTAAAATTGGTGTCGAAAAAGGACGTAAGGGACAAAACTACTTGATAAACTTAGAAAATTATTAAAAACAATATTTCATACGTATTCGTAAGTGATTAAATACCTAAGTTTAAAGTTTCAGATCTCTAAGTTATAACCTGATTTATTTAGACACAAAAATGCGTCTCCTGAAAAGTTGACTTTCTGTAATTACGCCCATTTTCCTAGGATACGACGAAATGTTTAATAGCTTAGTTGCCACTAATGGCCACTAGTGGCAAAATGCGCAATATCATTACAAAACGATTAACAACCAAATTTAGCGCATTCTTTCTACCCTAATTTTCTTGCTGAGCACGTCCAACGATAACAGGATCTTAAGTGTTCCGACTTGATTGAGCGAAGAGTGTGGTCATATGCCAAGTGCTGTCTGACAGAGTGGGATAAAAACAACAGTCAGCCTTTCGCCGAGTCGCTCACTGGCTAAGAGTCGAAGACAAAAACTGTTATACTCAGTGCGCCCGAGTGTGCGGAGCGGGCATCTGTTATTTTGTTAAAAGTGACATATTACACAATAGTGTACTTTAATTTCAAAAGATGGCGTTAAAGTCGAGTATTGGGGTGGTCTTTCTGGGGTGTCTAGTCGGTAAGTATTATACTTTTGCTGATGCGATTGTAATCACTTATGCTAATTTTGCTACTGTATTTTTAAATATTTTTGTATGGAAGTATGGGTAGTAAATAAATTGTCATGTACTTATTTATTGTGCCAGGTAAAGATGACGATAGGATTGTTAGCACGCTACGTACATTCTTAGCTCAGTGCAATTGAGACCCATTTTAGTGACCTTAAATTATATTATTCAAGACAGTACGTTATTCTGAAGATATTTGACCTTGTACGCCAGGTATGCACTAGTAAGACGGGCGGTTCAGTTACGAATACTACTTAATAAGGAAACTTACCTATATGATTTAAATATCTACATATTTTATCTTAAACCAGTTTGATGTTATTTCAATGCATATTTATCGAATCAGCTATGCGTTAAAATTTTTACATGAAGGCGAATTGACGAAATGAATGCCAATGTAATAAGGCCACGGGCGGTTAAGAATGGAGAAACTCTCGATTATTTTTTACTGTGGAAAATGAGCATAATCATATTTCTTAGGTTGATACACAGCCATTACACAGTACGTTGGGAAGATTAAATAATCTGATATTAAGTTGAACACTACGTAGTAATTGATTGAACGACATAGATTGCTCACAACTAACACGATTCGGCCTCTATTCGAAAATATGTAACGTCAGGTAATATTTTTACTGACGTTATTATACCTTTCACGACTTTAGTCCGGTAATACCTTAAGTCTAGAAGCTCTTTCATACTTCACAGAATCCCTACATCTTCTTACAAAAACTACCGCTACGTGTACCGCCTGCCCTCCTATGAATATTGAAGAGAAATTGTTGATTTGTGCAGTCGATTATCGCTGCCTGGTGTAAGAGGGGAGGGTAAATTGGAAGTCGATGTGTTAGTTTCAAAAACCGAACCCTTACCGAATACTCTGTCCTGTGACTCAGCATCACAATTATTTCGCAATTAAGAGCTATCTGACCAACATCAAAATTATCTAAAGCTGAATTTAAATGCGTTGTACTGTGCATTGCGATACATAGCAAAATATAAAATTAGATAGAGATCTCCATCCTTAGATAAAGATGTGTGTCAAAACATTCATATCGATGTGCTTAATTATTATTCTCATGTTGGACAGAACCAACCTTGGCACCAGCTTCACTAGAAGCCCTCCATACCTAAAAATACGATGTTGTACTTATTTCGAGAATGCACATTGCATATGTTTACTTATAACATGTCGTTTTATGGGTACCGTAGAAGCAGGTTGTATAGGTCCTTGGCGGCGGGCAACTGTACCTATCGAGGAGTGGGGATGGAGCACATTCCTAGGTATAGCCTACGTGTGAGGATTTGTACATTTCAAGACTCTAAGGTAGGGTTTAATTGTGCTGGGTACGTCTAATTATTTTTACATCATCAATGGTTGAATTAAGGATCAATCGACGGCATTCTGTTTATTGATACGAGTAGTCACAAGTAAATTCATTTAGTGGTTTTGTCCTTAACTTTCTTAGGTTGTTGAACTTTTGAAATATTTAGTTTGCCTACTTACAAACTCAGATTTGCTTTGATATCATTTCGGTAGGAGTTAGAAATAGTCATATTGCTTATACCGGTACATATATTAAAATTTTGTGTTCAAAATGTTAAATTGCTCTTAGCCAATAACTGATTGATTTACAAAAAGTGTTTGAACTATCTTCGCATCTATTCCACTTTTTTACGATAAGACTGCCTTTATTGTCAGGTTATAAGAGCTTTGTAACATTTTGACGACATGGTTATGGTTAAATGCCTACAAAGTAAATAAAGGCGCATGAGTGGCGTAACCGTGTAATATAGACCATTCCTGAATAAATACTCTTTTTTAGGAACCTATTTCATCAGGAACAAATGTTTTTAGATGGACTTAGTTTACTTTTTAATGTTAAGTTTCTCTTTCTAATACGTATAGCGCTAAGCAATGTGTTTTCGATAAACTTTCAAAGTACTTTCGGCTTAGTGTCCTTAAATATACCGGTTTTTAAATAATGTACCCAGATTCATCTCCTTTGTGTTCACGCTAAAGAAGACTGTAAGGAATAATACTTTCATCACCTTGTGTGGCAAACGTTGTTTTGTCGACATTTCGTTCTGGAGGTTAGGTAAGAGAGAAACCAGCGCAAATATAGTTGCCTCACTTTCTTTGTTGTCTACCTCCAGGCACACATTAGGCAATTGATTAATTTAGCACCCACTCGAGACTACGAGTTAAGATCTATCAACACAAGGACAAATACCGGGAGGTAAACATTCAATCTAAAGGTAACCCGTCAATATCTCGCTGAAATACTTAAGTTCAAAGAGGACAATACATCCGATTAATGGTTTTTTATCATTTGCCCCCATTTTACCCCCTTTTCCGAACTTGCCGTGAGTCATATTTTTATATCCTGAACAACTTCATCCTCTAAATTTTAGTCATCGCTGAAATACATGTCTCATTATTTTCATTGCAGAGCATTTCTACCAAGTATCAAGTAAATTTGGTCATAAAAATATTTTTCTACCACAACTTTCCAACCCCTACGAAGCTTTCCTTCAAAATTCCAAATTTTATCTTTATTAGCGGTTTAGGCAGGGCGTTGATGAGTCAGCCAGCCCAGCAGTGGACATCTTTCGGTGCCACAAAAATATAGCGCCGGGTAAATATTTAGACCATTTACAAAAAGGGAAACCGTTCTCGAATGTGTATCAGACAGAATAAAGATATTAAAGACATACTTTAACTTTTATTAACATATTTTCAGAATATATTTCCGGTTTATTTTGAGTTAAACTCACACTTGCCTTTGCCTGCCTTGAGACCTTTCCCTTTGGACCTTTCCGACATTAGAATAATTCGACCTTTGCTGGCGTTACATTATCAGCATTGAAGTGCAGGAAGTCTGCGCGTTCAATGCTACCTACTTTATCAGGAAATGCGAGATGGCCGAATATGTCATATGCACCCGCTAAATACCCCCTCGTGTTAATTGGAAATAATATTTTCACTACTTACTTTCAAAATGCAGGTGCCATTTGTCTACACGATAATATTTTTTTGTAATATTGAGTAATACTGGAAGGAGCATTATTATTTCGATACGATCAACCTCGATTTTGTAAACTTTTATTAAATTATTTGGAAATTATTTGATCTCGGTTCCATATAGAACAGGCATTCCTTTTTTAATTTTAATATGTTTTATTGAGGATGTAAGTGGAATGCATGTTATTTTTCCCCTAGTGCTTGCTTCCGCCGCACTGCCTAAGAACCAGAAGCGCAAGCCGGCCAACCAGCCGTCGCGCGCGCAAGCGGAGGCCGACAGGGACGCGGAGATCACGAACTCGTGTCCTGACGACGGCTTCTTCGCTGACGCCGAGCAATGCGACAAATACTATGAATGCAGGTATGAAATATCATAATATCAGGTGATTTCTTCAGCATAACAGGTTCCAACGATAGTCGATGAACGATCTCACTATATATAGTATGGTTTTTGATTATGACTGATGATTTTGGTTTGGTTAGAAACACAAACAGTGAGGGGAAACGTAAAAATGTAATGGATACGCATCCTTAAGGATATTATATATAACTTTTGCTATAAGTCGGATTTTCACCAGTAAAGTTGATTTAGTCCCAGCCAATGTTCCACTTTGGTATAGGTCATATTATTGTTATGACACTGTTAACGTTATGACAGGGGTATCACTTCTAGGCAGAAATAACCGGGTGGATTTTTGACCGCAAGGTTTTTCGTCATTTTGGTGGATTTTTTTTACATGTTTACTATAATTATCATTTGATAGGTTAAGTACATATTGAAATAAGAATGATAAATATATATTAGGCGCCATTTAAATGATAATACTATAGAAGCATAATTTTTTTCAAAATACACCATCAAAATGACGGCTTGGAAAATCAATGCGAATTACTACTACTACTATTTTACTACCTTGATATATTTTATTATTAGATATGTCAGACAAAAATCAACATACTTTCGTTTTATATAGATTTGGATAGTTTGGTGCTAGCAGCACGGAAACAATCTCGATGATTTTCGAAACAGGGCTATGTCAAGCAGCTATGTTAGCCGTGTTTTGGATACTACATAACTTTTTTAAACAGTGTTAACATTTTTAACAGTTGTCATAATGCATTTTGGTGTATTTTGTACATATTAATGTTAACATTGCTCGTAGAACTGATGGCCGTTGGAGCGGAAAGGTTCTAGAGTGGCGACCGCGAACCGGGAGACGAAGTGTTGGCAGACCTTCCACAAGGTGGACTGACGATCTGATAAAGGTCGCGGGAAACCGCTGGATGACAGCAGCAGAGGACCGATCGTTGTGGAAAACCTTGGGGAAGGCCTTTGTCCAGCAGTGGACGTCTTGCGGCTGACAATGATGATGATGATGATAACGTTAATTGTCATTTCGGTGAATATAAATGCCACCGAAATCATGCCACCGAGGTGACGACAATTGAGTATTTATAAGATAGACTCAGACTTGTAAAAGTGCCTACAGGGCCTACTTACAATTTTTTTTAAATAAATAAATAAAATAAATAAATAGATAACTACTAAACAAATTACGCAATAAATATACGCCTGATTTGCGTAAATTACATCAAAGTATCCTATTAAATATTAAAAGATTGACTGAAATAAGGCATTGCACATTATTCTATATTAATCCACGAAAATGACGTTTGAGAGAACCAAATACGTCGCGTGAAAGACTTACCTCGACAGAGTCGCAATGATCAGCAACAGCTTGTCCACTCCGAGTGACCGAAACAGAACTAATGTTCAACTCAATAAGATCGAAAAGATGATGGTAGTTTAGTCGACTAATAAGATAACAGCAGGTGTTTGAACGTTATGAATTAGTTGAATCGTGTGACAAAGACAAAGTGGTCAACATACTTTTAAATGAAAAAATATTAGGAATGAGTAATGTTTATTAAAACGTGTCGTTTATTCTTCTTTCTAATGTATGTCTAAATGTATATAGGTAACTTATTAATAAGCTGACTAGAAGTAAAGTTATAATAATTTGTTTGGAGGAAACCGCGAGTGGGACAGGCCTCACAGACTTACTGCTCCTAGTATTTATTCTAAAATTCCGTAAAAGAAAAAGATCAGCTATGGTTTAAAACAGAAGTGTTTATAATGATATGCCTCCATGCATTTTATCCTGTTTAATGTATAAAAAATATATTTCTCGTAGATTGTTCACTGGTTTTTGTTTTAAGGTTTGCGACATGTAAAAAACTGCTCAAAAATCTACCCAACCATATCGTACACTCAGAAGCAAAAAAACCGGGTCAGAGTGCGTTTTTCATACTAAAGAGGCTATTTCGAAGCCTTGTTCCTCGCCAGGGAATGCTTTTAGTGAATTCTGATGATGAATACCGCGAGCATCGATACAGGAGTCCAGTCCAGAGTGCCTAGGATACCCAACTGAATGAATCTGTGGTTAACGCCGGAATTGTGCATGTTCAGAAAAACATCTAAAATGGCAATAAAATGTAAGGAAATCCAAATGCTGACCCAAACTCTCTCGCTGTGGTGTTAACTGATTGTGCGATCAGTTAGGTATCTTAAGAACTTTTGATCTCCTCTATTGAACCTCGGAGTACCCACCATTAAAACTCACTAGTAACAACCCCTGGCAAGGAACCAAGGCTTCGAAATAGTCTCGTTTGTATGAACAACGCACCCTGACCCTGAGTTTATAGCTAAGCTGCCATTAATGTCAAGTAAATAAGAGCTATCAAAACGTTGACAATTCGATAACAGGTCAAAGACGATGGTTTTTACCGCTTAGAATCTTGACCCTGCTACTGTCAATTAGATAACGGTAACATAACGTCAATAATTATGATTACGAAACACCCAACCAGAATGTGCCAATACAATGCGGGATGGTGTCCTGAGGGTTGATGTTTTACTCCATATCTGACAAAAACAATAGTAATCTCTAGTTCTCTACAAATTAATATTTTTAATCATCACCAGTGACTGCAATTCTCATGCTTGATATCGTACGAGGGTGCCTTCCCACTATTTAACGAGATCACCGCATACTTAGTTTTGAATTACCAGTGAGATTCAAAAATCCACCTCTTTTATTTTCGCCTTATATTATTTGTTTGACTACGTATTATTTTTAAAATAAAATACGTCCGATGTCCACCTCTGAATTCAATAAATGACAAAGCTTTGCGTCAGTATTGGAATTGGAATTGGAATTGGAATTAAAGTTTGATCAGTGAACAAGAAGTACCTACATTTAAACTAGAAGTTCGAGTACCTATCATGTTTTTACGGCAATGCTGAATGTAACTTATATATTTCGCAGAAATGGTGAAATCATCGAGAAGCTGTGCCCCGATGGCATGGTCTTCAATGACTACAACCCCGACGACGAGAAGTGCGACCTGCCATTCAATCTTGATTGCTCACAGAGACCGAAACTGCGTAAGTTATAAGAATTATAACTTTTTAACGTTATTAGTCAAATGGTCAAGGTTCGTGCTAGATTAGTACCTACTTGTCATAAAATGGTCCTACTAAAGGAATATGAATATACTATAAATAATAAATTGATATGTATCCTATGGCTCTTTATGACACGGCTAAATATAGGTATTAAGCCGGTTGGTTAAACCTAATATGATGTATATTTTAATTTTCAATCTTGAAAAATTGTCGCTTTTATCCAGCTTGATCACGGCAGCCCCGTTAAATAGATATATTATAGCTATTTCAATAACTATTCTATTAAATAGCAATTTAATTAAAAATTATTTCACTCTGTAAGTATGTAAACACTTAAATATTGTATAGACAAAAGAGATAACGATTATAGAATAGACAAAAATACAGCAAGGATATAAAGGCGAAGTTATTCCTTTAAAATTAATTAAAATTAAAGTATAATGCGTATTTCTTGCTTATGCTATTTATTTAATGAACTACCAATCAAAAGTCATTTATTGATCTGCAAATAGAACTCGTAGTTTAACTGCTCAAATCATATTTGTTAGGTTTTGGTGGCGTGGCACGTTATTTAGTTAATTTGTCGCTGTTATTAGTCTCTTTTAAAAAAAAATGATAATCTGAGTACATACTACATTATAAAATAAACACAAATCAGCTCGTCTGCTAAAATCCAAGTTATGAGTATCGTTGATTGACGTTGAGTTTCTTGCGGTGTTTCCTCTTGGGAAGCGGTGGTAGATTTCTGAGATGTAAAAGTTCCCGTGCGGTACTTACTGAATAAACCTCATTTATCTTTATCTTTTCTATCGTGTCTCGGTTAGTGTAGTAGTTATATATTTTTTCTCTAATATTTAAGGCATGTGAGATGGTGCACATGTTTGACATTCACGTTTGTTGCCGGGCAGTCGGAAACGTCCGCGTTGTGCGGATTATGGCTTTATAACAATCTTGGCGGGGTCAGTCGGAAACAACTTTCCAATCTCAAGGGGAGCGGCCTCGGGCCTCGGACTGTCCATTGTAGTCCGTGTGAATAGGCTGCTTATTTTAATTGCTCACTGTTTGGTGTTCATGATATCTAGGAATGTAATTATGCTAATGTTAATGCTAAAATATTTTTGGGTTCATTATGTTTAAAACAACAAGTATACTTTATTAATGAAATAATTATCCGTGATAAAAAAAGTACTGAGAAAATCTTCAAGCTGTTCATTCAATTTTCATTAAAATAATCGGTTCCGTGAAACAACAAACACCAACTTTCGCATTTGTAGTATAAGTATGGATGGACATATGACGTGATATTATCACAAAAATTGTTGAGTTTCTAACAAATAACGTGAAAGTAGAATCCGACTATAAAAATCAAAAAGGACTAGGTGTTTTTTCTGTGTTATACGAATCTACAAGGACCTATTCTACACTGGCCCTATTTTTTCGCTAAAAACGGCATTCACTTCTAGTTTAAAAAACTGGCCAAGTGCGAGTCGGACTCGCGCACGTAGGGTTCCGTACCACTATTTAAATGTTTTTCTTAATTCTTTATTATATTTGAGTTGATTGAATGAAAGGTAAAATGCGGTTTACGATTTATAACGTATTAAAAAAAACGAATTATTAGATCTCGTTCAAACCAATTTTCGGTGGAAGTTTGCATGGTAATGTACATCATATATTATTTTTACATTTATCATTCCCTTATTTTAGAAGTTACGGGAGGGGGGGGGACACACATTTTTCCACTTTGGAAGCGTCTCTCGCGCAAAATATTCAGTTTAGATTTTTTTTTTATTAAAAACCTCAATATCATTTTTGAAGACCTATCCATAGATACCCCACACGTATGGGTTTGATGAAAATAAATAAATTGAGTTTCAGTTCCCCCAAAAATTTATTGTTTTCTTTCTATTTTTGTATGAAAATCTTAATGCGGTTCACCGAATACATCTACTTACAAAGTTTCCATAGTATAGCTCTTATAGTTACGGAATAAGGTGGCTGTGACAAACGGACGGACAGACGGACGGACGGACAGAGATGACGAATCTATAAGGGTTCCGTTTTTTGCCATTTGGCTACGGAACCCTAAAAATATATCGACGAATTGAGAACCTCTTCCTTTTTTAGAAGTACTTACGTTTAAAAGGACTATTACGCCCATGTAGAGTTTCAGACAATAAATATGAACTTATTGTTCGTTTACGGACAATTGTTCGGTTATACTGTATTTTCTCCTGTAGACTTCCTTTTTATCTTATCACTCAAAATGTATGGAATGCCATTCTCGTGCGTTGAGATAAACCACGTGGTCAAATGTCATCTCATTAATTTTGAGTGATAGAATACAAAAAACGTTAATAGCGTTTGCATCTTGGCTACGGCCCCAGAAGAACAAAGGCTCTTGACGCGTTTCTGTCAAGTCGTACGCTGTCTGTTGTTCTATTTTGAACCCCCGACGCAAATAAAGGGAGTTATAATGTGCCACCGTAGCTATTAAACGGGTGAACTGATGTGGTTGCGGTTTTTAGTTTTCAAAGCTAATTTTCTTGCGGTTTTTCTTAGTTAGGTTTCATGAAAATCGGTTGGGCCGTTTAAGAGATATTCGCTCTGAGAGAAAGGGCGCCGTCCTGGAGTCTCGGTGGACTTTATCTATCTGTGTTGTGTATCGTGAACGTTATGATGATAGCTCCTATTAACTTGGAAGTAAACGCGAACAAGTACTCAAACAACACGCGCAAGTTCAATGAAGAATGAGGCCCCTGGTAGTATACTTTGTTCCGAGTGGCATACTTATCATATAGTGTTTTCACCCACGAGTCCACAACGGCCCGCCCCGCCTCTCAAACGGACGCTGCACGGTACGGTTGCATGAATGTGCACAAAATGGCGAAGTGAGGCGTGTCTTTGTGGATTGAAAACCCTTAGGTACCTTTACATGTGTAACTTCTATATTAAGAGACGGTTTTTTGGTCGTCCTATTCAAAACTGAATGTATTTATTTAATACTTTATTTACATATTTTGGGGATTTTTTTAATAAGTGTACAAAATCATGCAAAGGTTTTGAATTTTACAGAGGACCCTAAACCTACGCAGCACTGTCCCCGCTTGAACGGGTACTTCTCCCATGAAGACCCTAAGGAGTGCGGCATTTTCTACTACTGCGTGGATGGGAAATTCAACATGATCACTTGCCCCGACGGTCTGGTGTACAACGAGAAAACCGGCATCTGCACCTGGCCTGATGAGGCGAAGAAGAAGGGCTGCGGAGCCGCAGGTATTCGAGAGCTGCTTACATTCCAGGACCGTGACTACGCAGTTACTCTAGTTGGCAGTGACCCTACATAGAAAGCTAGGAATTTATTTTATGAAGTATTTAAGTATTTGTTTTCGAGTCTTGGAGGCCATGCAAACCTACTATTTACCGAGGAAGTGGCCGGTAAAACCAGGTCATGTCGCTCAATTCTGATCAGTATTCTCCAGTTTTAGATTTAGATTAGAATCGAGTTCGGTGTTTATAAATTTAGGTTTACATTTTTTGTAAATTAGAGTACACAGAACTGAATTCTTTGGCCCCATTGTTACGAAGTACTTAACTCTTATTTAATCTGTGATAAAGCTCCCAGTAAAAATAGCTGATTTGACCTAACTACAGTCTCCAGCCCATTATCATATTAATTTATCATATTAGAACCGCTGCGAGCCTAGTATGGCTGCGTCTATTTCACGTGTCAAATGTGTATACATCTATGTGTCAAAAGATAAAGGAGGCCTTATCCACACTTTGTCACGCGGTGAACGCAGCCATATTAGGCCCTATTTATTGGACGTTTAGGAATGATTGCGATTTGAACTAAAGATTCCTAGCTTTTTATAAGTGTATTTGCTCAAATGCTGTGTTTGAAGTACTAAATACTATAGTTGTATTTTATTTTAATGAGTTTTTATTTTTTTATTTATTATTTCTTTATTTCTACTTCAATATTTTTCTCTGAATGGGATTTTAATGTTGCCTAAACTATTATTGTCACTTGCAGATTGTTTTGTCTCTTGTCCGTTCGTTACTAAATATCAATCTCCATAATTATCGTTTCAGAGGTGTTCAATTTCAACTGCCCAGCGGTGAACGAGACGTTCGGCCAGACGCACCCCCGGTACGCAGACCCTGACGACTGCCAGTTCTTCTACGTCTGCATCAACGGCAACACTCCCAGGCGCTCCGGCTGCAAGCTGGGCCAGGCTTTTGACGACGTCACTAAGAAATGCGAGTGGGCCAGGAAGGTGCCTGAGTGGTAAGTGGGTCAGTGATAGGCAGGTACGGGCTTGATACATTGTTGACGGACAGTGGAAATTACTGTTTGTTACTTTGCTCAAAGCCAGGCTGAAAAGGCAAGCCAATATGAATATACCTATGGTAGGCCTAAATTAGTATCTGCTTAGTAATCCGGAAATCAACATGCCTATTCAAAAAGTCGTCAGCGAATAACATCAAGCCTGAGACATAAAATATTTTTTACTGTCCAACACCGACCCTTGTCAAGCGTTGAACTTATTTGGCCTCCCAGACGGTTACACCTGCCTACATGTAGTTTTCAGGGAAGCTTTCTATCAATCTAATACGTACGATGTTTGTCATGTCTTTACGGCGTTAACTGATAAGCTCCAAATCGCATTTATGCAAGAGTCTACGATCCGATCCTAAACTGTAATACGACACATTATTATTATTATGAACTATGACATCACTAGCCGATAGGTAAAGTACGTACCGTACCAATAGACGGATTCATAATTGAGAGTTTTGTATTGAGTATAATACCGAGTACCTAGTAATCCATGTATGCGTACTGCAGCGCGGACTGGTACAAGGGGCAGCTGACGGAGGCGGAGCTGGAGGCGCTGGAGAACCCGCCGACCGTGAAGCCGAAGCCGTCCGGTGCGCAGCCCAGCCGCCGCAAGCCGCAGCGCCCCGGCAAGGGCAAGGCGCTCGAAGAGGACTGACTACTAGCACAATAAATGGGTTAAGTTTTTAGTACGTCGCTTGTTTCATTACGTCATTATCTCTCCGTATTTAAGGACTAACCAGAAATGGAATCCCACCCTAGACTACGACTGCAAGGCCTTAGTAATATCCTATTCACTCTTACCCTAACGAGTTAATAACTTTTTTTTTTTTAAATAGCAATTTTCTGAATGAGAGGGAAGCCTAGTAAAAAAGAGTTGTTAAGTTCAAACTATGTCAAATCTGGATATGTTTATATTTTTATCATATAAAATCGTGGTAATCCACCTGTGCCTCATTGCAGAGCGAATTTTATTTAAAACTAGAAGTCGCCCGCGATTTCGTACGCGTAGAATTAGTTTCTCACTAATTCTTCCCGTTGGGGGTCGATTTTCGGGAAATCCTTTCTTACTGCAGCCCTAGCCCTCATAACTCTCATAAGGGACGTACCAAATTTGGAATCTTTAGACTCAGCGGTTTGGGTATTTGCATTGCACCAAGCTTTTATGTGACGTCAACCTTTTTGAATTAATTCAGATTGAGTTTTTAAACATGTGTCAAAATTAAATGTAATATAAATCAAAAGCAACGAGGAGTATTGATATCAACTTTGAAGCAAATTACCCCCAAAATAACTTTGTACCCTTTTTTCACCCCCTTAGGAGATAAATTTCAATAAAATACGGAACACAACTTCCAGCAATTCTATTAAAGAATGTTTATGCAAAATTTGAAGTATATTGGACCAAGGAACCACGTTGTCCGATATAAACTTTCGGACTGAGTTTTTAAACATGTCAGAATAAAATTTAATGTTAATTAAAAGCACTAAGGAATATTGATATCAACTTCGAAGCAAATCTCCCGCAAAATAACTTTCTACTCCTTTTTCACCCTCTTAGGGGATGAATTTTTAATAAAACACGAAAAACGTCTTTCATTAATTCTGTTAAGGAATGTTTATGCAAAATTTGAAGTAGATTGGACCAAGGAATCACGTTGTCCCATAAAAACTTTGCCCCCCTTTTTCACCCCCTAAGGGATATAATTTCAAAAAATCTTTTCTTATCAGATGCCTACGTGATCAAAGAACACACCCTCAAGTTTCAGGTCTCTACGATCAGCGGTTTAGGCTGTGCGTTGATCTGTCAGTCAGTCAGTCAGTCATTCAGGACAAAGCATTTTATATGTATTTAATAGAAGATAACGACTTGACAGTTTTTGAAAAGCGAGGTATCGTTGTAGTCATGTTCGATTTTCCTTTTCCAATGAAAGTCATAGGCAATATTTTAAGATAGATCCTGTTTTATTAATTTTTATTTTGGATTGACAATGAGACAATTTAATCGCTTTTGTCCTGACGCTGCAGCCTGCAGGGATTGATATTCGTATTCTACAAAGGTAGTCACGTTTTCTAAGGTTTCTTTTTATTATGATTTCTACCTACAACTACTATAACTACTATTTAAATTAAACAGAAACTAATATAATGCATAAACTCGTACGGTCGAAGTCAAAGATATGTCTATTTTGATACCCTATTTCACTGAAAAAAGGTGCAAAACACACACGGTATGGGGCACAAGGAATATAAATTTTAAGCTTGAGTGCAACCGCGTGGTGGAGTCCACGCTCCGACCAAACTTGTTCCAATTTATTGCTGGCTCTGAAACTTCCCACTTTGAGTTGGAAAACCGATTTGCTGTCTTGGAAACCACAACTGACGTAAACTAGGAACTCGAAATTTATTCGGAAAGTCTAATTTCACGGAAGAAACTTTGGATCTGATGACAAAGCGACAAAATGATGCAACTGGCATCTCGGTATAGCAAAGAGTTTTGTATAAAACCATCTCCAGGGTTATAAGACGTGACCTCCAGCGGTTCAATACACTCTCAATTGAAAGATCATTTGAGCAGAACCTGGGGCAAAAGTTGGCGGCGCGGTGGCAATATGTCAAAGTGTTGAGAGGGATGTGTGAAACCGCTACTATGTCTGTTCATATCCAGAACCGGCGAACTGAGCGCATCCTGCCGCGGCGAGGCGTGAGACAAGGGGAAGTGATATATAATTAATAATTGTTCTCCGCTGCTCTCGAGGTTATTTGGGAAGCTTCGCCGAATCTTCACATTGCCTACTCCTCAAAACCTCAAGTCGAAAGTTTTCGACCAGTGCGTCTTACTGGTAATGACTTACGGGGCCGCAACTTGGACACTCATGGGTCGACTGGTTCAGCGCGCTATGGCAAGGGCTATGCTTGGAGTCTCAACGAAGGATCGCATTAGAAATTATGTGATCCGACAGAGAAGCAAAGTAATCAACATAGGAAGCCCACCGAATTAGCAAGCTGACGTGCCAGTGTTGTAGTTAAAATTACTTTGTCTCACGCTGGGAGCAAATTAGAATTTAAACAGCAAAACCTACCTTTTTAAGGTGCGGTGAAAAACTGTTTTTCACATCACCTATTTGGAAAGGGGACTTTTCTTCCCTGGGAGGAGGGATCACTTGGCACTTTTCTGTTCAAGGACATTTTGTTGCCAAATTAGATAATTGTTGTTAAATTTGATAATTTCATGTTGTTAAAATTGATAATTTCTGCACTTTTAGAGAGTGTAAATAATTAAATTTGTTTCATCAGTAAGATCTTTTATTTTCCTCATAGGTGATGTGAAAAGCAGTATGTGCCACACGGTAGCAAAATTATTTCCACCTTTGGCGTTAACACTTCAATCCCCACTTCGCTCAGGATTGTATTTTAGAATCAATCGCTTCGTTCAGGATTCAAAGTACGCCCTCGCAATAAATATGTCATTTTGCTCCCTTGTGACACAATCTACTATTCCTATTCCAGCAACTTCGGCCGTATTGTGTCTTGTTAAGGCTGTCTTGTGTAATTCAAAAAAGTATGCGTTAAGAAACTATTTTTTTTAATATAATGAAATACCAAGAATATTTTTTATATTAAAAAATACCAAGTTTATCATGTATCTCCATGATTATTTATTGCCTTAATTATTTAAATTTTGTGACGTTCTTTTCTTTTTTCTTCTTTTTTTATTTTTTAAAGTGCCGAACTAAGCTCTAAGCTTGTAGTATGGCTACCAGACAACGATATTAATACTTGTATAGAGAAATATATACTTAAATACATAGAATACATCATGACTCAGAAACAAATATTCGTGCTCATCACACAAATATCTGCCCTTACCGGGATTTGGACCTAGGACCGCCAGCTTCGTAGGCAGGGTCACTACCAACTTGGCCAGCGCGTCGTCTAATAATAGCGGGATTATTTTTATTATTTTTGTTTATTCTTCTGTTACGCTAGCTTTCGATACAAGTTGGATAACATAAAAGTAATAATAAATAAACACGAGTGAGTCCAGTGACGAAGTCTGCTGTATAACACCGGAAGCATTGAACCAGCGTGTAAAGCACAATTATTTACTTAAATTACCCTTTACAAGTCCCTATTGCATAAAAATATCATAAGTTTTAAGATATTTTTAAGCAATAGGGTCTTGCGAAGGGTTCAAACACTTTATAGGAGACTGTTAGCGTACTTCATAGAATTATCAGTTATCACAAACGAAGCAACCCTCTACAATGTGGAGTATTGACTCAATCGTCTATCGTCAATCATCTCGTGGCCAGGATCATCCATCAGCAACTTGCTCTTCAATATGGTCTTGTTGAGTCTGAAGTGCTGTGCTATTACTACACACCGGCGCCTGTTCTAGAAAATGGTCGTCTACGCTCTATTGGGATCGATCTGTTACGATCACGGACAGGACTGTTGCCGCCAATAAGCCTGATATCGTTGACATATCGACCTCGACGTCGGGCTGTGCCCGTCGACATCTCAATCCCGCATGAATTAGACATAGTTTGAACTTTTTGAACTGAGCTCTTCCACTTACCTGTAAACACAATGGTCATTGTATCTTTACAATCCTATTATCTGCTTTTGTTCTTGAAACCGCCAACAAGTAACTTTACTAAAAAGTTATGAAGTACATTGCGTGAATGTTGAATTATCAAACTTATTACTTGTTGAGTAGGTTTAAAATAACAATAACATTGCTGTATTATCTACAGAGTTCTTGTCGAGTGTCGGGTAGTTGTAAAATGGAAAAAAAAAGCTTGCCATTATTCTATTACTGTATTTTGTAGTCTATTGTCTAAAGACATAGAGTTCACAATCCACGTTAACCTTCTAAGGCGGTTATAATCTGGTTTTACTGCGAGCTCGTTATCCTGATTTATGCTTAACTACAAAATGGCTTTGTATTATTAAGTGGATAAGTGAAATGATCAGTTGAAAAAGTTAGAAAAAATCCTACCTTGACTTAGCTTACGAGGTGACCGCCTTGTGGGATGTTGACTCGACGGTCATTGTCCCTATAGATGTTGCGGCAAACGGCCTCATAGGGAAGAGTCTCGACCAACACCTCAAGAAACTCTCGCTAGAAGGCTTGATCAAAGGCCAGATACAGAAAACAGTAATCCTCGACACGGCACGCATTGTGAAGAGTGTCTTCTCCCTGCAGCCCTAACCACTACCTCATTTACAGAATATTAAATAATTATCTGAATAATAAAAGAGCCCAGCAAGAGCATGTTGGACCGTGCTCGGTTTAGGGTTACGACGCTGTTACTACGAACACAAAAAAACTCAAAAAGCCACAAGATGGTCTATTTTTTTATTTATTTAAATTTATCATGGTAATTTTCAGTAGGTATAAATATTTTATTCGCTGTAACTCAAGAACCAATAATGTTGTTTTTGCTTACTGACTGCTGACTTAACCAACGACGCACCACACTATGGGGTAGACAAGTAAATAAAACCATAACCATGCTACGTGTAGAGGAGGTACCATAACGAAAAAGGTTTTTTTAATATGTACATTCATACCAACCAAATAACAGCCTTCTAGAACTTAGAGGCTGTGAACTAAGCTGCGGACGGACGGACGGACGGGTGGATGGGCAAATTATACGTATTCCTAGGTTGACCACGGAACCTTAAGGATGTAGGAAAATGAATTTACTATAAACTACATCTAGATCGGGTAGTCTTAAACTACACTTATTTAAGTAATATACCTCTACCAGTGGACATCGTTATCAAAATGCGGGCAGCACAGTCATGTTAAATGGGGCTCAGTCTGCGGCGTGCGAAATTTTGCGCTGCGTTTGCGTCGCGCAATTACTACAAACATTAAAATAATTGCGAAATCAATACAGCCGGTACTGATGGCTTTTTTATACTTAGATAAATTTTCTACAACGCAACGACTGTCTGTATTTGGATGCGGGTTTCACTGTAATTTCGGCCATTCCTCGAGCAAGTTTTAAACTACCTACGGTGCGATAGCTCTAAGACAATCTTCAGGGTTGTACTTTTCTTTTTTAGTCAGCAATGTCAAGTAGAAAGATGAGGAGTAAAAAAATACCAATATAAAGTGAAGTATTAAGATTTGAAGTGAAGTGAAGCTTGCTTTGGCAAACCTAGTGGATGCTAGCCTTCCGTAAAACCTAAAGTAACAACATCCGGGTTTCGATGCAGTTTGGTGAGGTGACGGTGATGAGTACGGTCAACCCTTGTGATCAATTATTAGAGTGAACGCCCACCCACTATCTACAGATAATTACAGGCACGTATACTTGTCGTTATCATTGGCAGTCTCATTAGATTACGACTATAGATAAATGTTACAAACATTACTATTATTCCAATATTATGATATTGATAAGTGTTTGTTTTACTCAATATATGAAAATACTAACTGTTGAAATCAAAATATACTGGTGTGCTATGGTTAAAATTCAGTCACTTCTTGCCTAAATGAAAAAGGACAACATCCGCAGCTGAACTCGGTGGTTCATGGGGTCCGGATTTACTTGACGAGTTTTCTATTGGGCGGATTATTTAAACAGCTTATAGTAATCAAAACATCATCGACATTTTAATTATGTTCCTATACGTAGATAAGGTCAAAACTCATTTAATGAGGAAAAAATAAGCTAGGCACTCTTGTATATTTAAAAATATTTAATTTTTCTATTTACATATCCATCTTTGCTGTTCTATTTACATAGGAATATTATGTTGAAAATACATACAAAAGCTGACATATTATAACATATATATCTACGGTAACTTATATCACGAATTATTTTGTATTTGGCAACTTCTTTTTTATTTAGGTAACATTTTATACTTTAGACAGACATTACTAGACATATTTCGAGTTTCGTTATAAGTAATAGGTAACATAACTTATTTCGTATTGAAATAAATAGGCTTCGGTATTTAGGTGTTCCAGTATAGTTACCTTCATTTAAAAAGGACATAATAAGGTAAAAGTGATTTAATAGTACATTATGATACAAGTGTGCTAAGTTGACCATTGTATACAAGACGCTACTACGCTACTCACTTTCGCTCGTGCGCCACAAGAAAGCCGCGTATATTATGGTCACAGGCACACGTGTTACATACGACGTTTTTCAACACACTTGCGAAAATAAATACAAATAACAGAAAAATTGAAATGATTTTAATGAAATTGAGTTATTTTTTAGTAATAAAGCTGATTTCACCAATTTATTGAAATAAATATGTAGATAATGTTATTTGCCGCATAAAAACTGATTGTTGCTAAGAAAAAAAAAGGTATAACCCGACTAAATTATATCGCTTCTTCTTCGTACTTACAACTTGGTACTAGGCTACAAATGTAAATTGTTTGGGTTAATAGACTAAAGGCACTTGTGCGTAATATACTGAAAAAGCACGCGTGTTTAATATCTAGGTTTATGAGCCAAAAATCGGTGGAATAAAAAGGTCGTTTTGAGCAAGTGTGTTGAAAAATTAATTAATGCATCAGTATATCAATTCATATGAACGGCTTTGAATTGCAAAACGATATCGTAAATCTAAGTATATGTTTACCTTCAAAATAGTACTTGTTAACATTCCCGATCCTATATTCTACGCGGTAAAATATTATTGTTTTCGACATGTCATCGTATTGTCACCGTTACAACATACCAGGGCCACTATATACTACTAGGTAAAACCATATGGCCTTAGATATACAATAGTATTGTTTTTTACTCGGCCGCTACTACTGTTAAGTAAATAAGAGCTATATCTTACTTATTAACTTAAATAAGAGCTATATCTTACTTATTTACTTAACAATACGATAGCATATCAAAGGCAAAAAATATAGGCCCTGGTTGTTACAAACTTTATTCAAGCTGGCGGCATAAGAGTTACATTTTGTATGTACCTATGCCATCAAATAAATGTTACATTGAACAGGAAGGAAGGTCATACAAACCAATAGATACGTGTTATTACAACCGGAGTATATTTTTTTTTGGTACATACTCAAATAACGATACGTTAAAACAATATCGTCTTCCAAGGACGTAAATCATCTTGAACCAGTACTTCTGTGATATGTATACTACTTAGATGCCGCATCAAACACGTATAACCATATCGCTTGGTTCGAGCTCTTTGGGTATAACCTAGACAAAAATAAGGTACAGGTCAAGTCTCCAAGATCAAATGAAGTGTAAGGTTTTTCGTCTATCGTCGTTTTGCATAAATGATTCAAATTTAAAATTTAATAATTGAGAAAACTTAGTTAACGCCAAGTTGATTCTGAAGATTTATTAAAACATAGAACATACGGGGAGAGTTTTTGTTTTACGTAGGTTTATAGCAGATCACGCATGGCTGCAGTGGGGTACGAGTTCGGGGTCCTCGCAGGTGAGATTCTGGTCGTCGAACACCTTGCCCTCCTCGCAGGTGATGAGCCGGGGCTGGCCCTCCACGCAGGTGATAAGGTGGTGGCAGTCTCCGGGCACTGGGAAGCGGGGGAATGGCCAGAACTTGGCAGACTGCGTGTTGGCTGGCACTTTCGTTGGGCATTTGAAGCCGACGACCGCTGTTGGGATGTCGACAGTTAGATCATACTTAATAAATATTAATTGTTGATATTTATTAGTATTATAGTATGCATTTAATTGAACTATACGGCCATAACTCGTGCTTTAGTAAAGGAGGATGGGCAGAAATGTATAAACTCTGGCCTAGAAACCAATAACAATAAGCACTATATCATCGGATATGCTTTTTAATTCTACAACGATTTAGTGTAGTGGGAAACCTCAAAGAACTGTGAGAAATATTTCAAAAATCGGGAACATCGGGACGCCTACGTAGACGACGTTTGCATAATTACTTTGAAACACCGCTGTCTTTGCACAGCGATAACTTTTATCACACACAGTTTTCGAACTAGCTGCCATAGAAATAGTTTTACAACTTAGAATTACCTATCCGGTGACATATCGCTTGTCGTTATTGGTCATATAGGCCAATTTGCCCACCCTCCTTTAATATCATAATTCTCTTGCTAATAACTTAAAACGTCTTGACGTAGCATCATCATAAATACCTTTACATACTTAGCTTTGGTTCGTGACTATCGTGTTTAAACTTATATGTTTGTGTTGCACACGAGTTTCCGATACTTAATAAATATATTTGATATCTATGATCAACTTTTAATTATTCCTTCGTCCTGGCTCTCTTATAAGTAAACTAGCGTCTATCTGCCCGCAACTTCGTCCGTGTAGATTTTGATTATCGTTATTCCCATGTGAACTGTTATATTTTCCGGGATAAAATATAGCCTATGTGTTTATCCAGGGTATGAGCTATCTCCATTTCAAATTTCAACCAAATCCTTGCTTACAAACTAACACACATCCACACATCCTCGTTTTTATAATAGTTATTAAGGATTAAGTAATGAAAACTTTAAGTTGAGAAACGTTGATTTTGGGAGAGTTAATAACGACTGTGGAACCCCGAAAAGTTCGATTTGACATTTGGTGCAAATTAGCAGATACACGTAATACACGTTAGCTTAATTACGTCAATTTTAGTTTTAAAAACCATTTGGGTCGCTTTACTTCAAACTCAGATATGAACTTGAAAGGCTTACGAATTTAAAAATAATCTGTTTGAAAAAAGACGCCAATTCCGTTGTCCATTTGCATGGTATTATCCGAGTTTGAAGTTAAGCAACTCATTTGTACTCATTATATCTACAATTCATTTGCATGAGAACTTAAATTTAAAGTACACATAATGTAATGAGCGCAACAATACTTATAAACATAATTCAGTTAGTTTTACACACTTACAACGGCCCATAGACCGATACATTAAATAAATAAATATGCGTTAAATACACAGGTTAAATGGTAAACCAGTTGGCGAGATCACTGAGTCACGTCGACCAGATGTCTTCACTGTGCGCCTCAATTATTTATTATAGGTAGCTAAATATATATATAGTGAAGAGGTGCGCTACTATACATTTTTAGACACAAATAAGCAGTCGTTCAAAAAAGTCTAAATAAGTATACTCGTAAACATAAAACTTTAATATTTAACATATTCCTTTCCGTATGTACATAACTTGAATATGCCGTTTCTAGTGACGTTTTCGACATAACCTAGCATATAACATTTTGGGGCCAAAACTGATGGAGTCGAATCCTACCTATTAATACCACTATAAATGCGAATGTTCGTTTTTTACTTTACTCTTTCTATGGCTGGATGGATTTCTATGTTTTTAATGGAGATAGCTTATACACTGGATTAAAACATAGGCATACGCGGACGAAGTTGCCGGGCAGAAGTCAGTTAATTTTAAAAAATCTCGCTATCAGTTTCCTTTACCGATGCTCATGGTCGCGTACCTTCAGGGTTGCAGAAAGGTTGCAGCAGATCAGGCCAGTTGCATCCATGGGTGCGGTGGTCGTAAACCAGTCCTGCTGTGCAAGGTTCCTGGTTTGGAATTCCGAAGGCACACTTCACGTAGCTTGTGGAGCACTCGTCGCTGTCCGGGTAGATGCCGAACTGATACTCGCAGCCGGGCGTGGACAGCGGGGTCACTGGAGGAGGTACAGTCATCTTGTTGCAATTATTACTTGTGGAAATGCGGCAATCACAATGCTTACTCCTTTTGTTTGGGGTTCGGTTTTTATTAATGAGCATGTGCGTTTGCATAATTATAACTAGGTAATCGTCTGATTTTGATGATCATTAATCATTATCAATGGCAAGACAAATGTCTGTCGGAAATCGCGTTAAACTACCTTTTGATCTTTTATCAAACCCTTGTCGAAATCATAGATATAGATTGCAAAAACCACTACGGTTTTTTAATGGCAGGTTGAACTCAAAGAAATCACCTTTCTCTCTATTACGAGTTATTACAATTTCATAATAATCTATCTATCTATATATATAAAGAGGCTTGTCCTGACTGATTCATCAACGCCCAGCCAAAACCGCTAATGCTAGAAATATGAAACTTGGACAGTACTTTCTTTTTGTGACGTGAAGATCAGATAAGAAGGGCTTTTTTGAAATTCAACCCCCAAGTGGGTGAAAAGGGGTGGCAAAGTTTGTATAGAAAAAAATATTTTTATGGTCCAATTTACATGAAACTTGGTAGAAATATTCTTTAATTCAAATAATATGACACGTGTTTCAGCGATTACTAAAATTCAACCCTTAGAGGGATGAAAGAGGGTTGCAAAGTTTGTATGAGAAAGAATATTATTATGGTCAAATTTACTTGAAACTTGGTAGGAATGCTCTTCAATGCAAATAATGAGATACATATTTCAGCGATTACTAAAATTCAACCCCTAGATGGATGAAAAGGGGTTCCAAAGTTTGTGTGGGAAAGAATATTGTTATGGTCAAATTTACTTGAAACTTGGTAGGAATGCTCTTCAATGCAAATAATGAGACACATATTTCAGCGATTACTAAAATTCAACCCCTAGAGGGATGAAAGGGGGTTCCAAAGTTTGTGTGGGAAAGAATAATTATTATTATGGTCAAATTTACTTGAAACTTGGTAGGAATGCTCTTCAATGCAAATAATGAGACATATTTCAGCGATTACTAAAATTCAACCCCTAGAGGGATGAAAGGGGGTTCCAAAGTTTGTGTGGGAAAGAATATTATTATGGTCAAATTTACTTGAAACTCATTGAAAGTGGCCGTCCGCGTCTATCGCGACATGGATTCAATCACGCCCATTTTTTTTCGCAATAGGTATAAAAAGAAGCCTTGAAATCGATTCACCAGTTAAAAAGTTGTGTGAATGCAATATCTATTAAAATATGTGAATAGATAAAACCTTTTCCTTTTTCAAAAACTCAATTAAAAATAATATCATCCAATTCGATTCATTTCACGGACATTCGAAATTCAAATTCAAACGTTGTCGCTATTTGCATCAAACCGAAGTTACTTGGTAAGGCGCATCCGTAAGTTTTATTATCGAAATTTCACATTTTGTTGTGCTAAGTAGATAACTTTTGCGAGTACTTTCGTAAAGTGTGAATTGTTTACGTTGTCTTTCTAATAGTTTTGTGGTTCTATCAGTCTGGTACAAATATTCTCTCTATTTAATTCTACTGTTAAGTACTTTTTTATTTTCTAATATAGGTAAATTAATATTCTATCTAGGTATAATTATGCCATTTTCTTCTTCAATCAATATTCCAACTGTCATTCATTCCATTACCTATTAATATGGTGGTTGAGGTCTTAAACATAAGCGGTGCAATGGTGCCTCATACCGTTGTGCCGATTATCGGTGACGGTGCTTGCCTGTTTAGGGCAATATCCTACGTTTTGTATGACACTCAAGTAATGGCCAGAGAGGTGCCTGAGGGGATTGTAGAACACGTGGTAAACAACTGGGATTATTTCTCCATTTTATCTCATGACAGTGATGGGAATAACTATAGCAGCTCTGCTAACTATTTTGCCGATATGTCACGACTTTACACTTATGGTGGTTTGTGCGAATTAGTTGCAGCCGGACGAATATTTGGGACAATATTCGAGATCTACCATAACGGAGGGTTGTACGAGAAATTTGGTTTAGAAGGGAACCCCGTACATAGACTGCGTTTTACTTCTCCGTAAGATCTATCTATCGGTCATTTTGATGTCTATGTACCCGATGATGGTATAGCAAGAGCACTTCAGATTTCTCAGCCTGAAAGTATTAGTACCTCGGGAAAAACTGCTAAAAAGCGTCGAACTAGATTAACTAACACAATCAGAAAACGGCAGCTCAAAGACGCTGCAATAGCTTACCAACAGAAGAATCCCGAAGTTCACAGAAAAGCAGCAGCTATCTATCAAAAAAGTAACCCGGAGGTTCACCGAGCAGCTGTTGCGACACATGAACGAAATAATCTAGGAGCGAGATCAGAAAGGCGGTCACTGCCATGGACGGAGAAAACTTCTTCTGGGATGATGTACGATCCCAACGTAGCTTATGAGACCGATAAAACCGTTGCCCTGGGTACTATGAGTCATAAATGCATGTACTGTAACGCCGCCAAGTGGAAAGAAGAGGCTCCCGGTATGTGCTGCAGTGGTGGTAAGGTGCAGTTTTCAGCTTTTAAGCCTCTGCCTGAGCAACTTCATAGCTTAATTTTTGGCATTCATCCAGAGCACACACATTTTTTAGACCGAATAAGAAAGTACAACAGCTGCTTTCAAATGACTTCTTTTGGAGCAAAGGAAGTTGTAGAAGATGGTTTTATGCCTACTTTCAAAGTACACGGACAGGTATACCACTGAGTTGGTAGTCTCCTGCCATTGCCTCAACAAGTGCCTCAATTTCTACAAATTTACTTTGTTGGAGAGGATGAAAGAGAGGCTAAATTGAGATGCGGTAATTTTACAGGCTTAAAACATAACTTGGTTAAAAAATTGCAATCTATGTTGCACATTAATAACCCGTTCATAAAAGACTTAAAAACGACTCTTGAGAAAGTACCCCCAAATTGTGAAAAGTTTGAAGTGGTTATCCACGCTTATAGAAACCCAGGCAATACTCACAGAGGACGCTTTAATGCACCATCAGCAAGTGAAGTGGCTTTGGTTATAGTTGGACAGCAATTCGAACGACGAGATATCATTTTACAGAGTCATGACAACAAGTTGCAACGGATCAGCGAGTTGCACCGTTCTTACGATTATTTACAGTATCCTCTGCTTTTCTGTCATGGTGAGGACGGTTACTCAATTGATATACCCCAATTCGAAACTGCCCCTTAAAAAAACGGTATCTGCGTTGAGCTTTTATTCTTACCGCATTATGTTTAGAGAAACTGATACCAACCACTTGCTGTACGTCGTTGCTGTCGTTCTCTTTTTAGTCAATACTTGGTTGATATGTACGCCAAAATTGAGACAGAAAGGTTAATCTCAAGAGCAGTCGTTGAAAGTGGCCGGAATAGATTTAAGGGATAACTGTTTTTCACACGGTCAGTTCTATGTCGCCTGTTTTAGAGTGAGTTCCGCCAGCAGTCTGGTGATTCTTGCACCGGAAGGCATCACCGCAAATGTTGTATATAAAGAGGTCCTTCAGTAACTTCATTTATTTTTTAAACATCACAATCACAATATCGTACGGAGACATTTAGTTAATCATAAAAATAAAATATAACCAATTCTTAGGCCAGGTCCAGACGAAGCGTTTTGCACGTGTTTGCACTCGCGCGTAGACACTCGCGCGTTCCCGAGGAACTAGAGCTCATACATCGCGTCCAGATAATGGTCTTTGTTTGGAAACGCGCGAGTGTCTACGCGCGAGTGCAAACGCACGCAAAACGCTTCATCTGGACCTGGCCTTATTCAAAAGTTGTACTTTTTAACGAAAGTACTGACTCTCCGCAGGCGAAGTCGCGGGCGGAAAGCTAGTAATATATAGTTTTCCAAAGGAAAACTACTAGACAACACAACAAAGTAAATATTGCTTCGTGGCAGGTAAGCGGATAAGATGGTGGTTCTTGATGGTAATGATCCGGAAGGACCCTAAATCAAACACCACTTACAGTCAGCCTTCCTCTCCCCGCAGTCGACCGCCCAGTTGTAGTTGCAGTGGTTGTGCACGGCCCCCTTGCCATCGAAGAGCAGTCCATTCTCGCAGGTCTCTACCGTCAAGGTCCCGTTCGTGCACAGGAAGAATTGGTCGCAGAGCTCGGGGTGGGCGTAGGCCTGCAACAAACAGAGAGGGTTTGGTTTCATATGTGTTCCAAGTCATACGCATGAATTTCGAAATACGGAGCGAGATGTTGTTCATTTTGTGTTTACAGAGGACTTGGCCTTAGTTTTGTATTTGAAAAAGCCAGGGCCTATTCCCGACGGTAAAAAACATATCGTTTCTGACCTGAGGGGCTAATGCCTAACGGACTCGCAATCGCAATAGTTTTCATTTTGAAAATCAAAGGCTTGTTTCCATACTAATGAAAACGATTGTTCCACTTTCAAGCTGATTGTGATTGCGAGTGCGTTAGGTAATAGCGACGCTGCTATGGTACCTATTGTTCTGACGTCCGTCGCCATTACTGTCAAGTAAATACGAGCAATCAAAACGGTTCAGACCGCTCAAACACAATGTGATTTTTACCTTATTGAATAGAGGCAGAGTTCAGAGTACAAGTTAATCACATTATTAAGTAACTTCGCTTATGGAAAAATAGCTCATATTTTTAGGCTAAACACGTAAATCATTTTCTACGTTTAATTCGCAAGGCAGTAGATTTTCTATTAATGATCGCTGAGCGTAAGAGCATTTAAAGTACATACAGAATAATGTCATCGTTCTTCGCATTTGCTTAGGTGGGTACTTACTCGGTAGCATATGCAATATGGAGTTCTAGGAAGATCAGGCGGACGGCCACCCACGTATACTTTACAAAAAGCGAATGCAGGTGAGTACCTACCTATAGCTATACACTTTTAACCAAAATGGGTGATAAAGTTGTATCACTTCACCTAAAAATACAAATTAAAAATATAATATGCCAACGTGGCGGTAGTCCATTACGAATCTTTGCACTTGTTATTCTCATAATTTCACAGGAAAATATAATACATTTTGTAATCATTAATACAATTGTAATAAATCGTTTACATGATTTGCTATTAGTGACGATTCATAAAGAAAAATAACAAAAGACAGAAAACATGTGCACCTAATATGTATAGTTAATAAACCTACAAGGAATATGCTTGTAAACTAAATGTAAGCTTCTAAGAGCATGGTTATCGTCAAATGTACCTAGTTAAGTCCAAATTGATAATGTAAGTCAATATAAATGAAAACAAGTTAAGTGTGGTTACCTGGATACCGTAGTGTTCAGGGCACTCCGGCGCATGCTCGAGCAGGATGCCTGCGTTGACTGCAAAAATAAAACAAAAACAAATATGAAGTGTAATGATCGAAACAGCTCAGTCAGCACCAACTGAGTGACTGCCGGGCAATGCACAGCCTAGATTTCTGAACATTTATTATAAAAAGCTTTAACTGCATTAAGTATTATGCATATTTATAAAACCACACATTAGGCATAAACATTGCCCACGGGAATAGAAACGAAACTAAATAAGTCGCAGGTAATAAGTAATTCTAATTAAAATATGTTTTAATTAGTTTACGGTAGAACCTGGGCTCTTGGCAACTGCTAACAGGGCCTCTATCCCCGACGGTAAAACACATATCGTCTTTGACCTGTTATGGTATTGTTTCGACGTCAGCCGCCATTACTGTCAAGTAAGTAAGAGCCATCAAAACGGTGACAATACGATAACAGATCTAGCACGATATTGTTTTTATCGTGTTGAATAGAGGCCCAGGAAGAGTTGTTCATACCTTGGAGGTAAAGGCAGCAATCAACAAGAAAGTATATTTTGTCTGAATCTTAGTTTACGTAACGCGCCTTATCTATATTTAGTTTTAGCCATTACTGTCATGTAAGTAAGAGCTACCAAAACGGTGAAAATACGATAACAGATCAAAAACGTTTTTTTTTATCGTGTTGAATAGAGGCCCAGGAAGAGTTGTTCATACCTTGGAGGTAAAGGCAGCAATCAACAAGAAAGTATATTTTGTCTGAAGCTTAGTTTACGTAACGCGCCTTATCTATATTTAGTTTTAGGGGGCTATTATTATTTAGCATTTGGCCCGAGGTCACTTTCGATGTAATCACAGAGGCCGTGTGTAATATCACTAGAAGCGTGACGTTGGGCAACTATCGGCATGGGTCGGCCGGGGCTAGTAACCCCGATTGCTTCATTAACCACGCTAGGTAATTAAGTTTTTTTTTCACACTTAGTGGTTTAACAAGGACATAAGCAGAGGCAGTCGGTGAATTTGCAAACGCGGCGTGTGCAAAGGTGTTGCATCTAGACTACTATGTATCATATGGTATCATGCATGTCTCTGAGTTAGTTTTTTATCAGCTTTGTTAATATAATTATTTATAAGGGTAACTAACGATAGCATATTAATAAATTATAGAACCACCAGACCATATTACACAATTTCACCTAACCTCAAAATAAGCAGGCTTGTATGTAGGTAAGTGTAGTCGAGTTCATAAATATGTATACACTTTAGTACCTTGTCACTTTAAATGCTGTGACAATTCATGTGCCCCTACCACATGAGTAAAGAAACGGAACAGAGACTAAGCTTCATACAACCGCGCTGCGATAGGTACACTACTACAAGCGCGATGCGCGTGTGTGCGTGTGACCAAACTCCTCGTCACGTACACGCAGAAACTGGTTTATACTAGTTCAGTTTGGTCACAAGTGCAGGGCGCGCACCGCGTCGTGTTCGATTTCAATGTATTTGTTGTGTTATAATGAGTGAATGTAAATTTGATATGCCATGTGAATGCTTTCCATTGGATTATTTAAAAAAAACTGTTCATTAGATTAAGGATTTATCATTCAATTAAAAGATATAATAAATTATTAAAAAACAAAACTTATAAAAACAAAATCTTTAGCGTAAGTAATTTGTAATCAATAAATAAATAAAAGCGGCCAAGTGCGAGTTGGACTCGCGCACGTAGGGTTCCGTACCACTATATATCTAAATAAATGTTTTTCTTTATTCTTTATTATATTGGAGTTGATTGAATGAAAGGTAAAATGCGGTTTACGATTTATAACGTATTAAAAAAAACTAATTATTAGATCTCGTTCAAACCAATTTTCGGTGGAAGTTTGCATAGTAATGTACATCATATATTATTTTTACATTTATCATTCCCTTATTTTAGAAGTTACGGGGGGGGGGGCACACATTTTTCCACTTTGGAAGCGTCTCTCGCGCAAACTATTCAGTTTAGAAAAAATATATATTAGAAACATCAATATCATTTTTGAAGACCTATCCATAGATACCCCTTACGTATGGGTTTGATGATTTTTTTTTTATTGAGTTTCAGTTCTAAGTATGGGGAACCCCAAAAATTTATTGTTTTTTTTCTATTTTTGTATGAAAATCTTAATGCGGTTCACCGAATACATCTACTTACAAAGTTTCCATAGTATAGCTCTTATAGTTACGGATCAAAGTGGCTGTGACATACGGACGGACAGACATGACGAATCTATAAGGGTTCCGTTTTTTGCTATTTGGCTACGGAACCCTTTAGGGTATCAGTTTTTAAACTGATCGATATCATTTTATTTATTTTTGTCCACCAGTGCCAACCCTACCATATTAGGTATAAATTTTGCGCGCTCTTTAGAAGCTTAGTCTCTGTTCCGTTTCTTTACTCATGTGCCCCTACCCTAGGGGCACCAAAAAATGAACTATTAAGCAACTACACCAACTTTAGACAGTTAATTATCAGAGAAATTAACAAATTTCACCATTTTCATTTTTTATATGGTACAGTCAGTATTATGGTCTAGATTGAAAATGTATATTATAAATCCTGATATTATTACACAGTAATTTTCTCAAAATCGTTGAAACCAAAAATGTGCCGATTTGCCCAAATGATGAACAGCGCGTGCCCTAATTCTGAACGGTTTGGACCCGAAAGTTGAACTATCATAACAAAAAACCTAAATGATTGTAATTTAAAGGAAATTTTAGGAATAAAATGCAAATTATCGAAATCATTCTTTGTTTTTTAATTGTTTACATTTATATAATATTAATTACCTACATAAGGTTCCTATTTTTCACGAATATATGTACTTACTTATATTTTGATATAACAAGGAAAATAAAACCGGGATGTTTTTGTTATGAAGACCTAAATCGGGTGCTAATTTGGAAATGTAAACCCTAAATATTACGTAGTATAGCAGCGGAAAGATGCATTATCTTTCATCATTCTCCACGGCGAACGGTTTACATGGGGTTAATAATAATAACTATAGTTTAGGTAGGCCCACATGAGTTTATACTAAACTCGGGTTATAACATGGTTCGATGCCTTGTTCACTTATCTATATTATAGGGGTTAATTTTTATATGTATAAGGTTGGTGGTCATTAAGATAGAAGGCTTAAATAATGTAAAATGGTTAAGCAGCCATGATGGAAAGATGGATGAGTAACATAGTTAAATGTATTGAGAATGGAGTAAACCATTTATCAAATAACTCCATTGCTTATGTTTTTATTATAAATTATTGGCAAATTAAAATAGTAATAAAGAATATAAGGTGTGATATTATTGTATTTTCCTTTTACAGTATGGCAAGCTATGCGCAAGCACGAACAACCATGGGGAAGTAAGATGGTAAAGGAACATGATGCGGGCGTATCGCCATAGGTCCAGTGTGCTTGGGGTTGTGAGAAATCCTTTAAGCCTATAAGGTTGAAAGAAACTTTCTTGGTTTCATCTCACATACCGCATGGCATACGGGTTCCTTCATGGTAGATCGGCCATGCATTCTATGTTATGAGGGTGATAACAGTGATAAGTGGAGTGTTCATGCTTATTATTTAAAGATTTTCTTCATTAACTTTAACTTGTAAGGATTAGTGTATTTAATAAAAAAAAACAACATTTGCTACCGCTTCGAAATTAAGTTGTTAAAGATGACAATAACGCGACAGACAGCTGTCTGCGAAATAGATGACCACAAGGCGCCTTGGCGCTATGCCTGTCTACGTCACGGGAGTCGGACAGAAAGATCGTCTTCAAATCGAGATCTCGAGAGATGTTGAATATTGTTTTCAAATGTTATATTTTATTGTTTTGGGTATTTATGGTATCGGGTGATGGTTTCCTCACACGGGTGCATATGCATACTCGAGGGAATTATCTGCAAAGACATGACCATAAGGTTGTGTTTGGTAATAAAACATGGGGTTATATTTTAGATTAGTATGAGGTACGTGGTCAGTGTTTTGAAATAATGATAGCTTACTTAGGTAGGTAACTTGAGTCGGAGAGTGGCTTGAAAAAGTTCAGATCATTGACACACAAATGAGACATAGGTCCGCACCAAGACACAGTTTCTCATAGGTCCGCACCAAGACACAGTTTCTCATAGGTCCGCACCAAGACACAGTTTCTCATAGGTGCGGACCAAGACACAGTTTCTCATAGGTCCGCACCAAGACACAGTTTCTCATAGGTGCGGACCAAGACACAGTTTCTCATAGGTGCGGACCAAGACACAGTTTCTCATAGGTCCGCACCAAGACACAGTTTCTCATAGGTGCGGACCAAGACACAGTTTCTCATAGGTCCGCACCAAGACACAGTTTCTCATAGGTGCGGACCAAGACACAGTTTCTCATAGGTCCGCACCAAGACACAGTTTCTCATAGGTGCGGACCAAGACGCAGTTTCTCATAGGTGCGGACCAAGACAGTTTTTCATAGGTGCGCACCAAGACACAGTTTCTCATAGGTCCGCATCAAGACACAGTTTCTCATAGGTGCGGACCAAGACACAGTTTCTCATAGGTGCGGACCAAGACACAGTTTCTCATAGGTGCGGACCAAGACACAGTTTCTCATAGGTGCGGACCAAGACACAGTTTCTCATAGGTCCGCACCAAGACACAGTTTCTCATAGGTGCGCACCAAGACACAGTTTCTCATAGGTGCGGACCAAGACACAGTTTCTCATAGGTGCGCACCAAGACACAGTTTCTCATAGGTGCGGACCAAGACACAGTTTCTCATAGGTGCGGACCAAGACAGTTTCTCATAGGTGCGCACCAAGACACAGTTTCTCATAGGTGCGGACCAAGACACAGTTTCTCATAGGTCCGCACCAAGACACAGTTTCTCATAGGTGCGCACCAAGACACAGTTTCTCGTAGGTGCGGACCAAGACACAGTTTCTCATAGGTGCGGACCAAGACACAGTTTCTCATAGGTGCGGACCAAGACACAGTTTCTCATAGGTGCGGACCAAGACACAGTTTCTCATAGGTGCGGACCAAGACACAGTTTCTCATAGGTGCGGACCAAGACAGTTTCTCATAGGTGCGCACCAAGACACAGTTTCTCATAGGTGCGGACCAAGACACAGTTTCTCATAGGTCCGCACCAAGACAGTTTCTCATAGGTGCGCACCAAGACACAGTTTCTCATAGGTCCGCACCAAGACACAGTTTCTCATAGGTGCGGACCAAGACACAGTTTCTCATAGGTGCGGACCAAGACACAGTTTCTCATAGGTGCGGACCAAGACACAGTTTCTCATAGGTGCGGACCAAGACACAGTTTCTCATAGATGCGGACCAAGACACAGTTTCTCATAGGTGCGGACCAAGACACAGTTTCTCATAGGTGCGGACCAAGACACAGTTTCTCATAGGTCCGCACCAAGACACAGTTTCTCATAGGTGCGGACCAAGACACAGTTTCTCATAGGTGCGGACCAAGACACAGTTTCTCATAGGTGCGCACCAAGACACAGTTTCTCATAGGTGCGGACCAAGACACAGTTTCTCATAGGTGCGGACCAAGACACAGTTTCTCATAGGTGCGGACCCAGACACAGTTTCTCATAGGTGCGGACCAAGACACAGTTTCTCATAGGTCCGCACCAAGACACAGTTTCTCATAGGTGCGGACCAAGACACAGTTTCTCATAGGTGCGGACCAAGACACAGTTTCTCATAGGTGCGGCCCAAGACACAGTTTCTCATAGGTGCGGACCCAGACACAGTTTCTCATAGGTGCGGACCAAGACACAGTTTCTCATAGGTGCGGACCAAGACACAGTTTCTCATAGGTGCGGACCCAGACACAGTTTCTCATAGGTGCGGACCAAGACACAGTTTCTCATAGGTGCGGACCAAGACACAGTTTCTCATAGGTGCGGACCAAGACACAGTTTCTCATAGGTGCGGACCCAGACACAGTTTCTCATAGGTGCGGACCAAGACACAGTTTCTCATAGGTGCGGACCAAGACACAGTTTCTCATAGGTGCGGACCAAGACACAGTTTCTCATAGGTGCGGACCCAGACACAGTTTCTCATAGGTGCGGGCCAAGACACAGTTTCTCATAGGTGCGGACCAAGACACAGTTTCTCATAGGTGCGGACCCAGACACAGTTTCTCATAGGTGCGGACCAAGACACAGTTTCTCATAGGTGCGGACCAAGACACAGTTTCTCATAGGTGCGGACCCAGACACAGTTTCTCATAGGTCCGCACCAAGACACAGTTTCTCATAGGTGCGGACCAAGACACAGTTTCTCATAGGTGCGGACCAAGACACAGTTTCTCATAGGATGCTTGGTATAGTAGTACGCCCTGAAGATATGTCGGAATAAAATATTCGATCGCAGTTTGTACTTCCGCGATCGCTAATATCGATTCCGTAAAAACTAGGTGACCGCGAGATCACGGTTTTTCTCCATTCTCTTCTATTTAACATTAATTCCGCTATGCAATATACATTTTTTCTATGCTTACACTTGATGTCGTGTGTCACCTCTGAACTGGAATAGTTTGATATTTAAACCCCAAAATTTGCTTTCTGTGTTTTTAGAATAACATTTTTTTTTGGGTAAATTTTAAAATAATGGAGTGAGATACATACGATCGGTTTGGTATTATATCCCTTAAAAAATCAAGGCGACCCGATAAATAATATCGGTATATTGCCTAATTTTAATACTATACTCTTTTTATAAATACGATTATCCGTCTCGCAGTGATTTTTTATAATTCAAATGTGTGTGTTTTATGTTGTTCATAAATATTTTAATCGACTTTTCGCATTTTCAGTTCATTCATAGTGTCTAAATTATTACGTTGGTCCCATGCACAGCCGTGGGACCAATGTAGTGCTAATTATTTTGAAAGAGCGCTGCACTACCAACTACGCTAACCGCGTCGTATTACCGAATAGTGCTTTGTTTAGATATTTAATGGTTAAGTATGATAATATTGTTTATAGTGTATAAAATTACAAATAAAAAGAAAATGAAACGAAAAAATAAGAACATTAAACGCTGCATGGAATTAAACAAAAAATTGAGTTGATGAATTCGCAGTGGCATAGGTAGGTATCTAACTTTAAAATATATCAATGACACGAAAATAACACAAGAACGTTCATGCTGAAACACTTTCCGCAACCTTGCCGTTCCTGCAGTTCGCTGCCACCTGTCACTTAATCGATAACGTGTCGTTATGGACCGCTAAAATGTTGCCCAATTTCAATTCCTGCTATAAATTAAATTAAACAGATTAGTACTATAAAAATCAACGTTAAACGTTTATCATAAAGAGAAATCGTTATAATGTTGAAATTTGGGTTTAAACAAAAAATCAAATAACCTTTCAATACGGTCCAAGTATTATGTAATTTCATAACATAATTCAAAGGGTTTAATTAGAGTAAATGTAAACATTCGAGGAGGTTCCCTCGCCAATATTTCTAAGTGTAATTTAGAACGTTTTTTTGGTATTTTGACTGCTATTCCAATTTTATCGTTAACAATGAAGCATATAAGCGATAGTTTTGGACCTCAGTTCTGTGCACATTATTGACTATATTATAGATTATAAATAGCGATAAAATAAATCTTTAAAAAGCCACTAAATATTTTGCGAGATATAATAATTATGTATGAATGTGGAAGTAGCCAAAGTGCTTTGTCAGGATCATAGCAGGTAGGAAGGAGTGGTCTCTGCCCCCCCTCTGAGAAACTAATAGTAATAATTGCTAGTAATACTTAGTAATGTTCCTACTACTACCCCGGAAAATCAAAACACAACCTAATTGTTAGAATTGGTCATTTATTAAAATATATTAAGGTTTAACGAAAAGTTTAAAGTTTAACGTTTAAAAGAAAATTATTTTCTTTTAATTATTTCCGTTGTCTTACTTGTGTTAGGGTTATTACTATTCCATATTAAAATTTGACTAACATGACCAAATTATTTCAAAAATTATAAATACGTTTTGACTTAAATTTAACTTATACCTGACCTAAATCGGAAAATAAAAACAGTTTAAAATAATATGAGGTACAAAATAGCTTCACTTGGCGTAAGCTTAGTTTTGTTAACACGGATTAATTAACGTACGTTACTTAATTTCATCCAAGTTATTACTTTGTTCCCTTTCAACTTCAAGGTTTGAAAACCTTAAGAAGCAAAAGACGTACAGATAATCCTTTCCCATCCATTTTTGTCAGATAAGTTCGTATCTATGTTGCTTTCTCAATTAGCTTCAGTACCTATCAATAAGCTAACTGAGAGAGAACGATAAATACGAACTTATCCGTTAAAAAACGATGGGAAAGGATTATTCACTGCAGCTGTACTCGCCTGGGCTTACGAGTACAGTGTGGCGTGTGGTGTGTGGCATTTTATCGCCCTCGTCAGAGCTGGAGCGAAAGTACCGAGTGGGCGACCTTGGCGCGCCAGCCGACCGCGTCCGACTAACTTAATTATTGTCTTAGATTACACACATAAACACTAAACACCACGGAATAAAAAAAAATGCCCATGAGCCGAGTAATTTGTTTGTTTCCAAACTGAAGGAATCGACGAGACGTTAGCCTAGTTAGTAGTGACCCTGCCTTAGAATTAGCGGTCCCGGGTTCAAATCCTGGTACTTGTAAGGGCTGATATTTTTGTGATGTGCGCGAATATATTTTCTGGGGCTGGGAAGTTTTTTATGTATTTAAGCATCTATTACTAAATATAAGTACTTAAGTTTATCGTTGTCTAGTACCCATAGCACAACCCTAAAGCTCAGTTTGGGACAAGGGCAATTTTTGTGAGATTGCCCCTGATAATATTATTTATATTTAATTATTAGGGTGAAAATAATAGATTGATCAAATATCGGGTACGTTTCTACTACAAGCGATTATAAGGCAAATTAAAATTGAATATTTAGACTTCGAGGTAGATATCAAGCGGTCCGATTTTTTGGCCTTTAATCAATTTTAATTTTAAGCTACTATTATGCGGAGAGGTTGCATCTTACGAGTCTTGTGATTAGCGTTGCTGTTCATTTTTGATTTTCCCTTTTCTATTATAATATATTTTAAGTTGGCCATTTTTTAAGTATCCTGTAGCCGTCTTCTTTCATCTTAATCCCAAGTCTAAATCTAAATAATTTTGTGAACAAATTTTGTTATTTACCAATAGCTATGTATAGGTACTTAGATGACTGTGCTAAGTGGTTACCACCTTACTGTGGCATATAAAATTGTAGAGCCCGTTATGACTAGCATCGCGGCGGGCCGTGCCTGCCCACACGCCGTGCCGACGAGCATTTACTTACCATTCTAACCGCATTCGGCCAGGACTACCTCTACTCGACCCCACTAGTAATACCTGATGCGCAATAAAATCGAGGCATGCGCATCATCCTGCACCCATTGTTGTACTAACACGTATGATATATCTCTGAATATAACTAACCCAGAGACTGCACGTATAAAATATCTGTCAAAAATGCTTAAGCAGTTTTATTTTGTCTTTTGCTATATATTACCCAAGACAGCATCAGGATAATTTTGGCTGATTTTATGAAGATGAATTATTCTTACTGCACAACCTCGTTACATCGCACACTATCCAAACGCGAGCACACCTCCGTCGCACCGTGCTCATCGCCACGCCACCGCTGCTCCTATTACCGACTCCTATTAGTCAACAACGTAAGACTATAGGCGCGGCTGTTTGGCCTATGCAGCATCACATGTAATGTAGTTAAACATTTCCGCAAATTCATTTGACATCGTTGCGTAAAGCGCGCCAGCAGGTTTCACCGCCTTCCGCCATTTCTCAACCGCGTTATCGAGTGGGTTGCTGAATAATAGACAATCAATCTCATATTGAAATTGATTCTACAACCGCAAAATGTAAGGCTTTATTGAAGTACGCCGGGATTATCAACAGCTATACAAATGCAAGAAAGCTCGGTAGGTAATCAGTGACAAAAGAGACGTTGAACCGATAAATTAGTAGGTACCTATGCACTGTCCATCACTTAATTATATAGACATATCATGATATCGTTTATCCTATACTATTTAACGAGCAATATTTGTATATACATATATACAAATATTACATTTATTTATACAGATATGTGTATTATTCGCAATCACGTTCTCGAAAACGGCTCTAACAATTTCGATGACATTTGGAATACGAGTATGGGAGCTTACGCTGGCGAAAAAAGGATCTGTCAGGTTGACATTTTCGGGAAAATTTGAATCCGAGTGATGCTCAGACTTTCGGATACGGTACGTTAAATGAAGTAGTGGGGCGTGTCGTTGTGGGGTGAAAATACTAGGTATAGTCTGACCAGTGAGTGATGACCCAAACAAATGGAGGCAAATTTAAAATATCCTAGCTGGTAACACGAAATTAATAGCTACTGGATAGGTACTCATAAAATGGCAGCATGTTTCATAAGTAAAATTGTTGCTATGTGAGAAATAAAAATAAATGCTGTGACACGATTTGCTGGTCAGACTCCATAACATAATAACAAGAAGAAAGAAAAGTAGCTCGACATAAAACCACTCTTTTTTTCCTATAAAGGATAATTTGTTAAAACTAACTGACATAGCGATTAGATTCAATGTTATCGTGAGGAAGAATAATCGCGTGCAATGCTTGTATTACTATTGTAACGTAAGTATCGCGTATAATATCAGAAGTGCGAAAAACGACGTTCCCACAACAAAGGCGCAGATAACCGGGGTGAACGTCACGCGCGCTATGCGCAGCGCAGCGGGCAGCGCACAGCAGCCCCGGGTAAAGTGGCCCTATTTCATTGAAAAGGTCTTATTTCATTTGTTAAACTATTACGCTCTCTAAAATCAAAACCTATAACGGTCACGAGTGTTAATGCTCATTTAATATAAATGTTATAATGTCGAATTTTAGCATCTGTAAAATTTAAGTCTATGACACTCAAGTCAAAATATATAATAACAAAACTAAATTTAGGTACTTACAGATTAGAGTGAGGTTAGTGTAACAGCAAAATACACAGAAAAAGGAGCTCTAGCCGAAGGTAAGGTCTAAAATCACATATATTGAATTCACAGGTATATTGTAGAATACAAGTGACATAATATCAAAAGAATTTATAAATAGATTTTATAGATTTTTATTTTTTTATATTTTGTACGGGTTACAGATTTTGAAATGAAAGAATATGATGGTTCTATGAAATGAAGTTGAGAGAACAGAAATCAATATAACATGTGATTTTAGAATCGGTAAAAGCAAATTATTTTAGGCCTAATTACATAGACCCGCCCCGGCTCTAGCAAACCAGTCCAGTATTAGTAAACACGTTTTGTGAAATTGTATGTCGTTGAAAACTGCCTCCTCTAACTTGTATTGAGTGAGATAGTCCACTCAGAAAGGCCAACCCAACTAATTCTCATATACAAAGCCCACAATTATGATGTCGCCGTGCTTTGGCGCAGTCCTACTTAGAGTTCTTTCAAGAATTGTGACCGCCATGTTCGCGAATGTCGCGATATACTCGCTCCTGCAGGTGGCGGCGGTGGCGTTCACACCTTCACTTTGGAACATTTCGCCCACATGACAAAAATATAATCGAAGAAGTTATTAAAACGCATTCCAAAGACTATCTGTTTTTACGATTATAATACGGGTAATAATACGGCAAGAATATCCTGGCTTTTTGACTTTACTATGCAAAAACCACATAAAACTTCTTTTCACTTCTAATACTCTTAAAATGTTACTTTACTCTCTGCAAATCGGGAGTAAAGCTCCTTATTAATCCCTAGCGACCAAAGTTTTCCCCCCGGATCAAAGTAAGGAACTTTGTTATAATCAGTATTGTAATTTTGTTTAAACAGAACAAATGATATCTTATATTAAGATACGTCATCTGCGCGCAAAAGCGTTGCTCAAAAAGGAAGGTAAATTGCCTTACTACCGTCCAGTTACGCTACGACCGCACACGCACACGTCAAAGATAATAAAGTTTAGTACCGAAAAGTAACAAATATATTTCATAAAATATGCCGTCTTGTGTTTTTCGAAGATGCCGAAATTATACTGTAACTGTAAAAGGAAGAAAGGATGACTCATTTCATTCGTAAGTAGCTAACGTAAATATTTTGTACATATTGTTTACATCGCCATGCCATAATTTGTTTAATTTGCACCGTTGTCACTGTTACCTGTAAAACATGAGATACACAATTAGATATCGCATGAGTGCGATAAAGATGGGTAGTTTAATGGTGGGAATGGCGAGCACCGGTATCTAGGCACGCTGCGTCACTCGGGTTCGCAATTTGAAACAACTATTTATCTACTTCTAACAATACCGTTCGATACGGATTGCCGTCCCTGTCTGTAAAAATATGGTAATGTAGCATTTTTTAGGTATTGGCGACAGGTTTTGAATGCTTTTCGTTTGAGCATAACGTATCTAAATATAAATATGATTTTTATACGTAGTTTTTTCCCCGCATTCTAAGTGAAAAGTAGAGTCTTTAACGCGAGACTAAATAACCATAACGACACTCGACCTACAGCAACTCGTGTCATTATGGCTTGTTTTAGTCCCTTGTTGAACAATCTACTATTATTTATGTTAAGAATAAAAACAAATAAAGTTGCATTTAGGGTATTAAAATGTACTTCTTTAGCCTTTTTTAAAATACAGTATTTTGTAATAGATCTGCTGTAGGTATTGTGTCCACTGCGCAAGACGAATGAACCGCAATGTGTTCTTGCGTAACAAACGGAGAAGAAACGGCATAAGAAAATAGCTAAGCCGCCCGCGCACTCAGCGGTTATCCGCTGATTTTGTTTAAATACATAGACTATCAGTCAAGATGCAAACGCGGTTTCGGTTTTCTATCGACTCGAAATATATGAATTGATATTAGTGATCGACGCAATTCGTCATCCGCTTACATTGTGTCAATTTTTAAAAAGTCTTAATAAGTTAAGGTACAGTCCGTGAGCTCCTAAAAAAAACCTTCGGCTTTTAGAAGCATACAATTCGGATATTGATAAAAATGTATGTAAAGAATAATCATCACTACAAAATAAACCTTACTGTAATAATATTACGCTTAGTTATATTTTTCTAATTCTGATTCAATACCTATATGACTTTTTGTCATGATACAAATAAAACAAAATCATCATTTTCGAATTGTGACCATTGTTATAGCTCTTGAAATTTACGATGGCGAGTGGGCTTTACTTTTGGTAAAAACAATATTTGTATACATGTCAGTGTGCGTGAGAGCGAAAGTGGGTATGGTACACACTTCTTGAAGAAAGTGAAAGACTTTGACGACCATAGCTCGTCCCTACAAACAATATAAAATAAGATAAAACATCGAAAACAACGAACTTTTTATGTTCTTGATGTGATATGCAAACTAGTCATGAATAGTAGCGTCTTTCTCGGTTGCATCTTCTACGAGATTGTAGTAACTCTACGTACCTTGTCTTGTTGTAATGTGTCCGAATTTTCTCTCCTTAAATTACGTACAATTTTATATTAATTTAAACCTATCTGTAGGTTTTGTCATTATTTCAGACGGCTTATTATGGCCGTGTTTATAGTACTAAACTAGTAGTGACTAAACGTGGATAAAACATCCGTCATTCTCGCACTTATATACTTATCAGAAAGTGACAAATGTTTTATCCACGTTTTGTCACGCGATAAACATATATAGGCCCATAGTTATAAATAAATTTACTATTTTTAATAATAATAATAATAATAAGGCCGCAGGGCAGCTAGTGGCGAGCTGGTGGTGAATGGCGACACCACGGACATGAGTGCTCCCGGGGATAAGTCCTGTTCCTCACCTCACGCTTGCCTTCACCGGCCGGCTGCGGTGTGCGTGCAATGACAAAGAAAAAACCCTTGCCTCTAGCTTGCCTTTATTGGCCGGTCAGAGTAGAGTCGCAAGAGCTATATTCTCGAAGGGCGGATGTGTTGCATAAGTGGTGAGTGGGCACCTTATGGTCGTTTAAAGTCCAGAAGCACCTCTCCACTCTTAGCCCCTCTGGAACTGTTGTCTCCCTGCTGCTATATATATGTGGCTATTTCGGGAGGTCCATTCCACTAAGTTGGCGAGTCACCGCCTGCCATTTCAACCAAAGTCATCAATAGCCTAGCTCACCAAGCCATATCAGTTCATTCATAGAACCTATTATTAATATTCCCATCGTTCTTAAATAGTCTTACACTAACCGGTGGTTGTCCGTGGGAGCATACTTCTATAGTTTTAACTCAGGGACAACCGCCGTATGGTGTCCCATAATAACTTTACTTAATTAAACTTGTCTAAAGGGCCTCTGCGTGTTGGCTTCGGCTCCATGTACGCCTTCCAAAGGTCCGGGACTCCCATTGTCCCGTGATTGGTAAAGACATAATAAATACGTTATTATACCTCACTATGAAGAACATGATGACATGCTGACAGTACTTCGTAACCGCTACCGTCGTGGCAACAATATGCACAAGTGACTAGAGCGACACGCACACTACCGCAATGTGCATGTACACGTTCAACCACTAACAAAGCCAACCCGCCATCGTGAATTGCAAGAGCAATAATTTAAATAGAGAACACCCCGCCTTCACACACCACTTTTGTTTGGAAGTATATAGAGCTGTTTTATCCACCTGTGGATGCTTAGAAAAACATTCATATATTATTATTATTTTATTGTACTTTTCGAAATCTTCTTTGCTTCTATAACTCTTCTCTCTTCTTTTCATGAAACTTTCAAATTTATTTAAAAAAAAATACATTATTAAAAAAATCCCGTGATTGGCTATTTACAGAAATAACAAACTAAATAATTAAGTAGATAAGTGATGGTTTTAACTACTCTTTATAAATCAGTGAAAACCCAACGAGTGCACTCTTCGCGTGATGGATTGCTACAATTTCAAAAAGACAATTGGCATTGGTTTTTCTGAGAGCTCACGGACGTAACGCATCTTGAGTAGTAGGCCAAGCCAAGATGCAAACGCGCTGCTAAGGTTTCTTTGTTCTACTGACTCAAATGTATCGAGTTGACGCAAGCTGTCGTCGACGCGATCTGAGATTCGTACGTCAATCGTATACATTTTGTTGGTTTCGAAAATCGTTATTTTAGCGTTATGCATCTTGACTATACTCCTAGACCTACAGCTGTTACGTTTTCCATAATATATTGTGCGGATGACGTTTGCATTGCACCCCTTATTAATTACTCGACTACGTCAGAAGGAGGGTTATGCTTTTCGAGCGTATTTAATCATAATCTTTGGGAAACAAATAAAGCATATTTTAAGCGAGTTAGAAAAATAGCGCATTTACTAACACGTCGTCTTTTATATCTGCCTGATCGATCAATGTTGAATGTTGTTTTTTGAAAGTGTAAGGTATACCTACTTTTTTTAAATTAAAATAACGAAACCAGAAAATGTATTATTTTGAGATATCTTAGTAGGTCTGAGTAGCCCGGAGATACTCTTTTTGTACGTTACATATATTATCGAATAAAATTGTATGCAGGTAGAACAGGGGGATTGTTTATCTAAAATAAATTGATTCGTTTTACATACATCTAGTTATGAGAACTTAGTCAAAAAGGCATTGAAGAAGAATTAAATTACGACGTTTCTTTTAGAAAGCTCGGTTGCGTTAATGTTGCGTTGCACAACATGTGCAAGTGTACGATATCCTACTTTAGATGGAAATGCTCTTAATCACCATTTCAACTGGTTATTATTAGGTACTGTCAGGGGTCCTACTCGGATCTACCTATAACGTGTGGTTTAATATGCTCATAAATCGTATGACAAAAGCACCATTATGAGACAAGATATTGATATTATTGTGCAACTTAATGAAGATTTAACAATATTGCTACTTCTGTTTGTAAGCACTGAAGGGCGAGGTTTCCGTGTACTATTATTAGGGTAGCATGAGTACGTATGTGGGTCATTAATGTCACTTATGCAAGACACTGCTAAAAATTGGCGCATCATCTGTTGATTCGGGCTTCATAAGCCCGGTTTTATAAGGACCGATGTTGATTAGTGCTCAATGTACTTATAAGTACTGGGCCGAAGCTCTACACGGTAAAATCTTACTATTTTGCACGTTCCACCATATTGACAACATTACGATAGCTCTTATCTACTTGCCAGTAGTTGCGGCCGAGTCGAAAACAATACGATAACACGTCAAAGGCAATATAGTTTTACTGAGTTGAATAGAGGCTTGAAGGTCGTTAAAACTCTGGCATTGGCAAGGTCAGCGTCAGTCATAGCCGGGGCTTAAGGTTCCGATATACAGTCTCAAGCCACGGCAGCATTTCTTACGTTGTTGTAGCGACCTTCTTACATGTCGCAACGCTATTATATTAGCCGATAGTCATTTAGTCGTCGCTAATTATTATCCAGTCCGCAGCGCTAATGCAAACGTCTCTACACTCAGCGAGAGCTTGCGCCACTCATACAAGACCTCTGTGGTCGAAGTTCGAGTATTATTTTATGTTTGCTAGTGTCCTTTAATTGGATTTAGCCAAAGAATTGAATTAGCAAAGTTTGGCACTAAATCGTTGACAGTCATGACCATCTATTCCCACTACTTAAATGCATTTTGAGCCCTACCGTTTGGTGGCACTGCACTGATGAGATGATATGATGAGATTAAGATGAATGAGAACCTGTTTTACTATTTATGTTTTAGATGGGATATCAGTACTTTTTCGAAGATAGTTGATATCAACCTACTAAATACAATAGAAGGCGATTGCGAGGTAGTGTAGATAGGTTTTAACATGAAAAGGTTAGGTGACTATAATTTTAGTATTAATTAGAGATTTTGCATTTTATTAAAATAATAGTACGTATAACGCGTACGTGTTACACAAATTACAAAACCCCCTCCCGCGCAACGACGACAAAAGGATTAAAATCTGTACTCCACTTCGTTATTTCAAACGTTCATTTTCATAAACCTGTGTGGTTGTAAAAAATGTCTTAAGGGATGCAGAAGATTATCAAAAAAGTGTATGATGAGAAAAAAATCCGTTTCGTGTCATTGTCATTAAATATTTTTTGTGCTGAATTTATTTTGAAATACCTACATAATTGAAAGTATATCTTACGTTGATTTTCCCATCTCCTTGATTTCTAATCGCAACCTTTAACTAAACTGCTTATGTCCGTCCGTCAGTACGTGCTGAGGATTTCCACTGATGCTAAATTGTCAGTAGCAATTAGGAGGTGCTATTAAAATTCGAGGAAAAGGTGATCGTGACAACTTGAGGAAGCGGTCAAAATAAATGATAACGTATGTCAGTAGTTATTACCTACGTAGGGAAATCATATAGATGTTCAACACAATGAACAAATCCACAAAAACAAAAACAAATATTAGAGAATTTAATGAATATGTATTATCTGCAATGAAGATATGAGCTGAAGACTCCATGGTCATTGTCTAACAATGCGGCCACGTCTGCGGGAGTTGACGAATACTCGTGTTGAAGTCTTTCCTTATGCTAGAGTAAGTAGATATCATGCCATGTTCCCTAAGACTTAAAGTTAGAAACGAGACGATAATACACAGTAGGTAGTATCTACTTAAGTCTTGAAGAAAAAAGTCAACATCAACACCTTTCATAAACATCTAGATTCTAAAACTGCGAAACGTGTAGATATATATGCTTAACCGCCAATTCCCATCCCATTAAATCGTTTTAAATGATTTTTGGCGCAGAGATAGACAAAGCCTGGCTTATAAATGTATATTTTTCTCTCGAAAAATTGGGCACTTCATCAACAAGCAAGCTTTAAAAAATCCAGCTGCTGTTTGTATAATGTCGTCCAAGTAGGTAATGTTACTTACCATGTATTTAATTTTTATTTCGCCAATTTAACATTTATATAATTTTAATATGTCCCTCTAGTGGTTAGGACGAATCTAAGCACGTTTAATTTATTAAAATCGGTTTTCCGTTTAGTAGTAGTCCTTAGTAGTTACGAGCGGACTTTGAATCGGACAATGTACAAGTCAAACACATAATCCTCCTTTTGGGCTATGACGCAGTCGGGTAAAAAAGAAAGACCTTTAAATTATTTGCGAAAAATCATTACTTCCAGATATTTTCCTAAAAGTCGTAAATAAAAGCGTATTTTTAAAACTGTCGTAGCACCGCGAGGCTCCGCGAGGGCCACACCCAAATATTTTTAACACACTTATATTTTAAATGTCGTTCAGAGCAGGTGTGGGGCCTTGAAGCCGCTTACCTTTCCAATCGTTGGCCAACCAAAGGAAATAATTTACTCGAATCGCTACAATTGGGTCTTTATGCCGCGTTGGGACTTACCGATGCGATGTTTGTTTCAGCCGATATAAACGCCTAAGTTATAGATTACATCATTTGGACGTGTTATGAATTAAGTGTTTCCATGGAATAATCCTTCTGCAAACATGCCCATTTCCACCTGGATTAACATTATCATAAAAAACCGAAACAAATAACAACTGTATAACTTGGCTAAATGCAACCAAAACAAGAACAGCTTTGATAATTATTAGTTTCCCGGATTAAGGTACTGAACACGCGGAAGCATAACGAGCACTTGCCATTAAATAACCTTAATAATTAAGGTTAGATCTTACAACTAATTATTAGTTGTAAGATCTTTATTGTATTCTCTTAAACAATTTTTTGAGTTCAAATTAACGTGTTAAGGTTTTTATGTAAGTAACTTAACAGCATCATATTAATAATTAATTTAAGCATATACGTGTATACATAGCTAGTGCTAAGTTTGAGAAGATATTACGAGTATACAGACTGTAAGTTTAACAAAAGCGGAATTACGTATCTACGAGTATTAGAGTCGTGGTCCAAACTGAAGACCAGCGCTGGCTTCCCAGCCAGCGCATGCTGAGTGGGAACAGTTTGGCAACAATTACCAATATCTGCCCTTTCTCATCCCTATTTTTATATTATAAGTAGGTATTTATGTGTGATATTGTTGTGAATAACTGTTCTTCATTCTTTCTTTCTTTCTAATGATTTCGATCCACGATGTCCTGCCCTACTTTTTACAGGTTCTTACGAGCGAGCCATCGTGAATTAACAACACCAAAAGACTATCAATGTTACCAGCGCTCATCAAAAAGTAATAATAACTCAGTTACTTTAGTTTAGACGTACTGTGACCATAGGCGGCATTTAAATATATCAGAGTTATTTATTATAAATCTAGATCAATTCTAGTTCGTGAGCAACCGGTTTGCTGCCGCAACGCTTATCAGTCAGATCGAGCTTTTCCTTTGAAACTTTCAACTCTACACAGCTTTAAATCACCAAGCGAATGGATGGATCACTTTAAACAAGATTTTTAACTTAAATGGCTTTCAACTCAACTGAGTAAATTTCAGGAATGGTTCGCTGTGAAAAAACAAAAGATTAAGGTCAAAGAATTTGATACAGTTTTTAACCATTAATTGTGTTACCTTGTCGTACGAATTTAATAATTTCGCACTTACTAAATGCTAAAGGTTAACTGGGTAAATTTACCTACTGTATATGTAGATGCCAATATACATCTTGTTCTGTAATTGTTAATGTGCAATAAGAGTTTACATACTTACACGTACACTATAGATAATAACAGTGCTCAGATTAGCCCCAGACTAGCTCGATAGCTAGACTAGAGACTAGAGACCACCTCGACTTCTAGAATGTGTAGCGGGAGAGTGCAGCTACCTTTATAAACTACTTACCGTTTAGTGAAGGGTCAACTCCAAAACTCAAATAATCTTAATCTTGAGTGTATCCATCAAATCGGGAGATGGGTAGACGTGGTCACAAATAAACAGACCCTGAGCTCTGAATATTAAGGGATGGCATTGATTGAAATAAGCGCGGCACCGATTTTATGTTACGGTCACCTTCAAATATTTTAGTTACTTTTCCTAGATCATCAATAAATGCACATAATTGTCTCGATTGGTCACATAAGGTAACAAGAATAACAAGTTTTACTTTGTTACGTGGCTATTCACACATGATTTACTATAAAACAGGAATTAACATGATGTTAAAAAAATGTAGCGCTGTGCTCCATTGATATTAACAACCATTTGGTACGAGTATAAATTTTATGCATTGCAAATCACCAAATTGACGAAGCCTCACCTATCTCATAAGAAAGATGGGTGGAACAGACAGGGCTTATGCGATGTCGTAGTTACGTTCTGTCACAATATTTCTTGCTTTACCAAATACAGGAGGAACAGTAAAGGGAAAATACGTTGTGTCATGATTTGCTGACTGTTTATAATAACACTAAGAAAACGTCGAATCTTGGCCCTAAAATACTTTCACGTGAAATTACCAAGACAGAACAAGTTAGAATTAACAAAGTTTCCATTTTCGTTATCCGGGCTAATGCACCAGTAGTTTTAGAAGAAAGTGATTTTATGTCATTGAAATGGCGTTCATTGAAATAAATTGGTTTTTATGTAAAAGCAGGACCATTTTTTGTTATTCAACTGCTAACGAAATATTGTAATCTAAAGAAAACAAAATTTCAGAATCAATAATTATGGTTTTATTAAGATTACTAGCATGTTTAGCAGTCTTGATTTATAAGATGTTGATGGTCTAAGTATTAAAAAGGTTAAGATCCAATTGTAGCCTCTAAATGGGTCTATATATATAACATAATTGCCCAACTTGACATTAAAAAAACATTCGCAATAAATAATTCACTCTTTAAAATATTTTCATAGTTTTGCGGGTTGGTTGTTTATAAAAAATAAAAAATTATCATTACTATCAAAAACTAGTTTAATTATTTAGTGGATAGTGATATCCGTTTTAAAAACGAGATTTTATTTTCAAGAAACAAAAGAGTCTTACCAACGGCAACGCAGGCGAGTAGGGAGGCGATTCCGACACTGGTCCTCATGTTAGTACGTCCGCGCGGCGTAGTCTGTGAGACACCACTGAGTGCGCATACGCAGCCCGAAAGCCCCTACCGCTGTTTGTGGACGCGATTGTTCACGAACCCTTGGTGTCGTAACGAAATAATGCCAGGGGGTTGACGTTCGGATAAATCAGTATATTGAAGGCTTTAAGGTACTTGAAATATTATGACGGTGACGCAGTAATCTCACACTAACTGATAACACAAAATACTCCAAGACTAACAAAAGTGATGCATCACAGTGCAGGAAATAAATAAATAAATAATAGTCCTTAAACTGTGCTTTCCTTGCAATATTACAGATGAATTATTTTATTAGGGCAAATGAACTGCAACTAGCCTTAGAAGTAATACGAGGACGACGCATTCAACCTAGTTGGCTGTGACCAATATACGAGACTGGCGGCCCGGGATCGGCCCCCGGTCAGGGTAAATATTTGTGTGATGAGCGAGAGTATTTCTTTTTGAATCTTAGGTATTTTTTATTTATCCTTTTTTTTAATTCTATATTTACCTAAATATGTTCATCACTGCGTAATTTCCGTAGTCTAGACCTTAGTTAGGGACTAGGTTAATTTATGTGAGATTGTCTGCAATATTCATTCATTTCATAAATCAAAGCTTTTAATTGTTTTGTAGCGGTACGAGTAGATCCATATTGCCAATTAATTTCAAACAGGCTTAAGATTCAAGAACGAAGATTAATTGTGATTTTATGATGATTTTATCCCCCCCCCTTCCCAAAATTAAGGGATGAAACGGAAACTACTGACCTATCGTCCTTTGATAATAATATAATATATTGGCGAACACAAGTAAATTTCGACCTATTACCGTAGCGCCTAGTTTCGTGCTCTCGGTAGGTATTAAAAGGGGAGTGGAAGTTCGGAGCATTTTTAACAGACACACATTTACGTAGGTAATAGAACTCTTACGCCTCCCTGACAGAAAAATCAGTGAGGTTTTGCCAGGTTACGTGAACAAACAAGTTATTATTTGACTTACTGTTTATTATAATATGATTGAAACACATCGGTGACATCGGTCCAGGTATATACAATGGGATGCAATGTTGGGTGATAAGAAGCTTTGCGAGAATGTCGTGAGCAGAAAGATTACCTTAGTACCTGTAAAATAATTTAATAAAAATTACCTACCTAACTACATGTAGACACATTTTTGGGTAATATTTGTTCGCCCTCGCTCGTTCTGATTTTTGGTGTGTATTTACGAAGTACGGGTGGTGTGGTCGTAGAGCTCCTCGACAAACCCTCAGGTAAGTCAGTGGCTGCACAAAATGCTCGTAGCCTAATTATCTTGTATTGCGACGACTAAGCGACTCGTTGTCGAAATGGCCCACGATTCAAGTGCGAGTGTACAGAACGCGTTCGGTCACGAAGCGACAAAAAGCGAATCAGGAACGCGATATAACTGGTAAGGTAACATACTCACTGTATGACTGGTAAGGTAACTACTAACTGTATGTTTCTAACATAGGAGTATTTAAAAGGTGATAGAAAAGATTGTCACGGTGTTTTTCTCCTCCGAGGCGTAAAATTATGTATTATTTGCAACTTTTATGTCGATGTCAGTGGTTCTGGAATAAATGCGTTCTGCTAACGTTACTGTTATTGAAAATGTTTAAGGTTGACATTTGCTTCGAGCGCTTAAGCCGTAAGCTTGAATAACAATACTGCTCTGGCCGGGACCCATCATTATTATCAACACTCCAATATACATATATTTTTTTAAATCCACCTTTACAAGTGCAAAAAGCTACTTAGGTACTTTTAAAGTTAGTGAATTAACGGGTCAGTCGAGTTATAGTTGTATTTGGTTTAGTTAATATAGGTCAGTCAAACTGGAGTCGGATTTGGTTTTCGTTAATGGCTCATTAAAACTGGATTCAGATTTAGTTTTAATGTTTTAATGGGTCAGTCGAACTAGAGTAGGATTTTGTTTAAGTTAATGGTTAGTAGAACTGGAGTCGGATTTTGTTTTAGTCAGTGGGTAAGTTAAACTGGATTTCAATTTAGTATTAGTTAATGATCAGTCAAACTGGAGTCGGGTTTTGTTTTAGTAAATAGGTCAGTCAAACAGGATTCAAATTTGGATTTAATTATTGGATCAAACTGAAGTTGGATTTGGTTTAGTTAATATTTCAGTCAAACTGGAGTTGGATTTGAAGTTAGTTCATTAGTCCGTCAAACTCAAGTCGGATTTGGTTTTAGTCAATGGGTCAGTCAAACTGAAGAAGGATTTGGTTTAGTTAATAGGTTAGTCAAACTGGAGTTGAATTTGGTTTTCGTTAATGGGTCAGTCAAACTGAATTCGGATTTTGTTTAAGTTCAGTTTTAGTCAATGGGTCCTTCAAACTGGAGTAGGATTTTGGTTTAGTTAATAATTAAGTTAAACTAGAGTCCGTTTTTTTAAGTTAATAGGTCAGTCAAACTGGAGTTGGATTTTGGTTTAAAATATTGGTGGACACCAAATTTTTCCGTTTTAAAACAGATTTTTGTTTTTTTAAACATACTCTTTTATTTTATATTTTTAGTGATTATAATTAATAAATTTAGTGTAAATAAAATTAATTTAGTGTTCTGTAGTAAAACTTCTTAATTAATAATAAACTAAAGGATATTCCAAGCTCGTCGGAAGCAACACCGCGGGAAAGATATAGTGTAAACCATATAAAAGCGCTACGTCATAATCACTCAATTATCTTAATCGAAATATTATATCGCCGCCCTTGAAATAGGTACCATTGAGGAGTTCCAGTGGCCATCTTTGGTCTTCATCAGCAGTTCCACTTCACCAAATGATATTTTCCGGATTAGTCCAGAAAGTACCTAACAAGAGTTTAGACTCTTGTGAAATCGCGGACAGGCGGACAGACGGACATGGCGAATTTATAAGGGCTCCTTTCTAATCACGGAACCCTAAAAACGCTCATAATAATACTGGAAAGGGCGTATTAAAACAAAAAACACGTACAGTCTCACACGAAGTGACCTAGTCCCAAACTAACCTCAACGTAGGCTGCAATGGGTAGATATTAGACAACAATAATCATACTTATAAATACATAGAAAACCTCCAAGCGATACGAAAAAATACGTGCGCTCATCACACAAATATTGGCCTACACCAGGAGTCGAACCGAAGACCGCGTGCTACGTAGCCAGTCACTGCCCGCGAGGCTCGGCGGGTCCTCTCTATATCGACGACATCTTTATACCTGTATGAATATTCATATTAATCTGTACCATTTTTATGCTAATATAAAGCAAGATATAAAAAATATGGAATTATATATTAAATCAAGATGCGTATCTCTACATAAATTTACATTCGACCGACACACGACTGAGTAGTTATATACTCGTAGAGTACATAACGTACGTGTCTTTGTTCGACCCGTCGGTCTCGTTTTCGTTTTCTTACATCAATGCGTTTGCGTAACCACACTCGATCACTGCGAGGTACTTGGACTACAATCGAACGACCTATAACCGCTCTTAAGGCTTTGTAAGATTGACGTACCTACGAGTATTTCGCTACTTTCATTTTAATATCTCAGACATTTTTTACTTGTGGAAAATCATGCTTAAAACTAATATTTATGCATTCACTTACTTGATGCATTTTTATCTCTTACCGTCTCTTTTGCATGTCTATTTGTGACCATAAACGGCAAAAGCTTTTGTTTTTAACTAATTGGGTTTTTATATTATATATTTACATTTCTTTATCGCGTTACGTTCGTATCGCGTCGCAGTCTGAACTATTTTTTTATACTTACCACTTACGAGCAAATATAACGCGGGGTCACGTGTTACTCCAATTACTTATTTAAAAAGTGACCGGATATTTTTGTTTGACGTTAAGTGTCCATCGTTGTAATCATCACAAAGTGTATGGTTTATACTGAGATGTACGCCTTCTCCCGGAACATGCTTAATTTTCCGTTCATGCGTCGTGCAGCCTGGCACTGACTGGCACACATACTCGTATACTCATGGACAATTTTTCAAAAAGACGTAATTTAAAACCATTGACATGAATGCGCATATAGCTAAATGTACGGTATTTTCGATACAATGTTCGAAATGGTTCGGCGGAATGGCTGCTGACAGCCAGCGGGCACGGCCACGACACCAACCCATGCCTCGAAGCAACAGGCACCGAGCGTCCAGTCATAGTATTTTATTTTGTTTTATTCTATTTATACTATGGTCCAGTGGCGGTCACGCCGCTATTATTATTATTGTTTTCTTATAAACTAAAGTATTGTCTTGAAGTCGAAGCGGTTTTTTATTGCATCATCTACTAATGAATGCAAAATGAAAAGGGAATATGACCTAATAAGTAGGTAATCGTGGCCAATGAGTCTCTTGGCTTGGTGGAAGAGTTTAGTGTGGCTAGTCGGTATTAAGCTGAACCATCCCATACGTGACTGTAGTACTCCATGTTTGGTAGGACCTGAGCCTTGTAAAGAGACAAAAGCTGTCCAGGAAAGAAGGGCCATTTCACCCTATTTAGGATGCCCAGTCTTAAGAAATGTTACTACACACTGCTAGAATACCTAGAAAATTAATTAGGAACTTCGATGTTTAGATTTAAATTGTTATTGAAACTCTGTTTTTGTTTTTTTTTGTAAATGTTAATGACAGATATACCTATGTAGAAATAGAGCTTGCATTTTATAATATTGCGTTAATATATTCTATTCTAAGTCTTTAATTTAATACAAACTCTGTAATATTAAAGTTAATATTTATATTCACGTCGTCATTACTTGTTCCAAGTGTCCAAAAAAATACCACTCTGGCTGTCTCAAGTTGACGAGGGATGAAGCGATAAAGCGATAAAACTGAACGAATACACCTGTCCGAGCTGCAAGATGGTCAAATCTATGAATCGTAATGGCGACGCGGCAGCAAGTACCCGCTCTTCGGCTAGTCAACCCAATCCTGTAAATGAACAAAACGAATGTGCTGCGTCAAACTTCCTCAACTCGGCCCAGATCCTGGCAGCGATGCCGGTCCCCATTGAAGTACTGTCTTCGTTTACCACTGCACTCCGTCAACTACAACAAGTCTTTGACACAATGAAACGGGATATGAATGACGTTACTTCATCCCTCAATTACACCACAGAGGATATAGCTACATTTCGCAATGAAATCACGGAAATTAAAGACCAATTAAACGAGTTTGACTACTACAAAAATGAAGTTAAAAACTTACGTGCCGAGGTCACCGAATTGCGCCACGAATTGGACACCAGGGAGCAGCGTCGGCTACTCAAAGACATCGAAATTACAGGTTTGACCGAAAATAATGGAGAAAACGTACAGCAGTTGGTGAACACCATATGTATTTAATACGCTTGGTGTCACGTTGGACCCTCGTGACGTGGATGACGTCAGGCGTGTAGGCCAGCGTGGCGGCGAGAGGCCGAGACCAGTCGTACTGACTTTGACACGCCGAGCGCCACGTGATCAGATCCTGCGCGCTGCCAGAGTGCGACGCGGGCTCACGACTGATAAATTAGAGATTTCAGGAAACCCACGCCGTATTTATATAAATGAACACCTTACGAAAAGAAACAGAATCTTATTTAGCAAAGCGCGTGCGGTTGGGGCTCATCACAAATTTAAATTCGTCTGGACCTCAAATGGCAGCATTTACATGCGCCGAACTGAAACCAGCTCCGTGTTGCGCGTCTCATCGGAAGCGGTTCTAGAGAAGCTCAGTGGAGTACCGGAGAATATGAGGCAGTCGGTGCCGTTTCAGGATCGTGACAATTGAAAGCGGTCACTGGTGTCCCGTGACTATTTCTAATTTTTCAAGTTTTATAAAAATGGCGTATCGCGTCTGCTTTATTTTATATACTGCCCTAAGCTACCGTCTGGTAGTAAGTTTAACGATAGATTTCTTGATTATCAAATTGATATCTAATATTAAGTCTTACACAACCTGTCAAAACGAATCTTTTTACATTCTAATTATGTCTCATATTGAACTGCCTAAAATAAAAATAACTCTTACTATTATATACCCTTAGGCCTGTAAAGTTTCAATTAAATTTTCTCTCAGTGACAAATACACTGAACGATCGCTGCTATTTTAAATTAACCTTTTCAAACTCTGTTTTTAATAATTTCAGTGCCTATGGTTTTAAAGTTTCAGTTTTATACTAAAATTAACGATAGATTGCTGCGTGTTCTCCGAAATCTTGTTACTCATACCGAAGGTAAACTATGTTCTGGGGCACATTTGCTAGCATTACAATTTTCACACTTTCACATTATTTTTACGCAAACGCATTTTTTTAGCCGATATGATGACTTTCTCATAAGCAGATGGATTGTGTCAAAGTAGCGGAAGATTTTGATTCTGTTCTTCAAATTAATTGTCACGAGATTAATAATCTAGAATCGTGCAAAAACTTATTTAAACCTAACATGGAACATCAAAATCCTAACATTCAATATTCGTAGTATATATAAAAATTTCGACCCTTTCCTTTTAAATCTTCATTGTATGCAAACTGAATTTGACATCATTATTTTAACAGAGTGCCGATTACAAGATGCCCCATTGATCGAGAAAATTCCGGGTTACACCTCGTTTTGTACATCTCGCAACATTAACCAAAATGGCGGTGTTGTAGTGTTCGTTAGAGACCATTGGAACGCAACCGTCACTGAGCCCATGTTTAATGAAGCCTGTTGTCTAATGATAGACGTCCCCAAGCAAGCTAAAATTCTCGGGATTTACAGACCCCCCTCTTTCAAAAACACTACAAGTTTTCTAGAAGATTTAGAATGTAAACTTAATTCTCTTAAACACACGAAACAGCTAATTATCGCTGGTGATATAAATATTAATATTTTTGCTAATAATACCCAGAGCGATTCTGTTTCGGAATATCTTTGCTTGCTCGCCGAGCACGGTCTCACTCCCGCGATCACTATACCGACCCAACAAGAAGCCTGCCTAGACCATATATTCATAAGAACGAATCTTCCGGCTTTTGGCCTGGTGTGTGACCCTAACGTGACAGACCACAAAGCTGCCGCTATTGGAATATGTTCACCTAATCTGAGTCACCAAAAACCAAATCGTTATAAAACCATAATTGACTTTGAAGGTGTCGCCTCTGAGCTTTCTTCAGCAAACTGGTCTAACGTCTTTAGTGAATCTGAGGTGAATGCAGCCACGAATACTTTTATGACCATTGTTAACAATGCTGTAAAGATTTACACAAAGCAGATTAAGATTCCCAGATCTAAATTCACCCTCAAACCCTGGATGACTCCCGGTCTCATCAGGTGTGCTCTACACCGTGATCGGTTACATCTTAAATCCAGGCAATATCCCGAAGACGCTGTTCTACAATTAACCTACAATAGATACAAGAACTTTTGCAATAATCTCTTAAAAAACTTAAATTAGAATTTGAAAAGTTTGAACTTTCTTCGAATATGAAAAACCCAAAGAAATTATGGAGCACTATTAAAAACATATGTAATATGAATAAACGTAACGCTCAACCAACTGAATTAATTTCCGTAAATGATCCAGTCAAGTCCCTTAATGATTGCAACGTATTCTTTTCATCTATTGGACATAAGTTAGCCTCTCATATTCTTTTGCAATCAGGAGACACAGAAACTAATCTTGCGTCCAAAGTACCTATGAATGGGCGCACGGACACATCATTCTTCATGCAACCCACAGACGCAAGAGAAATAGAATCCATTATAATGCAATTAAAAGTAAACAGCGCTCCAGGGCTAGACGGAATAAATAACAATCTTATCTGTACTATCAAAAAATATATCATTATTCCATATACTCACATTTATAATTTATTTCTAAGCTCAGATTGTTTTCCAGAGCTCTGGAAAATTGCATCTGTCACACCTATTCATAAGGACGGCCCCAAGGAGGTCCCCGGAAATTATCGGCCTATTTCTTTATTGAGCACCCTTTCTAAAATCTTAGAGAAGCTTGTAAACTCGCGACTCGTCAAGTTCTTGGAGAAGTTTAGTCTTCTTTCCGACAGACAATTTGGCTTCAGGCAGCATAAATCTACGGAAGACGCCGCTTCACTATTGATTAAACTAACATCATCCTATCTAGACAGTAACTCAAAGTGCATTGGAGTTTTTCTGGATTTGGCTAAGGCTTTCGATACCGTCTCAAGACCTATTCTTCTCCGCAAAAGTGAAAATTTGGGTATTCGCGGTGTCTCACTAGCGTGGTTCGACAGCTATCTCTCAGACAGAAGACAGTTGGTAAAGGTCGGTTCTGTTAGGAGTGATCCTGAACCTATTAATTTTGGAGTCCCACAAGGAAGCATCCTTGGCCCTACCCTTTTTATAATATATATTAATGATTTACACAACCTCATTATTAAAAACTCCGAAATAATTTGCTATGCCGACGATACGGCAATTCTTTTTAGAGGTAAAAACTGGGCAGACGCTGTATTAGCGGCAGGAACAGGTATGAAAATCGCGTCTGACTGGCTTCGCCTCAACCTTTTAACTCTAAATAGCGATAAAACCAAATTTGTCTGTTTTCACAAAACCGCCTCTTCTAAACCAACCATGATAACTAATTTGAAAATTCACTCCTGTAAAGATTTTTCCTCAGATAACTGTAACTGTAAAACCATTCAACGTACCAATGTTATTAAATACCTAGGACTATTCGTCAATGAAAACCTTAATTTTAAAACTCATATACACAAACTTTCTTCTAGAATTAGAAAATCTATTGCTGTTTTTAAAAAAAAACGACATTCTGCCGATAAACCCCTGCTCACTTTAGTCTACACCGCACTGTGTCAGTCTGTAATTAATTACTGCATTCCTGTTTGGGGCAGCGCCACAAAGTCTTCCATGATAGTCATAGAGAGAGCTCAACGGTCAGTGCTAAAAGTAATATTTAATAAGCCTTTCAGATATCCTACAGCCTCCTTATACACCGAAGCTAACGTTTTAACAGTCCGATTACTTTTCCTTCACATAATCTGCTTGCTCACGCGTACACTTGTATTCTAAGTAAACGAGTTTTTCAGTTACCAGTTCCCAGAGTCTAATCTACTTTTGGGAAGCGTTTCGGAGAACACCTTTGCATATCAATATACAATATTGTTGTAAAACATTGTAGTCTGAAATACAGAACTCTTTTCGAAACCAAAAAGCTTGTTTTCGATTTTCTAAAAACTTTAAATTATGATGAGACAGAAGCCATGTTAGATTAATTTGATTATATATACTTTTTTATTTATTATCGTTCATTCCTTACTATTTTGTATAACAACTGATCTCAAAGTTTATATTACTTATATAAACTTTGAGATCATTACTACTACTGTTACTAAATAATATGTAAAAATAATTTTGTAAATGGTTCCCCGCGATACAGGCCAAGCCTAGTGCAGGGACCCCTGGCAATATTGTAAAAACATGTATGCGAAATAAAGATTTATTATTATTATTATTTGTATGTCTTTACCAATCATGGGACTATGGGAGTCCCGGACCTTTGGAAGGCGTACATGGAGCCGAAGCCAACACGCAGAGGCCCTTTAGACAAGTTTAATTTGGTAAAGTTATGGGACACCAACCGGCGATTGTCCCTGAGTTCAAACTAAAGAAGTATGCTCCCTCGGATAACCACCGGGCAGTGTAAAGACTATTTAAGAAGGATGGGAATACTAATAATAGGTTCTATGAATGAACTGATATGGATTGGTGAACTAGGCTATTGATGAAACTACGGCGCCTGCCTGGCCAATGCTAATTACTTTGGTTTAAATGGCAGGCGGTGACTCGCCAACTCAATGGAATGGACCTCCCGAAATAGCCACATATATATAGCAGCAGGGAGACAACAGTCCCAGAGGGGCTAAGGGTGGAGAGGTGCTTCTGGACTTTTTATTTTATTATTATTTGTATGTCTTTACCAATCACGGGACTATGGGAGTCCCGGACCTTTGGAAGGCGTACATGGAGCCGAAGCCAACACGCAGAGGCCCTTTAGACAAGTTTAATTTAGTAAAGTTATGGGACACCAACCGGCGATTGTCCCTGAGTTCTAACTAAAGAAGTATGCTCCCACGGACAACCACCGGTCAGTGTAAAGACTATTTAAGAAGGATGGGAATACTAATAATAGGTTCTATGAATGAACTGATATGGATTGGTGAACTAGGCTATTGATGAAACTACGGCGCCTGCCTGGCCAATGCTAATTACGTTGGTTTAAATGGCAGGCGGTGACTCGCCAACTCAATGGAATGGACCTCCCGAAATAGCCACATATATATAGCAGCAGGGAGGCAACAGTTCCAGAGGGGCTATGGGTGGAGAGGTGCTTCTGGACTTTAAACGATCATAAGGTGCCCACTCACCACTTATGCAACACATCCACCCTTCGAGCATATAGCTCTTGCGACTCCACTCTGACCGGCCAATAAAGGCAAGCCAGAGGTGAGGGTCTGTTCGGCCGTTTTCTCGTGGTCCTACTATTTTTGTCCTACTGACTTTCGACGGAGCCCTGCCTTGCGGCAGGGCTCCTATTTCTGGGCGGTTTGCCCTTCGGGCGTTTAAAGATACCTAACGAACCTAACCTACCTACTTTTACAACCACAATTAGTATTTAGTGATCAAATCTAGGTTCACTTTTTGACTAGTAGGACAAATTAGTAGGACCACGAGAAAACGTGTGTCTGTTCCTCGTCATTGCACACCGCAGCCGGCCGGTGAAGGCAAGCGTGGGGTGAGGAACAGGACCTACCCTCGGGAGCACTCAGGTCCGTGGTGTCGCCACTCACCACAGCTCGCCACTAGCTGCCCTGCGGCCTTATTATTATTATATCCTTTTTGAAAGTAGTTCTTAATATTGCCCTAATAAAAGGGTCCATGTTTAGCACTATGTAGGACCATTATGAATATGAGTAAACGTCGATGCAGTAATAGATATTGACGTTAAAAATTCAAGTCTCTACTTACATTGCTTACGAGTATAACAGATAGCTTTAAAGCAGAGCTTTAACTATAACAGACGGGCGGACACAAAAGTGTTCTAATAGGGTTTCTTTTAAGGTAACCCTAAGAAACATTGTGTTCTGTTTACACTTGGTTAAATAGTTTGGTTCGTCGTGCTTGGACCACCACTGACAACTACACATGATATTTTTTATTTTATATTAATTGTATTATACAGGATGTCCCAGTGCTTAAAGTGAATATATCAAATAACCTTAATTTACATCAATCAGAACTGTCTAATTCAAACTTTGAGCATTTTCGGATGCTTGCGAAATTTAAACGAAATTAGGTCGAAATTAGGTATGGAACAAAAGCTGCTGTAACTTTATTTTTTGGCAATAGTAAGTAGTACTTGATGCACAATTTCCAAATCTTGATTAACTACGCCATCTTTTGAGACAACCTGCCACCCAATTTTGGAGTAATTGTTTTTCAGTTTGAAGAGTCAAAGTAGGTAAATGAAAAACGAGAAATGTCTTAGACGCTTAGAAAGTATGGATTTATTTTCAATGCGTCGATGTTTTGGAATTATAGTGTAATTCAAAACATTACTACTGTTATTGAGGAAAAATCTTATTTTGGGGTCACTAATTATACCTATATTAAGCCAAGGGAAGTAAAGGTGTACCGCAAGGTGGCTTTCTTTGCCAGTATCATTATAATCTTAATAACTCCTACACTAACTAACATATAGAATTTCTGGAACGGTAAAAAAGGTGCTTTCTTACATCGCAAAATTTACGTCAAGTTCTGGGACACACTGAGTAATACTTAGTTAAGTAACATTGTCAAAACTCTGAAAGAAATGTCTGACTGTTGAGTTTTTGCGGCGCTTCTTCTCAGTAGTTGGTAGTGGTAGTAGTGATTTCCTTTTGGGAAGCGCTGCTGGTAGATTTCTGACTTGTAAAACGGCCTACTTACTGAATAAAATATGAAACCTTTTTTATAATAAATAAAACCGCATTTTCAAAAAAAAATTTATTTTACATATCTAGTTCTTAAAATAGTAAAACAGCACTTCACGCATTCTTGGATATCTTGTTCTTTGCCAACTGCACACCTTCATAGAAATTTTCACTGAAAAAAATCTAAATGGTTAATGTCAAACATTTCAATGATCATACTCAAGATTCATTCTGAGAACGTCATTGTTATCAAAAATAGGCATCGCATCTATGGCGCTTACATATTAATTCCATACTTTTTGTCAGTTTTTGAAAATCGTCAACTTAAGCGTTGATTGTGGGCACAAGATTATTTTCAAAGTTAGATTTATATTGATCAAGTCTACTCACCATCCAGGGACCTTCTCCGGCTCGTCGCACATGAAGGTCTCCTCGTTGTAGACCTTGCCCAGCGCGCAGCTGCCTTTTTGAGGCTGCACGCCGTTGCGGCAGATGTAAAACTTCTGGCAGTCCTCCGGGTGGGGGAAGGTCGGGTGCGGCAGCGCGCGCCCGTTGGGTCCCACCACCTCACCCTCGGGGCACGAGAAACCGTCGTCCAGGACATCTGCAAACACGACGCGTCATTAAAATAAATTTATGTATGTATGTAAACGCCTACTTACTTCGACATAAAACTCTGAATGTTTCCAGGTCATTTGACTTTTCTGCAATTATTATATTATTCAACCAATTGTGTGCATTTTTTTTTTAAAGAGATTTTGAATTAACTCGTACTTAATTGTATACCTAAGTTATATTAAATAGTTCTGCTACGTTCTAACTTTGTTTTTCCATGTAGAGATCGTGATCCGGCTGAGTTATTGATAAAGGAAAATGCCAACTACGTCACCTCAGACGAGTAGAACCCCTGGATCATTACATGCAACCAAAGCCGGACTTATGGCTTTAGTTACACCCTTTCGTTCTCATTACATTACTGACACTAGTGTAGTAAAGTGTTCTAAATTATCGTTTGTAATACTAAACACACGATGATATAACAGTTAACATTGACGTCATGGTTGCCGCATCTTACCCTTGGTAGGGTGGTCGCACTGACGGTTGACGGCCTCCTTCCAGTCGCAGTTGGAGCTTTCTTCGTCGAAAATCAGGCCGGGGGGACAGGGGTGCTCGTTGGGGACACCGTCGGAGCAGTAGATAAACTTGTCACATGCCTGGTGGCCAAAATTATTGTTTGTAGGTTAAGCGGCGTTGGCGGGACCAAACATTGCGGCAGTCCAAAGGGAGGTATAGACCTCCCTTTGGACTGCCGCAATGTTTGGTCACAATACTGGTGATAGCACCAGTGAACGTATTTTAGCTGAAATAGTGATGACAAAGATGAAGATATCATCAAAGGAACTATAACAAGCTCAATCAGTCAGATCTTGACTAAATTCGAGCACCTGAACATAAAATTTACGGGTCTGGTGATTGGCTGTCGCCAACAAAAAAAGGATTGGTGACCTTTTTTGCTGTAAATGCGCACTACTTTCCTCTTCTAAAAGAAATGTAACGAATGAGAAGACGAGCTCGTATCCCGTTTCCCGCCAATTCTTCCCGTTGGGGTCGTTTTTTTAAATTTCCTTAGGTTTTTAAAACACAGGCGACTAATGTGTTGATATCTAGGTACTAAAATCATCTAAGATAGCACCATATAACTTTAAATAGATAATTAGTTCATACTTGTTGTTTTCTGAGATAGTATTTGTGTAGTAACGGCTTCGGAACCCTACACTAATTGTAAGCATGGTGAGACATACCGCTTGCCCGGTTTTTATTGTTGCTGCTATTCGGTTAGTTTACTATTTAAGTAAGAAGACTAAGTATCAATTTCACCATACGATGTTAACAACTTACTCGTAACAGACAATTAGCGCATTAACAGCTGTCAAAATATATGAACTAACAGTCGATTAACATTGATTAAATTTAAAATCGTATGGTGAAATTGGTACTAATAAAGAAAACTATTATTTACGCAGTAAAAATGACAAATAATAAGTAATAACAACATTTAGCAAATGACTTAAATAAGTTTTTAACTAAATGTTGCAAATGGCTTATTTGCTCTCTTATTTATTACTCATTGATCTATAATGTTGAGTGTATTTGAGTTTTCCCATTCTTAAATATGCATTATGTCGGGTAATTGAGTTAGCGGAATAATTTTAAAATACCTGTGCATCAGGATGCTTGAAGTAACCGTTTTGGCGCGGGCAGTCTTTTGTTGGTTGAGGCTCCTCTGGAAACAAAATGGAAGCATATGGTCATACCATGAACACCGTGATACTGCTGGAGATGTAGTAACAGATCGAAAACATGTTTAAAAAAATAGTTATGACTGTCGCAAATTGAATTGAATATGACTTCATCCATTGTGGTCTTTAATGATAACTAAAATGTCGAAACAGGTGACAAGAAATGACTGAACATTTTTCGTTACCGTTATTTGTGGTGGTCAAAATAATTAGAATTGAGATGTGGAAATTAGATATTAGAAGTATTAAATATATTTTCAGCTAATACTTACGCAGTTCCTTTCTGTCACCGCAGTCTACATTGGAGGGGATGTCGCAACGCTCTTTTATCGGGTTCTCATCCAGAAATACCAGACCGTCCGGACACAGCTTCGCCTCGGCTTTACCTGCTGTCAGAAGAAATCAATTTCATCATGTTAAACGAATAAACCGAAAGGAGTCACTAATCGCTCGAAAGCTCGCGTAGAGTAACGCTATATAGAAATTACCTTAGCACCTTACCTTGCACGTACGTACAGTGACCAATTGTAAGTAAATATTATCTAAACTAATAACCTGACATAAACTTACATACTTAATTACACGATTTTTTCTTAATCAGGCATGTATCTACCTACAATTTCACTATCCAGTTTGCTCGTGACCACGATCAAAACATCGAGATATATATGGAATTGAAGTAATACCTATATCAAAGGTCACCTACGTAGAAGTTTTATTTATTGTCTATGTATCTATATCCTTCGATAATTGATCGGTGCGTGAACGAGAAAATAAATACGATACAAAACGTTTATATTATCTCATGTTAAAACCACTGCGCCACAAAAAAAAAATCTAATGTTCTCAATTACGGGAACGCGAGGTTATAACATTAATTACCGTTGCATTAAAAGTAGTTCTTAAATGCGGTTTATGTTTAATTAATTTTGGTAATAAAGTTGCTTTTGAGGTCAAATCCAAATTTTACCTAACAGAGTTACCGTTAGTGTTTTGAAATCTAGAGATGACTAAGCATTATAAAGCACTTCAAAAGGAATTATGAGGTTTTACTATGATGCGGTTATTCTGACTCTGACGTTAAATAAAATCCTATTAAGAAATATACAGTGAGTAGAAAAAACAATATACCTCTACGATAAAAGCACTCATACCTAAAGGATCGATTTTCCTAATCTTATTTTTTATGTATCGGTTACAACTCTAAAGAAAAACAAAATTGCACTAGAACGTCCCTGTTTGTCACTAAACAGTGTATCGTTTATTTACCTTTTCGAACATAAGAAAGAAATGCAAGGGTTCGGGTGCTGGTACAGAGCGATTGCTCTTAAAAAGCCCGACGGGGATTTACTTATCTCGCACTCGCACTCTAATGCGAGTATAACTGAGTTTACTCGAACGTGAAATATTTTTTCTCTTGCACTGTACAGGTGCAGATGCATCATCAGTTGACGGTTGGCCACCGTCAACAATACCAAGTGCGCTATGGTCGGTAAATTTCTCACTGGACCTTGTTATAAAAATTCCTTTGCCATTGTTGTAACTGTGTGGAAACGGTTTTCACACTCTATTTGTCGTTGTAAGCACATAATGGCTATGTCGAGACCAGGTTTAGACATTTGAACGAGGAATATTTCACATTTTGCACACGATATTCGAGCAGGTACGTCACGGTAATGAAGCTATTTTTATAAATATGTGCCTACCATCCACGCACAACGTTGCGTTTAAATGGATTCACGTTATAAATGTTTCTTTCTTTCTTTCTTTATTTATATTTTTACAACTAACGACCAGTCCGAACTGTACTGTACTGTAATAAGACCGCGATAACAAGATCGTCATGTATACCATCGTCGTAATACCTAGACCATTTAAACAACTCACGTAGAATATTAACAAAGGTTTCATAGTAGGTATAGCGTAAATCAAGGCTGGCTCATTGGAAGAGACGAATATGCGCATATTCTTAGACAACTCGGTTTTCAATTGGTCGAGTCGAGAGATTTTTAACACAAGAGCCTTAGTTATCCCGTCAGAGCTACTAGTACTATTATTTTTGGCTCACAGAATTATTCGCATGTTTGACTATGCATTTTACATTATGTCATACAATTAATTAAAATGCGGATTTTTAAATTATTCGCCGGTTTTGTTGACAAAGCAGCTAGGCGGGAACAGTAGGTACCTTATGCCTTACGCTCCGCCGTTCAATGAATTGTGAATTAAAATCTTGAACGGAATACCTAACACACCCCGTGGTGGATAGCTACGCCTTAGTCCCTATGCGAACAACTTGTGGCTTTAACTGCCGATCTTATCCATCTCATTTAGTTGCAAAAGTCGATATACCGACTTACCTTTTTATAGTTTTCTTATCATGATTTGGGCCCATTATGCATGAGACGGTGAGATATATTTTGACTATTGTTGGTCTATTGAACTACTTGTATATCAGCCCAATTGTACCTTGACCCACCATAGAACTGTGTCACAGTGACGTTATGATTCAAGCCGTAACAATTGACAAATAAACTGTTTTATATTATAATTTCACGGACAATAACGTTCTACGGTTTTAATTAAACTTGCATTTAAACAGCAATAATACTAAAACCTACCTACGCGTATTAAATAATGTCATGTACTTTCACGGCATACCAGCACAAGTTGACCTTTCAATCACGATACTAACCTTTACTGCACTTATAATAGAGGTCACACTGGTACGGGTCCGCGTAGAAACCACTCTTCTCCGGGCACTTGAACTCCTGTCCTGAAACCGAAAAGAAAACATATCACAGCATTTGATCAGTAACCTGGTATTCATAAGATTTGTATTCATAAGCAGTTAAAAAACCGGTCTCTATAAACTGTTACGATACCCGCGGCCCCTTCACGAACGAGTCGCGCGCCGGCCGCGGCAGAAGTTACACAATGCCCCTAGGGCTTATTCAAACACTAGTTAAACGTGCTCAAAATAATTTTGCTTAAATAGTACCAAACATTGCGTAGCTAAGTAAATGACGCGGACTGCACACGTATAAATCTGTGAATTTCCCGGTCAGGTTATAAGAATAAGTATTCCTTTTCCAAACATGCCAATAGTTGTCGGAGAAAGGAACGCGACTTTGGGTCTATATTAAAGATTTTTAAGCGAATATTTAATCAATCGATTATTATGTATTTTACAACAGTCAACGAGTCATTTATTTTTGTTTTAAACGCCTTAAATTGATAGGTAAGGACGAGTACCTTAAATGTATTTTTGTCTACATAAAACAACCTGGCTTTCCATAGTCGCCGCTTGCCCCTTTGGGAGACAGGCGTAAAGATATGTATATAAGTACCTAAATCAGAACCAAATTATACTGTAATGAGAAATACTGGAATATGTATAATACTATTATTGTTAAGCCTACTTATTTGAATACTTGGTTAGTATTTGTACTATCAGGTATTAACCCAAAGAAGACGATTGATTCTTGGCATTGGTACAAATAGAAACACAATATCGAGAACAAGGATTATACTCGTACTACACCTACTCACAATCAGTCTTAAGTATCCATCCATACATCCAATCTGACTCATATTTTGTTACGCAAGTGTCGATTAAATAAATGGCCTGGAGATTTATAGTTGCAACATTATTGCAGTATTACAATTAGACGATCGTTGCGTAAATTGCTTATTAGTAGTATTATTAGTTAATTAGTTAATTTCATCATATTACTTATCCTATCCTTTCTTAGTGCTCACTTACATCATAACAGGAACCCCTGTACCTATTTCAAGTTTCTAAATATATATATATATATATATATATATATATATATAGGTTAAGCTCGCACCTGTAAATCTGGAACTCAGTGCCAACTGGTCGGATGTCCATTTTTGACACTTTTCAGAACAAGCAAAAGTAACTTTAAAACGTTTAACACCGACTAACTGTATTAAAGTAAAGAAAACTAGTAAATTAATATTGAAGGAGCATATAATTGCAAATATTTTCTGACATACAAGTTCTTTCTTACGCTATCAATAACATTGCAATTCAAATTTGATTATGAAAAGGGTGTGACATCCGACCTAAAATTGGCAAGTCAAATGCTATGCTGTGGTCGGATATTAACATCCGATATTTTGGCTCTAAGAAAATTTGTCAGCACGCAATAAGTTTAGGACTTAAGTGTAAAACAGACTATATGGCCCGAAATGAAATGGAAATATATTCAATCTTATGTGAACATCAGACATTTTGGTCCGGGGATATTTGATCATACATATCAAATTCAATCCTATGTTAACATCAGACATTTTGGTCCTGGGTTATTTGTCCACTAGGTACATACAAAATATTGTACATCCGACTTCAAAATGAAACATTAAAATTCATTATTTTTGAGATCATTTAATTTCAGAAGAAATAAAGATACAATTTTATTAATAATGAGAGAACAGTGAGAAAGTTTTCACTTAAAGTTCAACTACTTATAAAACAACTACTACTACTTAGTTTTTTTTCAAGAAGTAGTTACGCCACGCCGCAAAATAAAAATAAAATTAATAAAATAATGTATCATCCATCGGTTCCATCTCGGGAACTTCGCTTGCCGTGTTGTCGTGAGGCAAGTTTTTATAGAATTCGTGAAATTCTCTCGGTATCCATTGTAATAGTGTCATAATATCTTTGTACTTGGCACTCGATATCGGTTTTTCGGTATTTCGTATATCTGGTAAACGTTCAGTGTATTTTTTAGGGTTTTTGATGTTTCTTTTTAAGTTAACTTGTTTGAAGGTCTCTTCATTTATAAAATAGAGACCCTGGAGCTTCCCTCCGAATCTGCCACCATACCGTTTCCGATATTTTAAAATTGTCTCCTGAAGTATTCTTCTTGCGTTGTACTAAGGGACCCAAAGGCATGAGCTTATTTCATTTCCACCACGACCTGCAGTATTTTCTGGCCACATTAAATTATAACTAGCTTTTTTAGTGGCATCATGAATAGTTAAATTAAGAGTCCAGAACTTCCTCAGGTAAAAAAATTGCGTGTTTGTCAAACAAGGGGTCGGGAAGCATTTTTGCAGATCCAGAAGCAGTACTCTCTTATTTTTAGACCTAAGAGACTCTTCTTTATCTAACTTTTTTAAAGCGTATCGTTGTTCAGCAGCTTTTAAATGATCGTCTCTCTCTTTTAAATATTGTTCTTTTTCCGTAGCACTCAATTCTGATTCCTTTAATAGCCTATTATATCTATCGCAGTCATCGCATGTATCAAGTCCAGGGAGTTTGAATGCTAAGTTGAATTTTTTATTAAAAATATCACGATATAACCATTCTTTTGCTGTAAAAACAGTGGGAACATTTTTTTCCCTCAAAGTTTCTTCATACTCATTCTTTCATTATAGATAAGTTTCGAAACTCCTGAAAAATTCTATTGACATGAGGATTCATGTCGTATCTACAATCCCACTCAATAACCGCACTTGCACTTTTCGACAAATTAATAAATCCGCGAAACAAATGAATGAATTTCCACCTCCGCGGTCTGGACGCCAACTCGGCAAACTGGTTTATACATGTCATTCGCCGCCGGCCGGCCGCGCCCGGTTAATCGTAAAATTTCGGTAATCGTCGGTCGTATGTTTGCTATCTGTCTCTTTCCATCGCCCATTAAAATTTATCGCTATCTCTTTTTATTGTAGATATTGTTGGTTTTTTCCGAACCAAAAGGTCTGATATAAACATCCGACGCTCCGTTCTAAGAAAAATATAAAACCAATATGTCTTATGTGAACATCAGACCTTCATTTGGATGCTGTTACGCAAAAATGCGTTATCCCACAATTATTTAGCAATAAAATGTCAACCCACAACAAGAGTTCTAAGGGTTGACACTTTATTGCTAAATACTTGTGGATTGACACATTATTGCGTAACAGCATCCATTTAAAGCCATACATTAAGATTACTAGAGGCAAAACGTTACATTTAAACATCAGATGTTTTTCTTCTAAGGTACTCAGAACATCCGACCTTTTTTAGTAAATCTAACTTCGTTAATAAAGGAGCTAGCGATATAACGGTTAGATGGCCTGAAAAAGGACAAAAAAATGAGTATGATTCTAAAAAAAAGTGATTTTGGTAAAAAATGGACATCCGACCAGTTGGCTCTGATGTCCAGAAATATAACCACCAACGAAGTTGAAACAAATTGATAGGTAAATGAAACGTCCGCATAATGGCGGTTTGATTTAATGGAATGAGTTTTAATTGCACTAGCATTATTTTAGTAACGTGCTCACAGGCTAAAGGAGGTGCAGTCTGATGAGTTCCAAAAACGTATGATGTAGTTCTATTATAACCTATTTAGATGATGACGATGATGTTAAAAACGAAATGAGCATTGGAACTAGATAAGCGTTCTTACTAGAGATACCCAACCACAGAATAAAGATCGTTATACTGAATGGTCATCTCTTTCAGACTGCATATAACACATATTCATAAACGCGCAATGGCTAAAGTGTACTTGAAATACGCTCTGTCCTTTTCTGTCATTATGACATTTGATTTGACAGAAAAGCTCAAAGAATACTTTAACTAAAATGGTTTATTGTGCGTTTATGAATTAGGTGGGTTAGTATTTGTTTCTTAATTTTTGATAAAAACGATATCGAATTATATTATATCTCCCTATGAAAATTCTTAGTTTTGACACATTTTCCTGCTCAAGCTACGCTTGAATATTTTTTGTTTTTTATTTTATGTTAAAGTCATTGTTTTATATAATGCTAGGTTAAGCTTTATAATTGTATAATATCATAAGTAGTATTTAAAAAAAAAACGACTGACAGTTGAGTTTCTTGCGGCGTTTCTTCTCAGCAGTGGTCTCTTGCGAAGCGCTGGTAGATTTATGACGTGTAAAAGTGCCCGTGCGGCCTACTTAATGAATAAACATCTTTTATCTTTTATCTTTTATGTATAGCTAATTAAATTGGCTAAACTTCTCTTCATATGCATAACTTACTTAAAAAGACATCATAGCCCCAAACAGTATTTACCGTTCCCATCAAATTCTATACACGACTTACATAAAACGGTCATTACATACCATTTTAAAATGCAGTACACTTACGGAATAAAAATGAAAATTAAGGACATTACATTGCGTGTTAGTAATGGTCACTCCGGTTCATTACAGCTCCATACCATGTTTCGAAGCCGATTTTCGTGACAACATTCAATAGTCCGATTGCCCTTGCGACACATACTGTTAAGAAATTAGTGGAGCGTTTAACACGGCGTGATGTACATGTCGCATTTAATACGGTACTCGTTCGCAAGCCATGTGGTAACTCAGTAATGTGTGGCGACTAGGAATGCTGCCGCTAGGACGTGAGTGAAAGGAGGATGATTGCTAATACTCGGTTCATTGGATGCTTTCGGGCAATGCTCATGTTATCGGTGCTGTAGTACTTTGACCTCAAAGAGGCGGTGCGGAATCGATAGTGGAGGTACGTGTCAGCTGCAAGCTTTTCGAGATCAAACATATATCTGTTGGCTGAGACTAGTCGCCTTCTGCGATCTTTGACTATCGAAATCAAAGAAAATGTCATTTGCCTATTAAAAACCGTTTTTTTTTCGCATTTCTGTAGTTGTTAGCCTTCCTATTATCTTCATAACATAACTAAAGTTTCTCTTGCATGTACATCTGCACGATTATACACCGTAAGGCATTCTATATTTGAATTTTGACGTTAATTCCATATTAGTTTTGTACACAACCAACTACATGCAATACTTAAGTTTTTTACCAATGCTTATATTTGTTTATGATTTTATGGACCTCGAAGAATGCTATCTATACTGCAAGTTGATGTCTTTTCTGTAGTACTGTCTGTAACCATTACGAAAATGGCTTGACGTATATGAATGGTCGCTCCATTTCTATGTATGCATCAAACTACATTCTTAATGGCAATGATTATAATAATTTCCTCGTAAACATGTACAAAACCATCAGTTGACCAAACGTGACGTCTCAACTTAGATCGGTCTACTAGGTATGTTGCTCGGATTTGAACTAATGACGACTAGATAGGGGGGACTAGTTACACCCATCAGTGACTCACTTTTGAGCATTTCTTCTTTGTATCTCCCTTCCTTGCTACATGTGGTATTGATGAAGTTTTTAAATTGTACTCGTATTGTCGTACTGTAAATTGGAATTAGTGGTATCGGTAGCCGTACATACCTATATATGGTCATTTGAGGACACAAGTATAAGATTCAAACACGGTCATGACCGTCTTTACGTTTCTGGCCTTATATTTTACCGACGGTACGTCATTTGTCTATAGACGAACTCAGTGCGCACGAACATGCGGCGCGCACGCGATCGATCCGACTTAGAAAGCGTTTCCGATGGTAATGGGATTAAGTAACGATTGAGTAGCGAACCTACACACAGGTATAACGTGCAGAGGAAGTAAGTTCCGGTACGTAATAGTTATGGAAATTAGTACCTATATTGAGTTGGGAGGGTTCTGCAATATAAGTATAAGTGGTTTGTAATTGTTTATGTGCAATAAAGAGTTTACATACATACATAGATAAGTAGGTACCTAGTTGATACAATTTACATACATTAACGGCGTCTTTAAAACTGCGTTGATACATATAATTAATGAAGAACAATAAGATATCAGAGTCTTATAATTTTTGACCATTTAAAAAAAAGATACAAATTATGTGTTTTTATGCATAGTTTTAAATGAAAACAAGAAGTATTTTCAAAAGACTGGCTTTTAAAGTTTAACATTCTACTTTGACGGAGAAGATCGAACTTCTAAAACTGAATCGGCGATCTATATTAAGTAATTTTAATTTTAAATTGATGAAATACTGGAATCTTGTTATATTTCGAACAACAGGACCGCGAGTGGCCCGCTCAACCATACAACAACCTTGTACCAATTGGTGCCATATGTATGACTACAACATTCATATTCTTTCTGCCCTTATTCAAGGACAGTGTTTGTGCCCCATACCGCCTGATATAGCTACTCTTATTTTGAATATAACAAAGCTCAATTGCTAAAACATCGTTTTTTTTTATGAAAGTGGCAGATTATATAAGTAAGTAGGTAATACTCAAGCTCAAGCCGCCGGTTGCCGACAAACGGACGAAACTATTTTCATCTCCTAGGTTTTTATTAATTTAAAAAATCCACAAAAAGATAGTTCCTATTATACTTTAAATCATGTAAAAAAGTTATGATAAAACAATTAAAAGCAAAAAGCGGGGACCTTAAAAACAAATTACTTCAAAAATTCCTGTCCCTACATTATTCAGCTAACGAAATATAATTGAACTTCAATGAAATCACATTTTAATACATCAATTTCGCTTAGCTTCGCTGAATAAAACTACAGTCCGAAAAAAATACCCCTACAGTATGTAACACAGTAGGTAGGCATCTAAAGGTAAAACAAACTTACTTAAAGCAAAATTAAAGAAACACTTACCTAAAACGCTCGCTAAACTGGCCACTAAGATGACTAAACCCTTCATGGCGTCGAATTATAATTTAAAAATAAATTATTATTTTTTTAATGTGGGTGCACGTGTGTCTCCCTCCGGAGGTTGCTTTGCATTGCCTGTCTTGGCGTTCTTTGTGATAGCTGCGCTCGCCTACACCGCATTCCAAAAATAAGGCTACGTTTAAATCACTGGTTTTACTTTTACCGCGAACGTGTAACCGCCTTTATGTATCTTTAACGACGTTATTAACGAACAGGATTTTATAAATGCTTTAGTGATATTTCTGGAATTTGAGATTACCTAATTATAGAGCATCCAACGAAGACCAAAAACTGCCGCTCGCGGGAAAGAACTCGTGTATAAGCGAATTTTGGCATAGTTGTAGGGAATGGTTGCTCTGATTTTCCTTCGTTGCTTGGGCTAAATAGTTCTGCGAAAATTGTCTGCCAAGTGTTGCCAAAATTTTAAATGGTCACTACATTATCATGCCCAAAAATTACGATTTTATTTTGCATCTTTGCATTGGTTACAATTTAATAACTTCCCTTATACTAGTCGCGACGACAGTGTTCTACCGTTATCACGGCAGAGCTGAAATTCCTGTGACCGCAAAATATGTGTCCATCTTATTTTTTTATTTTAACCTTCGCCTTTGACAATGCATGTCGACTAGCTTTTCTCTTACACAACCGCAAAGAGATACCACTTACGATCCTTCCATTATATTTTCTACTGTCTTCTGCTCATTTATCTGAATCTACGTAATTTCCCAACGAACATTGATAAGCCAAAAGCAACCAGGAGCACAGGAAAGCTCAAAACCACTTTTTATAGACTGGCCAAAACTTCAAAATCATTCTTGGGAAATTGTGTAAAATTCTACAATAAAATTCCAAAAAGTATTACTGAACTTACTGACTCTAAATTTAAATCTGTCGTAAAACAAAAAATAATTTCCCGAGCATATTATAAAGTAAACGATTATATCATGGATAGGGATGTTTGGCAGTGAGTCGTCCGTCCTGCATGAGTAATCTACGCTTAAAAAAGGTCTACTGTACAAAAATACCGTGATATTGTAAACTATTTATAATTATAATGTAATGATAAACCTTTTTCTTGAAAAAAATATACCTTGCCGAGTTTCTTACGCCGGTTCTTCTCGGGGCAAAGGTTTTATTTTTCGAACCGGTGGTAATGCTTTTTGACATTCATAGGTGCATTATATTATGCCTAAATTGAAGAATAAAGAACTTTGACTTTGACTTTGACTTTATTTGAAAACTACTAAATTTAGTTATACTACTAAAACAAAACATTTGTACACTCGTCGTATTTTGGTTTGGATGATTTGGTTCTTAAATTATTACTAGGACTTTGTTATCCATGCGTACGTCCGGCAGCCCTAACTTAAAAGAGCTGTAACTTTTGGACCATACCTAATGGATAGTCGGTCGTTTTTTCTTTATAGAATATGTTTTATGACGGCGGATTCCCTACACATAATAAAAACAAGACACGTTGTTTTAACGTTTTTCGTTTTGTCCTAACGTCAAACAAAACGATACACACAAGCATCAACTTTGTAAATTTAAATCGGCGGTGCGGTGCACAAATCCATGCCAATCTGACACGCACTTGTCAGGTTTTTAGGATTTCGAACCAAACACTAAAAAAACAAAACCGAACCGGAACGACAGAAGACTTTGCAGTTCGTCTGTCTGCCGGTCCTACCTCCTAATCCTTCAGTACATACAAACACTTTTAAAAACATTATCACTCTTTTTTAGCGAACGTACCAACAGTTTTTAGCATTATTAACAAAAATTGATCCTTATGTCCCCATTGTAAGGTTCACAGTTGGTCTGTTGACAGTGGCGTAAGCGATATAACCGAACATAAGGTATTTTGAGGCTAGCAAGAAAAGTCACGATGCATTTAACCGTGCCCTGTATTAATTGTCCGACGATTTCATTGGACAATGAGTTTGCTACCTAATTATACATACCTACTCGAAGATAATGCCATCGCAATGACTTTGCAAACTCGATCCTCCAGACATTGATACCCAAATAGGATAAAAATTTGAGCCTTCTGTAGGCTACATGTTTAACCCGGTTTGACTCATACGAGGTTCCTGTTTTGACAAATAAAATTAATGAAGGCCTTATGAAGTAAAAAGCCGGTAAGAAGTAACTTCCCGTAACAGCAACCGCCAGCAGCGGAGACTAACATACCTACGAAGAAAATTTACTCTTCAGTAAGTACCTAAAAAAAATCCAAGCCGTGATATACCTAGTGATGACAGCCGAAATTAAATGTTGATTACCAGCTAAGCGTTTCCCTATGAAAGTTTGTAAGCTGGCTAGCTTTTACCCAGCTTTTACCTAGCCGTAGTCTTCTCATGGGTAATGTTAATGTATACTCGTATTTGCGGCGCTGCCTACAAGCATTTGTTAATTTAAGAAGTGTACTAAGTTAAACTTTAACATGTGTAAAATGTGTGTATTCAAATATTTCCGATTATTGGAACGTATAAAATACTTACGTGATTTGCCTATTTAGGTGTTACAGGTACGGTATGACCAAACGAAAGAATACTTTAGAATATTGGTTCGTCTCTTTTTTCATCGAGAAAATTTAAGAGAAAATGTGTAGATTTTTTGTTTTTTTTTGCACTATTCTAAAAACAAGCATTAAAAGTGGTCGCTGCCACACATTTTTTCATTTTAGCTGTAACAAGTTGGGCTCATGGCGTTTTGATAGCGATAATAAGTCGATATCGATAATAGCCTTGTGCAATGACTGGGGCCGCGTGGCATTGCGCTGAAAGTCGACCGGTAACGCAGCCTCAATGCCCATGTGTGATGTCAATAAATGGCTTTTGACATCATCATTTAATTCTATAGAAGTAACCAACGTTGGTACTTTTTGTAGGTTCTTCCTTACTTTGCTGGCCGTCAAAAAATCTAGTCGCCGCATTTTTATCGAACTTGTAATGATAACGTGTAGCTCCACAATCAAAATAGGTCATGAATGATGTAATTCTTTTGACTTATTTGACTTGAAAAAGTAGGTAGTGAAATAAAAAATGGTAAAAAATCTGGTACCTCCCATATATGTAAAGCAAATGTTTTTTGATCTTTACGTTATAATATAACTATAGGTATGATTGGGAAGTTCTTGAAAAATCTTTGTGGACGGGTCATTATGAATTTATGTATTCCTGAGATACAGGCAATTAAAGTGTTTATAAGCAGTGATCGGATCTAGGATGCAATTTGGGGTATATAACCCGGTAAACATATAAACATAATTAAAATACCATAAAAATAAGACGCGCCAGTTACGTTCAGCTCTTCTATGCAGTAACGCATTTTGTAAAAAATTTAAACTACTTAAAATTATTGTAAATGTTGACTCATGTGATTGTAACTCATATTCCGAAATTGCATCCTTGCAACCTGCATCCGATCACTGTTTATAAGTACAGACCTACAAATAATTATAACACAGCACCAACGAAGTTTAAATAACAAATTCGTCATACTTGTCGTTTTTAAAGGTAGTTGTTGGTTTGTGGTGACGGCGTTGGAACCCACTTCAACCACCAACTTGCTCTTTTAAAAACAGTTCAAGTGCGAGTCAAACTCAGGTTACGTATTTAAGATAACATGGTTGGAAAACGCAAAACATATTACTCATTTTGTTGTTTGGTTTCTATTTTAATACAGATTTGTAATGTTTTTGATAATTATTCTATAAGTGAAAAATTTAAAAAGTTCATTGTATTTTTCGCGTAAAATATAAATAATTATCGTTAAGTCAGGCTTTTTCAGATTTTTTGGTTCATAAACTTCGGAGATTAGTGGGGGAGAACAGTATTTTTTTGTATAATTTTGGCTATTGGTAAATCAAAAACGTAACGTGATCATTTTATCAATTCCAACCCCCCTTTTTAGACCCCTTTCCAATTATTTATACAATTAATTTCATATTCTTTCACTAAAACAAATGCGGACCAGCAAGTTATACTAACAACTGTGCCAAATTTCGAGTTCATAGTATTTGTAGTTGCTGAGAAAAACTGCGGTGACATACAGACAGACAAACAGACAGACATCGAAGTCTTGCCATAAGGTTTCCTTTTTTACTATTTTGGTACGGAACAATAAAAATAAGAAAGGACAACAGATCGTTTGTGTTCTACCCCTTTAGATATGAAGACATACGACTTAACTGCGGCACAATGCTGAGAGGGATCCTATTCGACACATTATTATTGTCTTCCTTTCTCCTTTAATTTTTTCCATTGTTTTCTTATGTGTGTTGAATAAATATTTTCTATTCTATTCTATTCTATTCTATTCTACTTAGAGAATTATTGAACAGACCATGAAGTTATATTTATTTCAATATTAGAGTCAAATGATCTGCACAATCGAAAGCTTTGGAAAGGTTACAAAAAAGTCCTATCGCAGCACAAGATTTCACCCACATGTTATATATTTATAGATTTTTATAGTAATTTCCATAGTATCATGTCGTACGGTATTCTGCTATGGTATTGGTCGTTTGGGGTAAGGCAGCTGACACAGACTATACCTATTTCCCTATTTGTGTTACAAAAAAAGCGGCCAAGTGCAAGTCGGACTCGCGCACGTAGGGTTCCGTACCACTATAGATCTAAATAAATGTTTTTCTTTATTATTTATTATATTGGAGTTGATTGAATGAAAGGTAAAATGCGGTTTACGATTTATAACGTATTAAAAAAAAACTAATTATTAGATCTCGTTCAAACCAATTTTCGGTGGAAGTTTGCATAGTAATGTACATCATATATTATTTTTACATTTATCATTCCCTTATTTTAGAAGTTACGGGGGGGGGACACACATTTTTCCACTTTGGAAGCGTCTCTCGCGCAAACTATTCAGTTTAGAAAAAATATATTTTAGAAACCTCAATATCATTTTTGAAGACCTATCCATAGATACCCCACACGTATGGGTGTGATGAAAAAAAAAATGAGTTTTAGTTCTAAGTATGGGGAACCCCAAAAATTTATTGTTTTTTTTCTATTTTTGTATGAAAATCTTAATGCGGTTCACCGAATACATCTACTTACAAAGTTTCCATAGCTCTTATAGTTACGGAATAAAGTGGCTGTGACATACGGACGGACAGACGGACGGACAGACATGACGAATCTATAAGGGTTCCGTTTTTTGCCATTTGGCTACGGAACCCTAAAAAGGGCCATTTATTATATTTATTTATACAAATCAATGAAAACACAACCAGTGCGCTCTTCGCGTGTTGGATTGCTACTAAATCAAAAAGACAATCGTCATTTTTCTACAACACGAATCCTTTCAATTTTCCCTGAAACCCGGAGGTTTTTCTAAGAGCTCACGGACTATAGGTATTCTAGAATGACGATAGTAAGATGGCAGCGATTGGATAACTATGAGGTGTCACAGACAGTCCCATAAAAACAAGTAATTATTTTTTATTATATCTTCCGAATACTGGTCTAAAGGTGTGGAATACGACTTCAAGTATTGTAAGTTTCCTCGAATACAGCATCTCATATAATTATGGTTAATATGTACTATTAACCATCGAATTCTACGGATGAACTTGATTTTTTCTTCTGCGCAATGCAATTATTACAACTATGAGAACGGCAAACAAAAAGCAGTATAACTTTTAAAGGCTCTTCTTACTAGCGCCCAGACATCGTTTCACTGTCGGGTGAATCGTGATTAAAAGTCGATGCTCTCGGGTGCCATCAGTTATTTGATGGAACTAAATACTAACGACACACAGAACACCCAACTGGTGAATCATTATACAAACTCACGTGGCACTGCGAGGTGTGACATTGTTGATTGGTAACTATGAGTGGAGTAACATGAAGGTGGAACAAAAATGTGTGATAGCGGAGATAGATAGCCAGATACCAGAATCTCATGGAAATTTTTAAAAACACAATTAAAATTTTACCGCTTGTCAGTGTTTGTTATTGTTTGTTGTTTTTACTCAAATATGGCTTTACTTATCAGGAAAAAGCCCTGAAAGCTCTTCGATCTCAGGCGAAAAATATCGTTAATCATGTGTAGGTACTGTAAACATTGTGAGCAAGAAGATGTAGATCAAACACAATATTTGGTTCAGTGTCTTGTTTTTAATAGACTAGTAAGCCAAATAATATTGATACTTTAAGTTTCTTTGGACATTTGCAGGAACGTAACATATAACCATTTTCTGTCTGAAACGTGATACTCCATTTAGAAACCTTAATAATGAGAATTCCAGGATTATTTATTGCCACCGCCTGTGTGGCACGATCTTCATGATGTTTTTATGAGAAATAAATTAAACAAAATACCTCACAATCCCTCAGAATACGAAATTGGTTTACATTAAAGTGCACATAGTCGCTTAGCTAACAAAAATGAGTACTCAGCGAATACAATAACAAAATTCAAAATTGTATACTTTAATTTAGACCAGTGCGGTATTGTTAGCTAAGCAACGATACGTCATTGAGTTTTAGAAGTCATTTTGAACTAAATCCTAATAAACATACATAATGCACATTTTAATTTAACTTTAATACTTAAACAATTCGAAATGCAACTCCAGTTGGATTGAAGAGTAAGGCAGGTACCGGTTAACCGTTATTAATTAATATTTTAAATATAGGTTGGTTTCGCCCGTCCGCCCGTGAAGATGGAACAAACCGTAGCCCTCTACGGTTGTATTGATAGTTAACACCTTCACTGCGGGTTCAGACAAAACCGCCTCTGGCCCTTCAAGCGCTTTTCAAACCCGGACTAGTTTTTACAGAAAAAATGTTTGAGGTCTAAATAGACCTCGAACAGACTGGGTTTTTTTTCACACTGTTGAGGTTTATTTACGTCTCAAGAAAGTTACTTCAAAGCCGCACTGAACGGGATATGCGGGAGGAGTCGACCGCTTGACTTTAGTGCGGCCATGGTTGTCGATACCGAACCACGCGTGTTTTACGGTAATCTTGACCAATCAATAGTGTTCGCTATTTATTGTATATAAATGTGAATAATTATTATGTTTAAAGTAAATAAATAAATACAAATAACTATTTAGGAACAATCTTTCTCTAATGGGCCTACCCCTAAACTAAGCAAAGCTTGTACTGTAGTTGCTAGGCGACGATTAACAACCGTATGTAAAGACAAATAAATACTTACATAGATAAACAACCATAACCCAGGAACAAATATTCGTGAAAACACACAATTAAATGCCCTTACCAGGACTCAAACTCTAAATAATAAATCTGATGCGTACGCATTATTGACTAAAAACAGTTTCCGAGATAATTATTGTTGTACCAAAGATTCTCGATGGGATTATGATTTTTATATCGGTACTGCTATTCCCTGTACTAGTCTAGAATAAAATTCAGCGCGTTTCGAGGCTTAAAAGACCTTTGAAAATTCTTTAGTTACTTTTTCTTCAACCCGAGGTCAGAACCAGGGGCAAAGTTAAGTATATTTTAAACATTTACTGACAAGTGAAGACTTCCTAACAAAACAACTAATCCTAATATACTCGTATACAGGGTTATTGGTAAGTCGACCTATTCCCGTTAGGAGGTGATAGGGGTGACTATTTGCGATAATTTTGACCTCCATATGCATTATGCAAAAGTGAACTATTATTGAGTTATCGCGATTTTTAGCTTTTTTTTTAATTACTTAGTCGGAAATTCAACTTGAAAAATTTATTACAAAAAAAGTATAAATTTAAATCTTTTTTTTTCTTCTGATTTACAATAACGATTAAACACTGGTTATTGCTCAATATTTAAACAATAATTATCGGCCCAAATTTAAAAAAGCGAGACGGAAAACGAATTTTTTTCAATATATTTGCGATCGCTTTCCACTAAAATGCCTTAAAAACAAAAAAAAATCGTTATGAAACTTGGCTTGCAGATTATTTTAAAAACTAAACTGTTTTCTTAGCTCTCCAAAAATGCATAACAAGTAGGATATATATATATTTACGAGTAAATTAGGATTAGTTTTTATATATATTTATACATTTATTTATTGCGTTTTGCTCAAAATAATCTTTTGAAATATTTTTGGTCTGATTCGATCTCCACCGCAACAGTTACAAGTTCTTCAAGATATGTCCCTTGTTAATTACACAGACTTTATATTTAAATTTGATCGTGGTTAATGCAATAATTTCCAAAGAAATAAAGTCTACGCAGACTGAGTCTACCACATCATATTTTTATTGGACTGGTTGAAAATCAAGTATCAAGACCTTTAATCCTCTGACCCCGGAGCTGCAAGCCCTAAATGGGCGTTCCTGCGCGGTTAAAATTTAAACAAAAACTTTCATCTTCATGTGCCGTCAAAGTTTTTATAAACCGTTCCCGTCACGCGTCGGTCGATCTACAGTTATTAAAAAGATAAGTATAAGATTTAATAGCAACAATAGAGCTGCGAAATTAAATGACCGATTTGTAGCCGTGAGTAAAAGTGGACGTGTTTCAGCGGGTCGTCGACGCAATCGGCGTTCGTCTGTGGAGGTGCACGATTTTGATCACCAAGTACTTAATGACTATTTTAGAAAGCACTTGATGTAGTTATACCAAATATATTTACTCTCCATTCTTATGATGCATTTTATACCGCTATTTAGGCATTGTTCGCTCCTTTCTCTTTGCAATAAAAAATAACTATCCGTTGTTTTAAGGTCTCCCAGTTTACAAGGCGAGTGGCCATGGAGGTTGAAATTAACAAGATTAATTAGACTTGCTCTTGATACTGAGGTTGACGACCTTTCTGTAAAGCCAGAGTAGCCTCCAACAACACAGTCTGATTCACACACTTTATCCTGGTTTACTTACCAGAATTGTCTTACGAATCCGGGTTGCTTATATTTATGGTTTCACTTTACCGCATACTTAATTATCATTTTTGGGGTTTTTGTTGGGTCGGGTCTCGATTTTAAAAGCACGTATATAAAATACGAAGCACTTCTAAGAAGAAGATGGACGGCGTTACAGTTCTAGAAATTTCTCGAAAAAAAACCTTTAAAATGAACACGCATCAGTAATACAATGATAATGCAATATCCGTAGATGTTCCATAGCTATTTTTATGTCAAAGAAAGTCAATCAATCACGGTATGGAGTTCAACTGAGGAGAAACCAAATCCAATAAATACTTTTAAATAAAAAACAAGTTCAATAATAATAAAATATAACACAACTAACCTATAATATAAATCCCTTCATTACCTCCACTTGCGGCATCGTGCCGAGGACACTCGCAGCGTTACCCCGTTGCACTGCGATGCTCAGTCTTTGGGCAAAAAAGGAGCCTTGCCTGTGGTCGCCAGAGACACCTATTAATTTGTCTGACACTTCTTTAATAATTTTTTTTGTGTCAGATGACCACGGACCAAACGTTTCCATAGCAAGTGCCGCAAATATGCTTTTTTAAAGCCAAAAAAGCATATTTGCGGCACTTGATGGTTTGGGCGAGGTCTGCAGCGGTCCCTGGCTTGCGAGAAGAACCTTGGACGTGAGACGGTGCTAGCGTATCAACACAAGTGACGTCCCACGCCAAGGGACGACCAAGATGCCACGGTATTAAAGTGCATCCGTCGGGTCTCTTTCCCTGAGGTAGACAGGCCAGTGGGCTCAAGCGAAGCTGGAAATGAAATTGTACTAAGAGCCCGACGGATCAAATCATTTATCGACGCATGTCTATAAACTCGACCAGCACTGGATTGACAACATAGACCGTGGCGTCCTAGCTCGTCGAATGCATTTCCACATCGGCAACAAGGATGTGGCTCGCAGACTTTAAGACCGAGGCGAAGGCACACTGCAATCCTTAACAAACCAAATTACTTATTTATCGACTTCACCTTACGCATATGTTTCATAACACTATTATTTACTAATCTTCCATATCAGTCACGTTCAACTGAACAAGTCTACTTTGATTAACTATTGAGCTCATCGTTCATAAGTAAAATGAAATTTCGTCTAGCACATTCTGACTTATTTTATAAACTGGTTTGACTTGTAACCTTCTCGTATTGTAACAAGGTTTACTTTAGTATAGTTTCGTCCACCACAATTAATATGAATGTCAACGGGATCGCTTTGCTTAGTAGTTATACCATTCACCACCTTGTCTTGTCCATGTTCATTCTCAAGTCAACTCGGTCGGAAGCTCTACTGGGGTCAGCGAGCATTGCACTGAGGTCCTCCATGGTCTCAGCCATGACTACGATATCGTCAGCGAATCAAAGGTGAGTGATGTACTCGCCATTTATGTTGATGCGTCGTCCTTTCCAGTCCAGGACCTTAAAAGCATCCTCCAATGCAGCGGTGAACAGCTTCGGAGAGATCACATCTCCTTGTCTGGCTCTCCGCTGCAGAGGAATAGGCTTCGTGCTCTAGTCCTGTAGTCAGACGGACATAGTGGCGATTTCGTACAGTCACTTCGCTGGAGAGACTGCAGCACAGCCTATGATCGAATCGAAGGCTTTCTCGTAGTCCACAAATGCAGGGCAAAGGGGGAGGGTTATACTCTTCGGTCTTCTGTATAACCTGCCGCAACGCTTGTATGTGGTCTACGGTATATACGGCTATAGCCTTTTCGGAAACCGGCTTGTTCGGGAGGCTGGAAATCGTCAAATCTGCGCGAAAGACGACTTGTGATGACCCTCGAAAACAGCTTGTAAACATGGCTCAGAAGTGAGATAGGTCTATAATTCTTCAGCAAAGTTTAATCACCTTTCTTGAAACAGAGAACCACCACACCTTTGTTCCATGCTTTCGGCGTTCTCCCTTCGTGGAGGACGGAGCTGAACAGCGTCTGAGGATGTCTTTACCACCCTCCTTCAGGAGTTCGGCTGTCATTCTATCCTCACCTGGGGCTTTGCCATTCTTAAACTGTTTGAGGGCCATACTAATCTCGTACAGGCTGACGTCGGGGAGATCTTCGGTATAGTGTCGGGTTTAACTAGCCCTCGGGTCTTAAGCTAGATTTTCGATGGGTATTCGGGTTGTCGTGTACAGCTGTCCATAAAACTTCTCAATTTCCGCCAATAGCTCAGGTTTGGATGAAATGACTCTGCCGTCGTCGGTCTTCAGCTTCATCAATTGGCTTTGGCCAACAGACAGATCCCTGGCAAACACCTTAGATTCCCTGTAACGCTCAATAGCCTCTTCAATACTTTAAAGTATATATAAGTATAAATCAATATAGTAATAAAACACAATCCATCCTTCTCTAGGAAGATTGGTGGCAACGTTGTACGGTGATATGGTAGGACAGAGGCCAAGATAGTTTTAACCTCTGTACCACTGCGAGTCCACTTGAAACGAGAAGTAAGATGCCAGGATACACGAAATAAGTCCAAGTCTTCTATCACTGTCCAACACAAAGGCATTAAAAGTACAAATAACTAACAAAAAAGAATTTTGAACACCTAAATACACAAAAATAAAAACTAAAACAAATTACACATCCGCCATCTTTTGACGTCGCAAATGGGCTCCCAAGAACTATAGTAATGTTGACAACACGTATGTCAAAAGCAATATGTTTGACATATTATTATGTTATAGCTTATAGCCTTGTTGTCAACCCCCACCAGCAGACACTGCTCTAATACGAGTTTAATAACCGATTTTATCCGAACTCGAAGATCTTTGAAACTTTGACTGTTGAAACAACGTTTGAGCCTAAGTGATTTGTATATGAATTAAACCGTTTGTGATAAATTGCGTGTTGAATTAATTAGTATCTTATATAACTAAATACAACTATACGCCTGTTTGAATGTTAACAAGGGTAAGTACCTAAATATAACCAACGATATAATATTTTCTCGTATTTTACTTTCATACTTTATCCTTAAAAATGTGCATTTTTTTTTTATTATTGACGGTTATTGTGCTGGTTTAGAATGAAATAAAATAGCAACATGCCATCATTCTAGATTTATGTCATTCGTTGATTTTTGGCTGTATTTAAGATAGGTAATAGCTAGGTACTACATACCCAATTTTTATCGCCTATCAAAGGATAGTGTAAAGGCACTCATAATTCTAAGGAAGGTCACCATTATGAAATCAACCCGAAGGCTTTGCAACACAATATGTCAATGAAGTGCCAAATCTGTCACAGACACACCTAGACCATAGCGTTGAGTCTTTTTGAAAGTGCATTGTCTTTGACACCGTTGCATGGTAATGAGTCGAAATACCCCTGCGCAGTATAACTAATTGTGAGTATTACTGTGTACGGGTTACCTTTGCTTTAACAAAATATTTTTGGTCAAATGTATCATTTCCCAAATTTTCATTTGCCAAACTGCTTTGTTTTCTGTAACCGTAAATATTTCAGTATGTTATAAAAACTAACCTAACCTAACACGATGGTACCTACTGAAATAAATTCTGAAAACATTGTATAACATTGTTATACCAAATATATTTTGACGAAACGGCAGGCTCCCACTGCGTACCTCTGTAATTTACTGGTTTTAAGTTTGCCTGTGGCTTGTACAATACAACGCCAACAAAAAGACACCGCCGTACATCCATCTTCCAAAAAAACCGGTCTCTGTACGTTAAAGGTTAGTAGATATCATTCTTCGCTCGGCAGCAGCTATTCCGGTCGTAGTTATTTCAAAAAACCATAGAGTTGCGGTCTTAGGTTATTTCAAAAACAAATACAAAGCAGTAATGTCGCCACGTATGAGTACAAATTATGTAAAATTACTTTTAGAATCAGCATCAAAAATTATTTAGACATCATCATCAGTGATTTACTATATGCTTCGAGAGGCGCAGTCTTTACCTACAGCTTGTATAATTGATAAACTAATATCGAGTTTGGCATAAAGAGCCCGAAGAGTCAGCGTTCAGTGGTTTTTGTTCTGGTACATTTAAAAGAAATTTATAATCATGCGGGTTAAAATTCGAATTTAACTCGTGTCCTATTCTACTGAGTAATTACTTTATACATGTTATCATATTCTCTTCGTTATCATATTTCTCTAATTTAGCCCAGCCGGCCTTAAAACGATACGATAACATCAACAATGTTTAACCGAGTAGAATAGACCCCCTGTTCAAAAAGTGAAGCGACCCTTGCTCGTGAGGAACTGCAACACAATTATCATACGTTAGTTTCGATCTAATTCCGATTATGCCAGCTTTGGTAATCGCGTAATGATTAGGTTTCTTACATTGTTTTACAACAGATACTTAACAGAAATCTTGTTAAAAAAAGGTTTAAAAAACAAAAAACCGGCTTCAAAACTGTTTTACTGACACGAGTATTTTATAAGAAGTTATTCGTTGCGTTTTCGTAGGCGGTTTTTTGTTTTTTACTACATTTATTTTATTTCATACTTTTTAGTGATCATAATTATTATGCTGTTACGTGGTCCCACTTCTCAATCAATATGAAACAATAGGACATTTAAAGATCGCCGCAAAAATACCGCAGGAAAGTCGTAGTTATATATTTAAACCATTAAAATGTGCTTCGTCATGTCGCTCAACTATCTTAATTGAGATAATATATCATAGCCGTCATTGAAATAGGTTTTCAAAATCAGTTCACCAAATGATACTTTCTGAATGGACTTGTAACTGAACATACTAAATTTTTACTTTTATGCTGATAATATTTGAGGAGTTCCGTCACTTTCTCACGGATTCCATCACGATGCCGATTTTGGTGAAAGTGGAAACACTTGGAAGTATACCCTATCAAACAAAAAACGTTTTTTTACATTCGTCGGCAATTGACGGATTAATCGGCCAACATATAATAAAAAATACAGACATCGGAACATAGAAGTTTTAAGCCCTTTTATGAAGTGTGTTAAAAAATGAACGAACTTTTTGGTTATAATTTAAATTGGACCCGGAACATTACAAAGTTATTATTATCTTTTATCGAACGACAACTAAAGAGCTTTCAACCCAATTACTTAACCCAATTTGTCAAGTACAATTTAAGCCTGCATTATACTTACAAAGTCTGTAAACGTAATACTCAAATTACCAAACGACAATTGGAACCAGAATAAGAGGCTTTTACAAACCGTTTACTGAAAGCTCAAGGTCGCGTGAAAAAGGGTATGGGTTAGCGCAATGTGATCCGGGCGCTAGGTGCGCCCTCGGGGGAACACTGACGACAAGTTAATTCCCTGAAAGTTTATCATATGTACGGTCGCGTTCAATAATACGGACATAGTAAAACTTTCAAAAATATGTAAACACGACTCTGCTGCAAGGGAATAAGTTTATATATATTTTTCTGAAAACTAGTTATTGTATTTATATTTATGGACGTGACCGTACCTCTAGAATGTAGATTTCAAAGCGTGTGCGCGGAATAAACAGTTATATGATTAAAGCATTTCCGACCTCATATGTCCACCATCGGTCGCGCGGCGAACCGGCTCCTTCGCCCCGTGTTTAATGGTTGTACTGCCATTTCACTTAGGCTAAGAATTAAAGTCGTTTAAAGTGCGAAGGACTTCCACGAGTATGAGTTCAAATAACTAGTTATACATTAACTATTTTAAATAATTGTACGTAATCATTGTAATGGTTTAATTTAGGATATTGTTGGACTATGACCTGGGCTTTCGGTATTCAATGTTTAACTTTAACTTTCAAACCAAACCAGCGATTTTAATCGATGACCTCATCGTGAAAATAGCTCTCAGCCAGCTTGAACAGTTGACATTCTACCAACCGGTAAAAAACCGGTCAAGTGCGAGTCGGACTCGCGCACTGAGAATTCCGTACCTATTATTATTTTATTACGATATGAATTCAATTGCGAATCGAATCATGCAAGAACAACTAATTTTTTTTATTTATTTGCTGTTTTTGTACTGTTATTATACCGAATTTACCTCTTATATGTTTTACCGTTATTACCATAACAACTAAAATAAAAATTCGTTCAAAAAAACCTTTATTTATTTCCCTTTTTTGTTTTTAGTAAACCCGCCGAAAAACAAATATTCTGAAAAAAAATGAACCCCTTACGGTTCAAAAGTTGTGATGGACGGCCGGGCAGCGTAGGAATAATATAGGGTCCCGTGGGCTCCGTTCGGTCGCGAAACCCGCGTGTAAAAGCTAATATTTAATTTTCGCTAGCTGGCATCAAATTGATGGATACTCGTATTATCTAGTTATCCCGTTGTTATGCGTTATTCCGAATTGCTAATATTTCCATGTATACTTAATTAAAACCATTGGCAGAGCCGCCGCAGCAACCGCCACCCCTCCACGAAACCGGCGCCAACTGCCCCATTACTGTTGCAACTCGTTTATGGGACGTGACTACGGGAGCTCGATTCAACTCGGTACACCCATAATGACATTAATACACAAAATAATCCTAACGTATTGAGGGATTTGATCTAACTAATCATAAGAACGTAAATAATATATATGCCAATTAATAGTATTTTAGCTTGCGACTACGTTTTATACCTACCTGTGTTTGTATTATCCTCGGTCTGTCGATATGTAAATGTAATATATTTATGACTAGCTTTCCGCCCGCGACTTCGCCTGCGGAGAGTCAGTACTTTCGTTAAAAAGTACAACTTTTGAATAAGGCCAGGTCCAGATGAAGCGTTTTGCGTGCGTTTGCACTCGCGCGTAGACACTCGCGCGTTTCCAAACAAAGACCATTATCTGGACGCGATGTATGAGCTCTAGTTCCTCGGGAACGCGCGAGTGTCTACGCGCGAGTGCAAACACGTGCAAAACGCTTCGTCTGGACCTGGCCTAAGAATTGGTTATATTTTATTTTTATGATTAACTAAATGTCTCCGTACGATATTGTGATTGTGATGTTTAAAAAATAAATGAAGTTACTGAAGGACCTCTTTATATACAACATTTGCGGTGATGCCTTCCGGTGCAAGAATCACCAGACTGCTGGCGGAACTCACTCTAAAACAGGCGACATAGAACTGACCGTGTGAAAAACAGTTATCCCTTAAATCTATTCCGGCCACTTTCAACGACTGCTCTTGAGATTAACCTTTCTGTCTCAATTTTGGCGTACATATCAACCAAATATTGACTAAAAAGAGAACGACAGCAACGACGTACAGCAAGTGGTTGGTATCAGTTTCTCTAAACATAATGCGGTAAGAATAAAAGCTCAACGCAGATACCGTTTTTTTAAGGGGCAGTTTCGAATTGGGGTATATCAATTGAGTAACCGTCCTCACCATGACAGAAAAGCAGAGGATACTGTAAATAATCGTAAGAACGGTGCAACTCGCTGATCCGTTGCAACTTGTTGTCATGACTCTGTAAAATGATATCTCGTCGTTCGAATTGCTGTCCAACTATAACCAAAGCCACTTCACTTGCTGATGGTGCATTAAAGCGTCCTCTGTGAGTATTGCCTGGGTTTCTATAAGCGTGGATAACCACTTCAAACTTTTCACAATTTGGGGGTACTTTCTCAAGAGTCGTTTTTAAGTCTTTTATGAACGGGTTATTAATGTGCAACATAGATTGCAATTTTTTAACCAAGTTATGTTTTAAGCCTGTAAAATTACCGCATCTCAATTTAGCCTCTCTTTCATCCTCTCCAACAAAGTAAATTTGTAGAAATTGAGGCACTTGTTGAGGCAATGGCAGGAGACTACCAACTCAGTGGTATACCTGTCCGTGTACTTTGAAAGTAGGCATAAAACCATCTTCTACAACTTCCTTTGCTCCAAAAGAAGTCATTTGAAAGCAGCTGTTGTACTTTCTTATTCGGTCTAAAAAATGTGTGTGCTCTGGATGAATGCCAAAAATTAAGCTATGAAGTTGCTCAGGCAGAGGCTTAAAAGCTGAAAGCTGCACCTTACCACCACTGCAGCACATACCGGGAGCCTCTTCTTTCCACTTGGCGGCGTTACAGTACATGCATTTATGACTCATAGTACCCAGGGCAACGGTTTTATCGGTCTCATAAGCTACGTTGGGATCGTACATCATCCCAGAAGAAGTTTTCTCCGTCCATGGCAGTGACCGCCTTTCTGATCTCGCTCCTAGATTATTTCGTTCATGTGTCGCAACAGCTGCTCGGTGAACCTCCGGGTTACTTTTTTGATAGATAGCTGCTGCTTTTCTGTGAACTTCGGGATTCTTCTGTTGGTAAGCTATTGCAGCGTCTTTGAGCTGCCGTTTTCTGATTGTGTTAGTTAATCTAGTTCGACGCTTTTTAGCAGTTTTTCCCGAGGTACTAATACTTTCAGGCTGAGAAATCTGAAGTGCTCTTGCTATACCATCATCAGGTACATAGACATCAAAATGACCGATAGATAGATCTTACGGAGAAGTAAAACGCAGTCTATGTACGGGGTTCCCTTCTAAACCAAATTATTTCTCGTACAACCCTCCGTTATGGTAGATCTCGAATATTGTCCCAAATATTCGTCCGGCTGCAACTAATTCGCACAAACCACCATAAGTGTAAAGTCGTGACATATCGGCAAAATAGTTAGCAGAGCTGCTATAGTTATTCCCATCACTGTCATGAGATAAAATGGAGAAATAATCCCAGTTGTTTACCACGTGTTCTACAATCCCCTCAGGCACCTCTCTGGCCATTACTTGAGTGTCATACAAAACGTAGGATATTGCCCTAAACAGGCAAGCACCGTCACCGATAATCGGCACAACGGTATGAGGCACCATTGCACCGCTTATGTTTAAGACCTCAACCACCATATTAATAGGTAATGGAATGAATGACAGTTGGAATATTGATTGAAGAAGAAAATGGCATAATTATACCTAGATATAATATTAATTTACCTATATTAGAAAATAAAAAAGTACTTAACAGTAGAATTAAATAGAGAGAATATTTGTACCAGACTGATAGAACCACAAAACTATTAGAAAGACAACGTAAACAATTCACACTTTACGAAAGTACTCGCAAAAGTTATCTACTTAGCACAACAAAATGTGAAATTTCGATAATAAAACTTACGGATGCGCCTTACCAAGTAACTTCGGTTTGATGCAAATAGCGACAACGTTTGAATTTGAATTTCGAATGTCCGTGAAATGAATCGAATTGGATGATATTATTTTTAATTGAGTTTTTGAAAAAGGAAAAGGTTTTATCTATTCACATATTTTAATAGATATTGCATTCACACAACTTTTTAACTGGTGAATCGATTTCAAGGCTTCTTTTTATACCTATTGCGAAAAAAAATGGGCGTGATTGAATCCATGTCGCGATAGACGCGGACGGCCACTTTCAATGAGTTTCAAGTAAATTTGACCATATTAATATTCTTTCCCACACAAACTTTGGAACCCCCTTTCATCCCTCTAGGGGTTGAATTTTAGTAATCGCTGAAATATGTCTCATTATTTGCATTGAAGAGCATTCCTACCAAGTTTCAAGTAAATTTGACCATAATAATATTCTTTCCCACACAAACTTTGGAACCCCCTTTCATCCCTCTAGGGGTTGAATTTTAGTAATCGCTGAAATATGTGTCTCATTATTTGCATTGAAGAGCATTCCTACCAAGTTTCAAGTAAATTTGACCATAACAATATTCTTTCCCACACAAACTTTGGAACCCCTTTTCATCCATCTAGGGGTTGAATTTTAGTAATCGCTGAAATATGTATCTCATTATTTGCATTGAAGAGCATTCCTACCAAGTTTCAAGTAAATTTGACCATAATAATATTCTTTCTCATACAAACTTTGCAACCCTCTTTCATCCCTCTAAGGGTTGAATTTTAGTAATCGCTGAAACACGTGTCATATTATTTGAATTAAAGAATATTTCTACCAAGTTTCATGTAAATTGGACCATAAAAATATTTTTTTCTATACAAACTTTGCCACCCCTTTTCACCCACTTGGGGGTTGAATTTCAAAAAAGCCCTTCTTATCTGATCTCTACGTCACAAAAAGAAAGTACTGTCCAAGTTTCATATTTCTAGCATTAGCGGTTTTGGCTGGGCGTTGATGAATCAGTCAGGACAAGCCTCTTTATATATATAGACTAGCTTTCCGCCCGCGACTTCGCCTGCGGAGAGTCAGTACTGTCGTTAAAAAGTACAACTTTTGAATAAGGCCAGGTCCAGATGAAGCGTTTTGCGTGCGTTTGCACTCGCGCGTAGACACTCGCGCGTTTCCAAACAAAGACCATTATCTGGACGCGATGTATGAGCTCTAGTTCCTCGGGAACGCGCGAGTGTCTACGCGCGAGTGCAAACACGTGCAAAACGCTTTGTCTGGACCTGGCCTAAGAATTGGTTATATTTTATTTTTATGATTAACTAAATGTCTCCGTACGATATTGTGATTGTGATGTTTAAAAAATAAATGAAGTTACTGAAGGACCTCTTTATATACAACATTTGCGGTGATGCCTTCCGGTGCAAGAATCACCAGACTGCTGGCGGAACTCACTCTAAAACAGGCGACATAGAACTGACCGTGTGAAAAACGGTTATCCCTTAAATCTATTCCGGCCACTTTCAACGACTGCTCTTGAGATTAACCTTTCTGTCTCAATTTTGGCGTACATATCAACCAAGTATTGACTAAAAAGAGAACGACAGCAACGACGTACAGCAAGTGGTTGGTATCAGTTTCTCTAAACATAATGCGGTAAGAATAAAAGCTCAACGCAGATACCGTTTTTTTAAGGGGCAGTTTCGAATTGGGGTATATCAATTGAGTAACCGTCCTCACCATGACAGAAAAGCAGAGGATACTGTAAATAATCGTAAGAACGGTGCAACTCGCTGATCCGTTGCAACTTGTTGTCATGACTCTGTAAAATGATATCTCGTCGTTCGAATTGCTGTCCAACTATAACCAAAGCCACTTCACTTGCTGATGGTGCATTAAAGCGTCCTCTGTGAGTATTGCCTGGGTTTCTATAAGCGTGGATAACCACTTCAAACTTTTCACAATTTGGGGGTACTTTCTCAAGAGTCGTTTTTAAGTCTTTTATGAACGGGTTATTAATGTGCAACATAGATTGCAATTTTTTAACCAAGTTATGTTTTAAGCCTGTAAAATTACCGCATCTCAATTTAGCCTCTCTTTCATCCTCTCCAACAAAGTAAATTTGTAGAAATTGAGGCACTTGTTGAGGCAATGGCAGGAGACTACCAACTCAGTGGTATACCTGTCCGTGTACTTTGAAAGTAGGCATAAAACCATCTTCTACAACTTCCTTTGCTCCAAAAGAAGTCATTTGAAAGCAGCTGTTGTACTTTCTTATTCGGTCTAAAAAATGTGTGTGCTCTGGATGAATGCCAAAAATTAAGCTATGAAGTTGCTCAGGCAGAGGCTTAAAAGCTGAAAACTGCACCTTACCACCACTGCAGCACATACCGGGAGCCTCTTCTTTCCACTTGGCGGCGTTACAGTACATGCATTTATGACTCATAGTACCCAGGGCAACGGTTTTATCGGTCTCATAAGCTACGTTGGGATCGTACATCATCCCAGAAGAAGTTTTCTCCGTCCATGGCAGTGACCGCCTTTCTGATCTCGCTCCTAGATTATTTCGTTCATGTGTCGCAACAGCTGCTCGGTGAACCTCCGGGTTACTTTTTTGATAGATAGCTGCTGCTTTTCTGTGAACTTCGGGATTCTTCTGTTGGTAAGCTATTGCAGCGTCTTTGAGCTGCCGTTTTCTGATTGTGTTAGTTAATCTAGTTCGACGCTTTTTAGCAGTTTTTCCCGAGGTACTAATACTTTCAGGCTGAGAAATCTGAAGTGCTCTTGCTATACCATCATCGGGTACATAGACATCAAAATGACCGATAGATAGATCTTACGGAGAAGTAAAACGCAGTCTATGTACGGGGTTCCCTTCTAAACCAAATTTCTCGTACAACCCTCCGTTATGGTAGATCTCGAATATTGTCCCAAATATTCGTCCGGCTGCAACTAATTCGCACAAACCACCATAAGTGTAAAGTCGTGACATATCGGCAAAATAGTTAGCAGAGCTGCTATAGTTATTCCCATCACTGTCATGAGATAAAATGGAGAAATAATCCCAGTTGTTTACCACGTGTTCTACAATCCCCTCAGGCACCTCTCTGGCCATTACTTGAGTGTCATACAAAACGTAGGATATTGCCCTAAACAGGCAAGCACCGTCACCGATAATCGGCACAACGGTATGAGGCACCATTGCACCGCTTATGTTTAAGACCTCAACCACCATATTAATAGGTAATGGAATGAATGACAGTTGGAATTTTGATTGAAGAAGAAAATGGCATAATTATACCTAGATAGAATATTAATTTACCTATATTAGAAAATAAAAAAGTACTTAACAGTAGAATTAAATAGAGAGAATATTTGTACCAGACTGATAGAACCACAAAACTATTAGAAAGACAACGTAAACAATTCACACTTTACGAAAGTACTCGCAAAAGTTATCTACTTAGCACAACAAAATGTGAAATTTCGATAATAAAACTTACGGATGCGCCTTACCAAGTAACTTCGGTTTGATGCAAATAGCGACAACGTTTGAATTTGAATTTCGAATGTCCGTGAAATGAATCGAATTGGATGATATTATTTTTAATTGAGTTTTTGAAAAAGGAAAAGGTTTTATCTATTCACATATTTTAATAGATATTGCATTCACACAACTTTTTAACTGGTGAATCGATTTCAAGGCTTCTTTTTATACCTATTGCGAAAAAAAATGGGCGTGATTGAATCCATGTCGCGATAGACGCGGACGGCCACTTTCAATGAGTTTCAAGTAAATTTGACCATAATAATATTCTTTCCCACACAAACTTTGGAACCCCCTTTCATCCCTCTAGGGGTTGAATTTTAGTAATCGCTGAAATATGTCTCATTATTTGCATTGAAGAGCATTCCTACCAAGTTTCAAGTAAATTTGACCATAATAATAATTATTCTTTCCCACACAAACTTTGGAACCCCCTTTCATCCCTCTAGGGGTTGAATTTTAGTAATCGCTGAAATATGTGTCTCATTATTTGCATTGAAGAGCATTCCTACCAAGTTTCAAGTAAATTTGACCATAACAATATTCTTTCCCACACAAACTTTGGAACCCCTTTTCATCCATCTAGGGGTTGAATTTTAGTAATCGCTGAAATATGTATCTCATTATTTGCATTGAAGAGCATTCCTACCAAGTTTCAAGTAAATTTGACCATAATAATATTCTTTCTCATACAAACTTTGCAACCCTCTTTCATCCCTCTAGGGGTTGAATTTTAGTAATCGCTGAAACACGTGTCATATTATTTGAATTAAAGAATATTTCTACCAAGTTTCATGTAAATTGGACCATAAAAATATTTTTTTCTATACAAACTTTGCCACCCCTTTTCACCCACTTGGGGGTTGAATTTCAAAAAAGCCCTTCTTATCTGATCTTCACGTCACAAAAAGAAAGTACTGTCCAAGTTTCATATTTCTAGCATTAGCGGTTTTGGCTGGGCGTTGATGAATCAGTCAGGACAAGCCTCTTTATATATATAAGATTAATAAAGAAATACATAAGAAAAATACTATTGCAGACACTTAAGAAGGACATTTTTAGAGGGCAGGTTTTATTCAAGTAAAGCGATCAATGAAATAAAATTACCTGCATATAAATGATTGAAACACTAAAGCACGTAATAATCACTAATACCTAGCTCTGTTTTAGGATAACAAGGGATTTTAAATGAAATGCATGTTGCTCATTATTTTGTTTCCTTAGAATTTATTAAGTCTTAATTTTAACTAAATTATGCGTATCACTATGAGTTTAGGACCTCGCCTTGGGCCCCGACGGCGCCGCCTCCTCGGAGTCCTTGTACCAGTCCTCGCTGTACACAAACAAACAACAATTAGTGCTTAAGATAAGTTTAATTACTTCCTTCTAAAAGTATAATCATGTATAAACATCTTGGGTTTATAGTTGTCTGATTTGAAAAACGGAGCACCGCTTCACTGGTTGCTGAGTTCACTTGCTTACGTGCAATAAAGAGTTAACATACATACAGTGTATTTAGAATATTTTTAAGACTTATTAGGTACCTAAATGGTAGTGATTTTGGATTTTATTTTGTGTACGACCATGAGTATATGGTTTTATAATTAGAGTTTTATAATGTAGCTATGTATCACTTACATTTTATCGACATGTAACGTGTACTATTTATTATCACTAGGATTTGAAGAGATACCAACCATCCGCGCACGTTCTCAGGCGCGTCACATTTCTGCGACTCCTCGTTATAGACCTCTCCGACCTGGCAGCCGAGGTCCCGGGGCTCCACGCCGTTCAGGCACACGTAGAAGCGCTGGCAGTCGGTCGGGTGCGCGAACTTGGGGTGGGCCACCTGCTGGCCCTGGGGACTCTTGTATTCAGCGGGGCACTCGAAGCCGTCCTTGGTCTTCTCTAAAAGATAACAAATGATGATAGATTGTTTAGGTATCAACGAAGTGATGTGACTAAACAGTAATGTGTAACCAAAATTCTTCCGCTTCCTAGTTTTTTTACCAATAGAATATAAGAATTCGTTTAAAACGGGAAGTGGCGTTAACCACTTGCTTGAGTAGCCACCTGAGTATTGTGAAAGTATGTTTAATGAAATATATTACAAGATTTAAAGAGGTAACGCCAAAATCACTGGCCATATAAGCAGAATATTTAAATCAATTATTTTTTAAAGTAGTAAAAACTTACAAGCCAACGAAAATATTTGTCCGTTTTCGTCATTTACTTCGTTTAGTTACTTACTCTCTTGAGCGTTGCATCCCTGTCTGCCAGCGGAGTCGGGCCATACGCAGGTTCCGGAGTACTCATCAAAGTGCAGTCCGGCGGTGCACTTGACTTCGATGGCCTCGCCTTCAATGCAGTTGTAGAAGATATTGCACACCGATTGGTCCGGGTGGGAGAAAAAGCCGTTGCGGCGCGGACATTGGGTGGTAGGTTTAGGGGGCTCTGGGGGAAGAAAATTTAGTTTGAGACGTGGTTTATCCGTTTTAGATGTAATAAGAGTTAAATTATCAAGGAACTAAGAAGTAAAGATGAAGTACGAGTATGTCTGTTGTATTACAGTGTGGTTTGTCAAAGAAATGTTGTGAATTTGAGTTTAAAATAATTCATTATGAAAAATATGTTAGTTTTTGCTTCTCTAACATATAAACCAAAATTAAGCATTATGATGATTTGCGAAGACCCATCGTAAGAATAATATTTTAAAAAAGACATTTAAAATAATATCCGTCAAAAACTGAACTAAGAGCCACTGTAAGAAACAAGCCTGTAATAAAAACCAGTCGTAAACAGGAAAAGCTTTAAATAATAATCTAGAGTCAACTTTTTCGGCGAATCGTTAACAAACACACTTTAAATAAGTATTTAACACCGAGCAAGGTAAATCAGTGACTTTTAAAAACAGGTTTATTAAGCCAATGTATTACGTCACCGGTATGCTTTCCCGAGCATTATTAAATATAAAGGAAACATTAAAATAGTAATCCGAGGTCGAACTCAACTAGTTTTACGCAAAAAGTGCGAGCAGGAAATTTCGTCACTTTGGCCAAAAAACGAATGAAAGTTTAACGTTCTAGAAAAAACCGAACGTCCATTGTTTTGGCAAGGTCTGGCTTCTGGTGTTACTCACTAAACGACGACGTGTTACGTCACGCAAAAGGCCATTTTCTTATTTGGTACTTATTGTGTGTTTTGAAACGAGTCGCGACGGCGCGCCTACCGGCATTCCTTAATCAGAGATTCGACTCGTGCTGGCCTTTGCTGCTATTTGTGTTTTTCGCACTAACAGAACTGGTGTTTCTGTGAAATCGTTTTAGTGATATGGAGTTAAAATAATATGTATTAAAATAATGAAAAACTGATACACAAGATGCCCGATTCCTAACTGTCTAAATGTTATTGATAGTTTTATTATGCTGCCGTTCAGGCTTCTGTATAGCAGTGTTATCGCTTTAACATGTTTCTAATCAAGAGTATCCATCAATATTTTTTTTTTATAGGTAAACTTATATAATGGTGACTTCATCGATTCTATCAGTTTCTTCATCATATTTTTTGCTAAGATTAACACTATGCGATGCATTCGAATTTACATCTTATATAGACCGGATATCACGTTCTAGTCAATAGTTTAGCATGCCATACGTCCTGCGCCTCTATTCTAGGCAGTTAAAACAATATCGTATTTAACCTGTTACGGAATCGTTTTCACTCGGCCGCCATTACTGTCAAGTAAATAAGAGCTATCAAAACGTTAACAATACGATAACAGATCAAACACAATATTGTTTTTACCGCGTTGAATAGAGGCTCTAGCCGTGTGGTTGCCGCGTTAGAGTAGTACGAAGTCGTGACTACGCGACTAAGGGAATGAAGGGTTACGTAGTATTATTAGGCGATGGGCTTCCAATCTGACCCTAATATTCACATGGTAAACATCTAAGCGTCATTGTGAAAAATGTGGTTATAGAATAAACAACAAATTTTTAGAGTTGTTTGTAAATCCGGTCGGCACTGCCTACCCCATTCTGGGAATGAGGGCGTGAGTGTATGCATGTAGCATACGTCCCATGAATGATGGCGTGTCCCCGTACTCCGTGTGTCGCGGACCGGCCGACCTAGAAAGCCAGCCGCTCGCAGCGACCTCGTGTCAGAGGTGGACGAGACACCTTCACTTTACAACGTATACTCATATCGGTGAATTATCTATCTAGAGATGACCTTTACAATGCACCTTTTACTGCGGAAATGATCATGATCGTATCCTAGATGGTTTTAGACATGTAGATGGGCAACAAAACAAAAGATGACAAAAGATCTTACAGAATAGGAATGTGTATTTATATATACATGGGTATATATACATAAATAAAGATCATGGGACGTTCTTACACAAAAAACCTAGTCCCAAACTAAGCTTTAGGCTTGTACTATGGGTACTGAACAACGATATAATTACTTAGATAGAGAAATAAATATTTAAATACATAGAAACGTCCAAGATTCAGAAACAAATACTCGTGCTCATCACACAAGTATTTGCCCATGGATAACGGGAATCGAATCTGGAACCTCTAGCTTCGTAGGCTGTGTACCAACTAGGCTATCGCGTCGTCAGTATATACATATATCTATATAGCCTACTCTGTAAGATATTTCGTTATTGTAGTCAATATCAACTTAATACATATAGTTAAAAGTAGTTGCAATTTTAAACATAATACACAAACTTGACTGATACTTAGGTAATTATGGTTTTTCTAGATAAATTTACTCTAACAGTGAAGAAATTTTTGATGAGAGTAGGCCTACAGTCAAATAAAACTACAAAAATGTAGAATTTCTGACATATTATGCAAGTTCAAGTTAAGTACATAACAGATGTAGGCATCTTAAGACTTTTAGGTGCTTACGGAGCTCAGTTCTGTCGCCGCAGTCAACGTTGAAGGGCTGGTCGCATTTGTTGATCTTCCTGATGGTGGGGTCGAACACCAGCCCGTCCGGGCACAGCTTCGTGGTGGCCACGCCGTCGACGCACTCGAAAAACTTATCGCACTGCCTGTCGTCTTCATACTGGCCGTCCTTAGCCGGACATTTGAATTGGGCGCCTGAAAAAAGTTAAAACTGTTATTCTGATGTTGATAAGTAGTTAAAATAATGTTTTTTTTTTATATCGAACGACTTTGGCGACAGTGACGTTTTTGTTACTAAATACCAACTGAATGGGCACTAATTCTACCTTTTTCCGGGTAAAACTATTAATAGCACTTGGGGTTTGCTTCACGCGCTTCTGTCAAGTCCTTCCATTTTAGCTTGTCAGAAAAAAACAATAAATAAACACCCAACGATACGATTTATAACAAACGTCACAATATCATTATTTATATGCAAAGCCCAGGCATTAGAAATTGTGTAGGTAGACAGACTGTTTCGTAACAATATAACTCAGGCCTTTCGCGTGGGACGCATATCCTAGGTGACTAAGGTATAGAGAAAAAATCTCAAATTCTCAAATACTCAAATGTTTATTGCATCCCACAATGTGTTGGCAGTTGACAGGCTAACTTATCTATTATAGTGATTAATATATATCTTAACTATGGGCCCTGTTGGTCACAGCAATTTTACCAGAGGGCTTTATTCTCGAGAACCACAGCGCTTGGTAGAAACCCTGTTCGTTACTTAACATATGAATCGATCAAATCAGTCTGTTAAAGCTTCTTTCATATCAAACAATTGAAGCACTACAAACATAGGCGTATATCCGGGATTGTTCCCCATACACATTAAGTGCCGCTCGGTTCACCTGGCCTGTAACCGACGTTTTCGATTAGTTTACGTAAGTAGAAAAACCTAGGATTAGCAAAAAACATTTTTGTTATGTTATATCTGTGATGTCTCGATCGGTCGATTCCGAGCGATTCGTCGTTAAGTGTTACCCGTGTAATAATTTCGTATTACGATTTTCGCAACGTACCTGCCCAGAAAACAAGTTCGACCGAAAAAAATAAGAATTATTAGTGAAAGTTGCGGCACAATTCTACTAAATAATTCGATCGAGTAAGTTTTCAGAATTTATGTAACATCAAACACCGATTGTGGGGTCAGTAGACTTTCTTTAGTATTATAACTTTGACGCAGTTAATAGCTTTTATTTAAGTTAAATACTTAGTGGATTAAATAAGTGCTACTGTTGCCAGTCATTTCGTATTTATCGGTCTGTCCTGTGAAGGTTCTCGTATAAATGAAGTACTAGACCCGTAAATACGTAGTAAGTAGGCAAGAAAATGTATGAAGTGTCAGTAATTTCATTGGTTAAGTGGTTGTTTTTAACAGTTAAGTTAACAGTATTTATGGGATTTCTCTTCTCAACGAAGATACAACCATCTTTCGGCAACCCCAGATCCAGACCCAACTTTGTTACTGTACTTATGAATTGATAACACACAGCTCAAATACAATTTCCACCAAATCAACAAATGACTGGTAGTGATGCCGGACATTAATTCAAAGTCGCACGAATCCGGTTACTTACATGAAAGTTACGTTGTACGCGTATTATCAGATGGTTGAGTGCTAACTTTGCTATACTTCCGGTGTTGAAGATGAACAACATGCGATATTCAAGTTTTTAATATTAATTGATTAGTAAGATTTCATATTCAAAAGTTTTATTACACATTATATCTGGAGATACTAATTCCACCGAGTGTCTTTTTCTGGACATAATTTAGACTTGTATTATTTTCTCTTCTTAACACGACCATTATTATCAACACGCTCAGTGCATTGATAAATCTCTATTCCATCTCATGAACACGTTTCGTTTACATTACCTACTCTTACGAATTATTAGAAGTTTGAGTTTGTCGCCACTAAAAGAAGGCTGCCCACAGACAACCCTCGGGGCGATCCCTCTAATAGGTGTTTCCTAACTCCTTCACGTAGATGCATTGTTAACACATGATTATATCGACGGTATCGCAATACTATGACGCAACGCACCGAGAAGTGAAAGTGAAGTCCCAGTTACAACACTGCAGCTCGTCACTGCACCAGGTCCGACCTGACCCTTGATTCTATCGATCGCTTCGGATGATCTAATAATTGAAGGTAAGTGGCGAGATGTGAGTTAGTGAAACGTAAAGTCGTTGTAGAATATCATAAAAGTTTGTTAGTGGTGAGCAATGGATGTTATGATTGGCAAAAGTACAACTTTAGGGCTATTCCCAGTTGTTCGCATCCCGTTGTTCGCGAACTACTAAGGTTTTTTTTTTAAATGAAAAATAGTGGTACGTTATCAACAAAGAAATTAAACAAGATTACATTATTTTAATCACTTAGCGTGTAATCTAAGATGGTCACAGCTCTACCATCAAATAAATGTCACTGGTTTGTTAACTTATGCAAGTTATGACTGTGCCAAAGTTCAAACCAGCAATTTAGATAATTTAGTAAATGACTCATGCACCTAGACGGGGACGAAATGTTAGCAAACGCAGATTATGTAAATTAAGAGTAATTTCGTATTCATTAAGTGTTCATAACGAATTCATATCTAATTACGATAAGAACGAAACCGAAACTTCTCATTTACCTCACTCAGTGGTCATTTAGTTTACATTTGCCTGTGCTCATGTTGCAGATGTAGAACCAACCATAAAGTCGTTAGTATCTTCTCAACTAGATTTGTTGTTGACAGCTGTCACTGCATTTACACCTATTTAATATTAGGTACTGGAAAGATGTTCGCCAGTTCATAATTTTAAATACTTTTTAATGAAAGAAGTCGTTTACAATTATTGTTCCACGGTATTAAGTATCATTTTATTGATAGTTGTGATTATATTATGTTCGCTTACCCCAATAAGTTTATGTACAAATTGGCGATTGCAAAAGGCAATATTTGCGTAAATTTAAATACCTAGTGTCAACACAGTTGCAACTTAAATAAATTGTTCGTTGCGAGAGCGGGGAATGTCAATGTCGACCAAGGAAACCTTTACTTGACAGCTCGCGGCCGCCGGCGGCGACAAATGTGTCATTTTCGGTTCCGTTTTGATATAAGCCTTATTTGCATTGCTTTCTATTTATGGGTTCGTGTGCTACAATTCTAATCAACCCGAGCGGGAAGGCTGGCTGTGTATAAATTAAGTAAAACAGACAGGTTTAATTGTATCGTTGTTAAAACATATAGGGCGATAGAAACCTTTAATTAATTAATTGGATTGGTAAAAAAGTAGGTATTTTATGCTTTTGTAGGCAAAGTTGTATATGTCAGTGCGAGTAGAATTCGTATCGTTGTCTTGGTCTTGTTTAACATGCGGTGTCCTTCTTTGATATTTGTTATTAATTATTATTTCTGAGTATTAATATGAAAGTAGTAAATATAATTATAACAATTGAGGACTCATTCCGAAGTTCGCTGAACCCTACGGATAAGTTGCGCCTTGCGCCCCACTCGACGCGCGCTACCGCTGCGGAAGCGGTGGGCTGCTTTGTCCATTTTATACAAATAACTTTACTATTTTGATATGTAATCTATGTATTTATTTGTATCTAATTTTGAATTACATTAAGTACCTATAAGCAATGTCAATTGAACTAGCCTTATTTTTTAACATTTAGTCTACTAAGCATTTTAAAACAATGGTAAATGAATCGAACGAATAATTAATTATCTTTCGTAAAAAACTAAATCCCTAAAATGAATAAAAATAAAAACAATACATGTTTATGGAGGTAGTCTATACGTTTTTAATTTTCCTTTCCCGAACGAACTTTTTAAGTTAACATGACATGAGTTCGTTGTAACCGGATGTAGGGACGTTGTGTAATAGTTTGTTTCTTTGCTCATTCGGGTCACATTATGTAAACGTCTTCGGGCTGCTACTATAAAGGTCCCCAAACTGGTTCAAAAATAAGTAGCCAAATACCGAACAAGAACATGAAGCGTTTAATTTTTGGCAATAAACAGAATTATATTGAATTATTTTATTAATTACTGAAACATATCTATAAAAGACAATGTACCTAATCTTAAAATTTATAATTTCAAAAGCTTTTGCTTCCTAAGTCTTAAAATGTGTAGGCATCAAATTAAAATAAACTCCTATTTAACCGTGGCACATGTGGGCATGTAAGACTAACACTCGGCCTAAAGCAACACATGTAAATAGTTGACGAGATATTTCATTTTCAGTTCGGTACCTATTTCTATTAAATTTAAGTCCTGAGCTTAAATTAGAATATTCCTAGGGACATAGGAAAACGCGCGCGTGTTGAAGTCTTCTACACGACACGTTCAAATGTAGCGTAAAGGAACAGAAATAAACAGTTGAATGTAAATTCGCCAAAGTCGTATAAACTAAGGATTTGTGACACAAAAAGCTATAAATTGCCACTTAAGACAATGGAGTAGCTTTTAAGTATCGCTGTGCAATTAAATAAATAAAACTTACTGGCTAAAGCAGCGACCGCAGCCAATACAATGAACACTTTCATGGCGGCTTTAAAAAAAATAAAATGTAGGTTTAAAAAATTGACTAGATTGCTGTCCGACGAGTCTGCCGGCGCTGGCGCAACTGACGGACGGTCGCGGCGCGCGCGCCTTTTCTTCCTTCGCCAGAAACCGGTATACTTTTTACACGCAACAGATGCACTTATCAACACTTCTATTCGTGTGGGTTAAAGTCTATTCTTGATGGTTATGACTTTATAATGGTGCCGAATATATTCAACGTAGAACTATTTTAGGTATTTGCGGTCCTAATCAGCTGATGAGATCGTTAACTAAGTGTTTGCGTCACGTTAAATGTAATTGATGTAATGTAAATTTTTGCGGTCAGGGCGGGAATTCGCGTTTTGTTGGAAATGCTATTTGAGAACTCATTTGCAAATATATTGTTTGTGGTCTTAGGTATTTTTTCATTAAAATCAGTCAATGAGCTGAACATAAATAACCACAACGACATTTGTAGTCGCGTTGGCCCAGTTAGTAGTGACTCTGCCTACGAAGAGCGGTCCCGGTTTCGATTCCCGCGGTCAGAGCAAATATTTGCGTGATGAGCATGAGTATTTTTTTCCGAGTCTTGGGTGTTTTCTATGCACGTGTTCACATTGTTGCACAGTTCGCACAGCACAAGCGTAGAGTTTAGTTTGGTACTTACTATGTCAATCCGCGTGAGATTGTCCACATCACGCGCTACAGCGCGGGAGAGCTCAGTTCAGGAGGGTTGAAAATATGAAATAATTCATGTTTAGTAAAAGTCACATGGAAAACGAGATATACCTACTTTATTTTTTTTTGGAAATGCGGCACCCTTGTTCACATTTTTAAATGCCACGACTACAGTTATTAAAAAAATCAATAGGTTCGCTGTGAAAAAAAACTGATTACATTTGCTTCAGATCCTACTCACGAAATTAATAAACAGCAATGTTTTTTATTTTTCCTTATCAAATTTAAAGTTTAAGAATCTGAGTTTTTCTTCCGGCAAGTTTGACATTGCAGTGTTATTAAAATGTATCAAAACCTGTAGTGCGGCTTTCATAAACATTTGACTGTTTATTGATACTGCACAGATTTTTTTAGAGCTGTCTTCTGAAATGTATTTATAAAACTTTACAGAAGTAGTCAAACTAGATACACCTAAATATTCGCCATGTGCATCCGTCCGTCTGTCCGTCAATGTATGTCACTTATTATTCTAAGAACCTTTACCAATTCACGTTGCAAATAATCCGTCACATTTGGTACAATTTTGTGACATTCATACCGTAAAACAGGACCAATCCCATAAAATATCAAAAGAACCGGTAAAGCCAAAGTCAGACTTGCTAAGGGTATTTACCTCTAAACAGTTGATAGTAAATAACACTGCCAATGTACTTAGCAAAATAATAATTGCACCTCCTGTGCATTTATTGCTAAAACCTTACCGTCCATTTATAGCAGCATCGTAACATTTAAATTAATGCGGTTTATGTTTAACCACTTGACTGACAAAATATAAGAAGTGCAGAGAGGGGAGGACGGGGGGACACAATTCCAATTAATACGGATATCTCATCGCCTGATGGGATGGATGACTGAGAGTGCATAGGCTGATTGTGTTTATTTCCTATCCTTATAGCGGTTATTGAAAATAACTTCTACAATTAAATAGGTAGTGTCCAAGCTACTAACTTTAGTGGTTTCTGTTATTTGTTTAACCTGGTGTCAACTTCTGTCCCTCTACGTTTTAGACGAGGTTACCCTTGGGCCTGTACCATAATGCTCATGCTGCATCCTATACGTGCAAGAATTTTATGATGCTTGCGTAGGTTTTCACACTTAGCCAAACTTGTAACAAAAGTACAGAACTTTTTTAATTTGCCTTTGGTTACAGCTAATGAACTTGACCGTCGGACTTCTTCCTAGTTGACGTCCGGTTAACTTCACGTCTCGAGCGGTCAGAACGATTTGAAAGGATTTTCAGCAGTCGGTGGTCGACCTTCAGGCTTTCTTTCCTGTATCAAATGACTCAGCTTGATCCCACGTGACGACACACCTCGTAATTCATATTTCTAGGAGTATCTGCTGAGGAATCTATCCACTATGCTTTACTGTTGTATCTACTAATAGATCAAATCAAACTGTTATTCTCCAATTTGCTCTACTAGTTTTAACGATAGATCAAATTGAACTGTTTTTCTCCAATTTGCTCGACCAGTTTTAACGATAGAGCAATTTGGACATTTTTCTCCAAATTGCTATACTAGTTGGTATGGTAGAGCAAATTGAACTGCATTTCTCCAATTTGCTCTACTGAGTTTTACAATAGAGCAAATTGAACTGTTTTTCTCCAGTTTGCTCTATTAGTTGGAAAGGTAGAGCAAATTGGACATTTTCCTCCAATTTGCTCTACTAGTTGAAGAAATAGAGCAAATTGGACATTTACATTGGACATTTTCATCCAATTTGCTCTACTAGTTGAATCGTATATATCTGACCGTATAAACATAAAATAATAATTATACTGCGTTAAGCAGTGGATGCTTACACATACATACAAACCGTCACGCCTTAATCACAGAGTGGGGTATTTCTATTCAATTGAACATTTATAGGTATATAGGTATACATGCATATGGCGGGCAGAGCTACAGAAATTACTTATTATAACTCTTAACAACTTTTTGTTAATTCAATGGCCACATTTTGCACAAAACAAACAGGCAGATGTTTACTATGTGCATTTTAGTGTCAGGTTGCAAGCTCATCGTCTAACAATACTACAAACCTTTAATCCCTTGATACAAAAATTGAAAAAAAATACAAAATCCGTAAAAACCGTGCAACTTTGGATAATAGTAAATGTGGTTAAAAGCGTTCAGAATGACCCTATCATCCCTTAAAACCCCTACATCAGACTGCCAAACTCCCTATTTAAAAGAGGATGTCTTGACTGACTGACTCATCAACGCCCAGACCAAACCGCTTCAGATAAGGATTTGAAATTTTGAGGGAAAGTTGATTTTATAACTTAGGCTAAGAAGGGATTTTTCGAAATTCAACCCCTAAAGGGAAATAAAATATGTTTATAAAAGGCAAACCTGACCAACTGACTTAAATATATAATTAATAACGCACACCCCAAACCGCTGAGCTTAGGGAATTGAAATTTGGAGGATGTATTTCTTGGGTACCCCAGGGGTGCACTAAGAAAGACCCCCAACGGGAAGAAGTGGGGAGAGTAGCGGAAAACTAATTCTACGCGTACGAAGTCGTGGGCGTCCTTTAGTACAATATAAAAAGAAAAAATAAGAATAATAATTTAGCATCCACTGCTCAACGCATTATAATTATTATTTTATGTTTATACGGTCGGATTTATACGATTCAAATAGTAGAGCAAATTGGAAGAACATATCCAATTTGCTCTATTTCTTCAACTAGTAGAGCAAATTGGAGGAAAATGTCCAAGAGAATATCCAACTTGCTCTACTTTTCCAACTAGTAGAGCAAATTGGAAGAACATATCCAATTTGCTCTATTTCTTCAACTAGTAGAGCAAATTGGAGGAAAATGTCCAATTTGCTCTACCTTTCCAACTACTAGACCAAACTGGAGAAAAACAGTTCAATTTGCTCTATTGTAAAACTCAGTAGAGCAAATTGGAGAAATGCAGTTCAATTTGCTCTACCATACCAACTAGTATAGCAATTTGGAGAAAAATGTCCAAATTGCTCTATCGTTAAAACTGGTCGAGCAAATTGGAGAAAAACAGTTCAATTTGATCTATCGTTAAAACTAGTAGAGCAAATTGGAGAAAAACAGTTTGATTTGATCTATTAGTAGATACAACAGTACAGCATAGTGGATAGATTCTCTGCTGAGGGTCAAAACTAATCGATAGATAAAAACCCCCGATATAATGGCGGCCCTTCTTTCAGAACTATGATAACTCTAAAATCTAAAATTTCCAAATCCTGATTAGATTCGATTTCTGTAAAAAAAGGCGTCTAAATCGGACCATCCGTTTAGGAGCTACTATGCCACAGACGTAGGTACATACAAATTCACGGACACACATATTCACAGATACACACTATACTTAAAACTCCCGTCTATTGGCGTCCGGGGGTCAAAAATCAGGTTAAAAATGTGCTTACCTTCCTACTAGGGGCTTTCAAATTGAAATATTGAAGCAGATAATTGATAAGTCACACTGTAGTTAATTGAGATTGTAATCATGCTGGTTTCCACCAACTCGTCGGTCGTCGCGCCAACGGACCGCCACACCACACCCGTGGATGGAAAACAGGCGAATGTACTTTCAGTTTGATGGAGCACCATGTCATTTTGGGCTATTCCCAGTAGTCCGCACCCCGTAGTTCGCACTGCGAACTACTGGGAATTTTTGTCCCACTAGTCCGCACCTCCGGCAAGTGGTGTGAACTACTAAAATTAATGTTTTTTTTTAAATTGTCAGTCTAATTTTAAATAAATGTGTTTAATTAAAATTACTTTTTATATTCCTGCTCCTATAATACCATATGAAATTGAACACAGTTATGTTGAATTAAACAGTGCGAACTACTGGGATTTTGATTTTCCCATTTGTCCGCAGTGCGAACTACTGGGAATAAAAATTCCCAGTAGTTCGCACCACTTGCCGGAGGTGCGGACTAGTGGGAATTTTTATTCCCAGTAGTTCGCGCAGTAGTTCCCAGTAGTTTGCAGTGCGAACTACGGGGTGCGGACTACTGGGAATAGCCCGACATTTTGCTCGAACTGTGAGACAATATCTTGATTATGAATTTCCACAGCGATGGATGGGCCAGGGAGGTCTGAGGCCATTGGCCTATCCCACAAAACTTACAATTACAATTCTACAATTGTCACGTTACAAATTTGTCATATAACAAGTGTGCGTACCACAAAATATACAAATTACCTACATATTTGTACTGGAAAATTTCTACAAATATGTAAATTGTATAAAAAACCTACAATTTGTTGTATCACAAAACTTTACATATCGCACAACTCTTTTCCGGAAAACTTACAATTTTTTAGGTGACAATTGTATCATGCAACAGTAAGTTGTAGAAATAATTGTACATATTTGTACCAAACGTGTGTCATTACCTTTTTACAATTATTCCAACCCTCGTAATTGCATTACATTATATTGAACGATTTACAATCCCAAGTTTAACGAAATGCTTAATTCAAGTGACAGTGATAGTGAAACAGAATTAATAATTGTATTTAAGACGTCCCAGGAGAAATACTCGTATAGAACAAATAAATTGAACTTTCAACACTACGGATTTTACGTTTAATCAAAGATTTAGAGTTAGTAAATCTACCGTGGAATACCTTATACAGACTATTGGGGGACATCTTCAACATCCGACACGAAGAAGCCTCATCCGCAACAACAGCTGCTAACTGTTTTAAGATGGTTAGGCTCAGGATCCCAATACCACGTCATTGGCGATGCTCATGGCGTTTCTAAAATGACGATGTGTCGCTCTATTCGTACCGTGTGTGCACAAATAGTGGATAAATTGCTGGGGAAAGAGGTAAGATGGCCAACCAATGGAAACTCAATTTCGCAAGACTTTATTGCAGCCTCTCATGTAAATTTTCCCAGGCCTCCGCATTATTGATGGGTCACTAATACCAATAGATGCCCCACGTCAAAATGAAGCTGGTTTTGTTGACCGACACGGAGATCACTCTATAAATGTTATGGTTGTATGTGGACCTAATTTAGAGTTTTTTTATGTGAATGCACGATGGCCTGTCTCCGTACATGACTCGCGGGTTTTAAGGCGCTCATCGTTATCTCAGCAATGGGATGACGGATGGAGACCTTTTTCCAATGCTATAATACTAGGTGACATTGGATATAGTTTAAAAAAGTGGCTAATAACTCCGAACATACCCGCTCGCATACCAAGAAAGGCAGCTTTAGATCGATTTTTAAGAGCTTTTAAATCGATGAGGCGTATGGTCGAAAACGCACTAGGAATATTAAAGGAAAAGTTTCCCTGTCTCAACCACGTAAGACTACAACCTAAAAATGCAAGTACGGTTACTTTGACATGTGTAATATTACACAATCTAGAAAAGCGTTTAGGACTTAACACTGACTTATACACTCCATTGATAGCGGAAGCAGAACAAGACATTCAATATGATCTTGAAGATAATGATAATGCTTGAAATGATTGAATTGTTACATATTTAAAATTAAAACTTTACATATTTTTATTTGTATATTTACAAATCTACAATTTGACAAGTTTGTAGTTGTCATGACATACCTTATTTTTTTGTGATACGCTTCCACAAAAGTAAATTATTTGTATACTACAAACTTGTAACGAATACTTTTTTGTAATACTCGTAGTTGTGTTACATGTGTTTGTTTACAATGCTACAATTTCGTCGAATTGTACACTTGTAAAGTTTTGTGGGATAGGCCACTGGCCCCCAAGGTCCCTAGACCTAAATCCGGTAGATTTTTCTGTAGGAGTGGTTTACAAACTTCGATCAACAATACAACTGGATAACGGGTCAGAGAACAAAACACGGCCCAGCGATTATATACTCACTTTAAATTGGGAGCTTACTTGAATTTAGTTCGTTGTCAACTGCGCCAACAGTGACACGTGTCACAATGCTTCAATGCGCTTTCGGAAACAACAATAATTAATCACCGTAACAAAAATCTTTCGGACGGAATTTCATACTTTCGGTAAATAAATATCGATTCGTAAAATTACTGAATAAATAACTAAGTATTTCTAATAAAATAATTTATTTTAGTTTCCGACCAACAATTCTCAATATATTGGTTGTTTCAGAACAGTGCATCTATGGAGTAGTTCAATACTTAATATTTTTTGCGGTCGTAAATTAAATATACATTTGTAGTATTCCTGGTGATCCATTTCAATGCGCAATATGGAATTCTATCGTCGCAAGTGCGTTCACTTGCGACAGTAGAATTCCATATTGCAGGAGTTATTTAGATGACGATAAGTGAGATCCTTTAGGCATAAAAGTTGTTTAGGCATAAATATTTTGGGCGACCAGTAAACGATCACTTAACAAGTGTAAATTAAACCAGAATAAGTTATGTGGAGGAATGATTTGGCATAATAAATTTTTTGACCACCCTTTTATACAGTCAGAATCTAATGGTGGGATCCATGACGAATCAAAGAAATCCCTCAAAAGTTATACGCACACACAGCGATGTTGTTATTTTCTGAAAGACATTATGGATTTGCATTCTAAAAACACCTCTCGGTCAAGAGAAACTGATGATGAAGACCCAAAATCATCACCGAAATCTATAGCCGTATAATATTATTTAACGGGCAGTGATGAGATTTATCTATTGAAAATATGAATGAATGCTTTTATTCATTACTATGCATGTAGGTGGTGAAGTACCGGGAAAACTTTTTAATGATTAACGGCGCTCCATCTTGAGCCTCGAAATTTTGTTAATGCTGATGGAAAATAAAAAACCGTCTTTTAAAACCCACTAAACATACATACATACATAGCTTCACATTTATCTCTCAATGGGATAACCAGAGACTATGGAGACCGGTCTCTTAGAAATTGCCTTTCTGGCGCCTAACAGGTACATGAAATATATCCAAGCCAGTGTCAAGTGGTACTTACACAATAGCAATGCCACATGATTCTTGCCACCGAGATAAGTTAGTCTATATGTTTTTCAAGTATCTACTATGTAAAAAAAATGAAGGTTTTCGAGCGCACATTGTATATATTATCTTCATATCTTGAATAATAAAAAAAATAGCGTTGAGTTGTTGTTTATACTAAACCCATACCCACTGAGACGTCAAAACTGAAATAATGTTAAGTGTAAAGCTACTCCATTTGTACTCTGTTCGCGGTGACATTGGCACTCCGCTAGTAGAAGCTGCATAAGGTGAAAAAAATAACCTCTAGTCGAAGCCACATGAGATGATAATTTGTTTCAAGCAAAATTAAGCATTACGTTAATACAATACCATTTAAATTAGAATGTTTTATTTTGACAACGATTTTATACAAGTATGAAGTTTGTAAAGGACGCCCTAGGACATTTTTCGAAGAGAATTTTGTATGGAACCCGGCGTCTATAGTTGGTATGTCGATGTTTACAAAGTAAGTATAACACAAATAACACAAGCCCAAAGAACCATCCAACGAAACGAAGTCGCACTCCGCCAACTTATAAGTAATTTTATTAAGGGTTGAACAGCGTGTATGTCAAACAACGACGATCATTTAAACACTTCATTTAAAATATTAATGTATTTTTATATAATTTCTTAAGAGCCATAGCCGGGATTCCATAGTAAGTCGGCCGTTGTATCAAGTGGGCTCGGGTTTTTTTTGACTCTTATAGTGAGTGATATTTATGCTGAGTATGAGCATCCTACTTGTGACGTATGATATAAGGTTTTTTTTAATGTTTGGTTTTTCGGGATATGGTACGCTTAAAATTTTAAGATGATGTTCTTTATTATATAAAGATTTAGAATCTATGATTTGCATCACCACCATAAAAACAAATACAGGTTAAAATATAAAAAAATAGGAAATAAAAATAACAAATTTTTTATGTGTTTGTGTGAATGAGTGACACCTCTAGTTTTTTTTCTCAGAATACACCATACATTGGTCTACTACTAGCCAAAATATCATTTTTTTTAAGATTCCTTTCAAATATCAGCAGAATGTGTGGCCAAGTTGTGTATTCAATCGGTGTTTTTTAATGTCGTATCCAAACTCCTCGATTATTTTTGGGTTCTCTTATCAGTTGGTCGTATATATGAGTACCTAAATTGTTAATGACAATTTAATGTCATTCGTTGTTTCAAATCCACCCCCCGGCTGACACCCTGTATAGGTATGTATAAATTTTTATATCTTCTATAATTATCTTCTTAAATATATAAAAGGAGAAACTGACTGACTGACATATCAACGCACAGCCTAAACGACTAAAAGTAGGCACTTGAAATTTAGAAGGGACGTAGCTTAGGTACCGTAGAGGTGCACTAAGAAAGGAATTCCCGAAATTCCCACGGGAACGGGAATTAGCGGGAAAATCCTTTTGTATGTAAAAATCTAAACCGCGTAAGATAGATGATTGAAATTTGGCATGCAGGTACCCTAATGAACGTAAAGCTTACTTGCAACGCGATATTGCAAAATTCTCACGGGAACGGGAGTTATTGGGAAAAAACTTTTGTATGTAAAAATCTAAACCGCGCAAGATAGATGATTGAAATTTGGCATGCAGGTACCCTAATAAACGTAAAGCTTACTTGCAACGCGATATTGTAAAATTCCCACGGGAACGGGAATAATTGGGAAAAAACTTTTGTATGTAAAAATCTAAACCGCGTAAGATAGATGATTGAAATTTGGCATGCAGGTACCCTAATGAACGTAAAGCTTACTTGCAACGCAATATTGCAAAATTCCCACGGGAACGGGAGTTATTGGGAAAAAACTTTTGTATGTAAAAATCTAAATCACGTAAGATAGATGTTTTCAATCTAGCATGCATGTATACCTTAGTAAATATAAAGTTTAGTTATGGCCGTATTTTGAAAAATTAAGTTAGCGGGAAAGAAATATTGTATGAAAAAATCTAAACTGCATAAGTTAGATGCTTGAAATTTGACATGCATATACTTTAGTGAATGCAAAGTTAAAAATTCCCCTGGGAACGGGAAGCGAGTTAGAGGCTCCTTATACAATAACCTCATTTAAAAATAATAAAATTAAGCATTTTTAACCTTTCTCCCACACACACAAAGATCTCTCTCGGACGAATCCGCGGGCAAAATCTAGTCTGACATATATGTTTTGTTATTTATTGTGTATCCCGCTTTATACACCTATCGTCATGACATGAGTTTTTGTATTAAGTTAGCTCGTGTTAATATGTGTTAATATTGAGTAGTGAGTAAGTACCTACCTCTTAATCTGGCATAATAGGCGTGCTGGCCTGCGCCTAGCACTATTATTGTTTTTTGTAATCATTCAATAGGTAATACACTCGCGTGCTGTGCCCCAAGGGCGCTGGACGATTCGCGTTGAGGGTCGTTCCGGAGTAAAACCGAATAAGTACATTTGAAAAAAGAACGTCTAGTCTGTAAGGACTTAAAAGGTCTTTGCTTTCTAAAAGGTGGAGCATAGATTTCTTTGATGGATATTGTTAAGGCATGGGGTTCTAATAAAAATCCAACCGTTAGCCACCATCTTGAGTTGAAGGTGCCAAAATTGGTTCATTTTAAATAATTCCTTTAACAATTGACTTTACGACGAAAGTGTCCATAAGAAGTATATAGGTAAACAAGTCCAAATTGCGCACAATTAGTGCGTACATATTAATGTTTTATGTCTTCTCGATAAAATGATACGAACGGTGAAAAAATATTACAAAAATACAAACTTATTCCTAATTTTCCGGCGCTGCCAGGAAAAAAAAGATAGTATCATGAATTTCATGCTTTGACGTTACGTCTACGGTCGTATTTTTACAAACTTTATTTTACTTCATTTGTATGTTTGTACGTATGTATGGTCATATCATATCTCACAAGTCAAGTTTGAACCAGTTTCGCTTATTGCAATGGCCTAATATTTGGAATGTACTAATTTGTAAACCCGAAAATAATTAAATATGATGGGTTCTTCGAGCTGATGTCATCGTTGAGTCGGGGGCAACAGGGTCTCCGCTATACTTAACGTAGACCCACGAAGTTTTGATTCGTTAGATTTGTCTCAATAAGCAGATAATGACTGTGTAATAAAAAGTACAGACAACAGCAAAATCGTATATCTTTTTTTGCCATATATATATATATATATAATCACCATACAAAGACATATGTTTGATCTCCCCTTTACCCCTGTGATGATGATAGATGTGATAGATAAAAAGGTGGTGAAGGTATCCATGGGCACAGTTATTAAACTCGCGACATCCAAATCTAAGTATTTGATAGTTTAAAACGAAATAAACTGTAAGTATTTGCCAGACTAAACTGTAATCTGTAGATATTTTAACGCAATAAAACATTTATTGGTGCATAACTGTCACGCCAAAATGCAGAGACCGAAAATAAAAAAGTCAAATATAGTTCAAATTAAAAGGAATAATAAATAATAAATCACTATCAGAAGCAGAAAACCCCGTTTAAGAAGTAAAGAACCTCAGAAGAATGACGCCACGTCGAATCAGAGGCTAGACAGTAAGCGAGGATGCCAAATAACTAGAGCGAAAATCGACGATTTCAACTTCGCAGCCATCTACATTGATTTTGATCAAAGAGAAGGTATATTTTTGGAAAAATCTTGGAAATAATCGTATTAACGAAAACAAAAAGAGTAGTAAGTAGCCCGACTTCTCCTCCTAAGTTACTTATTTTCCATACATTTAATAAGCGCGAAGAAAACCTATGTCTCTCAAATAAATTTGTTTCATGTTTAATGTCCTTAGACCGAATTTAAGAACTTTTGTCACTGACTCTTTTGTCTGGAGCCAGCGGGTACCAAAACGTTAAATTCTGATCTACAAAATGAATTGTAGAAAAAAGGTAATCGAAATAACCACTGATTAATAATAACAAAGAAAAATATTATAAAATTTAAAACGCCAATATAATCTTGCCTTACCCGATAGACTAAGCCGATAAGTAATAAATCCTTACTAGGCAAGTCTTTAAATAGTACTGCTATGCTGACGGTACTTTTCATTGCTATACTGATGGGCCCAATAATACCTAGGGGGACACATTTATTTCAGTAATTTTGTAAGGGTGTAATGAGGGTAAACCGTCCGTACTCATGTAACAAAGTACCAGTCGGTCAACTACGTACAATAGGTAGGTACAGTCAACGTCATAAATAAGTGATCATTTATGAACCTTATCGTTTTCAATCGTTTCACAATTTTGTATGACATTTCAAACATGACGTTAAAGTGACGAGGTTCATAAATGATCACTTATTTATGACGTTGACTGTAGGTACTATGTGACAATAAACACAATAAGTTGCGTGACGGAATGCGATCTACCATCACCGCCCGACCAATTGGTACACATTCGAGGTCCTTTCTCGTGACTATTTTTACCGTTTTATAACGCCTTATACTCCTAGTGGTAACCATGGCATCAACGTCGTTCGGCGTACAGTCCCGCTAATGACAAATTGTGACTCAATATAACATTCGCGGTACTGATCGCCGTTTAGTTTACGGTGAGTAGTAGGTACCTAAGAGTTGCTTCCGCTGAGACAGTCATGTTTCTTTATTCGCAATAATCCTTGACTGTGTTCATATCTTAAGAACTACACTGGACCGCAAAACTAAGTATCACACTTTTAAAGAACATGACATACCTATAAAGTGTGGTACTAAGTTTTGCGGTCCAGTATAGACTACCGTATTTGGTAAAACAACAGACGAAAACCTCTGAATGTATAATTTTAATCGTTAGAGACTTTTCTGAGGTTATGGATGAAATCGTGGGCTGGTGCATGCCACGGCCGAATACACCAACAATATTGTTATGGCTGTTTCTTCTACTTTGGTTCCAACCTTATTGTTATCGTATCGTATTGTGTACAGATAATGTTAGAATAAGCCACTGGCGATATTGTTCCGCTAACAGCTTTCGGACGACAGTGTTATTATTTTAAAAACGGCTTCGTGTAGATCTCCGCTGCTGGCCTCGCGAGGTAGCTTGGTAAATCACGGTGAAAAAATCCTTTCGGGGCAGTGGTCCAACTGCTCTGTCCAACTGACTAATGATTTCTAATTGAATATCGTTTGTACAGGGTCGATGAGCTCCTGATAGTGTTCGCTGCTGAACTAATATAACCTAAACCTACCTCATACATATATGATACAAATTTTGGTCAGTTGGACAGAGCAGTTAGACCACTGTCCAGACACTGCAAAATATAAATCCAGTAAGAGCATGGCGGTTCTGCGAACAGTTACAAGCCCACAAGCTCTAGCAAAAATAAAAAAGTGACATTTTAATATTTAATATTTCCTAAACGGTCCCCCATTATATCAAAAATTTCTCAACTTGCACATAATAGAATGGGACATAATGATAATGACACAACATTTCTTAATAAATTAATTCAAATGTATCTTGTTGTTTAGCATAATTAAATTAACTCGTAATGGGTCATCATAAATAAGTGACATGCCATTGAAACAGTTAAAGTCAGTACTGAATGTTTCAAACTAAACTGATTCTCTAAAATAGTCAGTAATACTACCAAACTATCAATTATGTAAGTGATCATATGATTTTTTGGGACTTTATGACCGCTCAAGACCACGGAATACAAATCAGACGTTCGATTAATGTTGGTTATATTCGTAAGACAAACACCCGAAAAACACGAACGACTATAACACCTCTCTTTTCCGTCAAGTGTTGAAATCTTTTTTTCAAAATAAGCGTGTTTAAATTTGGTAGCCCCTTTTTTTTTTTTGTTAAGTAGGTTTTTTTTTATGTGTTGTATAATTGTAAGTGTTGTAGTATTTAGGCCAGCTGAAGCTGACGTGTTCAAGGTTGAACAAAGCTTCTAAATAAATAAAGAGTTAAAAAAAAAGTGTTGAAATAAGTTCCTATTACATCGTTTAGTTTTTTTTGCAAGAATATACTTATACATAAATAAGTTATGACTGCCGTGATTACCCTAGTTTTCATTTGAAGATTTTGAAATTTTGACCTTTTATTGTTTGACACTTCACACTTACATAAAATTTTCATTTCAACATTCTATATTGAAATTTCCCGTAAAGAGACAGCTATGTATGACATACTTAGTTTCTGATCATTTTCTTTGACTAATTAAATTATTCAGATGTAAATGACACTTTGGTATAAACTGTTCCTATGGTAAGAACTTTTTGGCCCTTTCTAGAAAAAACAAATCGCTTTGTAGTTCCTAAAATTCGTACTAAACTGTTTATTTCAGTTGTTAAGTCAGTTTAACGTAATATGTAGATCTGCCAATTCGAACAGCTGGGGGTGAGAGACGGGTTACCAGTTAACAGTGGAACATAATATCCTACAGCATTTTGCATTTTGGTATGTACACTCAACCAATTTGAATCATAGGCTATTAAAACTACACTAAATTGAAACATAGGCTAACTATGGAACTATGTCAACGTGACGTTATGTTTCAAATCAGAAGACTTCTGAACAGTGAATTATAACGTCAATTTGACATAGCTCCATAGGCCTATGATTCAAATTGGTTGACTGTACGTACAATCATCAAAATAGGATTGTAACCCTCCATAGTACATACTGTGTCACAGTGACATTTTGTTTGACCGATCTTTCGATTTGGTTTATAACTTCACTGTGTCGCAGCTCTATTATAGTGCGACAGGGTTTAGTTTTGCTTTTGCAGACATATTTATCTAATAGGAGATCATTTTATTTAGTATAGCAAAGCCATTAGCTATAATCATTATTTTTATAAAGATATCAGACGGAACTGCATTTAGAGCGTTAACAAAGCTTCGTGTGCGTGCACCGTTGTGCACGTTTCATCACGTTTGTGCTGAATTTCGTTAGGAATACATTTAATTGTTCCGTTAGACGACCATAATGTACATATTGCGGTACGCCTCTTGTTCTGTTTACTTTTTACTGTCTAATGGGTGCTGCACTTTTACCGAGCCGTTAATACTTGACAATTAATGTGATGAACTTTTCCGAGACAATTGTTAAGTGTGTAAGGACGTTTATAATGTTATGTTTTGTTAGGATACAACTTTATATGTGTCCGTGGATAAAATTGACAAACGAATAGGGATGATAGAGCAGCTAAAAAGCTATCGATTTAACCCCAATGTATGTTCATCGATTATACTAGTTGCCGAGATATTTATCATTTTAATCTGAGTTTTTGTAATTTTCCCTTATGTCCATCCATGTCACGAAAAGTCATTAATTAATCAGCTGCTTCCACCGCCACTGTCAACGCGATAGTGAACTTGTAAACCTTGTTTAGTGCTTATAAGAATAAAGTTTTTATTATAATATACCGTTTATTAATACAAAAGGTGAAACCCAATATGTTAATATTGGATTTGATCCAGTAATTGATGTAAGTAGTACCTAATTGTTTCCGATTTTGCATGGCGATAGGTCGGGTAGCTTATAAATAAATTCAAACAATTAAGACTGCGCCGGATTACGAGCCCTCATTAATATAAATGGGTTACTTAATACCTAAGCTGAAGTATCAAGACCCATTGAAGTCTTCTTATTCATGATTGTTTTCCTAATAAAATATTTTACAGATTTTTTGTGTTTGTAGTATAATTACGTACGGTCTTATTTTGTGGGGATCGGCTGCGGATATCGCTACAGTGTTTATTTTGCAAAAAAGGGCTATTAGAGCTATTTATAACTTGGGGTCGCGTGTGTCATTGAGGGAATTCTTCAAGGAAATAGATATTCTAACACTGCCGTCGCTATATGTATTTGAAATAATCATCTTTGTTAGGAAGAATCGACATAATTTCCCAACGAACATTGATAAGCCAAAAGCAACCAGGAGCACAGGAAAACTCAAAACCACATTTTATAGACTGGCCAAAACTTCAAAATCATTCTTAGGAAATTGTGTAAAATTCTACAATAAAATTCCAAAAAGTATTACTGAACTTACTGACTCTAAATTTAAATCTGTCGTAAAACAAAAACTAATTTCCCGAGCATATTATAAAGTAAACGATTATATCATGGATAGGGATGTTTGGCAGTGAGTCGTCCGTCCTGCATGAGTAATCTACGCATAAAATTTACCTACGCTTAAAAAAGGTGCACCTACTGTGCAAAAATACTGTGATATTGTAAACTATTTATAATTATAATGTAATGATGTAAACCTTTTATTTGAAAAAAATATACCTTGCAGAGTTTCTTACGCCGGTTCTTCTCGGGGCAAAGGTTTTATTTTTCGAACCGGTGGTAATGCTTTTTGACATTCATAGGTGCATTATATTATGCCTAAATTGAAGAATAAAGAACTTTGACTTTGACTTTGACTTTGGCTGTAGGGAGGGAGTAGGGAGACGACACTTGACTATGCGCTTTAAAGCTTAATATTTCATAAACAAATCCCTAAATTCGAAAAATTGTTTTCACAAACCCGCAATATTTTTGAAGCACCTATCCAAGACACGTTACCCCACACTATTTGGTAGACGGGAAAAAAAAATCCTCACGTCACGTGTAGGGGAAGTAGGTAAAAAGTAAAAATAATTATTTCCAAGTTTTTTTTACCACATAGTTGGCGTGACTTATATATGTATATTCAAGCTAAATTACACCTTTACGGACGGACGGACATGGCGAAACTATAAGGGTTCCCAGTTTTGACTACGGAAGCCTAAAAACCGAACTGGTGGCGTCGTGTCTTAATTTGATTTCACTTCAAACGAAAACAAAACAAGTCAAATAGTTCAAATAAATAAATAATCATAAGCACCTGAGGGCCCTGCCAAGATGCACTAAGCTAACTAGCGTTTCTACTCGTTTCGTTTTTAAACCAATCGCGTCACTGGTAGATTACGTGACTTTTCGTATCACGTCATCTACCAGTGACGCGATTGGCCCTCAGCAAATAAAACATGGTTAATCGTTAATCGGCGAACCGTTGTCTGCTGATCATTTGTCGATGAATCTTTGGGTACCCTTGCGATTCTGTCACGTTGTAGGTGCCGAAAGGCAACGTTAATTGTTAACCAAACCATTGCCGACAGTTAAGCATTCCACAGACGCTGCTACAATACCTGCTACCTACAATATATCACACTAAACAGTTATTTCGTTATTGCTAAGCTTTTCGCTTCTGTCGCTACCAAATACGTATGTGAAATGAAATGAAAAAGAAAAATTGCTGCAGGACACAAATATTGCAGTTTTTATAACCCACAAAAAGTTTGACTGCAGCAAAAGGACGAAACTGAGCTATAGCTAGCGAGGTATGTTTATACTTAACTGTCGTTAGTCTTAATCACGTCCAGACCTGATTTTATAAATATCTAACCCAGCTGGTGTTGGCCGCAGTTCTGCAGAACTGCTGCGCAGCGGTAGTTTTCAGTTCACTGGTACCGATAGTGCACCGAAATTTTCCAGGAAATACCGGAAAACTGATCGCCTAACTGGTGCCAAATGCCTTTAGCATTTGTTTCAGCTGAAATGGTAGTTGTTCTTGCAGATCTGTCTACCTAGTCCTTATTACAAAACGGTTGACCTTTCAAATATGCATTTGTAACCGGAACTATAAAATAAAAAGGTGCGTACATTTGCCTAACTGCGAATAAAAGTATTACATCACCCGGTCGGGCGTGTGTAACAATCGTTAATTTCGTTTATGGTTATTATTATTCACTACAACAAGGTACTAAGATATGATAGTATCATGTAACATAGCACTTTACGATAGTGAGTCAATGAGTTGCCAAATTAGTTGCACTACCAGTTTTTTGAGGTAAACGCAATACAATGTTTATGTGACATGGCTTCCACTTGTATGTAGGTAATGTTGTGGAAATATAATTAGTGTTATTTTTAAGGTATACTGCACGCCAACTGTAAGCCGACTGCGCAGTTAATTTGCAGTTTTGTTGCAGTTACATCAACTGCACCCGAACTGCCCTTAAACTGCCATTTTGCAGCTGGGTTGCAGATCAAATGCAGTCCGCGTCTGTACCGGCCCTATGTGTACCTACTAACGTTTAAAGCGAACACTACTTGCCTGGGAATGCTTAGTGTGTAAAGTGTTAATTAATGCTTGTAATCCTAATGCTGACTTCTTAGTAAGTTATACTGTCAAGTTAATAAGAGCTACCGAAAAAATACCAAGTTAATATGATTAATATTATGTTCATGCATGATATACGAATAAGATGGGAAAACAAAGCCAATCATACTTTTGTTTTTACTCCTATTGCAGTTTACGACTAGTAATGGCCGGCTTGTATGTTTAAGAAGTGATAAGTTTCACTAACTAACTCACTTAATTATTTGTAATATTCTGAAAGTTTCATAAATGTAACTTTCACATAAAATTATACGCATAAGTGAAATCATTTAATTTCCTATAATTACTTATAGTTTTGACATGTAACGTAAATAACGGATTTATTTCATGAAATATAAATGAAATTTACTTGTCCTAATAATTTCCATCTAATTATGTAGGTAACTTTCAGAAGCTGATATTTTCGCAGTTGAGGAAAGTTTTACACCGTTTCAGAAATCGTCCATCACTAATAATGACTCAGTCGCTTTACTGTTAAGTTTATAAAAACTATCATAACGTTCACAATACGATGACATGAGAGGTAAAGACCACGTCGAAACCGGATCCTGAGCTCCCATCTATCCGCTACAACACATTACACTTAGTGGCTCTTACATTCAATTAAATAAGTAGGTAAATAAGCGAGTTACCATAAGGTATTTTGCCGTTTCCGACTCCGAGCTAAATCCTTTGAACGTTTTAGTTTCAAAGGCTTATTAATGCTCTTACTATAAATTTAATTAGTTAATTTATAATAGCAATACAATGAACATGTCAAAATTAAAAAAACGTGTATAAAAGATCGATCAATGTTTTTATGCTCGGAAAAAACGTATTTCGTCATGATTTTACAATGAGACTTCAGGTTTTACTACGAAGGAGGGATTTTTGATAAATTTCTACTTAGTGTATTACGTCAATTTTGAATTTCAAGAAGGCGCACACGACTTTCTTTCAAATTTCACCACGGCCGTCTACACCCAGGAGCAAAAAAAAACGGGTCAGAGTGCGTTTTTCATTCTTAAGAGGCTATTTCGAAGCCCTTGTTCCTCGCCAGGGAATGCTTTTAGTGAATTCTGATGATGAATACCGCGAGCATCGATAAAGGACTTCCAGAGTGCCTAGGATACTCAACTGAATGAATCTGCGGTTAACGCCGGAATTGTGCATGTTCAGAAAAACATCTAAAATGGCAATAAAATGTAAGGGAATCGAAATGCTGACCCAAACTGTCCGGCTTATCTATCTTAAGCACTTTTGATCTCCTCTATTGAACCTCGGAGTATCCACCATTAAACCTCACTTGAAACAACCCCTGGCAAGGAACCAAGGCTTCGAAATAGTCTCGTTTGTTTGAAAAACGCACTCTGACCCGGTATTTTTGCTCCTGAGTGTATAATGATACTGATTTCAAAAATGAATTCGATTTTGGATTACATGACGTTCTGAAAAAAACGTCTTGGTGCCGAGTAATTTCTGGAAAGCCTCTGGAAACGTCAAAAAAGTATTTGACATTGCCCAAAAAATAACTATTCGTGATACGTAAGACTTGCTACGCGTATGCGCTTTTTTCAACGACTTCTTTCTCCAAATGATCTAATTACCTATACCTTTTCAGGTATATATTTTTCACCTCAGCAGCTCAAACAAGCAGGTTTTGCTGCTTAAAAACAGTGAGCAAAATTCAATTTTGCTGCGAGCGAGAGGCAAAGTAGCTTTTTAATTATTATTTTTAAATGCCGTGAGCAGTGCTGGGGCTACTCACAACATTCACAAAATTGAAGTTCACTTAGTTCTGTCACTTTCACTTCGATAGGAAAAAAGCGAGAGATAGAAACAACTTGATTCGAAGTTCGATTTTCAAATTCCACACATAGTAGGCCCAAAAAGAAACGCACGTTCGGATGCTCACATAACCGTAAAATTGCAAATAAAACTATCTGTTAAAGTTTGAAATGTGTTTATTATAACTATTTTATACAGTAGGTACCATCATTTTTTTTTATTTAATGTTTTGAAGACAAAGGAGAATGGGCAAATTGGCCTATCGGCAGCCACTAATGAAATTAGTGTCATATGAAAGCCCTGCTATTAAGGAATACTTTTTGTTACGACCTTTTGTCTGTATCTCTTGTTGAAATGGAAATATTTAAACTTAAGTCAGAATGCAATAAATCAATAACTATGACTAGTTACCTAATGTCACAGTGCGTATTTTGCACAATAATTGCAGTAAAGCGATAAGTAGGTACCTAACCTATCACTCCTTGCTCTAATAAATAATATATCTGCTCGGGCTAACTAGAGTAATGAACGATTATGGCGGAAATCCGACCACACTGTATTTTGTGCAATAGATCTGTGAATCATATACAACGAAGAAAGTAGTTTTCATTGGTTCTTTCGCTCTGATGATATATTTATTCTCGATCGAGGGTTTAGAGACGTTCTTCCTGACTTGGATACATTCGGTTATTCAGCCTATTTGCCCGAAAGTAAAGACCGCGGTGCAGACCAGACCAGCTTACCACCGAGCAAGCAAATAGGTCTAGGTTAGTCACTATATGACTGTGGGTAGTGCAAATGATTAATGGCCGATTTAAGCGAGATTTTAAATTGTTTCGGCAAGACATTTTTAATCGAGCTCTAAACCGCATGTTTGTGGATTTTAAAATAGCTGCATCACTGATAAATGCCTTACAAGAACCCGTACATGACAATGTTCATGCATCTGCGTTTGTAAATATTATAAATGAGCGTTTTCACCAGTCTAATCACCTGGCCGATTTTGTTGTTCGTAATATAATAATATAATAATATCCAAAGTATCAGCGGCGATCAACCTATTATTGACGACTTTCCAAATCTTTCGGAAGAGGAGCTTATCCTGTTTGCGCTTGGTACTTATCAAATGAAGCTGGCTCGTAGTCATTACGCTGAGCAACTAAGTAGTAGGGGGTTTGTATAATATTTTTTTAATTTTTTTATTGCATAGGGATGGCTGACGAGCACACAGGCCACCTGATGGTAAGTGGAAGCTGTGACCCATAGACATTCGCATTCACAAGACTGCAAGCCTAAGACTGGAAATGCGCTGCCAACCCTGAGGACTAAGATGGAATGCCTCTATGCTAGTCATTACACCGGCTAAATATTGAAGTATGTCGAGAACAGCAAGTAAGAGGTTTATCCGAATACATTCCAGAGGAAGACGTTTGGTTATTACGTGTCCGAATCCGATCAAGACATGTCAGATCCAGAACTTATTATTCATACCTTGTGATTGACCACCAAAGAAACGGCCGAGAGGCTATCGCTCATTATTACCGCACGTATCTGAAGTGGAAGACGTACCGTCGGCTGCTGTGCACATATTATGTGCGTGGTATGGTACCTAGGCTGGGCAAGAAACCAACCAGAAGATATTCTGTTACCAGCATCAGATTTAAGTTTAGTCATACACCGTGACTTTTGAATTGTATGATGAATATATTTTTGTTCGTAAGTTATACTTATATTTTTAATTGTTAATAAATAATTATTTGATATTTGTTAAGTACTTCACTTTACAGCTCTTTACATGAGCATTATATTACATGATGCTACCTTATTCCTTACCTAATAACTAAACATTCCCAGGTCAGGAATTGAGAAAACTATACAAAGTACCTAGTTACCTACTCTAAAATAAAATCGTCTTTTATTCAGGTTACGATTAAGTCACGGTAATTTAACTTTTACGAAGTAATTTTAGGACTGTACTACAACATCTGACATTGAAATTACCGCTGGCCGCTCATAGGCCACGTTCCATACAAATTTGCCCATTCTCCTTAATGAAAAATAAGAAGTTTATCATTTATCAACATAACTTTGTTATCGTTTTAACAATCTTTAATTTCGTGACATAAACCGCGGGGGCAGTTTCAGAACGCATTTCAAAAATATAGACAAGGCCTAGGTACTTATAGTGTCCGGCCGCTATGAAGTCAATCCTGACACATTCTCTAGGGTTGTCTGTTACACGTTCGATCATTGTATCGATAAAATTTGAGTCAAGCGTGAGTCGAGTTTAATGCAATTCTCTACAGCTATAATAAAAAATATTAATCAGATGTAAGTATATGAAGGAAACACATTAGAGATAATATTTATAGTCATTACTTTAATATGTACATAATACTGATACTTCACTTTCCGAACCACCATCACTATCACTACTGGAATTGTTTGTATTAATTATTAACTCAAAGTCATTATCTAAAATACTGTCAATTTTAATGTCTCCGTTGTAATCGTCCCTTATTTTGGCTTTAATCTTATTTACTACCATTTCCCAGTTATTTTTGGTTACGTGATTGCATGCCTCTTCTAATAATTTTATCATTTTCGCTGTGGAAAATGGAGGTTCAGTATTGTGACTTGCCGCATATCCTTTAATTTGTGCCCATATCAATTCTATGGCGTTATACTCACAGTGGTAAGGCGGTATACAAATGACTCGGTGGCCATGTTGCAGTGCTAGTTCATCAATGACGTATCGTTTTTGTTTCGGTCTGTGAATATCCATTAATCTAATTAAATCTCCTTTTAACATAGTCATACTTGCATCTACACCGTTTTTTTGAAGCCATGCAACGAGATTGGCTTTTTTTCTGAATTTGAAGGTGGCTTGTCAAGTAACACGGAGTGGTAAGGTGCATTATCCATTACAATAACTGATGGCTCAGAAAGGCTAGTCAGCATATTAGTGAACCATTGCGTAAACTTTTCACCATCCATGTCTTCATGGTAGTCACCGGTGGTTTTAGACGCAAAGGCCAATAAGCTGTTGTCGATGAAACCTCTGGCATTGCCAGCATGACATATTATTAGTCTGGCTCCTTTTCCGGTTGGGACTTTGGATGTCGATGCCGCCGTGTCGTCCGTCCACGAGCGACTAACTGTGTGATTGGCATCTAGCCACGTTTCGTCCAAAAAAACGACATTATCCCAATCTTCTATGGTTTTTATCTCGCGTAAAAAATCAACCCTTTTCATGGCAATATCGAATCTTTCCATTAGCACCTTTCGTTTGTCGCATTGTTTGTATCGGAATCCAATAATTTTTAATATCTTTGACAGCGATTTTTCTGATCCGGAAAATAAGCCAGCTTCTTTTAATGTCTGTACTAAATTCGATAAAGTTAGGTACTCTTTACGTGAGTAATATTTGTAAATATGACTACGGATAGCGTCAACGTCAAAATTATCTATGTCAGTAAGTTTCGCTCTTTTTTTCTTTTTGGGAGAATTTAGAACGTTGTCTTCCATGCCAGTCTCACCCAATTTTTCTTTTGTGATTTTTATGATCGTTTTTTTGCTGATATCGAGAGCATCTGCTACTCGATCCAACACCGATGTCACGGGCAATATCGGGCCGCCGTTTTGAGCTTCTCGTTCAAAATAGTTATGAACACGTATGACAATCTCACGAGACTGACTGTTAAGAACGAATTTCTTCGATCGTTTCGGCATTTTAGCAAGTCCAAATAGTAAGTGTTTTCGAATTCCAAGATAACAAGGAAGGGGTCAGGGGGTAAAGCAGTATCTATAGGCAAAACCAGTCACAAAATTATCAACCGTTGGAAGCAATCTCAAGGCAATACAAATCGTTTTATTATTTTGACGTTGTATAAATTGATTGACAGGAAGTATGACAAACGAAAAAATAAAATTGCATTAAAATACAAAAACTTTTAATTCTCTAGGTAGATAGACATCAACCTTGAAAAAAGTTATGTTTATACAGGGTGTTAGGTAAATAGTGGATAATCCTTGAACTACGGATAGAGGGCACTTAGGACGTTATGAAAAAGCTAAAATAGGTTAGGTTTAGTAAAAGTCGCACGGTTTTCGAGATTTTTGGACTTTTTTGTTTTTTTTTTTAAATTGACACCCTTACTCGAATTTTTGGTCATGGTTAGTGTACGAAGATATTTTTTAAAATTTTCTTTTTACCTTAATAATGTTTAATAGTGGTGCTATCAGATAAACATTACCAATATGGCGTCACTACCGTAGCGAGCGTGCTTAAAATTTTACGGTAAAATTTTAAGCACGCTCGCTACGCTCGTGATTCTATAATAGAATCCTTCGCTTACTCGGGATTCAAAATCATCACTCGCAGCAAAAACCAACTTTGCTCTCTTGTTGAACAAATAACTATTATTACTCCTAGTCCAAAACAATAAAACGGATATATCACAAATTGTTTCCTATATCCATCCTTTCTAAATGACCAAACCATCTTAGCATACCCTTTTCGATCTTAGTCACTACATCTTCTTTCAATCCACATCGTTCTCGGACCTCGCTATTTCTTACTTTATCAATTTTCCTAACTCCACACATACTTCTTAGAGCTCTCATTTCAACTGCATTAATCCTGCTTTCGTTCTTCTTCTGCCATACCCAGGATTCACTACCATACATCAATGTAGGTGTCAATACTCCCTGAACAATCGCAAGGCGAGCTTTGCTCGATATAACCTTGTTTGCCAAGATTGAGTGTAACGCCCCATTGATCAAATTTCCCGCTTTAACTCTTTCAATATCCCCGTCACATTTCCCATCTCTCGTAAACATAGACCCTAAATACACAAACTCATCCACTCGCTCTACTTTTTCATCTCCAATCTTTATCTGACTTCCAATCTTCATCTGTAACAGTTTCATCCCTTTCCACAACCATCACTTTTGTCTTTTTAACATTCACTTTCTTGTCACCATTTGTTGTAAGTGGTTCGCCGATGATGCAAGGAGAGAATGAACAGAAGAGTTACGAAAGAGATATGGCGGGCGAGAGTGAGCGGAGATGTCGGTAGGGGACGTCCTAGACGGACGTACGGTGATCAGATTCGCGATGTGCTAATTAAGGGCCAAATCAAAAGCACCCGAAACCGACGTACGTGCATGAAAAGATTGATGAATGTAGAGGAAGCGAAGTGTATAATGTTTGGGTAGGCAGAGATTATGGACAGGCGTGAAGATATGTATGTATGTATGTATGTTTCCTATATTACTTCCACAATAAGGCTTTATAATTAGTAGACCAGGTACACCTTTATTTATAAAGTAATAAGATTTATGCTTATTTTATACAGGTGTCCCATAAATCGACGACAAACCTGCCTAGGGCTGATTAGAGCAGATAAAAAGCTATCGATTTAACCCCTAGGTATGTTCAGCGATTTTTACTAGTCATAGACCTGTGTTTCGGATATTTAATATATCCATATTATGATATGATATTATTTTTTGCAATTTTTCCTTGTCACGAAAACAAAACTAATTTCTTATTTATTTCAGACTTTTCGATGGTATCTTACATTATTAGAATCACGAATCAGCGAATATTTTAAACTCTTTTGCTCTTTTTTTATAATCAACTTTTTAAGTAATGACATAATGTTTGTTTCTTCATACTAGTAGATGTCCCGGTGTTTATTTTTCACTTTGTAACGAAATACCAACTTTATGTCATGACTTAAAAAATTGAATTAAAAAAACGAGCAAATTAGTTTAAAATGTTCGCTGATTGCTGATGCCTTTGCAGCTGAAGTCTCACTTGCTGGTAGTACAGTCAACAGCATAAATAAGTGATCATTTAGGTACCTTGTCACTTAAACGTCGTGCTTGAAATGTCATACAAAACTGACAAACGATTGAAAGCGACAAGGTACATAAATTATGACTTATTTATGCCGTTGACTGTACCTTATTTTCTTCAATCTTAATTAACTAGTAAAGTTACTAGGTATATACCACGTATATACCTAACTTGTTGTTTTACGTAAAACATTCACTAAAATATTAAATTATTTTCTAACGACAATACATGAAAATGTTGCCATTATAACGAAATTTTTCCCCCTAAATTGTTATAGTAAGTACTTGTTCTATTTTGTGATATTCTGTGATACGAATTGAATTACTTGTTTTTTTCGTTCAAGATTTCCTTCTAATCCGATTATTGCAGCACGTTGGATTGAAAAAATTAGGCTTAATCGAAATGAAAGCTGGTGGAAGCCGTCTAGGAGGACAAAAATATGTTCTGTACATTTTAATGACACAGACAAATATCTTACTAAAGGTGGCTTGTGCAGACTACGTCGGGACGTGGTTCCTACTAAGGTGATTGCGAGTATATACTGGGTGTCCCTGGATAAATTGAATTTTAGTCCGCCAAAAAACCACCGGCCAAAAAAGCACCTTAGAACATTTAACTACCTACTTAAAATATGATATTTTATGCGAATTAGAAAGAGAAAACATTTTTTTATTACATAAGTGTTAATAAAGTTTGTATTATTACTAAGTAACTACAAAAAATGATCGAATTTAACAAAAATGATTATATGAAAAAATCCCCTAGTTTAGGGGGAAATGTAATCCGCTAGCAACATTATTTGGTTACTTGTGTGCGTGTTGTCGTGTGTTAGTACGCGTTGATTACGCCCACATGAATCCATTTTGTGCGACACTTTTAACGGGTTGGCTGTAGGAAACTATCATTCTAGGGTAAGAGCACCAAAAGATGAACGATTAAGCGACTACACCAACTTTAGACAGTTTATATTCAGTGAAAGTAACAAATTTCACCCTATTTAATTTTTTTATATGGTACAGTATATGGTCTAGATTGAAAATGACTATTATAAAGCCTGTTATTATATCTCCGTATTTTTCTAAAAATCATTGAAACCAAAAATGTACCGATTTGCCCAAAAGATGAACAGCGTGCCCTAATTCTGAACGGTTTGGGCCCAAAAGTTGAACTTACATAATAAAATACCTATGTCATTTTAATTCTATCCACTTTTAGCAATAAAATGCGAGTTAACGAAATATTCTTTATTTTTTAATTGTTTACATTTATTTAATATTACTTACGTACATAAGGTTCCTATTTTTATGGTTATTTGTGTCATAAAAACAACGAATTAGTATTTTTTATCAATAATCATTAGCAAAACTACTTAGTTACTTTTTTTTTTAAACAGATAAACCGACAAAAAGTGTTACTTTAACATTTATAATATTAGTAAACATTTCCATAAATACTACTATTATACTAGTACTAGTGTTCATATTATAAAACTATGCCTAAAAGTTGAACGACTGAATTTACTTAGTTCAATTTTAGGACACAGAATTTATGAAATGAACAAACAAAATCAATTAGGTGTTCACATATTGGAATAGAATCCAAAACATGAACTAGTAAATTTAATTCGTTCAAGTATTAGGCACACATTTTTTATTGAACAGTGATAGTTTTCATAGTATTTAAAACTCCAAAATCATTGGATTAGACATCAAAAGCTATGTTCATCTTTTGGTTTAAATATTAGAGAGCATCTAACGATCATTTTAAGTTCTAAATTTGCCATCTGTCATTTCAGTACGATTTAATAAGAAGCTTTAAAAAAAGTACGCCTTGCCTAGTAGCTGAACACCGTTCAAGTATTGGCTTAGGTATACATTTTTGAAACCATTACTTGAACGGCATATTTCTCGTTAACTAACAAGAAAAATGAAATATCGTATAACTCCAATAAAAGAGTGATTAATCAAGAATACATACCAAGCAAATCCTTCTAAGACTGACAATTATTGAATTTTATACGTAATTAAAAGCTTAAATTTGGAGAGCACTGTCCTTATGTATTTTCCGATACTATCGACGTTTTCGGCGGGAAGCTCCAGAACGACGACCGATCACGGCAAAAAAGAATATAATACTATGTTAAGATTTAATGGAGGTGTAAGCAAAGAGTTGCTGTTTAAGAAAAATAAATTCCGAACTATGTAATATTTGTCACGATTTAGTTATGTGATTATTTCGATCGAGTGTTCAGCTTTTGGGTGTCGTTCATCTTTTGGTGCCCCTACCCTATGTGTTATTATTCTAAGCCTACGTAGGTCACTCAATAAGTTTTGAGATGCTCGAAATTTAAAAATGGAACGCTGGGTATTATATCTTTTTAAAAAGCAAATTTATTTAAAAATAGAACTCTATAAGCCAGTTTTTCAATTTAAAAAAAAATACGATGTTCCTGTCATTTTACTACAACGCTTCCCGCGTTTTTTGCTGAAACGATGGAGCTTAACCGCGAACATTTGCGTGCTATGATCTATAACGATTTTATATTTGGTTTAACCGAACAGTTAAGTTTGCAACGACTACAGTCGGCATTGGGAGAGTCTGCTCCTTCACGGGCAACAATTTTTAGGTGGTTTAGTGAATTTAACAGGGGCAAAACTAACCTCGAAGACGATCAAAGAAGCGGACGCCTGCAAACAGCAGTAACTGCAGAAAATGTGTGGACTACTGAAATATTGGTACGGGAAGACCCACAAATTACATACAAGGACATCGAGAAGATCCTGGGCCTTAGTTCGGGGAGTGTGAACACCACCCTAAACCAACATCTCGGAGTCAGGAAGCTTTGTTGTCGTTGGATCCCGCGATTGCTCTCCGAAACTGAAAAACAGGCTCGTGTGGATTGGTGCCGTGAAATGCGTCAACGTTTTGAAAACGGGGCGTCGAGACGTGTTTCGGAAATCATTACTGGTGACGAAACATGGATCTATCAGTATGACCTCGAAAATAAGAAACAATCTTCGGTATGGGTCTACTCAGACGGAGAGTAACCGTGTGCGTGTGGACTGAGAGACCACTTGGTTTTTAATGGTTTTAGTAAGTGTAAAATATAGTAGTAGTAGCGAATTACTTTGTAAAAAAATCCTGGAATTCGTAAAGAATTCACTAAAAAGTTATACTTACAGCCAAAGGTGTGGTCCCTCAGTTCACACACTGAACCTTCCACTTCTGGGCAAGTGTTTAATATGCTGGCTTATTTTGATGTTACAGATTTAGTAAAAACATGTTTAAACGCATTCGTAATGACCGAAACGTAATTTGGAAATGATTATACACTAAAGCAGTCTTCTTTCTTCGGTCCCTGAGAGACCAAAAATAAACCTAATAAATCGGTACATTTGTACAAAAAAAAATGTATTTTTCTTTGCAAACATTAGTAAAAATCGCAAGGAAGATTATAAAAGTTAAACAAAAGCACAACTATTAATCAATTTCGTCAAATTTATATTTGTATGTGGTCCCTCAGTTCACACACTATGAATTAATAAAATAATTAAAATATCCTAAAATATAAACACTATGAAAAGTTTTGTCGTACTGAGGTTTAGTTAAAAAGTTTGACTACATATATATATATATATATATATATATATATATATATATATATATATATATATATTTTTTTAACGTGATATAAGATAAATTGCTTTTTAATATTTCCTTAGCAGAGTGTTTATTAGGGTGTCCACACAGTGAAAAGCATTTACTGACGTGAATCATTTTGCTTATTTATTAATTACAAATTAAATGAAACTACAACATTCCTGGTTGATTGAAGGTTACCTAATAACAAAATATTCGCCACCTAAATCTTTTGTAAATTAGAACGAAACGAAGCAAAGTAATGAAACATAAAAACGTATCAACGAGGGCGTAAGTTATTACATGTAAATGCATGTTTTTTTAGTGCAACAATTTTACAAGAAATGTCATCATAAAATACAAATTTCTCATTTAGTAAAGAGTGGCACTTGTAATGTCCTATGCCATCACTATATAGGGGGGGGGGGGGGGGGTACAAATTCAATTGCCCCTACAAAAGTATTAATTACTTTTAATCATAATTGAATGAGGTACGTCGCTTAGACAATGTTGATCAGTACCGTTTAAATCAAATGAAATTACTTTCGATATTTCGTAATTATTATTAGTCTGCCCTTCACAGTGTAAACATTTTGTCATACCGTCGTCCAAAAAAATAGCCTCCTCAAGAGAATTAATTCTAAATATCTTAATTATATCTTAGTTTTACCGCACCAAATCTGATACTTTCGTAAATTGTTTTTAATTTCGTAATTTTGCTTACAGAATCTAAAATGTAGTTGGCTGTATGCAGTTTTTCCTTGGTCCATTTAATGTTAGTAAGCAAATTTAAAAAGTTGAATTTAAAAATGATTCACGTCTGTAAATGCTTTTCATTGTGTGGACACCCTAATAAACACTATGCTAAGGAAATATTAAAAAGCAATTTATCTTATATTATACGCCATCAATCCACGTTAAAAATATATATAATATATGTAGTCAAACTTTTTAACTAAACCTCAGTACGACAAAACTTTTCATAGTGTTTATATTTTAGGATATTTTAATTATTTTATTAATTCATAGTGTGTGAACTGAATACCAAACCATATACAATGAACCATATACAAATATAAATTTGACGAAATTGATTAATAGTTGTGCTTTTGTTTAACTTTTATAATCTTCCTTGCGATTTTTACTAATGTTTGCAAAGAAAAATGCATTTTTTTTTGTACAAATGTACCGATTTATTAGGTTTATTTTTGGTCTCTCAGGGACCGAAGAAAGAAGACTGCTTTAGTGTATAATCATTCCCAAATTACGTTTCGGTCATTACGAAACGAATGCGTTTAAACATGTTTTTACTAAATCTGTAACATCAAAATAAGCCAGCATTTTAAACACTTGCCCAGAAGTGGAAGGTTCAGTGTGTGAACTGAGGGACCACACCTTTGGCTGTATAACTTTTTAGTGAATTCTTTACGAATTCCAGGATTTTTTTACAAAGTAATTCGCTACTACTACTATATTTTACACTTACTGAAACCATTAAAAACCAAGTGGTCTCTCAGTCCACACGCACACGAGTAACCGACAAAATTGCAAAGACCACGTAATGTTGGTAAAAAAATGGTGGCTAGTTTTTTTGGTCGGAGTGGACACTTATCGACATCCGTGCTGAAAAATTATAGGTCAGTTAACTCGGAATGGTACACAACAGTAGCTTTGCCGAAAGTTATCCGAGCTGTGCGAGAGCGTAGACCAACGGCCGGGCTTCGAGGAATCATGCTGCATCACGATAACGCTTCTTCACATACGTCCCTCAGAACGAAGGAGTTTCTTGAGGAATCTGGTATTAAAACCCTAGCTCACCCACCCTACAGCCCTGACATAGCTCCTTGTGATTTCATTTTGTTCCCAACTGTCAAAGAAAAAAATAAAGGAAAGTTTTTTTTGAGTGCCGATGAAGCTGCCTACGAAGTAGCCATTTCTGACCTCTCAGATCAAGACTGGCAAAAGTGTTTCCAGAGTTGGTTTAGACGAATGGAAGTTTGTATAGAGCATCGTGGAGAGTACTTCGAAAAAATGTAAAATAAATTGTGGCTATATGTTGGATACTTTTTTATTATATCAAAACTTATTTAGTGACCCACGTACTCGTCCTGCCCGAACATTTTTAAGGAACTTCCGGTTTCCGCCATGAAGGACATTTTTGTGTGTAAAATGGCAATTCCCGGGCAGAATTAGTTAGAATAAAACGATTTTGAATTCTTATTAAAGAACATTGAGCAGGACGAGGATACATATAATACAAGAAACGTTTTTCAAACCCTGAATTTCTTGTTTGCATGAATTGTATTAGTAAAAATAATGAATTAACTATTAAAATAAAATGAATTTTTAATTCAACTTTTGTTAGGCGAAGAAGCTTGCAACCTGTCACTAATACGAGTATACACTGGTAAACATCTTAGCCTGTTTGTGCAAAATGTGGTTACAGAATGATCAATTACCTTATCACCAAGTTTTTAGAGTTGTTGGTAATTCTGTAGCTCTGCCTACCCCACTCTGGGATGAAGGCCTGCCGATATGTAGGTGTATGTTAAATCAAGTTCAACGTCACTGACCAGAAAATTCGGCTGAAGCTGTTTATGGTAAACAGATTTACACGGTTCAATTATTTCATCACGAGTTAATTAGCATAAGCGAAACTGGTGCCGCCGCATACTACTAATTACTTCCACAATGTCATCTTACTCTTACACAAAATCACAAAAGCAATCATAAACCATCACGATAAAGTTTATATTGTAAAACGGCGTTTGTTAGTCATACGAGTTTAAGAAAGCAAGAATTGTACATTTGAAAGGATTGCAGACAATGCGGCTTTGATAACACCCACTTTCACCTCTCAGATTGACAAATCACTCTTACTCACATTGTGTTAGTGTTTAAAGTCGATCCTGTTTAGAGACTTATGACATACATATCGTCGTTGGAAAGGCAAAACTACCAAAGCGCCATTATGGTCAAAATGAGTTATACATGCAGTTCGACTGCTTTTTTTTTCTGCATCGATTGGTCTGGGTCTCGTGGCGATCGGAGCATGTTTTTGGCGCTTTAGTAGGTAGTGAAAATTGGGACAAAATTTCAATGATTTCTAAGGATTTTTTACTAACATCCGACTCATTTAGATATATTTTGAATAGATGGCGGTTAAGTATTGTGCTTGCTGTTATGCTGAATCTAGCCATTTCAAGCTTTATTAGTAATTTTAGATAACGTAACTGAGGATACTCGGTGGTGATTATGTAAATTTCGCTTCTATTAAATATTAAATGTAATGTCTCTTAGTCAATAACGTTTATACAATAACCGTCATTTGTAGTAATTTAGTATTTTTTCTCTATTGAAATCATATGAAGTCATGCTTGTTAGTAAATAATCTTATAACAGGAATCGACAATTGTAATTCATGTTTTATTTATTTCCTTGTCTATTGATATCAAATGACATTTATGCGTAAGTATTATTGTTAAGGCTGAAACAAGAAAAAAGTCCTAAGTTAAATCATCAGAATGGCCAACAACAATTCATATGTGCTATGGCCGTAAAATAAAAATACTGTTTGTAGATTTTACACTGCTGATTACAATAAAAATAAAATTGGATTTTTTTAGTTTTTTTTATATTTAGGAAAAACAGTAAAAAAAGGTTGGATTGTGAATGTTAGGAATACACTTATAGAGCCCTTAGTTCATTTATTACCATAGGAATAGAAAAAATACGCAACTGTCATTATCATGTCGTCATTATTATAGAAAGAGATTCAAAGCAGTAAACGCGAAATAACTTTGTGAACGTGTACAATAGTAGTCTTTGGAGCGAAATTATTTATTTATTTAATGGAATCTACATAATAACGTTGGAGCGAACGGCAACGAATGGTTGACAAGTGACATGACATGACAGTCAGTTCTGTTACTTTTTTTATTTTATATCATGCTAAGATCACGACATCAGTAGGTATTCCTAACTTTGTATATACGGTCTTTTTAATGACTATTTATTTAATAAATTATTAACGACGTATTTAAGTAAAATAAAGAAAAACCGAGAAACACGGGTAGTCTAATTTTTAATCAGCTATTATAAACGCGAAAAAATAGAAACGCTTTTTTTTTTAATGTTGTCAATTAATCATTCTGTCCTTTAAGTAACATACATTTGAAATTTAACTTGTTTTTAAATGCTAAATTCCTGTTTGCTTTATGGCTGTGTACCTAAAGTATTTTTGACTTTTAGTATTTTACAATACAATACAAAACACTTTATTAAACACCAAACAAAACATTACAGAGATCCAGGTTCCAGATTTTCCGCTTATGATTAACATATTTTTTGATACATGTAAGTATTTTTTCTCAAGAGAAAGTAAAAGCAGACAAATCGTACGTATTTATTGACTCCTTACCTAAAACTTTAATGTGGAGGTTAGTAATTTTGTCTAACCAGCATTTTTTTAGGATTGAGAGCATTAATGCTAAAGCGACACGTAACTCCGTAAATATTGAACACATGTACCTACAATACGATAAATGATTCGTGCAGATAATAAAAGAACATGATATGTTACTCTTTACAGCTTCCGTTTTCATTCCAAAGAAAAAAAGTTATGACAGTGTAAAGACAAAAAAATCCATTAAAAATGCTTTTTCTCGAAATGACCCTTTTGGATGTTAGTAGTTTTGCTTTTCCAGTGATGATATAGTTTTAAGTCTACGTGGGCGCCCCCCTCTGTAATAGACATTTCCCGGTTCCGTCAATGTTCCTGAGAAAAATCAAGCTGTACGGCTGGTTGTATTTCGTGGATTGAAAACATTACACAAGAATATCCCCATCGGGTTGATTAACGAAACTACACTCAGGAGCAAAAATACCGGGTCAGAGTGCGTTTTTCATACAAACGAGACTATTTCGAAGCCTTCGTTCCTCGCCTGGGGTTGTTTTGAGTGAGGTTTAATGATGGATACTGCGATGTTCAATAGAGGAGGTCAAAAGTTCTTAAGATACCTAACTGATCGCACAATCAGTTAACACCACAGCGGGCGAGTTTGGGTTCTTACATTGTATTGCCATTTTAGATGTTTTTCTGAACATCCTCAATTCCGGCGTTAACCGCAGATTTATTCAGTTGGGTATCCTAGGCACTCTGGAAGTCCTGTATCGATGCTCAAGGTATTCATCATCAGATTTCACTAAAAGCATTCCCTGGCGAGGAACCAAGGCTTCGAAATAGCCTCTTTAGTATGAAAAACGCACTATGACCCGTTATTTTTGCTCCTGAGTGTATACGAGAAATATTACGGAGATGCGTCCCACGACACCACGACCGCTCCGTCGCACGGTTGCCTTAATGTACGTAACAATTATCCCTTTTAATTGCAGTCCACACAAACAATTATATTATTATTATAAATAAAGATTACCACAGCTTACCTTCAGGAACGTACTTGAACAGTAAACAATAAGACGATGATTAGGCTGTATCTTCGTGCATTGAAAACAGCAAAATACAATTACTCCCTTATTCGTAAACGTAACTAATATAAACTTATTTTAGTTAAAGTATGAATTGTCACTTTCTGTACAATGGAAATGTCATAATGACACATAAGGACAAAGAATATTTTAAATACACTTTAGCTATTGCGCGTTTATGAATAAGAGGTTTATAGTTTATAAATATGACATTGATGAGTGGCTAAGCACACGAGAGGTTAGAATAATATTTAAAAAAAACGATGTTTTTTTATTATACACATTTAATCGTTGTGATACTTTTGGCATGAACTCTTTATAAATATATCTTATTTTTATGGCGTAGGTAGTCACTAGTCAATTTTTTTGATTTGACACTTGAGCTACCATATCCGTAGGGCAGTCTGGGGTAAATCACCATGAGCTACACCGAAAGCGTCAGGAATCTAATACCAACGAATTTAATTTGATACATAATTTACGTTTTTGTAAATGTATGTATGATTGTATGATTGAATAAATGATTTAGGTTAAGAAATAGCTTTTAAAGTCGTTGTGTTGCCGTCTAAAATGTTATCGTATTGTACAATGTGTGAACCATATTTTAATACAACTTTAAAAGTGGATAAACACATAAACAATGAGACCAAATGACTGGTGCCCTTAGTAATGATTCACCTCCAAAGACAATACAAGTTGGTACATATTTTAAATTATAATGTCGTGTTTCACTTACGAACGATGTACATCAAAGTTAAAAAAAAATCGGTTGTTCGACAAGTAAAAAGCATCATTGCTGTTAAATATATGTATATACGGCCTCATCAAATGCTTAGATTTTTGACGCATGCGGTAAACGATTTTTTTCCCATCCAAAACTTTGATAGAGATAGTTTTTATACCTAATCTCGTATCAAAGTTATCTTCACATCAATCACTTTTAGCCGTGATTATCGCGTGAATCAAACCCTCTCGACTCCCCTACTAAACAACACAAACACAGAAACAAACATTGTTCAAGAACTTATCACATAACAACTTACTTATAAAAATATTTGGAAAATTACGAATGTAGGTACAGTAGATAGCTTTAATATCTAAAGTCATCGCGTCAAATAGGGTAGGGGCACCAAAAGATGAACGACACCCAAAAGCTGAACACTCGATCGAAATAATCACATAACTAAATCGTGACAAATATTACATGGTTCGGAATTTATTTTTCTTAAACAGCAACTCTTTGCTTACACCTCCATTAAATCTTAACATAGTATTATATTCTTTTTGGCCGTGATCGGTCGTCGTTGTGGAGCTTCCCGCCGAAAACGTCGATAGTATGGGAAAATAGCTAAGGACAGTGCTCTCCAAATTTAAGCTTTTAATTACGTATAAAATTCAATAATTGTCAGTCTTAGAAGGATTTGCTTGGTATGTATTCTTGATTAATCACTCTTTTATTGGAGTTATACGATATTTCTTTTTTCTTGTTAGTTAACGAGAAATATGCCGTTCAAGTAATGGTTTCAAAAATATATACCTAAGCCAATACTTGAACGGTGTTCAGCTACTAGGCAAGGCGTACTTTTTTTAAAGCTTCTTAATAAATCGTACCAAAATGACAGATGGAAAATTTAAAACTTAAAATGATCGTTAAATGCTCTTGTATCTTTAAACCAAAAGATGAACATAGCTTTTGATGTCTAATCCAATGATTTTGGAGTTTTAAATACTATGAAAACTATCACTGTTCAATAAAAAATGTGTGCCTAATACTTGAACGAATTAAATTTACTAGTTCATGTTTTGGATTCTATTCCAATATGTGAACACCTAATTGATTTTGTTTGTTCATTTCATAAATTCTGTGTCCTAAAATTGAACTAAGTAAATTCAGTCGTTCAACTTTTAGGCATAGTTTTATAATATGAACACTAGTAGTAGTATACTAGTAGTATTTATGGAAATGTTTACTAATATTATAAATGTTAAAGTAACACTTTTTGTCGGTTTATCTGTTTAAAAAGATAAGTAACTAAGTAGTTTTGCTAATGATTATTGATAAAAAATACTAATTCGTTGTTTTTATGACACAAATAACATAAAAAATAGGAACCTTATGTACGTAAGTAATATTAAATAAATGTAAACAATTAAAAAATAAAGAATATTTCGTTAACTCGCATTTTATTGCTAAAAATGAAAAGAATTAAAATGACATAGGTATTTTATTATGTTAGTTCAACTTTTGGGCCCCAACCGTTCAGAATTAGGGCACGCTGTTCATCTTTTGGGCAAATAGGTACATTTTTGGTTTCAATGATTTTTAGAAAAATACGGAGATATAATAACAGTCTTTATAATAGTCATTTTCAATCTAGACCATATACTGTACCATATAAAAAAATTAAATAGGGTGAAATTTGTTACTTTCACTGAATATAAACTGTCTAAAGTTGGTGTAGTCGCTTAATCGTTCATCTTTTGGTGCTCTTACCCTATATATTATACAAAGACCTTATTTTTAGTGCATTAGTGGCAGGTAGAGGCGTTGTCTTGAAAACGTATCCATAAATAATAGATTAATAAGACTTTTATTCTACTGCCATAGTCAGCGTCACAGAATAATAATGTATATAGACAATACATTTTACCTTATCGCTTAGAATCTTTCAAAAATCTCGTGCGACAGTTTAAGCATTACCTCAGCCAAAAACCAAACAAATGGTAGTCGAGTGCGAAAGTCAGAGCCATCGTGAGGTGTTGGCCACATATTAAGGTCACTCTGTTGCAATATAGTTGGGCTTGACGCGTGTTTAAAGAAACACCACAATTTCAATGAGAATATGCCGTATTAATATGTAGGACTTAATAATAAAAACATTCATCAGAAAGTTGCTTTCAGTGAAATTCAGTCTACACGTGTATGTAGTTCACTTTTTTACAATTAGAATATACTCGTAGTCCTTTTTTCTCTTTGAAATTTAAAAACGTATCAAATTAACAGTTATAAATAGCAGCAGAAAGTGAACTTCATTGCATGACGCCTCGTACTAGAAGTAACAATAGATATTACCTCACCAGGTTTATAGATTGAAAATTTCATGATTGTTTGAAGGTATATCTCTGAGTGATAAGTAATAGGTACTTGTGAACTCTACATTGTAAGATTAAAATGGTCATTTTTCATTCGGTTACCCTTCATATGTTCTTATTTTTATGACATTCTATAATAATAAGTATCTTTTATTATTTTATTTTATTTTATTTGTTGTCTCCAACAGCAAACGGGACTACCTACTGTTTGGTATGATACTGTGACGTGCTGTTCTCTTCTGTCCACTCGTCGCACCGGCCCAACTGTTGCCGATTTTTCACTTTTAAAAGGGTGTCCTCGTGTGACGAGATATCCTGAAGATGCGTTTCTAATCGACTGCGCTTAGAGATGGAGCTGGAGGGCGAATCTGGGACTGAACATATATACATAAATTACTGACTATACTGGCACTCCGGGCAACCGGCTTCATCGCCATGAATATTTAACATTAGGAATTTAAACTGATTCGAAAATGCTTTTATAGTACAATTTATATTTAGACGAACCAGTTTGACGAATTTAAATTCACAAATGTTGTCAAAGCCAAGGTTAAAGTTCATTCATATCGCGGTCTAATAAATATTACACATATGAATAAAAAGGTTTATCGGCTATAGGTGTAGTTAACTGTTGTTGTATATACGTTATTTGTTTGACATATAAATACACATTCTAGTTGGCAATGGACACAGCATTATAACATAACATCTCTAAATGCGACGTAATGTTTTCTTAGGGCCTCGCACAGCACTAACACTTATCTACTTCTAAACGATCACATATTCACGGCAATGTGTTGTATAAGCGTCTCGTTCTAAAGTACGGAGTAAAATTAAAACCGTAATACCTCTCGCCCAGCGCTCTCAGAATACTGTTCTACATGCACAAGGTTGATTTATTTCATGATGGGCAGAACAGATTTTTATATATAATCGCGTGCAACTTTTCACATATCTTTTTACTTGACTGTTCCTAATCGTAAACGTAAAATTTTCAACTGGGATAAAAATCTCTCGCGATGTCTTACGAATATTCTAATGTTGAGTATTACGAAATGGTCCGTATGTACATTCTGAGCGGTGAAAGTTCAAGAGAGGCTTCATAGCCAAGGATACGTAAATCCACCAGTACCAAACATGCGAACACTTTTGGCCGCCAATAGCAGACTATTGGCATAGGGCCAATTTACTACCCCCGGCACGCTGATGGACGTGGTAGACCTCATTTGGCGTTAGAATCTGAAGATGAAATCTTCGAATTTTTCGAACATGACCCGAGAGCCAGTACGTATGGTGCGGCACGTCGTTTCGGTGTCAGCCAGTACGCAGTGTGGAAGTTGCTACATTCTGCCGGTCTCCACCCTATCATTTTCAACCGGTACCTACCTGGATATGTTACAAAGTGTAGTGAGCGAGTTAATGGAAGATGTTCCGATAGCCTATCTACGAGATTTTTACTTCCAGCATGACGGTGCTCCACCCCACTACGCAACAACAGTGCGAAACTACTTAAATAACGAATACGGAGACAACTGGATAGGGCGTGGAGCACCTCATGGCCAGCCAGAAGCGCGGACCTCACGATGTGTGACTTTTTCTTGTGGGGTAAAGTCAAACGTCGCGTGTACGTCGAAGAAGCCCAGAGTCCCGACGATCTTAAAACGAAAATAATATCAGCATTCGATGGTATTAAAAACGAAAATCGTAAAGAGCAACTAGATAAAACGTGCACGGCTTTGTATAGATTTTGAGCATTTGTAACGTTGTACGTTTAGTTATGTATTTGTATTTTTTAAATAAATTTTAATATCTTCTCTGCTGAGTGTGGTTCTTATTTTAAACAAATTATAAACACAACATAACTTACGTACATATCGCCCACACTGTTAACGGACTACTAGTGAACCTAATTATCAGGAGATAAGGTTACAAGTGTACAATAAACTGTGTTTGCATTTGCTTGTAGAGAACAACTGAATATTCAGTTGAACTCGTGTGTACGAAGTCTTCTAAACTGATCGTTTACTTAATGATGACATCGGTTGACAAGCTGTATTGCTATTCGAAATTTGAAATTTCATGTACAGCTTATCAGACAACCAGCCCCTCTCCTACTGATATTCTAAATTTGAAATTTCGTTTATAAACTTACCTGACAACACTCCCCCCTCCTCGCACCCCTGCATTAGACGGTCCATGAATATAACGATATTCAGTAGTTAGTGGAATCACTGGGTCGGTATCAAAACGACTGGATTCTCAAAACGACCAGAACCACATAAAGACTTGATCGCAAAACGACCACATCTGCAAAAAGCCTTTATCTCGTAATGACTTTCTAGTAAAACGACCACATAGCATAAAGTCTGAATATCAGAACGGCTTGCTATCAAAATTACTTGTTCGCAAAAAGACGACCTCGCAGAAGGTATACATCTTAAAATGCCCTAATAGCAAAATAACTAGATCGCAAATGAACTTAATCTCAGAATGGCATGGTAGCAATTAGTCTTGTACGTAAAATAGCATGAAATCATTCCATCGGCATCATACCATCGTAATACGTCGTCGTACCGCAAAAAAAAAGATATTATTTTTGACCGGAAATACAAAAATGAGCTCAACTCGCTTAATGAAGGAGACATAACTTGTTTCCAATTTCTCCAAAACATTTCGGAGATCAAGTTAAATTTAAAAATGTGTAATGTGTATGTGTAAATGTGTGTAAATGTGTATGTGTGTGTGTGTAAATGTGTATAAGTCCAATAATATTTTACGTTCAGGAAGTACTACAGTTTTATTTTAGTTAGTATGCATATTTCCCTGTTATATGCAATTTAAGTTATAATAAAGTATTTTTTTCTATCTGAAATAAATATGTTTTATTGTCTAAGTTTAGAAAAATCAGCAATTGAGCAAAAAAAAAACTTGTTAAGAACGCCATTTTCATTCATAGTTTACTTAGTTATACATAGTTCCCACAGCCTAGAGCTAGAGGTAGTGACCCTGCTCACGAAGCACGATATTTATAATAAATGAAATAAAATAAATAAAATATTTATTTAATAGTACTCTATAGATGGATATTGTTGCTATTCTGATAACTAGTCGTTTTGCTACCATAAATTGTAGTCGTTTCACTAGGAAGTTGTTTTAAGATCTAGTTATTTTGCTATTAGGGCATTTTAAGATGTATACCTTCTGCGAGGTGGTCTTTTTGCGAACAAGTAATTATGATAGCAAGCCGTTCTGATATTCAGACTTTATGCTATGTGGTCGTTTTACTAGAAAGTCATTACGAGATAAAGGCTTTTTGCAGATGTGGTCGTTTTGCGATCAAGTCTTTATGTGGTTCTGGTCGTTTTGAGAATCCAGTCGTTTTGATACCGACCCGAATCACTGAATCGGCAATATCTCTAATATTTTTTAAGCTAGAGTTAAAATAACACAACATGTGTTATTGATTAACAATAGCGAAGCAAATATCAAAATAAATGCACCTATTAAAAATTACCCTGTATACAAGTATAAGACTAACCGTCGCGTCATTGGACCACACGTCTATATTCTGGTTTTAATGGGTTATGTTTGTACATATACTATATAATAAAGCTATATAGAAAAATATATAACAGGAGATGTTTGTTACAGCTCTGAAGGGCTCACCCAGGGCCCATTGATAGTTGTAATCTTGAGAAAAAAAACTTACGACCCGCCCTCGCTTTGCTTTAGTGTGAATACATAGTCCTGAACTTATTTTACATAAAACCTTCCCCTTGGATCACTCTATTTATTAATTCAAACCGCATTAAAATCCGGTAGTTTAGTTTAAGAGATCTAATCGTACGTACAGAGGGACAGACGACTGGAAGCCACTTTGTTTTTATTCTATGTAAAAATTGTGCCATTCCTAAGGATTGATGTGGATGCACTCTGTAAAATGTAGTCATTTTACAGAGTGCCTTACAAGGGAAGTAATGCTGTGACAGAGATGTGGAGTTTTAACCTTCCTCGACAGGAATTGAGAATTTACATTTTTATACCTTGTGTTTGAGTTGCTACTTCATCTGAACCGGCTTGAGTAGAGCGACCCTCCGTTTGAACCGCTGAAACAAAAATATTGATTGAACATAATAATGCCGAGTACAAAACCAAACAGTAGATTTACTGTGGGGCTTTAAGCTTAGAACCTTGCAAATAATCTTAACAGCGGTTATTTTCTTGGATCATGTATTTAAACTTAGCTCTCCAATTAATATCGAAAATTAAACACTTTCCATGACCGAAACATCATAAACAAAATAAAAACGCGTTTTTGTTAATAAAATTTAAGGCACAATATTTAACAGGATAACTTTAGTTACTATATGTAGAGAATTGGTAGAACCTATATATTTCCGTAAAATTAAACAAATTCGTCCAAGGAAATAAAAAAAAAAATACTTTGGATTTTAATAATTGTACTTCAAGAAAAAATATTAACAGAGTACGCTTACAAACTAAATTAAACGAATTGGAATGAAGCATACTAATATTAAAAGTTTTTTATAAATACCGGTTTAGGCAAAAATGTAACAAAGGTGATTTTGGTTTAACTTTCATGGATAGGCTAAATCTTATCTTACTTATTTACAAGAATATTAAACACATTAATGCAAATCGTTTGTATTACTATGTTAAAATATTAAACAACAATGTTTAATTTTGAGAAATTACGATATGGATACAGGATGTTACAAAAATACCCGTATAGCCGGCAGGGGGTTCAATGGTGCCTTATAACGAGTCCATTTACAATATTTGAGAACCGTAGTGTCACTGTATGACTTACAGTAAAAATAAAAACATTTTTTTCATTATAAAAAGATAAAAAAATGTTTATTCAGTAAGTAGGCCGCACGGGCACTTTTACATGTTAAAAATCTACCTGCGCTTCGCAAGACACCACTGCTGAGAAGGAATGCAGCAAGAAACTCAACAGTCAGTAGTTTTTTAAATACTACTTACAATATTATACAATTATAAAGCTTAACCTAGCATTATATAAACAATGAATGTAACATAAAATAAAAATAAAAATATATTCAAGAGTAAGCTTGAGAAGGAAAATGTGTCAAAACTCATATTTTTCATAAGTAGTAGTAATAAATGTTTTTTTATAAAATATTATACTTCCCTAAAATATTATAGTATCGATACATTCTCCTACAGAAACTATGCCCCTAGGCAATATTCAATATTTACATATATTTTTTATGAATTTATTATTATGTTATTTCGGTGTTTAGCTTAGTTTAGGCCAAGCATTTTTATCTGTTAGATAGTCATCGACCCAATAGTAAGCTTTAGACATCAACGATTTTATCAAGTAAGTTTTAAGTACTGGAAATGGTAACTTTAAAACTGTGACACGTAATTTATTATAGAAACGAATGCATTGACCTACAAATGATTTATAAACCTTACGGACACGACATTTTTTAATAGCAATTTTATTTTTGTTTCTTGGTTTCAAATTATGTATAACACAATTCTTAATAAAAGTGTCTTGATTTTTAATGACATAAATAATATTGTAATAAATAAAATGTGATGCTACTGTCAAGATATTAAATTCTTTAAATAGTAATCTTATGGAATCACGGGAGTGGAAGGTTATACACCATGTTTTTTTTGATTTACGATAACTTTAGGTCAAACAAAGTTAATTTCCCGAAGACAGACAAATGATAAGTCTAACGGTTTTAAAGATATTTAATTTTTAAATTTAATCAGTTATTCACGTTAAACTAGTGTAAAAGGCTCTTAATTGATAACAAGAATTTTCTTTTAATACTTATGTTATGAAGAGAGAGAGAGTAAAGAGTTTCAAATTGTTCAAGTTCAAGTTCAAGTTCAAGTTCAAGTTCAAGTTCAAGTTCAAGTCTTTATTCGCGACAAAAAATAACACATACAAAAAAAAACTAATAAATAAAAAAACACACTTTGTCACGAGACGGACCCTGCTCAGCATGTTGCTAGCTTTACAGCCAGCGCTGGTCTTCCGCAGGACCCATTCGGTGAAAGCACGGTGGGCAACAACAACAGATACACAAATGACAAGGACTAAGAAATAATATAACTAAAATACTAAACTACACACATAATAATCAAAAAAAAAAAAAAAAATAGAAGGAAATAATGAACAAAAATACAAACATCGAAAAGTTGCATCCCGCACTACGTGTGTAAATTGTTAGGTTTGTATACGCGTCAATCTAAAGTGACAATGTCACGGAATTGTCGTAGGAATAAAATTGAATTGAATCATAATAATAATATTAAAATATGCCACGTTATAATTTCCGTCCTGAAGAAGAAGCTGAGATGCATTTTATTTACGGCCTAGGTAACGGCAACGCTTCTGAAGCAGCACGGGAATACAGGCGGCGTTATCCCGACCGACGGACCCCTAACCCTCATACATTCATAAATGTAAGCATCTCTAATTGATTACTTTATCCCTTCATTCATTAGTTCTTATTTTATGAAGAACAAACCGTTATTATTATTGTTACAGTTACACCGACGATTTAGAGAACTGGGCTTACAGAAAACTCCTCACGAAAGAGATATTAATTTAAGAGTGCAGGATGAAAACGGACCATGAACTTAATAATAGAAGATCCGACCTTGTCAACAAGACGTGTAGGGCGTATTTACAACGTAAGTCACGATAAAGTTTGGAGAATTTGGAAGCGGTATGGTCTACATCCATACCATTATCGCAAAGTGCAAGGCCTTTTGCCACACGACAACTTTTCACGGATTGCATTCTGCCAACGGATGAACGCACTTTTGATAGAAGATCCACAAATCATCGGGAAAATATTGTGGATGGACGAGGCACAATTTACAAGAGCAGGAATAGTTAATTCTAAAAACATCATATATCATTGGTCTGAGCACAACCCGAAACTAGCCAGAGTGTCTTCCTTCCAGCATGAGTTTTCTGTTAATATGTGGGCAGGAATTTTAAACAATCAGCTCAGAGGTCCTGTAGAAATTCCAAGCAGACTGAATAGTGAAAATTACTTGGATTTTTTACAATCTCTTCATGCTATGGATTACTTCGAAGAAGTACCATTAGAAACACTACGAACACATTGGATTCAGCATGATGGGGCACCTGCACATTTTGCTCTTCGCGTACGCGAATATTTAAACAACCATTTCACGGGGCGGTGGATAGGACGCGGTAGCCCAACCCTTGCTTGGTGTCCTCGGTCTCCGGATTTAACGCCCCTGGACTTTTACGTCTGGGGAACTCTTAAAGAGCGTTATGCAAAACCTATACATACACGGGAAGGTTTACTCTTAAGAATTCGGGAAGTAGCTGATGACATGCGTGCTACCGAAGTCAATTTAAATCGTCAGATACGCACAAAGTTAGGTACACCTTTGTATAGAGCATGAAGGTGGTCATTTTGAAAATTATTTAAATTAGTTTTATTTCACAGATTCAGTTTTATTTTTCAGTTTTATTTTTTCAGTTTTCAACAGGATCAAAATGTTTTAAATTGTTAAATGAAAAGTCATAAAGATACGTACTCTGACCAAATTTGGTGCCGTGTTAGGAAAATATTTTATTGAGGTACGTAATTGACTATTCCAAAGCTCTTGTTTTTTCTGCCTCGGCCACCCACAATATCATTCTTTGCTTTGCTAATCTTGTGTTAAGAGTGCTCGCGTGTTTATTTGTAGAGTCTAATACTCGAAAAGTTGTTGTTTAACAGCAGGTGATTTCGTTCTTTGTGATAACTTATGGTCTGCAGACCATCCCGCTTGAACGATTTCTAAACATTTCTTACTGTAAAATACGTTGAAGATACGCACATTATTGGTTTTTATACTCATTGTTTTGATACGTTTTTTTTCAGGTTTTAAGTAATGCTAGGTTAAATTTTGTCATATTATAATAAATAATAAGATAAGTTATAAAATTACTGACTGTTGAGTTTTGTGCGGCCATTCACCTACATTTTAAATAAAATTCTTTGAAACAGCGCAATTATTTCGTTCATTTTAAAATAAACCATTCTTTATGAATGCATTTAGAATAAAACACATCTATCCTAAAGGATAAGTACGATACACACATTATTGTTGAATAGTAGACAATTATACCAAAAACGCAAAAATCTGTCTGGGAATCGAACCGGTGACCTCTTGCACATCTAATTGCACAGTAAGCAAGACACTTACCGCCGAGCCAAGCGATGTTGTACCTGTCAAGTGTTATCTTTACTTGTGTGTGTATGATGTATTTGATACTGATTATTAGTTAATTCTAAAGCCCTTTTTAGAATGACCAAAGATAAAAGATTTCTATATTTTGTTCTAAACTGAAAAACGTATTTTTTTTGCAATATATAAAAATCTCATTTACCAATTAGTTTCTATGGATATACCTAGTAATATGCCGAAGTTATCGTAAATCAATAAAAAACACGGTGTATATACCAAGACTGTTACCTACTATAATCACTAGAGTAGTAGATCTGTCATAACTTCCCTTCGATATTAAATCACATAATTGCACGAGACTTGCATTATGATAGCAATAATTTGTGACATGTTGTGTAAATTTATTTCTTAACATGGAACCCATTCCAGACCCTATCTGATCCCAACAAATTATAGTTTTATTATTACTAATTTGTCTAGAGGAGTCATCTAAAATTATTTTTATTTTTGGGGCACATAGCTCAGGTGTATCAAGAGCCACATCTGGCTGAACTGCAGCTGTTGGTACAGTTCCTGAACAATTACAAATACCAAGGTCATTATTGATTAATGAATTAAATCCACATTATATCTACTATTTTCCAGCAATTGTGTGAATGCCATCATGTGCGCCTTGATTTCGCTTTGAGCCGTTGAGTATTTTAATGAGATGTCCTCAAGTTTATTTCTTAATCTATTTATTTCAGCATTTAATTTGTGAACATTTAAATCATGTTCAGTCATATCCGAGTCTAATTTCTCATTGCAGTTTTGTACCCTATTTTTCATAACTGATAACTCTAATTTCATTTTAGAATAGTTTTTGATACACCTTTGTTTTATTATTTATGTATTTATCTAAGCAAATAACGCGGTTTGAAATGGTTTTAATGTCTATTATGTGAAGCTACAACTCCTTTTATAAAAGAAAACCAACTCCATTTGATCCACTTCTTTCCCCGTGATATATCTAATATCATAATGTAGTTTTCATTTCCTATTATTTCTTTACCTTCTTTTTTAATCTCAGACATGCCAAAAATATTCCATTGAAACTTTTGAATTCTATAAGCCGCGTCTCATTGAGTAATGATAATGATAATGACGGTCCAAGTACAAATTTTAATATCTTGTCTAGGTTGGTTGGAGGGTTTTGGTCTAATCATCTTGCGGGGACTAGCCGTATTGGGAGATTTTGTTTGTTTTCTTAAAATTTGTGCTTCTGTTTTGGAGGGGTCTTTCAGTGTCTCCACCATGTGCTGAGAGCGGAGATGACGATGATGCTCGTTTGTTTCCGGTCCTTTTGAAACAACGACCTTGTCATATTTTATTTAAGCTTCGTTACCTTTTTCCAACTCCCGAGTTTGTTCCTACTTTAAGCCGCTTTCTAATTTTTAATATTTTTGGGGAATTCAAATTTTACGTTAATATTTATATTGTTTAACAATTATTTATTTTTTAAAACCTTTATCTTTGTAGCTAGTATTGTGAGGGTAAATGCTACTGGTCGGGGTTTAATTCCGGGGTAGAATAGGAAACTATTCTTCTTACGATTTCCTTTTCTGTTTCGTTAATTACCATGCATAAAGTTTCAGTTATGATATTAAGTTCTTTTTTCTGTAGTTGTAGGTAGGATTCAACCCCTTCTTCTATTCCGAAAAACATTAGATTTCTCTGCAAAGCCCTTTTCTCTATTTCGTCTAACCTTTTTTCTTATTCTTGTGTTTTTAAGTGTAAAATATTCAATTCATCGTTTAATTAGTTGAACTTTTCGTCTTATTGCTGATAATGTTATTTGTGATCGTCTCTTCTGTCCTAGCAAGTGAATTTTCTATTGATGCAAACCTTTCCTGCATAATATTTTTCAGCATTCCGGTTAGACACGGTTAATCAAATTTAACAAATTGTAATTACAGGTTAAGAGGTACCAATCGTCATATCGCTGCCCCAATATTATAGGGTTCTAAGTTACATTGTCAGGGTACTTCAATTTAGCCCTAGTGTCACTCTGACAAACTTCAAATTTCAAGTTAATAAAAGTTCAACATAGAACCCTATAATATTGGGGCAGCGATATGTTTTTTTAATATGCGTTGCTTTATGTGTTTGGGGCCCTATTCTCCATACAACAAAAATTGCTCCAAAAGACACCCGCTTTAGTTCCAAAGTCAATGTGACATTCTACAGCAATAAGGTTGAGTTTCCTGTCAATTGCAAATAACTTGGCAGCTCTAAAGACGATGACATCTTAAAGCCGATTTTCTTTGAAATGGGTAGCAAATTAACTTCCGTGAACGTACTAACCTGTTTTTGTAACATAAGTACTTACTATGTGCCGAACGTCGTCGCTTTTTGTTTTTGTTTAGTGATATTTCTTTTGATTGACTTCCGTAAATCGCCTCTAAATCTGTAAATAAAAAACTGGAATTATTTCACTTTAAGACTTATTTTCCGTTTTCTATTTTTAATCGTATCTAATATAATTCTACTAATCCTACTTCCTAGTAGGATCAACCTAGGATGATCTCTGTGACTGCTCATATGAACACGTACTATACCAGTTTCTATATACTACATTGTTACACGCCTTTTTTTGCTGGGAAAATGCTTTTGCACATACCACCTGGGCCTTGGAGAGCTCAAGGTGGTTATGTGGGACTCACCAACCGAGGGTGGAGAGTATACCCACTAAAAACCCAACGATTCTCCTTCCACGCCGTTGTTGGCCAGGGCCGCACGTTCTGATTGCGCTTTCCACTACGACCCTCACCGGCGGGCCCACGTAGAGCGGGCTCCGACCTTGAAAAAGCGCCCCGAAAGAATTCAGGGCGCTCACAGTCCCATGGTCCAAAGAAGGCGACCGATCCCCCGATCTATCACCCGTTTTTCCTCACCCACAGTCCACCCATCACGTCAGAAGCTCAAAGGAGCCCGCTTGGAGCGACCTCCACAGGTTATCCACTCAGGCTGGCCCCGGGTACCTCTTAGCTTCACCGTGGGTGACCAGTCCACAGTTACTAAGCCCCACCACCACGACAAGGCGAGAACTCGCGGGGAAAAGCACACCTTACTTTGTTCTAATGTATGTCCTGGATTACCACAAGTAATACATTTTATTCCAGAAAACTCTGAGGAAATAGGAGTTTTATGATTTATTAATTTAACTTACATTCCTAGAGTTCAAATTTATCCTTTGGTGCTTATATTTGAAGGAACATCAAACAGTCAACACTTTGAATAGAATACGCATAGTATCAAAAATGTTATGTGGATCTTTCGGAAGCACTTTTGATAGCTCACCTCTAATCTTCTTGGTCAAAACCGTCAGCCGCTCGTCGGTGAACTGCCGGTCCTCGTTGTCCCTCCTCATCTTCATTCTCACGTTGTGGAAGTACTTCCCGTACATTTGCAGTCCTGTCTCCGACTTCACGTGCTTCCGAAGCACCTCGAATGAAACGCCCAGGGACAATAAATCCTTTAACTAAAGGAGTTCATAGGTAAGTTTTGTTATCTGAGAATTTACAAAGTTTGGTCAACAACTACGGGTGCGCTCCAATGGTTTTAAAGGGGGGTATTATTAATAGTGCTTGTTTCACAGTATCCAATGACCTATTATTATGGTAGCCTAGTCTGAAAGTCAGATGTTTAAATCCACATCGATAAACACGACCATAATAGGCCCGCAGATAGCCCAATCCGACAAATAAATTGTAGTTCTGTTCATATTATTCATAGTACCTGGATGGTATGTTTTCTAAAAATGAAACCTAGTTAGATCGATTTATCGCCCCATGTAAAGGTATTAGATAGATAGATGACTAAGAAAAGGAAAGCGATAACTTTAACTGGCAGATAGTATTTGTATGGAAATTGTGAAACATACCCTAAGTGTGCTTACGTAGTATGTACAATAGGTACGTTATATTACTTATTTCAAATATCTAACTTATTAAGGCCAAACTGGAATAAGACTTACTCCGAGATTAGTCTATACATTCGAAAAGCTTTCCGCCAAACAATCTGTAGTACTCAACAATATATCAAGCTCACCTCTTCCTTGATTTGTTCAGGTAGTCGTCGGCTGTGCGGCTGTGCAGTGAACAGCTGCTCGTCCAGCGCGTGGTCGTGATGGTTGCACGAGTACAGCACCGTGAGGAAATCTGGGGCTGACTCCAGGCGCCGCAGCCGGATTTGGCACGGGCACTGAGTGGTAAGCTTTACCCTGAACACAGCACCAAAACGTTACCCAAGTACGAATATAAGTCTATTAGCAAAACAGTTAATGCGATAGATGCGATGCAGCTAGTAAATTTTATGCGTCGCACTGTAGAATAAACGGTTTAATTACCATTAATTATCTGTCAATACAATGCATTGAAGCATTTTTATAGAAAAATAATAAAAATAATTCGATGTCTTTCTGATTCAGGCAATAAATGATAAAAGAGGACCATGTAAATTAATAAAACAAATTACCTCTTCCTCAATCCTTTAGCGCGGTAAGCGTTTTTCGACACCCTGTGTTTTCCATAAACACATTTGTAGACGTAATATTCTGGCGATTTTCCGCTCTCGACTAAAGAGTAGTAGAAGAACCAACGGTTCGCCCGTTCGTTTATATAATTTATGAACACTTCGTGCTTGAGAAACTTGGCCCCAGCTTGGATGGCGTCTGGGTCAGGCAGCTTCAGTAGGTTTTCATGACCAGAGCAGTATTTCAAGTACGTAGGTTGGCTCAAGAATTCAGGAGCTTGAAAAAAACACCAACAATATAACATGACTGTCTTCAACCGTCTTGACTGAATTTTAAGGTTGAATTTATTATTTATCAAACAGACAAATATGTTTTGTTACTTAAACTAAATAGGTACCTTTTATATATTCTTCGCAGGTAGCATCAAATAATATGGTGGGTCCTCTTCTGGAGATAAATACGGATACAGGTAAACGAAAAGGACAAAATCATGCATAATAAACCCATATTTATATTTAAACCAACATAAAAAAATGTTTTTTTAACGGAGTTTACAGTCTACACTTATATTTAATATTATACAGAGTGGCTAATTCAAATTGGTCAGTATGGGAAAGTCTGAAACTATAAGACATACGAAGATTTGTTCTTAGGAACCATGTCACCGATTTTGATAAAAAGAAAAACTGCATTCATACATTTGAAAAAAAAAACTGTACCCAGCTAGGGAATGATACAAGCATTTTAAACTGCTAATTGGACAGGGGGTTAAACAGAGAGATCCGATATGCACTGTGACGTCATGTAACAGGTCGGGCATAAAAACTCCATATAATCTGTTTTGCTAGAAAGAGATAGAAACAAATCTTTGTTGGGTTACAGCTTGCTTATTTCTATAGCTATTCCAAAAAAGACTTTTCTCAACTATTTATTATATGAATCAGCATTTATTGAAGCTGTGAAAAAAAGTCACGAATATACCCTATTGACCATTCTTGTGAAGGTTCCTCTACTACCGCGTTTGAACAAGCCCTTTATTCTACTGGGTAAACAATATTGCACATAATATTACACAGGGTAAACAGAGAAGTTGAAAACAATACGATATCATGTCTAGAGCGAAGAAACAAACAAACTGAATATGCGAAATATTCTGACAGTGATTTTGAGTGAATAATAAATTTACAAGATGACAGTCACGATGAAACTGACTGTGAAGGAGTCTAGATATAATTCCACATGTAATTATCTTTTTAGAGTTTAAGCATAAGATATGTGGTGTTTAGTTTTTCGTTAGTTAGGTTTAGTTATGTCTCCAATGAAAACTAGTGGCATTATTCTGAGTGGGGACCTTGTTTTGCGTCGTTTTTGTATTTTATTATTTGTGTCTGTTAAGCCGCATTTCACCAAACTAGTCTTATACCTAGACTAAGCGCTGAATTTGCATAGACTAACCACAGATTAAGTCATATTCCAAGTATGATGAAATGCAGCCTTAATGTATTTACTTGAGAGGCGAAGAGAGCGTGTCTATACGCATTACAACTACAAGTATGGAAAACCCGCTTGAGACGCCCGTTGGTGACGTAAAACGACACTGTACAAAGTCAGCTTAAACCCCGAAGACCGACATGGGGTACTTTTTACCGCGAGTAGCGACAACCGACTTCTACGCAGAAGAGTTGCTGCGGGCAACACCCAGTTTCATATACGATGTAAAAGCAAAGCCGGTTCTCCACTGGGGCGCACGGTCGTGTGACATACGTGGGTACAAATATGTTTCATATCAAAATGTAGGTTTCTTCTACAGCGGCACTGACGTCACTGATACCCTTCGCCTCTGCACATGCCAGCGCCAGTGGTTGTATTCAATTCACTGCAGAGCATGGATAAGTCATGCATGCAGTTATATGTCTCTTGCCTAATGTGGCGCATCTCTCTGTACCGAATCGTCTATGAATCAAAATGACCCCGACTTCAAATGTTCTAAGAAGCTCACATGTACGTACACTACTGTAAATTGTCCATTGTATGAATCTCTTAATCATAAAATACCCAATTCGCATAACGTCCATCAAGAGACACGGCCAGATAACAACAACTCTAAGTATGTAAAATGTTAAATGTTTATATCGTCAAGTAAATTACTTATTGTCGCCTAGAAAGCTGAACGCCAGAATCGCAAAACGTCCATAAAGTATACTGTCACGTCACTATGTAAAAAAAATGGGTTTAATAGGTAAAACCTAACTTTATAATATAACCGGCCACTTGAAACACCAATACCTCCAATAAAGACAACAATTGACTTTGTTACCGCTTGAAATTTTCAAAATTTCAATAAGATTGTTTACCCACTGTACCTCTTGACTTGGACGCTTCGCTTTTTGGTTCTTCTGCTACTCCGGATAACTGATTCAAAAAGATTAGACGATTGCCTTTTTTTATGATACCGTTTTTGACAATATGTAGTTTGGACATTAGGCAACACGGACTAATTGCTATTTTGATGTTCTGCGTTATGGATGTTATGCTAATGTGGCAAAATGCTAATAGGACGTCTTACATTTCGCTTCTTGGCGATTAGGCGTCACTTGACATTTTGGTACAGTCGAGTTCATAAATTTGTGTACACTTTAGTACCTTATATATGAATTGTCACAGCGATTAAAGTGACAAAGTGGTGCGAACTACTGGGAATAAAAATTCCCAGTAGTTCACACCACTTGCCGGAGGTGCGGACTAGTGGGAATTTTTATTCCCAGTAGTTCGCGCAGTAGTTCCCAGTAGTTCGCAGTGCGAACTACGGGGTGCGGACTACTGGGAATAGCCCGTCATTTTGCACGTCAATAAAAATAAAAATTCCCAATAAAATAAAAATTCCCAGTAGTTCGCACCACTTGCCGAAGGTGCGGACTAGTGGGATTTTTTATTCGCAGTAGTTCGCAGTGCGAACTACGGGGTGCGGACTACTGGGAATAGCCCGAAAATGTGGTTAAATCGAGGTATGAGCAGTAATATAGTACTTCTTTCGTTAAAAAAAAAGGACTTCCTACAGATATTTATTAACCGATTTGGTCAAGACATTGGGGACTCCGACATATTGCACAGTGCCTTGCTGGTGCAAGAAGTAAACCTTGAGCAGAACTTTCACTGAATACACACCGCGAAACAAACGCCCGTCCATCTCTCTCACGGGAAGTAAAACGTAAAAAAATATCGCAATGTTTTAGCGGATCGAACACTGACCATTTGGCATATAACTGTGGTCAGAATGATCTCGTTTTCAAAGGATCTTGTCCAATCAACTGCACATGAAAAAAGCGTCCACCTGTAGGGTGCCGACAATATTTACCGAGGTACAAAAGAAGAAACGGTACGAGGATCAATGTCAAATCTTGAAAATATCAGGTTGAACCCAAAATGTTTGCTTTTTCAAAGTGCAAGATCAGCGGGAAGATTATGCCATCCGTGTTTTGGGATGCTGAGGGGTCAGCATGTCAGACTATTTAGAAAAGGGCTAAGGGATAAGGGAAGGTCACTATACCGGATCTTACGACGCAGATCATATAAGGCTGGGTTTTATAAAGATCCTTTAGATCAAACTTCGGTCAGGAATGTCAAAACTTGTATGAAGTTACTAAAATTTGATCTGGCATATTTACTAACGGACCTTTATAATACCGTTCCTAAAACGATAGCACGAAGCAATAAATGAATAACTTCGGCATAAACTACGAGCTGTCATGTTTTACCAAGAAAAAGCACCCGCTCACATGGCCGGTGTTGCTACAGCTGCCATCCGTGATGAGAGCTTCCAATTAATTATGGACTACCTAACCTAAGTGTATCGACATGTCAGGAGACTACGTAAAATATAAATTTACTTTTTAACTACTTATACGTTACAATTTACAGTTTTACAATTTACCACTTTAGGCACTGTATGCCTATATTAGGTAGCCTACTCATTATCATTACTTTTTGATCGCTCCTCTCACTATAGAGTATTATAGCCGCGTGGTGGGGCATTGAAATTCATGAAAAAGTAATGAGAATTCAAAAAGCTTTCATTTTTTTGTGTGGATAAATAAAAGTGCATTGTGAGCTATTTAAAAAAAAAAGTGTGGAGCTACGGAAATCACAAAATTACTTTTATTCGTTCAATAACGTAATAAGAACGACAAAAGAGTTCCACATAACTTATCATTAAAGAAAACACATTTTGATGCTAAAATAGTTCTGATTAGGTTTCAATTAAAACATAACTTTAATGCATTACATAACACGCAATATTACTAAATACCTAAAGCACAGCCGTAAAACTTCATAATTTTAATAATAGCTCACAATGCGCTGTATCTATACATTATACACACAGCAAAAATGAAATCTTTAAGTATTCTCTGAAGTACTTTTTGTCTGGCTACGCGGCTGTAGAGAAAATGCCTCTATTTTGTGTAGCTTCTTCACCAATCTTGTAGTCTAACTGGCCATCAATCCATGGCATTGATAACATTTACAAATTATGTTATTTTCAATTAATAAATTCTTTACCAACTACTTCATCTTTCAATTTACTTAACACGATTACGTAATTATAGGTGAAATAAGCTATTTTCGCTTATGTTACATGTCACCTCACTTTTGGGCTATTCCCAGTAGTCCGCACCCCGTAGTTCGCACTGCGAATTACTGGTAATTTTTTTCAATTTCATTCTCCTATAATACCATTAGAAATTGAACACAGTTATGTTGAATTAAACAGTGCGAACTACTGGGATTTTGATTTTCCCTTTTGTCCGCAGTGCGAACTACTGGGAATAAAAATTCACCGGGAATGAGGGCAATTCCGGGAATAGCCCTCACTTTTACTTCGCTCTGATAGTAATTTTAGTAGGCTTCAGATTTACCCAGTATGTAACTTTTGCTTGGATTCGATATTTTCTTGGTTTTTGCAATTATCTTTCCCGTATTTGATATATTGGTGATCTACAAAGTAGTATTTCTTGAAATTGTCTATTTCTGCATACAGCGCTGGACTCTCGATGGTTGGCGACAAACTAAAAGATAAAATATATGCTGTATAAATAATTATCATTGCTTTATAAGAGAAATATTAGAATTAAAATTATGTAGATAACATTTTTACTTAGGTACCTACCTAGTCGGTTCATAAGTTCTGTAACTGACATTATAACAATTAAAAAATAAATGAACGGTCACTTTCATAAAAAATAAAAGTGTAATGACGCGCGCTGGCCTAGTTGGTAGTGATCCTGCCTACGAAGCTAGCTGTCCTGGGTTCAAATCCCTGTAAGGGTAGATATTTGTGTGATGAACGCGAATATTTCCTACTGATTCATGGATGTTTTCTATGCATTTCAGTATATATTTTTCTATACTATAAGTATTTATACCTGTACCTAGTACCCATAGCATAGTACAACCCTAGAGCTTACTTTGGAACTAGGTCAATTGGTTTGCCATAATCCTGTGATATAAAAAAAAGATTTATATTCAATAAAAATAAAAATAATGTATTCTAAAACTATTACAATTATTTGATGTACGAGCTTGAATCATTCCCATTTGAGCATTGATTTAGTATATACTAGATACACAATCAGCACGAAAAAATGGCAAGTCAAAACTAATGCCGAATCGACTTGGGCCGTAGTTTTGCTATTAGTCTTGTTCCGACCACAGACAGTGACAGTTGTCAATAATGACAAAATGTGTGGTGAAAAACTGCAAAAATAATAGCAAAAAAACAAATAAAAAGGATGGAATGTCTTATTTTACGTAAGTTATATTTATTTATAAACAGTTTCTAGCTAAAATTATAATGTTTTCATGATTTTTAGGAATTTATTTCGTGCACTCAAATTATGACTTACCAAGGAACAAAAATATTATGGAGTAGCTATTACTTTTTTAAATTTTAATATTTTTTATTTTTAAATTAAAGCTTTTCACGAAATCCTCTACGACGTGCAAAATGGGTCGCAATATTAGCACGAGATAGGGGTGATCAACTACTCAAGGCAAATAAGTCGTCTGTTGTGTGCTTGACCCATTTTCGTACCACAGACGTATATACCACAAATAAAGGCTTTAGTAGACTGACTAAATCTGCAATACCGGTTAGGCTAGGTTGATTATGATAGGATAAGATCTTGTCTTGTTTAGAGTAAAGTGTAATGTTTTAATGTTTCATTTATGTATGTATGTATAATTCTTTATTCCAACAACTTCTAAACACCTGAGCCAATTTATATGTGTGTGGTATTGTTAGGATCATTTCACCATTCCAGGTGACAAAGGATACCTAAACGTTAAAAATTGAATAAAAACAATCGACGGGTCGGGTTTTTAAACCTTGCTTTACATCAATTTATTCATTATTATTATTGTATATATATAGCTTAAGTTTTGTAATACAATGACAGCATTTATAAAACTTCTGAAAAGTTTTTTTTGTGATTTGTAATTTTGTTAAAACTAATACAATATAAATAGAGAAATTCGTCTCCATTCGTTCGATGTCCACTTTTGTCATAAATAGTATGATAATGGCGATTTCACTAAAGAGTTTTAAATATTTTAAAACATTAGTTTGCAAATTTGACACTTGAGTGCTAGTATATTGAGTTTTTTTTTGCATGAATGTTTAAGGTAAAAAATAGCGATGTTAGCATGTATCTGAATACAGCTGTCAATGTCATTTGGGACAGTTTATAATAAAGTTTTGTGCGGGATTGTGTATCTAGTATATACTAAATCAATGCATTTGAGACTAGAAAATTAAAGTTCAAATCACGCACGACGATGATACTGATATGATAATGGTCACAACTTTTGCAAGACTTGTCACCTGATAATATTTAGTATCTTGCAGAGTCAATCTTGATGTCTCATTAAATCTAAATTTCATGATTTCTCACATCAATTTGCAGCAACAATAAAACACACTAAATCTCTTGCTTCATAAGCTGGATTCTCGTTGAACAATATAATACTGGTCTCTAAATATACACAGAGATATGAAGTTTTATAATATTAAACAAAAAAGTTAATAGGTAAACAATTACTAACATTTAAGCGTTTTCAAAAAGTGAAACTTACAGAAAAGTCGTGCGCAATTTTATCGATGCCGGCTGTGAATGTTACAAGATCTAGTTTTATTTGGCTCAACCTTAGTAACAAAACTTATTGACCGACTAGGTATAGGTAGCGAAATTTATTTTAGGTATATTCTCACCTTTTATGAAAGTTTTCTACGGCATTATTAAGTACTGTTATAGATCTAACATTTTCTGTTCTTTGCTCAATTTCAGTTGTAGTAACTGATAATTCTTGATGAATTTCATTTTCAATTACCACTAATTCTGTAGTATCATCGACACGCGACTCGTTGTATGTCTTACATGATCTTTCAATTGTTGGTTTAACTTCCTGAATGGAGTCCCAATCGAAAGGAATAACTTCGTCATGAATACTTTCAACCAGTTCACTAAACACTGTTCCTTCTTCCAGGAATTGTTCTGCTTTCACATTGATTTCGGGCATTACATACTCGTAGTTATGAATGAATTGCATTATAGCTGAACTATTAGTCACGGGCGAGCCGTTTTCATCGCAGAGAATTCCATTTTCGTCAATATAGTGTACAATAACATCACTGTTGCTGTCGTCTACGTCATTTACGCTGAGAATGTTTTCAGCGCCCAACCCAGTCTCCGGGATGTCCCGGAGACTGGGTTTTTCAAATTCACTGTTATTTTTATGCAAGCCGTCGTTTATAGTTGTAATATCCACTAAGGTCGTTTGGTCTAAAACGATAACAAGAAATTAACACACACGTAAAAGCATACACGATAACTTACAGAACAATAGTAGCTATTAAGTAGGGATTGATCGCGTAAATTTAATGTCTAGTTATTAACGACATAACTGTGATTGGAGGAGTTATTTAAGTAGGTAGCCAAGTAAGCAACCAATAACCCAAAACTTAACTTCTACCTTCCGAACAAATCTTTGCAGTCAATATTTGACAGTATCATTTCACTATTTAGTAATATTTATGACACAGAATTACCCAATTTGTTGTATTAAAGTCAAATGCACTAATTTCTACTCAGCCATCAGTCATCACACTCATCACAACAGCCACAGTACACCTTACATAGACCTTACTGTTAGTGATAAAGAGCGTGTAAATATTTTAGGGGTCTTGGGAGCGTGTATATATTTATGACTTCATATACACGCTCCCAACGTGAGATGCGTTAAATAATAGTAATGTACCCAATCTAAAGTTTACAGGAAAAAGACGAATTACTACTAATATTGTAAATACTAGGATAAGTAACACAGTGTCCGCTCCGGAGGCTATATGCAGGCATAATATATGGCATTATTATATGGCTTTATATGGCTTATTTTTGTTGAATGTTTAAGGTGGTGTAAGAAAAATATCTTAGGTCGCAGTTTACTGTCTGCCGAAGCTGCAGGCGCTTTTCTGCTGTTAAATTTCAGTATCCAGGTAGCACCAAGTTGTGCCGCCAAGAAACCTAAACTTCTCCACTTGTTTTAATACGACTCCATCAATGTTCAAGCTGGCAGCAAGTTGTTAGACTCATTTATGTAGGCCATGACCTCTTGTCTTTCTCGCACTTATTTTAAGATATTATCTATCTAGTAAAGTTTTACAAGGATTACATACGAAGACTCGACATTAACCTTAGTACACCCTGCGCAGAATTCGAGACAAAGCATAGATCTTCTGCATAAATAATATCAGCAAAGTGCAGTACCTCTTAAAAGGACCTTCGGGTTTGTACTTCTTTCTCACTGGCTTGGGTTTTCTGCATCCCTTTTTTTTACTGAAATGTTTAGGAGTTACTGGATAGGGAAATGCGGAGAGGCTTTTGCCAAGCAGTGGAGAGAAACGGCTAGTAATCAATCGGTAGTTAATGTACAGTCGAGTCCATATATATTTACCACCTGATTATGTATGTGTGGGTAGTCTGTTTGTATAAGATTAGTACCTGGTTTATTAAAGTCCTATTCAAACTGTCATATTAATTATCACAGCGGTTAAAGTGCGAAGATACGAAAGTGTATAGATATTTATGAACTCGACTGTACAAATAAGGGTTACATCTGGTCGGTTGTAGTAGTCAATACGGCGCGGCGAAAGTACAATTTGTGAGTGTTGATTTCTAGTACAGGGCTGGGTATGTAGCAAAGCATGGTGTTTTAGTGTTTGGGATGAATCTAAGTTTGAATGCTAGCTTTTGATGTATGATATTAACCTGTCTGTTATGTCTGTGTATGTAGTCTGTTTGTGTAAGTTTAGTATAAATCTTTGGGGTATATGTTTTCTGTTAGTTTCGATGTTAAAAATTTGGCCTTGATTACAATTTAGTCTCTGGAAACTGATTCGAGAGACAGCCACTTCTTTGAAATTATCGGGTCAAATGACAATACTTTTAAAATATTTAGCTAACGTCGTTTACTTTTAATCCATGATGAAGCAGTTCCGGGAACCTATTATCTCAAAATTTGTTAGGTCTTTTGGAATTATGCGTAATCTATTTCGCAAATTAGACGATACAAGGATACCTGCTCGTTAGAAGACCGCAAGATATATGGTCACCCGCATTCAGCAAGAACGGATACGGTCGTGAATATCGTGAGAGAGCGTCTCCGCCGAAAAAGACACCGTTCGGCCCGAAAATTTGCCGCATGCTTAAAGATTTTAACAGGATCAGTACACATCATCTTGAGAGCAGACCTAAGTTGTCACGCTTACAAGAAAACAAAAGTATTAAAGAATAAAAAAAAAGGATAAAACACTATAACTTCTTGGCATGCTACGTCTACTTCTGTATATTGTTCTCTCTCGGTAAGGTGGAATTTGAACCACTTATAAGCCGATCTGCGAATTCCATATACTTTATTTAGTTACATATGTGATATTGAACTATATAATATCGTAGGCTTTCGACATAAGGCCTGAAACGTTAGGGATTAGCCAAATTAAAAATGATGCTATTTCGCCTCATATCAAACTTTTTTTGTTCGGTTTAGAGTATTGACAGCTCTAATGTCACAAGAATTTAATGTCATGGAAATATTTGAGAAAGATTTTTTAAATACCGAAAAAAAATTAATCAACTTGAACGTCGAGAACTAATCGTCGCCAAATGGCTAGAAAATCCTCAACGCCCGATACATTTTATTAGCAGGGACCTTAAATTGCCAAGAAGAACTGTAGATGATGTATTAAAACGGTACTTCAGGACCTTGTCTACGGCTCAGAAACCGAGAACCAAAGAACGTAGCGGTCCTCATGACCCCGCACTGGAAAATAAAATTCTAAGAACCATACGTATAAACCGCAATATGTCCGAAAGAGATATCGCAAAAAAAATATCTACCAATCAAGAAATAGTTCGACGTGTAAAGAAGCGTGCTTCTATGAAGACTAAAAAAAGCGTAAGGTCCCAAAAACTTCAGAAAAACAACGAGCAACAATTAAGACTAGGTCTCGAAAGCTCTATGACTTTTTGGGCACTGAAAACTTTCACATGATTCTGGACGATGAAACCTATGTGAAAGCCGATTTTTCCACACTTCCGGGTGATCAGTACTATACAATAGTAGATGGAGAGAGCCTTCCTGATTCTGAAACAACAATTGGTATGGAAAAATTTGGTACTAAATATTTAGTTTGGCAAGCCATCTGCCCCTGCGGTGATCGTAGCCATGCTTATGTAGCGAGGGGCACAATCAACAAAGAAGTTTATATTAAGGAGTGCTTGAAGAAGCGGCTCGTGCCTTTTATACAAAAACACAATATGTCGACCTTGTTTTGGCCAGATCTGGCAACAGCCCATTACGCAAAGGATACTATTAATTTCCTTGAACGTAATAGCATTAAAATTGTACCAAAAACCATGAACCCTGCAAATGTTCCACAGTGCCGTCCAATCGAACGATATTGGGCTCTAGTTAAAGGGATCTTACGAAAGTCAGGCAAAACAGCAAGCGACCATACAGATTTCCTAAAAAAGTGGAATTGGGCATGCAAGCAAGTCTCCAAAGACACTGTCGCTCGCTTGATAGAGGGCATCAGACACAAGTTACGGCAGGAATGGGATAAGAAGAAGGATCCCAGAAAAAGTAGCTAAATGATAAATTTATGATTACCTTTTATCTATTAGTTTATAATAAAACACAATAAAGTGTGTAAATATGTTATAACCGGTGATAACAAAAAAACGAGAACTTTTGAAAAAGGTGAAAAAAAAAAATTACAGAATTTGAAATCAAACTTAAATATAATTACATTAAAAACACACTGTATTTCTTTCAAAACCGATTAATGAACATTTGAATGTGGCCCATGGTCAGCTGTTCGACGGAGTTTGGTCAAAATGGCCGCACAAGAACGCTGGACGGCAATCTTATCCATTTTATGTACACAAACTTTTATCCTCTTTGCGAAGATTTCAAAAATATTTATTATTGTACGGAACCCTCGCCACGTGAGTTCAACTCGCACTTGGCCGGAATTTTATGTATCGGTTAAGCTAGTTTTTTTGTAGATTTGGAAATTCTCCTTTAGCAAATGATTGATTTATTAATTCACAAAAAGGTAAGGTAAGTTGGTCGGTGCAGTGTCTGACCAGGGAAATGCCTATATACGCAGTGCGTGCCGCGTGCGACGGATTCGAAAAACGGTTTGAAGCTGGTGAGCTTCAGTTTGGAAAATTCAGAATTCGGAGCATCGGCGTAAAGTCGCTTGTCTCTCGGTACTTTACAAAGTGTATTATGTAAGAGTGTGCCCAGGAACATGACCTCATCCATCCACTTTCTCACATCGGTCTTCTAGACGCCGGGAGGGCTCCCATCCACATGTCGTAGAATACGTAGCGGTTTGCTGCGGCATTTCCTATTCGTACTCCATAGGAATGGAACTCTCCCTGCGTCTGTATTCCCGGACTCATATAACCTTGGTGTTTTCAAGGCAAGTGAATAGGTATTTTCTGGATGAGCGTGTACTAACTTCGACTACGTCGACACTTAGCATCGGTTGAGACTAAGGCCAAACGTAAACACATTCTTGATATAAATAAATATAAAGTTAAAGGTGGAGTTATGCCAACACATTTGTTATGAATATTGTGTATAAGAATATCTTTCATGAAATAGTTTTTATTGGATTTGTTATTAGTACTTTGTTTTGTTATGTTGGTATTAAAATGTATAGTGCTGCCACCTCTATGACTATTATGTCTGTGTAGTTTTTTCTTTTTTAATAAATGCTCACTCTTCCGTTCGCTACCAAACATGTCGTTTCATTTTAGGTTATGAGCCCAGACTCTTAGTTTTTTAGCCAGTGAAATGTTGTAGTTGTGTTGTGTTAGGTTGATACTCGTAGTTAATTAGATTGTTGCTTGCCGTCATAAGTGTATTCGTAAAAATGCCGCCGACAAGCTATTTGGTTAACGTACCGAAGTTAAAGGGACGCGAGAACTACAACGATTGGTGTTTCGCCGCGGAGAATTTTCTTATCCTAGAGGACATGCTGCATTGCGTGAAGCCAGTTACTGGGAAGAAGATAGAAACCGATGAAGATGCGAAAACCAAGGCTAAACTAATCCTGACTATCCGATTCGTCACTTTACGTACATATAAAGGACGTAAATACATCGAAGGAACTGTGGAATAAGCTGAAGGCTATATTTGATGACTCTGGATTTACGCGACGCATAAGTTTACTTCGCAATCTTATTTCGATTCGCCTGGAAAACTGCAATTCTGACCTCCTACGTGACACAAATGGTAGAAACAGGTCAGAAATTAAGTGGAACCGGCTTTAAAATCAGTGATGAATGGATTGGGTGCTTATTGCTAGCGGGATTAACAGATAAGTTTTCGCCAATGATAATGGCCATCGAGCGTTCGGGCATTTCCATTACGACCGACGCCATTAAAACAAAATTGATGGATATGGAGGAAACGGAATTCGAAAATTCAAATGATGTTAGCAGTGCATTTGCAAGTTCGCAGAAGGGCCAACGTAAACACAAAAAAATGCTTACGCTTGGCGGGAACGCCGGCAACGGCGGCAACACTGGTCACAAAGATGGCGGCGGACATGACAAAGATAAATCAAACGTGAGGTGTTATAAATGTAAACAGCTTGGACATTATTTAATTAAGTGCCCAAACTACAAGAATATGTCTTCGAATGGAAACAATACACCGGAATACAAGAGGAAACAAACAAATGCATTCAGTGCTGTGTTTTTAAGCGGAGAGTTCAACAAAAATGATTGGTATATTGACTCTGGCGCCAGCGCGCATTTAACTGCTAACGAAAAATGGATTAAGAATGCGGCTTACTTGGAAAACAAAGAGATTATTGTTGCTAATAACAACAAAGCACGAGTTGTGTGTACCGGCGATGTGCATATCGTAACAGAAACTGATGATTGTGAATTCGACGTGCCAGTTTCAGGAGTGTTGTGTGTACCAGAATTAACTACAAACCTATTGTCTGTGAGCCACTTGATCAGAAAAGGTAATAAAGTAACATTTACCTCGAGTGGCTGCAGTGTTTACAATAAAAATGGCGAGTTAGTAGCCATGGCTTTGTTGGTTAATGGAGTTTACAAATTGAGAACACCAGAAACAGTGGTAGCAGCTTCGGTGGTGTCTGCAGATACGTGGCATCGTAGACTAGGGCACGTGAATAGCAAGTACATGAATAAAATGACAAGTGCGGTACAAGGAATGGAGCTAGAAAACAAAGCTGAGATTACCAAGTCATCATGTACAGTTTGCTGTCAAGCAATACAAGGCGAATGTGGAAAACCAGTTAAATCGCAAAATTAAAATCCTACGCAGCGATAATGGAAGAGAATTCTGCAATAAAGAATTTGATGATTTTTTGAGCAAACATGGGATAATCCATCAAAAATCAAATTCTTATACACCTGAGCAGAATGGATTAGCTGAGCGATTTAATAGAACTGTAATTGAAAAAGCAAAATGCCTATTATTTGAAGCTGGACTTGAAAACATTTTTTGGGCTGAAGCCACCAACACAGCAGTGTATTTACAAAATAGGACAGTGGCATCGTCACTTAATGACAGAACACCATTCGAGATGTGGACAGGCAGTAAGCCAGATATTAGACACTTGAGAATATTAATTTGGAAGTGTTGTTATGGTCCATGCCACCTCTATGACTATTATGTCTGTGTAGTTTTTTCTTTTTTAATAAATGCTCACTCTTCCGTTCGCTACCAAACATGTCGTTTCATTTTATGTTTTAATGATACTTTGATACTGTATGCGAACTTATTGGACACGGCGTATTATAGAGACATTGTACAGTCAAGGAACTTGATGCGCGTACCATTTCGCTGATTTATTGCTTGAAAGATAGACATATCTTAAGGTTTATATTCGCTTCAGCAAGCGAAAGTGTTTTGCATAATTAAAATGACGCATGTTCGGGTGAAAGATCTGCAAACTTTAACATTATATGAATCACTAGATTTACTTCACGTTCTCTATCTCTCTTCTCTGAATAAGAACCTATTTGTAGTTTCGTATTTTAAATAGAATAAATAATTCTTCGGCGACGTCAAATTGGTGACAATCAAATTTCAATGTCAAACTAAAATTCATGTAAAATTTTGGAAATGCATCGAGTAAACTATGCGGGAGAAACAATTGACGGTGTCTGGTCGTTACACATGCATAATTTTCTCTTGCCCTTTTTTATTGTTTTTTCAGTTGATACTCTAAGAATTAGTGTAATTATTGTAGATTTAGGATTTAAATTAGTGTGTTTGTATATTTCGTAAGTATTCATTGATGTTGGACGATGAGCCCCCTGATGGGGGCGGTGGGACTTCCGTCCCTGTAGCTGATTGGGGGGAAGTTAGCTCTCGTAAACGTGGTTCAGATGATTCTGGTGTTTTGGATGTTAATTATAAAAGGGATGCTAGGATGCCGGGTTCAGCCACCATCCAACACACTTTTACGGTTCCCGAGTTCGCTCCTGGCTCAAAATTAAAATATGGCTCTGCTGATACTGGCCCTTTCATTGTCCACGTTACGAAGTCAGTGGAGGATTCGTCCATTGGTCCACTCTTTGTACTCTGAAATTCGCTCAGCTGGTTCATACTCGTAAGTACAACGTAAAAGGTATTGCTAAGGCTGGAATCAAATCGGGCGGTCGCAGTCGAGTTGTTGTTGATTTTACTAACCCAGATTCTGCTAATGACTTCTTGGAGAGTGCCCTGTTCAAAGACAATCCTCAATATACCTCTGTCATTCCAATGTTCAGTATTACTCGGATGGGCCTCATTCGTGGTATTCCTGTCGACTGGACTTTAGAGGAGCTGGTCAATTCTATTGATTGCTCTGCTAAAGTTATAAAGGCTCGTAGGCTTAACCGTAAATGTTCACTGGATGGAAAAGTGTGCTAGGTTCCTACCCAGACTGTTTCGTTGACCTTCTTAGGACAATCTTTGCCCGAAAGAGTGTATTGCTTTCACACCTCTATTCCTGTGGATGTATATCAGCTCCCTTCAATTCAATGCAATAAATGCTGCCGGTTTGAACATATTAAAGCAAATTGTAGGTCTAAACCCCGATGTTTCCAATGCGCTCAACCCCATGAAGGTGTGGATTGCGCCGTCAGTGCAGAAATGGCTTCTTGCCTATTTTATTCTGGCATGCATTTTGCTACAAATTCTTCCTGTCCTGAGCACTCCAGGCAGAAAAGTATAAAGTTGGTGATGTCAGAGGAGAATATTCCATACTCTGATGCGGCTCGTCGGTTTCGTCCTGTTCGGCGCTCGTACGCTGATACTACTCGTTCTTTGGTTTCTCCTTCCTTGTTTCCCCTGACTCAAGATTCCTTGGCTCCCTCATCTCCTCCTTCTCCTGTCTCTCCCACACATTCTATTCATCAGGTTTCTCATAAAAAACCGTCTTTGTTCCTCGTCGCCCTGCTCCAGTGATGGAGAAGGGCTATGACAAAGCTGCTCACAACGTGATCATTCATTCTCCAAAATCATCTCAAATTAACGGCTGTGCTCTCAATGACTCTGAACCTGATTTTACTCCGAACGATAACCTTATTAAGCTGCTTATCATTATTATGCACATTAGTGAATCTTCTTTCGAAGTTCTCTGATGCTATACCGAACAATGTCTCAGAATTGCTGAATCAATTGACGTCTCTCCTTATGACCAATAATAGCTTATTCAGCCATTCAAAAAAATTGTAGAACCATTCGACATAAAAAACATGATATCATTCATCTCAGTTTTCAAGGTTTTTTGTTACCTCCTAGAACCAATTGGAAGGGTCTTCCTCAGGGTTCTGTATTAAGTCCAATTTTATACAGTCTTTATACCGCTGACCTAAGTAAATCAGTTGATTGCTTTTGTAATATTTTGCAATATGCTGATGATATTGCTCTCTACTTTTCCTCCAGCTCCTTTTCTAAGTGTTCTCAATCTCTTAACTCCGCTCTAGGTTACTTAAACTCGTGGCTCTTGGATCATGGTTTATCTTTGTCTGCCTCTAAGAGTTCTGTTGTGGTTTTTACTAGAAAAAGGCAGGTTCCTGATATCCATATTTTTCTTGAGGGGATATTGCTTCCTGTGTCTAATTCTGTTAAATTTCTAGGTTTAATTTTAGATCATCATTTAACTGGGATCCCTCACTTGAATTGAATCACATTAAGGTTGTGTGAAAAATGCATTAATGTTATGAGAGCTTTATCTGGTGCTTGGTGGGGTGCTCATCTTGCCATACATATTTATTCAGTAAATTGGTCACATGAGGGCTCTTTTACACGTCAGTAATATCGCTGCCCCAATATTATAGGGTTCTATGTTACATTGTCGGGGTACTTCAATTCAGACCTAGTGTCACTCTGACAAACTTCCAATTTCAAGTTGATAAAAGTGCAACATAGAACCCTGTAATATCCATCCCTACTCTCAAAAGCTTTTGTATAATGCGATCATCCGGAGCCACTTTGATTATGGTTCTTTTTTGTTGGAGCCCTGCAGCAAACTTGCTTTAGCATCTTTAGATAAGATTCAGTCTAGGTGTTTGCGGATCATTTCTGGGGAAATGCGGGAGCATTTTTGTGAAGAGCATGAATGGGAATTCATGCTCTTCACATCGAATGCTTGGAGCCTCCTTTAAAGCTTCGCAGACAATTTCTTTCTGATCGCTATTTCTTTAGAGCCGTGCAGTCGTCTGAGCATCCTTTATTGTGTCGCCTTAATCGTCTTTCTGATGTCTTGCCCTCCTCCAAGTATTGGTCTCACAAGGAGACTCCTTGCCTAATTAAAAGCTTTCGTAAATTTTGTAATGGTTCCCTGGTTGCCCAGTCTGTCGGCAATCCTTTATTTAGTTTTAGCTATGATTCACTCCTGTTTCACCCTAAGATTATTTTTTCTTTTGGCATTTGGATGATATTCTAGCTAATCGGGTTTTTTAAAATACTATTTGAAAAATGGGATGGGTGGATTCCTGTTTTCACTGATGCTTCCAAGCTATCTTCAGATGGCTGTGTGGGTTCAGCTGTCTGGATTCCTCAGTATAATGTCGTTTTAAACTTTAAATCTCCCCCTCAATCCTCTGTTTACTCTGGTGTGGCGATTGCCATTTATGAAGCTGTCTCCTACATAGAATCACATAAAATTTCAAAATCTATTGTTTTCTCAGATTCTTTGAGTTGTCTCCAGGCCTTGGATAAGGTTCCCCTGCGATCTAGAGATAATCTTTTAATTAATCTTAAGTTGAGAGAGGTTCTCCATCGCTGTCATTCTCTTGGCATTGATGTGGTTTTGGCTTGGATCCCTGGGCATGCGGGCATGCGGGCATTACGGGTAATGAACTGGTTGTTTTTTTTGCCAAGCAAGCGATAGATATTGGTTGCTCCCACTCGGAATGTTTTAGTCAAGATTTGCGTGCTACTGCGAGGTCCCATCTGGTTGATCACTGGACTGATTTGTGGAATTATTCTCGCCTCTCCAAGGTTAGACATTATGGTTGTATTCAACCTAGTCCGCCTGTGAAATCTTGGTTTTTTAAATTTAATAAAATTAATAAATCTGCCTCCTCCACAATAATTCGACTGCGACTTGGTCGCATTTGTTCGCCCTCTTTTCTGGCGAAGATCCGAGTTCGGGATCATTCTCTGTGCGAGTGTGGTCTCGAAGACGGAACCCCAGATCACATTTTTTTCAATTGTCCCAAAATTCCAGTTTCTTTATATAAGTTTCTTCCTGATTTCATCTTTCGCTCAGCTAGCTTTGGTTATGTCCTCACTTTTGTAAATACTTCATTTGTATATATTTAAGCCAAGTTTATTAACGATTTTAATATTAAGTTGTAAGTTGTCATTAGTTTTAGTATTATGTAGTTGTAGTTAATTTACATAATTTATTTTATTTTTAGTTTCCCCAACTGATGAATCAGCATCTGTTTCTGGAAAAGCATTTTCACCGATCACGTGTAACTTCCAACCTTGACACTGGCAGAATTTTCCCACCGGACAGTAGCCATTTAACAAAGAACTGAACTGAGTAAACTATGCAGAACGAGGAAGCCAAATAATCACATTGCATGAGGAGGGCTGCCGCATTCACGATATAGCTCGGTCGATACAACTGTGAGAAAATGGATCACTCGATACGGAGAAGGCCATATGGAAGACCGCCGTCGTTTTAACCACGGTTCACAGCGACTGACGGCTGAACAAATTATTGAGATTCGGCAACGTTATGAAGAACATCCTTTCACGCCAACGTCATATTTTGCTGATCGATTTGACGTTTGCTTATGCACAGTTCGAAATTATCTTCACGGTATCGGTATTCACCACAGGCGATACGCGAAAAAAGTAGCATTGACCGAAGCAAACAAAACTGCAAGCGCTAACTTTGCACGCAGATACCAAAATTTTGACTGGAGCACGGTGATATTTACAGATGAAAAAACCTTTCGTTCTTCCCAAGACGGACGTTTGAGTTGTCCCGAACCGAGCGTCAGGCCGTATAAGTGTAAATATGTGGGGGTGGATATCTTCTGCGGGGGTCGGCGAGGTTGCCCAGTTGCCTTCGCGAGCTAATGCTATAGATTATGTAGAGGCAATGGATACAATCATGGTTCCTACTGTGCGAAGCGTTTATCCACAGGAAGAAGTTCCGAATATACACTTCGTTCACGATAATTGTCCAACTCATAAGGCAAGGGTCACCAAAAATTGGTTTTGCCAACATCCCGATATAATTGAAATTCCTTGGCCCAGTAAACCTCCCGATTTAACTCCTATACAAAATATATGGGGCATCATGGTGCAAATGTGAGAAAATAGGCAGGAAAGAACGAAACAAGCCTTGGAAGAACATTGTCACGAAGTATGGGAATCGTTGCGCCAATCGTTGTAGTAAGATAGTAGAATCGATGCCAGCCCGACTCCTAGCGGTGTCTGAAAATGGAGGTGCTTATACTAGATATTAAACCTATTGTGAAATAAAATTCTGATTTTTATTATATAGAATTAATTCGTTTTATTGGTGATTAAATATTTTTGAAGTTGTCAAACTACAATTTGATGACGGGAAAGTTCTGAGCTTAATCCAAATTTGTTTTCAAATCACCCATAGCAACAGCCAAAACGTTCGTCATGGTGTTAACCAATGAATAGGTCGGTTCATTCGTTGATATTTTCAAACCACCCATGGCAACAGCCAATAACGTTCATCATCGTGTTGACCAATGAATAGGTCGATTCATTCGTTGATGTTTTCAAATCACCCATAGCAACAGCCAATAACGTTCGTCATGGTGTTAACCAATTAATAGGTTGATTCAGTCTTTGCTGGTAGTAACAGCTAATCGGACAAAGTCGGCTATATTCGATTATGGTAAGAAACAAATGCTACTACTGCCTTTGTCATATGCCATACAACATTTTCGAAACATGTCAAACTGTGAGATGAGCTCGGAAAAGCTCGGTAAATAAACATGTCATACTGCGGCACAAACGTATGTTAGCGTTGCAAAGAAAGATAACCCTTAGTATTATCGATTGTCATCAGCAATTTAGACTTAAGATGGTACACGAATCATATTCCTTGACTGTACCTATTACTAACTTCTTTATTTTTTTTATTTGTACCATACTATGGCTCCAGCCATACAGCGGTTGCCTGGATTAGAACCAACGAAGGACATTGAATCAGAATTTAAGTAGTTTCCGCGGGAAAGATAAATCAGTTCCACGTGGCCGAAGTCGCAAGGAAATGCATTTTTTTTAAATAGTTCATAACTACAAACCCTTCTTAATGGTGCTTGATACTTTTCCCTGTGTGCTATTTTCAGTTTTGGATGATTTGTCCTTAGCTGCAATCTCACTGTCGTCATCTAAAAAAAAAAAAAAAATTACTTTAAGAAAATACAAGATTAGCAAAACGCAGATAAATAAAAAAATTACCAAGGTATGCATCTGATAGAATGTCAGGAAGCTCCTCAAAAGTGTCCCGTATTTCTAATGAAAAAAAAAACATACACAATAATGATATACCATAGATTTTTATAACCATTTCGTTTTTACTAAACATTTACTTACTTGCAATGAGCTCTTTCATGTATATCTTCCGATCAGCTGTTAAACTTCTTTCATATAATTTTCTTTTGAATTTATAGGCATATGACCATATATCCTTCCTCTTTATCGTAAGGCCCACAAGGGATAATATATACTTTTGTATAAGATTAATATCCAATCCTAGGTAGACTAAGTCCAAGAACTGTGACAAATAAATGAAATTATGTAACGATAATTGAAATCCTACTTAATTGTATAAATCCGATAGTTTGTGTGTTTGTTTCTCCTTCACGCTGCAACGGCTGGACGAACTTGGATGAAATTTGAAATGAATATAGCTTATTACCCAAATATGTGCATAGGCAACTTTTCATCCCGGAAAATGTATAAGTTCCCAACGACGAGACAATAACGATAATCAAAATAAATAGAAGTAGATCCGTTAGAAGGTCAACATTGTTTAAAGTTACATCTTTCAATACTTTTACAACTAATGCAATGGTTTTTTTAAGTAATCAAGATTCTGGTACACGAAAAAGACTCAAAACCAAGGGCCTGCACCGTGTTTAACAAAAACATCAGCTTTTTGCCTATTTTAGAACCATGCAGGCCGGAGAGAAAGAGAACCCCACAGAAGAAAGTCGTGGACTATGCACAAAGACAAAAGTCAGAACTGATCGTGGGTTGCGACGCCAATGCCCACCGCACCATTTGGGGCAGCACTGGAATCAACAGAAGAGGTTAGTTACTTTCTGAATGTATATTTACCAACTTTCTACACTTGTTAAATAAGGGCAACACACCAACCTTCGACACAGGGGTAGACAGGAAGTACTTGATTTAACATCGGCAATTGAAAAGGTAGTTCAACGCCTAGCCAACTGGCATGTCCGTTCCGAAAACTCTATGTCGGACCACAAACATGTCATATTCAAGGTAACAGTAGCGAAACGCCAATATAACTCGATTCCCAGCGGCTTCCCTAGAAATTACTATGCATAGAATAGGTAACAAACAAAACGTAAAACCGAAAGTAGCCCGGTATTCTTTAGCTTTACCTTGCATTACCATCTTTATAATACGATGCGTGAACAAAACACAATTTATTTACCAAACGAAAACTATCGCAGTACTCGGTCGCACACATTTACTTACCTATATTACTAGAAAGAAACAATAACAATATATTCGCACTCGCGCGCAGTTACATTTCACTGCGCCCATCTTTATACCCACCGCTGTATACTAACCATTCAAACTTCGCAGGAATTAAAGTAATACATTAAAACATTTTTCTAGCGCTTCGAACTCACACATAGAGACAGCGACACGTGAGACGCAATAAAAATCAGAGTGAGGAAGCGCGCTAGTCCGCGCTCGCACATCGGCTTATTATTCATCCAATTGTAAGCTTTAAGTACGCACGCGTTAACTTTATTTTCCCAAGGACTCCGTCGCCGTCACATACGAAACTTTAATGATAATTTGCTTCTGTTTTCCTTACGCATTACGCATAGTAAGTAGTGAAATTTAGTACTAGTTTGTGTGCTGTGATGTTTGTACTGTTTGGATTATTAATTTGGGGTTTCGTGGCGACGACGGAGGTTGGTTTCTATTCTACTTTTACTACGTTAGGTTAGGTTAGGTTAATAGGTTAGGTTAGGTTACCTATAGGTGATATTCGTGGTTGTTATCTTACAGATTACCAACTTAATGAACTAACATGTTTTTCAAAGTTACATTTTAAAATAAAATAAACCTTGTTGTTAAGCAAGGACGCGCTCGTTCAGACATAAAACATGATTAATAGGCGTAGGGATGGATTCTTCAAACACTTCCACACCGAATGACTGGCAACTGCAAATTAAACAATGTTTTTGCTTTCCACGTTTGTAGTTATCCGATTCTAGTAGTGTTTGGAATCGAACCGGTTTTGCAGACATCAACAATTTATCCTATACACCGTGTTTTTTTTGATTTACGATAACTTTAAGGGAACGTTCTTTAGGTCAAACAAAGTTAATTTCCCGAAGACAGACAAATGATAAGTCTAACGGTTTTAAAGATATTTAATTTTTAAATTTAATCAGTTAATCACGTTAAACTAGTGTAAAAGGCTCTTAATTGATAACAACAATTTTCTTTTAATACGTATGAGTAAAGAGTTTCCAATTGTTAGGTTTGTATACGCGTCAATCTAAAGTGACTTGTACCTGTCAAGTGTTATCTTTACTTGTGTGTGTATGTCACGCCAACATAGACGTATTTGACACTGATTATTAGCTAGGTAACTCTAAAGGCCCTTTTAGAATGACCAAAGATAAAAGATTTAATTATTTTGTTCTAAACGGAAAAAATTTTGCAATATTTTGAAAATCTAATCTACCAATTAGTTTCTATAGATATACCTAGTAATATGCCGAAGTTATCGTAAATCAAAAAAAAACACGGTGTATAATTCAGCTAGGAAAATTGCTTAAAGCGAGAAGCATAAAATACAAAGTTGTAAGTTTATTATTAGGTACACTACATGAGTTTAATAACAGTAGAATGGAAACTTTTTTCGTAACAGTTTTGAAGCCCACAATCGTAAAGTGGATCGTAATCGAAAAATAAAGATAAGATAAACGATTTTTTTTTTCAGTAAGTAGGCCGCACGGGCACTTTTATACGTCAAGAATCGCCGCAAGAAACTCAGCAGTCAGTAATTCTTTAAACATATTTCATATTACAATGTTACTAATTAGTCTAGCATTATACAGGGAGTCCGGGATATAGTGGACTATCATACAGGGCTGGATAGCTCAGCTCAGGACTGGTCAAAATATGATAAATCATGTTTAGTAAAAGTCGCACCAAAAACGAGATATGTCAACTTTTCAAAATTTTGGAAATGTTGTACCTTGGTTCACCATTTTCAATGCCGCGGCCACATTTATTAGAATTTTTCAGTTTAATTTGCTGTAAAAGATAGCTAATTAAATTTGCTATAAAACCCTATTAACAGAATTAATAAAATTTTATCAGTTTTTTTAATTTTTCAAATCAAATTTATTGTTTAGGAATCTGAGTTTAACTTGCGGCAAGTTTGACACCTTTCGGTGTAAAAAAAATGTACCAAGACTTGTAGTGCTGCTTTCCACGACAACAGCGAAGTTATTATTAAGTATGTCCGACAAAGACTGAATTTTATCAAACTAGCGAATTTAATAAACGACTTTTGCTTATGTTTAAAATCAGGTTAGCTGGTTCTAAATATTTTAAATTAATGTAAAATAATAACGATACTACGATAAAAGGTAATAACTTATTTTTTTTAAATTCAAAGCTAGTGTTCGAATTGCTTGCCGCCAGCCCTAATGCAGGCTGGGCAGCGTTTCATGAACGACCTCTTGAGTTCGGAGGCATATCGTCGCTCACCAATTAAAAAAAATCTAATAAATGTGGCCGCGGCATCGAAAATGGTGAACCAAGGTACAGCATTTCCAAAATTTTGAAAAGTTAAGATATCTCGTTTTTGGTGCGACTTTTACTAAACATGATTTATCATATTTTGACCACTCCTGAGCTGAGCTATCCAGTCCTGTAAGATAGTCCACTATATCCCGGACACTCTGTATAAAGCTACAGATATTAAATTAAATATAATATCAAATAACATGCGTAGGAAAACATGCCAAAAATCTTACGGGAGAGATAGAGAGAAAAAATAGATTCAACTACTTATGTGTATATAAGATGGTTCAAGATGACCACATAAAAGTTTCGATATGTTTGGCCATGCTTTTTTGTCTGTTAGATAGTACTTAACCTATAATACGCTTTAGACATTAATTAACGACCTTTTCAAGTATTTTTTAATTGCTGAAAAGGGTACCTTTAAAACTACGTCGGGTAATTTATTATAGAAATGGATTAATTGACTAACAAATGATTTATATACTTTTCATCACACTTGCTCGTAAATGGTGTTATTCCATGCCTGTATACAGAAGGACAATGGCCTAAATTGTTCCCGCGGGAATTATGGCGAGTTTGTCATCCCTAGGGAGTAATGACTTTCTTTTTAAAATTTGCAACTCTTTCGTACATAATTTCTGACTAAGGAGGTTTAATTTTCAGCCAAAAAATAAATCAGTTTCTAATTTAATCTTTAAAAATTAGCTATAGACTAACTTACATTACACAAAACCTATACGCTTCATTAAACTTCATTATTTTTATACCTATTTCAAGTTTATATCAACATTTATCATTAATTTTAGTAATTATACATTTTTATCAAATTGGCTAAATCTGGCTCGAATCCAGGTCGAAACTAAACGCAGTTATTATCTGTGGTAGAGGTCACAAAAAAAAATATCGTTTCCATTTACGTTCCCGTTCGTCAAAAGTTATTTCTTTATATTTTGCAGAGTTAAAGTGTTTTCTCTTTGTTTTTTTCCTCGCAAATGTGATGAAAACCATTGTGTGTATCACAGGCAGTAAGGGGATTACTAACTCGAGTCATTAAAAGCCCTCCGCCTTCGGCGTCGGGCTTCTAACACTCTCGTTAGTAATTCCCTTCATACTACCCTTGATGCACAATGTACTATTACGGACACGGAATTTTCGAATAGCAATTTTATTTTTATTTCTAGTATTTAAATTATGTATATCTGAGTTTTTGGTGAAAGAATCAAAAATCTTAATAACATAAAAAATATTCACGTAAATAAATGGAGACGATACTACAGTTAAGATATTAATTTCGGTCACCTTAAACCAAAAGTTAACTTGGAACTCGCGCATTAAAAACATAACCTAAAAAGCCAAAGTGGCTATGTGGACTAGTTGTCGAATGGCGGGGTCAAGGAGGGGCCTAAGGCCTAACATTGCCCTATCGCTGTACACGGCAGTGTTAAGGCCTATAATTGAATATGCCTCCGATGTCTGGTACAACAAAACCAACAAAACACAACAATAAAAACCCTGAATAGTCTGCAACGCACAGCCTGCGTAATTGCAAAAGGAGCTCTATCCTCAACACCGGAAGCAGCCCTGAGCGAGACCTAACACGACTGCACCTACAAGTGCAAAAAGAGGCGAGCAGTGCATATACAGAATCCACCACGACAAGGACAAAATGGAACTCTCAACCACTGACCAAGCTCATGGCATCGGTGCTTGAACATAAAACCTTATGCATGCCAACTGATGACATGCAAACTGAATATAACTTTAAAAAACTATACTCACTCGAGATACCTTCCTGTCACGAATGGTTGAAAGGCGAGTTGGTCTACAAAGAGGGTTGCCACATTTGGTATACGGATGGTTCCGAATAAGGAAACGATGTAGGGAATTCTTTTTCATTACAAAATGCGCGGAATTGAACCTTGAAAAGAACCGTAGACACCAGCACATATACATCAACTCGGACAACCAAGCTGCTCTATTGGCAATAGACGCATTGGAAATAAACTCTAAACTAGTTTAAAACTGCGAAGAAAACCTAAATACCCTAGGACACTCCAACAAAGTAATACTTAAACTGTAATTCTATGGAACTTGCTAACTATGTAAACAAGCCGCCATACTAAAATTGACATTAGATGTCAATTTCAATATATTGTTTGTTTACATAGTTAGCAAGTTCCATAGAATTACAGTTTAGATGGTTACCAGGTCACTCAGGGTCACAGACAGAGGAGACAACAATGCACATCCTCTGTTCGTGCGGACCACTAATGCGCAACAGAAGTATCTACCTAGTCTAGGGCGACATATCATGGTCCCTCAAGAGATATACGTACAAATCCAAACTGCCCAAAGCATCTGAAAATTCCTGGACGCAACGAACCTTTGCGGTGAAGTCTAAACTGCCTTTTGGTTTGCGGTTTTTTATATTGAACCGTGGACTAGCTGGTGACATTAGCATCAACAAAAGTGAAAATAAAGTAATCGATTAAATCAATATAATTATTGAATCCCCACTTAGATACATTGGTAAAGCGTAATGCTACAATTTCCATGGATAATTGAATTATTACCTCTTTAGTTCAACTAAAGTAATATTTTCTGCCTTTTCAGGGTTCCATACCAAATACTAAAAATAGAATCATTTATTACGAGGGTTTTGAACCGACGCTTAAATCGCGTTCTCGTAGCTATTGAACATTTTTCGTACAAATTTAACTCCGGGTGATACGGGATTTTTCACACCCTCTAAATCAATTCCGACTTCTATGATTGTTGAATATGTTGCAGTTGGTATGATTGAGATTTATTTATTTTACAATACAAGTTAAAGGTATATAGCACACATGTAATACATATTAATATTTTCGTCAAAGAAACTAACAAACACTAATCTATTCAAATGATATACGACAAAACAAAGATCTTTGTACAAGTGTTCCTAAACTATATGACCACCACTGTATATATTCCCACGACGTTAAAAATATCTTCACGCCTTTATGCCACTGTCAATAGAGTACATACATGACATAGAGAAGGCAAACGAGCACACAGGCCACCTGATGGTAAGCGGAAACTGTGACCCATAGACATTCGCATTCACAAGACTACAAGACTAAGACTGCAAATGCGTTGCCAACCTTGAGGACTAAGATGGAACGCCTCTATGCTAGTCATTACACCGGCTGTTTTATCCCCAAACCGGAACACAACAGCTTTAGCTAAAAGAGCTAAAGATATGCGTCATGTAAAAGATATGCCTCTAAAAGATAATGATAGCAAGTCGTAGCAGGACTTTTTTATGATTCAAACAAGACATATTGACATATTGTACGGAACTCTCAGTTTTCGAGTCCTTCTTGCACGTTTTTTCGGAAATGAAGAAGTAATTCTTGAAAGATTTTGCTTACCTCATTCTTAACATGCTGTGGGAAATACTTGATGTGTGGGTAGTGATAAAAAGCAGCTTCAGTGAGGGCGTGGTCATGATGGTTGCACACGTAGTACACAATCACTTTCTTTGTACACTCATCAACAGTTAATCGTATTTTGCATGGGCAAGCAGTTATTCTCCTGTAAATGTAAATTAATATAATTAATCACTCCAGTAGAATCACCCACACTAACAGGTAGGTAGTTCGATATAGTAAATTTTTCATGTTTGTTTCAATAGTTAAAAATAGACACCCTTGTATAACTGTTCAGCAGTCAGGTCCGTGGTATTGCTACTTATTATTATTATTTCTGTCTTTACCAATCACGGGACTGTGGGAGTCCCGGACCTTTAGAAGGCGTACATGGAGCAGATGCCATCACGCCGACGTCCTTTAGACATTGTCCCCGAGTTCAAACTATGGAAGTATGCTCCCAAGAACAACCAACGGCGCCTGCCTGGGCAATTCTAACTACTTTGGTTGAAAAGGCAGGCGGTGACTTTCCGGCCTTATTATTATTGTTTTTTATTTCAATCATCAATAGTACCGTTACAATCTTTTAAATCATTCCAAAGAACAAAGTAAGTTTCTCTAAACTACCAATAAAGTTTGTATCAGCATTAATGGGCAATTTTCAACAAAAAAAAAGGACTATAATTAAGAAATGGTAACTGTAGTCAGTTGAGTCACGAGAATTAACTAAACCGTTACCAAACAAATTGTGGTAACTCAGACAAAACTCCTGTAGCAAGTGCGACCATATTATTATCGGTAATAAAATATAACATGTCGCAATTAGTTAACAGGGCATTAATTTGTATTTTTGCCGTTGCGGTTCAAACATCTATAATTCGGTAGGTACCTATATTGTTTATTTGTAGAAACTATGGAACTTTCTACGCAAGGTATGTCAATTTTCGGTTCGGAACATGCATGGAGTTTTTTTTTAATATGGAAGTCGCAGCATTGACTCTGATTGTTTTCATGCGTGGCTTCTTTGGACATCAGAAACTAAAATTTAATCTCTTCGAAAAAGTACAGAAAAGCGGAAAAAGAGGTCGAAGAAACTTTTAAATTATTTAAAAATCCCTGAACTAACTAATCCTGCATTTCATCACTAAGACATGGAATTCTCGAATAATGACAGTGACAACAATTAAAATCTAAATTGTGTGCTCTTTTTATTGTAATAGATATTTATTTTATTGTTATTATTTTAAATGTTTTTGTATCAACTATTTAAATAAAAAGTATAAATGTGACGTTCCGCGGTTAAAGGTAGTGTGGTCGGTATGGAGTTACGAGCATTCTAATAATCTGCAATTGTTAAGCCATCGGTAAAAAAAATACCTTATCCTATGAATTATTTTATATATTTTAGGTAATTATGTGCAATTTCAAGAAAACAGACATTTAAATTTACTTACCTCAAAAACTATGTAGCTGATGTAAGTTACATTGTGGGCTAAAACATACAAATTATTTGGCTTCTGTCCACCAAAATATATAACATAAGTTCTATCATTGCAAATCAAAACTTGTATATATTATATGGACCATTTAATATGATTGGAAATCATGTTTTGCTTTATTTCCTGCATTTTTTTTGCAGTAAGTACTTAGTGAAGATTTTTAATTGTATCTATTAAACAACAATACCTAAAGAGAATAACTTACAGAAAAGTAAAAACAAATGTTAGAAATAAAATTCCTTTTTAAAAATATTTTAAGCAAAATGACAAACATAACAAAATTTAGTTCTAATGTAACAATCAACATAGTTATTTTCACATAGATCAACAAAATATTTTCGTTAACATCAAATATAACTAATAACTTCGATATCAGCCCTTAACCTTAACTTTTTAAGTCACTTAAAGTTACATCACAATAAAAACAAAAAAAGTCTTTCTTCCATACTTTTATGGAAAAAACATACAACATGCAAGGGCAAAATTAAATAAACGATAAAATGACAATGTTGTTCATTCTGATAAACCTTTTCATTTATGTTAACTCTTATTTTAATACTAAATTGCCACAAATATGATCAGTTTGTAATCTGCTTCAAAAACATAAATTTGTCTTTGTAAGGAAAACATGCCTTATGAGTTATTACAGACTTACATAATTGTTATAGAGTTATTTTGCTTGGTCTTGCCTTTTTTTACAGAAATAGACACCGTCATGAACTTGATTTCTGTGATATGCTTCAGCACAATATTTGCATGCATGCTTCATGCGTTTTGTAATTGGCAAAGGCTGAATACCACTGGAACTAGGCTGAGGCTGAGTAGGTAGCACAGACAGGGAACAATGCATAACTTTTTAGAGCGTGTAGAAGGTACATATTATGCGACAAAGTCAAACAACAGACACGGTGGTAGGAGTAGAAATGATAAGACCACATCACCATCATCAAAGCAAAACGTCACCAATACTTAAGTTTACTGTATTTATATTGCTTTTGTTTTCTATTACTATATTATTTTAACTTACATTATCGTGCGTCAAAAAGAAAAGTGACGTTATTCAAAATGACCAAATTTTACAGGGCAAGCATTTAGTCTTGTGTATGTTTTATTCAAATTTTAAAAAGAGTGTCGAATAAGTATACATGTTTTATATATCATTTCTTTAAGCGTTTTTTTTGTCTTCATTTTAGTTTTATAGTTTAATGTGAAAATTCATTTCACAAAATTCATAAAGCCTTATTTTGCAACAATATGTCAATATTCTATAAAATTTCTAAATAAATACCAATGATTTATCTCAAAATACAATTCATATCACCTATTGTGTGAATGTGATGCCCTCGCCGGAGTAAGAATGAAAATCCTCGGTTGTGGATACCCAGAACCGAACGATTTCAAGGCACTGCCATTGCACTCCACTATCCGCTTTTTGGAAGGGGTGGAGGCTGCATTGGATTAAGTGCTAAAAGAGGGGTAATTACACAAAAGATCCCATAGGGTCGAAGTGTATCCGTAAGGACCCCACCATAAAGATAAGATAAGATGGTAAAATGTGTTTTATATTGATAAAAAGCTTGAAATTGTGCCTAATTGGGAATTATAAGGATGCACTATCATTAACGATATCACCCCGCGTCACTCTAATGTTGGATAGGGCACTTCTTATTGCACCCCGCTTAGGTTGATATACAGCTTTTTTCCAACAATCATAGCTAGCAACCCTGCTTACGACAGCTGGACATATATTTTCTTCCTCGGTTTGATTTAATTGAATTTTAATTAAAGTAATGTGCACTATTTTATGTATTTTATTAAAAATATAAATAAAACACTACACACACAATAAAGAAAAATGACAATACCTGAAAAGTATCACTTTCGAACCAAATACTACACCAACATTCAGGCCGCAAATAAAAAAGCGTCATTTTAGAATATTTTTATACGCCTATACGAATACTTTTCAACTCCACGCAAAATAGGCGCAGTTTTTAAGTCGTCGAGTTGCGGAAAAGAGCCCGCCATAACCTATACTTTTCAACTTTTCAACAACAGTGACGTATATTTGCATTGCCGTTTTTCACATCATATAAATACGGTTTTGTCATATAATCTGTATGTTATTGAAAATATGTTACTTTTTAAATAAACATACATACACCGTCATACATACGACTACCGCTGCAAATGCAAATAGGACACCATTCCATAAAAAAGATGGAGGGGACCCGTGTAGTAGACAAGTTACTTGAGCTATATCTACCAGCATAGGCAAATTGCTGCAAAACTCCACTTTACACCATATAATTTGGTCATTTTCTAGGCCATTTATGCAATAAAACTAAAATCTGTTTTTTTTAATGAAGTCAGTCTTCTTTTTAACACACAATATAAAATTTTAATAAATACAATTTTCTATAATACATTGGTGTTTTTATATCACAATCTTGGTACTTTCTGTTTAAAAAATAAAACCTTTCTAATTATAGTATATTAAAATGAAATACATTTTAAAACATATTTACAATTATTCCATTTGATTTGTTGTCAATTAGAATTTCAAGCGGTAGTTTGGGTTAAATGATGCACAGTGCGCGTATTGGCTTATGAGGGCAGTATATAAACAAATGATTTTCATGACTCACCTGACTAAAATTACAGTTTCTTAATTTTAGTCCTTAACTATGTACACTTTTTTATAAACCGCCAAAATAACTCTTTTAAGTATAATGTTATTTAAATAATCTGCAACTAACTCTGTATGATGTATTCATTCACTTACTTTTTCCGTCTCCTGATAATGACTTCTTTAGGCTTTAATGAATAAGCCATACAAATACAGTTGTACTCTATGATCCTTTTCTTGCTGTTTCTACATACATAATAATAGTGCCATCTCTTTGCATTATCATTAAGGTATTGCCGGAAAGACTCTCGACAGTCAAATATATCTCCAACTTTGACTAGAGTCTTTTCACAATGTTCAGTCAACTTAATAAGGTCTTCTGCTGTATGTGAGCAACTCTTAAATTGAATTTTACTTCTAAAATTGTTTATAAAATGTTTTTCCGTTAGATCTAGAAAATTACTTAGGTTATTGGAAATAACTTCTTCATCTCCGGCATTTCCATGATCAGCTTTGTTGATGTTAAACGCACTAATAATTTCACTAGAAGTGTGTTTTGTTTTAATTCTGTGAGGACTGTCTTTAGTGATAGTATCTAAATTATGAATAGAACTACTATTGCTGCTTCTTCTTTCGGATCTTAATGCAGGTGATTCAGGCATAAAACGCTTTAAATTAACCACTTTGATAACTTTCATCTCTGGAATTTTAATAAATGATATTGTAAAGTCATAAAATAATTGTAGCATAAGTACGACATCAAGCCAATTCTTACTGAGAGGAGGAAGGCTTTTTATCATTAACTTGGTAGTTTCCATGTCACTATTGCGCTCCTACATATGAAGTGCTTTTAACTGTTGTTTATACCTGGAAATAGAAGTGCCATGGTTGTAAAGTGTTAAACCTTACCGTATTACAGAATGCCTAAGTAAGTAGGTAGGTATTTATATTTCAAACAAAACATTTACTATTTTAATGAACAATTATCATAGACCCATCATAGACCTTACTGTAGTTTATAATACCTATACATATTTTTTACCACTTCTATACCACTTCGCATCGTTGACAGCATATCATGCGCACAAATAATTAAAAAAACATAAATATAAAAAAAATATAAAAACAAACTATCACTATCACTATAACTATCCAATCCAATCCAATCTTGGCGATCGGTCACAATAGGTGTGCGACCATTTCTGCCACAGATTCTTGATTTCAGCTGCAGATTATTGATTTCTGCCAATGAAAAACTTAATTTGAAACAGCACGGTTGTCACAGATTATTAAGGCATGTCTAAGGTAACGTTCTATGACGGTTGTTTGTTCTTGTTTTTTAGTTCATCCCATAAGGGATAGGCAAGGATCAAAAATCATACAGCCAATTCTTCTTTTTTGTATTTTCCGATATCAAGTCAAATAAAGGCGTAAGCCAGTTCTTCAGTATTTATACATTTTATCATTTCCATTAACAATAAGGCTATCGAGAGCCAATTCTGTAGTATTAATTCCTGGGTTTCCTTTTCATATTCCGTTCCGTTTGAATAAATGTCAAATAATTTTGATTGTCAGCCTTCAGCAACGTCATGTCCAAATAAATTGTCAAATTATTGATAATGTTGCTTGATTTGATCTTGAATTTATTTATTTTTTATTGAATACCTACGTTAAAATAGTTTTATAAATACATATACACCGCTGAGTTCACCTACTTTAGACATACCTTAATAATCTGTGGGATTCAGTAGTAAGTCTTCAGTACTGCGCGGTATTAATTCTGGAGTAGCGTTTTCTGTTAAAAGCGTTTCTACTAGGGCGAGGCGCTGTAAATGATTGGCAGGGCAATCGAATATAATATGATCTACAGTTTAGCTACCTATTCTCAGTCTCGCAGTCATTGCATGGCGGGGAGGAGACCATATTTATTCATATGATGCAAATTTGCATTAAATCTTCCATGACCAAAACGTAAGCGTCATAGAGTGACATAAAACTATCTACTATAAAAGAAAGACGTCTTTGAAAACCAGGGCATGGAGATCTTCTTATTAATTGCTGCGAACCATTTGCCTTTTCTTTCGAGTGATTTAGTCCAATCTTGTTCCCATTTGCTATACATTTGTTGTGAAATTTTAACAAGTAAATCATGATAAGGTATAGCAATATTAAGCCCACTTCCGCTGGCACTATCTGTAATGGTTCTAGGTAAATAATCGACTGCTTTATTTCCAGCAACACCAATATGACAAGGAGACCACATAAACTGCACCACAATATTATCTTCTTGCAGCCTTAACCACATTATTTAATATTATGTAAGATATAACTAGTATATGCATTAAATCTTTAACGCAACGCTGGGCAAACGAGACGGCGAAGAGCAGAGAGTGGGGAATTTTGGAGTTGGCGTAGGAATCACCTACTGGCCAGTTTTTTGGTGAAGGAAGGACTCTATATGATGAACTCCTTCTTCAGAAATCGTTAGCATAGGAAGTGGACCTGGTTGAGCCCTGATGGTGTTACGAGGAATGAGATAGACTTTATCATGTCGACGAAAAAGCACATATTCAATGATGTCTCGGTGATCAGAGCGGTTAAAACCAGGAGTGATCACCGTATGGTACGAAGCTCATTGAATATCCAGTTCAAGCTTGAAAGGTCTCGACTGATGAAGTCTACGCTCCGCCCGGTACCAACTTAGCTCCAAAACCCCGAGAGCTTTCAGCTCGAACTTCAAAACCGTTTCGAGTGCCTTGGTAGCGACGTGGACGATTACATCGACGGGTTTGTAGAAGCTGTTCAAACGGTCGGCTTTAAGTTCTTCAAGATCCGCCGTACAAAAACCAGGAAGCTCTCGGACTCCACCCTTAGGCTCATGGAGGTGAGGCGCGAAATTATTCTGCAGTCCTCTGGTGACGCTTGTCGCTATCGGCAGCTCAACACACAGATCTCGAAGTCTATAAAGCGTGTTATACACCGATTCAATATTAAAATTATTTCGATTCAATATTAGGGATCTGTCTGTTAGCCAAAGCCAATTGTTGAAGCTGAAGACCGACGACGGCAGAGTTATTTTATCCAAACCTGAGCTATTAACGGAAGTTGAGAAGTGTACACCACAACCCGAACACTCGTAGAAAATCTAGCTGAAGACCCGAGGGCTAGATTAACCCGACACTATACCGAAGATCTCCCCGACGCCAGCCTGTACGAGATTAGTATGGCCCTCAAACAGCAAGCCTCAGGTGAGGATGGAATTACAGCCAAACTCCTGAAGGCGGGTGGTAAACCCATCCTTAGGGGCCGTCAGACGCTGTTCAGCTCCGTCCTCCACCAAAGGACAATGCCAAAAGCATGGAGCAGAGGTGTGGTGGTTCATTCTCAAGGCAACTCGGTCGCAAGCTCTACTGTGGTCAGCGAGCATTGCACTGAGGTCCTCCATGGTCTCAGCTATGACTACGATATCGTCAGCGAATCGAAGGTGAGTGATGTACTCACCATTTATGTTGACGTTTCGTCCTTTCCAGTCCAGAACCTTAAAAGCATCCTCCAACGCAGCGGTGAACAGCTTCGAAGAGATCACATCTCCTTGTGTGACTCCCCGGTGCAGAGGAATAGGCTTCGTACTCTGATCCTGTAGTCGGACGGACATAGTGGCGTTTTCGTACAGACACTTTAACACTTCGAGATATCGGTAGTCAACTTGGCACAGCTGGAGAGACTGCAGCACAGCCCATGTCTCGATCGAATCGAAGGCTTTCTCGTTGTCCAGAAATGCAAGGCAAAGGGGGAGGTTATACTCTTCGGTCTTCTGTATAACCTACCTCAACGCGTGTATGTGGTCTACGGTACTATATATAGCCTTTTCGGAAACCAGCTTGTTCGGGAGGCTGGAAATCGTCAAACCTGCGCGCGAGACAATTTGTGATGACCCTCGAAAACAGCTTGTAAACCTGTCTCAGAAGTGAAACGGGTCTATAATTCTTCAGCAAAGTTTTATCACTTTTCTTGGAGAAGAGAACCACCACACCTCTGTTCCATGCTTTCGGCGTTCTCCCTTCGTGGAGGACGGAGCTGAACAGCGTCTGAAGGCCCTAAAGATAGGATTACCAGTCGCCTTCAGGAGTTCGGCTGTAATTCCATCCTCACCTCATCATCATCATCATCATCATGTCAGCCGAAAGACGTTCACTGCTGGACATAGGCCTCCCCCAAGGCTTTCCACTCGGACCGGTCTTGTGCTTTTCGCATCCACCGAGGTCCCGCGATCCTGACGAGGTCGTCACTCCTTCTTGTTGGAGGCCTACCTACAGCTCATCTTCCGGTCCGCGGACGCCACTCCAGAACCTTCTGACCCCATCGGCCATCAGTCCTGCGAGCAATGTGCCCCGCCCACTGCCACTTCAGTTTAGCTATTCTTAGGGCTATGTCGGTAACCTTAGTTCTACTGCGGATGTCATCATTTCTGATTCTATCACGCAGAGAAACCCCGAGCATAGCCCTCTCCGTAGCCCTCTGAGTGACTTTGAGCTTCCTTATGAGGCCCATTGTTAGCGCCCACGTCTCAGATTCGTAAGTCCATCCTCACCTGGGGCTTTACAATTCTTAAGCTGTTTGAGGGCCATACTAATCTCGTACAGGCTGACGTCAGTGAGATATTCGGTATCGGTAGCCCTCAGCTAGATTCTCGACGGGTATTCGGGTTGTCGTGTACGGCTGTCCATAAAACTTCTCAACTTCTACAAATAGCTCAGGTTTGGATGAAATGACTCTGCAGTCGTCGGTCTTCAGCTTAATCAATTGGCTTTCGCCAACAGACAGATCCCTGGGAAACACTTTAGAACCCCTGTTACGCTCAATTGCCTCTTCAATACTTTTAGTATTGAATCAGCGTATATTAACTTTTTCACCAAGCGGTTCCAACGGAAGACCAGTGCTGGCTTTACGGCTAGCGAATGCTGAGTTGGGACCGTTTCGTAACAATTTTTCTGTGTCTTGATTTTGTTTTATCTGTGTAATGTGGTTTTGTTTTGTTGCGAATAAATGTCTCTTTATCTTTATCTTTATCTTTATCTTTAACGCTTCAGAGACTTGGAGATCTGTCTGTTGAGCTGCCGATAGCGACAAGCATGAGCCTAAGGGTGGAGTCCGAGAGCTTCCTGGTTTTTGTACGGCGGATCTTGAAGAACTTAGACCCTACCGTTTGGACAGCTTCCACAAACCAGTCGTTGTGATCGTCCACGTCGCTACCAAGGCACTCGAAACGGTTTTGAAGTTCGAGCTGAAAGCTCTCGGGGTTTTGGAGTTGAGCGGGTGCCGGGCGGAGCATAGACTTCATCAGACGAGACCTTTCAAGCTTGAACTGGATATTCAATGAGCCTCGTACCATACGGTTATCGATCACTCCCGGTTTTAACCGCACTGATCACCGAGACATCATTGAATATGTGCTTTTTCGTCGACATGATAAAGTCTATCTCATTCTTCGTAACACCATCAGGGCTCAACCAGGTCCACTTCCTATGCTAACGATTTCTGAAGAAGGAGTTCATCATATAGAGTCCTTCCTTCACCAAAAAACTGGCCAGTAGGTGATTCCTACGCCAAACTCCAAAATTCCCCACTCTCTGCTCTTCACCGTCTCGTTTGCCCAGCTTTGCGTTGAAGTCCCCCATAACAACCGTGAAGTGAGTTTTGAAGCTATTCATGGCTCTGGAAACATCCTCATACATAGCCTCCACCTCATCGTCGGAGAGTGTCGCGGTCGGAGTATATACCTGTATGACCTTCAACGAATATCGTTGGGTCATTCTGAGTACAAGGTACGCTACCCTGCTCGCCACACTCTCGATCTTCACCACGTTGTTCACGAGGGACTTGTGGACGATAAACCCGACACCTCCCTGGGACTGGTGGTCGCCCTCCCGGAAATAGAGCAAGTTACCGGACTTCAGGTTTATCATGTCCTCCCCCTCTCTACGGACTTCTGACAAACCTATGATTCTCCATCGTAACCTGCTCAGTTCCTCCTCCAGTTCCAGCAACTTTTAGTCGGTCCGCAATGTTCGGCAGTTGTATGTTGCCAGGGCCAAAGGTCGTCGTTTCTGATAGCCGGGTCTCTGCCGGAGATTACCTAAAGCACCCCCTGCCCGGCCGTTACCATGGTCGCTATCGGAGCCAGGAATAGAGGGCCGCCGTTGACTAGGGCTCTGGGCTGTTGTTTCATATTAATTTTGATTTAGAACCGTTGGGGTGAAAAATGCCGTAGTCGCCACGCTTGGTAGGCGGGTTGGCGACCGCAGTTATACAAACCGAACTATGCCGAACCGTCTATCAGTCGACTTTCTGCATACTTTCTGACTTAGTGTCGAACAGGTGTATATAATGTTAACAAAAATAATTCGATTTTAATGATTACACCTATATCGCAGGAGATCTCTATATAATTATATATATATATCTATTTAGCACTATAACTAGTCATAACGCGACTTTATCACTAGCTTTTGAACTAATCATCGGTATGTCTATGAAACTCCTTGCCTTTCTCACTTCTACCCGTTATCGCAGTAGGTCTGACTAGACTATCAATATGTCTACGTCGCACCTTGACTAGTCATAACGCGACTTAGTCCCTCTACGCATTAGGTGCACCAATTTGAAAGGCACAAGTTGGAGCTTCCTTCTAACGTCAACACTTGGCTTTTGGCTAATTTTGATAAAGTTTCCATACAAATCTTAGCGAAACATGTAGATAGGAACCTTTTAAGTCTAGCTTTAAAATTGTAATTTCTCTCTTGGGGTAATGTAGCGCTCCACAGCAATCAAAAAGTCGTCGTATCATTTTAAATCATCTCTCAGACATATTATGTCGCAAACTACAGAGATACAAATACTTACATTATAATACGATTGCCTATGAATCAAGATAAGTACCTACTACTGAAGTACTGAAACGAAATGTCAGTCAAGTCAGCGATCACTGACTGCGATCCTGCGATACGATATGACAGTGGCTAAACAAGCCGCCCGACTTGACATTGGCTAAGTGCCTTGCATCAAGAGTCATAACACAAGGAAAAAAAAAGGGTCAAACAAAGAAAAGAAAAACATGACTGACTGCCACTAAACTAAATTTCATTAAAACGTAAATTGCCTTCTTCGCCTTATGTACAAAATATATGATATAATAGTTTTTGTTTCAATTATTCTGTAAGTGCCAAAGCATATTCTGTGGTCTACATGAGTGTGGATGTTGAAGAAGCTAACGAAACTCAACAACTGATGCAGAATGAGGGTGAGGAGGAGGAGCAGAAAATCGTGCAGTCCGCAGCGTCTCCTGTGACCAGCAATAAAATGTCTAGCGGTGCTGCGAGCCTAACATCAAGGACCCCGGGGCAAGTGTTTGCTAGCACTGGAAACAACAGCACAAATGATTCTACCAAGGTTTCCATTGTCAATGAGAGACGCTTGCACCGCGATTTAATGCGGTCTAATTACAATAGCAGGCCAAAAAATATGCCTAAAGAGGCTCCAGATGTAAAACACATGGAAAAAGCGCTTTTAGATCTTCTAGATGATTTTCACTCTGGAAAATTGAGTGCGTTCAGTGCAAGGTGCAGTATGGAGCAGATGATTAACATTCGAGATCAGCAAGAGCATTTGGCAAGATTACATTTCAGACTTTGTGCAGATGTGGAGAAGCCAACTGACGATAGTTTTGACAAATCTAACTCTAGGCTTAAAATGACTCAACTAGTACAAAGTTTAGAGCAACTCTCAGCTTCAATAGAGCACTTGCATTCAGATGGTAATTTTAGTGATACAAGCAGCCATTAGTAGGATTAATTTTATTGTGCCCAAAATTTTCATGTTAGTTTTGATTGATATTCTCTAGTAAGTGTGCTTGTTACTGTGCAAGATTTTTCAGGTTATAGATTGGTGTCAATATTATATCATACATCCTAAGTGACTTGATGTATTCTATTGTCTGCATGCATGCTATATTGAAAGAAAAAAAAATTAGCAAATTATAGTTTCCTTCCATTTTGAACCAAACGAATTAATATATAAAAAGAAAAAAGAGGTGCATATAGTATTCCCAGCTTCTTAATAGCATATACCAATAACAAACAACTATGTAACAGAATACCTTAGCTGCCAATTTTTAAATCTTCATTTACATTGTAGTGAAATCTTTACAATGATTTAATTTATTGGGGAATACGTCCCACATATTGACTTCTTCCTTAACTAATCTCTAGGCTTGTACACAACAACTATAAATTTATACTTATGTAGAGAAATACAGGAAATACATATATAAATACAAAACATCTTTGTCAAATATTTGAGCTTGTCACACAAATATCTGCCTTTATCGGGATTTGAACCCAGTAGCTTGATAGAATAGGCAGGGTAACTACCAGTAAGTAAATATCTTTAACACTAATACATAGTGGGATAACTGTGCAGGCGTTCTAATCTGTGAGTTTATGTACATAATCAAATTAAAACATCAGATCCCAGATGAACCTGAAAGAGAATTTCACCACATACAGAATTGAGAATGGGTGGTCACCAAAGCCAGAATAACAGACAGTAGGCAGACCAACAAAGTCACAATGTGGCAAAGATGGAGGACCCCAATGAAAAAAAAGATTAGGAATAACGCAAAAGATGGTCAGATGACATTTCAACCATAGCCATGTGATTAGGGGCAGGTGGAAAGAGACTGAGGAGGCATTTACTTGAGAAAGCTTGTTATTATAGAATGAGAATACCACTAACCATACCAACTAAGTAATTTACTTTCTTTATCAACCAACAAAATACATGTGCAATAAAATAAAATAAAATAAAGTTTGATTATTATTCTGATACCTAAGGCCCGTACAAAAAAGTTTTTTACAGAATATCTTTATGATATTAATTAAACTACAATGAACAGCAAGGATGATTTATTTTAGTTACATGATTTATAATGTCCATTTACAATGAATCTATATATCTTATGGTTTGAGGGGTTTTCTGGCTGAACAATCGGTTTTTTTTCTTCAACCCTACCATTAAATTTTGCACATTTATTTGGTGACATTCCAAATGGTTTCAATTTAATAAAATGAGAAATAAATTTACTGTTTTTTTTAACAAAATTATAGAACCAGTAATGTACTGCAGACATATGTGTCCAGACGGTGTGGACATTAACATTTTACATTGTTCAAGGAATAAAAAAACCTACTATAAATCAATGTTGCTTATTAAACATATGTATGCACTAATTAATTAAATTGCCGCTTCTTTCAACATTACTTAACGCCTTTATAATTACGTGTGAACTGACAAAAGAACGAAATGAGTAAAACACTCTAAAGTAACTTCAAACTATTTTTAGGTCCACATTCACTGCCAAGAGCTCTGATCTTCATACAAAATGGACTCACCTGTAGGGTTCTTGGCAGTTAATGTGTTAAGCTCAAAGCTTCTGACAATAAGGTAAAAACTGTGTGAAAAATAATAAAAGAGAAACGGGTAAATCTAAAACTTGTGATAATCAAATCACCATAAACGAGGGTTACAAACAAATCACATAAAACAAAGATGTGGCCTTAGTGTTCGAAGATTATTTCTCCAACATAGCTATTAATACCACGAAATGTCTTCAATCATCTGCGATTGGAGCTCAAAAATTACTTTGTGGTAATGTTACTAAATGTAATTTAAGCTTTGATTTTAGCCATGAAGATTCAGTTTCTGTTGTAAAGGTTTTTCAATCGCTCAGTTTAAAAAAAACTGAGGATTAATGGGGAATGTCAGTTAAAGTAATCATAAACCAAACGTTAAACCATCATATCATAGATATAATTGCACCTCACTTAGCTTTAATCTACAATAATTGCGTTTCAGAGGGGGTCTTTCCAAATCTTATGGAATATAGTAAAACCACTTTTTAAATCGGGCGAGACAAGTGATTTAAGGAATTTCCGTCCCATTTTTAGTTTTAAGTAAAGTTTTTGAGAAGTTAGTGTTAAAAGATATGTTAGGTCACTTCAATAAAAATAAACTGCTTAACTGCTTCAATAGAAATAAATCAGTTCGGCTTCACCAGAGGCCGATCCACAACTGACGCAGCATCTGTACTCATTAGATATATATAATATATGTGGGAGAAATCTTGTGATGGAATGGGATTTTTTTTTGTGACGTTGCCAAAGCTTTCGATTGCGTAGATCATGCGACTCTTATATTAAAATTAGAACATTATGGTTTGTCAATTAATTCTCTAAATCTTATGTCTTCATATCTTAGTGACAGAACACGAACGGTTGTGGTAAACAAAACACAGTCCATGGGAGCAGAGCAGCTATTAAACTAGGTGTGCCTCAGGGCTCTATATTAGGTCCTTTCTTATTTTTGGTTTATATTAATGACTTACCACCCACGGTAGATAACCTTTGTGATATTGTTCTAATTGCGAAAATCCATCGATTACAGTAGGATAAATACCACGCTAGGTAAAGTACTTAATTGGTTTACTAGTAACAATTTGCTACTCAATGCTAAAAAATTAAATGTGCTAAACCAGTAGAATCTAGTATATTTCTAAATGATGAGTGTTTGGAAATGGTAGATAAGGCGCTTTTCTTATGGATAACTATAGATAAAAACTTGCAATGGAGACCCCATGTAGCAGTACTAGCAGGTTAATTAGGTTCGGAAGCTTATGCTGTTAGAAAAGTCAGGCAACTTACCTATGTTGAGACAGCTCGCTTAGTTTATTATAGTTATTTTCATAGTGTTACGTACGGTATTCTGGTTTGGGGAAAGCTGCTGACATACAGACTATATTCGTGTTACAAAAAAGAGCCATTCGTTCTATATATAACCTTAACTCCCGTGATTCCTTAAGATTACTATTAAAAGAAATTAGAATCTTGACAGTAGCATCACAATTTATTTATGAGAATATTATTTATGTCATTAAAAATCAAGACTCTTTTGTTAAGAATTGTGATATACATAATTTGAATACAAGCTATAAAAATAAAATTGCTATTAAAAAATTTCGTGTCCGTAAGGCATTTGTAGGTCAATGCATTCTTTTCTATAATAAATTACCTGACGCAGTTTTAATATTACCATTTCCAGTACTTAAAACTTACTTCAAAAAGTCGTTGATGTCTAAAGCTTACTATAGATAGGGTCGAGGACTATCTAACAGATAAAAATGCTTGGCCTAAACTAAGCTAAACACCGAAATAATAATAAATTCATAAAAAATATATGTAAATATTGTATATTGTCTAGGGGCATGGTTTCTGTAGGAGAATGTATCGAAACATTGTATGTGGTTGTCTTGCACTGTCATAGGTAAGTTTTTTTTTTTTTTATGAACATATATATTTATTACTACTATTTATTACTCCCTATGAAAATTCTGAGTTATGACACTTTTTCTGCTCAAGCTACGCTTGACTATACGTTTTGTTTTTTTATTTTATGTTAGATTCATTGTTTTATATAATGCTGGGTTAAGGTTTATAATTGTATGATATCATAAGTAGTATTTAAAAAAACGACTGTCTGTTGAGTTTCTTGCGGCGTTTCTTCTCACCAGTGGTCTCTTGCGAAGCGCTGGTATATTTTTGACGAGTAAAAGTGCCCGTGCCGCCTACTTACTGAATAAACATATTTTACCTTTTTTATCTTTTTTAAGCAGTTCCAACAAAAACAGTGCACTAATCACTGATAATAATTATGTTTATCTTACCGGGTAACTTCTTAACCACTCAACTTGCACTTTAAACAATTTGTAAGGGGATGTTTGTTTAGCATAAGCACGACTACCGATGATACGATCTGTTACCCTGTTTGACTCCGACACGACACGTGCTGAGGACAGGCTCTTGTCAAAACTAACGAAGAGAATTTCAGCTATAATCTGACTGGACAGTAAACACCCACACTCCTAAATCAGAACCACGTTTGGTGACCCCACATTCGTCGCTTTGACACAGTGATCGGGGACAACGGTGCAAAACTTTAACAAAACTTGTAAAGCTGACATAAAGGAGAACTTGCAACCAAGAAAAACAACAGTATTATTTAAAAAAAGAATAATATTGGTAGATTAGTGTTCAATTTAACTTCATATCAGAGTCTCTGATTTGGTATAAGGATTAATAATAGTTTCATGGCTGTAATGTAAGTTTTGTTTAAGTTTTGCATCATTGTCCCCGATCACTGCTTTGAGATGACAACAATAGGGCTATTATATACCCGGAGGATAATTGTCAACCGTATTCAACTTAACACAATGCTCGGTTTACTTTAGCTCGTGTTGTATCATGTACATATTTCGTCGTGCCGTAACTTGAGTTATTATTGCAAATTGGAAATACTTTTGGTTTACCACCTTGACTTAAATTGTCATTACGTTGTAATAATAGAGTAGGTATGAAGTATGTACACAATTCCTAAAAAGTTCGCATTTACAATTACATTGTTTATGATTTGTAAGATAATAAATAATAATGAACATTTCGAATTTAAATAAAATAAATATCAAAAAACTCCACAGTACAAAACCGTCGTAAACAAGGTTCTAAGGTGGCTCATCAATTCATATATAGCCTTCAAACGTATTCACTCTTCAAAGATTAGGTGTGCGAAGTACTTCCACCTAATTAATAAGAAATGAAGTCATTAAAACACTACGATAATTTCGTACACGTTTAATAACAGTATTTATTAAGTAAACAAAAACTGATTTATTCAAATTAATACACCCTCTTGAAATTATTAATCGAATTGGTCTAATCTACCCAATCCATGGATCGCCAAATATTTGTAATAGTCTGTTACGCACTGCAACAACAGAATGAGCGGGGGCTCCGTCCAGTTGGAACCATGTTCTATTTTTTGTTCTCTGGCAAATTATTGTAATATTCTACCACTGTGTCATTTAATAATTCCAGAAAACGTTCCGTATTTAAAGTGCCATTAAAAAAACACAGGGACTAATATTACGTCTCCATGAATTGCTGCCCACACATTGACTGAAAAACGATATTGATGAGCAGTTTGTCTCATCACACGTGGGTTATGGCTGCTCCAATAATATGTATTTCTTCTGTTCCACATGCCATCGTTGGTGAAAGTAGACTCCTCTGTCTATAATATTTCGCACAAAATTATTTTGTTCGCGGCACTGTTGCAAGAACCACTCACAATACGTTATCCTTACCGGATAATCACGTGGAAGCATGGCCTGAACATGAAAAAAAATGAACGGATGTTTTTTCTTATTTTTTAACACTTTGTGTACCTACAGTACAGTTCCATTAGTAAGTAAGTTCAAAAACACAACCCGCCTTTCGCGTACTTGTCATTGGACGTTCCCTAAAATGACGTAGGATTCGCTGTTCTAGTGCTAAGGGAACGTTAACTGCCGCACCCGGCCCGTGTGCAGCAGGCAGAGCAGGCTAGGCTGCACCCGGCCGTCGGTCACGTCACGGGTTGACGGTCTCTCACGCGGTGCACTGTGTTTATAATAACGCGGCCGTTTGCTGCATGCCTCCGGTCTGGATACCGATCTCGATATAATGCTAAAGGATGATTTCCACCAAACGGCTCGCATCGCATCGGATCGGAAAGGATACGTACGGATGCCGCGGCAGCCGTACGGCTCTATTGAAATCACGGAGTAGAGAACTAATGGAGGACGCAAGTGGGCGTTCCCGTATCGCCGAGTGTTTGTGCAGTTGCACAAACTTCGCCCACAGACTATTATCAGTCTTATGTCAACCGACTCGGTGTGCATGACATTTGTGTAATTGAGAAAAAAATTATTATCAATGTAAAAATGCCGTGTTGCGCTATCTCAAGCTGCAAAAATGCAAGCAGAACAAAAACGATGTCTAATGCGGGCATTTCTTATCATCGGTAAGTATTATTTTACTATTTATTGAAATAATACAAATGTTAATCTTCTTTGATATAATTCGCGTCCAATATTGAGTAATAATCTACTCTATTTCTTAGAAGTTACAGTTCATAATCATATATCATGACAACTGCCAACTAATCTAGATTGTTCGCTAATTCGCTAATCCAACTGTCAAAACAATACTCGCTACTCGAGTGCTGTGCGAAGTTTTTTCGACATTCATATCGATAAAAGTTTAATCAATTATTATGTTAACCGAAATGTGGAAGAAAGTACTAGATACACAGTACACACCCGTATTCACAAACGTCACTATGAGGTCTCACAGTGCTCACGAACGCACAGGGTGGTTCAAATCGTGTCATAATCATAAACAAAAGGTCAGTCAAAAAGGACCAATCACAAAGCTGTATTGAACGCAGTGCGTTTACTCAGTGAAGGATCCCTTGAGTATTGTTTATGAATACGGGTGACAGAAACTTAAGTGTTACTTAGAATTTACGACCATGGAGATCCAGTGGTGGCTTAGTAACTGTTTAAAAAGTCTTCTCAACCGTTTTAGATTCCCAAAAGATCCAAATGTAAAAAAAATATGGATGGATGTCACAGGGAGAGAAAATTGGTTCCCAATGCTTTCTAGCACTATTTGCTCAGAGCATTTTTTAGACAACGATTTCTGGATTTCGCCAAAAGGGAAGCGCTTTATCCGCGAGAATGCAGTTCCAACACAGAAAATCGTATTAAGCGTGAGTATTTTGACTCTTGTGTTGAAGGTTTGTTATGTGTACAATCAAACGAAATTCTTGGCGTAATAATAATAACCGGTTCACTAGATGGCGGTGACACAGCAGATGATCGTGGCAAAATGTATTCAGTGCTATGTTAACTTAAACCAGCAAAGACTTTTCTGTAATACTATTTTAATATAATTTGCTTAGTTTGGGATTAGATCAAATTGTCCACTAATATTTAATTATAATTTAGTAGATTGTTTGCGATTATTAAGAGCAGGTACTTTATCGATTACTACTTTCGTTGCTATTACTTGTTCACTTACTATCCCGTAACCTTTATATTCAGATTGAAACGGCTAAACCGCAAGACCCAGGACCTTCAACCAAACGTCAATGTACAGACACAGCGGAAGAGAAACAAGATTCTAAGCGCGCCCGTATAGATTGTACGCAGGTGTTCAACTTTGGATCTGTTGGAAATACGCAGTCACCATGCAGTTCGACATATTCGTCACCGCGCAAACAAAATCTTAAAAAGACATTGAAAAAAACTCAGAAAAAGTTGAAATGCCATGAAACAAAAATTAAACGCCTCCAAGCTCAAAAACGCCGCCTTAAGAAAAAAATTAAAACGTTGGAGGATATATTAATGCCATTGCAAGACGAATATTCATTTACTAATGAGAATCTAACATGTCTCGAAAATACGAATATCGAGGTATGTCTCTAGCGTCTTCGCCTTAGCTCATTAAGTTTAATATCTTTCTATGGTGTAGTTGTATGCTATATATATAACTTTGAACACGCATTTATCTTATATTATCAGTAATTGACCTTCTCAGTCTCAAGAAAATGCCGTCCATATCCGCATGAAAGTTGGCTTTACAAAACCAAAAATTCTGTCATCATAAAATTCGTTGTTTTTTTGTTGCAGGTTAGGGAATTAATAATGCGCCAAGCGTGCAATGCCGAGTCAAGTGGCATATCTACGAAACAATACTCACCAGCGCTTCGTAGTTTCGCCCTCACGCTTCATTTCTATTCACCCCGAGCGTACGAGTACGTCAGAAGTACGTTCAATTGCAGTTTACCTCATCCTCGGACTCTTAAAAAATGGTATTCTCATGTTGGGGGAGAGCCAGGCTTTACAGAAGAGTCATTTGCTGCTCTAAAAATGAAAGCCGACTCTGCGAGCCAGCCCATTTTAGCAACGTTAGTAGTAGATGAGATGAGCATACGACGTCGCGTAGAATGGGATGGACAGAAACTTCATGGATATGTGGACATGGGTACAGGGTTAGAAGGCGATCATTTAGGAGAAGCTAAAGAAGCTCTAGTTTTTTTAGTTACTTCTATCAATGCAAATTTCAAGGTTCCAGTAGGATATTTCCTCGTCGATGGAGTGACAGGCCTACAGCGCGCCGAGCTGGTGAAACAATGCTTGGAAATGTGCCATGAGGCTGGTATTAAAATAGTGGCCCTTACCTTCGATGGATGCGCAGCAAATGTATCCATGGCAGCAAATCTTGGGTGTTGTTTTCAAAATAATGATATAAAATTTGAACACCCGGTCACCAAAGATAACATAGTCGCTGTTTTGGATCCATGTCACATGATCAAATTACTGAGAAATGCCTTTGAGTCGTACCAAACTTTTATTGACGAGGATGGCAATAAGATCCAATGGCAGTATCTTGCCAAACTTAACGACCAGCAGTACCAAGAAGGCTTCCATTTGTCCAACAAACTAAAAGATCGGCATTTAAATTTTAAAAATGAAAAAATGAAAGTTAAATTGGCGACTCAATTGTTTAGCCAAAGCGTTTCTGAAGCTTTATGTTATTGCAGGACACAATTAAAATTAAAGTGTTTTGAAAATAGTCAACCCACAGAAAAATTCGTATTGATGTGCAATAACCTTTTTGATATTTTTAACTCAAGAAATTTGCATTTTTTTGGTTTCAAAAAGGCATTAAACGAGAAAAATGCAAATGAGATATTTGAGTTTTTGCAGCGGGCTACCCTGTATCTGTCAAAATTAAAAATGGAAGATGGAACATTCCTTATTAAAAGTTTAAGAAAAACTGGGTTTCTTGGTTTTTTGGGCTGCATTGAAGCATTGAAACACCTTTACATAACCCTTGTAAAGACAAAAATACTAATATGTCTTCCATTTTATAAATTGAGTCAGGACCATTTAGAACATTTATTTTGTAACATACGTGCTCACGGCGGAAGCAACAATAATCCAACAGCGAGACAATTTGTGTCAGCTTACAAAAAAATCTTAGTACATGTCCAATTGAAAGATACTAATAGAGGAAACTGCACCGCTTTGGAACAATTATCAATTTTAAATTGCTCCTCCGCCGTACAACGCATCAATAGAAGCACCGCCACAGACACGGAAATAGACGACGAGCCCGACGAAGAAGTAGAATCGGAGCTAGGAGATTTCTCTGATTTTAGCAAGCACGCTATAGCGCACATAGCGGGATTTATAGTCAGGTCATTGACAAAAAAAATCCATTGTGATATTTGCGTCCAGGCCCTTACAGCTACTGAACAAATATCTGATCACGATTTCATAGCGTTCAAAAGCAGAGGTGGCTTAATTTTCCCGGCACAAGACGTAATATCAATATGTCGCGTATCGGAAATGATCCTAAAACGTGACAAATACGATTTCTTTTTTAAACAAACAAAGGCACTCGAAAAAGGTGCCTTAGTGAGCAAAATACTGCGACACATGGTGGGTATGAGAGTCTTTGACGATATCAACTACCACCAAATGGGACAATTTCCGGCATCAAATCATGTAACAGACTTGATAAAAGCGGTCATCGTGAAGTATATAAATATTCGCGTACATCATTTATTAAAACTTAAAGTGAAATTGTCTAAAAGACAATTATTAAACAAATATGTTTTATTCCAGGGTCAATAAAATTATCTACGATATTTGAATATTTCAAAATTTAATCTGTGGTACCTTGATGACGGTTCCCTTGGTGGGGACGCGTCAACTTGTACTACAAGACCTGCAAACGATCAGCACTATATTTTCTAATATATGTAGGCGTCTGATTAAACTTTACTAAGTGCGAAATTTATATACCCTTTACCTTTCTCCCAAAGGATTGGGCTAGCTATCCAGAGAGGTAATGCAGCCAGTGTCATAGAGACCATGCCATGAGCGGACTTGCTAGAGGGGCGTTATAGTGGTGCTTATTATTTACTTCTTTAATATTTGAGTAGTTTAGTTGTAACTTTTAATTGTAATCATTGTATTGTTTATAATGTATTTTTGTTATTATTGTAAAATACATACTTTTGATTTTGCTCTTAGATATTTGAATATTCAAAGTTCATAATTGGCCACAATACTTTGTAATATTTGGGTTGGGGGTTTTTCTATGTGCACAACCTCTATATCATATCTGTAGTGTTTATAACATCGGTGCAGTAACTTTTTTTTTTCGGGTAGTAGTCCTGTCTTATGCTAGCCAAATAAATAAAAAAAAGCGGGCAAGAGCATGTCGGACCATGCTCAGTGTAGGGTTCCGAAGCCGTTACTACAAACAACTTAGACCTCGCGATAAACATAACGATTCCGTTGGAAAACTGTTATCCCCATACATCGACATAGGTCACGGATAGTTTACCAACCCCGCAAATAAGTTTTCGGTAGGTATAAACTAAACCGTTTGTAACTCAAGAACCAATGAAGTCTACTTAGTCGTGATAGTTTTCCTATAAAATTCATTATATATGCTTTCATTTCAGATATTTTTCAGATTTTTAGTATTTGTAGTTTTGGCTGTAGGGGGCGGAGGGGACACTTGACTCTTAACAAAAATTTGCGCTTTAAAGCTGAATATTTCATAAAGGGATCCCTTTATCGAAAAGTCGTGTTAACAAACCTACAGTATTTTTAAAAGACCTATCCAACGACACCCCACACTATGGGGTAGACGAGAGAAAAAAAATACATCCCCACGTTACGTACAGGGGAGGTACACTAAAAGAAAAATATTTTCAGGATGTTGTTTTACCCCTTTGTTGGCGTGACTTATATGTATATTTATGCCGAATCACAGCTTTCTAGTACTAAGGGTCTCTGAGCTAGGCTGCGGACGGATGGACGGACGGACGGACGGACATGGCGATACTATAAGGGCTCGTAGTTTGACTACGGAACCCTAAAAAAAGCTAAGAAATCCGATAATTGTAAAAAAATATTACTCAATTTACTGCATTTTTATGTTGATTATATAGTAAACATTTTAAATATTCTGTAAATAAGTAAATATTTTAAATTGGCAACCTGTGTTTCATTACCGCCATCATCCAAAGGTATTTTTTTATTCCATAGTTCTCGATCAAATTCACGGACAATGATCCCCAGATATTTTTTCTTCAATATCTGCAATGTACAGATTTCTCCTTCTCAATAGTTAATATTATATGTATGAATACAATAGAGATGTCTCCTGCTACTTAGTTGTTTATATTTTTAACAAGTATTAATGACCTATACTGATTTAAACTCACACGATTTTGATACATTATTATTACTACACGGGACTTAATCGCGTTAAAGGATATATAATTAATTACTATAATAATTAATTATTACCTCGACGTTTCGGACGTGACGCTACGCCCATGGTCTCGAGGGGACTCAAACCATGACCCCTCCCTCCCCTCCCCTCGAGACCATGGGCGTAGCGTCACGTCCGAAACGTCGAGGTAATAATTAATTATTATAGTAATTAATTATATATCCTTTAACGCGATTAAGTCCCGTGTAGTAATAATAATGTATTAATGACCTGTTTACATTTATTTATTTTTATTGCATTTTGCACAAATTCTCTACATTTCAAAGAAACCAAATATTAATATAAATATCACAAAATATCGACAACTACCTATGTTGTACCCGCATCCCTATTCTTTATGCCAAAAGGTCTTGTCGTAATACGGAATTCAAAGCCACATACGACTTTTTAAGTTTCGGACGTTATCGGGCGTATCGAAACATTTAAATTCAACCAAAACTGAATATAGCGCCATCTAATGCCGAGTAGCTGGACTACGATGCTTTTTCTGGAAATCAAGCGTCGCCAACTAAAAAGACACATGTCACATTTCTGTTACACTCTATTGCAGGCCGTAAATTGCTTTAGTTAGAGTAGAGATCCTTTCTGTAAATGGTACTAGGTAACACCAAATGGGTATTGTAACTTTTTACCAATCAAAAGGGTTTTGCAATAGTGTGCCGCGTATCAATTTAACTGTGACTGTGTGTTTTTGGCGACACTGGTTTTCTAAGTAATAGGCGACCATGCCAGTTCCCCTTATTCTCTATTCCCTGATTGAAATTATTATTGTCTATTTATGACGGAGCCGATCGCGCGTCGCGGCATACTTACGGCGACGTACGCGTGTCGCGGAAGACGCCCGCGGTCGAGCTGTTGTGCGCAACTTGCTAATGTAGACTTAAAAACAGTACACATATGATTCAGTATCGTTTAAAGACTATAAAATTAATTCCGATCCTATCCGATGCGGGCCGTTTGGTGGAAATATTACTTAAGGCTCTTTTCGCGTTACGTCTGGCTTCTCCATACAATATTATCAATTATTATTTATCATATCGCACAGTTCGAGAGCGGCGTAGGTCATTCGTGCCATTTTAAATCAGTGACGGCTTTTGATTCACATTGTCAATGCACATAGTTTTAAAACCAGATATCAACATTAAGGTTGAATATGAATGGATTGTAAATATATCTTTTCATCACACTTGCTCGTAAATGATGTTATTCCATGCCTGTATACAGAAGGACAATGGCCTAAATTGTTCCCGCGGGAATTATGGCGAGTTTGTCATCCCTAGGGAGTAATGACTTTCTTTTTAAAATTTGCAACTCTTTCGTACATCATTTCTGACTAAGGAGGTTTAATTTTCAGCCAAAAATTAAATCGGTTTCTAATTTCATCTTTAAAAATTAGCTATAGACTAACTTACATTACACAAAACCTATACGCTTCATTAAACTTCATTATTTTTATACCTATTTCAAGTTTATATCAACATTTATCATTAATTTTAGTAATTATACATTTTTATCAAATTGGCTAAATCTGGCTCAAATCCAGGTCGAAACTAAACGCAGTTATTATCTGTGGTAGAGGTCACAAAAAAAATATCGTTTCCATTTACGTTCCCGTTCGTCAAAAGTTATTTGTTTATATTTTGCAGAGTTAAAGTGTTTTCTCTTTGTTTTTTTTCCTCGCAAATGTGATGAAAACTATTGTGTGTATCACAGGCAGTAAGGGGATTACTAACTCGAGTCATTAAAAGCCCTCCGCCTTCGGCGTCGGGCTTCTAACACTCTCGTTTTTTTTTTTTTTTTTTTACTTGTACTATTACTTACTTCTAAAATAATTTTGTTGTCAAAAGAAAACGGGCTAATACAGGAACATGGAATACCGCTCTCACACACTATTACCCGTGGACCCACTTCTTTGTCCCACCGCAGATTTTTTTTTCGGTTCGTTAGGTATTTATAAATGCCCGAAGGTCAAACAGGCCTGGAATAGGAGCCCTGCTGTGAAGCAGGGCTCCGTCGAAAAGAGCAGTGGGACCACGGATAAGCGTCCGCTCTCACGCGATTAGTAGTTTCTAATGCGTGAGGTTAAGAACTAGTTTCGATTAATGGATTGTTGAGTAGATACTATCTTATTAAGAAACATCGCCCCAGTTCCATTGCGTTTGAACTCAGTAGTGGTAGCCTAGCAGCAGTGGTAGCCTAGTTGGTAAAACGGTTGCCTCCCATGCAGGAGGTCGTTCTCGGGGCCTGCACCTCTAAATATAGGTTTACGATTTATGTACAGTTTAAATCATTAATTACCACTTTCTACAACGGTGAAGGAAAACATCGTGAGGAAACCTGCATATCGGAGAAGGTTAAAACCCTTCGAAGATATGTGAAGTCCCCAACCCGCATTAGGCCAGCGTGGTGGACTACAGCCTAGCCCTAGACTCGCGCCCAGCAGTGGGACGTATATGGGTTGTTGTTCACAACGAATACTTAATAAAATTATGGAATAAACGCACTATTTTGTAAACGTTTAGAAAACAAACTACCTACGTAAAATGATTAACACAATTAACAACACAACACACATTTAGTGTCCGGCCGCTATGAAGTCAATCCTGACACATTCTCTAGGGTTGTCTGTTACACGTTCGATCATTGTATCGATAAAATTTGAGTCAAGCGTGAGTCGAGTTGAATGCAATTCTCTACAGCTATAATAAAAAATATTAATCAGATGTAAGTATATGAAGGAAAAACATTAGAGATAATATTAATAGTCATTACTTTAATATGTACATAATACTGATACTTCACTTTCCGAACCACCATCACTATCACTACTGGAATTGTTTGTATTAATTATTAACTCAAAGTCATTATCTAAAATACTGTCAATTTTAATGTCTCCGTTGTAATCGTCCCTTATTTTGGCTTTAATCTTATTTACTACCATTTCCCAGTTATTTTTGGTTACGTGATTGCATGCCTCTTCTAATAATTTTATCATTGTCGCTGTGGAAAATGGAGGTTCAGTATTGTTACTTGCCGCATATCCTTTAATTTGTGCCCATATCAATTCTATGGCGTTATACTCACAGTGTTAAGGCGGTATACGAATGACTCGGTGGCCATGTTGCAGCGCTAGTTCATCAATGACGTACTTATCGTTTTTGTTTCGGTCTGTGAATATCCATTAATCTAATTAAATCTCCTTTTAACATAGTCATTCTTGCATCTACACCATTTTTTTGAAGCCATGCAACGAGATTGGCTTTTTTTTCTGAATTTGAAGGTGGCTTGTCAAGTAACATGGAGTGGTAAGGTGCATTATCCATTACAATAACTGATGGCTCAGAAAGGCTAGTCAGCATATTAGTGAACCATTGCGTAAACTTTTCACCATCCATGTCTTCATGGTAGTCACCGGTGGTTTTAGACGCAAAGGCCAATAAGCTATTGTCGATGAAACCTCTGGCATTGCCAGCATGACATATTATTAGTCTGGCCCCTTTTCCGGTTGGGACTTGTCGATGCCGCCGTGTCGTCCGTCCACGAGCGACTAACTGTGTGATTGGCATCTAGCCACGTTTCGTCCAAAAAAACGACATTATCCCAATCTTCTATGGTTTTTATCTCGCGTAAAAAATCAACCCTTTTCATGGCAATATCGGATCTTTCCATTAGCACCTTTCGTTTGTCGCATTGTTTGTATCGGAATCCAATCATTTTTAATATCTTTGACAGCGACTTTTCTGATCCGGAAAATAAGCCAGCTTCTTTTAATGTCTGCACTAAATTCGATAAAGTTGGGTACTCTTTACGTGAGTAATATTTGTACTAAATATGAATAAATATGACTACGGATAGCGTCAACGTCAAAATTATCTATGTCGGTAAGTTTCGCTCTTTTTTTTTTTGGGATAATGTAGAACGTTATCTTCCATGCCAGTCTCACCCAATTTTTCTTTTGTGATTTTTATGATCGTTTTTTGCTGATATCGAGAGCATCTGCAACTCGATCCAACACCGATGTCACGGGCAATATCGGTCCGCCGTTTTGAGCTTCTCGTTCAAAATAGTTACGAACACGTATGACAATCTCACGAGACTGACTGTTAAGAACGAATTTCTTCGATCGTTTCGGCATTTTAGCAAGTCCAAATAGTAAGCGTTTTCGAATTCCATGATAACAAGCAAGGGGTCAGGGGGTAAAGCAGTAGGTATCTATAGGCAAAACCAGTCACAAAATTATCAACCGTTGGAAGCAATCTCAAGGCAATACAAACAGTTTTATTATTTTGACGTTCTATAAATTGATTGACAGGAAGTATGAAAAACGAAGAAATAAATTTGCATTCAAATACAAAAAGTTTTAATTCTCTAGGTAGATAGACATCAACCTTGAAAAAAGTTATGTTTATAGAGGTTACTAATAAAAAAATATAGGTAGGTACGCATTTATTCAAATGTTTTTAATGAAATAGAATATTACCTAGAATTAATTTTACTATAAAAATAAATATTTTTAATTAATGCATAATATCATAGACAATATTTTTGCTATACGAACTTTTTAACGCGAATCGATATACATATTGTGTGGCATTGTTGCCACACTATTCTGTCACACGCAACAAGCAAGTCTAACATTTTTCTCCTGAGGTTCACATTGACAATAATCAGGAACTTCATAGTTGTGCAATGGGTCAGGTTTTTTTTTTTTTTTTCTTTATTGAGGGTTACCAACAAGTGATACATTGTAGCAAACATCTTAAGTCCTACAGTCGAGACATACACTTAATGCTCACTTAATTATAGGTATCCACAACATGCAGATTGGCTTCATAGCGGCCGGACACTATAACAGAGTAATCCTGGATAGCACGGTTTACTTTTTTGGAGATGTATGTTCGTTAAGTTATTCTTGCACATAGGTACTTAAAAAGGCTGTTCTGTCTATAATAGAGGAATAGTCACACTTTGGATAATGTGCTAAGCATGCTGCCGCGGGCTGCCTTAGTTATCCCACATGCTTTGTTAGTGCACATTATTGACCATGACTCTGCTGATATGATACTTAGCTGATGGTTGATGATGTCAGTGGTATGTTATCGTTTACAGTTTACACCTCGGCTTACTTTTCGTCTGGATCCAGAAAAATATCATCTCACAGTAAAGTAAAAGCGGTTCACGGCTATAGTAATCTATTATTTCGATTGTAATATTGTGATTTTTCAAGACTTTTGACCTGACAACTTGAATTAGTCAATGATCACTACAGATAATCCAATGATTTTCTAGCGGCTGTAATGATGTGAAATAAATACTGTACAGTTGAGGAATACAATTTTAACCGGATTAAGTTTTGTTGAAACGTGGCCATAGTAACTCTACCGTTAGTATTAATGAAAAAGTTCAAATTTAAATATTTGACAATAAATTAAATTTGAAAAATAACGAAATCAGTGCTATTTTGCTTAGAATAATAACACATAGAATGATAGTTTCCTACAGCCAACCCGTCAAAAGTGTCGCACAAAATGGATTCATGTGGGCGTAATCAACGCGTACTAACACACGACAACACGCACACAAGTAAACAAATAATGTTGCTAGCGGATTACATTTCCCCCTAAACTAGGGGATTTTTTCATATAATCATTTTTGTTAAATTCGATCATTTTTTGTAGTGACTTAGTATTTTAGTAATAATACAAACGTTTATTAACACTTATGTAATAAGAAAATGTTTTGTCTCTTTTTAATTCGCATAAAATATCATATTTTAAGTAGGTAGTTTAAAAAAATGTTCTTAGGTACTTTTTAGGCCGGTGGTTTTTTGGCGGACTAAAATTCAATTTATCCAGGGACACCCAGTATATACTCGCAATCACCTTAGTAGGAACCACGTCCCGACGTAGTCTGCACAAGCCACCTTTAGTAAGATATTTGTCTGTGTCATTAAAATGTACAGAACATATTTTTGTCCTCCTAGACGGCTTCCACCAGCTTTCATTTCAATTAAGCCTAATTTTTTCAATCCAACGTGCGGCAATAATCGGATTAGAAGGAAATCTTGAACGAGAAAAACAAGTAATTCAATTCGTATCACAGAATATCACAAAATAGAACAAGTACTTACTATAACAATTTAGGGGGAAAAATTTCGTTATAATGGCAACATTTTCATGTAATGTCGTTAGAAAATAATTTAATATTTTAGGGAATGTTTTACGTAAAACAACAAGTCAAAACATATTACTTACACGTGGAATGTTATTTTATAGTGTTTATTTTCTTGGTCTGAAGTGTTGTGGCTCCCATTAACAATACAAATCCTCATAATCAATAAATATCCGGGAGCTGTTGACGCTGTGTGACGTGATTGCGACTGACAGGCGGCGATCGCCGAGTACACCAGAATGGTGTAGTTTAAGTCTGACGGTTTTGGTGCGCGGACTAGGTTTCTATGTGTTATTATTCTAAGGCTATTTTGTATGTTTTACCTAAGAATGAAAATAGTTTCTAGGTAGTACATCTGGATAAAAGCTAATTTCGGTCGTTTCAAGAATATTTGACGTAGCCTCCGTACCAATACCTACTCCAAACGACCGACGAGCGACCGTATTGCGATGTAAAAACCGTTGCTTGTGAAGTTTAATTTGAATGGCCATTTGTTCCAAATATTAGGACTTTGTCACAATAAGATATTACAATTGTGACTCCTAATAAAATAATCTAAGGAATCACCTTTAAACTTATTGCTCCTGTTACAGGCAACACCCCTGTATAGGTACAGTCAGCGTCAGCCTTGTTAAGCTACGGTAATAATGACGTGTAACGAACTATTTGGCTACTTTGGATGCTACCAACTATATGACGCTGACTGTACATCTCTGGACATAAATATCTGCATTTATGGTACCTTTCGTGATAAATGGCCCAGTGCGTTTTCCACAGTAACATATTGCTTGCCAGATTAAATATTTTTCCAAAAACTTTCCACAAAAATATATTTATTTTGATCGCTTATATTAGCCTTACTTTCGGTTGTGTAGAATTGTTCACCTGGCAATGTCCCAATATTTTTTCCACATATGTCAAATCGTCCATGAGAACTTATGTTCTGTCCAGATTGCAAAGAAGCTTGTACAATTTTCGTGACCTTATATCAGAAAGTATTGCTTTAAGTGTGGTTTACCATCTGTTTTGGGGATAAAAAATTTTTTAGGTCTTTACATTTTGACGCATTTTCGCTCTTTGGACCATACATGTATGTTTTTTTTTCCACATCACGCACTGATATACTACAAAATTAAATATTCTTGTAAGTAGACACTATTTTCCTTTCTTTTTTTTTCATTTGAAGGACCTGTTAGGCGTCCACTTCGAGCTTTGTTTGAATTGTATATTCTTTTAAGTACTTACCTACCGATTAATAATATTTCGTACCGTCGCACGACTTATACCTATTCACCATCTTTCCAACCGCTGCAAAAGGGAATTAGGATTTTCAAGATACGTTCGCAAAACGGTTTTTCCACGAATTACGTTAAAGTCCTGACTTTTAAATAAAAACAATACTTAAACTGAATTAATATGTTAACCGATACATCAAGATGACCGAAACTGAAGCAAAAAACAGTTTTTTTAAACAAAACAACAAAATAGCGTATATTACTAGTATGTAGATTGTAAAAAACTTTTCGGTACGGGCTTTACTTATTTATTTTATAGGTATAGGCCGTCTATTACAGTAAATTCAAGTATAACTACCTATAGGTAAATCTATAGGTCCCCCCCCCCTATTTCTCGTCACGCTATAAGTTGAGAACGGCTTTACAGTTTTTTTTTTTCTAATACTACTTTAAGGTCCTTACATTTTTTTTAAAAGAAAATAGCCCAAAAAAAAAAACCACGGAAAGTAGGAATTTCGCAGCGGGGCGAAGCCGCTAGTATAATTAAAAACGTAAGATACGGGTGCCGCCGGTCGATAGCTACCTACGTGGTTAGGCCGACAGACCACAGATTAGGGCCCTTTCTCAACCCTATTACCCGTGGACCCACTTCTTTGTCCCACCGCAGAAAAAGTTGCACCCAGTTTTTGCCATCCAATTTTAATTGTGATACCAAAACTGGGTAGGTTAGGTTCGTTAGGTATCTATAAATGCTCGAAGGGCAAACAGGCCTGGAATAGGAGCCCTGCTGTGAAGCAGGGCTCCGTCGAAAAGAGCAGTGGGACGAAGAAGTGGGACCACGGGTAAGCGTCCCTTTCTCACGGCAACAACTAGTTTTCTATCCCTACTTACGTGTGACTGCTAATTGCTAATAGCCCACCGAACGTAGACCAAAATTTGCCTGTCGGGGGAAAAAACTCGTGTAAAAGCGAATTTTGGCATAGTTGTAAGGTATGGGGTTTTAAACCACATACTAAAAGAACTGGTGGGTGAGGGTGAAGCTAACGGGGAGAGCGGGGTGTAAAGGTCCCTTATTTAAGTTTTTTGCAAAAAACTCGTAAACTGTGGCCTATAGCTAAAAATGATTTGAAACACAGATAATGTACGTAAAATTCTCTACAAAAAAGATATAATTTTTTTTTCTCTGGGATCAATATTTCATGATATATGGAGGGAAGTAGATGACAAATAAAGAAATAAACACATTTATTTAAGTACGGTACGTATATTCCTAAAGATAAAATTCCTAATTATCGTCTAAATTTAAAATATTGTCATAGTATGTATTATTATTATTTTATTTTACTCAATTATTGTGGAAAAAATTATAAGAATGTATGTATGCCATTGGTATATTACTTATGTACAGAAACGTTACGGTCCAAATTGTATAGTGATTTTTGATGGTTCTGGTGATGTCGACAGTAGGTACTAAACGAGCAGAGCAAAGCGACGTGGTCTGACAAAAACTTCGGTCGACATAAATTTTAACGAACATACAATCATCACCGTTCAACAGGAGCATTTCTTCGCTAATGAAAACAATAAAACAAGGCTGATTCAGTTCCTTACCGAGAAGATGACAGTAGCAGGAATTAAAACAACCATTGCAACAGGAGATGCTGATGGCACTATTGTCAGGTGCGGGTTGGAGAAAGCTGCCTTACATCCAACTGTTGTTATTGAGCAGGATGTTGACTTGATAGTCCTCCTCATAGGATTGGCCCCACCACATATCAACGTGTTGTTTTTGAGCCAGGGCGTGGGAAGGTTGAGGACAAATTGTTTTCAGTGCAACACCTTCAACAGCTTCCATTTGCACCTCAGCGATCCATGGAAAAAGCAAAGTGGGAATGGCGAAATTGTTCGCTGCTAAGTCAGACCTGATCCAAAAGATATCCGATATTTTCAGTGGGCCCTCGTCACCAGAAAGTATTGAACAGGCCGGCGAGAAGCTGTTTTTGTCGATTTACCAAGCACCTATCGAGGTACAAAACCTCAACAAATACCGCTACTCAGTTTTTTTAAGAGCATCGATGAGACCAAAATCAGATCTGGCCACTCTTCCTCCTACTAGAGGAGCTTCAAAGCAGCACTCTTTCAGAGTTTATCTACAGGTATCTTTAATTACACAAGTTGTGTATTATTTTGTCTTTAAAATGCAAATATCTGTATGACCTAAACTTACATTGACCTTATTACTATTACAGATACAACAATGGCTCGGCAACTCCCTACAACCAACTCAATGGGGATGGGCCAGAGGTGATGATGGCATCCTAAAGCCAGTGACAACCAACGACCCAGTGGCACCAGACTCAATTCTCAAAACCATATTCTGCCGGTGTAAGACGGGGTGTGGGATGCGATGTGGCTGCCGGAAAGCTGGAATTCCCTGCTCCAGTATCTGCGGTGTATGCTCCGGCTCATACACTAACGGAGCTTCCATCGAAGACACCGCTGATGACGATGATTATGCTAATATTTTAGAATTAGAAGATAATTAGGAATTTTATCTTTAGGATTATAGTGTTACGCCGACGTGGTAAGGCGTTTCATTACCCACTAAGAGCGAAGGAGATAACACTATTGGGAATGAGACAGCGATACGCAGGACATTCCAGACCCTTGGGCCAAGGACGTCGCCATTGTTAACGGAGCGAGCAGGTAGCAAGGCGTAGAACAATAAAGAAACGAATAGTCTCGGTCGTCCTCGGCGGAGCAAACTACGTCGATCTTTCCGGAAGATTTGGTGGAAGGAAGACGTTCTGGAATAACGTGGGAACTATAAAAGGCGGACCGCGGTTGTGGGCAGTCAGTCTTTACTTGGAAAGCGAACAGTGCGATCAAGAGCGACCCGAGCGATCTAAGTCTAAGTCTTCGAAGTTTTTGTGCGATAATTATTTGTAACGGTTTTTGTGAGTGCGTAATTAAAGCCTACTTTTGATTATCGGTGTTTTAGTGCATTTCTATCAGTTACCTACCCCCAAGTACGTAACATTTGGTGTCAGAAGTGGGATAGAAAATGCCAGTAACTCCGCGAGATCAAGAGCAGGAGGGGGTCAAAACCCGGAGTCAAACTACAGCTGACGACTCTGCGGCTGCCGCCAGCACGAGTGCGTCCACCGCTACAGCGTCGGCAACTACAGCTGCGTCAGCTAAACCGGAATTTGACCTGAACGCAATCTTAATCCTCTTGAAGGAACAATCTAGAGCCCAAGAGGAACGCTTCAGAGCTCAAGAGGAACAATCGAGAGTTATCCATGACAAACTACGGAGTCAGAAGAAATTCCAGGAAGAACAATCTAGAGCTCAAGAGGAACAGTCGAGAATTCTCCTAGAGGTACGAGAGGCCACTTCCGAATGGAAGAAAGAAATGACTGAACTTCAAGGAAAACTTGCTGACATGGACATTAAGTTCGAGAACCGCCTCCATGGAGTTGATGATAAAGTCAAGGACCACGAAAAACGTCTCCAGGCTATGAGGAACGAAGTTAAAAAGCTTGAAATTAAAGTGACCAATGGTTCCCTTGGGTGTGAGACTTCTGTCCCGGTTGCTGGAAGATTTAAGGTGCCACCGTTTGATGGGACTTCGTCATGGACAGCCTATAAACTGCAATTTGAGTCGGTCTCTCAGGCGAATGGCTGGAACAAAGACCAAGCGAAGACGGCCTTAACCTTGGCGCTACGAGACGAAGCCCTCACTATTCTGGAAGCGTTGGGGAAAGACAGGACATACGACCGCCTTCTTGAAGCTTTGGAAGCACGTTACGGGGACAGTCATCTAGAGCATGTATTCAGAGCTCAACTGAAGGATCGAGCCCAGGGACGTAGTGAGTCAGTACAACAGTGGGCCCTCGAAATAGAAAAATTGGTCAGAAAAGCGTACCAAAGTGCATCGGCTTCATTTGTGGACAGCATGCTAGTACAAGCCTTCATTGACGGAATCCGTGATTTGGAAGTCAGAGCTGCTGTGCGACTAGGACATCATGGAAGCCTGAAGGATGCAGTTGCCCACGCCTTGGAAGTGGAAGCTGTACGCCAGGACTCGAGGTCTTTCAGGGTGCGAGAAGTTTCGGCCAGGGAGCCAACTGCTCCTCGCCGTGAATTTGGGCCAAGGTGTTATTGGTGTGGAGAACGCGGACACTTGCAAACCAGTTGCCCAAAAAGGAAGAGAAGACAGCGCGATCAATTTGTACGTGGAATACGAAGTCTAGGCGGTCAACAACGATTGTTTGACGAGAGTCGCAAGGTAGCGTCGCCGCTGGCAGCTGCGACGAGAGACTCTGCTGCGGCGAAAATCAGTAATGCACAGCACCCCAAAATTACCGACAGCAGTAGAAATGCGAGCGGGGTGCCTTCGATTGCGCCGGACACTGTCGGGTCATGGCGAAAGGCCGATGGAGTGCGTTTGGAACGAGCTAGCGAACCGCGTGCGAGTGGAGGACCTAGTTTGACGTGTGCCGGCCAACATCGCAGTATTCCCAGGGAGAGATTACAAGGAAACACAGACGCCCTCTCTCGAAAACCTTGTCATCAAGAGGACAAAGACAGTGTGGGAATGTTGAGGACTGATACTGTAAGTGAAGAATGGAGCAATGAAGTCATGAAACAAGCGCAGCAAGAAGACCAGGACATTAAACCCATTTTCGATTGGATCAAAGCAGGCGTTTCCAAACCGAAATGGTGTGAAGTAGCACCGATGAGTACCGAAACTAAAAGCTACTGGGCCCAATGGGAAAGTTTGGTTATGCATAATGGCGTACTGTGCAGAAAATGGGAGTCTGCAAATGGAAAGGATGCTCACCTACAGGTGGTTGTTCCAAGAAAAAGAGTGAGTGATGTTTTGAGATCCTTCCACGACGGAATTTCCGGTGGGCACCTTGGAGTGAAGAGGACCCTAATGAAAATTCGGCAACGCTTCTACTGGATTCACTGTCGAGAAGATGTGGAGGATTGGTGCAGGAAGTGTACAAACTGCTCTTCAGTTAAAGGGCCGCAAACACGCAGTAGAGGAGCGCTCAAGTTGTACAATGTTGGAGCTCCTTGGGAAAGAATTGCTCTAGACGTCGCTGGCCAGTTTCCGACATCCAACTCGGGAAACAAGTACATCCTCGTTATAATGGATTACTTCACCAAATGGCCTGAAGCATTTGCCATCCCTAACCAAGAAGCAGTCACTGTAGCGGAGAAATTAGTGATGGAAGTGTGTTCTCGATTTGGGGTGCCACTCGAAATTCACAGTGATCAAGGCAGAAACTTTGAGTCCCAGGTGTTCCAGGAGACTTGCCGAATCATGGGAATTCATAAGACCAGAACTACGCCATATCACCCACAATCGGACGGAATGGTCGAGAGATTCAACCAGACGTTGGAAAGACATTTGGCAAAGGTTGTTGAAAGTCACCAAAAGGATTGGGATAGGCATATCCCTCTCTTCCTGATGTCATATAGATCAGCTACTCACGAAACTACGGCTGTCACTCCGGCTTACGTGAACTTCGGAAGAGAACTTCGTTTACCTGCAGACCTTTTAACCGGACGTCCTCCAGATTCACCTAAACCGATCACCGAGTATGCCAGCGACTTGAGAAACCGGATAGACGATGTTCACAGTCACGTCCGCGAACATGGACTTCAAGCCAGTGCGAAGATGAAAACACGATATAACCGAAAAACTAACCAAGTGGGGTTCGAGGAAGGTTCATTGGTGTGGCTGCATAACCCCATGCGAAGAAAAGGGAAATCCCCGAAACTATCGCCGAATTGGGAAGGGCCGTATAAAGTGGTCACTAGAATCAACGACGTCACGTATCTGATACAGCGGAGCCAGCGAAGCCCCTGCAAGGTTGTCCATGTTGACCGACTGGCGAGATATTACGGAACGAATAATGCTCGGGACGAGCATGTCTTGGGAGGGGGTAGTGTTACGCCGACGTGGTAAGGCGTTTCATTACCTACTAAGAGCGAAGGAGATAACACTATTGGGAATGAGACAGCGATACGCAGGACATTCCAGACCCTTGGGCCAAGGACGTCGCCATTGTTAACGGAGCGAGCAGGTAGCAAGGCGTAGAACAATAAAGAAACGAATAGTCTCGGTCGTCCTCGGCGGAGCAAACTACGTCGATCTTTCCGGAAGATTTGGTGGAAGGAAGACGTTCTGGAATAACGTGGGAACTATAAAAGGCGGACCGCGGTTGTGGGCAGTCAGTCTTTACTTGGAAAGCGAACAGTGCGATCAAGAGCGACCCGAGCGATCTAAGTCTAAGTCTTCGAAGTTTTTGTGCGATAATTATTTGTAACGGTTTTTGTGAGTGCGTAATTAAAGCCTACTTTTGATTATCGGTGTTTTAGTGCATTTCTATCAGTTACCTACCCCCAAGTACGTAACAATACGTACCGTACATAAATAAATGCGTTTATTTCTTTATTGGTCATCTACTTCCCTCCATATCTCATGAAATATTGATCCCAGAGAATTTTGTACAGAATTTTACGTACATTATTTGTGTTTCACATCATTTTTAGCTACAGGCCGCAGTTTACGAGTTTTTTGCTAAAATCTAATAAAAGGGACCTTTACACCCCCCTCTAACGTGTAATTTCAAACCTCTCTAAAACTAGAGAGGTTTGAAATTACACGACTCCACCTTAATCTTTATTTTTTTAATTACGAACCTTCATATACCCTTACCCCACGTACCTACATGTAGTTACCAATCTCACTGAGGAATTTGAACATACAATTTTGTAGATCCTCCTCACTCTTCTTTTAAAATGGTAGGTAGGTAAAAAAATAACTTCTTTTAAAATGGTGGCTAATAATAGGTCAGCCCAACTGAAGTCTGCTTTTTGTTAAAAATATTGAGACCCAAACTTCAGTTGGACTGACCTATTATTAGCCACCATTTTAAAAGAAGTTATTTTTTGCTTTTTTGAAGGCGGTTTTTTGTTTTTTAACACATTTATTTTATGTTATACTTTTAAGTGATGAATAAGCTGTTATATAGTCCCACCCTTCTTAATTGATATGAAACTTTAAGACATTCCAAGCGGACTGCGGGAAAGTTAAAATTAACGCGGAACCTAATGAAATAGAAATGAATAGCGAAGGAACAAGTGGAACAGCGGTCAGTGCGCCGACGAGTGCAACAGAGGTAAACGTTGAAGAAACGGCTGATGATGAGGAACAAAACAAAAAAGCAAGAAGATGTGGGGGCGTATTGAAAAAAAAGAAACTTAGTCAGAGTACTACTATGCAGGCGGCTATACTCCAATACTGGAAAGAGAGGGACACTGAAAGGCGAACCCAAATTCAGGACCTCACACATCAGTCAACTTCAAACCAAGAGCAGGAACCAGATGTGGACGGCATTAAGTCGTTTTGCTCGGACATTGGGACTATGTTAAGTAAACTTACTCCAGCATTAAAAATACAAGCTAAAACTAAAGTTTTTAATATTTTAGCAGACTTTGAATTACAAAGCCTGAACCAAAGTTCTATTACTTGTTCGAGCAGTTCCCCGTTTGATCAAAGTTCTCAATTTTCATCAACAAATCCTTATTCTCCGATAAGTTCCGTCGCATCACCCAGTTCACTCGGTCATGCTGCTGACTTAACTACTTCGAATACTTTTAATTTGCCAACTGAAAACATGTCTACTTAATACCTTGCACCAGCTAGAAAATAGGTCTTATTCTCCGATAAGTTTCGTCGCATCACCCAGTGCATTCGGTCAAGCTGCTGACTTAAGTACTTCGAATACTTTTAATTTGCCAACTAATACTTCTGAAAACATCAACCTGTCTAATACATTGTACCAGCTAGAAAATAGGTCTTTTCAATATTTACCTTAGAGTGAGAAATAGTTTTTCCTCAGCTGTGATCGATCCTTTTTTCTTTGGTTGAATATCGTTTTCAATTAAACTAAGTACAAATTGAAATTGTGTTTTATTTAGTCTGCAGTACTTCCTGAATTTCTGTTCCTTTATATTTAAGTGTCGTTTTATCAGGATTTGATACCTGCCTTCATCAACTCGGGATGTATATATTGAATCGATTTTATTCCTCTTTGATGAAAGTAAGAGCAACAGTATTTCATCATCCTCTTCTTCGTCCTTTATCAGTCTCTGCACGAGTTTTCGCTTGCGTGTATTTAAATTGTCAGACATAGTTAACCTCTGATACACGACCGGAACGCTAACTGTTCGCACGCTACTGCGCGTGGCAGTCGCTGCCCGGGCCGCGGTCGCTGCTGTCCGAAAGCTTCTGGCAGCGCCGCACAGCAGTGACAATGGGTCGCGGCAGCCGGTCGCTACTGCCGGGTCGCGACTGCCCAGATCCGAATGCTACCTATAGGCACATTTCATCAATTAAATGTTCTTCGTTATAGTCGCTATCTTAATCGAAATATCTTATCGCCACCCTTGAAATCGGTACCTTTGAGGAGTTCCGAGTAATTTATTCTAATGAAAAAAAAACTATATATTATTGTTACAATAAAAATAAGAACCAACAATGATGCGGAGTAGCATTTATTCAATGATTATTTTGTCTTAGTAATTATGGCATGACTAATCTTATAATATAAGTATCTCTAAAACTAACATTAATAATCTTAGGCTTTGTAAGGTACTTAAAGGTTAACTCGAACTTTTTGTGATTACATTTCCCTTAAACGTTGTGCAATGAATCTCTAAAATCGATATAATATATGATTGGATAATTACTTTCACTAATTAACAGCAGAGTTCACATAAAGCTACTTAATGAAGCTCCTGCTGAGTTAGCTACTGTATTACGAGATACTTATTGGGTATAAAGGAAAGGGACTGAGTCTATAATAGGTATAATCAATAACTGTCCCTTTCGCAGCTTGGAACTTTTCAGGTTTGAATAGTTCATATAACATAATACGACTACAGACTGTATTATGAACTTTACTCTTAATTGTTACACAACAAGTACCAGGCAGTGATATAAACAGACCTCGACCTCACGTTTCAATTGTTTAAAGAGAGAACGAATTCTGACCACGGAAGAATCTAGCACTGGGTAAAGTCTGGTATTTATTTCTTAAAACTTCTTAAAAACTACCCAATAAATGGCCCTGTACGCTATTTTACAAGCTAAGCTACTTAATACCTTGAAATTTGGGTAGGGCGGTAGGTAGTAAGTAGTAACTAGGTGGGTGTAATATATACATATTAACTAATTACCAACCGCCCATTACTTCCGATCTGTTAGTTATGTCTACTGCTTAACTTCAAAATAGTTGTCCAAAAATTACTCATTGTACAATATAATTAAGAGAAAGTTATAAATATAAATCGAAAATATTTCTTACGCATACTCGCGAGTAGACGAGTGTATTTGTAGTTTAAAAGTTAAGCAATAAATATTTCAAATTTTTGGCCATGTGGCTCGAATATGCATAGGTGTTCTTAAATATAAAAATGTACAACTGTAATAAAATATCTATAATATTTTTTTTGGTATAATTTACTATCACCAGCAGTAATAATAATAATTCAGCAACCGCCTATTCGTTGCAATTTAAATGGTAAGTAGGTATACTAACTCTACAAGGTATCTACTAAATCTTGGTAAGTACAACCTAAGCATACTGACAGGGATCTTGACTGGACACTGTCCACTCAACAGACATCTGACGGTTATAGGAGTCAAACAGGATTCTCGATGCCCACACTGCGGCAAAGAGGAGACTAGTCAGCACGTTCTGGCCGAGTGTGTAATGTACTCGTCACTGAGACATCTCACATTCGGGGAGAACGTGCTATCGGTAGAGACACTTAAAAGCATTAACCTTCAGGACGCACTAATGTTCTGTAGGAAAACAAGAAGATGGGATCAGTGCTGGATGGGAGCGCCGCAGAGCCAGTAACCTGAGGCTGGATCAAGGGGAACTGGGCGGAATGAATGGAGAGCCACTCGACCGCCCGCCTGCCTCGGCGGCGTCCCCACTCATCATCATCATCATCATACTAACTCTAACCACATTATAGGTAACTTGTAAGGAAATACTTTACTAACTTGCTAAAGTGTGCCCAAATATTAGACATTTGCACTAAATATGCCCAATCAGCACTTTCTTCTCAAGCTAGCTGGTGACAAATAATTATGTAGCCCCAGTTATAGTAGAAAAAAGAAAGGCAAACAAAACCTTTGTTGTACAGTCAAGGTCAAAGATATGTATACACTTTTGCACCCTATTTCAATGGAATAAGGGGCAAACTATACACATATCTTTGTACTGGACTGTACACTACTTAAAACCTGGCAAGAGCATGTCGGACATTGCTCAGAGTAGGGTTCCAACGCGTTCCTACATTTACAATTCACTGCGCTCGAACTTACTACACCCGCAATTAAACCTCCATACTTGCACTAACACATTTAAACAATTTCCTAGCTGTTAAAACTCGCACACGACACAGCCGCATTATATACCACGTGACATCTATTAACAATTATTTTTTTTTTATATATTTTCCTCTATTCTCACTATTTAATATATTCATCATCATCATCATCATCATCATGTCAGCCGAAAGACGTCCACTGCTGGACAAAGGCATCCACCAAGGCTTTCCAATATATTCAGCAGCAACATATTTGCAATCCTATCATAATAAGAAATACAGAAATATTGTACGTAGGGATTAAATTGGGACAACACGTCTCCTCCTCCGTCGTCGAATTTCTTCCACTGATAGTCCAAGATTCAATCTGATTAATGAATGAAAATTATTTCATATCAAATTTTGTATGTTGTAAAGCATACCTAACGGGATTTAAAAAAACCTGGCCCAATTGATTAATTAAGGTATTCCCATTTTTCGACCCGTCACACAACATATAATTTTTTAGAAAAACCTTATCTATTTTACAATGTAGCCTACGCTTTTAATAATTTTAATAAATCAGACATTACGGCTTACACAAAACATTGTTTTCCTAGAGATCAAGATTATTGGTACTTTTCTTGTTACCTACCTTTTTTTGTCATCAAATAACTGCAAGTACTCTGTGAGCGCGTCCGACCCGCACCTGACCGGTTTTTGTACTTGCACAATTTAAAAAATAGAAATCATAAACAATTAGTAGGGTGCGAAACAGCAAACCTTCAAAGCTACATGTTATTCCTCTATAATTTAAATTACCATTAATCTTACAAATTACGAGAAATATTTACAGGCTTTTTCAGGTTAAGAAATGGATCTGTCAAGTTGTCATCTTTGGGAGAATTCGTTTTTATCCCAAGGGACGCTGATCTTTCTTTATCCACCAGTGTAAAGTTAACCGACAGACCGAATAACCATAGTTTAATACATTTGAGTAACTTCAAAAATACACGAAGTTATCAATTATATCGATCAATCTTAGTATAACTTATTATAATACATTATTATTATGGCACAAAGATAAAGGAATACGTTACGTATCTGTTAATAGTAATACACATCTAATAAATTAAAACTAGACCCTAAATCCGAATGCTTATATATACAAGAATATGGAATGCTATTATTTAAGCAGCAGTGACACAGGGGCAGCCAGGATTCAAACCTTTAGCAAAAACGAATGTTGCTAATTGGCTTATACGTATACATAGTTAACGTTAACGTTTAGAAATTAACAATTGAATATGTATTTTCATATCACCTACTCGGAAAGGGGACTTTTCTTCCCTGCTAGGAGGGATCAAAGTGGCACTTTTCTGTTCAAGGACACTTTGTGGCCAAATTTGATAATTGTTGTTAAGTGCGATAATTTCCTGTTGTTAAATTTGATAATTTCAGCATTTCTAGAATGTGTGAATAATTAAATTTGTTTCATCACTAAGATCTTTTATTTTCCACATAGGTGATGTGAAAAGCAGTATGTGTCACACGGTAGCAAAATTATTTCCACCTTGGGCGTTAACACTTGAATCCCTCACTACGCACAGGATTCTATTTAAGAATCCTTCGCTTCGTTCAGGATTCAATGTACGCCCTCGCCTTAAATATGTCATTTTGCTCCCTTGTGACACAATCTACTATTAAATATGAGAGTTCTTAAATTGAAAAGATTTATCTCATTTATGCCAAACAAAATAATTGAAAAAGGGATAACGCCGAACTGAGAATCTTGTTTTTTTTTCTACTAAGTAGGTAAAAACATATATATTATTTCAATTGTCAACGTTGGCTTTTTTAGCTTTGATTAGCTTTGAGTTTCGAGTTACACTTTCTACAATTATCATTTATCAGTAATTTACAAAAACACTTGATGGTAACCAGTACCTTTCAGTTGTTTACGACATGTTGGGCACCTCTTACCACTTGTGCGTAAGCACGTCTTGATGCACTCTAAGCAGAAAACGTGCCCACAAGGGGTTGAGGCCATGAACTTACTTGACATGTTTTCCATACATATAGGGCAATCTCCAATACTTCTTTCGCCGATCACCGAAGACAATAGGGCACTGGGCGATGGTGCTGCATTTTCATTATTATCGTCGGTAGTTTCTACTGGCTGTATGACTGTAGTTTTTTGCGCAACTGGTGTTGTGTTTGATGAGAGATTCTTTATATTTGACATAGCAAATCGTTTTCGCCGATTCTGCGGTAAATATTTGGAACATGAATCGGTAAGAACTGAAAACAGCATCTTTACATCAGCCGTCATTTCACTAGTCAAATTCTTGTTGTTAATATTATTTATATTTTTTCCGCTAAAAAAATTATTAACAACAGTCCCAATATCATTATTTGATGATTCTGATGTTATATTTTCATTATTGTTCATGCTTACTTCATTTTCTGTTCCACTATTTATTTCTACATTGAGTGGAGTTTCACTAATAAACTCTACATCTTCATTCCAAATGTATTTGGTATTTGGCTGAACTTGTGTTGCTGAACTCTTGTTTGATGTACTAGGTTCTTCCACATCTGGTATTTCAATGATGGATACAGATGACATATTCTTAAAAGGGATATTTGATTCAACATTAACAAATTGTGAGGTTTTGTTTGCTAAGTGGCTTCCATAATCATCATTTATTTCAATGGTATCAATCATTTCTGGTGTTTCACTAATTGAATTATCATCAGTAGGTGAATCACTTTTTACAATAGTTTCGGTTTTATATTTCTTAAATCTCATATTACTGAAATCATATTCTTGAAAGGCGACACCGTTGTTATTATTATTGTTATTGTTATTCATAATCTCATTGAAAACTGGGTAACCTTTATTTAAGATATCAACATCTTTACTCCGGAGGAGCGAATTATATCGTCTCTTAGGACTCTTTTTAGCATCTGATAAGTCCAATATCACTTCAGGAAGATCTTCATCATCACCAATATCATAATTACGGATATCATAATGATATAAATGTTTCTCACTTTTCACAGTGCTGCTATCATCATAGTAGTTATGGTAATCATAATTTAAACTTTCATTGAAATGTTTCTCATTTTTCATGATAGTCTCACTGTCTTTAGATGTGCTGGGCAAAGGGCTGAATGCTTGTGGTCTCGAGCAAGAAGGTTTTGACGTAAAAAAAGTGGTTTCATCAGCAGGAGATTTACGTAGTAATTCATCAACTTTCTCGTTTAATTTCAATCTAGCAGCTATCTCACTGCTATTGGGATTAAATCGGGACTTAATCCAATTTTTATGGATTTTTCTCAGTCGACTGCGTTTTTTGGGTGGACATACATCATCATCGAATGCATTCGTCTCGCTAGTGATGCCGTAATTGTCCCCTTTGAAAACATTTAGAGAAGGTTTTTCAGGCACTCGCCGGCGCGAAGTACAACCAACTATGTATGGGATATCTCCTTTTTTACGCTTCTTTACAGGGATTACAGGTTGTGGCACAAGGTCAGGATAGAGAGCTCGTATTGTTTCTTTTATTGATGCTTTCGTATTTGGCGAAAATATGTCATCAGGGGAAATTAACATATCAGGGGTTTTAGGCCGGACTATATGAGAATATTGTGATATAACTGGTGAAGTATACTTCTGATCATTCGATTTTATATCTGAGCCGATTAACATATTATTATTCATGAAGAAAGAGCTTGGTGAAATATCAAGTTTTTCTTGTAAAGGAAAAACCAGATTACAAGGTCCATGTTCTTGGTCGTTTTTATTTAGATCCGTATTATTATTTGTCGAGTAGCTACTAGATAAAATATCAGACTGCCAATTATTTTGCAATGGAGAATCTGGTTGACAAGTTTCAAAGTCACAGCTATTCTCACTTAGGATTGGGCTAGCAGGTGTGGAATTATGTATTATGTGGTTGCTTGACAACATATCAGATGCACTGCTTTCTTTTAATAGAGATGCTGGCATACAAGTTTCGACATCATCAGCTAGCAACAATGGTTGATTTTGTGCTAAATTTGGTTTACTCATTTCATTCAATGACTGAGCATCTTTGTCTTTACTGGAGTCACCGCAAGGAACATCCTCTTGACAATATTCTTGATTTGCATTAACTTGCGCCTCAGTTACCACGGAAGGCTGGATAGGTGACTCCTCTCCTTCTATCGGAAACTGAGATACCATAGCATTTATTGAAATGGCATATGAATAACCTTCCTTAATGTAATCTTTATTATCTTGGTCAGAAGACTTTGTATTTTTAATAGATTTAAATTCTTCTTGGCAACTAGACAATGAAGAAGAATGTGTGACGTGCGCGGCGTGCGTTTCAGCTTTGCAAATATCCCGTCCTATGTCTTCATCATTAGCATTCGATTCATCGTTTGACAACGGCTGGCTGATTGAGGCGATACCAGCTTGTCCTCTTTCTTGCATCTCAACTTTCTGCCAAACAGAAAACACAGGTTTTACTTAAATTTCCAAAAATATCGTGATAAATTGACTTTTAATTCAGTAAAATTACTATATATTTTTGAACATGGTGAGAAGATGCTCTGTTCACAATTTTTAAGTATTTTTAGTATTCAATGTATTTTAATTAGACACATTTTGTCCTTTGCATTATGAAATTTGGACAAACAGTTTAATAGTTACGGCAGTGAGAATGAGAATGTTTGTATCTATCTGACAAGTAACCTCAAGAACCTCAGAACCTATTTAAAAAAACATTTTACCATTTGAAAGGTACAATCGACAGCAATAATGTTATCCAGCATAGGGCACAAAAATATCTGACACACCTATACCTCTAGTAATAAATTCATTTTAGATATCTTTGCGCCCACTGTTGGATAATATATTATTGCTAGTGACTGTACACTATTCCGCCTACGAAGCTAGTAAGCAATTGTAAAGCTGAATAATATAAAAAAAAAATAGGCAAACACCAGCCAGAGCGCTCTTAGTTAATTTCTTTTTCTATAAAAACAGGGTTTTAATAGTGAATACCTGCATAATTTAATTGCAAGTAAAAATTTTCATTTTTTTTAATTACTTTCCGATTAATCAGGAAGTTAAAAATGTATAACAATTACATGATTAACATTCAAGATACCATTTTGCATCTCCGATAGCAGGGTCTAGTAATAGTATTAAACTTATTGAGCAGAAAGAAACAGCTGAGCAATGCAGAAACTATGTCAACACTTACTCTAAGAATACCCTTACACACCCAGACCAAGCACCTAGCTTTGTTGAAGATTTGCAAGTTTACAAGTGTGTTAAGTGTCTGTCAAGTTATTAGATAATAATATGTCATTCCCTGTGATCCCTGTGACAGCTAATATTTTGTTTTTTGAAGCACTCCCTTTATTTGCAAACAAAGAATATAATAACTGGTGATTATTTATATTAGTTATTGAATGCCATCACAAGATTTGTATAGATCTGACCTTTTTGTTTCATCACTCATTAAATATAAAAAAAACAATTTACCATTATTACTCCATAATCACATACATTTAAAGTTTGAGCATAGTCATATTATTTATTTATGCACTTAGGTTAATTGTAATGAAAGCCATAATTGTCGTAATATTTTACTTCTAGAAATATTTCTGTCATTAAATATGTACTTATGTATTGATAGATTGATTGATTATTATTATCCAGCTGTGTGACAGAGACGAAAAAAAACAGTGCTTTTAAATATTTCAAAAGGCCTTTTGTTTAAAAACAATTATATTAACAGGGCTATGAGAGAATCACGCCTTGGTGGAGCACCATTTATTTAAAGAAGAATAAGAGAAACATGACAAGTGTTAATCCCCATATTGAATTCAATGTTACATTTTCCTGTCCCTTTTTTTCGATCACATCATAACTGTGTAGTGGTAAAGGAGTAACCTGCATATTGACAAATTGGCTGGCTAGATCTTGAAAATAAACGACTACTTGGCTATGTGGTTTACCAACTTTGTGCTTTCAGATGAATAAATAATGGACTTGAAGCCAGAAGGCTTACTATATAATAAATAACTGGGTTGATTAGCTTTATTATAACCAGCGGTTTGTGTGGTCTATCAGGTGACTCTTTGCCAACTTATACATATAATACCTATTTTGTAAAATAAAAACAACTGGGAAATGACAAATGGGAAAATCAAAATCCCAGTAGTTGCGGACTACTGGGAATAGCCCTCAACCTTTATGATTAATTATTATTGGTAGCATTATTTCCATTACTATTACATCCTCTATCTAAAGACAATTACAGTCAGGTATACTTGTTCCTAGCATGACTGTATCAGTGGGGTTCGGTTCAGCAGGACTTAGCTGCATTTTGCCTTAGTAACCAAAACGTCTTAGGTGAATATTGTCTGTGAAAGATGCCCACATTGTAATATTCCAAAGTAGGAGAAAGTACTTGGTTGTAAAATATCTTAATCTCATTACCATTCAATAACCCAAAGGTCTAAATGATCATAACAAACAATCTGGTGTAGTCACACACAAACAGTGGTCACAGTATATATATAAAGCAGTAAAGAAGCTACAAACAAGCGCTCGAAACGACTCACTCACACAGACACACGACTCTACGAGACCGCTAAGCAGACATGGCAGTGCTGGAAAACGCGAGTGTTGCGTTGCGAGGAATGGTTTCCTTTCCTTTTTATATACTTTCTTCTTTGTTTAGTTATTCGACTGATTGTTTAGAAATAAGAAAAAGTAGCCACCATCTTTAACATTTTAATTATTCGACTGACACGCAGATCCCCTGATATCAATTTTGAAAGTAACCCATCCAAAAACTAACAAGTTCAAGATGGCGACTATTTTTCCTCAATCAGATAACGGATTTGCTGTTGTAGACCACACATATCGATTTTACTCTAACTAGCTAGGACACAATAAAGAAATACTTCTTTCAATTTCACAAAAAATTAAAGGACTACCCTTACGCTCATTTCGAGATTAAGTATTTATCTCGAAGAGAGCCTACCTTTTTTACTGCTCTAGCTATATTTATATTGTTCTGCTTACTTGTACATTTAATGAATCAAGACGTTTTAGTAAGTATGTCTTTATAAAACTAAGACCATTTTCTAAGCATGTCATTATACAAACAAGTCATTTTGCTTACTTAGTCATTTTACAAATGACACATTTTGCTTACCAGGGTAAAATACAATTCAGACCTACTGAATCAGTATAGTATTTATGAAATAGTACATATGAGTTGTAACAGGAGTCTTCTAGTAACCTTCAGGGAGTGTAGCTAGCTGCTAATTGAAAGATGTCTGGCTTTTACTTTTCATTTACAAACCTATTCTGTTTACTCATTTACTCTCATTTTCGGACATTGCATTACTCCAGAATACAGCAGTAGACTGCCTTAAAGGTAATTAAATAATAAGTCTGATTGGCCCAATTCAGGACCAATGCTTCCCACGGAAAACTCAGGGCAATCAGAACAATGGCTGAATAAATTTAGATTGTAGTATTGATTTAGTTCCAATTTCTGTAAGATGAAAAATGCAAGAGTATTCAAAGGAAGTAAAAAATAATAAAGCAATTATACATATGCAACAGTCTCTTGAAAATCTTGAAATACATGTAGATAGGGTATATTTGTAACAAATGAAAGTAATTCCATTAATTAAACTATCTAGCTTTATCAGAAGTTAAAAGAACCTAGAGATTAATACAAAACTAGCCTGTACGAGTCCTTTAAGCATCTTACTTACCTACACACTTAAAGGACGAGCGGTGTGGCGTCCAGGAGTGGCGTTCTAGAACTATACCTAATAGGTACCTACCCAAGTTCATAAAATCAATACGTGCAATTGTTGTTACCTCCGATCCTAATGTCTCTCGGACTGCCGCCTGAGATTTCTCCATATTTTGTCTTCTAGCCATTATATCACCATGAATTGATGAGCCAAATATCACAGGATAAAATACACATTCCGCGAATATTATACTTTAGATGAATATTTTTAGTAATTATCTCTTATGTATCAGTCGAACGACGTTTATTATTTTCACACCGCCATCACTTTTTTAATGATGGACACTGCAGATTTTAAAGATGTGTTATTATCTTCTCGTTTTGTTCATCCCATTTCGAAAAGGGAAGGATCAAAGATTTCACAGCGAAAAAGTATGGCCTACACTATAAACTTCCAATGAAACCCACGGCAAACTACAGCGATCTTGACTTATTGATTTTCAAACCGGTAAACGACACGACACGATCGCACAACACTCGAGCTCGGCCTGAGCATAGATAAATAAGATAATTATGAGCCTGAGTCGGCCAACATGTAACGTTATATTTATTTTAGCTAATAAGTTAATAACGTTATATTTATATCGTTATACAGACGCTATACCGTTATTTATTATAGCTCGGTCTGCCGGGATCTCATGATCATGACAATTTCTAAATAAAATAGAGGCTAAGTATCTTGATCGCACCCGGGTATGTCCTTAAACTACGCCCAGAACCACCGGAGGATGGGCAGCAGCGTCCTCTCAGAACACGGTGAAATACTGCGATCGCCAACCCGCCTGCCAAGCGTAGCGATTATGGTAATTTTCTCCCCAAGAGAAAAAACAAAAAACAACCATGGATATTGCACAACAAATAAATCGGCCCCCAGTCCCCGGCGGCCCCGCTATTCCTGGCTACGGTAGCGGTCGCGGTAACGGCGGGGCGGGGGGTGCTAAGAATTTCCGGCAGAGATATGGCTACCACCACCGACGACCCCTGGCCCTGGCAACTTATAACACACGCACGTTGAGGACTGACGAGAAGATCGTGGAACTTGAGGAAGAATTAAGCAGGTTACGCTGGGACATAGTGGGTCTATCAGAAGTCCGAAGACGAGGGAGGACACGATAACTCTTAAGTCGGGTAACCTGTTCTTTTTCCGGGAAGGCGACAAACTGTCCCAGGGAGGTGTCGGGTTTATCGTCCACAGCTCTCTTGTGAACAACGTTGTCACGATCGAGAATGTGTCGTCAAGAGTAGCTTACCTTATACTCAGAATCACCAAACGGTATTCGCTGAATGTCATACAGGTATACGCTCCAACTTCGACGCACTCCGATGATGAGGTGGAGGTAATGTATGAGGATATTTCCAGAGCCATACATTCCACCAAAACTCACTACAACGTTGTCATGGGAGACTTTAACGCAAAGCTGGGTAAACGAAGCGGAAATGAGCTGAGAGTGGGGCAATTTGGAATTGGAAGTCGGAATTCCCGTGGCCAGCTGCTGGCGGGCTTCATGGAGAAAGAGGGACTCTTTATGATGAACTCTTTCTTCAAGAAGAGTGAATGCCGCAAATGGACATGGGTGAGTCCCGACTTTCAGCTCGAACTCAAAAACCGCTTCGAAAGCCTAGGTGAATGCGTAGACGTTGATGATTACTGCAACAGGTTTGTGGAAACTGTCCAAACGGTCGGGTCTAAGTTTTTCAAGACTCGCCGTTCACAAGGAACCAAGAAAATATCTGATTCTACCCAAAAGTTAATGGAGAACATACGTGCTATGGTTCTGCAGTCATCACAAGATGCTTCTCAGTATAGGCGGCTCAATAGACAGATCTCTAAATCTTTGACCCGCGACATACGCCAATTTAATACCAATAGGTATTGAAGAGGCTATTGAGCGAAACAAGGGCTCTAAAGTGTTTAAAAAAGATTTGTCTATTGGGCAGAGCCAGCTGATGAGGCTGAAGACCGATGACGGCAGGATCATATCGTCTAAACCTGAGCTTTTGGGAGAGATAGAGAAGTTCTACGGACAGCTGTACACGTCAACACGCCCACCTGTCATCAACCTAGCAGAAGACCCAAGAGCTAGGTTGTCCCGACAATACATCGAAGATATCCCGGACGTTAGCCTGTACGAGATTAGAGTGGCTCTAAAACAGCTTAAGAACAGCAAGGCACCGGGTGATGACGGAATTACGGCTGAGCTTCTGAAAGCAGGTGGATCACCGGTTTTAAAAGCTCTTCAGAAGCTATTTGATTCCGTCATAGCCCAAGGTAAAACGCCGCAAGCATGGCACGCGGGCGTGGTGGTTCTTTTCTTCAAAAAGGGTGATAATACCCAAGTAGCAAAATATGGTCATGTAATTATCCCAGGACTATGTTTTTTTTAGTCCTATAGAATACTGAAGAACGTTTATAAGACCGCATTTGGGCGCACTTTATATGGCTATTACGTCCTATACTCGTTTTATTACGGTCCGGAACCGTGTCATTCAATTTTATATTGTTCTGGTTGTATGCACTTACAAGAATAAATGTTCTTATAAGGATCTGGTAAGCCGCCTGAACAAGAGCGATTACTTCTTTAAGGATCTGGCACATGCCGTTACTGGTGTAATTGATCCTACGGTGATCAGCATGATGCTACTAACAGCATTGATTTTTTTGCATTGGACAGTTAAACGACGCCGTGCAGTGTAAAAAAGAAAAAAATATAATATTTTAAAGGTAAGTACTTTACCCATAATATTTTATATCTAAGTGTAGCAGTTTTGTCATTTTACTGTTGTATAAAGTATCAGTAGTAAGTATCAAGTTGGGAAATTAACTTTATTGATAAAGTAACTGACTACGAGAAACATATTTACACGCGCCTCGTTTCAACATGAATCTTTAAAATAGTTTGTCTATTATTTATTTATTTGATATGTGAACAAATAGCAGCCATGATGGGAATCGGACTACGCGGACTAATGTCTCTTAATCAGAACCTTTATATAGCCATTTGTTCTTGTTCAAGACATTTAAGTACGTAGTATAGGTTATAATTCGTCTCCATATTGATTTTATAGGGTTCCCTGAGATTAATAGAAAACCGTTTTGAAAATTACCATGCAGGATATTTTTTTATAAGAATTATTACTTTTACGTTTACCCACATTTAGTAGGTACGTAAATTTATTTTTTTATATATAGATAAGTGTGGTTAATTGATGTATTTTTATTAGTGCTCCCATATGTTTCAAATTGCACCCCCTACACTATAATATCACCTACTTTTTCGTTTCCGCTGTAAGCCTTGAAAAGAACACTATCAAGTGATAAGGTCGTCTATATTGTTTACACTGTAAACTTTATCTATGTAGGTACCAGTTTTCTATATTGGTTATTATCTTATGTTCAATAAAGAGTCTTATTGTATTGCAGTGGTAATAGGTATTTAATGTATTGTCTTTTAATGTAATGTATTTTTCTAAGGTTTGTATTCAAAAGCGTGCGGGCATCCTTAGGTAAAGTATTTTTTATTATTTTATTTATTATTACAGTCAGTTCATTTAAGGCTAAATGTGATATATTATTTTTAATAGCCCACTGTTTTAAATCCTCCATCATATCAACATTTTTTTTTCTAAATCTGTACCTTTATGTCATCATCAAATTCATTTTCATCGCCTTCAATACTACTTTCATTGCCAACGATACTGACAGAACTTTCAGAATTATCTTCAAAATCCAAAGCTATTCCGATATTACACTGTACGGAACCACCACTATTTTCACCAGTCTCACTTTCGTCCAAACATGACACCAACCCAGGCTCCGATCCCGATCCATGCTTAATTTCCACACACGTTTTTTGAACTCTTCTTCGATAACCACCGCTACGCTTAAACCGTTTCCATTTATTTATGTCCATTTCTTTTTTGAAAATGACGATGAGGCATTAAGAAAGCAAAACAAAATGGCGTTGAATCGCTAGTCGCTCTTTTAATAGCAAGTGTAAGACACGTTTATGTAAAAACGTACTTATAAAATCTGATACCGTGCAAGTTTGGTGCTACTATTCTCTTAGAAGTCACGACCAAGACTAAGCAATCCTATCCTAATACAATCCTTGACCTATAACGACTAATTTCTATAACATTTATAAGATTTCACGTCTTATAGAGGAAAGAAGTGAGACGTTAATAGGAGTAAACATTTTTATAACATGCATTTATAGGATCCTGTAAATGCTGGACCTATTGAGGCAATTTTTATAACATTTATAAGATTACGTATCCTATAGAGGAAATATTTAAGACCTTAATAGAATTGAATGGTTTTATTAATTGCGTTTATAGGACAAAATTGCTTAAAAGTCTTATGACATGCTTTTATAAGGCCATGCTCTAGCAAGAGTCTTATAAAGTTATCCTGTAAAGGTTCATGAGACTAAGTTATAGGATTGAAAGGTCTTGTAGCTCAAATCGACTTGTAACATGCTGTTGTAAGATCAGTGGTCAAAGTCAAAACGTTAATAAGATTCCTACAAGACCTTCAGTCTTATAAATCGATGGTCCTAGGAGAAGTTTGCTTGTTGGGTACCCAGCTGAAGAATTATAGACCCATCACGCTCCTGAGTCATGTTTATAAGCTGTTCTCTAGAGTCATTACGAATCGTCTCGCTCGCAGGTTTGACGACTTTCAGCCTACCGAACAAGCCGGTTTCCGAAAAGGCTTAAGCACCATAGACCACATCCACACGCTGCGGCAGGTTATACAGAAGACCGAGGAGTATAATCAGCCACTATGCTTAGCGTTTGTGGACTATGAGAAGGCCTTCGATTCGATCGAAACATGGGCTGTGCTGCAGTCTCTTCAGCGGTGCCAAATCGACTATCGGTACATCGAGGTGTTAAAGTGTTTGTATAGAAACGCCACTATGTCAGTTCGCCTTCAGGACCGGAACTCGAAGCCTATCCAAAAGCAGCGAGGAGTAAGACAGGGAGATGTAATATCTCCGAAACTGTTTACTGCTGCACTGGAAGACGCTTTCAAGCTTCTGGACTGGGGCGGTTTTGGCATCAGCATAAATGGCGAATACATCACTCACCTTCGATTCGCCGACGATATTGTCATCATGGCTGAGACCCTGCAGGACCTTGGTACAATGCTCGATGGCCTAAGTAGAGTCTCTCAACAAGTAGGTCTTAAAATGAACATGGACAAGACGAAAATCATGTCAAATGTCCATGTCGTACCCACTCCTGTCAAAGTTGGTGACTCTACTCTCGAAGTTGTTGACGACTATGTATACCTAGGACAAAAAATCCAGTTAGGTAAGTCCAACTTCGAAAAAGAGGTCAATCGTCGAATCCAACTCGGATGGGCAGCGTTCGGTAAGCTACGCACTATCTTCTCGTTTTTTTTTTTTTTTTTTGAAGCTTTGGCTACTAGGCCATTAGCTTAAAACGAAACAATAAACCAGTTACGGTGATATGTAGGACAGAGGCTAAGATAGTTTTAACCTCTGTAACACTGCGAGTCCACTTGAAACGAGAAGTAAGATGCCAGAATACACGAACACGAAGTCCAAGTCTGCTATCACTGTGCAACACAAAGGCATTAAAAGTATACAAATCACTAACAAAAAAGAACTTTGAACACCTAAATACACAAAAATAAAAACTAGAACAAATTACACATCCGCCATCTTTTGACGTTGCAAATGGCCTCTTCTCGTCCACAAATACCACAGTGCCTCAAGACAAAAGTCTTTGATCAGTGTGTGTTGCCAGTGATGTTGTATGGATCCGAGACATGGTCGCTTATTATGGGCCTCATAAGAAGGCTCAAGGTCACTCAAAGGGTGATGGAAAGAGCTATGCTGGGTGTCTCCTTGCGAGATCGAATCCGGAATAAGGAGATTCGCAGGAGAACTAAAGTAACCGATATAGCTCACCGGATCGCAAACCTTAAATGGCAGTGGGCGGGGCACATTGCTCGTAGAACTGATGGCCGTTGGAGCGGAAAGGTTCTAGAGTGGCGACCGCGAACCGGGAGACGAAGTGTTGGCAGACCTTCCACAAGGTGGACTGACGATCTGATAAAGGTCGCGGGAAACCGCTGGATGACAGCAGCAGAGGACCGATCGTTGTGGAAAACCTTGGGGAAGGCCTTTGTCCAGCAGTGGACGTCTTGCGGCTGATAATGATGATGATCTTGATCGTTACGAGTAAATTGTAGTGACCGGTAATATACACATATTAATTAAAAAACAGTTAAATAAGGCTTTTGTTGTAATTTAGGCTATGACAGGTCTACCTACCAGAAATGCATGAATAATTTAAAAGTAAAAATAAATCAATTTTCATATGGCAATGTTACCTTACGCCAGGAGTCAATCATATAAACATACTTTCATAATCTTTAGACACCTTAATAACCTGTGCTGTCAATTTAAATTTCACCGCTTGTCCTGTTAAAAGACATGAAAAAAAAAGACCGGTTGCGCCAAAAAACTAACAAAACATGTTAGCAACATATGTTACGAAACATGTTTAGGTACAACTGCAAGTCCACTGCGACTTTGGAGTGAACAATGTATTGTTTGTCATAACATTTCACTTTTCTTTCGACAGCTGTCATCCCAGTACAATTTGTCAAAATATGGGTCGCACCTTTACCAATTGAATAAAATACAGCGTCTTTTCTTTATCCCACTCCATTGAAAATAATTATAATTTAAATAAGGATGCCCTATATGACAGTTCTTCACTCAAACTCAAAACGTTCAAAAGTCAAAACATGACTCCCGCCCCCGCAGACAAACGCGGGGAATGTTTTTCATCCGTGACGGAAAACATGTTCGTATTTTTTCTCAAACATGCTATATAATGTCGGCGTTATGTTAGTTATTTTAGGCTTCAAAGTGCCACGTTTCTGACGGAACAACTCGAGAGAACTGTAAAGGAATTTCATACGAAATTGAAGGCCTAGGCCGGGAAGTAATTTTTTTTAAATTTTAGTTTGGCCATGGTGGCTGTGTTTATGAAAGAGCTAAATAACTGTTTTTTTTTTTAATTTACTAAGCCGTGCATCCAACAAAGCGTTTGCATGTTTATTTGAAGTACCAGGAGCGCAGAGGTAATTAGGAGGTTAGCACGATGCGGCAAGCCCAGCGCGCGCCACCAGCGGCCGGCGGGCGGGCGTACTGAGCACTGTAGGTTACTTTTAATGTTTATGCACTCCTAGTACCTATTTGACATTGTAATTTTTGTTTTAATTATTTTAATGAATTATGTTTGAGAAAAGCACTATACATACTTCGGCGGGAAATATGGGGTTGCCCGCCTCAGACCTATATCCTTCTACAGGGTGTCCAGTAAATAATGGATAACCTTCTACTCATCCATGGGGCACCTCAGGCTGGTCCCTAAAAAGGACTTACAGGTTTGGTAAAAGTTGCATGGTTTTCGAGATAATCGAACTTTTCTATTTTCTTAATAATTAGCACCTTGCTTCACTGTAATGACTGCCAAGGTCACAAATATAGAGATTTTGTCGTTCTGTTTGCTGTTAAATATTCTTTAATAGTGATGCTAACGGATGTGTCTTAGAGCATTATGGTAGCGACACTAATTTCTTGTTAAACATATCTTAATTTATAACTTCACATTTTGCTTTAAAGTTTGCAACAACTTTGACTGCTTGTGGTGAAAAAAAATTGTATGAAAACCAGAGTGGCCAATATGTTGAAAAATAGTGTATCTAATACTGATTCTAAACTGGTATAACACATGGTGTTTACGTCTTTACAGATAAAGTTATTGCTGTTAGTATTCACTAAGAGCGAATTTTACCAAAACACCAAGTTATCGATAAGTAACTCTTTACTTGATTGGGTTAGTCATATCATAAAAAACGCTTCTCTTATGAAAACCAACGTCTAATTACTCAAAATATTAAATCACAGAATACTTGAAACCTACATCAACAATAATATTTGTAAATAAAAACCGAATCTGTTTTTACGATTACATTGACGACGTTATCTAAATTCGGTTACAATTCGGTCAGTCCAACTGAAGTCGGCGTCCCACAATATTTTAAACTAAAGGCCGAATACAGTTAAACTTGGGTTTTAGTTGTTTAAATTACCATAGATTTTTATATATTAATTCGTATGGACTGGCCTCTAGTACAAAAAATCCGGCGATTAAATTGGTGCAAATTCTAAGGCTCTTAGCACCAAATCGTGACAGTGACGTTTCAACCTCGCACCAAGTCGTATAGTTGCCGGCAAACTTCTTGAACACGTAACCTTGCTTGCGCAGAAGCGATTTTTAGGTTTCGTTGGGAGGGGGGGCCGCGGGCGGCGGGAGGTGGCGGCGGGGGAGCACGCACCATTGGTCAATCAGTTGAAGTTTGCGTCCCGCACCGCGTCCACGTCCCTCTGCCTCCCCAGTACACTTGCGTGCACTAATAAAGCCGATTGTTATCATTAATTTTCTTGTTATAATTTTTTGTTGAGTTTTTGTTGATTGTTTTAAAGTAACTTTGTTGTTATGGTTAGTGGTTGACTTTTTGTTATTGTTTTAACGTTTGACAACGTAATGCCACGCCAATGGAACTTAGTTTTGAAAAGACCAGCGCTGGTATTGACTTAATGGAAGGAATATCCTTTTTAGTTCAAGACTAATCTATTTTAAATAGTTTCCTGTATTTTTTAGTATTATTCCAATAATAATATAAACATTATTTTTTCACTTGTGTGTCATTTATCCTAAGATATGAAAATATTCTGTAACAAAAATTAGGTACTTTTTTATGCACATAATTGTGTACGACGTGCGAACTCTCCCCCACTACCTCGCCTAATGTTCAAGAAGTTTGACGGCAACTTTAGGTACTTCTATTAAAAATCAAAAAGGCCAAGTTGTCTTACATAGGTGCAAGAATTATACCACATAAGTACCGATAAACAAGGATGGGTTTAGTTTTTCCGATAAGCATATGAAATAGTAGTACCTATTGTTAACAACTATTTAATAATTTACCTATTTTTGTTGAGTTCCTAATTGATTTAAACTAAATAATATAATAATATTAAAATATTATCTTGTTGTAAACCACGAACAAAACTGAACTTCCGGCGAGATGGAAATCTGTCACTTTTGACATAAAAAAGGGCGCCGGGAAGTTCAGTTGAGTCCGGTTGGATCGCCATTGCAAAAAGTTCTGTGTGCGTGATATACCTATGGTGAAGTGGTGTAAGAAGTGCAAGTTTTGGTAATCCGAATAAAAGTGAGTACCACATCTTTGTTTTACTTCTACATTTATATTTGCCCGTGCTGACCTTGCTTAATCTCCCTCCCTTGTCAACCGAACCACACTGTAGTCCGCGAATTTGAACTATAGTGGTTATGATATGTAAAGGGGACTAACTGTACTAGTTGATCGATTTGATAGGAGTTCGGTTGAAAAGGGCAAGGATTGTCTAACATTTCAGAAGTGGGATGAATCGAATGTTTTATGAATTCTTTAAAACCTATAAAACAAAACGTTTTTTTTCCCTACTTATTTTCTTTTTTTTTCTTTTCATAACTGTGATTAGTGCAGCATAGATAGGTACTTAATCACACTTATTACTTTTAAAAAGAAAGAAAAATAAATAAAGGTGATAATTTAAGAATTTAACGAATAATCACAAGGATATTATCTTCTGTAATTTTAATAATAAAAATGCATCGCTAAATGTGTTCCTAAGCGCAAAACTCGGGAACAACTGGACCGATTTAGCTGATTTCTTTTTTGTTGCGTTCGTCATTGTCAGGACATGGTTTTCATAAAAGAAAATAATTGAAAACACCACCGGGAAAGTCGGAAATTTGCAGCGGAGCGAAGCCGCTGGCGGGCCGCTAGTTAGTAATAAGTGCCTATTTCCTTCCCTCTATCACATTTTAAAACATACCGGCTACCCCTATGAAAAATAAACTGTGCGATCAATGTGAATTTCAGTGGAATCTGGAAACACTTCTCCGGGGTTATACTTACACACCCTCACGTCCAACCAAGACGGGGCGTAATTCTCGCTGCAGTGAGAAAGAAGTGTTCACCGAGTCGTAGACCGCGCAGCCGGCCGAGTCACCGGTCATGCAGCCGGCCGAGTCGCCGTAACCCGGGGTCGCCACTTTTAAACATGTGTGCGTCATACACTTACGCTCCATTAACTACTACAAAAACAACAACTTTATAATTGGTTACAGCTTACGAATTAAAAACGCCGTAACATAGTTTTCATAGTAGCACAAAATTAAGCTTCTTATTAAGTTTTTAAGGTTGAAAAATACTGTTTTTTTTTTTTTTGAAATCATACTTCAATTACTAAATGTAAGGTAGCGCTTTCTAGTCAGAGTCACTTAGCTTAGCCTACCATCTAGACGACGAGTGCTTAATTAATTACTCGGGCTAGATGGCGCTAAGATAATTGTCCTTATGTTCAGCAAATTAAGGTCAAGTCTGGCAACTTTGCAATTGGATACTAACTTTGCCACCTGCTGTGTGCTATACTGCCCCCGATAGTAAAAAGGGCGCATCTAACAATTTTGTCAAAAATGAGTTAATTATACTGCCGTGATCAGCAGAAAAAGACCTACCTACTGATATTTTTAGTTTTTTCCTAGGTAGGCTAGATTAGAAGTTACCATAAGCAAAAAGGACGTAACTTCACTCACTTTGTTATAAAAACTTAATTAAAAAGACGCATTTCAGAAACATGTAGGTGGTCTTCATAAAAAAGACGTAACTACGTATAATGCGCCCTTTTGTTTTGTCAAACTTTTAACAGTTCAGTAAAAGAAAAGACGCAAGGTACAATCCATCACCGTATACTTCAATAAAAAGACGCATCTAAGTACTTACGCCTTTTCAACCAAGTCTGGTCTTGAAAGCATTATTTTGATTAAGACGCATCTAACTTAAATACTTAATGAAAAGGGCGCTAGTGACCACTTGCGCCTTTTCAACTTACCCAAAGCTTGATAACTGTATGTTGCGGCGGACGCATCTACACGTAAAACTTCGTAGAAAAGACGCTAATGAACAGTTGCGCCTTTTAAATAGTGTATTTTGCTAATTTATCTAGGATGCTCGTGGTATTTGCGTCTGATTTTGGTGTAGGCATATTTTATTTTTGCGATACTATAACATTGAAAAGTGTAGTTAAGCGTACATTTATATTCAAATTATGTTAGTTTTATTTTAACCCTTAATTTGGCAAGAAGATTTTTTAATAAAAACAGAAATATAATTTATATTATCGTGGTTGCCGGTGACTGTGTCTGCATGGAACTCGTTTATCGAGTTATACCTGTAGAAATTATTGTATTTCCGAGATGAAAAAACATTATCGTCATGTCCATCCCCGGGACTCTAGCTATATTAATTTAAAATTCATTTTGATTCGGCGGTTGACAAACAAGTTTGCTGATGGTTGCGTTATTTTCGTCTGCTACAGAACAGCTAAGCAAAGTAAGCCTTGAGTTTGGATTGCTAATAAACATGTCAGAGACCAAGCTAATATCCAACTGCATCAAACAGAGCATTGAAGTCTTCCCCCAATATCTTAAACACAAGTTCAGTTGCACAGACGTTCACCATAACGACGGAGGTGGCGGGATGAACAGCAAACTTTTGGAAACAATATTTTCCAAAAGTTTGCTCAGATCAGTCACCACTTTATGAGTAGCAGCGTGGGAAGAAAAACGGAAAGTTTTACCCAATAATGCAATAATGGGGCAGAACATAACAGGTTAATAATAACATACATATAAAGAAATGGAGATAAGAGGGGCAGATTCCCTGAGAAACGCTATACTATTTCTCCTTTATTTGAATTCTGATGGGGCATTGAGTTGTAGAATTAATCTAATTTTTTTTTGACTACTGGATTTTTTTTAAAGAGCAGGGGGGTTATTATGACATAGCTATGCAGTTCAGTTTACGCTGAGAGAATAGGACACAGCTATACAACTGCTATAGCTTTGTCTTTTGCGTTTACCGTAAAATGAACTGCATAGTTACGTCATAATAACCCCCCAGAACATAAAATAGTATTTCTGAAGACAGAAAAACTGTGGGTGTAACAAGAAAATAACCGCATTGACACCCGAGATACATTGTTTGAATAAAGTACTGCGCGTATACACATTTTCCTGTTTTATAAAATATTTCTAGTTTCTCATTCCAATCTTTCTGGGACCGTATCGGTTTGCATCGAATAGTTTTGTTTAAACCTTATTTTGATAGTCCGTCAAGATAGGATAAAAAATTACAACAAAGCAATGTGGAACCGATGAAAGAAAGTGTGGTTTGGGGCAGGGTGACTTGAGAAACCCAGCAACAGCGCTCATTTCCTTGTTTAAATAAGTTATAGTTTGTTATAAGGAGTAAAACTTGAGCTTAGAAGTATGCTGGGTGTAGTTAGTAAACGCAAGTTAGAACACCGTGGCATTGGCAATGGGAAGTATACTGGATATTTAACTTATATAATTCATACACGGGACTTATTTTTTATGTATCTTATTTATTTATATGCAAATAAGTTGTAATGTTGTCATAAGTACGTATAGCAAAAGCATTTTAAAAAAAATACTGAGGGTAAGTGAGAAGCGTCTTTCCTCATTTACATTCTGACGGTAATAGCGGCATGCACACGTTAAGTTTGGACCACGTGAAACGCCACGCGCCGTTCCAATCTTCGTTCCGAACATACGTGTAGATGCAACTGTAATAGTAAAATAGTAAAAATGTGCGGTTCGAAACGAAGATTGGAACGGTGCGTGGCGTTTCCCGCGGTCCGAATTTTACCGCGTAAAGGCCGCTAATGGACAAAAAATTCCCGTTCGGACTGGATGTTTATATTTTTTATTCAGTAAAAAAAGATTCTATTATATAAATATGAAATTCTCCTATACCATTATTATCTTAATTTTTCTAATAATTTTAGTTTATTACGAGTAGATTTTAGACTAAGTCAAATTAAGGGTAAACTTTTATTTTTTCATACGGTTTTTTATGATTATTTTTCATGATTGTACTTTAGAATATTGTTATTGTGTGAAATATTATTTCAAGACGTTTATTTTACAGGTGGCAGTTGAACTACGTACATGTTAAAGTAGTAAAAAGAGAAAATATTACTTTTTATTTGAGTAAAAGTAGTTGTTTAAAACATCAATTACTTTATTGAAAAGACGCTTGTGTCCAAATGCGCCCTTTCATATCAGGAGAAAAGCAGGAAATATCTGTCAAGCACTGATATCAAAAAGAAGTTTGTTATACTCAGTTGAAAAGGCGTAATTGGTTACTTACGTATTTTCAACGGAGTATCGAGTATTTTCCAGACTTTTTTTGCTTAGATGAAAAGGAAAATCTTAAATAAATAAATAAATAAACATAAATTATAAAATTTTGTATTACCATATTGACAATATTGTATATATCTATATTACTGCGTTTACAGGAAGTTTCTATGTCAATTTCTTTAGAGACAGCATACTTTTTTTTAATTTTCAACTAAATCATTTAATTTCTCGACTTCGACTTCATGTTAGATGCGCCCTTTTTACTATCGGGGGCAGTATAACAATAACGCCTATATTTTAAATACGGCAATATTTTTTAATCGTTGGACACCCTGAATAGAAAATCGGATTATTAACTGACAACACTGTTTAATGTATGTTATCCCTACGGATAGTGTAAACTTTTAGTTGACATCCAAAGTTCGCCGGTAAGTTAAGCTAACTTTTTAGTCGTCTGGAACTTTCAACGAATTTGTGCTTATGGACTGGATATAGCTGTGTACACTTTTTTGTCAACGTGTTTAATATCCCAGTGATTCAAATACTGCCATTGATTTTGATCCATTCTTTGTTAAACCCTTCAAAAATTGCATTGGCAATGTTACCATACCGGTGCAGAAACGATGGGAAGTCAACTTTGCCACGTTTTGAAATGACCTAGGGTTGTCAATTTTATCATCATTATAGTCATTATACCTACTTAATACAATAATAAGTTTTCGGGATAATCGATTTATAATATTCAAATATTTTTTAATATATAGGTACCATTAAAGCGATTTTTTTTTAATTCTAGATTATTTGTGTAGGTATTTTAAATTTAATATTACCTACGTTTTACCTATTTTAAACTTTGTTTTTTGTTGTTTAGAAAATGAATCGCCGTTCTAGAAAAAAGGTAGGAAGTTTTTTGACCTATTTTTGTTATAACCTACTTTCATCATTTAATTAAAACGGAGAATTAAGATTGGTGTGCAATGAAAAATGCTGATAAAATAACATTAAATGTTTCAATTAGTGACAACCCTGACGACAATCTTTGACATTGTATGAAAATTGCATATAAGGGTGTTCAACATTGCCACTTATTTGTTTTTCATAGTACTTTAAAAGAAAAATATTTTACAAGATGTTGGGTCTATTGTATACGAAACAAGTAACATTACATTTATGGACAGCAAGAAGAAACACTGTCGTTTTATAAACACAAATCTAGTTGGCAAAGTTACCACAGGGTAGTGCCTTCTTTGCCACAATTTGTTTTGATCTTTTTTGTTAATAAATCATTTGTATATTTCATTTCCAATGGTATTGAAATAATTTTTGACATATTTATATAACGACAAGTCGACTTGAAACTGTTTGAAGTAGTATTTGTCTGTAGAAAATGCATCTTGAACTTTGGATAGACCTTGACGTTGGCAAAGTTGCCAGACTTGACGTACTACTGTGACAGCGACATGTAGTGTTCCTTTTTAGGGTTCCGTAGCCAAATGGCAAAAAACGGAACCCTTATAAATTCGTCATGTCTGTCCGTCCATCCGTCTGTCCGTCCGTATGTCACAGCCACTTTATTCCGTAACTATAAGAGCTATACTTCCCCATACTTAGAACTGAAACTCAAATATATATTTTTCATAAAACCCATACGTGTGAGGATTTGATGATTGACTGAGGTTTATAATATTATTTTTTTCTAAACTGAATAGTTTGCGCGAGAGACGCTTCCAAAGTGGAAAAATGTGTGTCCCCCCCCCCGTAACTTCTAAAATAAGGGAATGATAAATGTAAAAATATTATATGATGTACATTACCATGCAAACTTCCACCGAAAATTGGTTTGAACGAGATCTAATAATTAGTTTTTTTTTAATACGTTATAAATCGTAAACCGCATTTTACCTTTCATTCAATCAACTCCTATATAATAAAGAATAAAGAAAAACATTTATTTTGATGTATAGTGGTACGGAACCCTACGTGCGCGAGTCCGACTCGCACTTGGCCGGTTTTTTTAGGGTTCCGGTAGTCAAACTAGGAAGCCTTATACACTCGCGAGCAAAAAATTCGACTCAAGCTGCACGTTTGGGTTCTCCGCCCAGTATCCCTTGACCTATTCAAAATATCTTTAAAAAAATGATACCAAACGAAAGCTGATAATGTAACCATTACAAAAAAACAAGAACCCTGGGAATCCGCCCAGGATTTTCCAAGTTATGTCTCATTTCCCGAAATGTGGATCATTTACTCGTTTCGAAACTTACGAGGTGTGCCCCTTTTGACCCCTATAAATATGGGGTAGGAGGGGTAAATGTCATCATTCACTTATCAGAAGTTGACCGGTCCACATCTCTGCTAACGACCTTACTCGAAAACCCTGAAGAAAATGGATACCACCATGACTGAAGCCGCCCAAGTCGTGGCCTTGCTGGAAGAGGGACACAACCAACGCTTCGTGGCTGGGGGTCAATTCTACTAACAAAATTATGTTATGATCGTAATAGAAACTCAGTTGGACGGCAATTTTAACGCTCTTTATTATTCTACTATCAAGTAACGATTCAATTGTAGTTCGACTGCAACTCAAAGTTAACGATCGATCGAAGTTATGACACGTCGTATTCTCCTAACACAATAGAACTTGAACGGAACGTTAAACACTATTCTACTAAAATTTTGACACATGTGTCAATCGCACTTCGATCGGAAGACAACCGAACCCCAGCGTCTCATCTGTCATAATTAGCGGTTGGGATAAAGTTCGTGATTGACTACTTTTTGAGGATCGCTCGTTCAATAAAATTGTTATTTTCCGTGGCATCATGATGTACTAATTACGAATACCTTGATATGGCTAATGCTGTGGACTGCGGTAAAGTTCGAAGCAGAAATTTATCCACAAGGACACGAAATTCCGCCTTCAATCTTACGGATCGTGAGTTCATTAAAACTTACAGGCTGTCCAAGGACCTGGCGACATTATTTATTGATGAACTTAGTGTTAATATGCCTGTCAGTCTTCGATCAGATGGCATCGATACTGAGACTAAGGCAAGTAAACAGTTTAAGATATAAAGTCCATACCAACTGACTTGTCTTATTTAGTAAATGCATAGTTTTTGGCAAAAACGGCCCTTTTCTGGTGAATAAAGCAACTAGAGACCACATTTTAAACAATATTTCCCTTATTTTGCATCATTGATGGTTTTCTTATGACAAAATTATAATTTTAGGGGAAAAGAAGCATTTTGAGGTTATAAAAGTGTTTAGATGGAATGAAGTATAGAGGAATTCATTTCACTAGCTTTGTCTGTCTTTATTAATCAACAAATTAATTAACCACTTACCACGTGTCGATAACACGTGGTAAGTGGTTAATTAATGTGTTATGGTAGCGCCAACTCAATTTTGAAATTTGACACGACGACATTGACATTTCATTTTGGTTTTTTTTCCCGCTCGATAGAGGTTTTGCGGTATTTTTCGCAACAATTTTTAAAGATTAACGAAGTATATCAAATAATATATAATAATGAATGTGAAATAATGTAAATCTCACAAATTTATTATAAAAATGACACAATTTAATGTGGTAGTAATTTTTTTTGCGTTCTAGTAACACTCAAACACGTTTGTTTACTCTTTGGCCTTATCGTTACGTTTCTATTGTGGTTCAATTGCGTTTCTATTTAGATTAAGGTATAGTTTTGTTTATAAGATAGTAGAATGGCTTATTTGTCCACAGTAGAAACTTAATGGGAATAGTATCTTTATCGAAACTTAATAGATTCTTGAAATATGCACATTAGTAGAATTGAACCCCTGAATAGCTGAATTTAAGCCAGTCAGCGGTATTCCGAGTTTACCGACGGTTTCAGGAGACTGGGGCCTTGATACGAAGACCAGGTTCTGGCTGCCGAAGGTGCACATCTGAGAGGGATGACCGCTTTATCGTCACTTCTTTCGGCACTAGACCGGCGTTACTGTCCATCAGCATCTTCGTGATGTACGAGGGGTTACTGCCATCTAGTGGACAGTAAGACGAAGACTCAAGGAAGCTAACCTGACCCCAAATCAGCCCGCCACGGGCCCTAGACTGCTCGCACGTCACCGCAAAGCACGCTTGGAATTTGCTCATCAACACGAAAATTGGACCATTGAGCAATGGACCCCAGTTCTTTTTTGTGATGAGTCCAGGGTGTGCTTGAATGGCTGTGACAAGGAAGAGTCTACAGGAGGCCAGGGGAACGGTACGCATAATGCTGTTTCAAGGAAGCAGTTGCCTATGGCGGAGGTTCCGTCATGGTGTGGGCGGGCATTTCCATCGAAGGGCGTACAGAGCTCGTTTTCGTACCTGGTGGGGGTCGTGGCGGTGGTTTGACCGCTGCCAGGTACATCCATCACTGACATCCTTGAGGAGCATTTTGTTCCTTACGCCGGTAGTTTTTATGACGAGGGGTTCGTCCTGATGCAGGATAATGCCCCTTGTCATACCGCAAGGATTACTCGAGCCTACTTTGCCGAGGTCGGCATTCCCACCATGAACTGGCCAGCCGTCACCCCGGACCTGAATCCCATTGAACATCTCTGGGACTACCTGAAAAGGGAAATTCGGAAGGGAGCTGAAGACGGCTCTGCAGGAGGTGTGGGATGCCATCCCCCAGGAGCTTGTCAAAAAGCTGATAAAATCCATGAATAACCACCTGATTGCTGTGATAAGGGCCAGGTGTGGAAATACGAAGTATTAATTAATTAATAAAACCTTATTTTCCTTAAAATGCCTTTATTTTACGATTTCCCTTTTCTTTTCTTTTTGTTTTTTCTTCATGCATCTCTGCAAAATCTGGCTCCTGTCACTTGTGGAAAATGGCATGACTGTTTTTTTTTTTCGTTATATTATCAGCTTTCATTTGATACCATTTATTTAAGATATTCTGAATAGGTCAAGAGATACTGGGCGGAGAACCCAAACGTGCAGCTTGAGTCGATTTTTTTGCTCGCGAGTGTAGTTTCGCCAATTCCGTCCGTCGGCAGCCTATCTCCGAGACCCTTAGTACTAGAAAGCTGTCTGTCAATTGGCATGAATATACATATATGTTACGCCATAAAAATGGTAAAATAAAATCTTAAAACATTTTTTTTAGTGTACCTCCCCTACACGTTACATGAGGATGATTTTTTTTCATCTCGTCTACCCCATAGTCTGGGGTGCCGTTCGATAGCTCTTTCAGGAATATTGCGGGTGTGTCGTAGCAATTTTTCGATTAAGGGATCCGTTTATGAAATAATAAGCTTTAAAGCGCTAATTTTTGTTACAGTCATGTCCTCCCCCCACAGCCAAAACTACAAATACGAAAAATCTGAAAATTATCTTACGTGAAAGCACATATAATAAATTATATGAAAGTTATCACGACGTAGACTTCATTGGTTCTTGAGTTATAGACAGTTTAAACCTACTGGAAACTTATTAGCGGTGTTAGTAAATGATCGCGACCTATGTCGATATATGGGGATAACAGTTTTCCAACGGCATAATTTGTTTTTAACTAGTAACGGTTAGGGAACCCTACACTGAGCATGGTCCGACATGCTCTTGCCCAGTTTTTTCAAGTGATGTGCTCTTTCTTGCACTCCACTTAGGAATGCCACCAGGAATTTTTCAAAATATATGGATAACCATATAAAACTTGTTTGCATCGTTAATATAGGTACCAAAGACCTTTATATAACTAACGTAATAGACGAACAGACTCCCTTTTTCCCGCGTTACCAAAACGGAAATGTCAACGTGTGCGTGATTTTACAAGTGTGTGGGTAATTTTAGTGATGTCCGTACGTTATATCGAAAAAATATCGATGAAAAAGATTCGCTTATATAAGACTTGTTTGTATCTTGCGTGGAACTTAAAACTAGCATTCTTCACCAATAAAACACAAGATTCTTTCATTATCTATAATAATACTCTTTTCATGGTAATTACCACACACATATCATACAATCAATTTTTAATGTAAATAATTAATAAATTTCAGTCTTACACAAATTCTAGGCTTTTAATATGGGCACTAGGCAACAATAAAGTTACTTATATAGAGAAACTAGCGACCCACCCTCGCTTCGCTTCGGTTAATATAAATAAAAAATAACCCAAGTTCATCTGGAATAATATACTTTTCAAACGGTGGAAGTATTCACTTTATTTGGCCACAACTAAGAAGAGTTAGAAGTTCTTGTGGACTTACGTTCGGCCTACTTTCATGTTCAGTAGAAGATTCTCTGGCTCTCTCAGATGTGTCTATCCCTGTCGCCTATAAGCTGAACGTCACGCTCAGTAGAGGATTCTTTGGCTTGCTGAGATCTGTGTATCCTTATCAACTTTAAGACGAACGTCACGTAAATGACAATTTTCATGTACATTCCCAAGCCCAAGGTAACTAACGTATAGGTAACTAACCGAATGTTATACAGACATAATTTTCACCCCATCGAAATTTCTCAAACGCCTTGTAGGTACCGAATTTACTAACTTTCGGACCCCCCATATCTCGGTAATTATCAACCTGAGAGAAAAAGTTTAAATAAGAGAAGATGCTTATTTTAGCATTTTCTACACGATTTAATTAAAACATACACAAAAAACATTAAAAAAAATTTGAAGTCCTGTCGTAGGCTGGACCACTGCATTTAATGATAAATAATAAACTGTGATCAATTTACCTAGCTGCGTTTTATAATCGCTCGGAATAATGTTTAAATAATTATGAGAAGGAATGAAGAAATATCGACATATTGATAACTTATCGATAGATGAGTGTGATTCAAACATTCAATCACTACCTAAAAAATGGAAATTTTCACCGACACAACATCTTTTCATTTTACATATAAAAATTAAAAATATGTATAAAACACAAAACTACATGATATATCGTACTTATTAGACCACTAACCGTATTCCTTGGACCTAGGAATCCTTGAAAATATGAGTTCAAAAATGACTATGTGTGGATCATAATTACCTGTGAAATGACTCATTGTTTGGATTATTCCTATGATTGACTTCGCAATCAGGTACTGCACAGCCCACCATTGTTGTTTTTAACGGTTTTGACACCACGTTTATACAATTATCCTGAATATATTAATAAAAACTAAAAGACGCTGTCGCCAGTGGGCTACCGTGGGCTACCATTAGCTTTCAAAATGGTTACAACGCCAACGTCTTTCGCTGTCACTGTCGCACTCGTATTCGTGCATAAAGAGGCTGCACTCTCGCTTCCACACACTGTTCGTCTACTATGAAGGTCTTTGATAGGTAAGTACTATTCAATTTTCAGGCAATAGGTACTATTTGTTAATTTTACTACTAGGTTAATGCAAATGCACATCATTTAAACTTAATACATTAATATTAGAAAATAATAATATTTTATTAGCAAGAATACGGATTGTATAGAGGAAGTTGATAGATAAAATGTTGGTATTGGGAATCATACCTACATTGGCTGCATTTATGTGGTAAATGTGAGCTGGACCTGTTAAAAAAAATACGTCTTGATTTTACTTGATTACTTAGTACATGAAAATCTAAACTGTAAAGCCAGGATATTACGATGTTGATACAAATACACTTAAAAATGGGTTTGGTTGACTATCACGCCACCACGAGATCTCGGTTTGGGACAAACCAGTAGATCGTCGTAATTGATTATGTAAACTTTATTTTATAAATGGTACAAATAACTTAGACTAACTTGGACTTAGACTAACTTAGATACTTTGGGGCATTCTCTCCCAGTCAACCTTTGGCCTTGAACCTTTTTAAAAAATGATCTCTTTGTTATTATCCCAGTGAGTCGGCGCGGGCTGGCGCCTGGCAATCAGCGCTGTGGGCAAGCACAGCTCACTATCGAACCCTTTGCCTTTGTTGTTGGTTAATTTATTTTTTCAACACACTTGCTCAAAACGACCTTTTTATTCCACCGATTTTTGGCTCATAAACCTAGATATTAAACACGCGTGCTTTTTCAGTATATTACGCACAAGTGCCTTTAGTTTATTAACCCAAACAATTTACATTTGTAGCCTAGTACCAAGTTGTAAGTACGAAGAAGAAGCGATATAATTTAGTCGGGTTATACCTTTTTTTTTCTTAGCAACAAACAGTTTTTATGCGGCAAATTGTAATTTTACCAACTGTTTTAATAAATAATTAAAATTTGACTAAAGAGTCTTGTTTTTTTTTCGCAAGTGTGTTGAAAAACGTCGTATGTAACACGTGTGCCTGTGACCATAATATACGCGGCTTTCTTGTGGCGCACTCGCTTTCGCTCGTGCGCACACAATAGCGCCTTGTATACAATGGTCAACTTAGCACACTTGTATCATAATGTACTATTATCTTATGTGTATTTTTTATCTAAAATCCAATTTGCAATTCGGTTGATCTGAATCCAGATTTTATAAGTATTTACGTACGTCATTCAGAATATAAGTATTATAGGTATAACAGAAATTTCATTTTATACATATAAAGTGAAAATTAGTTAAAGTATTCATCGGTTTCTGTTTTAAGCGTGTGATTGTGATGATAAATAACTTGAACTACTTATTAACACGTTTAATGCTGTTGATCACTATAGACCAAGCCATTTATCGATAGTTGACAGAAATCACGTCCACATCCTTAGCCTCAGAAATCTATACTAACTTTAAATATTCAATTAAAAAGGAACTTCCAGAAATATACACCTATTTGTGGCAATGCTATGGGGCACCTTCCAAATTACTTTTTGGGGACAAAATTATTTCATCATGCATGGGTAGCCAACAGGGAGACCCCCTTGGTCCTGCCATATTTAGTTTAGCCATTCATGCGATTATTTCAGATCTAAATTCAAAATTTAACCTTTGGTACCTTGATGACGGATCTCTTGGCGGAGATGCCTTAACAGTATTTCAAGACCTGCAAATTATCATTAACAAATTTTCAGATACTGGTCTATCACTAAATTTCACAAAGTGCGAAATTTATCTATGCGATAACATATCTTCAGATAAAAAACATGAAATCATTACTAAATTTAACGCAGTCATGCCCAACATTTCGGTCCACTCTAATACCTCTCTGACTCTTTTAGGCTCCCCAATTTTCGACGAAGCCACTAATCCCATCATAAATTGTAAATTAAATCATTTTAAAAATATTTCAGATATTTTGTTTGAAATGAACATGGCATTGTTTATCATTCGGTTTTGTCTTTTTACTCCAAAATTTATGTATTTGCTACGAAGTTGCTCCATTTGGAAATTTCCCTCTATCATGGCTGCTATCAATAATTCTCTTCAGGAAACTCTCTGCAAATTATTAAATATCCAGTTTGACAAAAGGCCTTGGTCTCATGCGGTTCTTGTTGGGAACCGGTCGCACAGACGCGCGGGTGGAGACGCGCGGGAGGACGACACGTCGACGTCACGACGAGCAGCGACGACGTGGCCGCCGAGTTACTCGCTTTACGATACTCCGCCGCGATCGGACGACTATATTATTTAATTTAATTAATTGCATTTTATAAAGTAGACCGGGTTATTGTACAGTACGGATGATTATATCAGCCCTATAAAAAGTATACAGTCCGCTATTATTTATTTCACGTCCCAGGACCCTAACATTGGTCCTTTAGGATTCTCACCGTCTTACATAATTCGGTCTCCGCCACGTCTCCGAGCACTTAAGTGTGGTCTTCAGCTGCGAAATATACTCCTGCACGGGCCTTCGTGATCATCACACCTTGCAGAAGACACTTCAAAAGCAACTCGCACGCTCGTGAGCCGGGAACCATCTTGAAGTCGACCGTGCCACGGACTTTGGACCCATCGAAAGTTCGAGTCATCGTCTCAAGACTGGAAATGATCAACATCATCGAAGCTTATCGACACCTTGGTGAAAGGTTTAGTCTTTGGTGAGCCCGTTCCAATTATTCCTGTGATCATTTCCTTCTTTTACACATCTTTAAAATTTAAATAGCCTTTATTATTTAGTGAGTGCTTATGATCTTATATTATGTATGCTTAAAATTCATCAAATCCTTTTCTTAAGCCATACCATACTTAATACTAAAATCAAATTAGTGCATACGCCTACGCCTATTGCATTGCGCTCGAATAACGGGATCTTGTTTACGCAAATCGCTCGCTTATCTTTCTACCTGCGCCGGCCGGCCGGGTCGCCGCTTGCACACCTGATCTTTTGTTCTCATACCAAGGTCAAGTTCACGCTGCATTCTATAATTACTTTTGCATTATAATTTTGTTCTTGAATATTTCATCACCGCTTATTTAGTCATGGCAGAAGAAAAACTTCAAAAATTAATTAAAGTACGTAGTTCTATTAAATCTAAGGTTACCATATTTAATAAATACGTAAAAGTATTGCAATCAGGCGGCCCCCCTAGCGATTTACAACTGCTAGACTTAGAAGGTCGTTTTAAAAAATTCGATGCCTTATACGCGAAATATGACGATTTACAGAGCGAGATAGAGGTGCTTTCGGACGACAGTGATGCTCAAGAGCAAGAGCGCGAGGAGTTCGAGGGCCAGTACCACTCGCTAGCGGCGGCGGCGCGCAGCCTGCTCGGCGCAACGCCCGCACGGCAGCGCGAGCAGCCGCTGGATCGTTCCTTAACGAGCTACGAGGACGCAAGCTTGCAGCAAACAGGTGCTTTTAAAACCAATTGCGTCAGATTGCCCAAAATTGATTTACCCGTCTTCAACGGTCACTATCAACACTGGCTTGAGTTTAGAGACACTTTCATATCTTTAATACATTCGAGACAAGATATTGATAACATTAATAAACTGCAACCTTCGCGCATCTCTTAAAAGTAGTGCTTTGCTTGTTATCGACAACTTAGATTTTAAAGCCGAAAACTATGACTCCGCGTGGAACCTGTTGTGTAGCAGGTACGACAACAAACGTTTACTGGTTAATAACCATGTAAGGGAACTATTTAATGTTGAACATATGCGCAATGAATCTTGCATAGGTATTCGACGCCTTATAGACGTTACAAATAAAAACCTTCGTGCTTTGAATACCCTAGACCAACCAACACAGCATTGGGATACACTTATTATTCACATGATGGCTGAAAAACTTGATAGTGTCACTCATAGAGAATGGGAAGAACATAGAAATACTCTTAATAATCCTCCTACGTTGGAAACTTTTATGTCTTTTCTCAGCAACAGGGCAGACCTTTTGGAGACTTTACAAGAAAGTAAAAATAAACCACAAAAATATGAAACTTACAAAACGAATACAAATTTACTTATAGCTACAAACACTCAAAAGGAGAAACAAAACTTAAATAAAAAAAACAACTTATTTAATAAAAAAATATTTACATGTCCATTGTGTAATCAAAAACATTTTCTATTTACCTGTGAAACATTCAGAGCCCTTCCAATTGAAATTCGTATACAAAAGGCTAAAGAGTCAAACGTCTGTCTTAATTGTTTACGACCGGGGCACTTAGAAAATAATTGCAATCTATCGTCATGTAAATATTGTAAAAAAAGGCATAATACGCTATTGCACTTGCATGAGCCACAGCCGATCCCTGAGCCTGCTATGCCATCAACCAGCAGCATCAACCACTTCGCAAACTCAAGCGAATCAAAGCAGTTAGCTACTCCTCCGCTTGTTCTGCTTTCCACAGCGCTGGTGAAGGTGCTGGACGGCAACGGCGCCGCGCACTCTGTCCGCATGCTGCTCGACAATGGCAGCACGGCTAACTTCGTTACGCAATCACTCTGCGGTAAGCTGGGTTTGTCGCGACGTAGCGTAAGCTCCACGGTGACAGGTATAAACAACAATTCATCTCATATTACACAGTCTTGTAGCCTTAACATTAAGTCGTTTCATAATGACTATAGCCTTACTGTAGACTGCCTTATATTGCCTCAGATCACCAAAGCTTTACCGTCTTCATTTATACACATTCAAAATATTCCTCTTCCGATGGGAATAAGTCTAGCCGACCCTTCCTTTAACATACCGTCGGCTATAGACATCTTAGTAGGTGCCGAAGTATTTTGGTCCGTCTTATGTAACAACTCAATCGACTTAGGCAAAAATCAGCCTAAGTTGTATGAGACAAAACTAGGCTGGCTGGTGTCCGGGCATGTCGCCCGTCTTAAGGCACCGTCTTCGTCTCCCGTTTGTCATTTTGTAAGCGAGGACTCCAATCCAGACCTAACTCGTTTTTGGGAGTTAGACACTGTAGCAGCAAAACACTCTTTGTCTCCTGAGGAGCGTGCCTGCGAGCAGAGTTTCTTAGCAAACACCGTACGTAGTGAGAACGGTAGCTTTGTCGTCTCCATGCCGCTAAAGGAAGATCCGTCAGTCTTAGGTGAATCCTTTCAAATGGCTAAGTGCCGTTTCTTATCCTTAGAGCGCAAATTTAGTCGGGAGCCCGTTTTTAAGGGTATGTACATGGAGTTCATGCACGAATATGAACGCCTAGGTCACATGACTGAAAACAAAGAGTCTTCATTTGGTGATTTACAACTGGTCAATTATTTTTTACCCCACCACGGAGTCATCCGTGAATCCAGCCTCACCACCAAGCTTCGCACGGTCTTCGATGCTTCTGCCATTTCCAGTTCCGGTTTGTCGCTTAACGACATTCAAATGGTAGGGCCGACTGTACAAGAAGACCTTTATTCAATATTATTACGTTTTCGCCAGCATAAATATGTCATTACTGGAGACATAGAGAAAATGTACAGGGCGATTGAGCTTAATCCCGCCCAACGCTCACTTCAACAAATCATATTTAGATATGACTCATCACAGCCGTTAAAAACTTACACTTTAAACACTGTGACGTATGGTACGGCATCTGCACCATACTTAGCCACAAAGTGTTTGGTTAGCTTAGCATCTAGTGCTCTCGATAGCGACGTAAGGCAGTCCATTCAACGCGATTTTTACGTCGATGATTATTTAGGCGGGTCGTCGACTATTGAGGACACTATTAAGCTGTGCAAAGGAGTTATTAATACCCTCAAAACTGCAAATTTAAACTTACGCAAATTTCAATCTAACAACAAATTAATTTTACATAAAATTTCATCTTCATTCCACTCACATAACGTCTTAGACATCGCTAACAGCGATATTCATGTTTCTTCTAAAACTTTAGGTCTAAATTGGATTTGTGATTTAGACATTTTGTCATTCTCAATCAATATTGAACTTCGTGAAAAAGTAACAAAACGTCACATACTTTCCGTAATAAGTCAGATCTTCGACCCACTTGGTCTCGTGGGCCCCTGTGTTATCGAAGCAAAGCTCATCATGCAGAGGCTGTGGATCGAACGATGCTCATGGGACGATGAGGTTTCGTTGGATATTAAACACTCATGGTTATTGTTCGCCGACACCTTACCGCTTCTTAACCACTTAAAGGTTCCTCGATGGGTACTTCAAGACCATTCAATCGTCCATGAAATTCATGTTTTCTCAGACTCTTCTGAGCGTGCTTATGGGGCTTGCATCTACATTCGCTCTATGGACGCATCAGGCTCTATAAAAGTACATTTACTGACTTCTAAGAGCAAGGTAGCGCCAATAAAGCCAACCACTATTCCGCGCCTTGAACTTTGCGGATCGTTACTGGCTGCAAGACTGTGTAACAAAGTATTAACCTCTTTAACACTACATATCAGCAAGTGTAGATTCTGGTGTGACTCAACTATTGTTTTAGGGTGGTTAAAAACACCACCCACTACCCTTAAAAGTTTTGTAAGGAATCGTGTACATGAAATTCAGGAGTGCACGGAGGGTCACACGTGGAGCTACGTACCGTCGAAGGACAATCCGGCGGATCTTGTTTCCCGTGGGCTGAAGGCTGACCTCATCAGCGGTTCAGACTTGTGGTGGTCAGGGCCACCTTTCCTATCAGAAATCGAAACTAATTGGCCACAAATGCCCAACGTCACCGTGAAACAGGATCTACCAGAGTTGATTACTTGTTCCTTCGCGCTTAATAACAATTCTAATGTAGACTTAATATCTAACTTAATCAAAACCAAATCTAAATTAACAAACTTACAAAACACGGTAGCACGTTTGCGAAGATTTATTTACAACTGCCGGAACAAGAAAAAGAAAATGGAAGGACATTTTTCAGTTCAAGAACTTCAAAATTCCTTAAATGTACTTATTGTTAAATCTCAGACTGAGATGTTTCCTGACGAATATCCCATTCTTAAAGCCGGAAAGGCGCTTCCTAATAAAAATCGACTTATAGCTTTAAGTCCATTCCTCGATGCTAATAACATATTAAGGGTTGGTGGAAGACTCGATAACTCCCCTTACAGTTACGACACAAAGCACCCAATTTTATTATGCAGCAAACATCATTTCACTAAGGTTATATTCGAACATTTTCATATAAAATATTTACATGCACCGCCGCAACTTCTGTTAGGAAATATAAGGCAAACTTATTGGCCCTTAGGTGGCAAAAACCTAGCTAAAGCTACAGTAAACAAATGTATGCGATGTTTTCGGCACAAGGCGGAAACTGCTCAGCCGATAATGGGCCAGCTTCCCGCCTCGCGCACTGAACTAGAGTTTCCCTTCCTTCATTGTAACGTCGACTATGCCGGGCCAGTGTTAATAGCAGACCGTAAGGGCAGAGGTTGTAAACTTATCAAGTCTTTTTTGGCAATCTTCATTTGCAGTTCGGTAAAGGCCTGTCATATTGAGCTCGTTACGGCACTATCCAGTGAAGCATATATAGCCGCTTTAAATCGTTTTGTTTCCCGTCGCGGAAAGCCCAAGAGCATCACGTCAGATAACGGATCGAACTTTATCGGTACAAGCAACGAGCTGGCTCAATTTCTTCTTCAGTCAGAACTCGAAGGTCAAATAGCTCAAGAAGGCATCGAATTTAAATTTGTTCCCGCTTATACCCCTCACTTTAATGGCTTAGCTGAAGCAGCAGTACGCTCTACAAAACACCATCTTAAGCGTTTATTGCAAACCACTCATTTTACTTATGAGGAAATGGCTACATGCCTCACTCAGATAGAGGCTGTTTTAAATTCTAGGCCCCTCACCCCTATTTCCACTGATCCCTCAGATTTCTCCGCCTTGACTCCTGCCCACTTTTTGATTGGACGCTCACTGATTGCTATCCCTCAACCACAAATAGGTGATGTGAATATCAACCGCCTTGATCGATTCAAGAGAATCGAGGTTATAAAGCAGCACTTTTGGAGCCGATTTTCCATAGAATATATCACTCTACTCCAGCAGAGAGTCAAATGGCGGACGTCGAGCAAGGACCTGAAGTTAGGATCTCTCGTTCTTGTCAAAGAAAGAGCTCTTCCGCCACTGATGTGGTCCTTAGGACGAGTCATGCAGCTCTACCCTGGCAGCGATGGCGTTTCCAGAGTCGCCGAGTTGAAGACAAGGAGAGGCACAATTCGAAGGGCCTTTAATAACATCTGTCCCCTTCCAGATTTTTGAAGTTCTCCGCACACTTCAACCCGGGGAGCATGTTGGGAACCGGTCGCACAGACGCGCGGGTGGAGACGCGCGGGAGGACGACACGTCGACGTCACGACGAGCAGCGACGACGTGGCCGCCGAGTTACTCGCTTTACGATACTCCGCCGCGATCGGACGACTATATTATTTAATTTAATTAATTGCATTTTATAAAGTAGACTTGGTTATTGTACAGTACGGATGATTATATCAGCCCTATAAAAAGTATACAGTCCGCTATTATTTATTTCACGTCCCAGGACCCTAACAGTTCTCCCAGTACGTTTCGGTGGACTGGGTATTCGTTGCTTATCAAGTGTAGCTTTTCCGGCGTTCCTGTCCTCTGTTTATGGTTCGATGTCTCTCGTCAGTATTATATTAAATCTTCCACAGATACTTGACGTTTAGATATCGAACCTGGTGGAGGCCTGGGATGCCTGGTGTGAATCATGCCCTGGAGTCAATATGCCAACGCATAAACATGTTCAAAGAGCCTGGGATACCCCTCGTCTTATGGCAATTCATGCAGCTCTTTTAGCCAATAGTCCGGACGATTCAGATCGCGCCCGTTTTCTCGCTGTCACTGCTAGTGAGTCGAGCCATTGGCTCCACGCCCTTCCCTCTCGCCACATAGGTACAGTCCTGGATTCAAGCTGCTAACGAATACCAATCTGCTTGCGGCTTGGAGCCAAGATCTGTGTGCCCCATTCTTGCACCTGCGGCAAGGAGGTGGATGAGCTTGGTAGACATGGTCTTTCTTGTTCAAGAAGTGCCGGCCGCTTGTTCCGCTACGGTGCCATCAATGATCTGATCCGTCGTTCACTTGCCACCACCTCTGTACCTGCTGTCTTAGAACCAGCTGGTATAATCAGAGACGATAATAAACGCCCCGACAGAGCTACATTGGTGCCGTGGAAGCTTGGTGGGCTCTGGTGTGGGACGCAACTTGTGTCGATACTTTTGCCCTATCACACATACAAGCAACCCGAAATCAGGCCGGCGCAGCAGCTGATCAGCCCCAGACTCTCAAGCGTCGCAAATATTCTTCATCAATGAATTATTACGAATTCGCGGCGCTTGCAGTGGAAACTCTGGGACCTTGGTCTGCTGACATGAAACTTATAATAAAGACCCTGTCTGTCAAGCTTATCGACGCCACCGGGGATCCCAGAGCTGGCGCGTACCGCTCCCAAAGGATAGGTTTAACTATCCTTTGGGAGCGGTACGCGCCCAGCATCATGGGTACAATGCCGCGAACAGATTTATTAGAGGGTGTATTCTTTTTGTAATTCTAGTTTAAAGTAGATAATAGGTTACACTAGTTTTTATTTATTCTAATTATTATTACTGTATAGTGTATATAGTGTATTTGTTTACCTATTAGATTAAAAATCATCTGTGTTATTATTATAAAGTAAAATTAAAATTATAATACTTATTCCTTTTGTAACAACTCCAGACATATTCTAAGAAAAGAAGATTAGTTGAATTGAGATTAGATACTACCTTAAGTCTCACTGCTCGTAAATTGTAAGATAATGGACACGTAAAAATGAATGACTAATGCCGGTGTAATGACTAGCATAGAGGCATTCCATCTTAGTCCTCAGGGTTGGCAACGCATTTGCAGTCTTAGTCTTGTAGTCTTGTGAATGCGAATGTCTATGGGTCACAGTTTCCGCTTACCATCAGGTGGCCTGTGTGCTCGTTTGCCTTCTCTGTCATAAAAACAAAATATAAAAATATGAAATCATTTGTAGATTAAAATCGTATGATACCCACATCCCATTATTAAATGGTGCCATTCCCATTAAAAATAGAAATTATGCTTAAAAACTAAATGTGCCTCCTACCGGTGGTATGCTATGCCTCTTGACTTTAAATTGACGTTTAATTTAAACGGAGCTCGTATATTGACAGCGATCAGCGGGTGACTAAGGCAACGCTTGACGCGCCTTGTGCCGATATGGTAATTTTGACCATACCGAGGCGTCACGAACCACGCCCCCATAACATATTTCCCTTGTTTCTTTGATCTGTGCATTCATCAGACATAATACATACTTAACTCAAATAAAATAAAGGTAGTAAAAAACAAAAAATCGCCTTCAAAAACGGGCCATTCCATATGATTTCAACAAATTTGAATTAAAAAGTGTGCCGCATGACTTTTGATTTGAATAAAAAAAATTGAGGATGTACTTTATGGTGACAGAAGAGCTGAACCATCACCATTTTTTTTATTTTTTTTTATTTCCGAGTTTTACTCATTTGAAGTAAATAGTGGGGTCAAATTCCTGCTTGTATATAATACGCTCTAACTTTTTTTTTTGAAAAGATAATGAAATAATTGTTGCTGTGTTTGATTAGGTAAGAAATGTGGATGTCATACTGTATGAAAAAAGTTATCTAAATTAACTACAAAAAAATGGTGTCCACTTGATATGTTCAAGTAACTGGTAATTTTTTGCAATTTTAATTCATTTTTGTGCAATATTAGGGATAACTTTTTTCAGAAATATAAAGTACTCGTTTTGTTCATTCGGTAAAATAAATATTATCGTTTTAGAATTATAATTCTAACAGAAAAATAGTAGTGAAAATTTAGAATTTCGAAAAATACTTATGTTTGACCCCCAAAAAACCCATGTGGAAGAATAATTAAAAATTTGAATTTATTCAGAAAATATAGTCCATGTCTTTGTTAATTAGATTCAGTTTAAAAAGTTTTGTTATTGTTGCTCGTTTAAGAAATATATTTTTTTACGTGCTACTATAATCCTTATCGAAGTTATATACACCGTGGGCCCGAATAACCCGACCAATTTTAACAATCGATACTTGAGCCTATTTGTAGAATATAATGGGTATAATATGTAGTCCAATAACGCATAATTTCCGAGATTTTTATTATTTAAAAATCAATTCCATAGTTAATTAAATTTGAACTCTGTCACCTTAACCTAAAGCATTATTTACTAAGAAAGATTCATGTTGTAAGTAGCAATATCATCCACATACAACATAAATTAATTAATCAATTTCTTATTAAATAATGCTTTAGGTTAAGGTGACAGAGTTCAAATTAAATTAACTATGGAATTGTTTTTTAAATAATGAAAATCTCGGAAATTATGCGTTATTGGACTACATATTATACCCATTATATTCTACAAATAGGCTCTAGTATCGATTGTTAAAATTGGTCGGGTTATTCGGGCCCACGGTGTATAGGAGACCGTACTTAGGAGATAATGAAGCGGTGCAAACTCTTTGTAGGAAGTGCTTGTGTTATTTAACCTGTTTTCATGTATAGTTATTGTTCGTTATATACCACTGGTTGATAAGAAGTTGACTTTTTATTGAATTGTCATCTTCGAAATTCAGTTATTTCGACAATCGAGTCTTGTTCGGTTGGGATGTTTGAAGGAGAAGATTTTCATAAATCGACATTTTCGCGTTCATCATGGCTCAAAACAAATGCGTGAACTGCATGGAGTGCTCCCAAAACATGAAAATAAGAAAAATGCAAAAAAAATGTCAGATGAAACTATAAAAGCTGTGATAGATTTTTATGAGGATGATGATATTAGCAGAATAATGCCCGGTCAAAAAGATTGTATAACTAACTGTCCGTGATAAAGAAGGAAATAAATCCAAACAGCAGAAACGTTTGGTTTTATTGAACTTAAAAGAATTTTTAACTAAATTCAAGGAATTTAATACAGGCGTTAACATTGGTTTTTCATCATTTTGTTCATTGCGGCCTAAAAACTGCATACTAGCAGGTGCTAGCGGGACACATTCAGTGTGTGTTTGTCTCATGCATCAGAACATCAAATTAATATTATCGGCTATAAAGACGAAGTTAACGTACCAAGACTTACTAAAAAATATTGTGTGCGATATATGTAACGAAAATTGCATGCTTTCAAAATGTACGGATTGTCCAGGGGTTGAAAACTTGGATACTCAAATAAGTGAAGATGTTGAGCTTATATCTTCCATAACGTACTCTCAATGGGCATCGACTGATAGATGCCATTTACTTACAGTTATCAAAACAGTAGAAGAATATAAAGAAGATTTAAAAGACCAATTATTAAAAATGAAACATCATCATTACATAACAAAGAAGCAATCTGAATAGACTTTAAAAGAAAAATTGCAAAATGACGCCGAGTGCATAGTTTTAGGAGATTTCTCGGAAAATTTTACTTTTTTGGTACAAGACGAAGTGCAATCATTTCACTGGACAAACGATCAAGCCACTTGCATCCATTCGTTATTTACTAAAAAAAAGACAATGTTGTCCAATGTAGAACATTTTGTATTATCAGCGATTGTTTAACCCATAACACCGTATTCGCTTTCCAAAAGATTTTCCTTACATATCTAAAACAAGAATATGAAAAATTAGAAATTACATTATTTTAGTGATGGTGCAGCTGCACAATACAATAACAAAAAGAATTTTGTAAACTTGTGTCATCATTATGATGACTTCGGGCTAAAAGCAGAGTGGAACTTTTTTGCCACCTCTCACGGCAAAACCCCCTGTGATGGTGCTGGCGGCACTATTAAGCGGTTGGTAAGAAAGGCTAGTCTGCAACGCACCACAGGTAGTGATAACATTTTATCCCCTGAAGCTATGTACGAGTTTTGTGTAAACAAAATTCTTGGAATCAAGTTCTTTTTCGTCTCAAAATCAGAAGTCGATGTAACTGAGTTGTACTTATCAGAACGATTTATAAATATGAGAACAATAAAAAATACACGTTCTTATCATAGTTTCGTTCCCATTTCTCAAAATGAATTAATAGTGCGACGTTATTCTACTTCAGAAAATTTCGAAGTAGCAAAGGTTTGCAAGTAATGTTTTTTTTCGTTTTATATAACGGAGGGTCGTCGGGTAGGCCGGTACCAAAAGGCCTCTCACCAAGCATCCTGCTTTGACATTTCATAGTTCTAATGATTTCTACTAGATGTCGCTGCGCACGCCACGACGCTAGTATTATTAAATATATTTAGTAAATTTGAACCGTCTGGCTTTTATTTATTGATTTTTCAGTGTATGGTAATTGATTACCATACATTTAAAAGTTATAGTCATAAATATTTTAATTTGCATAGGTATATAAAAACAATGAGAGAAAATTCACGAGATAAGCAGTTTAAAAAAAACATATATTCAAAAATAGGGAAAATAACAAAACTTTTTAAACTGAATCTAATTAACAAAGACATGGACTATATTTTCTGAATAAATTCAAATTTTTAATTATTCTTTCACATGGGTTTTTTGGGGGTCAAACATAAGCATTTTTCGAAATTCTAAATTTTCACTACTATTTTTCTGTTAGAATTATAATTCTAAAACGATAATATTTATTTTACAGAATGAACAAAACGAGTACTTTATATTTCTGAAAAAAGTTATCCCTAATATGCTTTAGGGTTTGCACAAAAATGAATTAAAATTGCAAAAAAATACCAGTTACTTGAACATTTCAAATGGACACCATTTTTTTTGTAGTTAATTTAGATAACTTTTTTCACAGTCAACGTCATATAGTTGGTAGCATCCAAAGTAGCCAAATAGTACGTTACACGTCATTATTACCGTAGTAACAAGGGCGTGTAACGAACTATTGACTACTTTGGATGCTACATACTATACAGGGTGGAAGAGGACCGTGGACCTTCCCGATAATGGGAGATAGTTTAGCCTTAAAACTTTATTTCCCCCATACAATGTGAATTTAAGCAGCCGTTTTCAAATTACAGCCGGTTAAACATTCACACAAAAAACTACTTGTTTCAACCCTAAACATATGATTGGGTCAGTGAACTTAATTGTAAACAACATTTTCATACAGGATATTCTTACGTTTTTTTTGTCGTGGATGCATACTTAGACCTGCTTCCAATGCGGTAAGAAATATTGCAGGGTTTGTGAGTCTCTTTGTAGGTACATCTTGAACAACTTTATTTATTTTTTCCTAAAATTATGGATAAAATAACATAATAACGACCTACTAACAGCCTACCACAGACTACTAAGCACAACTTGACACATTTATGAAATAGTGACATTGACAGACAATGAAGTATACTCAATCTTCATAAAATATCTTAGTTTCCCTAAATTGATAAACAGGTTTTAGCTAGTTAATTGAAATTGAATTTGATTTCAATTTCAATTAACTAGCTAGCAATTTGATTTGAATATTTCATTAATTTTCATGCTTCAAAACGTGCATGTGAAACGTTTATCAAATAAACATTATTACGAACTACTGATTAGGTACTTAACTTATGAACCTCTTTGAGTTATTGTATTGGCTATCGATGCATTTGATGTTAAAATGAAAATGTCATTAAATTTACCTATGTCATTCTTCAAATAAAATTGCCTTTGCTAGATGCTCGTGGTTATTTGAATTTGCTTTTATTGTACGCGACGTGCAATAATAACGCGGCTGAAGCTTTGCGTCGATACCGAGAAACATATCCTCCACCACATCCAACTGGGCATAGGACAATTTTAAGGGCTTTGGATCGTATCGCCAACAACCAGCCCGTTGTACCAGCAACAGCCCAGAACGACCAACGTGGTAAAGGCGTTGTTCGAATTGCGGCTCGCCTTGAAGAAAGGGTGCTGCGTTATTTTAGAAGACATCCGAGAGCGAGTTCTAGAGTAGCGGGTCGACATTTCAGAATAACCCATACTACAGTACTTACTATTCTCAAACGTGCCAGCCTTCACCCTTACAAAATACAGAGGGTTCAAGCTCTACTCCCTCGGGACTGCCCTATCCGCGAAGCCTACTGCCGATGGTTATTACAAAAGACAGTAGAAGAGCGAGATTTCATAAGGCATATTATTTGGAGTGATGAAAGCTCGTTCACACGCAAAGGAATATGGAATAGACGAAACGAACATGTGTATGCCGAGGATAATCCTTTCGCTTATCGATTCTCGGATCACCAGTATCGTTGATCTATTAACGTCTGGGCGGCGATTCACGGAGAAACTACTTATCATAGGACCTGTGTTTCTGCCTCCAACTCTAAACAGAGACGGATACATGTCTCTTTTGAACACCGAGTTAGACAGTTATCTGGACGAATTACTACTGGCTGAAAGACAAGTCACTTGGTTCCAACAAGATGGTGCACCAGCTCATTCTGTACACGAAGTACGAATGAAATTGAACAATGAGTTTGGGGATCGCTGGATAGGCCGCCAAGAAGCCCGGATCTCACGTGTCTTGATTTCTTCCTGTGGGGCTCTGTAAAAGATAGTATGTACAAAACGGAATGTGACACTGCGGACGAGATGCGACGACGAATAACTGATACCTTTAACGATATGCGGAGAAAAAATGATGAAGAGCATATTTTGTCAAGGGTGCACCGACATACTCGGCCACGGGCTGCAGCGTGTATAATAAGCCGCGGAGGGACATGTGAACAACGAATGTGAGGGTAATTGAAGATTTTTGTAGACGTAGTGTTAGATTTTTATAACAACATGATAATGTGTAAACTAATGGTTAATAAATTTTGTAAATAATAAAAATAATTTTCATTTCGTTTTGTTTCTGGATTATTTGACGTCTAGGAATCATAAGTTATCACCTTATCACTATGGCAACGTCAACGTTCGGAAATAAGCGTAGTTTCCGAGTTTTCATATTCAAGTCGTAATGGGTAGATGTAACAGGGTTGTCACCGCAATGAAAAATTAGTCAATTTGGTTTTTGTTTTAATTAGTTAATTCATCATTATTACCATCACAAATCGACTGTGTACCTCTTAATTAATGCTATAGTTCTGGGAAGGTCCCCCGTCCCCTTCCACCCTGTATGACGCTGACTGTACCTAATAGGTCAGTCCACCTGATGCCGGCTTTAGGTTAAAATATTGTAAGTCCAGTTACTTCAGTTAGGCTGAGTTTTTGAAGGCTGTTTTTTGTTTTTTAAAACATTCATTTTATTCTACACTTTTTAGTTATCATAATAAGCCTATGTAGTCCCACTTTTTTTTTGATACATGAAAGTTTAAGACAATTCAACCTCGCCGCAAACGATACTTTCTGAATGCAAATACTGGACGTGTCACTAAAAATACTAGAATTAGCATTTTAAAACACTATTGAAACTATCAAAATTTAATCTTTTTTTCCACGTTACTGACGTTAAAAACATTACAAGTCTTCTAATTGGCCTCCTTCTGTTACCTGTCCAAGCATCAAGCCTGCGACCCATTTCGCGTACCGTCACTGTGTTGAAAACTGGTCTCTAAATTTCGGGCAGGTGCCAAAAATCTATTTCAGCTTTTCTTGAGTGGATATTGATGAATGGTACACCAACGACTCATTCGATCCCAAATGATGAAGTGACATGTTATTAAATCTGGGTTCCATGCTGTTCCAGATATCGGGTCACCTCGACTTATTCTTAACAGTTCATCAACATACTTTGTCAATAAACCTACAAATGGGATCACAGCCCTATCCCTCAATGACTGTTCAAACTCTTAAAAGGCCTTTGGACAGTCATTGAGGGATAGGGCTGCGATCTCCAGTCTGGTTGATATCTGGTATTGGTACCATTTAGCCAACTGTGACGCAAGCCGGGGAATAAATCTGTTGGTTTATTGACGAAGTATGTTGATGATCTGCTAACCATTTTTCTTTTTGTTGTATCGTAAAAATGGTAAAACACATAAACGTCAAATTTGGTATGATAATACATAAATACATACATACTGAACACTGTTCAAGTGCGAGTCAGACTCGTTCAGCGAGGGTATTTTTATCGACTACAATTTTGGCCATACGGAGCGATTAACGGGTTGGCTTAAAGTAATGAGAACTATTTCGGTGGATACGGCCGGCGAGAAAAAAAGCAAAAATTTATTTTATTTTATTTTAATATACTTACGTCAAAAATGTCAATCTTTTTCATTTATAACCATATTTAATTAGTACACTATTATTAATAATGCCTGCGAGAGAGTTGTTGCGTGAACGCATCTATCAACTTCTTGGACGACGTGAAAAATCTGAGGTGATTGCACACTTCAAAACTGAAAATGTCCCTTTGTCTACAATTTACCGCCTGATCCATCGATAGGAACTTGGTGATGGTACAAAAGATTTACCAAAAACAGGTAGACCTTCAATCCTTCCTGCTCGTGTTCAGAAGAAAGTGGCTAAGTTTGCACAAAACAGGGTTGGCGTGTCACAAAACAAGTTAGCAATAAAATATGAGGTGTCCCGTGGTTGTATTAGGAATATTTTAAAGAAAAACAATATTCAACACTTCAAGCGACAAAATGCATCCAAATTTTCCGATAAACAACTTGAAGAAATACCTAGCAAGTGCAGGAGATTACGAATAAACCATTTGGGTAAAGAAATATCAATAGTAATGGATGACGAAAAGTACTTCACATTTATCAACGATAACAAGCCTGATAATGACGGATATTACACAACCGATAAAAGTACTGTTTCGGACAACGCAAAATTTAAATGTAAACTCAAATTTGAAACGAAAGTACTCGTCTGGGTCGCAATATCTGACAAAGGAATTTCAAAGGCAGTGATCAGAGATTCATCAGGACCAGTATATCAGCGGGAGTGCTTGCCAATTGTGTGTCAGTTTATAAATAAATACCATTCTGATGGAAAGTACATATTCTGGCCTGATCTAGCCAGCTCCCACTATGCAAAAAGTACCCAGAAGTGGCTGACGGAACGAGACATACATTTTGTACCCAAGGAGTCAAACCCCCCAAATGTCCCTAAAGCTCGTCCAATTGAGGATTTTTGGGCAATCCTGAGTAGACTGGTTTATAGTAATGTATGGGAAGCAAAATCGCCAAAACAATTAAAACGCAGAATACAATGCCAATTGAACAAAGTAAAGCTGAATGTGATCCAAAGTAAGATGCGAGAGGTTAAAACCAAGTTGCGAAAAATTGAAGATGGGGATCCTTTTTGCATATTGTAGTTAGATATTGAAATACTAGATTTAATGTATTTTAATAAAATATTACTATTTACATCCATACTTACTGATTTTATAAATTCTCATTAGTTTAAGCCAACCCGTTATGTGCGCTGGATGTAAGTACCTATTTACATCCTAACCTGTGTAGATTAGGATGTAAATAGGTATGTGTGGGCGGGGGCGGGTCCAAATCAACGTTAGTTAGCGACCGGTCGCCAGGTGATATGGGTCCGTCCCCATGTCAATCTACTTGTCCGGTAGTTGGCTTGGCTAGTGGCCGAGGGTGGAGCTCACAGTTGCGTTGATACCCTAGGCAAGACTGGTTGTGTTCCTTCCCGAGGTTGCTGCCTGTCAACTACTCGGTTTCCCCGGATTAAACGAGTAGAACCAAAACAACAGTCGAACTCTAGATCGTCCTTCATTCACCCTTCCAAGCTCCCCATATTTCCTATCCAATCAGCTGCATGCGATGTCGTGGCATGTCGCAGCGGGCCTCCTATCCAACATGAAAGGATGGGTAGCGGTAAAATGCCACCCGCGTGTTTGTGCCGTGCGCGGGGACCCGTACGGGTGGAGAACGAGATCCTGGCAGGCTGAGTTAGACGAGGGTCGGACAGTAGCTGCCCTCAGACAACAACACGCCGCTTCGGCTCGGGATTCATCTCACACGGGAGGTTCTAGCCTAGCCAGCCAGAATCAATCGGCTGTCGCGTCTACAGTAGACTGGCCGCGGGCGAGGGTTCTGGGATGATGAGGTTGGTAGTCGGCGGAGTACGGCCCCGAGTCGCTGTAGTGGTGACGGAGGGCTTGACACCGTGCGGACTCACTCAACAGCTCACCCTGGAAACCTATATCCAACTCGTATCCCTGGTGCGTCATAGCATCCCTGGTAGGGGCTCCGTGGTGGGTGGGGAGCGAGTTGGACGAACCTGAAGATAACTTAGTTATGGAGATACATAAAACTAACGCAGACAAGTCCGGGAGGAAAGAGGAGGAGAGGAGGGCAGAAGTGGGAGGAAGGCCGAGCACCAACAATACGGTGCAAGGGGGACCCCCGCGGATGTCGGAAGTAGCGATGGAGGAGAGAGTAGAAGGTGGGGCAGAAGTGGGAGGAATGCCGAGCACCAACAAGATGGTGCAAGGGGGACCCCCGCAGATGCCGTGTGGGCCGTTAGACCTGAGGAATCTGTCCTTGGAGGATGAGGACCAACTGCTGAATCCAACGCAGACTCCGAAGGAGGAAACCGCCATGGCGGCAACCCCGACGGAGGGCGACGGCTTCTCCAGACCGCCCACCAAGGCAGAGAAGAAGAGAGCAAGACTGGCACGCAGGAAAGAGAGGCAGAAAGAGAGTGCGGCAGGAGCGAACCCTAGCCACAACCTGGTGAAGTGGAGGCCCTCGCCGCCGGAGAGGCCGCCGAAAGTGAAACGGCAGGCAACAGACCCGGACGAAGGAACCTCGACACGGCCTCCAGCGAAGCGACCGAACCGCGGCGACTCGCTCGCGAGCAACCGTGCGACCGCAAGGGAAGCACGGGAGTTCGCAGTGGCGATCAGCCGCGCGGATGGTGTACCGCTGGATGAGTCGCTAGGAACCGAAGTCCGGAGAATTGTTAGCCGGCTCATCACGGAGGCCATAAAAGAGCAGGGCCTTCGAGGGAAGCCGCTACAGTTCGCAATGTCGGGGCTGGTGTCGGAAGGATTCTTCCTTGTAACACCATCCACGGCAGAAGCGAGGGAGTGGCTTCTCGGGAAGGACCTGGGTGAGCCAAAGGGGCACAAATTGCTGGCCCGAATGCTTAACAGGGATCGCCGGATGAGCTAAAGGAGGATCCGCTCCTCTACCTGAGAGCCCAAAACTGGGACAGGGAGGAGGAGCTGAAAATCCAAGAGTGGATGCAGGTGAGTAGGGAGGATCTCGCCACGGGCATTCGGGTATGTTACTCGGTGCCTAAGAGCGTGGAGGATGCGTGGGGTGGGGAGGCCAGCCAGTGGCTGTTCTTCCAAGCCACACGTATCCGGGCGCGGTTGGCGAGGTCCGCCCCTCACAGAACGAAAGAGGAGGTGGAGACCCCAGTAGGGAAGGGGAACCGCAGCTGCAAGGGCAGCAGTGGTGGCTCAGCGCTGCAGCCCAGGAACCAGGCTGAGGCAGCCCAGGTCGGTGACCATCCATCACGGATGGTAACCGAGGGGGGCTCCTCGGACTAGGTAAACGGGAGGCGGCTCACACTACACAGTTACACAACCAGCAATGGACAACAGAGACAAACAACACACACCACACAATAACCAGTGATCGGATCTCGGATGCAATTTGGGGTGAACGACCTCAAACGTTATGCTTAACATGGATGTGACACGGGATTTCCCGGGATTTTGGGAAATGGGTTTTTTATTATTAATAATTAATAACTTTTGTCGAGGGTTAAACTAAATAAACAAAATGAAAATGTTCGCTATCTATCTATAATAGGTCATTTATTTGACACATACTTTTAAAACATATTTTAGATATAAAACAACTCTACTTTTTGAAACAAAATTTAAAAATAAACATCTTAATAACATGCAACACAATAGCATACTAATTATATCCCTTACAATAATACCTAGACAAAAGAAATAGTAACATGACAAAAACTTAACCTAAAAATAAAATGAAATTAAAACTACTATGTTTTAGTCGTGTTTATATAACTTTTATAGTGTAGTGTGTGTCTACTTACAATTAAAAGTTATTCACCTTTTTATAAATGTAGGTATCAAAGAGACTCGCGGGATTGTAAGTCATATCCATGTTAAGATAACGGACTTAAATCCCGGGAAATTGCATCCGAGATCCGATCACTGACAATAACACACACAACTACAAAAAAATAAGAATATGTCAAATAAACCTCCAGCATTGCAAGGATGCAATGTCCGAACTGTGCCAATTCATAGTGAGGGGAAAGATTGACATTGTCCTGATGCAAGAGCCATACGTATGGAAAAACCAGGTAACAGGACTGGGTAGCCTGGGGGGCGATCTCCACTTCGAAAGAAATGGTGAGCTGCCTCCTAGGGCATGCATATACGCAAGTAGAGACCTGAGAAATATGGGATGCCTAATACGTTATACCTCGCTATGAATAACTTTGCGTTTTTTCCGGATATTGGTCATGCTGACGGCAGAGTTCGTGGCAGTAAGCGTCGTGGAAACAATATGCACAAGTAACTCGAGCGACGGCGCGCTCGCGACTGATCGCTCCGTCAGACACGCACACTACCGCAATGTGCATGTACACGTTCAACCACTAATAAAGCCCACTCGCCATCGTGAATTGCATGAGCTATACCTTTAGAAAGCCCCACAGAAAAAAAACAGGAGCTGTTAAATCCGGGGATCTTGGGGGCCAATCAATGTCACCTTTTCTCGAAATTACTTCTCGAGCTGGGAAAGTTTCAAAAGTCTCGATTTTGGGTCATGCAGTATGACATGTGGTCCCATCTTGTTAAAACGGCATGTGTCGTAAGCCCTACTGATTCACTTGATGTAAGAAAACAATGTTTATCATCTCACAGTACCGATCTCCATTCACTGTAATTGCAGCACCCATAGGATCTCCAAATAAATAAGGCTCAATTACTGCTCCTGACCGAATTCCACACCAAACTGTGACACTGGGCGTGGATGCAGTGGTCGTTCGTGGATCAACAAAGGTTTCACTTCGACCCAATAGTGAGAGTTTTGTTTATTAACAAATCCACTAAGGTTTTATGCTGAAAATCTGGATCTTTTTCTAGCTTAGTTGATTGGGTTGAGAAGACCTTTTAAGAATTTAATACACGTTGTTCATGTTACGGACGAAACCTCGTCACTAGCCGAGTAGCGAGTTTCCCGTGATGGCCGCGAGAGGCGCTGTCAACTATTATAAAACGGGCAACGCACGCCGCCGCGCTCTCTTCTCCTTCCAATCTACTGTATAGATAATGTCAATGTACTTACCTAATATTAATTAAAATATATTGTTTAAAAACCGTTTATAATAAAGCATTCATTATCGAGAAACCAAATAGTTAGACCCCTGCCGGCCTGAGTCAAGAAGCTTGAACATTGGACCTTCGAATCGGATCGTCATCTACGGGCCTGCGCATCTTCAGCAGCGTGATTCAGCGGAAGCGGGTCTGACCATTATCGTTCCAACCAACCCCCCGGTGTCGTACAGTGTGCTAAAACCGTTTCTTTCTCAAAATTACAGTAGACAGAGCAACACGCGGTAACTAGGTGCAACGTGGTGCGCATGATTCACCCGCTGGACAATTCGAGTTACGTGAGTACCCCTAAATTTCATTAATCGTCAAAATGAGTGTTAGTTCCGATATTTCGCGTAGTAAATCGCCGCAACCAATTGCCACGGATTCAAATAGTGCATTAATTCGTGAGTTAACGAAAAAACGAGGTACAGTCAAAAGCAGGCTTACTTCCTTCACGAAGTACGTGAGTTCTTTCGAAGGAGCTCAATTAACTGAAAGGCAATTAATGGAGCTAAAGTTACGAGTTAACAATAACGCGTGCCTATTGCAAGAATTTAATACCATTCAATGTGACTTAGAGGAATCTACCCCCGATAGTGAGTTTTTATCGCAACTAGAAGCTCGTGAATCCTTCGAGAATATTTATTTTAGTGCTATGACGGACGCAGAATATTTAATAAATTGCAATAACGTTAAAACTAGTGATGAATCTAAGTGCAGTGAATCTCATTCTTTGATAAAGTTGCCCACTATAACGCTACCCACCTTTGACGGGTCCTACGATAACTGGTTAGAGTTTAGAAACATTTATCTTTCCATGATCCATAATTCTAAGCAGCTCGATAATATACAAAAGTTTCACTACTTGCGAGCTGCTCTGAAAGACAATGCAGCCGAAGTTATTAAGTCGCTTCAATTCACTCCAGATAATTACGTAACGGCATGGGACCTCCTTGAAAGTAGATTCAATAATAGCAAATTGTTGGTGCACAATCATGTAAAATCCTTGTTTAGCATGCACCCTGTAAGTAAAGAATCCCCATCGCTAATTAGAAAATTAATAGACACAGTGCTTAAGAATTTGAGATCTTTAAAATCATTGGGTGAACCTACTGACACGTGGGATACGCTAATGATCTATATTACCGTATCCAAATTAGATTCAGTAACCGAAAAAGAATGGGAACAATTTAAAATGACTGTCAGCAATACAAAAGAAAGGTTTAGTTTAAATGATCTTATTCAGTTCCTTAGAGACAAAGCTGACATGCTAGAAATGGTCAAAGCTAACGGCAACCATTATTCTAGTACTAATACAAAGGTCACCCAAGAGTATTTTAAAAGGCCTCAAAACAAAGTGCACAGTTTCGTATCAACTCAAGGTAATAATAAATTTACTAAACGTACCCCCCGCGTGTGCAATATGTGCAACGCAAATCATTCGCTTTATACCTGCAATAAGTTTTTAGAATTATCACCGAAGGACAAATTAGTCTTTGTAGATAGCAAGAAACTTTGTAGGAACTGTTTGCGTTTCGGCCACGCATCCAGTGAGTGTTATTTTGGCCCATGTAGACAATGTAGTAAGAAGCATAATACCTTGCTACATGGCGAGTGCGGTAGGGACAGCGCATTATTGCCCGGTGCAGCCCTAGAGCCCCGGACATCATCTGATTCCACTATCGACACCACGGCCAGCATTCATGTAATTAATCAACCGCAGGTTCACGGCGCCGCGAGTACTAGCTTTGTGACGACTAACGTTTTACAGCCTATTTTACTTTCAACCGCATTAGTAGAAATATTAGATAGGGACAATCAGTATCATAAAGCAAAGGCTCTGTTAGACAACGGCAGCCAACATTGTATCATTACAGATTCTTTTTGTAAAAAATTAAACGCCTTACCAATACAGTCCACATACCGAATTGCAGGAGTTGGCAACTCAGTCGCGCAGTCAACTCATTCATGTAAAATTAAACTTAAATCGGTCAACGGAGACTATACCGCTAACCTAACTTGTATGGTCTTACCGCGGATAACGAGTACCTTACCGGCTATAGGTATCAACGCGAATCTGATAGACATTCCTGAGAATATTAAACTCGCAGACCCGACATTCTGTACACCATCCGAAATAGACTTGTTGATTGGGGCAGACTGTTTTTGGGATTTACTCATAGAAGGTAGAATTAGGTTACCTACCGGACCTTATTTGCAAAACACTCAGTTAGGTTGGATAGTCTCAGGTCGCATTCATACTCGTAATAAGCATAGTGACTTGCGCATTAATCAAGTACAATGTAATTTAGTTCAAACTTTGTCATTAGAACAACAATTTAAACGGTTTTGGGAACTGGAAGAAGTCCCGCACAAGGAACAATGCTACTCGTCCGAAGAGCGCGCTTGTGAGACATTATTTACCGAGACAACTAAACGTGACGTCGACGGTCGCTTCTCAGTTCGCATGCCGCTTAGGGAATCAGCTGATGTCTTGGGCGATAGTTACAATACCGCGCTAAACATGTATATGTCGCTCGAGCGCAGGTTAGAACGCAACCCGCAATACAAACAAATGTATAACGCGTTCATGCAAGAGTATTTAGACCTGGGGCACATGACGCGCGTTGAAAATTATGCTTCGCCTTATTTCTTTTTACCGCATCATGGAGTATTTCGCGAGCACAGTCTCACTACTAAGCTTCGTGTAGTTTTTAACGCGAGCCAGTCAACCTCAAATACCAAATCGCTTAATGACATACAGATGCCCGGGCCTGCTCTGCAAAACGATTTATTTGCTATTTTGTTGCGTTTTCGAAAATTTAAATACGTAGCATGCGCTGATATAGAGAAAATGTTCCGTCAAATCCTTATTCAAGAGGATCAAAGGAATTTGCAATTAATCTTGTGGCGTAAAGGTCCATCCGACCCACTATCTGTGTATCAGCTTAACACTGTTACCTACGGGACGGCGTCGGCGCCTTTTCTTAGTATTCGATGTGTGAGACAGTTAGGGTTAGAGTGTGAGGATAAAGAAGTCTCAGATACTATATTAAATAATTTCTATGTCGATGACCTAGTTACTGGGCACGACAATAAATCGAAATTAGCTTACATCTGCAATAAAGTAGCCGATGTATGTATGTCTGGCTGTCTACCATTACGTAAATGGATATTCAATGCGCCCGACGTTGCTCCCGGTGTAGCGCAAGCCGATACTAGTTCAAAGTATTTGTCACTCGGCGAGAACTGTTCCAGTAAAACACTGGGCCTCGGCTGGTACAACAACTCGGACGAACTTCACTTTACGACTGCGATCAGTCAAAGTGCATCTAGCATCACTAAACGCTTGATTTTATCGATAGTATCGCAAATATACGACCCGTTGGGCCTTTTGAGCCCAGTCGTAATAATAGCAAAGATAATGTTGCAAAAACTATGGCTAAGCAAAGTAGGTTGGGATGAATCTGTACCTAGCGACGTAGTGCTGTGTTGGGAGAAATTTATTAAATCACTATCTAATTTACATAACATACGCATTCCTAGGCACGCCATAGGTAGTAACTATAAACAAATTGAATTACACATTTTTACAGACGCGAGCTTAGATGCGTATGGCGCTTGCGCCTATATTCGTACTGTTGATTATGATGATTATGTAACGACTCATCTGTTGTGCTCAAAGACCCGCGTTGCACCGCTAAAACCAGTTAGCATTCCCCGACTCGAGCTGCTTGGTGTTTTTATCGGTGCGAGATTATTAAATAAAATACGGGATTCGTTACAAATTAATTTCGACAACATAGTGATTTGGACAGATTCTACTATTGTGCTCGGGTGGTTAAAAACGTCTCCGCAGTTATTAAAAACGTTCGTTCAGAACCGTGTTGTGGAAATTAACGAATTGGCCGGACATGCAATGTTTTTACACGTGAGTACCAAGAGTAACCCAGCTGATATATTATCGCGCGGTTTAAGTCTTGACGAGCTGACTAACCACGATGTTTGGTGGAAGGGACCATTGTTTTTACGCGAGTGTGAGTTAAACTTAAACTTATCTTCGAATTTTAAAATAGATGAATCAGATTTGCCAGAGATAAAATCAAAGGTTCCCATAACTACTACACATCTTGTTATGCAGGCAGATAATACCGAGTCGTGTCTAATTGACTTTAAAGGATTCTCGTCGTTCAAAAGGATGCAACGCGCTTTAGCTTACGTATTACGCTTCATATACAACGCGCGGAGACGTAAAAAAGATCGATGTACCGACGACGCTTTATCAGTTAACGAATTAAACGCATCATTAAACTTATTAGTTAACTTTGTGCAAAAACAATCTTTTCCTCATGAATATGACGCTTTAATAAATAATAAACCCGTACAACCATCGCGAAATTTATCTGCATTAAACATATTTATTGACAAAAATAATATTATTCGCGTCGGTGGTAGGTTAGTAAACTCGCTTGAGTTCAGTTATAATAAAAAGCACCCTATGTTGTTATGTAGCAAGCATCATTTTGCACAACTCCTTTTCCGTTTCGAGCATAAACAACTGTTACATGTAGGGCCTCAGACGCTCTTATCTCACATTAGGGAGTCGTGGTGGCCATTAGGTGGTAGAAACTTAGCAAGAAAAACCGTCCAAGGTTGCATAACTTGTACTCGCATGAAAGGTCGGACATTGCAACCTATCATGGGCAACCTACCTAGTGAGCGCCTACAACCGGGCTTCCCATTTTTGAGGTGCGGGGTCGACTATGCCGGACCCATGTACATTTTAAACCGGAAGGGGAGGGGGGCAAAATTAGAAAAGGCTTATTTGTGTTTATTCGTATGTTTTGCTACAAGAGCAGTGCACTTAGAGCTCGTCACTAACTTATCAACTGAATGTTACGTCCTAGCATTAAAAAGATTTATTTCTCGTAGAGGTAAACCTTTGCAAATATTTTCAGATAATGGCGGATCCTTTGTTAAAGCTGCGAGAGAACTGTCGGACTTCTTACAAGGCAGTTCAAAGTCTGTAATTGATTACGCCTCAGATAATCAAATTGAATTTAAATTCATTCCTCCATATGCACCTCATTTTGGCGGTTTGTGGGAGGCCGGGGTAAAGTCCAGTAAACATCACATAAAGCGTGTAGTCGGGAACGCTAACCTCACTTATGAGGAGTTCAGTACGGTTTTGGCACAAATCGAAGCCGTCCTGAACTCCCGCCCCATGTGTCCTCTGTCATCAGACCCCTCAGACCTAGCTCCGCTGACGCCAGCGCACTTCCTGCTGGGCCGGCCGGCGACCGCGCCCGCCACCGACTGCTGCCTGACCGCACCGGCGTGCGCTCTGTCCCGGTACCAGCGCGTTGAGCAGATGCGCCAGCACTTTTGGAGACGCTGGTCAACCGAATACGTCTCTGAGCTCCAGAGGCGCACAAAATGGAAGCAAGAAAAAGATGACATCATACCAAACACAATGGTACTCATCAAAGATGACAACACGCCCCCACTCAAATGGCAACTGGGCAGAATCTTGACCACCTTCCCCGGTCGAGATAATACGTCGCGAGTCGCTAAAATTCGTACAGCGACCGGCATCATTCAGAGGGCATTCTCAAAAATTTGCCCTCTGCCTATCTCCATATCGGGCGCTGCAGCGGCGGGCACTCAAGACTGATGGCTGAGCTACTTCATTCAAGACTGGTGGCTGAGCTACTTCATTTAAGACTGGTGGCTGAGCTACGCTGACTTACTCCTATTGAGAGCAGAAGCTCTCAAGGCGGCCCAGATATGTTACGGACGAAACCTCGTCACTAGCCGAGTAGCGAGTTTCCCGTGATGGCCGCGAGAGGCGCTGTCAACTATTATAAAACGGGCAACGCACGCCGCCGCGCTCTCTTCTCCTTCCAATCTACTGTATAGATAATGTCAATGTACTTACCTAATATTAATTAAAATATATTGTTTAAAAACCGTTTATAATAAAGCATTCATTATCGAGAAACCAAATAGTTAGACCCCTGCCGGCCTGAGTCAAGAAGCTTGAACAGTTCAATCGTAAAACGCTCTTATAAAATTTGCTGTATCTACACAAAATAAATCTCATGAAACAACTGTCATATTTGCCGCCAAAACAAAATAGCCGCAAAAAAAGTTGTATACCTCCTAGTTGCCCACCCTGTATCTAGGTTAGGTTAGGTCAGTTATTATATATAATCCTGAAATATTTACAGTTACAGAAATAAAAGCAGGGTGGCAATTGAAACGGCTGGGAAACTATACATTCGGCCAAACATATCTCTGCCAAATGGAAAGAGAACCGAAAACACAGATAAACGATGATTATGATTAAATATAATTTAACTCTAAAGGTAGACGATGATCAGAATGATACCCACCCCACCCCACGACTATTTACTTTTGCCCCCGAAGAAAATAGAATATAATATGGTGTATCAAATGTGCGATTTTAAATTTAAATAACCTTGAATTAAATTAATTACTTTATAATTACATTATTTAAATGTAAATTCATAGTTCTAAATCACAGAAGTCATGCTCTACGCGTACAGATACTTGTCTTGTCTGTCAGGAATATTTTGTAGAAACGTCAGAAACTACGAAATTGAAATTCATTTTATTTGTAATCTTTGAGTTTTTTTTAAGACATTCGATAAAATACTCGTATGTCGACGGGCCGTAGCATGGTTGCGTTTATCGCGTGATAAAGTTTAGACAAGGCATCCGTCACCTTTTGAAACATAAATAAGAACAACAGTGACGGATGCTTTACCCACATTTGCAGTACCAGCAGCCACATTACAAGCAACCGTATTACTAGGCCAGTTAAGGTAAACGTACGCTTCGCCGAATCTGCCGTATCACCGAATTTCTTCTTTTTCAAGCTATTAGTCTAGTACTTACAGTTGATAATACGTTTTAATATTTTTTTCCGCTAGCTAGTCCTATCCCTTCCACTATGCGGCAAAGCCGGCCATTTTCTGTCTCAGTCGGGACGCAATAATCGATCAAGTCGGTGGATCGCCGTTTTGTAGGGGAGTCCTTGTGAAAATCGGTAAGAAATCGCGTTTACTTCTTAAGGTCATAAAACCGTTTTAGGTTACCTTTGTGTTTGAAAATGTGTTTTTTCTGTGTTGTTATTTAATTAGTTTTTGTGTTCTGACAAATGAAGTGAATTTAGTGCAGTCATATTTATAGAAATTAGCAAAAATGTGAATTCGGTGATGAGTTAACCCTTATTTTGAGTGGAAGGTTTTACCGAACGACGTTCGGAATCAGGGAAAGCGTATGTTTTTTTAATTATTTATTTGCTGGTTGGTCATGACTTACTTATATAATCTACTTTGCTTTTGGAATAACTAGAAGTATTCCAAATTTACTGAGTAATTGCCGAACATCAATAAATTAGACATTTTTTGAAAAACTTAGTAGGAAATTTATAACTTTTACGACTTTTTGACATGAAAATAAGCTTATTGGCCAGGGTATTTAAAAAAAAAGATTATATATACCTTTTAAGCAATAGTAGCAAAAACGATATGTATTCATGGTTACATAATAGTTCTATTTGTTAGTAATAATGTCAGATTTGTAATTATACCGATACTTTTACGTCTAAACACTATTTGTTAAATGTGTTCGCTCGATAGGATCCACATATTTTGGGTTGTCCAATTCACCGAAAGGCGTTCGGTGATTAGTACCCATGGTCTCTGCTACCGAATCCATATCTGCCTCAGCCAAAATACAGCACGATATTCATTGGAATATGATCCTTAATCCATTAACAGCTAAGCCGATACTAAAATGTATTATTTTTCGTGCATTTTCGTAAAGGCCAGCGCTTCTCAACATTAAAGATTTCACAATAATTAATATTTTAAGTTTGATAAAGGGTTTCTAGCTACCATATAGAAGATAAATTTCAAATTATAATCAGAAAAAGTGGTATTTCATTCAATTTGGTCACATTACACAGCATGACGTGAGACAATGGTGATAGTGTGACCTTGATTTAAGTTTTTAGTATTTTTTAGTAATGTGGGGTAAATCGCCTATTATTGGCTAACCTCCAGTTAGTAGCCAAAAGTAAAAATATGATTTGAAAGAAGAGTTCTCTGTATGACCGCTTATCGATTTCATCTACAAAAACTACGTATTGTCAAAAGTGTGCATAGCACCAAAGTTGTGGTCAGTAATTTAATAAACTGGCCAGTAATAAGCGATTTACCCTATCAAACATTAAAAAACTTCTCTTGTTCTATATATGAGTTGATAAATATCAAACTCCAATATGGCCTTGAAATTTAGTATACAAATTTAAAAGTTAATTCGAACCCATTAAGTTTTAAATTCGTATACAAAACTTCAAGGACATATTGGAGTTTGATATTTATCAACTAATATTTACTATTTCATTAAAATTGCTACCATTTGAATAAATAAATAAAAAATGCCTATTGTTTCATTAAAGTTTGAGCACCACTCAGCGCCAAAATTTCATACATTTCTTCCCTAGTTCGGTGATACGGCAGCCCGATTCGGTAATATGTGCAAATCAAGTTTCTTAGTTCGGTATATGGTACAAACCAGGTAACGCGACTCAAACACCTTTAAAAATATTTTAAACATATTTCTAACCATGTAATTTATTTACAGATACATTAAAATGATGACAAATTTATTAAAGTTACCATTATTCTATGGATCATAACCGTATAAAAATCCCAGACCTTATTAAAAAAAAAAACTTACACCCAGGTCTTAAGCGTTCGTCGAAACGTAGATTTACCTTAAGTGACTATTTGTCGATATTCTCGGGATTTAAATGGTTAGGCACAGCGGTAAAACTAACTATAACAGACCCGCATGTCTAAGTATGGGTACCGTTCTCAATTTATTATGTAAATACCATTTACATTTGATAAATAATGCAATGATATCTGTTTTCGTTGAGACCGTTTTGTGGTGTGCTGTCAAAAAGTTCCTTTTTATATTATTATAAAAACTGATTTCAGTACTAATCTTGATAGGTCCGCGTATTGCACAAAATTTACCGATGTTGGATCATTAGATCACTACTATAGATGCGAAACCTTCGGTGCTCGAGTCCGACTCGCAGTTGACTGGTTTTATTTTAGTAATTAATAACTTTTTTAAGGCTAACGAGTGTAAATGATATTTTTTTTATTTTTCCCCTTTTTAGTTTTTTTGCTATCGGAACTCTTTTAAAATGTAATCAGCCAGCTACTTCGTTTTCAGCTCAAATGATATCTCAAAGTTTGTTGCGGCGAGTCGATACTTAGGTTACATAAGGGCCCGCGTGCCAAGCTCACCACGGGCTTCCAGCAGTCCCAGTAGTGCCCGCGACGCCGAGCGAGCGAGTCGCTGTCTGAGTGTTTCCAACGCACCGCGGACTCAACTCACGTGGTAACTTTAAAAAAAACATAAGGCAACTTAATACGAGTACATCAGATCAATTTAAGAACGGCGTTAGTAGTGCGATAGTTTCGGGTAGATAGGCATAGGAATATGTTAATGATTACTTTGTTAACCCTAACAGTTATTTTGTATTGTCATACATTTCTTAAAGTAGGTAGCTTAACACTTTGTGTATGTTTATTTAAATATGTCAATAGGTGAAATCCAATGAGGCAAGATTTCAGTTTATTTTTTTATTTTGCGATGTTTAGGGTTTTTTATTTTTATACTGAACAAAAAAAGCACGGAATAAATTTATTTGTAGTTTTTTTATAGTAGGTGGCCTTTTTTAAAATATATGTAATTTGCGCCTTTTCTGCGTCGATAAAGAACCAACAAGTAAGTTTATTGTTCGTTTGATTAAACTGACTAAAAGGAAATGCCGGGTTTACGCTGAATCAGAAAAGCTTGAAATTTTATATCTTCAGTTTTTATTATGCTGGTATAAATAATGTTATACACCTAAATATCTTTAATAATCATTAAACAAAATAATTCATGAAGTGACCAAATCGCTACGCTTTCGTAGCGGTCAATGGCTACACGCGCCGTAGCATGAGATCGTAGCATTTAGCTTTTAGGATCTGGATAAAACTAAAAAATTGTCTGGTAGCTATAAAACATATAAATATTTCCAGTTTTAATAAAGAGTCGTTGATAATTAATTTCTTATAACATGAATCGTGAAATATGAAGAGTAGTTAGTATACAGAGTCCCCGCACTTGACCTAAATACTAGAAATGCGTTCTGTGAGCATCGCGAATGGACGTGTTGCTAAAACAGTCGCGAGGCGTTCGTACAAGCCGATTATTTACGGCTTTACCAAAAATTCCTATGCATAGAGTAGGTATCAGTGGCGAAGCGTCACGTAAATAAATAGACAAGCCGGAGCAAAAAAAGGTGTATGGCGTGTGTACGTGTTTGCCCCTTCCATTATTAAAAAAACCATACCTACCTACCTTAATAAAATAGATGTCATCTTTTAGTTCCCAAAAAGCAGTGCTGAAGTAAGTGCGGTAACTGTTTCTACGTGCGATCCTTGCAGTTAGTGTTCACCACCTTCGCCATACATGACATCACTGGTATTACATGAACAGTGTATGTCAAGTATGACAAAAGTGGCTTTGAAAAAAGCCGTTAGTTGCGTACGCACACATTAAACACACAGACAATATAGTTAATTTACGTTAGAAATCAAAACACAGTAAAAATTAGCTTGCTAATACCTATCATGCAAAATAAAAAGTTGTCCTTTGTTAAAAACAAAACAAAAATAAACCAAATTAAATACATGCACTGCAGGTCTGCACACAGAAACCAAAAAAAAGACTTAATTAAACATATATTTACAAATTCGTGCAACAAAATCAACCGAATAAAGAAAACCCACAGCCCGCGGCATGCGCCGTCCGTACCCGCCTTACTGTACCTATTAAGAAAACCATGATGACACGAATAAAGCGCCAAACAATCCAAGTAAACCTAAACTATGTAATAATATACAACTCCGTATATGTTTCTCGCTTTGAACATGTTTCTTAGCTGAATTATATATATTGTTGATATCTGCAAAACCGGTTCGATTCCAAACACTGCTAGAGAAAACAGCAAACACGAATAGCAAAACAATTTGTTTAATTTCCAGCTGCCAGTCAGCCAATTGTATTTATCATATAATTCACTATGGAAGTGTTTGAAGAATCCTTCTCTACGCTTATAATCAATTTTTAGGTCTGGGAGAGCGCGTCCTAACTTAATGACATGTTTTTTATTTTCAAAGAATAACCTTGAAAAACTTGTTAGCTCATTAAGTAGGTAATCTGTAAGACAAGACAACACTCAATTTGAACCAATGCGGCCATATTTTGAGTACCTACAGACAGACAAAAATATTGAAAAACCACGAATATAACCTAAATTAGATTTGGGTAAAACCTATAGGTACCTAACGTATTAAAAATAGAATAGAAACACCAACCTCCGTCGTCGTGAACAAAAACAAATAATCCAAACAGTAGGTAACTACAAACACAGCACATGAACACAGAACGAACACTTAGCGAGCTAAATTTCACTAGTTACTTGAATCATAAAACACTAAATAAATAGGTAATTCAAAAAAACTTTCACAAGAATTACACTATCTTTGCGCGACGACGCGAACTAAAGTAATGGCGTCCGTCGCGTAATATTGCGTAATGAAAAAAGGATGCAAAATATTATTAAAGTTTGAAGGTCGTAGGTGGCGGCGACGGCGTCCTCGAGAAAAGAAAGTGACGCGTACTATACACTTAAAGTTGAAAATTGTTTGAAATAAGCCGTCGTCCTACCGCGGACTAGAGCGTTCTCTCACTCTGATTTTTATTGTTTTCACATGCTGCCGTGTCTGTTGTGTGAGTTCGAAGCGCTAGAAAAATGTTTGAATGTTTGAATTCAAGTACAGCCGAGAGGGACCGCCGGACCGGCCGGACTTGTAATAATTTTGTGGGTGTAAGTTCGCGCGCAGTGAAATGTAACTGCGCGTGTGTACGAATATATTGTTATTGTTTCTTTCTTGTAGGTAAGTGAATATGTGCGAGCGAGTACTGCGATAGATTTCGGCTTAGTAAATAAATTGCGTTTTGGTTATGCATCGTATTATGAAGATGGTAATGCAAGGTAAAGCTATAGTATACCGGGTTATTTTCGGTTTTACGTTTTGTTTGTATACCTACTCTATGCATAGGAATTTTTGGTAAAGCCGTAAATAATCGGCTTGTACGAACGCCTCGCGACTGTTTTAGCAACACGTCCATTCGCGATGCTCACAGAACGCATTTCTAGTATTTAGGTCAAGTGCGGGGACTCTGTATACTAACTACTCTTCATATTTCACGATTCATGTTATAAGAAATTAATTATCAACGACTCTTTATTAAAACTGGAAATATTTATATGTTTTATAGCTACCAGACAATTTTTTAGTTTTATCCAGATCCTAAAAGCTAAATGCTACGATCTCATGCTACGGCGCGTGTAGCCATTGACCGCTACGAAAGCGTAGCGATTTGGTCACTTCATGAATTATTTTGTTTAATGATTATTAAAGATATTTAGGTGTATAACATTATTTATACCAGCATAATAAAAACTGAATATTTTATGTTTATTTTAGCAGCTAAAATAAACATAAAATATTAAAATAAGTGCTTTCCAAAAATGAATCTAATGATATGTGACTTTAATTAGTTTTTCAATTCGACGCAAGTGATCATTTACTTCTTTTTGTCATAAACTCGGTGCGCATGTGAGCAGCGACAAGCGCCCCTCTTCACCTCGGGTAAACAAGATAGTTGCTATTTTTTAACTCCCTCACACTCAACGACAAAGTAAATCATACGTCTGTGAAATTTAACAGAGATCCTTATCATCAATAGTTTTCACCAGTTAATGCAAATTATTGCTAAACATGAGCGTTACGCGGTCAACCAGAGTGAGTGTCGGAAACAATATCAACAAGACTACTGAGTTGTTTATGTGACGTGTTTAGTATTTAAATCGTTGGACAAACGATGCACTAACTATAAAAAATTGTACACCAGTCACCAGTTTAGTCCGCCGTCGTAATGCCACAAGTGCCGCAACCTAAATGCGCCTGCGGGAAATTTACCGCAAATAGTTTGGTGGATGGCGTTAAGGTAGGAAATGCGCAGGCGTTTATCATAGGGTTTGCGTGAATTTGGCGCCTGAAGCGCGGGTCTCTTCATCCTGGACCTGTCCGGGATGCAAAATTAAAGTGACCAAGGTGCGTGACAACGCCGACGACACTCCGGTGCCTGGAGCCGTGGAGCCATGGAGCAGTGAGCCGGAGGGGGGCAGCTTTGCATCACCTGATGAGGAGCAGGCGCGGGACCTCGCTGAGCAACTGCGAATGTTCTGCATAGAATTCGGCTCCATGAGAGAGGAGATCGCTGGTCTGAGGCAAGAGTTGGTCGAAATGCGGAAGACCTTTGGAGGGTTCCACGCGCGGATCGAGGCCGTCGAGGAAAGGGTCAAGCGCATCGAGGAGCGCTCGGAGCAGCGTGCAGCCGACAATGCCAACTGCGACCTCGCCAACACCGTTGCAGACCTCAAGTCTGAGCTGAACGACCGGGACCAGGACCTCTTGAACGACCTTGAGATCGCAGGGATCCCCGAACTGCCCAGCAAGAGCCGGTCTCATCTCATGAGTATGGTCGCGCTCAAGCTCGGCGTGGCCCTAGATGAGCGCGATATCGTCTTCGCTGAGCGCGTGGGCGCGCAGCCGCAAGAGGGCGCTGTGAGTGGGGCGGGCGCGCGCGTGCGTCCCCTGGTGGTGCGCCTTGCCCGCCGCGCGCCACGCGCCGACCTCCTGCGCGCCGCGAGGGTGCGCCGCGGGGCTGACACGACGGACTTCGGACTGCCTGGGCCACCTAGCCGATTCTACGTGAACGAGCGGCTGACTAGGTTAAACCGGTCGTTGTTCTATAGCGCGCGGCAGGAGTGCAAACGGTTGGAATGGCGCAATCTCTGGACAAGGGAGGGGCGCGTGTACGTGCGCCGCAACAGCGATGCGCCTGCGCGCCTGTATGATATTTTGTTTATATTTGTTTATGTTGCTAAGTATCAGTTTTAAAATATTACTGATAAATCGCATTGTGTGTCGTGTCCTAGTCGTTCGGGTTATCCCTTTTATCCGTTCATTGTTGTGCTCTGCGCTATATTAGATTGTCCATTTATACCTATATAGCAGTAGCAACCTAATACAACCATCACTCGTCATACTCGCAGCATACCCCAGCGAAACTGTCACTTTATGCGCCGCGCCTACGTTTTTTACTGCTCACACTGTAGTTATTCGTCCTGTCCTGTTGTATAATAATAATAATATGTATTACCTACGTACTTCCATACACTTGTTCATTTACAATTTCAATATTTTATTTGTTATTTATAATTTTAATGCGCAATATTATTATTTATCGTATTCATTCGTACTTAAATGTTTTTTGAGTATTTCTAAATATATAATCTTTGAACAAAAGTAATAAACTTCTAGTTGGCCTTTTGAATCCATGTTCTCTGGGGACTAAGCATGAAGAATTTATAGTAGCAATGCAGTCTCATTCTGTTGACATGATAGCCATCAACGAAACATGGCTGAAAGAGGGCCAAGATTCGCATGCTCCGAATGTACCAGGGTATAGCCTACGCCACGTGGTTCGGCCGGCGGGAGTTCGTTCCCGGGGTGGCGGAGTAGGTTTCTACGTCAAGCGCGGCGTCAATGCGCGAGTCTCTGCGCACCCCGTCGCGCCGCTCGTCGAGCAGATGTGGCTGAACCTTACCGTTAAGGGTACGAGGGTCGCTGTAGGTAATGTATCACTGAATGACTCAGGCCCGCAAGGTATAGGCTTCATAGGCATTAATCCGGAGATGCAATCAGATTCAAAGCAAATGCCGCTATCCGTTCCCCTCGACATGACGACGGAGACTCAAACTCAAGGGCAGCGTCAGGGCGAATGCCCCGAGGCGAAAAAGCCCAGCTCTAGCCTACGTCATGAGCGTTGAGCCCCGGCAACGTACGGTGCTGCGGCTGCCATGACCCCTCCAGCAATCACGAAGCCAAGTTCGTCATCCACTCCTCACAGTAACAAAACATCTAGCACTTTTATCGTGCCTGCGGCTGGGAGATCGGATCTGGGTTTGCGGGCTGCCCCTCCGCGTTTACTTAGTCTGCATCTCTTCAACCTGACCCCAGAAACCACTGCAGATGACATCCTGAGACACCTCGAGTCTAAATTGGCCATCAAAACTGTCAAATGTCACCAACTTGTTGTAACCAGGGGCCAGTATTCATCTTTCCGACTTGACGTGCCATCTGATGCAGTAAGATTGGTCAGAGATCTCAAGAACTGGCCCGACGGCATATCCATCAGGAGGTTTAACGTCGTCACGTCAAAAAACTTGAGGACACGTCCAGCAAATCACATCCCGTTGCGCCTATAAGCGACTTAGGTTATTCGAGATCACATTTTATTAATATCATTCACCAAAACGTAAGATCAATAGTTAGTAAAACTGCACTATTAGACATCTTATTATATAGAGAGAGCTGATGTATTAGCTTGTACCGAAACTTGGTGTCGTAATCACGAAATCGAATGATCTTGCTAATCACTTCTGCCGCTCGACCATTGAGCACGGCGGGGTTGCATTGTATATACAAACCGGTACAAAGTATACGCCGCGTGGTGACCTACACGCCCTAGCCGTGCAATACCATTGTGAATTTACCGCTATTGAAATTTGTTATTTAAGATTAAGTATTGTTGTTATTTATAGAACTGGTCACGGAAGCTTTGACATCTTTTTAAACTGTATGGAATCACTTAGTAGATGTAAATTAGTTGACGAAAACAAAAGGTTTATTTTGGTCGGCGACTTGGATGTTGATTATTCTTGTATAAATTGTACAAAACTACGTTTAGATGACTTATTGAATAGTTATGGGTCTAAAACATTATCAATTTTCCAACGCGCGTCACATTTGAGAGTTTTTCGACTATTGACTGCGGAATAGTACCGACTGCTAGCCAGGACATAGTCGCAGTGCCCATTGATACTGCCATAAGCGACCATAACGCCCAAAAGATAACCATGACCATCACAAATTCAAAACATATAAGTAAAATTAATTTGTCTCTTGAACGCAGAAGCGTTTCGCCTGAATCAATTCATTCATTTTATGTTGCCTTTAAAAATTATGATTGGAATTTTATTAACGATTATGACATTGACATAAATGAAAAATTTAATAAACTGTGGAGATTGTTTACCTATTACATTGACTTACATTTTCCAATTAAATTTTTAACGTTAAAAAATAAACATCACCTTGGCTAACAGACACAGTACGCGAACACTTAGTGAAATTCGAAGACTTAAATATCTTACGTCGGCAATATCCTACTGAACAAATTATATCAGACTGCATATCACACTACGCGAATATAATTAGAGAATCAACCATAATAGCTCGTCAAAAATATAATAAGCAACGTATGGCGGACCGCAAAAATCCTGCAAGAGAAATATGGCGAGTCATAAATGATGAGATACGTTTTAAGCCAAGAAAAGGAAACGTGTGTCTCAAGGACGACTACAATGTTGACGTGCCATAATTATAAAGATATCCCTGACCAGTTTAATTCATATTTCTTAAGTGTAGCCAAAAATTTTGCCCTCCGTTGTAACAACGAGCAGTCCGCTGATTATTTGCGACGTCATATACGTGATCTTGATGTTCCAGAACTCACATTTCCCTGCGTCACGCAAGCTGCCCTTGACTCAGCGCTGCAGTCAATGCTCAAGACACAAAATACTTTGGATATATACGATATTTCAGTAAACACAATCATATCCATTTGGCCAGTTATATCCATCGTCCTCGTAGCCTTGATCAATGACATGTTTCAGTGCGGTGTCTACCCCGACGCACTGAAGAGCACGCGTGTATGCCCTGTGTACAAAGGGAAAGGTGACAAATGCAGTGTTGACAACCATAGACCTATTACTATTGTTCCCACCATATCTAAGATGATAGAGGGCATTATTTCGTCTCATATTATGCATCATTTGGAGACCAATGAATTATTGACCGACAAACAGTTTGCCTATAGACAGAATAAGTCAACGTCACTAGCTGCTTGCCAGATCATTGACTCGATTATTATGGGCATGGACTCAAAGTATAAAGTTGCCGGAATTTTTTGCGACCTATCTAAGGCATTCGATGTCGTAAATACCCAGCTGTTGCTGGAAAAATCAAAATGTACGGTATCCATAACAACGTTCATAAATTATTAACTTCATTTTTATCTCGCCGCAAGCAAATAGTTGAGGTTGCCGGAGAAGATGGTGGCAAACATAGATCCAAGCCCGGAGACGTCGAGATAGGCATCCCTCAAGGATCCTCCTTGGGAAATGTCTTATTTTTGATGTTTGTAAATGATCTCCCTAGCACAATTACTGACGGCCTAACTGTATTGTTCGCTGATGATACTACTGTCGTAGTATGTGCCCCCACTTATGAGCAACTTAACCAAAGGATAACTAAAGCGTGCGAGCAGCTACAGCAGTGGTTCTCAGCGAACGGGCTTATCCTTAACGTGGCAAAGTCAAGCGTCATGCTGTTTTCTGGTAAAGGTATAGTGGCACCCCTGTCTATAAATAGTCCCTTACCACTGTGTCAGCGGTGTAAATTTTTGGGCTTCACGCTAGACGGAAATCTAAACTAGAAGCAGCATGTCGATTTACTTTACACAGCTTTCACTTTACGAACTTACCAGTGATGGGCTAAAGCAGGCATATTTCGCTTATTTTCATTCATTGCTGTCTTACGGTACAATGCTGTGGGGCAATTCCACGGACTCAAATCGCGTAATGATCCTCCAAAAACGAGCGCTCAGAATCCTTGCCGGTATTAAAAAACGAGATTCATGCAAGAAGATATTTTCTCAATATCGCATTCTGACCCAATATTCCGTGTACCTGTACCAAATTATAATGCATACACGTTTAAACCTCCATACCTTCGCGCGAATGGGAGTCGAGGGCAAGGTCACTCGCAGCACTGGCCGCCTGCGGCCGGCTCCGAGCCGCACGGCGCAAGCCAGGAAGAACCCGCCTATTTATCGGCCCTAAATTCTAAGAGCTGACTTAAAAAATGAATCCAGTGACGAAACATTCAAGCGTCGATTAAAAAACCTTTTGTTGGATAAAGCGCTTTACTCTGTAAGTGAATTTATTGACGCTGAATTATGACTTATACCTATACTTTTGCGATTGTTTTATTGTTAAGTATTTGTGTGCTATAATAATCCATTAATTTTCGAAATTGGCTTTTGCTAAATGATTATTATTATTTTTTTAGTTTTACTTCTTTGACGATCATAATATGAACTCTGTAAAATTGACATGTTGTTCAATATAACTGTAACTTATATTATGAAATAAATAAATCTAAATCTAAATCTAAATCTAATGAGAAACGTGCGTTTTTTAGACATAAAATCAACCACAATATCAATGACTTTGTGGAAAAATCTTAAAAAAGATGTCCTTGTAAATAGTAACAGTATAAAAGAGTTGCTAAGTCATTTGAATAATCCAAACGCTATAAACAAACATTTTTTTGACCTACCCGGTAATTACTTTACCACGATAAGTGACTTAACTAAATTTGAATTTGACCGTCATAGTACTGCCACTCTCAAACTGATTCCTGTAGCAGAGACTCCAGTAGCTAAAATCATTAAATCGTTAAAATCAAATGCGATGGGAATCGACGGCATCACATTAGATATGATAGTTCTCACCCTACCTCGCACGTTAGGCGGGATTACTGCAATTATCAACAGATCGATTATTACACAGTCTTTCCCTGACGCTTGGAAAGTAGCTTTAGTCAGTCCAATACCAAAAACGCCGAATCCAGTTGAGATAAAAGACCTTAGGCCCATAAGTATACCCTGTCTTTCTAAAATCCTTGAAAAATCGTATGTCAGCAAATGACAGAGTATCTAGAAGGTAACAACATTCTACCAAGTCACCAGTCAGGGTTCCGCAAGCATCGTAGTACGGCTACCGCCTTACTTGACGTCACGGACAATATACTGACTGCTCAGGACCAAGGGCAGGGTACGTTTCTGGCATTGTTGGACTTCTCGCGGGCATTCGATACCATCAATATTGCCTTAATAATATCCAAGCTGGCCTACTATGGATTCGACAGTAACACTGTAAAATGGTTCAATAGCTACCTTAAAAACCGTTACCAAATAGTAGAGCTCCGTAGCCCAAATGGGAAGACCCTAGCTTCCAATATAAGCCCAGTATCTAGAGGCGTGCCGCAGGGATCTATTTGGGCCCCATTTTGTTTATCCTATATTGCAGCCATATAACACGAGCAGTTAAGTATTGTAAATACCATATTTACGCGGATGACTTACAACTATATATTTCATGCAATGCTAAAAATGTAAGCTCAGCGGTTTCTAAATTAAACACAGATCTTAATGCAATCGATAACTGGTCACATAAAAACTCATTAGTCTTGAATCCGTCCAAATCGAAATATTGAATACTAGGTACCAAGCTAAAAATACAAAAATTAGCATATAAAATCATGTAGTACACATAAATAATAATCCGTTGGAGTATGTACAAGAGGCTCGTAACCTGGGGATAGAAATGGATGGAGAATTGAGATTTGAAACTCATCTTCTTAGTACCATTCGCAGTTGTTTCTACAAATTAAAACTGCTTTATAAAATACGCGACTTTCTAGATGTAGAACTGAGACTTAGATTGTGTGATGCGCTAGTTTTGTCAAAGTTAAACTATTGTGACATCGTGTACGGGCCTCGTCTACTTGCGCGAACGCAGCGGTTGGTACAGCGCGTACAGAATGCTTGCGCGCGGTTCTGTTTCAATGTCCCACCACGCGCTCACATTACCCCGTTTATAAATCAAAACCGGATACTAAAAATGTCGACGCGTCAAAGACTACACTTAGCCACACTGATGTTCGGTGTCGAGCATCGGCAGCAGCCCTCGTACCTCTTCGACAAGTTTACTTGGTCCAACAACGCCAGGTCGTCTCAAGTCAGGTCAGCGAGGTTCCTCCAGCTCGTGTGCCCGCCGCACCACTCGGCTGCATTCCGTGGCAGCTTCCGTTACGCCGCCACGAAGTGCTGGAGCAGTCTCCCTTCTCCGCTCCGTGCGCTAAAAACAACGGGAGATTTTTAAGACGAAATGTCAGATTTTTGTGCTTGAGGCGCAGATTGGGCAATGAAGCGAGTTATAGTACTGTCATTAGGTTTAGCTCTTTATAATATCTATGTTACATAATCGTGAATCTATTTATTACTTTAATATATTCTTAGTCCATTGTCTATCTATAAAACTATTTAATAAAACGAAATCATTAAATTACCTTCTTGTCCCGTGTTCTTTTTGTATTTTCGCAAACGTCGCGTCTCGTGGAGCGGTGGCAGGCATGGCCGACTTTCACGTTCGGCCGGGTTGCCGAGTGATCGAGAAATGGCGGTTTTTCGTTTCGTTATGTTGCTTGTTGGGTGGCTGCTGCTATATACGAGTCAAGTACATTACTTTTTTCTTTTTATTTGTAAAATTTGTTACTTTTTTACTGTTAAGTCTGGGAATGTTGCGTATATCATTTTTTGGAATATATGAAACTGTGCCGTCACTTGCAACGATCCAACAGGAAATGGTTGTGTTGTTCTGGTGTTGTCACACAAAAAGTTTATTAGCATTTTTTAAGGGTTTTAAGCTTAAAACAAATAATAATTTATTATATTTCTATTCATTCATCTATGTATAAAATGTTCGCTAGTGTTTGTAATGTTACCTGTTACTTACCTGTTTACTGTTACCCGTTTTTATGTCTTATTTAGGTTAGTTTTAAGTCAGGGTCTCTCTGAAAATCAGCGCCGCAGTTTAACTGCGGCACAATGCTGAGAGGGATCCTATTCAACATATTATTATTGTCTTCCTTTCTCCTTTAATTTTTTCCATTGTTTTTCTTATGTGTGTTGAATAAATATTTTCTATTCTATTCTATTATATTCTAACCAAAAGCGGTGCGGGGCAAAGCAGCGGCTCGTATCCCGACTTGTCGACCTTATTGAAACTAGACGAACACCTTACGCAGCGTAAACGCAAACAGCCAGAGACGGACTGTGACTGTAAAAAAGAAATAACAAATCTTAGCAAGGAAATGAGAGAAATGTTTTAAAAAAAAACAAATTCACAAATATTGTATTTTTCTACTGTGCATAGATATGGTGCATATAAAAACAAAAATTGATAGCATTCAGACCACAACTGAGTATCTTGCATCTGAACATACTAAAATGGTAACCGATATATTGAGAAGTAAATGTATTTCCACGGACGAGAAGATAAAGCTGTTAGAAAACAATATAGGTACATGGTCTAAATATGAGGTTGATCCAAAGTACCACTCAACAGCCACAACCATCTTCAGAGGAAATCATTAGTGAGATTTCGGATCGTACGGAAAGGCAAAAGAACATCATAGTGCTTGGTGTTATTAAAGCTGTAGCAGATATATATGAGGAGAGACATGTAAAAGAGAAGCGCGAAGTCGAAAACATTCTCAAATCTGTCTTAAAAACGAACGATGCACCGCAACCTTGGAAAGTCATACGTATTGGAAAACACAGGCCAGGAGTGATTCGTCCTCTTAAAGTATGTTTTGACTCGGGTATGATCGCAAAATAAATTTTACAAAGCAGAGAAAATTATCACCACGGTTCAATTAAGCTTTTTTCCGATCTTACTCCGTCTCAACAGGCGTATATGAAGAATTTACGTGAGGAACTAGCGAATAGGATAGAAAACGGAGAAACTGGCCTTACCATCAAATATATCAAGGGATGTCCCAAAATAATATCACTTCCAAAAAACGACAGTAGCTTGAGCAACAACCATTAAGCTCCACTAACGAAACAAATACAGACAGAAAACAACTTTTCACCTACCAAGTAATAGACGAATATGATGACTTGGAAACCATAGATGGTTCTTTCAATTATACTGATTTAAACACACGATTTTGATTCATTATTCTTACACTACACGGGACTTAATCGCGTTAAGGGATATATAATTAATTACTAAAATTAATTATTACCTCGACGTTTCGGACGTGACGCTACGCCCATGGTCTCGAGAGGACTGAAGAGGCGGGCATCAGCATCCTCCATCTTCAGTCCTCTCGAGACCATGGGCGTAGCGTCACGTCCGAAACGTCGAGGTAATAATTAATTTTAGTAATTAATTATATATCCCTTAACGCGATTAAGTCCCGTGTAGTGTAATAATAATGGTTCTTTCAATTTCTTCTACACCAATATCAGAAGCCTCGTAAGACATGGAAAACTGGATGAACTAAAATGCATTATAAAGCTAATAAGTATACAGTTCCATGTAATACTTCTTACTGAAACGTGGATCAAATCCGAAGAAGAGGCGACTTATTTGGAAATTCCTAATTATTCACATTATTATAACTATAGGACGGACAAAAGAGGAGGAGTAGTATCTATTTACATGCACAAGAATATAAAGCATAATCTAATTGAAGGGATATATGTAAATTGTAGCAACTTCTTATGGTTACAGACTCAAAAATTTGACCTGAACATTGGATTGATCTACAAACCAGGAGATATGCATATAGGCACATTAATAGAAGATTTTGAAAGACAATTGCCGAAGGGAAAACGAACAATAGTTTTCGGCGATTTTAATATCAATTTATTAGTAAAGGACAGCAATACAAAAATATACACAGATGTGCTCAAGGAAAATGGATATAATATCATCAACAAGTTAGATAAAACATATTCAACACGTACAACAGCCACAACAAACAGTATTTTGGACCATATTGTAACAAACATTAACGATAAAAATATTCATATAGCTCTTGCTGATTCCTCGATTTCGGATCATAAGCAGATAATTCTAGAAAGGAAAAATACCAGGATAAAAACTCGCATTAAAACGCAGTATGAGGCGATTAACTACGAAGAGTTTTGTAAACTAACGGAAGAGCGTTTTAATATATGACGGTGACTTCGATTGTTTACACGATTCTATTAAAAACTTAATAAGTAGTAGTACCGTTTTAAAAACTAAAGTTAATAACCAGCCGAGGCAAGACTGGATCAACAAAGACATGATGATAAAAATAAACAAAAGGAATGAACTGTGGAAACAATTAAAAAGGAATCCAGAAAGTGACGACTTATTGGCAACGTTCGAAAAAGAAAGAAACGAAACTACGATACTAATTAATAAGACAAAGAACAAATACTATTATGACTCTTTTCAAAAATGTAAGAATAACCCTAAACATATGTGGAGTCTTATCAACTCGCTGTCCAAAAATAAAAGAAAATCAGACAGTGTCCCTACAAAACGTATAACTTCCACCGGTACAACCACGGATCAGAAGACAATATGTGAAGAGTTCAATACTTTCTTTGCCACAATCGGTCTAAAATTAGCTTAAAAAATTCCATCTAAATATCACGATAATGCATTGCCTCTGACCAACATGAACAACCAAATCGAAAATAATGATATGCTTTTATATATGTCACCATGTAATGCTGTAGAAATATTGAAAATTATAAACAACCTTAACTCTAACTGTAGCTCAGGTATAGATAAAATTACAACGAAATCGATTTAATGTATCAAAACACACTTAATTCCAAAAATTACCGAGTGGGTTAGTTACTGCTTAAAAAACGGTACATTCCCAGATTCATTAAAAATTGCCAAGGTAACACCGATTTTCAAATCTGGGAATAAACGGACCCCGAAAATTATCGACCAGTCTCTGTATTGCCTATAATTTTTAAAATTTTTGAAAAGGTTATTTACTGCCGGCCTATTTACTATCTGACAAAAAATGATTTTCTATTTAAAAGGCAATATGGCTTTCGCCCAGAATCAAGTACATTATCAGCAGCGATTGACTTAGTGAGTAATATGAAATCAAATATAGATGGCAAAAAAGTTAGTCTTGGTATATTTATTGATCTCAAAAAAGCTTTTGACACCGTAAATCATTCAATTCTTCTGGCAAAATTAAAAAACATAGGAATTAGAAATACTGCATACAAAGTTCTTGAATCGTTTTTAGATAACCGTTTCCAAATAGTTAAAATTGGGAATGAGCAAAGTTCTACTCAACAAATCACTTGTGGGGTCCCCCAGGGAACAACAATTGTTCCTAATTTATATTAATAATATAAGTGAGGTGCCCTTACGGGGGAACTTAGTTTATATGCTGATGATACTTGTGTATTTTATTTCGGGCAGTGTATAAATAAACTAAAAGAAATGGCACAATATGATCTCGAGGCTCTCCATAACTGGTTTCATTATAATTTACTTACTATAAACATTGCAAAAACCAGTTACGTAATATTTAAGGCTAAAAATAAGAAAGTAAATGACGATATTCAGCTTACAATAAATAATACGGAAATAAAAAAATCAATAGCAGAAAAATATCTAGGGTTAATACTTGACAGTGAACTAACGTGGAAACCACACATAGACAAGATCAAATCCAAACTGTCATCGCTACGGGGTTGTCCATTTAATACCGTACAGTGTTATCCTCGTCATGTACGACACACTATCTATAACTCTCTCGTAAAGTCTCACCTGAACTACCTTATAGAATTGTGGGGTAGTGCCAACAAAACTTCCCTCAAAAATCTACAGATTGCTCAAAATAAAGTCATAAAAACACTCTTTAGGAACGATTTTCTAACACCCAGTCACAAAATTTATTCGGAAACTAAGATAATGAACCTTAATCAATTGTACTTTAATAACACCTGCATTTTAATTTAAAAAATCATAGACAGCAAAATTCACTCGCATTATAACTTTGCAATGCTAACGACCTGTGTCTGCAGCCGGCGCGTACCCGATTTGGCAAAAAATATATAGGTTTCGAAGGGGCACAGTTTTACAACAAATTACCAGAGTGTGTAAAAACAAGTGAAAATTATTTTGTATGTAAGCGTAAATTAAACGAATACGTAATTGAAAACATCTGAATCCGGCCCTGGGCTTGCATTGTCGTAAGCAAAGGAGCTTCGTATCACTAGACAACCTGTTATTATATTAAGATGTTTTTTTTGGGATTAGGACTTAATTTAAGTAACGTTAAGGTTGACAATCTAACTTTCACTTGACGTTTTAGAATATGAACAACAACGTTATTAACAAAAATAGATTATTTTGCAACTCGTTTCTCGGTTGCTTATGCTTACTTACCCTCTTATATTTTGTAGATTACCCACATCATAATGTACCAAGTATGATTTTGGTTCACAAATAGATATTTAGTTAAATGCCTATTTGTGATTCCAACGCCTTAACAGACCCATGGAAACCGATTTTAAATTTAGCATCCTAATCGCTTGTACGAAACGTCACGCAAGTCATGTATCTTTATTTTACCATAATAAGTTATGGTTAAGTACTGCACCTTAAGTTCCATCACATAGGAGCGACAAGCTTTTTACGCGTCGAGCAAATTCTATCTTAGTGTTAGTCAACTAAAGATACAGGACCTAGGTGTGATCTCGTGCCGAAGTAAATCGCCGTTTGCGCGCGCGACACGCATGAAGCAATTTATTTTACCAATATTTTGTTTGTTAGTGAAACTAATGCGTTAATTTTTTTAAACAATAATATCCAAGAAGCCATCATTTTTTGTTGAAATAAGATAATCGTTCCTTCTTTAATTCTTTAAAAAGTAAATTTGAACTTTTCGTTTGATATGATTTAATTTTGATTTGTTTTGATTTGATATCTCTATTCTTGAGAACTGGTCATAGAAGTTGTGTTTTTTCAACAAAAATAGATTATTTTAAGTTTTTTAATCAAAAAGCATATTGTACTTGCACCCTGTAACTAAAAAAAGTTTGTGAATATTCAATTATGTTAATTGTCATAAACGGATGTTATTTTTATTAAAAAAATTAAGACTTGATTTGTAGGTATGTTTTGTTTATATTTAAATCATTTGTTTTTTTAAATCTTTAAGAAAAAAAAACATACTTTATTTACCTATGACATTTTACTTAGTACCCTACTCTCTGTTATGCACACCCGGTAAGTTATAGTTACCTGTAAGAGGCATATCATTTCATTAGGTATTGAGGATTAGGGGTCTGTCAGACTTGACTATGTCATAGATTATATTTTTAAAAATATGCAAGTTTTAAAAAAAAAAATCTATCATACAGAACTATTGTATTCATGTTTTGTTTTTCGAATTAGTCCCAAATATTTCAAAAATTACAAATTACGACAAAAAGCCTTGGTTCACGATTTCTCGTAACTAGATTTTTGAATTACATGTGATAGGTTTGACACGGCAGCAAAGGTGTAGGTATGTACCTCAAGCTAGCGTTCTTTGTCAGTATCCTTAAATCTTTAGTACTTAGCTAGTTTACTTATTAGAAAATTAAAACTATATTCTGGGTCGGTATCGATAGATTTTCTTTAGCCATATTATTTTGTGGCAATAGGGGGTCAAGTTGGCATAGCAATTCAGCGCCATGTTCGACATAAAGATTAGCACAGCAATAGTTTAATCTTTTTCACAGTGTAGATCCGCGCTGCCGCACTCAATAACACTCACATAAAATTACAGGGAAAGCCAACTCATTTACTAGGTACCTACTAAGATTGTTTAAAGTTGCACGTGAGTCGCGTGAGCGTTGTGTCTCGTGCTCTACGTTTCGTGGACGTATGTAGACAGTTAGTGAGATGGAGCGACGTGGAGGCGAGAGAAGCAGAATATCGAGACAAGGTATGATCATTTCAGTAGAACGAACGCTTAATACATTGTCATGGTGTCCCACTATAAGAAGAGCCCCTATTCTACTGGACAAAGTTTTTATGGAACAAGGTGATTCCTTGGTCCAATCTTCTTCCGCATAAACATTCTTTGACAGAATTAATGGAAGACATGTTTCGTATTTTATTGAAATTCATCCCCTAAGGGGTGAAAAAGAAAGGTACTCGTATTTTGCGGTTGATTTGCTTCAAAGATGATATCAATACTCCTTAGTGCTTTTGATTTACATTAAATTTTATTTTGACACATGTTTTAAAACTCAATCTGATTTTATTCAAAAAGCTTGGTGCAATGCAAATACCCAAACCGCTGAGTCTAAAGATTACATTTTTTGTACATAGGTTCCTTATGAGGTCTAGGGGTGCAGTAAGAAAGGATTTCCCAAAAATCGACCCCCAACGGGAAGAAGTAGGGGGAGTAGGTAGTGGGAAACTAATTCTACGCGTACGAAGTCGCGGGCCTCCTCTAGTCTATATATATATATATAAAAGGCAAACCTGACTCAATGAGTTAGATATTAACGCACAGCTGAAAATACAGTACCTAGAAACTTGAAATTTGGTACATGGCTTCCTTTTATGATGCAAGTTAGCACTAGGAAAGGAATTTTCAAAAATCACCCCTTAAGGGGTTAAAATAGGGGGAGTAGCGGGAAACTTATTCTACGCATACGAAGTCGCGGTCGTCCTCTAGTTAAAATATAAAGGTTAAAGGAACTTTCTGAAATAAAACGGGAAAACAGGGTATTTGTCTATGTGTTTTATACTAAATAATTATAACGGGAAGAAGTAGGTTTAGGATCTTTTTAAAACGCCCCATCTCGAGCTTAGCTTTAATTTCTAATATATCTCTATAATATGGAATTTCGAACGGTCTATACCACGTCTATACAACGTCTCTAGCTATTCTAGGCGGTAAAATCTTCATCGTATTTGACCTCTTATGGTGTGGTTTTGATTGATTCCTTTTTTGCCGTATTCCTGATTGGACATATTCTTGTTGTGGCACATTCCGTTTTTGGCATAAATCCTTATATACAACAAATGACATCAATCCTAGTTTAACTCGGCCGCCATTACCGTGAAAGTATGTAAATAGGTTTAAGGCAATTAACGCCCTCTGTCAAATAACCCCCAAACCAAGAAAACGTACTTTAATTCGAATGTGCGCACGCACACATGTTAACACCAATAGGAACGCGTTAAGCGCAAAAGCGAGTTGAGCCACCATCCTGCCATTGACGCGCCGCGCTTCGAGGGTGCCGCACACCTATGTCGCTGTTATAAAAGTTCTCCGAAAAAAATGTATTCTTTAAATTATTTCCTTATTTTTATTCTATTACATTTATGTTATGCGTAGTGTAAGATAAATGTAGAGATTTTGGTGGTAATTAAATGAAATTATACAAATAGTTTTTATACCTGATTGAAGCGCACCCTAAACAAAGATGTTTATTTTAATATCACACGAAGTAAATGGACATTAATAATAATCAGTTATTCTCAAACATGCTCGGCTTTACTTTTCAAAAACGAAGATGGAGAGAAATTCAAGTTCTTCCCAGGAGTAAAATATGAAAACCATAAGTATGAAAACCATATGAAAACACATTCCTGTCCGGATAAAGTTTTATTTAAAAATGCTCTCTAATGCGTATTAAATCGAAAGAGCCATAAAAACAAACCCATACACCCAACGCAATAAAAGGTGGGTGCTGCGTTGGTTGCAGAGGAGGCTACGGGCGGCAGTTCATTGTGCGTGAATTTATCTTAAAGTGTTCAATAAAATATTCTCAAAAAGAGATTCTGCTGTCTAAATTCGTGAAAATCGTTTTCGGATCTCATACTACCAAACATAGCTCTTGAGGTACCTATAGGTATAAAATCTTAAGCTAAACCCCTCTTCCGTGTAGTTGTAACAACTCGGCCTCTATTCAACTGTGTAAAAAACATATAATTTTTGACCTGTCTTCTTAACCCTTAAAATGGCAAAAATAAAAAAAGGTCTTGAATTGGAATCAGCATAAAAAAATAGTTACAAAAAAGCATAAAAAATAAAATTTATAGTGTGTGCATTATTAGAAACACTGCCAATTTAAGGGTGTTTTGATAGCTCTTACTTACTCTAAGTAAGTACTACAGGCAATTAACGCCCACTTAACTTTAAATGTATTTTTTACATAATTAAGAAAAAAAAAATGCAATGAACTAATAAACCTTTCTGAACATATGGATTGAAAATATAATTCTTTAAAATTATGGTATTATATTATATATTAATATATGCCATCTTTTTAAAAGCTTTGTCTTTGGGCGTCATTAAAAATACAGTGCTCATTAACGCCCGTTTCCCTAAACGTTATTCTAGGCGCAAAAAACATATTCCTGGAGGATAAATATATTATGTCACATACAAATTTCTTTGTTAGAAGTGGACAATATACAAGAAATCAAAATTTAACGCAAAAAATATCTAGCTTCCTAAAGTAGTAAAAGTACTGTTAAACTGCTCTTTGTAATCATTTTAACAAAACTTTTTTGATCGTAAGATTTTATGTCAAGATTTACATCAAATACCAACTAAAAGGCTATTCTTTCTAAAAAATAACATAAATTTTATCCTACATTGGGCGTTATTAAACCGAAAAGGGCAATTACGCCCTGAGGTACTGTTAATTACGGTATGTAGAAAACAAATTTAATATTAAGTATGTCGTTTCTTATTACAAAAGAAAGGATAAATTAATATATATAATATCAAATTAGCATTGTTTCTAATAATGTACACACTATACTTTTTATTTTTTATGCTTTTTTGTTACTATTTTTTTATGCTGATTCCAATTCAAGACTTTTTTTTATTTTTGCCATTTTAAGGGTTAAGAAAACAGGCCAAAAATGATATGTTTTTTACACAGTTGAATAGAGGCCGAGATGTTACCTACAACTCCACGGAAGAGGGGTTTAGCTTAAGATTTTATACCTATAGGTACCTCAAGAGCTATGTTTGGTAGAATGAGATCCGAAAACGATTTTCACGAATTAAGACAGCAGAATCTCCTTTTGAGAATATTTTATTGAACACTTTAAGATAAATTCACGCACAACCTACTCGCGTGTCAATCGCATTATCACCGCGCCGCGTCGTGTGGCCTGCCTGAGGAGGTATGCTCAAATTTCGTGTGCAATTATATTAAAGACGCTAATGCTATTTACTTAAATAAAAAAGATTATGATTCCCTTCTATTAAGCGCGATATTATTAATATAAAGTTTTAAAAACTTAGATCCGCTTCATGCACAAATTACGAGTAAAGTAGGTACAGCGCACGAGAAGTGTAAAAAAGGGGCGTGTATTGTTTAGTATTATAACAAATGGTTTCTTTTTCATTTTGCATAACACAAATGTCATAATTCTGATCTGTGTCAAAGTGATCAAAGTGTAGGTATAATATGCATAAAAACAAAATTAATAATGCCTTGAATGACAATTATGAGTGTGCACAATAACTAGGTGCATAACGCACTATAGTAAAAGTCATTTTGTATAATATTTAAATACTTACATAACATATTGCATAATGAATGTTATACATAATGTTGTTATGCTAAATGAGTGTTATATTATGTGACTGTTAGGTGTATACCTACATTTTGTTCTCCACGGCCAATTTTGGAGATGTAAAGAGTCTCCAGATGTCATATTAAAATAATAGGTAATCATACAGGGAGATGTATATAGTCTCCACGGTAATTAATAATTGTAATACAAAAAATATATATATATATCAGTCCCAAGCATTGTCATCATTCATATAACCTTTAATACTATAATAAGCTTTAGAAATTAGTTTACGTTTAACGTAACTCTTAAATTTATTTACTGATAAATGAGTAACACTACTTGGGAGCTTATTATAGAACCTTATACAATTACCCATGATAGAGTTTTTTATTTTGTGAAGCCGTGTAAAGGGCACTGCGAGCTTATGTTTATTTCTGGTATTAACATTATGTATGTCACAGTTATTTCTAAAATTACTGATGTTCTTATGAACATGCATAATGTTTTCATAAATATATTGACTGTATACGGTTAATATATTCGTTTCTTTGAACTTATCTCTAAGCGAGTCTCTATGACCCATCTTGTAAACAGCACGAATAGCCCTCTTCTGTAGAACAAAGATGCTGTTTACGTCAGCACCACTACCCCATAGTAAAATACCATATGACATAATACTATGGAAGTAACTAAAATAAACTAATCGAGCGGTTTTGAAGTCTATTAGATTCCGAATTTTATTAACTGCAAAAGCTGCAGAACTTAGTCTATTCGCTAATTTAGCCAGCTGAGGACCCCATTGGAGTTTTGAGTCTAACGTTATACCAAGAAATACTGTATCATTAACTAAGTCTAATTTGTCATTTTTAATAGTTACAGTAGTTTGTCTATTTTTCACATTGGTAGTCATAAATTTAATACATTTAGTCTTTTTCTCATTTAGTAATAAATTATTAACACTAAACCAATCTACTACTTTTGATATAGCATTGTTTACATCCACATTAAACTCCTGTTGTCGTTTGACTTTAAATACGAGTGAGGTATCATCAGCAAACAATACTATATCATGGTTGTCCTTTATAAGGTATGGTAAATCATTTATGTAAATGAGGAATAGAAATGGACCCAAAATTGAGCCCTGTGGCACGCCCATTGAGACCAAAGACCCAGGTGATCGTTTTCCATTCACGTCTACCCTTTGTATTCTCCCGAATAAGTACGTTTTAATTAAGTTTAGCGCAGTACTTCTAACTCCATAATGGTGTAGCTTCCTGACCAATGTGTCATGGTTAACGCAATCGAAGGCCTTGGAAAAATCACAGAAAATACCTAAAGCATCATGTGACCCCTCCCAGGCATCAAAAATATGTTTAATTAGCTCAACACCAGCTTCGGTTGTCGAGCGACCCCGAGTAAAACCAAATTGTTTAATATGTAATAAATTATTATCTTGAAAATGTTGCATTAACTGTGATAAAATTAATTTCTCAAAGATTTTACTGAAAGTGAGTAGTATCGATATCGGTCTAAAGTTAGTGGGGTCAGAAATACTACCCGTTTTAAATAATGGAATTATCTTGCTATGTTTCATAAGATCAGGAAACTCACCACAATCAACACAGTGATTAAATATGATCATTAAATCAGATGCTATGACTTCCATTAAGGATTTAAGGACGTGAACCGAAACCCCCCAAAGATCATTGGTTTTCTTAATGTTAATTGATTTGAATGCTTTGATTACATCCAAGGCAGTAACATGCTTGAATTCAAAGTGTATACTGCATTCAGACACGTTATCTTCTAATAATAAAATGACAGACGCCGGCGAAGAGTTCAGACACTTAGTCGTGCGTGGACACTGGTATGTTGGTAAAATAATTTTCAAATTCAATTGCGACATCTAAATTAGACTCTAGGATTTTACCATCTACTTTTAAACGAAAGTCATTAAATTCCTTTTTCCGGCGACCTGTTTCTTCATTAATTATTTTCCAAGTAGTTTTAATGACATCAGAGGTATTCAAGATTTTATCACTTAAAAAAAAGCGAAACTTTCGCTTAGTTATATCGTCAATGAATACTTATGTCAATTTTTCCGATATATATACAACTTTCTATAATAAATAGTAGATTGTTCAACCAGGGACTAAAACAAGCCATAATGACACAAGATGTTTAGCCACCCAGGCGAAGCGCGGGTCTCAAGTTAAACACTCTACTCTTCACTGACGATGCCAGGAAAAAAAAAGACGTATAATAATGATATTTTATATTTAGATACGTTATGCTCATACAAAACGCATTCAAAACCCGTCGCCAATTACTAACAGCTGCTACGTTGCCATATTTTTATATACAAAGACGGCAATCCGTAGCGAACGCTAGTAGTTAGAAAGATATAAATAGTTGTTACAAATTGCGTACCCGAATGACGCAGCGTGCCTAGATACCGGTGCTAGCTCGCCACTACTCGTCTTTATCGCACTCGCGTCTGTATCTCATGTTTCACAGACAACAATGCCGCCTGTGCAAATTGAAAAAAGTATGGCATGGCGATGTATATAAACAAAATGTAAAAAATATTTACGGTAGGTACTTGCAAATAAAATGAGACATCCTTTCTTCCTTTTACCGTTACAGTATAATTTCGGCAGCCACGAAAAATACAAGACGACATTTTTTGAGAAATATATTTGATACTTTTCGGTAATAAAATTTTATTATCTTTAACGCGTGCGTGTCAGCGGTCGCGGCGTAACTAAACAGTATTAAGGCAATTTACCTTCTTTATTGAGGAACGCTTTTGCGCGCAGATGACGTATAAGATACGTCAACTGCGTGCATATTAAATATCTTTTTTTTTCTATTTATAAAAAAATCATCATCATCATGTCAGCCGAAAGACGTCCACTGCTGGACATTGGCCTCCCCCAAGGCTTTCCACTCACACCAGTCTTGTGTTTTTCGCATCCACTGCGGTCCCGCGATCCTGACGAGGTCGTCACTCCATCTTGTTGGAGGCCTACCTACAGCTCGTATTCCGGTCCGCGGACGCCACTCCAGAACCTTCTGACCCCATAGGCCATCAGTCCTGCGAGCAATGTGCCCCGCCCACTGCCACTTCAGTTTAGCTATTCTTCGGGCTATGTCGGTAACCTTAGTTCTACTGCGGATATCATCATTTCTGATTCTATCACGCAGAGAAACCCCGAGCATAACCCTCTTAATAGCCCTCTGAGTGACTTTGAGCTTCCTTATGAGGCCCATTGTTAGCGCCCACGTCTCAGATCCGTCAAAAAAATTACAATATTAATTCTAACAATGTTTCTTACAAAACTGTTCCGCAGGTCTTTTTTTTTTGCAAAGTGATACTTTAATTGCTTATATTTTTAGCCAACAGGTTCAAACTTGAAAACTATTTTAATACTTATTGGACCATGGATAACAAAATGGATTCATCCTAAATATAATTCAATAGATTCATATTCGTAATTATTAATCATGTTTCACAAAATTAAATGGTTTTTTTTTCATATTTTTGCGCAGTTTTCATTTTGATTTTCCACGCCCTAAAAATGTTCAATACACAATCACTGAGAATGGCGATAATCCTCCATTCGCAAACACCGTGATTGGCTGTTTAGAGTTTTCAAAAGTAAATTAAAAATAAGAAAACTTTAATCCCTAGGGATAAATATTATCTGCAAACAGTAAAGTAACATTTTAAGAGCATGAGGAGTGAAAAGATATAAATGCATGCACCTTTTGTGTTTGACTTTTATATGAAAAACGCATGGGTGCTTAACATCGTTGGCTAAGGCTGTACATGTAAGTAGGAGACACCACAGGAAGGGCCCCAAAGTGTAACAACTCTCTCCTGTTGACAAATACTTCCTCCTCGCCGGTGCCTTCAACCCTTTGAAGTGTCAAAATGCGGCTTGAAAAATGTGGAGCCATTTTATTCGGTTTTCTACTCCCATGTAAATCCTGAGGGTAGATCTAAACAATCAAGTTCCATAAACCGTTAATTTTTAGTGGTCTATACCAAATACTGAAAAACGTAAGTCTATCAAGGAATCCATCTGTCCATCCGTCTGTCTTGTCAAGCCCTTTATTCTCTATTTTAATATAAATGTATTATTTGTAGTATTTAGTGGTCCAAAATAGCTTCATTATTAGAAATTTGGAATTATTTATTTTTACTGCGAATCGACCGAAAAACAGTTTTTTTATAAACTATCATGTGATACATATTTTTTTTAAATATTTGGGTATATGACGTGAAACGCAAAGAACTCATTTCAAAAACTACTGAACTTAAAAAATAGAGTAAGTAGGAACTTTCCAGCAAAACAAGAAGTACAATGTAGAAACAAAAAGAAAAAAAAAAGAATGTTTCAAGTAGTTCCAATGAAACAAAACTATGTATTACCGATAGCTGAGTACACGTTATGTCCTAATAGTCAGATTTGCCATTATTTACTTTCATATGGTAGAATAAAAGAGTTTATTCAGGACATCGAATTAAAGACCAATCATTTCACGACGAAGAATTACGTAACTTTCTAAGCATGGGCGAAAAAAAGATTTTCGTCCACAAGAGATTATGCTAATTTCATATGCTAAATTATGATAATTTCATGCTGTTGTGGAAGCAGAAACCCCAATTACTGTCGGTATTGATTGGAGCCTACCTACGCGCCCTGGCTACGTGTCGGGTCACGGAGGCAAGACTCAATTACTCTCAAACTCTACCAACGCAACCACAGATGACAGAGCACAACGACACCGCCCTAAATTGTGCCCTTGAACTTAGTCAGTAGTTTCATCGTCGATCGTGAAAAGCTGAAAAAAGGAAATACTAACGTAATTACCGTAAGAAACAAAACTCTGAGTAGACATAAAGATAAAGATAAAGATACGTGACATGGGGCTAAAATATAAAATACTAACTTAAGAGCATACAAGCGTTGTTTTTTTTGACCGCTTCGAACTTCCAATCATTCGGTTGCTGACTGTGTAATAGTACATTGTGTATTAAGGGCGGTAAGTAAGGAATTACGTCCGAGGCTCTAGTAGAAGCCCGAAGTCGAAGACTGAGGGCTTTCTGAGTCGAGGTTCGTAATTCCCGTACCGCCCGTGAAACATACAATGTTTTTCATCACTTTTGCGAGTAAATAAATGAAATTATAGGGCAGAAAAAACTTATTTATTAAAATTTATAACATGTAGCGAGATTGCAATGAAATTACTGTTTAGATAACATTTTAAAACTATTTTTCAATTTCGTGTAAACTCCTTGCTTGAACTTGCATGAACGGTGTGCTGCGCTATAAATTTAAAAAAAATTACTTACCGACCTAGGTTTTCATGAAAAAAAAAAGGTCGAGGGTTTTATATGGGGCTTACGGCCCAGTTAACCTGTATGTTTAGATACTGTTTACGTGAAAGTGTGATGAAATTACTGTTTAGATAACATTTTAAAACAATTTTTCAATTTCGTGTAAACTCCTTGCTTGAACTTGCATGAACCGCGTGCTGCGCTATAAATTTAAAAAAAAATACTTACCGACCTAGGTTTTCATAAAAAAAAGGGCGTGGGTTTTATATGGGGCTTACGGCCCAGTTAACCTGTATGTTTAGATACTGTTTACGTGAAAGTGTGATGAAAATTATACTTACGTCTATTTAGCACAGGGAAGTAATTTTCGCGACTTTTAACTGCACACTCTTAGAATTGTGAGGATTATTGGCTTACAATTAGAATGATTAGGTATGGGTTTCCATGGTAGCAGAGAACACTACATTTATAGGATTCCGTAATCAAACAAGGAACATGTACCTAACGTGGGAATGTATTTTTTCTCGTCTACCCCATGGTGTGGGGTGTCGTCGGGATAAATTTTCCAAAAATATTGCGGATTTGTGAAAACTTTTTTTGATTAAGGGATCCGTTTGTGAAAAATTAAGATTTTAAGTGCTAATTTTTGTGCTAGTTTTTAATTCAAAATATTTATTCAGTAAATTAGCTTGGTCCTGTGCTAGCCACATGAGGGCTCTTTTATACGTTGGTAGTACTCGTATGTAGTGAATCTGTAGCGCTTCGGACAAGACCATCACAGCGGAGTTCTTCTCCGCCGCAAGAAACTCCAGGAGGGCATATCTTCGATTAGAAAATACAATAATACTTAAAAGTAAGTTACAACATTACACGGTAATAAAGTCATAAATATTTATTTTAAAAGTAACACAAATAAAATCATTACAAATTTATGCTCACAAACTAAACATACTCACTCACGCAAAATCTATAATTCAGGATCAAAATATTTACCTCATTGGCTGTGACTGTAGGTATTTTTATCAATAACATTTACCGTCATATTATTGGTTAGGTACACGAGATCCCATTAATGTCTTTATGGAATAATGTTAAAATAACTAAGTAATCATTCAAGATAGGAACTGTCAATGATTTCATTAATACGAGTATATAAGTCAAAGGGGACTGTCAGATTTTGGTCTTGAATTAGATTTTCTGCTATAGTAGAACAACACGAAGTCTCTACGTCAGGAACGATAATAAAAATAACTATCCGGAAAACAGGTCCTTGCAAGCGTGAACAGACCGGACCCCACAGGTAGCCGAGTATGACGCGTATCTCCGCAAGATCTCAGCGAACTACACCTAATTTCCGTGCCTTTCAGTGTTCAATAAGGAAAAATACCTATTTACAGAAGTAGCACAAACCCAAAGCCAAGGCCTACTACTGCAAAACCACACTGCATAATTTATCGTCGACAAAACTCAATTATAAATTTCCATTTAAACCAGCCGCTTGACATACGACGCCTTATTGATCGTTGATATTTGAAAGCTAATGGGCTGTATATATATTTAAGGACATGCAAATAGAGTAAGTATATGCTAGTAAGTATAATATAAGTATTAATTACCTCCGTAAAAAATGCATAATAAAAGTATTTGCTAGTAAGTATACTACAAGTATTAATTACCTCCGAAAAAAATGGCAGCCTATGAACCATTTTACTGCCGTTTTACCCGGCTATCTGCCTACAAGTATTGTCTTGCCTTTTAACCAACGACAAAAAGGAAGAGGTTATATTTTCCGATACTTGTATTTTTATGACTATAATTATGTTCGCCGATTTCACCCTCCAACTCATTTTTGTTTGATAGGGTAGGTATACTTTCTAGGTGGTCACAATGTCACCAAATCGGTATCTGATGAGGGAGTCCGTGACGGATTCAGGAAAGTCCTCAAATATTATACGCATACGAGTACTTACATCGATTTTAGTATTTTCAGAAACGAGTCCAGCATTTGCATTCAGAAAGTATCATCTGGTGAAGTGGAACTGATGATGGAGATTTCGGATTCGATAGTCGAGCGACTATGGCGAAATACATTTCAATGGTTTAACTAAGTATATGAATATGAATTTCGCGTAGGGTTGCTTGTGGTGAGCTCGAAATATCCTAAAGTTTCTTATTAACTGTGAATTAGGACAACATGGGGCATTAGGGCTGCAATTAAATGACATAGTTTTTTTGCAGTTTTATAGTTACGTGAAATGAATTGGAGATATTTTATTGCTTTGCTTATTTATATTTAGGTTGAAACATAAAATAGTGAAGGCAGCCCCCGACGGATATTCTTGGGTTTTTTATTAAGTTCATATGCAGTTGAATATGTTATTGCCACATCTATATCTTCGAGAACCAAATAGGTTCGTAGGGAAGTGCTATGAAATCGGACACTCTATTGTTTATATGACCGACTCCGCGAGAGAACAACTCTATACTTACTTGTTTTTAAAAGCTTATTACCTTTATTATCTCTCAATAATTAAAATTCTTTAAGATGGGGTTTTTAAATTATTTTATCCTTTGTCAATTACGTTTTAACCGCCGTGGGTAATTTCAAATTTTTTATTTGTTGCTTTTTATTTCAAAATTTTAAGAGAGCATAGTTATGTGTATTGTTTATATATATATCGATATAGTTTTTATTGTTCCGTACCAAAATGATAAAAAAGGAACCCTTATAGTGAGTCTTCGTTGTCTGTTCGTCTGTCTGCTTGTATGTCACAGCAGGTTTTCTCAGCAACTATAAATGCTATTAACATGAAATGTGGCATAGTTGATTTGGCAAACTTGCTTGCCCACATCTGTTTTATTAAAAAATATAAAATTTATTTTATAAATGGTTGAAAAGGGGTCTAGAATGGCGGGTTAAAAAAAGGAAGTGGTTTTATTATGCCAAATGGGGTGTCATATAAAAGGGCTCAGTCTGAACATTACAAAATAATATTTTTGAAATTGTATAATAATATATAAAATATAACCTGCCACCTATTAAAAACCCTCACTAATCAACCACAAACCCATTAAGGGAAACCGCGTCAAAATCGGACTTAGGTAGTTTTGGTTTTGCACAAACGAATGTTTACTGCAGCACCAATGAAACCCGAACCCAACACTGAAAACTGCGTCAAAATCGGACTAGTGGTATTGGAGATAAGTGGCAACATTGGTTTGCACTAACAAATAAACAAACATCCGTCTCCGTGCCGTCGTGGGTAATGAACAATGATGAAAGAGACCTAAACATAAATTTTAAACACGATTTACATAAGAATGACCAAAATCGTCTAACGTGTTTAGTTTCTAGAATGCCACAAAGGAACAAACATACATACATACATACATACAGGGTGTCCCTAAAACCAACGCCAAAACTGAGAGGGCTGATAGCTTATACGCTATAAGATTAAGCAAATTTGACCCTTATGAAAATTTTATAGTTTTCGAGATATTGGTACTTTTACAAAACTCGTGATTTTTGATACCTTGAACCAGTTTTTCGGCGACTAAGACTGCAAATTTAAATATTTTGGAAATCTGTTTAAATTGCAAAGTGTTGCCAATAAAATGTGCTATCGAATGTAGTTCAAGATTTTTTTTGTAATCGTAATGATGTGCCAGTTATAAAAAAATAAGTCCCATTTTTAGATTCTTGATTTTTTTACTGAAGGTTTGATTTAATTTTATTTAAAAAAATGTACTAAACCAACCAGGCAAATAACGTTAAAAAAATACAAATTCATTTTAGTTTTTAAAATGGTAAAACATTAACTTATTTACGCAGTAGTTTACGAGATAATGATATTTTATTTCAAAAAGAGCTCATTCCATGGTTTAGAACCACAGCTCGAATTTTGAAAAAAAAAACGAATGTTTGAAGAATGATTTGAAATTGGAACACAATTCGAAATTCGAACTCAAGCTGGTCTTCTGGTTATTGATTATTTCAGTACACTTCGTTAATTCGTTTGATGTGCATCGTTTGTTCTGGTTTCTTGGGATTTTGCTTTGCTATCTTGAACTCTTGTTTTGCCCAGTGACTTAGCTTCGTGTATATTGGACTCGTGTTTTGCCTAGTGATTTGGATTTTGTCTAACTAATGGACTTTGCTTTGTGTATCCTGGACTCATTTTTGCTTTCTGATTTGGATTTTGACTTGAACTTTGCTTTGTGCATCTTAGACTCGTGTTTTGCCTAGTGAATTTTATTTTGATTAATATGGACTTGGACTTGTGTCTTAAGAACAAGTGTAGATGCGTATTGTATTTGTTGTTTATTCCAAAAATATGCCAGAAACTTATATTCCTCAAGAATATGCAAACATGCATCTGATTTATGGGGAATGCCGGAGTAACTCTAATGCTGCCGCTAGATTGTATCATGAAAGATATCGAAATATTTTAAGACATCTTGACCATCGAGTATTTCTAAATGTTCACCTTGCTTACTCACAAGGCATTTTGCCTGGCAGTCATGATGGATCAGGAAGACCTAGTGCGGATTATGATGAAGAAGTTTTGCAAGCGATTCAAAACGACCCGTCTACTTCCACACGTAACATTGAACGTAGTATAGGGGTGGCAAAATCCGTTCCGAATAGAATTTTACTTCGTTATGGATATCATCCATACCACATACAACGTGTTCAAGCGTTGTTGCCCCGTCATTACCCACAGCGAGTACAGTTTTGCCAGACAATGCTGCAGAAACACAGAGAGGATCCAAATTTCATAAACAGGGTTTTATGGTCGGATGAAAGCACTTTCAAAAGAGACGGGTTTATGAATATGCACAATTTACACAGTTATGCATTAGAAAACCCTCATTTAATTAGAGATGATCGGTCGCAGTACCAATTTAAAGTGAACCTGTGGACTGGAGTATTAGATGGCAAAATAATTGGCCCATTTGAATTACCAGAAACGTAAAATGGTCAAAATTATCTGCATTTCTTAGAAAATGAGTTGCTAAAACTTCTCGAGGATATGCCTTTAGCCACACGGAGGTCAATATGGCTACAAAAGCACGGCTGTCCAGCACATTATGCACGACAAGTGAGAGAATATTTAAACCAAACTTACCCACAGAGATGGATCGGCCGTCTAGGTCCCATTTTATGGCCTCCTCGGTCTCCGGATTTCTATTACTGGGGTTATATCAAAGAAAAAGTTTTTGACAAACCGATTAACAGTATTGCGGAGCTTAGACAACGCATTCACACAGTGGCTCAAGAAGACGTAACAAGAAGTGCACGTCGCATCACTCGAGCATTTTTAAGGAGATGCAGAGATTGTCTTCATGTAAATGGCGGCAATTCGAAAATTTAATTTAGTTTAATTAATCAAGATTCAGTTTTAGATGTTTTTATTCATTTTGTAGATAAATGGAAATCAGCGTTACTTTTGTACTAAAATTGCAAATCCGTTCCTTATTGTGTACTAAAATAGCATTACCTCAGAAAATACATTAGTCACTTCGATAATATTTTAAAAACTACAATAAATTTATATTTTTTTAACGTTATTTGCCAGGTAGGTTTAGTAAATTTTTTTTAATAATTTAAATCAAAACTTCAGTGAAAAAATTCAAGAATCTAAAAATTGCACTTATTTTTTTGTATAACTGCCACATCATTATGATTACAAAAAAAAACTTGAAACACATTCGATTGCACATTTTATTGGCAACACCCTGCAATAAACAGATTTCCAAAATATTTAAATTTGCAGTCATAGTCCCCGAAAAACTGGTTCAAGGTATCAAAAATCACGAGGTTTAAAAGAAGGTGCAACGTGAACGCAAAGCAATAACGTGCCCGACAGCCAAATCAGTCGTTAGAAAGTAATACTCATGAAAATGGTTATATCATCAGCAGAATTATACTCGGTCTCTATGCAAGGGCCCGTACTAATAAAATCGGCTTTAGTTAGAATGTCCAAAAATATACTCTTATTATACGTAACTAAATAAGATGAATAGTCAGTAGGGGAGATGTGTGCATAATGATCCCCCTAAGGGAAAATCTTAACTGTGGTCAGAGATTAAGACAAAATCACAATATTTAAATTGTTAAGGATAGTGAATTTATATTTATCTAGTGAACAGCATGCTTATTTTTTATGTTTTGTTTGTGTTTTTTTAATCACGTCATGTTTTCTAAAAGTTTACTAAGGGATCATTTTCAACACATGCATGTATAAAATTATCCCCGGAATACTGTGATATTTAACATTATAAAAAAAAACATCCAGCGTTCACTTTAATCATATGATTGCTTAAGACTGCGACAATACGAGTATGTAAGCATTTGTTACACATAAGATTTTAAGTCTTGACCGACAAGAAGACATCTTTTAAAATGAAATAAAACATAATAAACAAATTATAAACTTTTAAAAGGATTTATCGTTTCTAAACTCGCGGCATGATCTGCAAAAATTCAAAAATATATTTTTTATTTTATGGACAGGGTAAACGAGCACACATGTGACCAATAGACGTTTCCCAATGGGGTTATTTGACCCCAGGGATCATTAGATACACACGAAAAGGGCATCGATTAAAAAATCAGTTTCGAGTTCAACATGTGGTATTATAACATCGCTTAATGAAAAGAGCCACTAAAACCAACTTTTAATAAAACTCATCATGCACAAAGTAAAGAAACTTTTAAGGCGTACCTTAGATTATTTTAGACAACTGGCTGGGTCGCGGGGAATACAGTTTATGAGTATCTGGATAGATATCGCGAACATTAACTCGGATATGATGATAAAGAAAATAATAAAGATAAAATATATTTTTTCAGTCAATAGGCCACACGGGCACTTTTACACGTCAAGAATCTACCAGCGCTTCCCAAGAGGAGATCACTACTGAGAAGAAACGCCGCAGGAAACTCAGCAGTCAGTAATTTTAATAACATATTTTATATTTTAATGGTACTACTTACGAGTATTGTTAGTCTAGCATTATATAAAGCTATAAATATTAAATTGAATATAATATCAAAAGAAACGCGTAGTTCAGCAGGAAAACATGCCAAAAATCTTAGGAGAGAGATAGAGAGAGAAAAAGAAAAAAGAAAAGAAGAAACACCTACTTATGAGTATATAAGATGGTGCAAGACGGCCACATAAAAGTGTCGATATGTTTCCCTGCATCAACGGTGACCCTAGACAAGACAAAGCAGGGAAAAACTTTTGCATTTTAACAAATTATTATTGACTAAGTTTCGGGTTTAGGCCATCCATTTTTGTATGTTAGATAGTCCTGGACCATATAATAAATACGCTTTAGACATTAACGACCTTTTCAAGTATTTATTAAGCGTTGAAAAGGGTAACTATAAAACTACGTCAGGTAATTTATTATAAAAATGAATGCATTGACCAACAAATGATTTATATACTTTACGGACGCGGAATTCTCAAACGGTGATTTTTTTTAAATTTCTTGTATTTAAATTATGTATATCAGTTTTTTTGGTGAAAAATCTAAATTCTAACTATCAGAAACAATAATCTCATAAATAAATTGAGACGTTACAGTCAAGATATTAGTTTCTTTAAAAAGTAATCTTAAGGAGTCACGAGAATTTAAGTTTTAAATAGAACGACTGACCAATTTTTTTGTAACACAAATAAAGTTTGAATGTCAGCTGCAGCTGCCTTACCCCAAACCAAAATACCGTACGACATGACACTATGGAAATAACTATAATAGACTAAGCGAGCTGTCTCAACATTAGTTAGTTGTCTAATTTTCCTAACGGCGTAAGCTGCCGAACTTAGTTTACCTGCTAAAACAGCCATATAGCCGACTCCATTGCAAATTTTTCTCTAAAGTTATGCCTACGAAAACTATGGGTATGGGATGGGGAATCATTTTACCTCCAGGGATCATATTGTACACATCTCCCCTATGACTTTTACTTGACCCATGTTAAGTTGATTAGAATAGCAAATGCTGATGTTGATTTTGGACCTCTTAAATACAGGACACTTTGTATAATATCTGAATAAAGTTTTACAATAAGAAGTGTTGGCAGACCTTCCACAAGGTGGACTGACGATCTGATAAAGGTCGCGGGAAACCGCTGGATGACAGCAGCAGAGGACCGATCGTTGTGGAAAACCTTGGGGAAGGCCTTTGTCCAGCAGTGGACGTCTTGCGGCTGATAATGATGATGATGATGAATAAGAATAATACAGGGTCAAATTTTTGAAAACAAAAACAATAAAGTCGATATTTATGATACAGATCGAAAGCGTCTTTGAAAGTGATCATTATATCTACAGTACATGTATACACCTTTTAACTTTAGTTCGAACGAAGAATAAAGTAAAGTTTTCTACGGTCTACTATATAGTAGACCGTACAAAACCTTACTTTATTCTTCGTCATATTCGACCAGTTAGATTCCCGGATAAGGCACACGAATTTCCATTATTTTTAAATGCAGTATTGAATGAATGAATTGCTTAGAATTTTCTATTTCCAAATTTAAGGTAGGTCATCATCATCATCATGTCAGCCGAAAGACGTCCACTGCTGGACATAGGCCTCCCCCAAACATTGGGGGGAAAATGCCGTAGTCGTAGTGGTGGCATCTAGCACGGGCACTAGTGTGCGTGCGTTGCTGCTGGATTTTAGGATGTTTGCGGTGGCGTCTTGCACGGGCACTAGTGCGCGTGCGTTGCGGGGTTCTTTGGCGGGCGCGGGGTTAGTTACCGGCGCGGCTTCGGCGTACCCTCGGTGCGGGGCCTCTGGCGCGTGGGGTTGCTGCTCGGTGACAGGCCAAGTCCCTCGAGCAGTACGGGTTCTTCGGCGGTGAGGGCCTCCTTATCGCCCAGGTGATACCGTGAACCCGGGGGTATATTTTCATCCATTCCAGCAGGCCGGCCGAGCAGTGCCGGGTGCCGCTAAAGTCGCACGACAATTCCGGCACTACGCGCAGCCCGCTAGGGCAGATTTGGGGCATCCGGGCCTCAGGCGCCGTAAGCATCCGCCGTCGTGGAGACTCTGGCATCATGCACGGAACTGGCATCCGTCCGGCTACCCACCGGCTTCGGCATGCTTGAGGCGGGGCGCGGGCTGCGAGAAGTGGTCCCCGCCGACCGAGGGCTCCGGTCGGGTGCGTTTCGGCATTACTCCTCCTCAGAAGGACGGTGCCGGAGGGTCGCGTGAGCAGCAGTAGTTGGAGTCGTCCGAGCGCACAAGAGGGTCCGTTCGATCCGATCCACGTCTATTCCAGAATGATATATGCATTCCGGGTATTGCTGTCTAGTTTCTAATCGTGTCATCTTTATCACAGGCTTCTGTTAGGTTCTCAGTATTTTTGTCTCTTTTTCTAATCACCTTATCTCTTTTACTCTTACGAAAAATTCGCCATGTAAGTACTGAAATGTACTTCAAAATACCATAAGGGAACTGAAAACGTCTGAAAATGTGTTTTTGGTTATGGCGTAATCTGATAGAGGGTGGCCGTGATCCACTGGTGTAATATATATTTCTTAAATATAAGACATGTATGAAGTTTTCTAAAAATAACAACCTACCTTATTATTTTCAAGATATAAAATCCATAAAAATAAATTTTGATGAATATGATAAGTCAGGAACAAACAGCAAGGACTCTGCACAAGATCACGTTCCATTTCCATCGTAATAACTTGTGTGACGTGTGGCCAACGCAAGTGCTCGACTGAGTAAATCTCTTCCTGGATTCAGATGCGCCACGAGTGTTAAATGATGGGTATAGTAATACAATATCTTATTAAATTTAGTTGTATTTGTGTCACTAACAAACCAGTATTTGGCAGGTACGTCGCTGTCCTGGGAGCAGTTCGTGCGCGAGTCACTGGTGCAGGCCGCGTGGCCGGTCGCACTCGCGCCGCCGCCGCCGCCGCCGCGCCGTTCGCTCACCGTCGACCAGCACCAGTGAGTACCTGCAAATACCTAACACACCTTTTATCTCAGATTTATTTAGTCAAAAAAGAATACTTGCATCACTTAAGCTTGCATTTATTAAATTGTGGAGGTTGAATCATGACCTTTTTTAGGGTTCCGTAGTCAAACTAGGAACCCTTATAGTTTCGCCATGTCCATCCGTCCGTCCGTCCGCAGCCTAGCTCAGAGACTCTTAGTACTAGCAAGGTGTAATTTGGCATGAATATAAATATTAATCACGCCAACAAAGTGGTAAAAATAATGTACCGCCCCTACACGTGACGTGCGGATGTATATTATTTTTCGTCTACCCCATAGTGTGGTGTGTCGTTTGATAGGTTTTTCAAAAGTATTTAGGGGTTAATGAAAACAATTTTTCAATTAAGGGATCCGTTTAAGAAATATTAAGCTTTAAAGCGCTAAATGTTGTTAGAGTCAAGTGTCTCCCCCCTACAGCCAAAACTACAAATACTAAAAATCTGAAAATTATCTTAAATAAAAGCTCATATAATGAATTTTATAGGAAAACTATCACGACTAAGTAGACTTCATTGGTTCTTGAGTTACAAACGGTGTAAATGTTTATACCTACCGAAAACCTTTTTGCGGTGTTGGTAAACTGACCGCGATCTATGTGGATGTATGGGGATAACAGTTTTCCAATGGCATAGTTAAGTTTGACGCGAGGCATCGCGAGGCCTAATTTGTTTGTAGTAACGGCCTCGGAACCTACACTGAGCATGGCCTGACATGATCTTGCCCGACTTTAATATGTAGAGGCACGCAAAATAAGTGAACTGAGATGGGGTAAGTGCGTGAAACCAATAATATCTCCAAAAAATAGATGGTTTGACGCACCTGCCCCACCTGACCGTTGATTAATTTTTTCAGTAACTGATTCAATTAAATTTTGGTATACATATGTGACTCGAGTTTCAATGCAATGATATGGAGCCAGCTAGTATAATAGAGAAGTCGCAAGGGGGTAAGGGATCTCCGCCACAGGCCGCGGCCCGCCCGCACTGGCACGCAACGGCGCGAGCGCGCACGCGCCTGCGAGCTCACTCAGTCGTGCTCCGCGCGACCGCGCTCCTTAACCCTCTGCTCGCAGCCTCGCACGCGAGTGATTTGTTGGCGACGCGCATGTCAACGTTGGTAACGGACTTTCAGCGGATACTACAGAAATAACAAGACAAACATTTAGTAGTCATACCTAACGGTCATAAGATAAGTATTAGAATTAGAATTAGAATTAGAATTATTTATTTGTAAAACATAGGTAGAGAAATACAGGTGGAGGAAAAAATACAGCGTGTATCACTATGTTTTGCCTGTTGGCATACAAATATCAATGTCACGTACATATATGTAGTAACATTATCATTTTTAATAAAAAAATACAAGTGAACGAATAAATCAATCATGTCAATTGGCCAATAATAATAACAAATTTATAGATCGATGTCACTTAAAAAATCTTGCGTACTATAATAACATTTTATAATTAATAATTTGGTCAGGTTTTCCTTAAAAGGTACAATGTCTAATGCTCTTATGCATACCGGAATTTTATTATAAATTCGGGGTGCCATTCCCACTATGCTTTTGCGCATTAGCGCAGTTTTGCACCGTACGTTCTGCACCATGTGCTGATACTGTGGACGAGTAGGCAGCCTGCGTGTGTCTGTAGTTTTTATAAACAGTGCCGGATTACATTTAACAAATATGGCAATTTCTAAAATGTACAGACTTGGAAGGGTGAGTATTCTGAGTGACTTAAAATAAGGGGAGCAGCTGTCAGTTATTTTCAGGCTACACATTGCTCTCAAACACCGTTTTTGTGCTTTAAACGCTGTTCCCTTATCAGTAGAATTGCCCCAAAATATGACACCGTATCTCAATGTTGACGCAACAAGACCATGGTAGGCAATAAGAAGAGTGTGGTTGTCCACTACTTTTGACAGCTTGCGCAGTGCAAAAGCTGACTTACTAAGCTTTTTACTTACTTCATCAACATGATATTTCCATGTTAGCTGACTGTCAATATTTAGCCCTAAGAACTTAACTACAGATACGGTTTCTATTTTATTTGTTTCATAATTTATATTCATGTCATTATATTGTAATCGCTGATAAAAATGCATTATGTTAGTTTTAGTCAAATTGATTTTTAAATTATTATTATGTAACCACAGTATTATGTCTGATATTACACTATTTATTTCACTTTCATACATATCTGGGTTATCACATTTTACAATAGATGTGCTGTCGTCGGCAAACAAGATCATAGGATGGCAGACCGATTTAGGAAGATCATTAATATATATCAAAAAGAGCAGAGGTCCAAGTACACTACCCTGGGGTACACCAAACGTTACACAACATGCATCTGATAAGAAATTATTTTCAGTTCTAGAGTTTTGGCAAATCCTTGTAATTTCAGTGTACTGCACGCGCTTAGTCAAGTAGGATTCAACTAGTTTTAGGGGTTTGCCTCGGATGCCATATTGTTCAAGTTTGTATAACAATATCTTATAATCAACAAAGTCGAAGGCCTTTGTCATATCGGCGTAGACAGCACTAACTTGTGTTCGCTTGTCAACACATTTAATTACATAATTTACTAAATCATATACTTATAGCCATATTTATGCTAATATTTTTCCTAAACCCTTTCTGTTCTTTACAAAATAAATTATATTTCTCAAAGTAATTATACAGACAACTGTATATGTATTTTTCAAAATTTTTTGAGAATGTAGGAATGAGAGATATAGGCCGGTAGTTCTGAGGAATTTCTTTATCCCCCTTTTTAAACAGAGGTTTGACAATAGATACTTTCAATTTGTCCGGGTAAATACCTTCATTAATACAGAGATTCAACAAGTAGCTTAAATGTTTTGCTATCGTGTCGTTAACATATTTTATTACGACAGTCGGTATGTTATCAACGCCTACACTAGCTGTGTTCCTCAAGTCTTTTATTATCAACCATATATCACGAGGTGTTGCAGGTTCCATAAACATAGAATTAGCAGTGTTGGTGTTAATTTTCCATTTGACATTATTATAATTTTTTGACAAATTACATTCACGCTGTGTAAAATGGTCATTAAATACATTAGCTATAGCTTGAGGGTCTGTTACGATTCCATTATTTGATTTTATCCTCAGTATTTGATCCCTAGGTTCATTGGCTTTTGTGGAGTTGATTATCTGCCAAGTGGCTTTAGATTTGTTCTGAGATTTTTTGATCGCTCGGTTATTTTGTGCTTTCTGAGTCAATTTGATAATTGTTTTATATCGTTTCGAGTAGTTCCGAAATAGTTGTTTATTGGCTGTTGAAGGCGTATGTCTAAGTTGCCAGAGCAGTTGTCTCTGTCTTTTGCTACATACCTTGATGCCTTTCGTCATCCACTTTACTTTTTTATTTGATTTTATTGTAATTATCTTTACAGGAAAACATAAGTCGTGGAGAACACTAAACATTTCTAGAAACATATTGTAAGCAGTGTTTGGATCTGAAGTATTGTATATTTCAGCAAAAGTTAAATTTTCTAGATGTCGCCTAAATAAATTTAAGTTGTCAAGAGAGTATTCACGTCTTTTTATACGCCAAAAGATATTGCCATATGTCTTGTTAACAGGTAATGTCAGAATTTGGCTAGTATGATCTGATAGACCAGAGTCTAGCACTTTACTACTATGCCCTTTTTTTTGTGCAAAATTATCTATACATGTGTTCTTTGCTAGTCTTGTAGGCTCCTTAATTTGTAGATCTAAATTGTAACTAGAAAGGAAGTATTCAAATTGTAAAGATATGTGGTTTCTTTTCAAAATATTAATATTAAAGTCTCCACAAAGGATAATTTTTTTATTATTATTATTAGACATATTTTTTAATATTATTTCAAGTTTCTCGTAGAATATGCTTAAGTTATTAAGACTAGGAGTTCTATACATGCACACAACTATAACTTTGTGTAGGGTTAATTCTATAGCGCAGCATTCCACGACCCCACTCACTGAATGTTTTGTAATTTCAGGTAATTCCTTGTACTGATGCCCTGTCTTTACAAGTATGCATGCTCCACCTCGATTTTTTTCACGTGAGAAACACGCTGCTAGTCGATAGTTGGGTATTGTTAAAAGATCCTTATGATTAGTCATTATAAAGTGCTCCGTTATGCACATAACGTCAACGTTAATGTTCTGAGCTCTCAGACTATTAATGTGAACAACAAGTAGATCAGTTTTATTTATCAGGCCAGCAATATTTTGATGAAAAATTGTTAAGTATGAGTCTTTTTTTTTATTCACGAAAAAATGTGGATTCTTTTGGCTTGGTTTGGTTTTTTTTTTTTGGTATGTCAGGAAGTGGTGCATCAATTATTTGCGCGTTATTGTTATAAAATTCAAGATTTGTCAGTGTTTTTTCTGTTATGGATCTTACTAGGTCCACCAAGTCATTAAAGATTGATGAAAGACTATGATTATTTATATCTCCTGACCCAGGCAGAAACATTTTTCTTGAGTACGGTATATTTAAATTAGAGTCGAGAATGTAAGCATAATTATATGTCAAATTGTCAAAATAAAGTATGTTATTAAAAATTTCTACCCTTTTGTTAAATAGGTTTACATAATTATTTAGTCTATACGTTGGTAAACAAATTATAGTGTTTGTGTGCTGAACTTTTAGCAGTTCCTCTCTTATAAATAATACCAATTTTGAATAGTCCTGGGTCCATGTAAAATCAGTATCACCAATATATATGATGCAGAAGTCTTTATACGTAAAGTCTTTAAGTTTGTTTTCAAGGCATTGAAAAAGCTGTTGGACTCCACCTCCTGGTGTGAGGTAGTGGCATAGATTAGCCTCTGGCAGCGCCCGTTCAGCCGTTTTCCTAATTTGTGTCGTGTTACTGCTAATCAGACAAATGTTAGGCGATGATAGAAAGGTCGGCGTTGCTGGACTGCTGGTCGGCGGTGGTGGTGGTGGTGGTGGTGGTGGTGGTGGTGCTGGTGGTGGTGGATGGTTAGCTGCTAGTTGGGTGACAACATCCAAAGCTCCGGTGCCATAGGGATTATTGGCCAGTTTAGTATTTAAGTCGGTCTGTTGAGGGATCATATTACCTTCGGCGTGTGAAGGCGAGAAATGAAGTAGAGCTTGGTTTAGATTCCTCGTTCGCCTCTTCGTCGTGACTTTTTTCCCGCTGCCATATTTTCTCGTTGGTGTTGCTTCAGTAGATACGCATATTGTTTTTAATTTGCTGATTTTTACTTCGTGTTTTTGCAAATCCTTTTTTAGTCTTTGATTCTCTGCTGACAGCAATTCTATCTCATTTTCAGCGGAAGTATATTTTTGCTGAACTGCTGACAGCTTTAACTGAAGAGCTTCACAGTCAAAACATTGTTTTGGGGTGGCCTCTGGGCAGCTTCTGTTTAAGTTTGTACGGTTTAATACAGTGTCATCACATAGCGATTCGTCGTCAGAATCTTCCAAGTCTGATGGGAGCGACTCGAAAGAATTACTTGTAGAAATATTTACGTGTACTTTTTTTCTATGTGTTATATTTTTCGAGTCACTGTAAGTAATTTCCGGCGAGTAAGTATTAATATGTATCTCGGCTGGGTGTTCTTTGGGTGCTAAACTATCCTCATTGTGTTTTTTTGGCGATGAACTATCCTTATCGTGTTCTTTGGGCCCAACCGTCATCGTTCCTGACGGCCCTGGCTGGTCCGGCATGTTCATAGTAACCCTGTCAGGTGAAACTAAAGGATCCTTTAATGAGGAGTGTCCTTCATTAACAGGCGATGTCATTTCATTTAACGATTGAACCTTTTCCTTCTCACATTCAGACATTCTTATAGGTGTAGACGATTTACTGACTGTTTGCCCATTTATTTTCTGATTACTCGGTGTTGATGGCTTGCGATTATTCTTTTTCCTATTACATGACATACACGTCCACGAAACCTTCCGATCTTTGTCCATAAGGTAATAACGTTTTTCAGTATTACTACATGAAAGGTCGTAGGACTGCTTACAACATGAGCAGGTCAGGTATTGTTTTTCCTGTATCTTCTTATTACATTTGCCGCAAATTGGTTTCGGAGCCATTTTAATATTTAGTATAGATAGCTAGCAATCAGTTTAAAGTGAGAAAAGTTCAAAAATATATATATTTAAGATAGGTGCTAGGTTACGCTAATGTCAACATACATTGTGCCAGAAAAAATAATATTAAAAAAGCAGAACGGGTACCATGAGTTGGATTTGAACCCACGTCCTCAAATGTAATAGCCTGTTGGTCTACGCACAGAGCTATCAGAGCGACAGCTGTGAGGGTGAAAAAATGGTCCGTATTTGGCGTTTACAGCGACCTTTGCACTGCAATTGCAATGGCTCGCCGTCGTCGTGGTCGAGGTCAGCTCAGACTGATAACGATCTTAGCACTGATTGGTTGATGCAACTATACGGTCACATGAATTGTCTATGTGTGCGTAAGATTTGAACAGTGTAACGTTGTGTGTTTAATAGTTTTTGTTAATTTTTATCTATTTTAGCTCACTTTTTTATTTTATTTTAACACAGAATAATGTTCACTAACACTTTCACGGTATTATGCAAAAAAATAGCACAATTGTCTGCTTTTTACACTTTTTCCAAATTATTTTTATGGAACGACAAGTAACACGACTGCTTTTAATTAGCGCGCACGCACACATTAGAAGTAGTATATTAAGTTAGTTTAAATTCTTATGCGGTGGTAAGCTTTGGTATCACTACCGTTATTAGGTGCCTACATATTATGTTACAAACTTTTTTCAATAAACAAATAAGTATGTATTGAATAGTTTTCTCAGACTCGAAGTTTATGTTTTGCGTCTTCGTCAATAATTGTAGGGTTGGACATGTTGCATTCAGCTAGTTAACGATGTCATCCGCTACCTTAGGTATTGTTACTGAGTAAGCTTCTACAAAGTTTAAAGGCCGTTAAAGTCACTAAGCCGCCATCCTTGGTGTGACGGCAGAGCAAATATTGTAAAGCTTTATTGTTAGGTACGATGTTAAGATATTGCGTTTCACATTTATATAAACATAAGTTGATATTTTTGACTAGCACTGCATTTAAATACACTGGTATGAAAAATTACCTACTTTTCACGTCGTCATTAATTAAATGATGTTTGTTTTTTATTTACCCTATATGTTATGTGCCTATATTTTACTGTCCATAGTAAAAAAAAACAAACGGTCTCCCTACGAAGTCAGCTTGATTTCATTTTGAAATGCGCCATTGTTAAAGGGGAAAACCCTTGGAACTTTGATAAAACATCTCAATACAACACAACTCGGTACACCCATATACCTCGACCAATTTTTACGATTTTTGAATATGTTGTAGATATCATGAAAAACTATGTCTGTACGTTTTCTTTTCCAAGAAGATGTTTCTTAGATCAAAACGAATTTAAAAAACAAAACCCAGAAACGTACAGACCCTAGGTCTGTAATAACGAATTATATACAATTATAATAATACTACAACATATTAAAAAATCGTGAAAATCAGACTTGATTTAAGGGGTTTTCGGAAAGTTTTCGCCCGGACGTAAATTTGTATGGTTATTTTGACAGCTACGCGATTTGAGCGGCGCTTCACCATCGACTTTAACATGTTATCCTATTGTTTTTAACTCTGCCTCCATTACTGTGAATGTTGACAATATGTCAAAATAGTAGATTGTTCAACAAGGGACTAAAACAAGCCATAATGACACGAGATGTTTAGCCACGCGAGCGAGCTTGCGAGCGAGGGTGGCTGTAGTTCGAGTGTCATTATGGTTGTTTAGTCTCGCGTTAAACACTCTACTTTTCACTTTGAATGCGAGAAAAAAAAAACTCTTTTTGTAATAATTTTGCACCGTTGGCATTTTGAGGTTATTTCCACGGCCTAAAAATGGTCCATACACAATCTCTGAAAATGGCGATAATCCTCCATTCATTAACAACGTGATGTTTAAATGCTTGCATATTTAGCCAACAGATACAAACATGAAAATTATTTGGACCATGCCTAATAAAATAGAACTATCCCTAATATATTTAAATATATTTATATTAGTAATCATTAATCGTGTTTCACGAAATTAAATCTTTTTTTTAATAATTTTGCACAGTTGGCATTTTGAGGTTATTTCCACGGCCTAAAAATGGTCCATACACAATCTCTGAAAATGGCGATAATCCTCCATTCATTAACACCGTGATGTTTAAATGCTTGCATATTTAGCCAACAGATACAAACTTGAAAACTATTTGGACCATGCCTAATAAAATAGATTTTATCCCTTATATATTTAAATAGATTCATATTTGTAATCATTAATCGTGAAATTAAATCGATTAATTTATATTTTTTGCAAGAAAAATGATCCATATACAATCACTGAAAAAGGCGATGATTGGCAGTTTAAGGGTTTCCAAAGTAAATTAAAAAGCAAAAGTACTTTAGTCCCTAGGGAGTAAAGTGTAGTTTTATTCCCTAGAGATTAAATACATCACTTTAGTCCGGCTATACAAGCCAATTGTGAGTCATTTTAGAGCCTGAGAAGTGAAATAGTTATTTATTTGACTGGAGCATAATGAGAGGCGAGTGTGGTTTCGGCTCGTTTCATAACAAGACCATAGGAGTGTTTTAATGCCTAATTATGCGTACAGTCGCATACAAAACTTTATCTACATAAGTACTTATCATACGTTTTCTAATACATGTACAATATGGCCTACATTTTTAAATTGTAGATAATTTTATTTTGTGGGCCGATATGATGATGATTGATGTGTTATGGTATTGTTCTGACGTCAGTCGCCATTACTGTCAAGTAAATAAGAGCCATCAAAACGGTGACAATACGATAACAGATCTAACCCGATATGGTTGGCCTCTATTCAACACGGTAAAAACCATATCGTGTTTGATCTGTTATCGTACTTATCGTATTGTCGCCGTTTTGTTAGCTCTTATTTACATACTTTGGTTGACAGTAATGGCGACTGACGTCAGAACAATACCTAAACAGATCAAAGACAATATGTTTTTTCCGAAGGAATATGGGCCTGTTTTTCGGAACTATTCGAAAGTTCGAAACATAATTATGTCTGAGTGGCGCAGCGGCCGGCGGGCGGGCGCGCCCGACAGAGCGCCGGGGACTCACACGTTACACTGTAGGTTGAGTAGGTACATACTCGTACTTCTAATGTTTATGCACTCCTAGTATATGAGTTAAGAAATTGGTTTGTTTGTTTGATTGTGTGACTCGATTGTAATATTCGAGATTAAAAAAAATGTATTGAACAAGAATTTCTCACAAAATGAAATTACAAATCGACTAATTCGATAAACACAACCAAATAGGATTCCTTCTTTAAGTAGATTTATTCTTTAAGTAGATGTTCAAAATTTGAATGTGATTAAAGTTTTGGCTACCTATACGAGGGGCGTTCAATACAAAGTGAGAATGAGATGCAAACTCTTTCAATATTAGGAAATTAAGTACTGGTCGGTAAAGCTAATCTATCTAGCCGATTGCTATGAAAAAAACCAAATTTAGACGTGGAAGAACATCGACCATGGACGACCCCCTACTACAGCAGTAACTGAAGAAATTGTGAAAAAAGTCGATTTAACTATATTTTACCCCCGAACTATTTGGTGGGTCGTCGTATCACGGTTGGTTTTATTGCTGAAAATGTAAAGATTTCAACAGCGAGCGTCATAATATTTTACATGAACGCTTGGGTATGAAAAAGGTATCTGCACGGTGGGTACCAAGAATGCTTAATGACACGCAAAAAAAACTAGAGTCGAGATTTGTCAAGAAGCTTTGGACCTGATACAGCAAGATCGGGAACTTTTTTTGGCGCGATTTATAACAATGGACGAAACATGGCTCCATCATTATGAGATGGAAAAGGCCATCATCTCCAACTTCGAAGAAATTCAAGGTGGGCCCATGTGCCGGTCACGGGCTCTGTTTTTTGGGATGTTATTGGGGTATTAATGATTGAGTAACTTGAGCATGGAGCCTTTATTACGGGCACTTTATATGCCAAACAAATAGCAACATTGCGCAATGAGATCCGCAAAAAACGGCAAGGTAAACTCCCGAAACCGCTCCCACAAGTCCACCTTTGCAATGGCTGCAATTCGTGATGCCGGGTTCGATATCCTTAAGCATCCTCCGTATTCACCAGATCTTGTCCCCAGTGATTTCTACCTATTTCCGAGATTCAAAGAATACCCGAGAGGCCAGAAATTGGAAGACGACGACGCGGATGCATTACAATTTTTTTAAGTACTCAAGGTGAGACCTTTTTTAAAAATGGAAGTTTAAGTTTATAAAAAAGATATATTAATTGTATTATGCTAGAAGGTTAATATGCCGAAAAATAAAATGATATTTAATGAAAGTGGTTTATAACATAGTCATTCTCACTTTATTACGCCCCTCGTACTATAATTTAAACATTACGATGCAACCACAGATACAGGGTTTTAGTTTGTGTTTTATCTTTATTTATTTATAGGGGTTTTGGCATTACAAGAGCCATGTCAGTCCCATAATGCCTTAATCTACCTTACCAACTAACTTATTTAAATAAAGTAAATAGCATTCTGGCAGTAGCCGACATAGGCACTGCCAGGATGCTATCAAAAATACCCAAGTTTAAGCCGTGACCGTGACCCCTCCACGGCAACATTGAAGGAAGAGAATTCCTTTTAGCTTCGGTCTTGATACATTCCACTAAGAAATGGTGAACATCCTGTACCTTATTACACTCTACACAATTAGGACTGTCAACTTTCTTCATCAAAAAACCCAACATATTTAGTGGAATATGTCCAGGCCGAAGTATGTGCTAACCCAGAGCTAGCTCTAACTTTCAGTGTATAACATACACTTAAGGTTAGAGTTAGATATATTCCTGACGCACGCACCTCCCGAACACCTAACGGGTGTCGGTAGGACGGGGGATGGGGAATCCTGCAGCCTCCTAAACGGGAGAATGACTTTCTCTCCCGGCCCTTCAGCACTGGCTGGGGTAAGGTTCCGCGCGCGATTCACTGGTCCCCCGTCAAATTGACACCGGCCCTCCCATTAAAAATGTATAGGCTAAGTTGCAACGGAAGAGGTCACAAAAGAGGGCAGCGCAAGGAGACCCGCGCAAAAATAGTAGATACTATACAGGCAAAAGAGAAAGCCTCAAAAAGGGTAGCCCCACCCATAAAGATGGTATCAACAGCCACACAAGTGGTCCTAAAAGATCTCCGACCCAACCCTTCCATTGTCGGGCAAAAGAAAGGAAGCCCGTAGTCTGTAAGCATGCATGCGTCAGGATTTCCACTCCGCGACTTACATAGCTATAAGTTTCCCCCCCATCCCAACCCCCATTCCTATCCCCCCTTTTTTTTGGAAAAACCCCGCGGATAAGTAAACGGAGGAAGGACTTTCTCCTCCGGCCTTTCAGCACTGGCTGGGGTAGTATCCGCGGGAGTCTAAATTCTAGTTGGTAATAGGGGCATTGGTGTTTTTAGCCGGTGCGAGCCCGGCAGTACCAGGGCCCTCCATTCCCAGGTCTCCGGAAGGGATTTTCACCTCTGCCCCTTTTTCTTAAGCAAACAAAAGCAAGGACTTTTGTCTTTGGCCCCTCAGGCGATTACCAAAAAAAAAAAAAAAAGTATGTGCTAAGACAATAAATGACGAACGATTTAACTCTACATTACAAACCCAGGGCACTCGAGGTGGCTCACTTTGCAACGTCCTATACCAAATTCCTTTCGTTTTGGAGCGTTCATCAAAATATAGTTTCCAAGTCTCAAACCATTTTATTAAACTTAAAGAAAGATTCAAAGTACATAGGCTTAACAAACCTTTTAACCTCTGAACCGTTTACCGAACCGCTTTTGGCCATCCTGTGTGATGGAATCCATTGCAAAACCATAGTTACATTATTGCATCTAAACTTATCTATAAACCTTAATATGGAGTAATGAACGGGTACACCTCGTTGCCCATTCTTGCATCGGAGTGCTGCAGAGCGCTCCTACTGTCCGAAAACATAGTGACCCTGTCCGTCTCTATGTTACTGGCACACTTTAAAGCTTGTAATATAGCAAATAACTCAACAGACATAATTGAAATTATGACGAAATCCTGTAGCTTTCACCTTGCTTACAAATTGGATCAAAATACGCTGCTCTCATCCCCTCAGTACTTTTAGAGCTAGCTATCAGTATATATGTAGTTTATACCAACCACAATATTTTTGACTTAATTCATCTATAATTAATTTTAATTTCTTAATACATTTTATTTCATACAATTTTTAGGCTTTTGAACACTTTCTAAAATCAACATAACTACATTTTTGGTTTCCATTGCTGAAACCCATAAATGAAGACTAAACATTTCAAGCGGGTATCAAGAGCTTATTTTTTTATAAGAGCTTATTGTATTCTGTCATTAACAACGGTATCTTTTTATTCTGCCAATACCTTAGAGAATCAAAAGAACTGAGCTCGAATAGCAGATTTACTGTGGAGCAATTGGACCAGCACATTGTTTTAGGACAATACTTGATTGTTAGATATTTCCTTCTCAAGTGTAGCGGCGAAACACATATCTCACTCTTCATCACATGGATAGGAGTGCTTTTGATGAAACCTAAGCGCGCTATTCTGAATTTTCTCTAATTTTGACACATGAGTACTATTATCGTACAAGAAACTTCCATTTTCTATACTTACGGCCCCTATTGAAAATACAAAACTTTGATTTGTTCGGTGACAGGTCTAAGCCTAGTTGCTCTAAAATTGAAGTAACAGTGTCTAAAGAATATTGTAAGCGACTAACACTTTCTGCTAAGCTTTCGCAGCTAACATATATTGCAAAATCATCAGAATATTGAGTAATAAAAAAATGAATTATTTTACAAATATTATGAGTCACAATGTTAAACAGTAACGGTGACATAGGATCTCCTTGAGCCAAATCTCTGTTAGTCCATCGTGCAATATCTGGCCCTTCACAATTTTCAACGGTCTTTGGCTCAGAAAATCCCATAAGTTTTACAAATTTTAACACAACATCTAAATCATCTAATAAAGTTACCAATTTTCCTATAAACACATTGTTGAATGCATTTTCGATATCTAGAAAACATGCAATAGTTGGAACATTTCTGGAAAATCTGTATTTGTGTGGCAATGACCTAGCCTCATTCGAATAACAGAAAGAGGAAGACCATGAGAACCATGGTTTCCTCGACACCGTAGGGAACGAGTGCATAAGACTGGGCCCTTTTTTTGCTAGATGCTGTACAGTCAGCAGACCAATACTGGATAAGATACCTAGCCGCCAAAGGGAGCAAATCATGACAATAGTTTCTAAACGGGGTTTTATCACCACAAAACAACGCATCCTTTGCTACCAGATCAATCCTTTCGTTACCTGCAATCTCTGAATGACCAGGGACCCAGGCTAACACAATCTCATACCCTCGGTTTTTACATTTTATGAGATTCTCATTAATTTGGTAGATGATGTGATTATAAAAACTTACTGAAAACAGGTTAGAGAGACGCGCTTGTAAACAACTAAGAGAATCAGAGAAAATAATAGTTATTCTCAAATAAAAAAACACAGAACAGTAAAATATTAATTAACGCACTCCAATATACCAATACCCTCTCCAGTAAAAACCGAAGTTTCAGGAGGGCTTTTAATCTTCTGCACTATATTTAAAACTGGGAATGGAAATCTGCCACCCCTACGTATCCAGATGGGGACAAATAGGATGCATCACAATAGATTGTGTTCCAACCAAGCCATTCACGGGGTTCTGGTAGAAATATCCATCGGCATGAGGATCATCATGACAAATGTCCATATTGAGGATAATACGGGGCTGATGAGTTGACAATTTCATAAGCAAATTCAAAAAGAGGAAGCCGAGGGGAGTGGAAAACTTGATCTTTAAGAACTGAATTTCTGTTAGGCTCTTTACTAGACAAGGCGAATCTACCTCGTTGTCCCAGAAGGCCGCTTCATCAAGGAAGATCATATAGACGAAGGATTATAGGATGATAAGAAAATTGTAAAGCGCGGCAAAAATAACTAAGTATCTGCTAAAAAGAGGAGTTTCTGCGTATTCTACTTGAAGGGCCTTGGTGGGGCTAGATTTCCTCGCCCCTAAAATAATTCTTATGGCCTTATATTGAACACGATTAAGCTTAACTAACCCGTCAATGTTGGCTGGTACAAATAAAAAGGATCCGAAAATCTTCTTCTTCTTCTCTCTTCTTGTTCAGCCTATAGCCACCCAATGCTGAGTGTAGGCATCCTGCATTGCTCGCCACTCATCCGTCATCTAGTGAGCTACGAATCGTAGCGTTATAAATTAATCTGCATATTGAAGTAATTGACCATCAGTAACCGACCTCTCGAGGTCATACGCGTTCATGTCAAGCCACGCCAGAACGATTTTGAAGGGACGATGCTAGGATCCTTTCCTCGAAAAGTGACTTGCCTTTCTGAAAGAAGATTACCTATAAAGCATGCCAGCCTTTCCGGGATTCTCAACTTATGGAATATTCCCCCGAGCTGGACACTATCATAGGCACCCTCCACATCCAGAAACACGGTTACTTCAGAGGCCTGGTTAGAGAAAGCAAGCCTAATTAATATCTGACATCAAAAATCCTAAACTATCCAAGGTACTTTTTCCCTTTCTGAACCCAAATTGAAATTTACCTAGAAGTTCTTGACTTTCTAGAAACCAGTCTATTCTTAATGAGTTGTTCTAGTAACTTTGTCACAGGATGCCGGATCAGGTAATGTCGCGGGATCCTGGATCAGGTACAGGAACGGGGATGGTAATAAGGAACACCAGGAGTCCAGGGCAGGGTTATTTATTAAAAAGGCCTCTAGGAATTATAATAAAAAAATAAGGCACCTGAGGACAACAACAAAGGAAAACTTAGAATAAAATAAAACTGTGGTAAGATGAATTTAAAATGGTCTTAGATATAAAATGTATAAACTTACAATAAGTGCCATAAACAGGGTTAACAGGGTTATTCAGATGAAGGAACTTTATATAATTTACTTCACTTTTTAAATATGTATGTAATTGACTTGATTTATAACATTTTAATTATGATTGGAACTTGTTCATAGCTTGGAAACTCGTGAGCAACTGATCAGTCGTTGTGTCCAGGCGAACGTAGATTTTGAATGAACTCAAATTTAGAATTTTGATTAAAAAATAGCCATATAGGTGAATGCCAGAATCATTTTAACTGAGCGAGGTGAAATATAAAAGAAAAGGTAGATACACCTCGTTACAATACCGGGGCTGCCCTGGAAGGGAAAATCCTGAGGGACTATTATTAGTCTTGATGGATTTTTCCTAAATATTAATGTAAGATGAGGAATGATCATTTTGAAATGGGATGAGTATTTACACGGGAAACGAAACTAGTTCACACATACATCTATCATTTATACATCAATCTTTCATTATTTTGGTTAACCATAATACGTAAGTATAACCAAAATATCTTTCATTAGAGTATTGACTTTGGTTATAAAGAAGATACTCGTAAAGTCGTTCCCAGTTGGTATTAAGGCTTGTTATAGTAACCACCCGCTGATATATTAATTAAATGATGAATGCTTAACCTAAAACATATATACAGATTAATATGTAGGAGTACTACATATTAAATGATGTGGTATGTTAATACATACTTCATGTATATTATAATCGAAGTATATTTGATAAGACGTGTTGTAGAATTACTACATAACACAATTGAGAAATAGAACGTTGTATAGTTAGAGAACTATGAAAATAATGTTTAATTATATTATAACATATTATGGTATTATGTTATATATAATATAATGTTATAAGTTGAAGAATTTGTAATTTAATGTGATTATTATGCAAAAAGTACTAATGAGGCGAGTTATGATCTTAATATTTAAAAAAAAAAATTACGATATTATTATTAAGTATTTTTATATATGTACAAAATTAATTAAGAAACGAGATAAGAAATAGGAGAAAAATAACGAGTTATGTCCGTGTGTTGTGTAAAAAGATAATGTTAGTTATGTATTTTAGGAAAAGGTTTTAGATCCCTAATATGCCAACGTCCTAAAGGTTTGTTGGACATATCTGATAAGTCATATATAAGTGGTGTTATTTGTTTAGTTATTTTACATTTTATAAACTTTGGGGCAAGTTTTGCGGAATAATATTTATTTGCATTGCTTAGTGAATAATTGTGTTTCCAGACGATATCTCCTTCTTTAAATTCGTAATATTGGTGATGTTTATTGTAAGAAGATGTGTTAATTTGGTGTGCTTTCCAAAGACGAGTTTGCACTTCGGAGAAAATTGGGTGAAGAAGTCCTAAATTTTCTGCGTATTCGTCTCTTGGTGCGAAGATAATGTCATCTGTGAGGTCAGTAGTGTTGTACACCGATCCACATGTGACTAATTCGCGGCCGAATACAAGGAATGCTGGAGTATATTTGGTGGTTTCATTTACTGCTGTATTCATTGCGAACTGTATTTTGTGTAAATTAATATCCCATGTTCTGTGGTCATCTTCTATGAAAGAAGACACAGCTGTGATTATAACTTTGTTATATCTTTCTACGGGATTAACTTGAGGGCAATATAATGGAATATACTGAACTTTGGGTATTTGATAATATTGTAATAAGTCAGTTGTTTCTTGACTTGTGAACTGTGGACCATTATCAAGAATGACAGTTTGTGGTATACCGTAGACGAGAAAAACTAAGTTTTCTAAAATATGTACTATAACGGAGGAGGTTGCACGTTTGATTGCAAAAAGAAGGCAGTACTTTGTAAAACAACATGTAACTACAAAAATATATTTGTTATGTTTTAGGGTTGTGGGTAAGGGACCAATTAATTCTATCGATATGCATTGAAATGGACGGACACATTGTTTTGGTTTCCCCATGAGACCAATCTTGAGTTGATTTTGGTGTTTGTATGCTAAACAAGTTTCGCATTTTGCAACAAAATTAGAAACATCTTTGTACATACCAGGCCAATAATATTTTAATTTTAGTCTTTGGTATGTTTTAAAAATTCCAAAATGTGCGCAAGTAGGGATAGAATGGTTTTCTATGATGAGAGGGATTCTATATTCCTGCGGTATTACTTCTTTCCAATTATAATCGGAGTGGAGTAATGAAGTTGCTCGTGAATATCTATAAAGTTTATTATTATTTATAATGTAATCTGGAGTAGTATTCGGGTTAGTGCTACACTTGGAGTAAATATTATTATACCAGTCATCACTTGTATGGGAACTGTTGTAATTAATAATACTAATAGGTAGAGAACGTGACAAAGCGTCTGGGATTAAATGATCTTTGCCGCGTTTATGTTTAATTTCAAAGTTGAATGCTGAGAGACGGATGGACGGACACAGACCTATATACATACTTAAACTCAAGCGATCGTTCCCAGAGTGGGGTAGGCAGAGCTACAGAATTACCTACAACTCTAAAAATTGTTGAGAATTCTGCACAATTAGGCTAAGATTTTTAGCAGCGTATTAGTAACTGAAATAGATTTCCGAAAAATAGCAATTTTAATAAATAAGTCAGTGGTGGTTTTACTGCTCTATATAAATCAATGAAAACACAACAAGTGCACTGTCATTTTCTACTACACGAAGCCTTCCGATTTCCCCCGAAACCCGAAAGGTTTTCTAAGAGCTCACGGACTGTATTTAATAAACGTGAGCGTCCCTACGAGTACATGATACAGATATCGCGAGGTCAGGGTCTCTATTCCACTGCGTTTTTATCATTTTTAGGGTTCCGTACCCAAAAGGTAAATACGGGACCCTATTACTAAGACTTCGCTGTCAGTCTGTCCGTCTGTCCGGCTGTCTGTCACCAGGCTGTACCTCATGACTCTCATGAGTCGTGATAGCAAGACAGTTGAAATTTTCACAGAAGATGTATTTCTGTTTTTGTTTTTTACTCAATATGAATAACGGCAACAGGTAGGTAGAGACTTGAAATATTCACAGAATATTTAGTTGTATATTAAATTAAAATATATAATTAAATTAAAATAAAATAAATATTTAAGGAGGCTCCCATACAACAAACGTGTTTTTTTTGTTGTGTATTGCTAATGTATAGATAATGGTACGGAGCCCTTCGTACGCGAGTCCGACTCGCACTTGGCCGGTTTTTTTTCGATTCAGCTGCCTTTTTTCTCAGGGTGTCATAATGTAAAAACTACAAATGCAAAGGCAATTTAGAATAAAGGCCCAGATCAAGGTGTAGTTAACCTTTTCCGAAATATTTCTTCTTATTAATATATAGTAACATACTATTGTGGACTGCTCATAGAAAGAGAAAAGCTGAATACGAAGTATAAAATGCAGTATCAATGCAAATGAAAGTTTAAACAAACTACCTTCTCGTTTTATAATACATTATTTAAGCGTATTATTCAGCGGTTTCTATAAAATACAAACTGAATAGCATGAACTCAAGATAAAAGCAGAAATAATGTGCATATATCGCAGCATTGCACAATCTAGTTCAATGTTAAGGATACCTTATAGGGGCTTTCCTTTAAGGGGTATTTATTTTCTCGCAGTTGTTGGGAAAGGCACTTTATCGATTCGGCGAAAAGGGCAACTTCATGAATTCGTACGCTAGATTCGCACTCGTTATTACTCGTTTATAAATTGCGTTGTTTCCAGGCTCGATAATGAATTGTTTGTATTTTGTTTTTAATAAATAAAAACAGTTAAAATTACTACTTTTAGTAAGCTGTGAGGGAGGAGTACTTGTGATAAATCAAGTTTTTTATGTATTCCTTGCGACTATTGTGGGCTGCTAATAATTAAAATTGTTGACTAAAGCAGCAGCAAAACTTCTTAGCAGTAATGGCCTCCTTATGACATTAAGACTCAATGAAACCTTTACTCATAGCCTTAGATTTCGGTTTGATAAGGCTTTCCAACCGTATCTCCAACATTTGGGATAGAGTTTCCAATCATTACATTATTATCTTTAATTTGTTCTTTTACTTTATTATGTTGCTTATGCAAACATCGGTATCAACATTCAACTTCCATGGTAGAGTACGGTAGGCAGAAAAATAATTCCAAAAAAAAAGATAGTGTTTTGAACATTTTTATTTTATAATAAAAAGAAAAACGCTGATATTGTATTAAAGGTATGAATAAATTAGTAAAATTTGGTCCATGGATTTCGCCGTCATCTTTTGACGGCTGTTGTAATATTATACCCATTTTAATGACAAAATCATCTTCCCACACTGACTGAGGTAAGTTAGATAAGACTGAAAATATTGAACACATTCTGGTATTTCAACCTCTGTGCTTTTAGACAGTTGGATGTACAATTTGAATAGTGTTAAATCCAAGAGTTTCTTTTATGACATTATTTAATTTAAAATAGATTAGTCTGCTCTTTTGATGTAATTTTAATGATGTATTTTTTATGCAAAATTTTAACTTTTTAGCTATTGCACTTGCTTTACGCAGATTTAACGCGTCGATGACAGATTTGATTTGATCATAATGGTTGTGATAATATGAGGCAGCATTTTACATGTGCCCCATCTGGTTATCATTGGGCGTGGCGGAAGACGAGTATTTCCATCATATTTCGAAATCATTTTGCCCTTGTATGAAATTTACAACTAAAAGAAAAACAGAATATAAACGTTATGATTCCTTAAATATTCGATTGTATTTATTTTTTGTTAACCTTACCGGGGGCCATGAAAGTTGAATGATGATAATATTTATAATAATAATAATTCATCACGGACAGGATTATTGTCGCAAATAAGCCTGATATCGTTTTGACAGATCGATCTCAACGCCGGGCAGTGCTCGTCGACGTCACCATCCCGTATGACGAGAACCTCGTGAAAGCTGAGAAGGACAAGCTCAGCATGTACCTTGACTTGGCTCACGAGGTGAACGACATGTGGGATGTTGACTCGACGAACATTGTCCCGATAGTTGTTTCGGCAAACGGTCTTATAGCGAAGAGTCTCGACTAACACCTCAAGAGACTCTCGCTAGATGGCTGGGTCAAGGGCCAGATACAGAAGGCAGTACTCCTCGACACGGCACGCATTGTGAGGAGGTTCCTCTCTCTGCAGCCCTAACCACCGGTAGCTTGAGCCGCCCCGCTGCCGGCGGCACTCGTAGGTTCGGTTTTTTATAATGTTTATTTTATGTATTAGTATTGTTATTTTACTATTATATTTCAATATTTATTGTAAAAAACCAGAAAATTTAATAAATATCTGTATAATAAATTAATAATCATCGAAATATAATAAGTATGGAAGAGTAACACCGAACAAACTTGACGTTGAAATACGTCCCATTTCCTCTACGCTTGAAACGTTTGAGTAGACGCCATTAGTGTAGAGGTTGTATATATTTTCACCCATAAGAAAACTTTGATCAGTTAAACTCAAAGACCTTTCATACTACTAGACTGTGTACTACGGCGCAAAAACCGGTCCGAGCGAGAGGGCTTCCGTTGGTAGTGTGTCCCTTTCTAATGAGGTGACCATGACCAAACAGAACACGGGATAAATTGCTTGTAAAAACGATTGTGTAAGTATCCTGATATATTGATGCTAACTAACTACGCTATCTACCTTAACCTACCTAATTTATTGTAAATATATATAGTTGAAAGATAGAAACAATCATTTAACATTTCTGACAAATAAAATAATATCAACTACGTTTAGTATCGCCTAATCCAGCTTATCCGGCTGCTGATTTTTGAATAGCCGCCCTTTTTTGTGGACAGCTTTCGTTTGCCAGACTCTACCTACTACAACGAGATTGTAAAAAAGCTTTGATCAACAAATTTCATGGTTATCCTAAAGAATACGATTGTTGTTTTTGTGTATTTTTTTTCATTAAATATTTTGATTTACTTACCCGTGGAAAGAAAAGCGGCTACCAGGATATGATTCATTGTTGCACCCTGTCACACAACAAGAATTCACCATATTCTAGAATTTATCCACAAAACTCAACAAAACAAGTTCAAATAACTCAATGAGCAAACCGCCATCTTATATTTAGTATTACCAGGCCCAAACATTTGAGTACTACTCTTACTCAGTATTAATGAATTATTATTAAAATACAACGAATTGATTATTAATTATAGGAACTGTATAATATTTAAATACGTTTCAAAGTTTATGAATCATTCATTTTGGTAAATCATAAAAAAGAAAAATATAAAAATTTCTACCATTTCTATCAAACCCAATGATTAATCGAGCTAGCAAGACGTCAGACAAGGACACACTCCCGGCGGGAGCCCTCTCGACAGGACCGGCTTTTGTCTAGCTACCACTTATAAGGAAATAGCTACCCTAAGTGTATGAAGACAGATCTCATAATAGCTAAACGTTTTTTTTCGGTGCACGATCTAGTAGTATATGAAAGATCTTTGGTTAAACTGCTATGACAAGAGATTTGATTGGTCTATATTTTTTCTCGTAATAGCTACTCAAACACGCTATAAAATGACACATCTGACATTTTGCTGAACTTGGATGGTTTAATGCAGAAGTGATCCGTAATTTAAATAAGTTAAGGTGTATACTTTATTTATACAGCAATAAATGATGTTTTAGTAAATATTTATTCTTAAAAATATAATATTTAGTAGGCAATAAATAACGATATTATACAGGGTTATTGGTAAGTCAACCTATTCCCGTTAGGTGATAGGGGTGACTATTTGCGATAATTTTGACCCGCATATGCATTATGCAAAAGTGAACCATTTTTGAGTTATCGCGTTTATTAGTTTTTTTTTAAATTAGTCGGAAATTCAACTTGAAAAATTTATTACAAAAAAAGTATCAATTTAAATCTTTTTTTTTCTTCTGATTTACAAAACTGATTAAACACTGCTTATTTCTCAATATTAAAACAATAATTATCGGTCCAAATTAGAAAAAGCGAGACGGAAAACGAATTTTTTTCAATATTTTTTGCGTTCGCTTTCCACTAAAATGCCTTAAAAACAAAAAAAACGTTATGAAACTTGGCTTGCAGATTATTTTAAAAACTTAACTGTTTTCTTAGCTCTCCAAAAACGCATAACAAGTAGAAAATTATTTAAAAACAACCTGAAAAAATAATCATCACAAAGGAAGCGGGCGGAAACAAAAGTCACAAATGCAACTTCAAAAATTAAAATTAAAAAACATACCAAATTTAAATCATACATTTTTTATTTGCTTTTGTACAAGATGAATTTGTTGTTCCTATGCAAAATAAAAAAAAATATTATCTGTACACGATTGAGAATGCGAGGCCGAAAACTAAAAAATACATGTATTTTTATCAAATTCCAACATAAATTACACGAAAACAGAAAAAAATACCAATACATTTGGCGTACAGATTATACAGTTAGAAAGCTGGAAATAAGTCAATGTTTTATGTGTATAAAACATTGACTTTTTTCCAGCTTTCTAACGAGCTATTAAAACTAAAATGAGTTTTGTTAAAGATTGCTGGAAAAAATTGATCACAAAGGAAGCAACAAGGAAGTCACGTCCGAACAAAAATTATGTTGTTATTTGTGTTTACGAGTATAACAGTTAGTTTTCATTGATTTAGTTAGTTAATTTTAAGTTATGTTCGGACGTGACTTCCTTGTTGCTTCCTTTGTGATCAATTTTTTCCAGCCATCTTTAACAAAATACATATTAATTTTAATAGCTCGTTAGAAAGCTGGAAAAACGTCAATGTTTTATGTGTAATCTGCACGCCAAATGTATAGGTAAATTTTTTCTCTTATGCAACATTAAAAAAAAACAGTTTTTTTTTTTTTAATGTTGCATAAGAGCAACAAACTCATCTTGTACAAAAGCAAATAAAAAATGTATGATTTAAATTTGGTATGTTTTTTAATTTTAATTTTTGAAGTTGCTTTTGTGACTTTTGTTTCCGCCCGCTTCCTTTGTGATGATTATTTTTTCAGGTTGTTTTTAAATAATTTTCTACTTGTTATGCGTTTTTGGAGAGCTAAGAAAACAGTTAAGTTTTTAAAATAATCTGCAAGCCAAGATTCATAACGTTTTTTTTTGTTTTTAAGGCATTTTAGTGGAAAGCGAACGCAAAAAATATTGAAAAAAATTCGTTTTCCGTCTCGCTTTTTCAAATTTGGACCGATAATTATTGTTTTAATATTGAGAAATAAGCAGTGTTTAATCGGTTTTGTAAATCAGAAGAAAAAAAAAGATTTAAATTGATACTTTTTTTGTAATAAATTTTTCAAGTTGAATTTCCGACTAATTTAAAAAAAAACTAATAAACGCGATAACTCAAAAATTGTTCACTTTTGCATAATGCAAGGGTCAAAATTATCGCAAATAGTCACCCCTATCACCTCCTAACGGGAATAGGTCGACTTACCAATAACCCTGTATACGGATATAATATAATAGTACATTATTATAATAGGTAAATAAAGATTTTTTAAGATGAGGCATGGCGGTAGTTGATCGTACCTAATTTAAATAAAACAAGTTGCAGTACCTAAGTTTTACCTACTAAGGGTTGTCGCAGACATAACCGCTCGGCAACGGATCGGCATCGCCTCGCCTCATTCATACAAGGCGAGGCGATGGCGTTACAGTGCTGATTAGTCTGTGTTGCAGTAGGGAGTTACTGTACGGTACTGTGCAATTTGGAACCGCTGAGCATTTAAAAAAATGTCTCCCATTTTTGAAACTAAAAAGTCAGTTTCTTCAAAATGGATACTGCATATCCTACAATGTTTGCTGGGACGTTTCATCGCGTTTTTCTAAACGAACTGCACCTATCCAAGCAAAACGTTTTTCTTTATTTCTAGGAAAACTAAAAAAAGAATATAATTATAACATTAAAGATAAAGATTAATGTTTATCTTTAATGTTATAATTATTTCAGAACTTATATTGCATAACATCGGCCATGTCCATTTTGTAAGGAAATTATTTTATTGTAATTACTTACTACTGGAATGAAATTACATCCTTTTTAGGTTTCATGCGACTCCTACACCAATTTACGATGCACGTCGGCATCGTTGTTGCTATAGTTTATCTTATTTATCAGTTACCTATTTATAATTATTTTATAAAACTATAATGACAACCATTTGACACAATAACTCAAAGCCTACTGGAAGCCTTGTTTCATGAATTTTATTAAAACCATATCTTTATTATCTAAACAGTTAATTAGAGAGTTAATATTATAAAAAATATTTTATTTATTAATACTTATTTGATCTCTCTCACACGTAGGTAATTTTACTACATCACAGTTCTTTCAGAATAGTGTTGTCATCGAGATATCCGCTTCGTTGAGTTCTAAAGAACGATGATTGCAATAATTACTAGGTCAGGTTTGTAGAGCAATCCTCCAGGCCGTTGCCAGGTCAACAATTTCTGGTTTGAAACTGTTCTTATATAACTGAGAAAAATGAGCATAACTGAAATTACGAGGAATGACAGTGATTGTTGCACTTTTAATGACAATTGCAAATTGAGCTCAGCATTTATGACCTCAATAGAATTAATTTCATTGCGCAGAAATTAGTACTATGACATCTCATTTTCTGTGGACAAATAGGGAAAGTAAAATAATGATATGCAAACCTTACTTACTGTGCCATATGTCAAATGAAATGGCTCTTTATGAGAATCTCAAATATATTACGTCGGCCTAATTTGTTAACCTGCTAAGTCCATTTTGACTTAGTTTACAGGACGTTGAAAAAACTGCATAAAATCTTCAATCGTTAACTAAAAAATTTGAAAATCCCGTTGGTAGCTATGATTAAACTTGATATTTTAAAGATATAATTAACAGTATATCTTACACAAATCACAGGAAATTATCAAATATGATTATTTAGCAGGTTTTCATGGTGGAGGTTAAATTGAATATAGGACTTAGCAGTTACTCGACTTAAGTTGAGTATACTGGCAAAAAAATATTATTTGTTTATTATTTACAATAAAACCAATTCAGCCAGTAATCAAAATTGTAATAAGTGTTAATCAATCAGTCTTTTAATTATGGGATGTACTTACACCTAAGATAGACTCTATTTACTAAACAATCAGCATTAATTAACAAGCAAAACAGGATGACTTACTACTTTACTTAGAAGATCTTATAAGTTCTGTATAATTAGCCAACAACAATCACAGAACAATAATACAAAAAGGAACAGTAGGTAATAAACTTTTAAAACCCTCATCTTATTCATGACGTAACTCGTCGTAAAACTTATGATAGTCGGACGGAAGGGTTCACCCCATGTAAGGGTCCAAAATTGTTTAAAAATTTCTTGTCTTTTATCTTCATCTACTGTTTCACATTTTAATGTACTCCACTTCCCCATCTTGCAAGTGCACTTTGATTTAATAGAACGTGCTCCTTTAGGTTTATTATAACTCCAACAGTCCTGTGTTTTCTCTCTCCCATTGTATGTTTTGCCTTCTTCTCTTCTTCGCTTATTTCTTTCCGATATCCAGTCTTTTTTATTAACTTCAAAACGTTTCTTTCGCTTTCTTTTTTTAATTCAACGATCGAGCCAGTGTCATAAGGGACAAGCTTTTTTTCAGTATCACTATCGTCCGATATCGGTGGATTAGGTATAACGTGGTGTGTTGAATCAAGATGACAAGGTATCATTTCTGTTTGGCTGGTATTCATATTGGAAGTATTCGTACTGTCAGAAATCAAAACACTTTTCATTGCACCTGGAGTGTTGGAAATAGCATGCAGTGAGTTTGTACTTTGTTGAGGAGATATCATATCAAATGTTTCTATGGTATGCATATCGAAACAATTTGTATTGTCAGTGGTCAAGGTATGAGTTCTTTGTGATTCTATTTCAATTTGAGATGGAACTATAATCAAGCCTTCAGATGTCATTATATCACCTAATGGGACATCATCAAATGCAGTGCTGGAAAACATAATATTGGAATAAGTTGTATCTGCATTTTCTGTAATAAAATCATGGTAAATATTCGTGTTGACATCTGAAGGGCTTGGTATAAACTCCCTTAACTCTGAATTCCGTATTTGAATGTCGTCTAAAACGTGAATTCTTTTACTCCCATTATAGTCTAACTTTGGAACTACATTTTCAGGTATATCCTCTAATTTCCCCCTTGACATTCTGAAAAAGATAAAGTAATTGTTAATTATAAGTATTAGAACACTGCCAAAATGCTTACTAAATGTAATATATAAAAATATTTAATAAGTACCTAGTTAAAGTCAAAACAATTATTATTTTTAATTTTATGAGCAATATTTTTGCTTAAAATGTATACCATGATTAAGACGATAAACTGCTATATCCGTTTGGAAATAAAATAATAAGTGGGTAAACCTGCCAAGTCCTTAATGTTAAGGTTAGGACTTAAATTATGATTAAAATGTAAGTTTTCAGCATTAAATAAAATATTCATCTATGAGAAATAACACAATAAACTTACCCTGTCGATAATTTGCTGTTGTCGTACTCAAATAAACAGAATTTTCAATAAAACATCGCATGACGCAACAGGCACGTGGCATCGCGAATAACTGTCTGTGCAATACTGAGGCCCGCACAGGATTTAGCAGATTTTCTGTGTGGATATTGGGTATTGGTCAGAAAGCATTTTTTCGGGCATATGATTTGACACTTACTTTATGCTGATATCGCCGTTATTCCTTTACCAAACGGTAGAGAATGGTGTGCACTTTTTGACAAGTATGAAAAGTAATTTTCGCCCAAAACTGGACTTAGCAGGTTAACGAATTAGGCCGATATTTACATTATATTAGATTACAATAATAACAATTAAATTATTTAATTGTTATTATTGTAAAATAAATAGTTTTTATTAAATTCATGAGATAAGATGTAAATTGATCCAATCCCAACCCCCCGATCTCCGAAACTACTGGAACTAGAATTTTGAAGAAATACTGAATGTTGTTCATTGCTTGTAGATTACAGGAAAAATAAATATATTTAAAAAAAACGTAATGTATAAAACCCTGTCCACGCGAGTTCAATTCGAAATTGGTCGGTTTTTTCCTAGTAATTCTTTAGCTTTTCCACGAATACTCATTACGACTTTTTTTTCTACGAGTTAGATTGATAAACATTTATTCTTTAAAAAGTTAAGTTTTGTCGTAATACCGCCGCTCCCCCATGACAAATTGACAAATCACAAATTGAAACTGATATTCAAATTTACATAAGCAGCTTGAATTTAGTGCGACTATTTAGTTTTAAGTGTTTGTCTTGTTAGTTTACCATTATTCCGGGACCGCTGAGATAAATAAACTAAATTAATTTAACCCCGAACATACAGGGTGGTACTCGATAAACTGTACATATTTAAAGGGGTGAAATTTTAGGTTAATTTATCGGTAAAACAATTTTTTTTTTTTTTTTTTAGCCAATGGTGTTTTTTTTACGGATTTTTAAACTTTTTAATAAATTTTGGGTAGTACACTTACTTGTGATGGTGTAACTTTTGATCTAATAGCCCAAGAAGGATAAAATAAAATGCATGGTATTGATATTAGTTAGGTTTATAATAATTAATAACAATATTAGACCAATTAAAAAAAAAAAACTGAGTAACTGCTTTTTTTGTGGAAAATTACTGCAAAAATGTCATTTTGTTTTCATAAAAACACGATTTTCTCAAAATTTTGCAGATATTTTACCACTTTTTTGTTGCTTATTATTATTCCTCGTTTAATTTTAGATCTAAAAACGTTTTCAAATTATTTCAACTAATAAAAAAAGCTAATCTAAAACTTACGAAAACAAAAGCATACCTACATTAAAATTAAAAGTCACATTTGTGTTAAGTAACAAAATTATTTATTTAAATTAATAAAATTATCCTAATGTTGAAAAGGACGTTCCTTGTATGGAATTAAATGTTCGAAATGTCCTTTATTGGACCACAATCTTACCAAACACCCTCAATGCCGATAGATTTTTAGTCCTACTAAGAGACGAGCTCCCAGAACTCTTGGAAGATGTTATGTTAGATGTCCCCTAAGAGTAAGACATTTTTTAAATGATGAATATCCCAATAGATGGATTGGGAGGGATGGCCCCGTCGGATGGCCCGCTAGGTGGCCGGATATGACACCTCTAGATTATTTCTTGTGGGGTGAAATGAAACAGAGAGTTTACCGCACCTGTGTCAATACAGAAGCCGAATTGCACGACAGGATTTTGTGCGCTGCGCAAGAAATAAAAAATAACCCGATGATGATCCGACGCGCTACACAGCAAATTCAAGTTCGGGCCACATTTTGCCTCCAAGAAAGAGGAGGACATTTCGAACATTTAATTCCATACAAGGAACGTCCTTTTCAACATTAGGATAATTTTATTAATTTAAATAAATAATTTTGTTACTTAACACAAATGTGACTTTTAATTTTAATGTATGCTTTTGTTTTCGTAAGTTTTAGATTAGCTTTTTTTATTAGTTGAAATAATTTGAAAACGTTTTTAGATCTAAAATTAAACGAGGAATAATAACAAGCAACAAAAAAGTGGTAAAATATCTGCAAAATTTTGAGAAAATCGTGTTTTTATGAAAGCAAAATGACATTTTTGCAGTAATTTTACACAAAAAAAGCGGTTACTCAGTTTTTTTTTTTTAATTGGTCTAATATTGTTATTAATTATTATAAACCTAACTAATATCAATACCATGCATTTTATTTTATCCTTCTTGGGCTATTAGATCAAAAGTTACACCATCACAAGTAAGTGTACTACCCAAAATTTATTAAAAAGTTTAAAAATCCGTAAAAAAAACACCATTGGCTAAAAAAAAAAAAAAAAATTGTTTTACCGATAAATTAACCTAAAATTTCACCCCTTTAAATATGTACAGTTTATCGAGTACCACCCTGTATACATAAACCAACAAGGTACTCTTTATTCCCCGTTGCCCTTGTAATAAGGAGTGCTATAAATTTAACGAGTGTATACATGTGTATATGTATATGGAATTGGGCTTTGTACATTATATTTTTACGAGTAACACGTCAAAGGCAATTTGGTTTTATCCAGTAGGATAGAGCCCCTTGGTAAGTTCCAGATTGCACGCAACGCTAGAGGCACGACAGGAACGGGTTTACATAGTAAACCTAACGTAACACAAGGTATAACCTGATACTCAAACAAAAACAGGGGTAAGGCTTCCGCTAAGCTAGCGAATCCTTGGATTTCCATTTCACATACAACCTGGTGATTTTTACCTACTCGTATTTATTAATGTCAAAAGCCAGTCAGTTAATGTCAAAACTGTTTGTTGTTTTTGGTAAGTGGGAACTAACGATTTGATATACTATAATATTTTTTTTAAAGACGAGTACCTATAGTCAGGGCCATCCACAAGAACATGTGATTTTTAGCAAGAAAGATGTGAATCCAAGACATTTTGGCTTCTGAAGGTAAGATTTTCCAAGTTAAAATAAAATCTCGTAAAAGCAGATGTTTTCAAAATCATTGTAGTCTGTAAGAAACTATTTCTAGAATTAAGAAGTTGGTCCGCGCTGTGTTGTAGCATACTTGAGCATGCGCTTCTATTCGAGTGTAAGGGGCACTCTCGTGCCTACACGAGGGACGCGACTATGCTATATTTGAATAGAGGGAAATTTATGTCGAGGAAGCGAAAGTTGTATGTTTAGACCGGTGCACCTGGCGATCCATTGTCTCCGCCTACCCCATTGGGAGACCGGCGTGAAGGTGTGTACGAGTATGTGTATGTATGTTTTTAACAAACTTTGCACTTCTTATCTTAGGTGTTCTATCTATAACGGATTCACAACGTAGGTTCCTAGACCGTAGACGAGCACATGGTCAAATCAAAATTGATTCTTAGCATTTTTTACTCTATAGGCATAAAGTTAATTTTTCAAGGGTTGTATGTAGCTTTTATTTCGGTTCTTTGGTTTTAGTCTCGAGCTTAAGGGCTTGGTAGCGCTTATTTATTAGGTAGGTAGAGAGCATCGGTGGTTACAGCATTTAACCGAATTAGCTTACTTGGAAGACAAGCAAGTCTAACTTTAATTTTCTCCTATATGAATTAGTACTTACACGCACGTTTTAAATATTGACTGACAAGGAAAGGTGTTGAATTGACTGAAAACCCAACTGTCAGACCGGTCTTGTGTTTTTCGCATCCACCGCGTTCCCGCGATCTTTAAAAGGTCGTCACTCCATGTAGTAGTAGGTAACGACCATGGGTCAAAATTTTGGTATCGGATGAATTCCCTTGGCACAAATGTATCCTAGGACAAACAGAGCTGATTTAGCCCGGTAGCCATCAGCCACCCCCTGGTGGGTGGGGAGGGGGGGTATTCAAAGTTACACTCTGCCGCGCCTCATATAAAAAATCATATCGGCTTCAATTTACATACCATCTCAAGTGTGGTATAATTTTCGGATAAATCGGGCATGAGGAATTCATTATTGATACACTTTATGTAGTTTCATAGAAAAAAAGTAAAATATTTACGAAAATATCAAGATTGTTTTTCGGTTTTTTTTATTAAATAGTCAGTTTCCTTAAAAATACTAAATTTTTTGGAAAGAAAAAAATAATATCTTAAAGTAAATTTATTCAGCTTTTAAAAAATATATATATTATATATAGTTGTCATGTAACGTCTATCTGAAAAAAAATCAAACTTCCTAGTCCGTTTTTTTTCAAATCTCATTGTCTTTCAGATATCATATTCAAAAATCATATTGGCTTCAATTTTCCAAGCCACCTCGAGTTTGATGTCATTTTCTGACAAATCAGGCATAAGGAGTTAATTTTTGAGACATTTCATGTACAGTCTCGAGGGAAAAAAGTAAACGAAAATAATCGGTTTGCTATTTTTTTATTAAATGGTGAGTTTCTTTGAAAATACGGACACCTTGTGCAAAAAAAAAACAAACATGAAAGAAAAATAACTCAACTTTAAAAAAATATATACTTTATATACAATTATCATACAACGTCTATCTGAAAATAAATTGGACTTCAAGTCAAAACAAATTGATCTCAAAACGATCAAATCGCAAAAGGACGTTGTGATCGTCAAAACATTACATCTCAGACCGACCCGGTAGAAATACGTCCTTCCACATATTTTTAAATGCAAATAATGCCGTAAATTACAATGTAAACCATAAGGACCTCATGGAGCACTAGGATGTCAACCATTGTCACATCAAGTATTTTCATATAGATGTTATTTTATTGCGTTTTGCCAGAGTTACATTTTCCACCACAGTGGCATAAGTCGGTACATTTAAACTGTTTCCTTCTACAGTTGCACCTTACACCGCACTGTGACTTGCACTTGCACCGAATTAGTTCCTGGCAAGCTGTAGCAGCAACGGGTGCAGTAGTCCAAATTGGTTTCCAGTTATTATCCGATTCTATTTCCCATCCCCAATTCGCTGGACTGGGAAGACTTTGAATTGGCACCATCGCTTGGCCCCATACGTGCACACCCTGGTAAACAGCTCTTAGTAGATGCTGCTGAAAACTGGCATCCGTAGGCGGAATATTCTCTAGCTGTCGGTCTTTCTTGGAAAATAACTGCCTCCTGCACTCGTTCAACGATGTGCACTGGCTGGATCTGAAATATAAATCAGGTAAATATTTCAGTATTATTACGTAGATATCTTTTTAATTATACTTACTTATCATACATGGTTATGATACATTTTTGAACAATTTTGCTAGCGTTTTCTAAGTCTCCAGCAGCTAGCATATTGAAACCGTTAGTTGCTAATGGAAAAGAATACCATGCTTCGTAAGCAGTTTTTTTCCCTCTTCCACTGAACGCCGACACTGTGTCACACCCAGTTAAAGCATGGAATACTGGTAATGCTTTTGTCCTTTCTGGGCCTGAAATAAACTGGGACCGAGATGTTATTCAAATTAATAAGTACACATTGTAAGAAAATAAATATATGAAACGAATTTAAAATTAAACCTAAAGAGGCTGCGATTTTGTTACATGACAAAAACTGATGGTTTTTTCCTGTGCCGATATGGACCCACAATTCAACATTATCTTGTAGTTTCAAAACGCATGACACTGCTAGGACCACTACATCTGTATCAACTGTGCATATCATGATCCGTTTAAATCCCTGAGTCACAGCGTCAGCAACATGTACCATTATCCTCGCATCAGCTTCTTCGTGGTTACAGGGGTCAATGTTATTCTTACACCGATCGCTGCTGCTGAGAACATTCATACCGTCCGTAACATTCAGTTCTTTTTCAGCTGGTACCTCCATAGTGTGACAGGCGAGTCCTTCCACCCGCAGTCTTATTTATTTATTTATTTTGCACGTCTCAAATAAATGGTATAAAGCTATATGGTATATCATAAAATATTGTGTGTTGAAACAAAGAATATAACCTTATGTTGTGAAACTTCCTTATGTATCTTAATAAATTTATATGAAAGGGTATAATTATTATAATAAAAATGAAAGCCACATCTAAGGTTTATCCGAAAACGATACCACACTCAAGGTGATAGGTAAATTGAAGCCAATATGATTTTTTTTATCTGAAGCGCGGCGGAGAGCAACTTTCAATAAACCAGGGGGTGGCTGATGGCTACCGGGCTAAATCAGCTCAGTTTGACCTCAGATACATCTGTGCCAAGTGAATTTATCCGATACCAAATTTTGACCTCTCCATACATTGGGTGACACTACCGCCCGGACTAATGTAAACAAATGACGAACCGTAATTAATGACATTACGTTTACGTAGGGGCGTTAATTTAATTGTAATTTAATTTAAATGTGTGATGTTCGTTGCTTACTGAATTAATTAGTAAGAAAAAATTAAATACAAGTAATGTTTCTGTTACACAAGTTTTTACGTTAATTGGTGTGTATTTTAACTGTTGTTAAAATATATGCCCGTATGAAATTTACACGCTGTATACAGATGTTTCACAACTACATGCAAAAGGAGCTTTACTTAAGTACTGTACTACTTACAAAAAAAAAAAAATCTAATTCCTGTTATATTTCAGAGGCAAAATTGTAATTACTGTAGCCTACTAAGCCGATTGCACACTGGCTAATGTCAATAGTGTTCCCGCTGACGCGCCGGCGCCGCTCACGCGCGTCTGGTAAGGCTCCAGAGATAAGGGCGCAGGGACAATGCCAAATTGAGTTAGACGCTTACAATTTGATAAGAAAACCACGTGTGGCAATCCTCCACTTGGTTGGATGCACTTATCAGCTGCAAGGGTTTTCAAAAGGCTATCTAGATTATCATTTTAAGATGATTGATTTCTACGGAAATATAAACAATATCAAATGAAAACGCACTTAAAATATTTACTCCAACACATACACAAACTGGTTTTGTACTAGTGCTATGAACATTTGTTGTAGTTACCATAATGTAACCACATATTAAATGTACAATTGGTTTCCGTGTTTCGCACCAAGTGTGGAACTAGGTGAGTCTAGAGCTGCCGGCGCTGCTGATAATAGGCTACTGCGAGCGAATAGAGCACTCATTTAATTCCTTTACACTAACTAAGCACCGTCATGGAATCCGTTGGAAAAGAAATCGATGTGTTGGTTTAGAAAAGTAATACTAAAGTATTTTTCCGCTTTTTTTCCCAAATATTTACATATATTTTACTAGGTACTCTATACTACAAGGGTTACAAGGATATCAATAAGGTGCAATGTGGCTTTAGTATATGTGTAGAAGCAGGCCAACAACTTTGCATTTCGTGGCTCGTGGCGGCGCTCGCTTCGGACGCTTACCCGTGGTCCCACTGCTTCGTCCCACTGCTCTTTTCGACGGAGCCCTGCTTCACAGCAGGGCTCCTATATCAAGCCTGTTTGCCCTTCGGGCATTTATAGATGCCTAACGAACCTAACCTACCCAGTTTTGGTATCACAATTAAAATTGTATGCCAAAAGCTGGGTGCAACTTTTGCTGCGGTGGGACAAAGAAGTGGGTCCAAGGGTAATAGTGTCTCGCTTCGTGTGCATGTGGAGCTGGTGTTGGAGCGCTTGCGGCGTGCGCCTGCATGCAATTACAACATGTCGTAGAATAGTTTTAGTTTTCTCATAAAGGTATGAGTTTATGGAAAAGTTTTATTCGACATTTGTTTAACACATTAAAGGGCCACAATGTCGTAAAACATCGAATATAGTTTGTAACAGAGATCCTCCGAATACGTCTTGAAAGATTCTTATGTTTTTTTTTCTGTAGGTATATTCAATATGGCTGAGAATAGGACGTTATCTGTTTTAAATCGTCGGCTTAGTGCAAGAAGTCATTAAAGGCATAAAGTTACTAAGTACAGGTACAAACACAGGCGGATTCGCCACGACTTACTCTTTCTAACGCACTGACCCATTTCTTTTTACGTTAAGTAATTTCGATGTTACAGCAATGACATTAAGTCATTAATTTCAATTTTTGCTTTATTGATTTGACGGAAATGGTTTATGACCATTAGTTACTTTAATCAAAACATCTTTTTTTATTTTTACACATTTTATTACGTTTGAATATTCACTAATGTTAATTATTAACTTTAAAAAATAAAATAATATGAATATCGCTCTGAAAGTATCTGAGCTAGAATTCATTATATGCATATAGTTACTTTTAGCAAACAGTAAAACGAAAAAAAATGTTATTATAACGCTTTAATGATTTTTAACAAAATAAGCATTGGATGCATATTACTACTTTTACTTAAGTATAAAATAACTAAAGTACATTATACAGTTTAAAAAAAATAGGAAACAGCATAAATGGCAGCCAGAATGATTTTTTAAAGTAATCAATGATAGTTATCGATTTTAGTTGTGTCCAAAGATACGTAATTCAAGTGATTAAATTATGGTTAATGACTTTTGACAAATAAGTTGTTTCAATTTGAACACCTTTAGTGAAATTATTCTTGCTCTGATAAGTTCATATTTCAACTCTTTTATGCCTACCTACGAGTACGTCTTGCTCTCGCGGTAACCCGCCACTCGTTCGGTAATCGCGATCGAAGTCATACCGTTGCAGCTGCGACCAGGGATGGACGTTATGCGAGATGGTAGTGACTTCTTACAAAATGAAGCGAAATAATAAGTATTAACATTAAGGCAGGACGAGGATCTTTGATGCTAGAAAAGATTCTAAATAAAGCGAATGAAGAGCGTTTGTACCTATTGTCATTAAATTATAATAAGATACGTTCAAATTGCTTATGCTGCTTAGTTAAGTATTTCATTTGCAAAAGACTGATTTTACACGATGGGCGAAATTTTGTATAGGTACCTACGTTTTGTTTTGACCATCACCTGAGGCGAATAGTGTTTATTTATATCTCATAATAAAGATCACAAATGCGGATTTAATTACTTACAAAATATGTCCTCTAAATGTCGTCCCCCTACACGTGCACATTCATCAAAACGGAGCCTCGCGTTTTCTACCACTCGCAGCATATTCTGCGTAATGTTGTTGATTTCGATAGCAATATTTTTTTGGAAATCACCTATATTTAGACCGTGGGTTGTTATTAAAAGCTCTGGTTTTGAGATACCCCCATCGAAACAAATCCATAGGGGTCAAATCGGACAATCTCAGCGGCCACGGATTTCTCCAAAGCGGTTTATCAATTTTCGAGGGAAATGTTCGCGAAGCACGTTCATCGACACTGTGGCCATGTGTGGTGTAGCACCATCCTGCTGAAGCCAGGCGTGAGATGAATAGGACGGATGTACAAGCAATTTAGGCAAAAATTAATCAGCTATCATTTTCCTGTAGTTTTCACTACCTATTTACATTTTACAGCTAGGCATTTTCAAAAAAATAACCCCCAATAATTCTATTCAAGGATGAGGTAGACCAAACAGTAACTGTTAGACAATGCAAAGGTCTTTGGTGTTTTAACCGTGGATTAGACGATCGCGGGCCCCTAGTAGCGACAATTTTGCTTTACTATATGCTTGTTGACATGTGAAAATGGGCCTTGTCACTACAAAAAATGCAATTTATGGTACGAAATCTGTGCAACATTGTGTCACAAAAAACTTTGTGTTTGGTTAAATCACTTTCATTAATTTCTTGAACCAGTTGAATCCTAAAGAGATGAAACTTCAATTATTTTTTCGATATTTCATGCACTGAGAACTTTAGGAGTCTTAAAGAGAGCTGCTCTCTTCCGCACTGAAAGTCGTGGATTTTCCTGTAAATTCCGTTGCACACTCAATATGTGGTCCGGTGACCGTGTGTGCTGGGGCCTGATCTCGGTATATTATGTGCCGAAAAAGCTTCTCGGAACCTTTGCACCCATGACCGAATAAATTTTACACTCGGCCCGTCTCTTAACGAAATTATATAGCGTACAAACGCTTCAACTGCATAAGAATGACGGCGTTCTGACCATTGAAACAAGATGAAAATAAAATTCGCAATATTGAACCGTGTAATCCCGCCAAATGTCAAAACCCATTTTTTTTAATTATAAAAATGACTTTTTGAAAATATAAAACATCTGCCACCGGCCACCCTGTATAAAATGTATTTTACTTTTGATCTTAATGGGTGAAAATCAGAATGCTGATTTGAAACTACAGTCTTTGTCGGATATTAAAAATGGCTTAGAGTCACCTAGACACATTCAAGCACAGAAAGATGACGAGACGCCGCCAGTCCTTCTTACGAATATTAAGGAAGTAGAACAGTTTACGGTTTGCTAAAAATGTGCAATGAAAAAATAATACCCGCGGAACTTCACCACTGGTACCGGAACTTGCCAGCCAAAGAGTGTCGTGATTATGTCCCTGAAGAAATGTCTTCTAACTCAAAAGACGTAAAATAAAAAAGATGGACGTCAAAGGTTTTTTTTTACTCTTTTTCGTACCTACTGTATTAGTTCAATCAAAAGCTGGTGTCTTTATTTAAATTTTTAGAAGTTTTCACGTTTTACCTATACTAATAGTGCTTGCTGTTGTCTGGAATTATTATAATATTAAGTTCGTCTATCAACAATGAATATTTCATTATTATTTTAGTTTGAAGTTAAAAATAACGTCATTACGAGAATTTTGTGTTATTTTTGTGGTCTTGCAGACTTTATAATCTGTGAAGTAGAATTAAATAAATCTGTTTATTCGTTGTTGATTAATAAGTAATATTTATAATGCTTCAAAGTTAATAATTACTACTGATTAAACCAATTTTGTTATAGAAAACTATGTTTCCCGATTTATTTGTAATGAAAATAAAAAATAACTAATTGTAAGTTCCTTTAAGAGCGAGAAAGACCAAAAGTCACTAACTACATATTTAGGCTTTTAAAAAAGTTATTTGACTTTATTGTACAAAGTTTTTAATTGGATTTAATAGTAAATACAACTAGCTAACCATTGATGTTTAATTTTTAAATCTAGAACCGAACCTATTACAATTATGGTCATTTGACTGTGTCAAAACTTTGAGCCCGTTTTTCTCCGACTTGACTTTTTGTTAGTTAATGACTTCTTGCACTAAGCCGACGAAATATCATATAGATTGCTTGAAAAACAAAAACTCGAGCGGCGCCGGGCGCAACAATACAAAATCAATACAATACATCACATATTTAGATACAAAAAGAATATTAAATTATATTAAAAACAGAATTAATTTTGTGACTAATGTAAGGCAAATCAATATTATGGTTGGAAAGATCATTAGTGGATACCGGCTCCATTTTCGCATTCGAATGCTCTGAGGAATCATTATTCATACAACTATATTTACAATTTCGTACCGCTCTACGGTAGACTCGAACGAAATGCACATCAAATTGAAGAGCGTAAAAAAATAAACGATCTGTGTCGACAAATTATAGGCGGAAAATTCAGATTCTCGAGTATTTTCAATATAAAAGTGAACAAATTGCTATAATATAACAGCGTAGTGAAGTAAATATGTCAATGTCATCAATTGCATACTACTGTCACGTCATCACGTACCTATCACTGGTGTCACAGATTTAAGGCTCCGGAACACCAAACGCGTGTCGTGAGCGTCGCGTTCGGTGTGACATAGAGCACGGAGCGCGCGCGAGCGGGCGGCAGCTGGCGTCAGGATGTCGAACGGGACCCCAAGTTTTTTTTTAACTTCCTTTTAGCTCTTAGTGAGAATAAGAATTTTAGCACATGATATTAATCCCGAATGGAGACAGTATTGGGAATATCACCGTCTGTTCAGGGAGCTGGAAAGCAGCGAAGATCGATTTTTCCCATAGGTAGTTACTTTAGAATGTCGAAAAGTAGTTTCGAACATTTGCATGAATTATTGCGCCTCGCAATAATGAAAACGATCACAACACACACACGCACACACACAAACTCCAAATCTTCGATAACATCCACGGAGAGGCTAGCGATAAAAAAAATGTAAATCGTATAAAAAACTTTTTTTCGTACTAATTCGAGTTTTCGTTTGTATCCATTACGCGTTTGTAAAAAAATAAAACCACTCGGCGGCCGTATTAAATACAACGCCCCGCGCTGCCTGGTTGTCCGCGGCGACAGCAGCGCAGCGGCGCATAGCAGTTTCAAGCGTTACTTTTTGATTGTGGAATATTATTATGTACTAACTTCTGCCCGCGAATACGTCCGCATTTGAATATCGTTATTCCCTCGAGAACTTTTAGTACATACATAAACCCACGCCTTCGATCCAAGAGAGGGCAGAGCAGAGCTACGGAATCATCTACAACTGTAAAAACTTGTTGATAATTCTGACTTAACCACATTTCATTTGTAATAATTATTCATTGCAAAACAAAAAAACCGGTCAAGTGCGAGTCAGACTCGCGCACCGAGGGTTTCGTATTAAGTTTATATGCTTGGTAACCGCAAAAGAAAATACTCTTTTTAGTATGAATTTTATTTTCTATGCAATAAGGTCCATTTTGACTATCCTAAATTTTAATACACATTTTCAAAGATTTTTTATTATTTCTCAAGATTTTTAAATAATTAACACTTTCCCATGAAATGTAAGCAATTATCTATACGTCAAGGTTTTTTTTTGTTTTTTTTTTATAAACGTCGGGGATACGGGGGGTTTGGTCATTTTTAGTACATTTTTGGCGATAAATCAAAAAGTACATCACAGAAGGAAGAAAAGTTTATTTCAAAATGATTATACATTTTGATGTATAGCCAAGAAGGCTACGGTCACGTCCAAAAATATATATGTAGCTATACATTAACAAGGTTTCAGATATATATATATATATATATATATATATACACTCTTATTCCCTTGCAGCAGAGTCGCATACATATTATTTCATAGGTAGTTACATATTTTTGAAAGTTTTACTGTGTCCATATTCTTGGACGTGACTGTACAAGAAATGATCGCCCCCCCCCCTTTATCTCAGAAGTACCATAAGTACCATTTAGACAAGCGCATATCATTTTAACAGAACGAATTACAAATCGAAATACCTGATTATCCTGTCTAGTTCCGTCCCCGTGGGTTACATTACTCGTAGAATCAGTCCCTCGAGCTTGGCCTACGCTGGTGTGCCTAAACATATCTAGGCTTCGAGCCTGCTGTGGGGTGTGTGCTGTCTTCCACGCCAGTGGATCTTCACCGATCACCGCGACTACACCGTTGTAGCAAAACTATCGGCATTAACATCACTACTGAATGTCCCGTCGCGAATTCTAGTATAAAAACAGATCGTTACAAATATCTATCTAATTTAAATATGGGTTTGACGGATATAAGACTAGTGGAGAATGATTTTATGTGATGTGGTTCATTGTATATACCCCAAAGTGGAAAAGGTCGTGAATTATTCTGCCAGTGACTTCAATGACGAAAACCTATAATATGTCTTTAAGTGATACTTAAGGCTGAGATCGCACTTTTGGTGCCAATGACGTTAATTTGCATACAGGGTGAAAATTGGTTCGAACAAGTTTCTTATAAACCCTTATTAAACTTTCCGAGACTTTACTGACATCGAGACGGATAGTAGCAAAAATCATCGAGCAACATTATCATTCAAAACCGAGCAAGAGCATGTCGGACCATGCTCAGTGTAGGGTTCCGAAGCCGCTAAGTACCTACTACAAACATAAAAACAACAAGTAATAACTATTTTGTTATTTAGTCATTTTAGATGATTTTAGTAGGTATAAACACTTTAATCGCCTGTATCTCAAAAACCAATGATGTCTACTTAGTCGTGAATGTCGTGATAGTTTTTCTTTTAAATTCTTTATATGCGCTTTCATTGAAGATATTTTCAGATTTTTAGTATTTGTAGTTTTTCCTGTACGGGGGGCACGTGACTCTAAAAAATTAGCGCTTTAAAGCTTAATATTTGATAACCAGATACCTTAATTGAAAAATCGTTTCCAAAAAACGCAATATGTTTGAGAGATCTATCCGATGACGTACTGATAATCGTGGGGTATTTTTTTCTCGTCTACGCCTTAATGTACCCCACATTAAGGCGCAGAAGAGAAAAAAAATACCCCACGATACGTGTCGGGGCAGGCACACTAAAAAATATTTTATTTTACCACTTTGTTTGGGTGCCTAATGTATATATGGGTTCGTACCGTGAAATACGCCAACATTGCCCGAATTTTGTACAAAAAATCATTTTTTTCGATTTTTTTCTATAACAGCTATGGTTTTTTTTAATCTTTGCTGAAGCAATATGGTCATGTCCTTCCATTCATGTGGAAAAATAACTCCTAAGACTTGATTTAAACCCTGATTTTATCGATTTTAATGGCGGGCAATGTTATCTGGACTTTCAGCCAACATTGCCCTTGATGATTTTCGACGTAAATATAGGCCCTACGCAGTTGAAATGAGCAACAGGTCAAGAGTAAAGGGATATCCTACCGTTTACTTTAATCGTCGAGTAGATATCATCTTAACTTTCGCTTAAAAATGAGTGGGCAATGTTATCTAGGCATTTCTGCTCATTTCCATACAAGTCACCAAGAGCGATTTCAAAATGTTAGGGTTGTCACATTGGGGTTAAATATTTAAATGAATTTATTTTGATTAATTGAATTAAACGATTTTTTATTTTTGAGTTTTAGGACATACAATATTGAAAATTATCAAAATAAAACACAGTATTTTTAAAAATGACCTTTTACTGTAGTTTTTTTTAAAATGTAAATCAGTAATCAGTAGGTAACAAATACAAGAACTCCAATATCCAGTATCATAAAAAAATAGGTACAACTAATCCAGTAACAAAAACAGAAACCGTAAGTAGTTTAAATTTTAACCGGTTTCCGAGCCCTAACTATTAAACGGGGATCGATACCGGTATAACTTAAAATTAAAATACCTGTCTTTCTTAACTTGCATCATTCCCTTGATACTTCTATTTTAATTTAGACAATAACATTAAACTATAATATAAGTTAGACGAAAAACAAAAAAAAACAATAATTAGCGAGATACCGATATTTAATAATAGTCATCCCGAAATCTTCTCAGAGGGAGTCAACTTCAATTTACTTATATAATAAATTTATGAAATGTGACAACCCTGACGCTTTAACGACATCGGGCAAAGTTGTCCGTCATACATTCAAAAATTAACGGATAACATTACCCATGATCATAACTTTATTTATATAAAACCTAGAATGTTAAATCCTAAGCTAAAATACTCTCCAAGGTGTACTTTATTACATATAATTGGATACACTCACCTGCGTCTTCACCATCATATATTAGTAAACACGCACTTCACATCAAATTTCTGCCCGCAAAAACACACCCTGTCTTTGATGAGTCGCAGCAAGCTACTGAGTGAACTTAGAGACAAATGTCAATCACAGTGCTACCACAAATATAATTTATTTTCTACCATAGTAAATAGTGTTGCTGTAAAGAAGAAGATTTTTTCTACATTAACGAATTTGTTTGTAAATTGCATTATGGGCAATGATACCCTTGGTGGCAATGTTGGCGTATTTCACGGTACGTTCGTAGTATGACTACGGAACCCTAAAAACTGTTTCCATGTTGTGATAAAAATTACACACATACATAAACTCACGCCTTCATTTCCAGAGTGGGGTAGGCAGAGCTACAGAATTCAGCAACAACAACTCAAAAAAAAAGTTGCTAATTCTATAACCACATTTTGCACAATTAGGCTTAGGCGTTTACCAGTTTATTAGTGACAGGTTGCAAGCCCATCGCCTAATAGTACTAATGAAATGAAATGAAATGAAATGAAATGAAATGAAATGAAATGAAATGAAATGAAATGAAATAATAGTACTACAAGCCTTTAATGCCTTAAGTCTCCTCTTACGACATACACGGGAAGACATGAAGTGGCATTATTCTAACCCGGCAACGACTCGGGACAGGCCGTGATAAAAAATGGTATTATTTAATAGTCATAAATAGGCACTATTCATTCTGGCATTGACATTCATAAAATAAAATTAACCCACTGCCAAGCAGCAGTGTTCCGGTGTGGGGATAAGACAACCGGTGAAATTACTAGCATAGAGCCATTCCACCTCAGTCCTCAGGGTTGGCAACGCATTTGAGGTCTTAGGATTGCAGTTTTGAGATTGTAGTCTTGAGATTTCAAATGTCCTTAGGTCTTAGATCCCACTTACCATCAGGTGGCGTGAGTGCTCGCGTGCCTTCACATTGCCATAAAAAAAAACATTGGCATTTTTAGTAATGAATGGTGAAAAAAAGAACGGTCAGGATTTTAATTGCGATTAAGCTGCATTTAACTCTAGTAGTTTTACCGCTTTTTATTTTATATTAATAATTTATAACCCATTTATTTGTACCAGTTAAAACCTTAACACCGCTAAATGAAAGCGGTGCACCTGTGTAAATTTTAGTCATTATTACGTCATCGGCATCAAAAGTGCGACTCCTGCTTATAGGCGTACCTCAGAGGAAGCAATTGGCAAAAGTTAATTTTGGCAAAGTAATAATAATAAAATAATGTCTAACTAAATTTATTAACTGTTAAATCAAAATGTGATCATGGTAAAACTTCTTAGCAAATATTGCGAACAAAAGTGTTCATTACAATTGATTTATAAATTAACTAGTCTAAATTAATATCTCAGCAAATCCAATATATACAATCAAACTGATATGGATACAATAAGTCAAGGTTTGGAACTTTAGATAATTATGAGTTCTAGAAAATAATAACATTTCTCAATATTATGTATTGTTGCCACTATAATATGATAGATGACAGTCACATTAATTACTTAGTATAGTCAGTGCCAATTGAAATGGGCCAAGATGTAAACAAACTGTAACTATACTTATTATTATTACCATTTCAAAGTTGAAAACATAATTGGCACAGTAATATGATATTTATTTTGTGACTTCTAAAAGATAACATATAATAATATTGAGTAATATAGACAGGGAAATTAAAAGCAATTCAAACTTTTTCAGTGGTAAACAGTGAAACCTTTGAATTAATCTGCTTTATAAGCAATTATTGTCAGTGTTAACAAAATATAAAAATAATAAATTCGATTTAGAACAATGTCAATGATTCTTCAACTACAAGTTATTAGGTTGTCGAACAGGACTCAGCTTTTCTGTTGGTAGATGCTTCACTATGCAGTCAGTGCAGTAGTCTGTCCCTGCAAAGTCTGTCCAGCGAGCCCCGAGGAAGCCCTTTGTCTGACACCCCACACATATTGTGTTCTCCTGGTAAACTGGTGATGTTTCATCCAAAGCCCTCTGTTCTTTGGCAGCTTTTAACAAGTCTACTATATGTTTATTACCAACTTTTGTTCTAGTAGCTGTAGGTTTAGTATAAGTACATTCTGCAGAGTCAAATATTTCATCCATTTTGACAGGCACATGTAGTTGAGGAAAAAATGTAGATTTCTTATAAAATAATGGTTTACATTTTTCTCGTGCAACACCTTTAGGTGTTCGGCCTGGTATTTGCATACCGGCTTTAGCTAACTTAGCAAAGTATTTTTGCACTCTGCTCATAACTTGAATAGGAGTGCGAGTCCCCAGTGCCTTAGCAATTTTTTTATAACGCCTTGCTTCAATTGGCTCTTCTGGGTAGATTTCAAGCAGTTCTTCTAACCGTTTTTGTTCATCACATGACCATAACTGATTGAATGTTACAGGTTTGCTGTCAGTGTACTTTCGGCCCCGCACTTTCATATTTGTATCTGATATATTTGGTTTCATGTCTCTATTAAAGTCATCCATTTCTTGTGTGATGTCTATTCCATATTGACTCCAATCTATTTGAGGCAGGTCTCTTATGTGATGTCTAGGTGGCAACTGTAAAGTCCCAGCCTTTAAACTCTCTACAAAGTTCAATGGATCTCCTAGGGCATGGTTTTGAGCTTCGGTCAGGGTTTCAATATCCTTCAAAGCTGCCACTCGTTGAGCCTCAAGTACAACAATGTACTTTAATAACTCACTATAGTCTTTATTACCGCGCAATGCAAGATGGTCTGTCTCAAATGTGAATTCACCATGGGATTCAGGGTCCTCTATCATATCCATAGCTCTGAAAAAATAATGTCATACTTAAAGTAAGTAAATCTTTTATAATTTAAGGACATTAAAAAATTAAGAAGTGGGGTGCAAATTTTAGTGTTTTAAACTGGCACACACTATTTTTAAACTGGAAAAATTGTTTCCAATTTGAGAGATGTTTAGGCTCTCAATTAACTACTTAATCGATGACTGAAGTTTGTATATGGTAGTGTACACATTGTACCTACATGTTGATAAAGGACTTACAAAATAACATGATGTCCAACGTTACACTAACTGGTAGTCCAAAACGTTTAAGTATTAACATTAAAAAGAAACTCTTTTGTGTAAAAACTAAAAACTGCAAACCTGAGATCAGAAGCAGCTCCCTCGAAGGATGGACCCGCGGGTGAGTAGTCAAGATTGTATTGCTTAAATTATTTCAAACAAGTTGCCCGGCCCATAATAGTAAAGTTTTTCTTCTCTCACTTTACACTAAATAAGTTATTCAATTGATTCCGCTTTTTTGTTACCTATTCATGTAATATATTTTGCTTACTTCCTCCCTCATCTAGTCCAATCTAGTCCACAGACAGAAACTGTCACTGTCAGTGTCAAATTTAGGAAAGCTGTCATAAGGTCTTCTTTAACTGGTGTATTGAAATTTACGTTCGAAAATCAGAACAGTGTTATTTAATGGTAATTTAAAACGCCATCTTGTGAATATATTCCTTTTATAAATAAAGGTTTGGGAAACATTACACATAGTAACGTGATATTAATAAAACTAGAGCGCTGCTTTACTTAGCTTAACAGCGCCGTCTGTTAATTTGCTTGTGAACACCAGACACGGAAAAGTGTCAGTATTAGCTTAGGCGCTACGAACTTGTCAAGCTAGATGGCGCTTTTGAGAACCAAGCATGGCATGGTCTTAAAATAATTACTGATGGTGATGGCTGATGGCTCTGATCCGGGGAAGTCAAATCCGAGTATGAAATATAATTACGAGGGCGACACTGAAAGTTTTTAGATCTGGCCACTTGTAAAAATATAATCAAAAAATAAGATAAAATTTTGGTAATGGAACTCTTTGCCAATATTATTGAGTATGTATTTTATTCATTTGTCATTTGTTTTACGATTTGGCGGCAAATTGAAAGTTGTCTGTGTCACGTCAGCATGATTTTAACGCGAGAAAATTTTCGTGCAATGATTTTTTATGACTTTCGATGTCTTTTAAGTCAAACAGAAAGTTATGATAGACTACGATTGGCCTTTCACGATGAAGCCTCATCGCGTGCCACTGTTTACAATTGGTTTAATGAGTCTAAACGTGATCGCAATAATCTCACCGATGATCTGCGTGAGGGCCGGCCTTATACGGCAACGACTGAAGATAACATCAGTGTTGTGCGGCGTATGATAGAGACTGATAATAGAGTGACCTATCAGCAGATTCGTACAAGCTTGGACATCGGTATGAGTCAAATGCACAAAATCCTCCATGAACATTTAGCGGTTAGGAAGCTTTGTGCCCGGTGGATACCTCATAATTTGACCGAGGCCCAAAAACTCCGTCGTGTTGATTGGTGCCGTGAAATGGTTTTAAGATTTAACGGAGGTGACTCAAATGCTGTGCTCGGGTGTGTATGGGTGACGAAAGCTGGATTTACTATTATGATCCCGAAATCAAAAGACAGTCTGCTCAGTGGGTGTTTCCTTCCGGGGAGTTGCCAACTAAAGTGAAGAGAGGTCGAAGCGTGGGAAAAAAATGGTAGCCTCGTTCTTCGGAAGGACAGGTCATTACGCGACAATTGTTTTATGGACGCCGAGGAAGCTGTGGCTGCGTTTCAAAAGGCCCTCGAAGAAACCACCTAAGGACGAGTGGGCAAAGTGCTTTCGACAGTAGTTCCATCGGATGCAGCGATGTATTGACGTCAATGGACACTATTTTGAAAAGATGTAATAAAGCTAATAACTTGCTAGTTTATAATCAGTTTTTGATCTTCTAAGAACTTTCAGTCTGACCCTCGTATAATGGGGGCCATTTGCAACGTTAAAAGATGGCAGATGTGTAATTTGTTTTAGTTTTGTATTTTTATGTATTTAGGTGATCAAAGTTCTTTTCTGTTAGTGATTTGTCCTTTTTATGCCATTGTCTTGCACAAATGCACAGTGATAGAAGACTTGGACTTATTTCGTGTATCTGGCATCTTAGTTCTCGTTACAAGTGGACTCGCCTTGGTACAGAGGTTATAACTATCTTGTCCTCTGTCCACATATAGGACAGAAGTAAGTACAGAGTATTTCAGTCGGTCACAGTACAAAAAGTACTGAGGTTGAAGTAGCAAGACACGTTCGTACGTTTCCGTGAAAATACGAAGGAAAACAATTATGCACTACATCTGTAAAACTTTGCCCCCAATCTTCCTAGAGAAGATTGGCTTGTATCTTACTGCTATATTGATTTATACTTATTTATACTTGACACCGGCGAAATCACTTCATTGTGGTAACGACATATCCCCGCGGTTGTAGATGTTAAAGTCGCAACGGGGCAAAGGAAAAATAAATAAATAACTAAATATGATAATATTAATTTACTTTACTTTCGAAAGGATATTTAATGTAATGTTATTACCTTTTGAAAGCTGATGTTCTTACTATTTAAAGCTTATGAAATCCAAGTGGGGCTCAGCTCGCTTCACGAAATAAGTAGGTATGAATTGGTCGCCTGCTATCTACTTACTTTGCGATCTCTTTTTCTGCGTTAGGACTTACTGGACCTCTCGTTAACCTTAACCTTTCAATCCACTGTGCGGTTTGAAGAACTAGGGCAGTTTTATGATTCCCTTTTGTTTGATATCACCAGAGATCGGACAAATGGGCGTCATTACTCATGAATTAATGTGGACATCACCCCAAAGAGTTTAATTAAACAAATTAAATTACATTAATTGATTACTTAACCTAAAAAATATTTTGATCATTTGCAAGACAGTAAATAAATAATACAAAGTTAGACGTGAGGAGTGGTCATTATAATATTATATTAATCTACTTAAGTTTGCTCCATTAATAACCGTGGATTGCAAAAGGAGCTTCTCACCTCATAAGTTTATTTTAGACGTGAAAAGGAATAAACTAACCACGGAAAATTTATATAAATTACTGTTTATTTGCTTTAATAAATAAACACAATAACAAGTCTTTGTATTATTTATTACTACTGTCTTGCAAAGGATCAAAAATATTTTTAGGGTAAGTAATCAATTAATGTAATTTAGTTTCTTTAATTAAAATGTTTGAGAAATGTGCACATTATTGCGAGTGATGACAGACGACCATTTGTCCGACCTTTGGATAATTATAACAAAAAAAACCGGCCAAGTGCGAGTCGGACTCGCGCACGTAGGGCTCCGTACCACTATACATCTAAATAACTGTTTTTTTCTTTATTCTTTATTATATTGGAGTTGATTGAATGAAAGGTAAAATGCGGTTTACGATTTATAACGTATTAAAAAAAAACTAATTATTAGATCTCGTTCAAACCAATTTTCGGTGGAAGTTTGCATGGTAATGTACATCATATATTATTTTTACATTTATCATTCCCTTATTTTAGAAGTTCCGGGGGACACTCATTTTTCCACTTTGGAAGCGTCTCTCGCGCAAACTATTCAGATTAGAAAAAATGTATATTAAAAACCTTAATATCATTTTTGAAGACCTATCCATAGATACCCCACACGTATGGGTTTGATGAAAAAATTTTTAATGAGTTTGAGTTCTAAGTATGGGGAACCCCAAAAAAATATTGTTTTTTTTCTATTTTTGTATGAAAATCTTAATGCGGTTCACCGAATACATCTACTTACAAAGTTTCCATAGTATAGCTCTTATAGTTACGGAATAAAGTGGCTGTGACATACGGACGGACAGACATGACGAATCTATAAGGGTTCCGTTTTTTGCCATTTGGCTACGGAACCCTAAAAATCTTATTGTTAGTGAAGGTTACAGACTAATCCATATTTTCTGAACTACCTACATATACACAACTTTTATTAAAACAAAAAAGACCTATTAAGTAGGTGATGGGCAAATCTCCTCAATAAATCCGTGGCTGGCGTGAATACGTTGATATGTCTAAAACGGCAATTTTACAGGGCGCCAATTTTAAGGTTTGACATTTTCTGGTAAATCGGTTTTTGTTTGAAACTTTGATGTAAAACTTGATTTACCCATAATTTTTTGCATACTTTTGAATGATTAGAAGATATTTGTGAGATTCCTCTTAGTTTGATTAATATTAGACTTATCAACTTACGTTTCATCTAGTTATCAACGTATTCACCATACAAAGAGGGGAAAATTGACGTTTCGAGGAAGAAAAAAAATCGCGAAAAATCCATTTTGTGTTATTATACTACACAAAAGTTTTGTTAAATACAACTTTTTATTATCTTTCAAGTGGAAATTAGTGATTTAGAGAATCATGTCTAGTTTTAATAATAATAGACATATCAATTGGTTCACCGACGAGGGCGACGAGTTATCAACTAATTCACCGTATTAGTATGAAAAAATTAAAAATTAAACATCTCTTTTTTAAATATTTTTTTCATTAAAGAAACTAAAATATTCATGACATGCAATTTTCGGAGTTTTCCCAAGAATTTTGTTCTTGTAGATCTTCCAAATCTGGGTTTATTTCGTCTATATCCGGGTCAGCTGCGGCATCAAAGAAATATTCCATAGAGTTCTTGAAGTTCATGAATGTGATGACCTTTGGAACGATTTGACATCGTCGGCTCAATCGTCAAGAATCTAAACGCCCACCGATTTGAGAATACACACCCAATGAGGGTCAAAGCCATAATCACTACGTCGACGATTATATCCACTTCATAGACAACATGGAGGAAGCGATCAAGACTGGTGAAGGACGTAGTGACCATAAAAAAGAGCTAACGCAAAAGAGCTTCTGCGACACCTACCAGAAGAGAAGTTGGCGCCGGGAGGTGTAAAATTTCTTTGAAACTCCGAAGACAAACAACTGGAGCGGGTTCTGGGTGTCAACTGGGATCCCGACGCAGACAATTTTGTCTTTAGCATGAAGTATCACAAAGTCGATAAAGAACTCCAATCTGAGACCGAACGACCGTGTAAGAGAAACATTTTACGGCTAATCATGAATGTTTTTGACCCTTGGGGATTCGTACTGACAACGACAATTAAGGCAAGACTGATACTTCAGGACATTTGGAGAGACGTTATTGGATGGGACGACGAAATAGGTGCAAACCACTATGACAGATGACAGATTTGGCTATACGAACTAGAACGGCCGAAGAACACGCGGATCCCACATTGGCTACTGACCGACAATTGCCTAAAGGAAGGACAAGTAGAATTTCATGTGTTCTGCGACGCCAGCTCTCGAGCATTTTCAGCCGTCGCGTACCTTCGAAGACCCTTGACTGACTTAGCCTTCGTAATGGCACGTGGACGAGTAGCTCCCCTAAAGAACCTTAGTATTCCACGGTTAGAACTCCAAGCTGCTGTCATGGGCGCCCGTCTCTCCCAGGGTTTGAGGAAGTATGTCAACACATCCTTAGAAAGGACGATTTTCTGGACGGACTCCAAGATGGTCTTAGACTGGATCAGATCGGAAACTGGACGTTTTAAGCCCTTCGTTGCACATCGCGTCGCCGAGGTGACCGAATTAACAGACTCTCATGACTGGAGGTGGGTTCCGACATACCTCAACCTAGCCGACGACGCAACACGAGACGTGGACACTACGAACCATTCAAGATGGTTGGACGGACCAAATTTCCTCAGGTTTGTTCTCGGGGTTCTTCCAGCTTGCGTTTCCTACTAAATAAATATAAAATCATTCGCTTCTGCAAAACCACGAATACAACGTTATTAAATAAGAAAGTAGGTACATTTCATTCACGCTAATGTTAGACGGACGACGTGTAGCTTACTACTTACTTTTTCCTCGTCCACCGTTGCAGATCACAATCTTATAACAACAAACTTACTTTAAAACAAATCAGTTCAAATTATTATTATTTATTTATAATTATTTTAATAAAGTTCTAGAGTGAGCAAGTAAGCGTCGTCGTCGCCGCCCTGGCCGGAAACTTTATGTGTAAGTAGGGTACCTACACAGAGCTAGTAACATGCCACGCTCATAGAGATTGAACATAACCGATTTTTTACAATTGCTTTTTTTGTAAACAATTTTGCGATTGTTAATAAATTAGTGAAATTATTTTAATATAGTGAAAAAATAAATAGAAACAACACTTTTATTGCAATTAGTAATATTGACAACTATACCTACATATTCTTATTTACATTATTATCTGAAAATATACAAGTATACCAGTTTGTTCCCTTAAATAAAAACATTGTTAACTAAACACGTCGAGGTTTCAGCACTGATTTTAATTGTTTGTCAGTTAATGTCTTAAGATATTCTGGAGAATTAAAATATTATTAAAATATATGTTGAGATATCGTATTATTGCGTTGGTTCATTATCTGTACGTAACGTGATAACACGGTGGACAGTAGTACAAGTTAAGATGTCTTATTACGTACTCAGATTTATTTACTGTACGGAAGTTGACAACTTAATGGACATAAGTATAAGTTGAGATATTATATTAACAACTTACATATTTTAACCGTACATAAATTGACAACTCGATGGCCAGTAATATAAGTTGAGATATCACATTATGCACTTAGTTTTAGTTACTGTGCGTTAGTTGATAACTCGTTATATATGATTTTTTTGATTGATATGTCGTTATGTTAAAATAATAACGTTATTACTGTAATCGAGAGTAAATTGATAAAACCATTTATAAATCTATACACACAATGTGATGTGTAATATGTCTTTTTATCCACAATCACTAGCCAAAAGTATAGTTATCAATGTATGAACAAAGGTCATAACTGAAAAAGTAATAAAGATAAAAATATGAAAAAAATTACCTATATAGAAAAAAAAAATAACGAAGCGTTTAAAGGAATAAAAAAAAAACATGTAAGTCGAGATGTCAACGTCTTCACGCCAGCCACGGAAATATTCTTGTAAAAATCAAAATTTTGTAAACTTTGTGTGTGTTCTATTTAATGCCATTTTTACGTAAATATCAAATATATTTTACGTCGTGATGAAGGCACCACAACCATTAAATTAATACCGGATATTTTAATTTTTTATTAAGAAATGCTTTTGCTGGTAATGTAGTTTTGTGAGAATAATGACGATATGACAGAAAATAATGACACAATCTTGCCGACAATGAGAAAAAATAATTATATAAACATATATTATTTTAGATATCTGTTTGTTATGATTTTATGAACGGAACGAGGAACATGAAAAACATTCATTTAAAAATCAGTTTATTATGATTTTTTTTTATCTACAAATATTTTATCGCTTTGAAATAGTTCAGCATTTATGAGTATTATAGCGAGACATAGATTTTGGCGCTCTAATATTCATCCTCATATGAAAGCCCCATAATGTAGCCTATTCTGAAAGGACACCGCACGGAACGTATGGAGGGTGATTCTTCGGGGCCCTGATTTTGGACGTCCGGGGGCTTAGTTCAATTAACTCTAAGTTTAGAAGCTTGGTTTTTTTTTCAGAGGTTTTTGATATTCATGTTTAACTGGGACATCGGTCGATTTTTGTTTAACTGATACTAAACATTTACAAAAAAAATAAAAAAACCCATTTTTCTTACTACACTGTCGTGTCCGTTCTCTATTTTTTTGAAAACATATGATAATAACTTAAATTTAGTCAACTTTATCAATATTTTGAGTGACCACATACAAAGAAGATTAGTTGTTACATTAACAAAATTCAACAAATATTTTTTACATGCAATATTATTCTTATTATAACTGAGGATATAACGTTTGTCCGCCGTTAAATTCTTATTACTCTGGAGCGGGCTTCAATCAGCTGTATCATAAAGACATTTAAGAAACTAGCAAAAACTCCCACGTGGGGCGGTTTTTAGTCGTGTTCTGAACGTGTCAGGTGGTGGACGTGTCGGCTGATGCTCATCACTCCGGAGTTACGAAGGTAAATATATCATTACTCTGTCCTTGGTTCACGTAACATTCTTATTACTCTGTTAGTTTTTTTAACGCGTGTGTAATATTTAAAAAAAATAAGTTGTGCTGGATTAACTGCTTTACGTGCTATCTTACCGTAGCATTAACGGTAGCCTTCCATTATGTTTGTATTATGAACCATCACCTTGTTTTCAATTTTTTCTTACTCCTTTGTCCCTTATTGCTTTGGAGTTATGGACAGTGGAATAAGAAAATAGTCAGTTTTCATAGTTTCTTTTCACTATCGATGTTGTTATTAATTTATATATTTCGTCAAAGATAGGAGGTAACTAATTAGGGACTCATGCAGTCGTTTTAGCCTCCTTAAAAAAAATATGTTATCAATCCAATACGTATTTAGGTATGTAATATTATTGAAATTACAATTTATTCACATATGATAATTCATTAGGGCTTCCAAACAAATATACAAAAATATATAGGTGTATGTTTGGGTGTTTATTTGTAAATTTGTATGTACCTATGTGTTTTTTCAAGCATTTCCCCGAAACTATCAGTCGGACTGTGACCATTATTTTTTATTGGCTTAGATATATGTTAACGGGTATGCTTAAATTAAAATATTTCATTCAAATGAACACTAAGTAAAAAAGTAGTGGTAGTTTTAAATGATTATTTAATCAAAGTCTTATTAAAAGTGCCATGATTATAATGATGTGATTGAAACCAAAAAGGTTATTGTTCCTATTGTTAACATTTTAATGGCTCCTAGAACAACATTTTTCTTTATTTTTATGTTTTTTAAGTTTTGGAAACTTACCGACTGACTCGGATTATGAAACCTTGTGCAGTTTGTATTCTTATTAAGGCCGATTATTAATAGGTATCATTAAATAAAATAAAAAAAACATTAAAATTAGCAATAAGTAAAAAAATATGCTAAGAAATATTTGTTTCTTTTTTTATAAGTAATACAAATTTGAACTTTTTTGTTGAAATAGTTTAATTTTTATTTGTTTTAGGAATACATACATAGACACGTACAATGCGGACTTGTGTACTTTCATTTTTTATATAAATTCATATATATTTTAATAAATAAGGCTGATTATAAGAATATTGTGATTTATTGAATTGATTAAAACAACAATGAATAATTGCACATTGTTTTATTTTTAAGTAATTTAAATACAGACAAAATCACATAATTTTTATTACTTTAAACCTATTCTTATTCCTCTGTCGTCAACTTCTTATTCCTCTGGGCACGAAAATTAAAAAGTTAATTATTTTCTTAACGAGTTCATAAAAATGAGTGCCAAAACCATATTTATGTTTCTAAATAAATCTACTTTAATGGTAGAATAAGATTATTACTCAAATAAGCAAAAACAAATACGACAGAGGAATAACACAAAAATCACGACCGCGAAGAATCACCCATGGAAAAAGTCAAAATCGAAACCGGGCTTTGAGGATGTCGGGCCGTGCTCAGTGTAGGGTTCCGAAGCTACAATAACACAACAACAAACAAATCAAATACAATCAAACAAACAAACAACTACAATGAAATTAGACCGCGTGACTAACTTACCTTTGCCTTTGGAAAACTGTTATCCCATACATCGACATAGGTCGCGGTCAGTTCACCAACACCGTAAATAAGTTCTAGGTAGATATAAAAAATTGTAACTCAAGAACCAATGAAGTCTACTTAGTTTTTCTATTAAATTCGTTACATTTGCTTTCATTTAAGATATTTTTTAGATATTTAGTATTGGTAGTTGTGGCTGTTGAAGGGGGGACACTTCACTTTAAAAAAAAATTGCGCTTTAAAGCTTAATAATTCATAAACGGAACCTTTTATCGAAAAATTTGCAATAACCCACAATATTTTGAAAAACTTTCAAACCATACCACACAATATGGGGTAGGCGATAGAAAAAAAACATTCCCACGTTACGTTAGCGTGATAAATATGTATATTCACGCCAAATTACAGCTTTCTAGTACTAAGATTCTCTGAGCTAGCCTGCGGACGGACGGACGGACGGACATGGCGAAACTATAGGGGTTCCTAGTTTGACTACGGAACCCTAAAAAAACTTCAGTGAATTTTGTTATTTATTGAAATACACCTGCAATATAATTTTCAGCGAACGTTTTTGCTTTTTATGACGTTAAGTCAACCGTCTTTATATTTTTTTTATAAATTTTCATCGATTTCTCCCTCGATTGCGGACCGATTTAGAAAATTGTTTTTCATTTGTTAGGGTCTACTTCCAAGGTGGTCTCCTGTATGATTAGGGGATTCGAGACGAATTGAGGAAACTTCCTCAATGCTTAGGCATAGGTACACATATCGCAATTTTATTTTTTTCAGTAACATCAAGTCCGGCACTTGCATTCAGAAAGTTTCATTTGGTGAAGTGGAACTAATGGTGAAACCACAACTAATGACCAAAGGAATTCCTCAACTCAGCTGTACCTATATCAAGGGTGGTGGTAATGATAAGATATCGACTATGACAAAGCAGATTTAAATTATTTAATGTATGACTATGACTTTCCTGCGGCGTTCCTTGTGGTGGTCTTGTAATATTATTTAGTTTCTTATATTGAGATATGAACATAACAGCATAAATATAGATCACTAAAAAGTAGGCACCTATCAAACAAAATAAATGTTTTGAAGCTGCGCGTCCACTCGATCGGAATCGGAGCGGACGGATTTGTTGCTTTGTTCTTATTGATTTCTATGGTACAGTGTCCACTGGATTGACATATCTGCGCCGGAAACCGGTATTTCTGCCAATGGCGTCAGCCGCAGTGAACGCGCTATTCGGATCCCGCTGGATGGTAGTGGTAATATACGATTATTTTTGTATTCCAGTCAATTTCAAATATTACGGTAATAATCTTTCTTCGGTAGTATGTAGGTACTCGTATGACCTTGGTTGTTTTTGTAACAATAAGTTAAAGTAAGTATATAGGAGAAGGAAAATGTTAAAATCAATAACCAAATAAAACATCTATCGTCAAAATAACACATATGAAATAACTCTCGAAAATCAATTAATTTTAATTTTAATTAAGTATAAAGTTTAAACCAAACCTGCATTGTCGGGGAGCCCGACGGGACCCTACTGATATGCCTACGCTGCCCGTCCGTCCTAACTTTAAAGAGCTGTACTTTTTGTTTACGTAATAGATAGCGGGTCGAGATTTTTTAGTTGTTATTAAGTAAGTTGGAAAGTTGTTATTAAGACCTGTTTTCTAATAGTAGGAAAGTGATATAATAAAGGGCGTCCGTACTCCTCATCCTGATACATGAAACATTAATAAAAAATATTTCAAGTGTATTTATTTTTGTTGTATTTAAGAGCGGCAAAACGAATTAGGATTGTTCATATTTTACAATTACTCTTATTGGAAAACCATTTCGAGGAACAGGGTTTTAAAGCCGTTCTGCATTATTAAGATTTTGAAATGTTTTTATCTATTTCGGATATTTCGACTAAAGTATATTTAACCTTTGTTTGACTTTCGTTTTCGGCTTGAAGCCCTCCTAGTAGTATAGTATATTTTAATACACTATTATAATCACTTTTTACCATTAGATATCATTTAATTCTTGTAATTTATTAGAAAATGCCATCCCAAATATAAAATAATCATGTCATCCATAAAATGTCTGCTAAATATAGATATTAAAACAAAACTACTGGGTCAAATACCAAATTAATGGAATTGGTCTCTTAAAATGACTTATTATCTCGATTCAGAATGTAAAAACCGTGAGTTTTTTGGTCTACTTATCCCAATACTCTGCCAGCGTCAAGCTTGCTATGATTGCAGCACGACCCCGGAGAGAACGACCAATGCTAAAACAATGACAAACGGGAGATGGCTCGCGCTGATTCTATTCAAGATCGAATTCAAACCGAAATATAATAATTCGCTATGTCTGTAAATCATCGAAAATTTATAAGTTATGTTTTAGTTTGTATTGAGTATGTCTAAAATTTTGGGTTTTACGGCAAAGCTGTACTCTGGAGAAATTAACAAGATTAAATAAGCAACAATTTGATTAAGAAAATATTTATTTACAAACTTAAAATGTAGGTACTGAGATACAAGATACTTAAACCTATGGACAGCTTGTTAAACTTGAGGGATCATTGGTCCTACGTTAAAACACAAATTAGTGAAAATTGACTGTTTTTGAGAAATAAACATAAAAGTGTTTGAAATAATTTTGAAGCTTCCGAGGAGTGGCGCATCGCCAAACTGTGTGCGATATCGTCGTGCACTCCAGCCGCGGCTGTCGCTTTGCCTGGAAGCAAATTTGCTTTGGTTTGAAGCAACGGACCGTGAGTAGTTGGGTATACAGTCACAACACGGGAATGTTAAACTACTTGCTACTCTTCGTAATTTAGCCGAGTAATACAATGCTGCGCCTCTATTCCCGACGTTAAAGAACATATCGTAATTGATCTGTTATAGTATCGTTATTGCTTCAGCCGCCATTACTGTCAAGAAAATAAGAGTTATCAAAACGTTGACAATACGATGACAGATCAAACACGATATTGCTTTTAACCCTGTTGAATAGAGGCCGGATACACGAGTATAACCGACTAAACCAGATTTGCGTTACGTGTAACCGTGGCCGTTGGCCGTGGTCAACATACGAACAGTGGCCAGTAGCTCCACCATCCCGTGTGGCGACTGTCCAATTTGATAGAACAAAGACTAAATGAGTATGTTCATTATCATTAGGGTGTTTTACATTTGCATGGACAAAAATAAATGGCTTGTTTTTGCAGAATTCGTTTACGCCCTAATTATTTCAATTATGAAAAATGAAAATGTCTAGTTTCAAGGGAAATTTACAATATTTAAGGGTTGCACAAATTGACTACTTAGGAGGAGCAGCTTATCAATATTTATATTTATAAAAATAAAGTTTTTAAAGTTGCATGCACTTTCCACGTTGTCAGACCAAGGCTATTTGCTATGTTCCGTACGGACAAAAAAGGATTTTCCGCTATTAAATCCAGGACATTTTCACCGTCTCCCACCCTCGGTCTACCTTCGCTATGTCCTCCTACACCCTGGCCAAGAACTCTGCCTTCACTGTACGCGTTATGGATGCGAAGAAAACTCCGGTAATCGGGATGGCGTCTGTTTGGGTAGCGTTCAGCGTACAAAATCGCAGCAGCAATAGCGTTGCCTTGGCACTCGCCATTAAAAGTTTTGAACTCTACGCCCGGGATACAACAAAAAGGTAAATCGGAAAAAATGGGGGTGGGCGTGTATTTTATTTATTTATTTGGCTTTTAGATTTTAAATTTAAAAAGTAGTTACTATTTTGAATTCGGCAATAAATTGGCATATTTTTAAGCTTATGGGCAACTAGACGGTAGTGTATTTTTTTTTCACCATGAGAGTTGAAAGTTCGATCGTACGATTGAAAATGCAAAATTCATGTTTGCGATTTTTTTTTAAATCTATTTATGTCTCACAAAAATGGTGATTCATATCTGATAACACAAGTATTCAATAATATTGAGCAAAAATAAAAAAATAAAAAATTACCTTATGATGGTGCTATAATCGAAACATTGAACAAGGGTGTTCATTTTCGAAAAAAACCTAAAAGTCCAAATATCTCGAAAACCGTGCGACTTTTACTAGACATATTTTAGCTTTTTTTTTCATAACGTCCTAAGTGCCCTCTATCCGTAGTTCAAGGATTATCCACTCATTACCTAACACCCTGTATACATAAGTAGTTGATTCTATTTTTTCTTTTTTCTTTTTCTCTCTCTATCTCTCCCGTAAGTTTTTTGGCATGTTCTCCTGCTGAACTATGCATGTTATTTGATATTATATTTAATTTAATATGTGTAGCTTTATATATTGCTAGACTAAGTAGTACCATTGTAATATGAAATTATGTTTAAAAAATGAGCTGAGTTTCTTGCGGCGTTTCTTCTCAGCAGTGGTCTCCTCTTGGGAAGCGCTGGTAGATTCTTGAAGTGTTAAAGTACCCGTGCGGCCTCCTATCTAACGGTAGGATGGTAAGTATCTCGGAGACTCTTAAATGAATCGCTTTCTTCAAATATTATATTTTTGGAAATAGAAAGATTTACAGAATTATATTCAAATAAAAAACTTAAATATAATGAAACAGCGAGACACGGGACCCGTGTCTGCTCTTATCGAAATTTTCTAGAGACTCCATTATAGATCCAAATACTAATAGATCATTGACAATTTTGAATTTGGAAATAATTTAAACGAAATGTAAAAGTGGCCAGGAACGCAATAAGGAGGTTGTAACCACCTCGTTACAACTAACTACACTAAATACACACTACTTATTTGTATTTTAATTTGGAATACTGGTCTTTTAGGTACGTACGAAGGTTGATCCATAAGATTTGAGAATCTGTATGAACCATCGACATAATGATATTCCTTTAATGTGGAATACACCATACCTAGCACTAATCAACCCTATATTAGAGATTTTTTTACACATTATTCATTTGTTTTTCTGTGATAACTAATCAAAAAACAATCTTAAACGACGGCAAAAAAGAGTTAAGTACCTAGTTTTGTAATAGTTTGGAGAAAGTTCAGGTACACTAATAAAATATATTGTTATTCACAATGAAACCTTAATTTATCATTATGATTTAAAGCATAAATAGAAGTTACCGTTGCTTTAGTTTTTTTTATCTCCACCTCTTTCACCAAAATTTAGGGTGTTTTATTCGGCCGTTCCCAGGATTATTGAGGCCTACAAATAAATTAGTTGCGTTTCTAAACGACATAAAAACGTCAAACACGGATTTTTCTGAACAGAAGTTTTCTTTTAGCAGTAGTTTAGCCCTCCGTGACAACGTGATAGAGATCTGCAGCGTCTCGACCCGGGTAGCGTACCTTGTACTGAAACTTTTTTTTTTTTTTTTTTTCTTCCTTTTCATATTCTGCAATCGGCTTATTCAGCCATAATCAGAATTTCTGTCTTCATAAGTTGTTCGACCAGTATTTCACCAAATACTGGCTCCACTATCTTCTGTAGAGTTCACAAACTAGTGTCTCTGGTCTAGCAGCAGTATTTGCCATCTTTTCAGCCTTGAGTTATCATTGTTACTTTGAACCAGGTCCCTGGCAAGTGGGTTTGTGTGCTGTTGAAGCCTTTCCTTGTAGTGGACACAACATTTATTCATCTCTTCTTTAACTGTTGGCATGTTTAAATATTCGTGTATTTCAACATTTCTTGCAAACCATGGAGCACATGATATTGCCCTTAGGACTTTATTCTGGAACCTTTGCAGGATTTCAAGATTTGAGTTACTGGCAGATCCCCATAGTTGGATTCCGTACGTCCATATAGGTTTTATGATGCATTTGTAAACCAATAGCTTATTGGTCAGTGTAAGTGATGATTGTCGCCCGATCAGCCAATGCAGGCTTTTGTAACAAAGATCTGCTTGTTTTCGTTTTGTTTTGATATGATTAGCCCATGTTAACCTTCGATCTAGGTGTAGTCCAAGGTATCTCACAGATGTTTCTTTGGGTAGATGATCACCTCGCAGTGTTACAGCTGGGCATTCTCCTCTTCGGAGGGTGAAAGTAATTTGGACTGATTTAGCTACACTTGGTTTTATTCTCCACATTTCGAGCCATTTCTCTATTTTATGTAAATAAGTTTGCAGTTTTTCGGCTGCAACAGCAGGGTCTTTGTGACTTGCAAGACAGGCAGTGTCGTCTGCATATGTCGCCGTTACTACATCATCACTACAAGGTAAGTCAGCCGTGAATATTGAGTATAGAACCGGACCAAGGACTGAGCCTTGAGGGACAGAGGCTCTTATATTGTATAAATGGGATACTTCATCGCCAACTTTTACTTGAAATTTCCTTTTATGTAGATAAGATTTTAGTAGCATATAGTAAGAGTTTGGTAGCAGAGTTTTAAGCTTATATAACAGCCCCTTGTGCCAAACTCTGTCAAAAGCCTGCTGTATATCAAGGAAGACTGCCGCACAGTATTCCTTCTGTTCTAGAGATTGTCTTATCTTGTGTACTACCCGATGTACCTGCTCTACTGTCGCGTGTTGCTCTCGGAAATTGTACTGAAACTGACCGAGAGATACTCTCTCAAGGTCATACAGGTATATGCGCCGACGTCGAATAGCACAGACGAAGAGGTGGAGGCCGTTTACGACGATGTGGCAAAGGCCATGCATCGTACCACCAAAACCCATTATACCGTTGTCATGGGGGATTTCAACGCCAAAGTGGGAAAAGAATGTGGTGAATCTTGTTTGGGACAGCATAGCTACGGGCGCAGAAACCGTAGGGGCCAAATGCTGGTCAACTTCCTTAGCATGCAGGGGCTGTTCTGTATGAACACCTTTTATCAGAAAAAGCCCCAACGGAAGTGGACCTGGAAGAGCCCCGACGGTGTGACGAAGAACGAGATTGACTTCATCATAGCCGACAAGAAGCACATATTTAGGGATGTCTCAGTGATCAGTAGGTTTAATACCGGTAGCGATCACCGGCTTGTACAGTCGCCATCAGATATATGGTAGCGGTCAAGCTACTCAAATATTTCGGAGCAGCATTAAATTTCAATATATTAATTACGCTAGATAAGGTCTATAATATCGGCCCATATAATTCGTCATAAATTTAGGAGCAGCGACTTTTCAATAAATTCGTAACATACAATTAGGTAAAGATATCGGAACGGATAGAAGTCAAAAATATCGAAGCAGCCAGGATGATCATAAAGATCGGAACATTTATGCAAAATATACCTTAAGTCTGTGTCACATAGTTCAAAATACTTTACGGTGGACCCATTAAAATAAGGTTTCAGACACGCATGATTAATATGTTGTCAACAATTTGAATTAAGAATAGAGTGGATTATTGTGACATACTCTGAAAAGAGTGTGGACTTGTCATCGTGACAAATATATTTATGTCTCTATCGCCAATTGAAAGGATATTTTAACTAAACCCCCCTTACTAATAAACGTTGAATAACAGTGGAACACTGTTCTGTCCTTATCTGTCATGGTGAAATTTGAATTCGACAGACAAGGACAAAACAGTGTTTAATTATTCCACTGTTATTCAACGTTTATTAGTAAGGGGGAATGTCTTTAAAATCGATGTTTTTATAACAGCAATATATCGCAATGGTACTTGAAAACTTCTCATGTATCTAAAATACTCACTCACCCACAATAGTGGTTAAAATTATCTTTGACATTGACAACTTAAGTCAATATGGACAACCTACCTACTCAACCTACTCATGGACAAAATTAGCAGAACGACGAAAAAATAAAAATAAGCTCAATTTGTAGCTTATTCAGTAAGCTGCAAACTCAGCCTATTTTTATATTTTTGCATGTTCCGCTAATTTGTTCCATGAGTGTAGTAACGAATTCAAATATGAACTATGTGACAGAGACTTAAGGTATATTTACCATAAATGTTCCGCTCTTTATGATCATCCGGGATGCTTCGATATTTTTGACTTCTGTCCGTTCCGATATCTTTACCTAATTGTATGTTACGAATTTATTGAAATGTCGTTGCTCCTAAATTTATGACGAATTATATGGGCCGATATTATAGACCTTATCCAGCGTAATTAATATATTGAAATTCAATGCTGCTCCGAAATATTTGAGTACCTTGACCGCTACCATATATCTGATGGCGACTGTACGAGGCACCCTAAATATCAATTTTAAGCTCGAACGTAGTCGCATGGTGAGGTCTGTTCTTCGTCCAAATGTGCCCCAAACTGGACATGATGCGTTCCAATTGGAATTGCAAAATAGATTCGCCGCACTGGAGACCCCGGCAAATGTTGACGAGGATCTGGACGGCTTAATCGGGGTGATAAGCGAAGTGGGAACGAGGCATTTTCGGAAAAGGCGAGCAGATAGGAAGTCCAAACTTTCTGGCGAGACCCTAGATCTGATGCGATTTAGACGTGAGACACCTGAGGAATCCTTGCCAGATCCCCAGTCACTCCACAAGAAAATCAGGAGCTTGGTAAGACGCGACCTTCGCAGCTGGAACACCCGCCTAATACACGAGGCGATCGAGCGAAACCGGGGGTCGAAGGTCTTCACCAAGACACTGGGGAGGAGTCATCTGGCAAAGCTAGCTACCTCGAATGGTGAAACCGTCATATCAGTCCCGGGGATACTCGCTGAAATTGAAAACTTCTACGGACACCTGTATGCTTCGCACGCACCAAAGCCTCTACCTGACGCGAGAGATCCTAGAGCCCCACTTACCCGCCACTTCACTGACGATCTCCCAGACGTAGGTGTCGACGAAATCGAGGCGGCTCTCGAGCAGCTTAGTAATGGGAAGGCTCCCGGTGAAGATGGAGTAGCTTCTGAGCTCCTCAAGGCTGGGGGTAAACCTGTTCTGGAGGAGTTGAAGAGGCTCTTCAACACTGTAATAACCAACGGGACTACCCCGAAGGCGTGGAGCAGAGGTGTAGTGGCATTGTTTTTCAAGAAAGGAGACAAAACACTACTTAAAAACTACAGGCCGATCACGCTTCTGAGCCACGTCTATAAGCTGTTCTCGAGAGTCGTCACGAATCGTCTGGCATCAAGATTAGACGCCTTTCAGCCACCGGAGCAGGCTGGGTTTCGTAAAGGCTATAGCACCGTGGACCACATCCATACTGTTCGGCAGGTTATACAGAAGTCCGAGGAGTATAACCAACCGCTGTGTATGGCGATGGTGGACTACGAGAAGGCCTTCGACTCCATTGAAACCTGGGCTGTTCTGGAGTCTCTGCAGCGATGTCAAGTCGACTGGCGGTACGTGGAGGTGCTGAGAAGTCTCTACCAAATGGCGACTATGTCCGTCCAAGTGCAGAACCATCAAACAAGACCCATCCAGCTGCTCAGAGGTGTAAGACAGGGTGACGTTATCTCCCCGAAACTCTTCACCAATGCTCTGGCGGTGGAATGGGATGGGCATCAATGTCAATGGTGAGTATCTCACACACCTCCGCTTTGCTGACGACATAGTGATAATGGCAGAATCGCTACAAGACCTGCAGGAAATGCTGTCCAGCCTTAATGCTGCCTCGAGACGCGTTGGGCTCGGGATGAACTTAGACAAGACTAAGGTCATGTTCAATGAGCACATCGTCCCTGAGCCCCTCTCCGTCGAAAGTGTAGCCCTCGAAGTTGTCCAGGAGTACGTCTACCTAGGACACAAGTTACAGCTGGGTAGAGACAACTTTGAGGGTGAAATCACCAGAAGAGTGCAGCTTGGTTGGGCAGCATTTGGAAAGTTGGTTGGTTTGGAAAGTCACCCTTGCCGCAATGCCTGAAGACCAAGGTATTCAATCAGTGCGTCCTGCCGGTCATGACATACGGAGCCGAGACGTGGAACCTGACAGTGAAACTAGCCCACCGACTACACGTCACCCAGCGAGCTATGGAAAGGTGTATGCTCGGAATCTCGTTACGGGACAAAATCCGGAATGAGATGATCCGGCATAAAACTAGGGTCACTGACGTAGTTCAGAAGTGTAGCAGACTGAAGTGGCAGTGGGCTGGTCACATCTGTCGCAGAACCGATGATCGGTGGAGTAGACGGGTTCTCGAGTGGAGACCACGGCTCGGCAAGCGTAGCGTAGGACGCCCTCCAGCCAGATGGACCGACGACCTGAAAAAAGTGGCTGGTGGTGACTGGATGGCGAAAACGGGAGATCGGGCCTTGTGGCGAACCCTGGGGGAGGCTTACGTCCAGCAGTGGACTGCAATAGGCTGAAATGATGATGTGATGATGAGTAGTTTAATCTTTGGGTTCCTAAGATGTTTTTAAGTGGAGCAACGCAGATTTTTCATGCAGCTGGGGGTAGGGTTATCCAACCCGGCGGCGATGTCTGAGGTTAATACCGAACTGTATAAGTTTAGGTACTAAGTCACGTATGGTATAATTTTTAACTAAATCAAAGATGTACAGATGAGATGATGATGAGATGTATGCAGTGGCGGATTAACACATTTGCCGCCAGTAGGCTATTCAAGTTTTGCCGCCCCTTCTGAACTTTGCATTTCGATACCCTACACGGACAAAAGAAAATGGAAGAAAATGTTTTAGAATTAAAAGACAAATCTTTTTTTTTAAAACAGTACCTAAGTATAAGTTAGATTATAATATTTTTCATTTATTATTTTGCCTCTCAAAGTCTCTATCTCAATATGAAAGTGAATATAACCTAAAAACACCAATACGATCGTTTTAGTTGTAGCGTGAATTTAGACGATTTATGATAAGTTATTTTATAGGAGGTAGTACCTAATTTAAATTAAGTTAACGAAACAACATGTTTAACCGAATTCTGAATCGATTACATTTCCTTTATAAGCCGAGTCGATAATCGAAAGCAATGTATGCGATTTTCAGTAGCCATATTACTAAATTTGTCTAATGACATCCTCCACAGGCACAATAATAAATGAACAAAATTATAAAACTTTTTGATTCATTATGGATGATTTATACATTAGGATTACTTACCTACAATAAGTTTGTATTGTCCTGTCTTCACTTCACCGGTGTCCGGGGTTGTTACAGTACTTACAGTTGTTATTTGTTTTTATAAATAAGATCGATCAAATTTGCAAGAGCAATCAAGTGGCTAAGTAACAAAGTTGTGACAACTTGTTTCGCGGGTGTTTTTGTCTTTTGTATAGTGACATTTTAAATGCTTGCATATTTAGCCAACAGATACAAACTTGAAAAACTATTTGGACCGTGTATAATAAAATAAAATTATTCTTAATATATTTGAATAGTTTCATATTCGTAATCATTAATTGTGTTTCATGAAATTAAATCTTATTTTTATATTTTTGCACAGTTGTCATTTTGCGGTTTGTTTCCACGCCCAAAAAATGGTCCATACACAATCATGGAAAATGGCGATAATCCTCCATTAACAAATGACGCTTTAAATGCTTGCATATTTAGCCAACAGATACAAACCAACTTGAAAACTATTCGGACCATGTATAACAAAATACAATTATTCTTAATTATATTTAAACACTTTCATATTCGTAAAATTCACGAAATTAAATCGTTTTGTATATTTTTGCACAGTTGTCATTTTGAGGTTACTTTCACACCCTAAAAATGGTCCATACACAATCACTGAAAATGGCAATAATCCTCCATTTCCAAAGTAAATTTAAAAAAATCCTAGAGATTAATATGAAGCTTTAATTAATTCCCATGTGCTGAGACTAAAGTAACATTTAAAGAGCATGAGAAGTGAAAACACTGACTTTTGTTTTGACAAGAAATAAATACGGGACGGGTCCAAACTGGGAAGTCCTGTCCGACGGAATTTTTTATTTTTTATTTCTGTAAGACAAAAAAAATTTTTGGGGCAAATTTGCCGCCCCCTAAAATCCGCCGCCCTAGGCTCCAGCCTACTCAGCCTACTGGTAAATCCGCCACTGGATGTATGTAATTCTGGAATAAAAATTCCATCAATCTTAGTAAAAACACAAGAATTTTCAAAAAGAGTTACAAATAGTTATTGCAGTGTAATTGACCCCGAGACACTGGAGATGAGGCTGGAGGCAATTGGGTAATATAATGGCGAATGGCGTAGGCTGAAAAATTTGAGTCTAGAATATAATTCTTTTTTTTTTAATGGATTTGTTAAAATCAGTAAGTAGTCATTTATTTGGTATTGGGAATTATATTATTTAATGTATTGCATATATTGGTTATAATGAATTCACTCTAGGATCATTAGTGTAAAAATAAAAAGTAAATAACAAAGTAAAATAACGTCAATGTGTTCAAAAGTAGTAATAATAATGAAAAAATAAAAACTGTAAAAAAACAACGTTAATATAGCTCAAACATACAAAAAACCAAACATAATGTCAAGATTATAATAATATTTGGAAATTTCAAAATGCGGAATATAAACAAAGTAACCAAAGTAGGTACCTACTTAGTAGGATCATATGAAAAATGCTGGATGGACAAGAACCTTTAATAAAAAAACAGCCAAGTCAAAGTCAAATAAAACACTAGTGCCTATTTTTCGAGATAAATTACCTATCTGTAAAATTCATTATTTGTTTTCACATCTTTCACTTAATCTCCAGATACAAAGCACATGTTGAAACATCGATAGCTATAGGTATATATACAATCATAATAACGCTCTTCTATGACTTCCACACAATTGCTATTATTTCTAGGATGGTATAATAAATGTATAAGACCCGTGTCCCGCTGTGCTTTTATGTGGTCAGAACAATTTAATTAAAATGTTCTGGAGGATCGCGGCGGGAGTTGGTTAGCTGCTCGCGGCCGGCTGGTTTACAATTATAGCGCTATTACAGCGCTATTACCAGTACGAGTCCAGTTAAACTTGGTCAGTTTTAACCGCAGCTGAGAAAGTTATTTCAGGAATGGGGTAGGTGCCCTCAAAATTCAGTACTATATAAGAAACATACCGAAAAAATATGGAAGAAAAAGAAAATTAGATAAGATTTTTTTAAATGGGGCTATAACATGTCGGACCATGTTCAGTGGGGTTCCCAAGCCGTTACTACAAATACAAAAACTATGTCGAAAAACAACAAGTATCATCAAATTTTCTAGTTAAAGTTATAGGGACAGACAGAAATACAGACATAAAAACAGCCGTTTTTTATTTCTATTATGTACAATTGTTTCTAAATAATTGTATTAGTTACTTAAGTACTGATTTGTTGACTTAATGTAGAATTAGAAACCCTTCTTATATAAGTTATAAGACTATGTAAAGACTTAGGCACTATTCTACTTATACGTGCATCCTAGCTATCAGGCAGGTCAAAGTATGTTTTAGGTACTTACTCAATGCTTGAATGCTCGCTAAATGTGCACCTTGAGGGTGTAGAGGTATCTGGTATGCGTTGGATTGTTGCTGAATAAAACACCTCTTGAGTTTGAAGATGAGAAAATGCACAAATTTATTTACAAAAGATGAATACTTAAAGCTAACACTATGATACATAATATAGAAGAAAGACAGACGAGGTATAAAATAATTACACAGAAACAAAACAATAACAAATATAAAACACAAAACAAGAGCGAGAGCTCTAGAGCGAGACGGGGCGAAGGTGGCGTGATGCGCGGGAGACCTGCGCAGAAGCGCACGTATAAAACCGGCGCGCACCTAATTAGCGTCCTCTTTGCTCCTGGCCGTCGCGGTGAACACACGCGTCGATCTGCTGCGCGTCCGCTGAAGTTTGCTGCTCCGAAGTATTAAGAAAAACAAACTGCTCTTTTCAGAGCATCTTCGACGTGACGATCAATCAACTTCGACGTCGTGATCAATCAATCAATCATTATCGATGTCGGTGTCAATCACGTTTCCTAATGACTGACGTCGATGATCAATCAATCTCCTTACTCCTACAAGGGCAATGCTCGTACGAGCAGACCTGAATCGTGGAAACACAAGTTACCTATTTTACAAGCACCTATCTACTCGTAAGTCCTAATTAATAACAGGCATTTTACAAGAAGGCTGCTCTGTCTTACGATAGCTTTCCGTAAAGAGACGTTGTGGGCGAAAGCAAGTTTATGGTTTTATGGTTTTAGTGTAATACTGGCTCCACGGCATTTTATTGATTAGTTTTAATTAATATCCCGAAAAAATAAAACAATGTGTGTAATTTTTAAAATGTACTTTTCTTTCTACTTTTCTAATATTGTGTTTGTTTATTTTAATTATGTAAATGTTAAAGTTATGAGGTTATTTCCATAAAATAGGAATACAAAATACAGTTAATTGTTTTTTTTTATGTGTCATTTAATATCAGAAATAAATCCAGCGCGTTTACTTACCACGTAAACAGTGCCAGCTAAACATACCATTAGATGATCTATTATAATCCTCCACATTTTTCTTGACGTATACTTGATAGCTTACGTATGTTTGATAGCTCCCCTTCTTAAAGAATGAGCACTGCAAAAGGAAATCCTTTCTTTATTTAACGCCCCAAAATGGACCCTACTGACGTGACCTAATAGGTCACGTCAGTAGTAATAGTATGTATTTACACGCTGTCCGGAGTCGCCGTCGCTCTACTCCACAGTGAGCCCTGTCGCTCTCACCTGCGGGCAGACGCAGCGCAGTGCTGAACAAAACTGCCAGTGCGAAGCGCGCCTATTGATACAATGTTCGTAGGGGAGCCCGAGAGTTAGGTTTACGTGATAATCTCGCATAACGGCATAATATTCAAAGTAAATCCAACGGGACGCTTTATGGTTTTTGCTAAGTTCGACGAGTCTGTAAATGTAATATTGGTATTTTTTTCTGTCATGCCTTGAGTTCAAGTTCTTGAAAATTTATTAAGCATGTTGTAAGCACCTTTACACTTTCGGACCATGCCTTAAAAGGGAAACTGTTGGGTTTGTCATACATAGTTTTGGGGCATCATTGGAAAATTAGATAGGTATTCATTTCTGTGTGATGCACCCTTATTTATCTGACTGACATTGTTTTCTGAAAATAAAAGTACAGTGAGGGGGTGTACAAATTTAGATAAAAATGCTTATTATTTCCAATCAGTATATACTTCATTAACCCACGTGGGCATCACATAAAGATTTTTTATAATTTCTGAAAATTTATTCACTAGACCATAAAGAGCTACTAAAACGACCACAATATGATTACGGTTTAAAAAAATAGAGGGCCAAAACAAATCGAAATATTTCCATCCTCTCACTCACCCGAAGCAAAGCGCTGCACTGTATCACGAGTACTCGTCTGGGTGCACTGACCGCAGCCGTTATCCGCGCAGGGCTGCATCACGATTTAGGTCAATAACAACTTAAGTAGGTATAGGTGAAAAACTTAAGTAAAGCTGCTCTTGCAGGTAGTTGTACCACTACTGTATAGACCGTTCGACATTCTATATTTGAAATCTGACGTAAATCCCATATTAGTTTTATACACAATTACATACACGAGGAGTTAGACTTAAGTTTTTAACCTTATAACCTCAAAACTTAGATACCTAAGTTATAAAAAAAACCGATTCATTAAAATGAATTAAAAATGTTGCTTATACGTTATTTTTAGAAGTTGCTGACGATTTTAGTGTCGTGTTTTTTATTAAGTGATCCTTTATTCAATATTACCCAAAAAGACTGCAATTATCCTACTACCAATGCGGGGAATCAACAAATGGACGTCTATCCTGAAAATTTCAGCTGATAGGTTTGACTCAGTTATTCTTCACCGATTTATGTCTTGAGAGAATCTGATCTGAACTGAAGCCTGTATTCTTTTAGATTTATACCTTAGGTCTGTGTCTAAAAAAAAACATATCTTTGGATACTCGCAAACTATACCCAACAGAATATAATATACCGAGCCCCTTAAATTATTAAAAAGTTAAGGAAACAATAAACATCAATATAAAATGAACCTTAATTAAATGATGCTATACTATATTTTCGGTAGTTATAGTACATTGTTGTAGAGGTTAGAAAGTAAGCAATAGACGGACGAGTTAGTTCGAGGGCCGACGCGTAGCGGAGGCCCTCGAAAGTACGAGTCCATCTATTGCACTTTCGGCCGAGGCTTAACACAGTGCTTTTCACGACTACTGCGAGGAAATAAAATAATAATCTTATAAGGCGTTTTTTAAACTGACGACTCTCACCGTGACAAAAACTTTATTTCAGATAATTAAAAGCAGACATATATGGCTGTATGGAATCTGATTCCTTTGCCTATCCGTGAACGGATGAATATTATTAAAAAAATAAAACTACTTCTCATTGGCCAATTTAATTTCATATGCACACAAAGTGTGTTCTGGTTTGTATTGGTCGAATTAGTGATCAGCGGACCGATGTTATTGGTCAATGGAACAGACCAACAATGTTAACATAGTTGGTCTGTTTAATTCATAGTAGGCCTGCTCATTCAATTTACAACTATCGATTGTTTTGGGGACCAAGAACAGACCATCTTTCGCCACATTTCCGAGCAGTGGCGTGAAAAATATATTGCGATATGACTTTATGTCGTAAACGAAATAAAATTGAATTAGAATTTGAAATTCGTCTGGAGGTAATTTGAATACGTTTCTGGAAGATATTAAATAGAGTTGAGAATACTTGTCACATATTTCAATTCATAAAAATAAAAGTATACGATTGGAAAATTGCGTTTATATTCTAATTTTTGATTATACAATGTGAGCCTATTCAGCATCAGAGTATTAATTATAAATTGGTCACTGTAATCGTCTATTTTATTTTCGTATATACGAAAGTCTTCTTCACATTTAATTGCGTGCTGACCAACTTTTTTCCAATCTTCTGGGCGAATCATATTGACTTTTTCTTTCAAAACATGCTTTAAGCTTGTCATATTAATGTCAAAATTACGCTGAGCTACTTATTGTTTTATTTTAGCCCATATATTCTCGATGGGATTAAAGTCTGGGTGGTACGGAGGTAAACGCAGAACGGAATGACCATATTCAGCCATTATTTTATCTATGGAATATTGTATGTTTTGCAAGATAATGTCGTAAATGGCTGGTGTGTATTGGTTGGGGTTTACTGGGATGTTGTGATTTTTTAACTAATCTATCATGTCTTGTTTCAAGGTATTAGAATTAGGCAGGTTTTCAATATATTTGTTGTGATAATGCCCCATTATCAACAACCAACACTAAGTTGGTTGGCAAATTTGGAATAAGCTGATTTCTAAGCCATTTTTCATAGTTCTCTTTATGGTAATCGCCTGTTGTGTCCGCTGATTTGTACGTAAGCAACGCACCAGGTACAAAGCCATTTCCACTACCGGCATGAGCTATAATAAGACGTTGCCCTTTGGAAATTGGCTTCTTAATCCCTGCGTTGCTAGAGTCTGACCAACCTTTCCCATTAACGTGCGACGTGTGTATGTACGATTCGTTCACATACACTATTTCTCTACCTTCAATTCTATTTTATTTTTTATCTAAATATTTGCTCCTTTTCAGTCGCACGTCATGCTTTTCCATTAAATTTTTCGTTTATCTTTGGGTTTACAATACCTAAACCACAATTCTCGTAGAAGTTTTCGTAGCGTGAACGTAGAGCCCTTAAAATTTATCGCTTCTGTTAGCTTTAATCGCAAATTTTTCAAATTAGGGAGTTCTTTGAATTTAGAATGAAAATCATAAACCATCCGCCTGATAACATCGTAATAAAAACTGTCCAGATTTAATACAAAATCCAGGTCGCTTTCTCTGTAGCGTTTCAAAGGGCATAGATGGAGGTCTTTGGTCGGCTTCTTTTAATATTCTTCCTAATGTACATTTCGAAATCCCTGTTGCTTCTTTCACCCGTTGTTGAAGTTTATTAAAATATTTACTATGGTCACTTTTCTTAAAAGTTTTTAGCTTCGTTCAAAAAATATTTATATGCATTATTATACACCGTGTTTTTTTTGATTTACGATATCTTTAAGGGAACGTTCTTTAGGTCAAACAAAGTTAATTTCCCGAAGACAGACAAATGATAAGTCTAACGGTTTTAAAGATATTTAATTTTTAAATTTATTTAATCAGTTAATCACGTTAAACTAGTGTAAAAGGCTCTTAATTGATAACAACAATTTTCTTTTAATACTTATGACTTATGAGTGAAGAGTTTCAAATTGTTAGGTTTGTATACGCGTCAATCTAAAGTGACAATGTCACGGAATTGTCGTAGGAATAAAATTGAATTGAATCATAATAATAATATTAAAAAATGCCACGTTGTAATTTCCGTCCTGAAGAAGAAGCTGAGGTGCATTTTATTTACGGCCTATGTAACGGCAACGCTTCTGAAGCAGCACGGGAATACAGGCGGCGTTATCCCGACCAACGGACACCTAACCCTCATACATTCATAAATATAAGTAATCTCTAATTTATTACTTTATCCCTTCATTCATTACTTCTTATTTGATGTTGAACAAACCGTTATTATTATTGTTATAGTTACACCGACGATTTAGAGAACTGGGCTTACAGAAAACTCCTCACGAAAGAGATATTAATTTAAGAGTGCAGGATGAAGACGGGATCATGAAATTAACAATAGAAGATCCGATCTTGTCAACAAGACGTGTAGGGCGTATTTACAACGTAAGTCACGATAAAGTTTGGAGAATTTGGAAGCGGTATGGTCTATATCCATACCATTATCGCAAAGTGCAAGGCCTTTTGCCACACGACAACTTTTCACGGATTGCATTCTGCCAACGAATGAACGCACTTTTGACAGAAGATCCACAAATCATCGGGAAAATATTGTGGATGGACGAGGCACAATTTACAAAAGCAGGAATAGTTAATTCTAAAAACTTACATCATTGGTTTGAGCACAACCCGAAACTAGCCAGAGAGTCTTCCTTCCAGCATGAGTTTTCTGTTAATATGTGGGCAGGAATTTTAAACAATCAGCTCATAGGTCCTGTAGAAATTCCAAGCAGACTGAATGGTGAAAATTACTTGGAATTGTTACAATCTCTTCATTCTATGGATTAGTTCGAAGAAGTACCATTAGAAACACTACGAACACATTGGATTCAGCAAGATGGGGCACCTGCACATTTTGCTCTTCGCGTACGCGAATATTTAAACAACCATTTCACGGGGCGGTGGATTAGACGCGGTAGCCCAACCCTTGCTTGGTGTCCTCGGTCTCCGGATTTAACGCCCCTGGACTTTTACGTCTGGGGAACTCTTAAAGAGCGTGTATATGCAAAACCTATTCATACACGGGAAGATTTACTCACACATGCGTGCTACCGAAGTCAATTTAAATCGTCAGATACGCACAAAGTTACACCTTTGTATAGAGCATGAAGGTGGTCATTTTAAAAATTATTTACATTAGTTTTATTTCACAGATTCAGTTTTATTTTTCAGTTTTATTTTTTCAGTTTTCAACAGGATCAAAACGGTTTAAATTCTTAAATGAAAAGTCATAAAGATACGTACTCTGACCAAATTTGGTGCTGTGTTAGGAAAATATTTTTTTGAGGTACATAATTGACTATTCCAAAGCTCTTGTTTTTTCTGCCTCGGCCACCCACAATATCATTCTTTGCTTTGCTAATCTTGTGTTAAGAGTGCTCGTGTGTTTATTTGTAGAGTCTAATACTCGAAAAGTTGTTGTTTAACAGGTGAATTCGTTCTTTGTGATAACTTTATGGTCTGCAGACCATCCCGCTTGAACGATTTCTAAACATTACGTACTGTGAAATACGTTGAAGATACGCACATTATTGGTTTTTATGCTCATTGTTTTGATACGGTTTTTTTCAGGTTTTTGGTAATGCTAGGTTAAATTTTGTCATATTGTAATCAATAATAAGATAAGTAATAAAATTACTGACTGTTGAGTTTTGTGCGGCCATTCATCTACATTTTAAATAAAATTCTTTGAAACAACGCAATTATTTCGTTCATTTTAAAATAAACCATTCGTTATGAATGCATTTAGAATAAAACACATCTATCCTAAAAGATAAGTACGATACACACATGAATAGTAGACAATTATGTCAAAGTTTACAGACAAAATTAATAGCTATAAAAAAAATGTGTTGGCTGTATTTTTTGACTTCAAAAAGGCGTTCGATACTCTAGATTCGAGTACTTTATTGAAGGCTATGTACGACTGTGGAGTGGGCGAGCCGTTGAACGAATGGTTCCGCGATTATCTCACTTCTCGCTCGTTCAAAGTTAGAGTTGGGAGCACATATAGTCGCGAGTGTACGGTGGACTGTGGGGTGCCGCAGGGCTCCGGATGCGGCCCTGTCTGCTACCTGATGCACGTCAACAGCTTGTGCGGGGTGCTGCGGCACTGCTCAGCACACATGTTCGCGGATGACCTCTGTGCTCTGCGCGCGGGTACGGACCTTGACGAAACTTTCCGCCTGGTTCAGCAAGACATTGACGCGGTGGTTAAGTGGTCTCATGACAATGGGATAGTTCTTAACGCTGACAAAACAAAGTTTTTATTAATTCGCTCCCCTTATCTACCATTAAATAATATTCATCCGCACTTATATGCTCATACCTATCCTTGCCTCCATCAAAATATGTATAACTGCGTCTGTGAACCTATAGAACAAGTCAAATGTATCACTTATCTCGGAATTAAAGTAGACGATCATTTTTCCTGGTCCTATCATGTTAATTTTATTTATGAAAAACGACGACGAAGTAGACGATTAAAATTAAGATAAATAGCGGACATCGTGGGCATCTTCTATGAAAGACCCCAAACCATTATATAGTCAACGAATTAGGTTTTTCGAAGGTGGCGGCGGGATGGGTTCCAAAGCTCTTTTCAGTGGAACAAAAAATCACTCGTCTAACAATTTCACGCGACTGTCTAGACCCGTATGAAGCTGGCCCTCAAGACTTTTTGGATAAGACATGGGTCCGCCACTATGGATCTCCGCCTCCCAAAAATGCGACAGCTCATTTTATCGGCGAATAAAGTCATGCCATCAGTCTTCCAAGACGCAAAGGGAGTAATAATGGTTGATTATCTCCATAAAGGTACCACTATAAACTCGGAAAATTATTGCGAACATTTACGGCGATTACAAGAGGAACTGAAAGTAAAAAGACCTGGATTGTTGACAAAAAAGTTATCTTTCACCAGGATAATGCACGTGTGCACACGTCACTAAAATCAATGGCATAAATTCACAACTGTGGCTTTGAATTATTGCCCCACTCCTTTGATTTGGCATCGCCGGACTTCCACCTATTTCCAAACTTAAAAACAGACATGGGCAGTAAATGTTTGACCTACGACGAGGTCCAAGTTTAGAGTTTTATTAGGTAAATTTTATCATTTAAGATTCATAGATTTTTAAAATTACTTTTTAACAATAAAATTAATCTCAAATGTAAAGAAAACTATCATCAACTCTTTAAAATCTGTAGAATATTACCGGTAAGCATGAAACATAAGTATCTACTTGCTGTAAATAACCATGGCTGTCTGGAACATAACTCAGACTATTCTGCATTAAAACCCTCTGATCATAGCTACAACACCAAAGCTATGGCGACAGGTAAACTATTCGTTCCTAGGATTAATAACTACTTTGGAGACAGAACACTCAAAAAGCGTATCCCATACCTACTCAATAGTTTGCCTGAAGCCATTAGACGTGAAAAAAAACAAGAATAAATTCAAGAGTCTATTAAAAAAGTATTACCTAGATCTTATATAATATTTAAAAGTTATGTTTAATTTATTTGATCTTTATGTTCAGCATAATACTGTTTTGTTTTAATCTCTTTTTATGTTAACCTACATAATAATATTATAATATTATATTGTGTTACCTTAGACTGCCGTTCCCACGGTCAAACTGTTTCTCCAGTTTTGTGGGGCAATGTTTAATTATTAGTTTTTATAATTGTACTTATGAAATAAATAAATAAATAATAAATACCAATAACGCAAAAAAAACATAATTCAAAACGTACAAGTGACACGTCTGGGAATCGAACCGGTGACCTCTTGCACATCTAATTGCACAGTACGCAAGGCACTTACCGCCGAGCCAAGCGATCTTGTACGGTCGGCCTTATAAGAAGCTGCACACTTTAGTACTCTGTCACTTTAACGTCATGTTTGAAATGATAGACTAATCTGTCAAAGGCGTTTAAGCGACAAGGTACAAAAGTGTGCACCTACTTATAAGGTTGACTGTACCTGTCAAGTGTTATCTTTACTTGTGTGTGTATGTCACGCCAACATAGACGTATTTGACACTCATTATTAGTTAACTCTAAAGGCCCTTTTAGAATGACCAAAGATAAAAGATTTCATTATTTTGTTCTAAACTGTTTTTTTTTTTGCCATGTTTATGAATCTAATCTACCAATTAGTTTCTATGGATATACCTAGTAATATGCAGAAGTTATCGTAAATAAAAAAAAACACGGTGTATACAATTTCCCGCGAATGACTATTTCCAGGAATACACTTTTTGAGACGTGTCCCAATTATAATCACCTAAATAACAATATCGACAAAAATAAAACCTATTAAATATGGTGGTATTAACTACTCTATATAGTTATTGACAAAAAAGACGACTGCACTCTTTGGGTGTTGGACTGCCAATAAATCCGTCAACCAAAGTAATTGACTCTGTCAATTTCTAATACACGATTTCGTCCGATTTCATCCGAAACACAAATCCTCTTCTAAGAGGTCACGGACTGCAGTTATTTGTATTGTGAAGTGCAATAAACATATTTAGTATTGAGCACCCAATTTTAAATAATTTAAAAATATAAGGTATCAATAACAAGTTAAGGAGCTTAAGCTTAATTTACACTTTAATTTAAAAGCGAAGGAACTTTTGACTCGGTTTAAAAAAATCCTTTACGTAATAATGTGTAAGTAATCTGACATAATTGGCATTTAAAAAATATTTGTTTCTACGGCGTAGCGCCACTACGCTGAAGCACGCTACGATCTAGTTTTTTTATTAAATTTGTAAAAACCTATTTCACACGCTACAAAGATACTTCTACACCTCTACTTTGTTGAGATAATATAATTGTATATGACTAAATAAGTATTTTATCCGTTTAATATTGATATCAAAAATAGTACACCAACGATACTCTTTTCAATGTTTATTTTAACCAAATGATCAAAATATTATGTTTTCAATACTTAAAATGTAATTTACAAATGTAAACAAAATAAATCAAAACGTTATATTTTAATGTATGCTGCTAATTAACTACCTAAGTGCTGAAGTACGCTGGCCTGCACAGGCTGACACTCAAGCAAGAGGTAATACAAAATCATTGTTTTAAAGACATCTCCCCTGTAGGTCTCGTGTTGATTATGTAATCAGTAGAATCTTTTTTTAAGTTTTAGTGAGTTCAAATTTTTCAGTTCATTTTGGTTACTTTGTTAAGTAAAAAGCTCGGAACTAGTTTTGTAGTAAATACCTACTCACCTCTTTGATTATCAAAGGGATAATTTATGAATAGAATGCTATCTGACGGACGGACGTGACTTGTCATTAACAAAAGTAAATAACCTGGATAAACTTAGACTGTTGCCCTTTATTTTAAAGAATCAAGAAGTTTTAGGGATTCTCTTTGGGTTTTTGACAAGATGGTGTCGCTTCGTATTTCTTTTATTTTTTTTGCATATTTTGTTGTTTAATGGATAGTAATGATGTATTAATATGCAGTAAATTAACATTCAAATGTGTAGTATAATAAAGAATTCAAGTTTGAACACGTATCGCCTTTGGAAGGATTGCTGCAAGGAAATCCCATCTGGTCTTCGTAAAGTTCTTCCTACATCGCTTCACGGAGGCTAGAGGATCACCAAACACTGCGCGTTGGGTACCCATAATGCTTACTGACACGCAAAAACAAACTAGGTATAGTCGAGATTTGTCAAGAAGCTTTGCACCTGATACAGAAAGACCGGGAACTTTTTTTGGCGCGATTTATAACAATGGACGAAACATGGCTCCATTATTATGACCCTGAAACGAAACTGCAGTCTATGACATGGAAAAGGCCAGCATCTCGAACTCTGATGAAATCCAAGGTGAGCCCATCTGCCGGTAAGGTCACGGGCTCTGCCTTTTGGGATGGTAAGGGGATAGTAATGATTGAGTATCTCGAGCATGGAGCCGCTATTACGGGCACTTTTTATGCCAAATAAATAGCAACATTGCGCTATGAGATCCGCGAAAAACGGCGAGGTAAACGCTCGAAAGTTGTGCTGTTCCACCAGGACAATGCCCCGGCACTTAAGTCCGCCGTTGCAATGGCTGCAATTTGTGATGCTGGGTTCGATATCCTTAAGAATCCTCCGTATTCACCAAATCTCGCCGCCAGTGATTTCTACCTATTTCCGAGATTGAAAGAAAACCAGAGAGGCCAGAAATTTGAAGACGCCGACGTGGCAGTCGCCGCAGTACAAGATTTTTTAAGTACACAAGATGAGTCGTTTTTTAAAAAATGAATTTTAAGTTTAGAAAAAAGATGTACTACTTAAGTGTATTATGCTAGAAGGTCACTATGTCCAAAAATAAAATGACATTTAATAAAAGTTGTTTATAATATACTAATTCTCACTTATTATCGAACGCCCTTCGTATTCGTAATCTTTCTTGTCGAGATTTCCATTAATCCAATTATAATTGCCTTTTAAACTAAATTCCTTGAATACTACAGTTTATTTTTTATAGTTCTTATAAATCTTTCTACTATAGAGGCTTTTTCTTTAGAAAATGTAGAGTAATATTATACTTTTCATTACCTTTTTAAATATATTATTGTAAAATTCTGCACCATTATTTTTTTGTATTTTTTTCGGAAAACGCCCTTTTGCAAGCAATGTTTGAAACTGTTTAGAAACAATTTCTTTAGTCTTTCACTTCAGTGGAAATGCCCAAGCATATTTCGAGAAATCGTCAATAATCACCAATATGTATTTATACCCAGCATTCCATTTTGATGTTCTCTGCATGTCTATCAAATCTGCTTGCCACAGATCATCTATATCTTTTGATGTTACACTTCTCCGAGAGGAGTTCAGTCTAGCAATTTAATTAATTTTCTTCCGTTTTTGGTATAATTGTAATTGCACCATTGTGTTTAGCTAATTCTCTAATAAGCAAGTGTGAGTCATAGTTACTCAAATTATGAAAGACCACTGGTATAAATGGACAAACTTTAAGAATTAAGTTGCAATGTGAATGAGCTGGGCCTCTATAATCACCTGTAACATGATCGTGGTCGCGAACCTTATCATCGAATAATAAATTATTACCAATGTTACATGTTGTAGCGTTCTGATATCTTTTTCTTGTTTTTCTCATATTGGTGACATGGAATTATTAACATTTAAATACTTATTTAAGCGTCTGACGTGTTGGATCAGTCCTTCAGTGAACAACCCCGCGCAACCCGCCCCTGTGTGTTACCAAATGTTTAACTCTGGATCATGCGGAAAACAAATACAATATGCCAAACATGAAGGTTGATGAAACTTTAAATTTCGAGTGTTTCCTGTATTATGATCTTTATAATTAACTAATAGGCTTTCGAAATCGGCACATAGTTATAACAAACAAAATTAATTTTTTGGTGTCTATCAAAGTTTTTGAATTGGAGTGTACTTTTTTCTAAGTTATAAAGTTATAACTTGTGAACAATAATGTGATATATATCTATTTTCAGAAGTGAAAAACCGTAAACATGCTTCACATATATATATTTTACCTTTGTGCTTACCAAACTGTCGTCGTACTAGTTTTATAAGATCTTTAATAAGGCAGTAATGACCTTTGGTTTCTTGTTCAAAATATATTAAATTTACATGGGTTTTCTTTCGGTTTTTGGTTAAATATGGAGGCCCAGTTACTGAGTTCTTTTTACTTAAGTAATCAATAAATATTAATGAACTGAAATCCTTAATGTCTTCAAATAATTTAACATCTTTACAAGATGGAGGGCAAGACAATCCGTCTGTTTTAAGAACAGTTGAATAATGTGGATATGAACTAGTTTTGCATACATTACTCTTAGGGGGGCACAATGCAGCTACCAAGCAATCCATAAGAAACAGTGTTCATCTTTGTTCAGTATATTCAAACAACTTTTATTATTTTTTACAACTGATGGCAACTCTAAAAATGTACCGCCTCGCAATGGACAGTATTTATTTATGTTTAATTCTAAATGACTCACTGAAACAAGAGAACAACCAAATTCGCAATGGTCAAATTCTGTAACCTTCTGTTTGAATGTTTCATAAGCATTCAAATATAACTCATTAGTATCACTGTTATTAAGTACACAATCATATTTTGTAATAAACGATTTCAACTGTTTCGTGCCCGAGTGAGGTAACTCGAAGGAAGCAAACAGTTCAAAATGTAACTTAATGCTTGTGTGTTTAAGCAGTGATAAATGTAAAACTTTTAAAACATAATTTTGTAGGTCGCACAGGAACTGAGGTGCTCGACTTCATTTGCGGGATTGATGCGATATGTCGCGATTCTGTTTTTAAATACGGTAGCAATAATATCGATATTTCTGAACTCGGTCTTTATCAAACAATTTTTCTTGTGTAATTATTCGTTTTCAAATGATATTTATAGTTATCCTTCGAAATTTCGACTGTACATTTATCACATTTCATAAATTGATTTCGTCTCGACTCGGGGGATGATAGTTTAGCTGTAAAGATACCATTTCAAAGGTACAGTGATATAAATAAGTAGTAATAATTTTATTAATTACATACCTATCAATTTAACTCTCTAATAATAAGTATTGTTAAAAGTTGCGGGACAATGTTTGAACTCTTTTCGAGTAGTGGCAACAAATTTCGTGAGGCGGGACCAGGCCTCAGTGTCGGTATCTGTTCTATTTTTTATAGTTAGTACACTATGCCGTCACCTATTCATAGGCTGTATATGTTCGATATCGTTAAGTTTGGGGATGTGGATAAATCAGATCTGTATCCAGATACCCTAATTTTAACATACTTATGTTCCTAGAGAGTTCTATTTTTAAATTCTGTTATTGCTTTTTTAATTTATTTATTGTAAGTGGCCAGTTCCAGAAACTTTCAGTATGCCCCATGTGTTAGTGTTCAACAGATCCGGCCGACTTGATTTGTGCTTATAATACCTATAATGTTAGTCGTGGTAGGACCTTGTGCAAGGTCCGTCCGGATCGCTATCACCATCTGGTCCATTAACCCACCGTCAAGAAGCAGTGTTCGCATTGCTATGTTCTATGTTGCTATGTTTGATCTAAGGCGACGTATCTGTTGCGAACGAATCCGGCTGCCTCCCGTGCCTATACAGATATGCGTGCGACCGGATTACTGTAATTATGCCACTACAGACAACAGGTTACTGACATTCAGAACAATTAGTTATTAAGTGAAATACTTCTAAGTCAAACCAAAATGATGGAGACTATCTAACTAAAATGATATAGTGTCATGGTTTAACAATGTATGAAAAATATGAAAATGTCAAAACCATTTCGAGGAATAAACTTCTCGAATCGATCCCTGTAGTTCGATTGAAAAAACATGTTACAATGAAGGAATTATAATAAAATTAAGAAATGACCTTCATTTGACCTCTAAACGCCTGTAAAACTCCAAAAAACATTGCTACATTTTACCCAATTTAATTCGATTATACTCCCAGTAAAATATCTGTGACGTACGGACGAACGAATCGGTAGCCAATCACGTTGAACCTGGTAACCTTCAGTTCTCAAAATAGAAACAAATAATTCGATCACGTAGTTCAATGTTCTTCCGAATAGTTTAATGCTTTATATTCCTGCATCCACTAGATTTTTTATGCTAAGTAGGTAAATTTTAATTAACTTGCACAATTTCTACCAATCACTTGCGAAATCTTTCTTGCTTTTAACCTTGTCGACACGCGCTCCCGCTTTAGCTCTTGAATTGTAGGTTCCAGCAAACACAGCGAATCACAGAAATTTAAGACATATACAGAACCAATGATCCTAGTTGTAACACGAATGCCTGTATGTCAGTTTTTACCCCATACCAGAATACTATTCGACATATTTATTACATATTTAATACATGTTAGGTTCGCTTTGCCTAGTGTTAAACCGGTAGATTCTAGTATTTTTCTAAATGACGAGTGTTTGCACATGGTAGTTAAGTTGGTTTTCCTAGGCATAACAATAGATGAAAAATTGCAATGGAGTCCCCACATAGCTGTACTGGCCGGTAAACCAAGTTCGGCAGCTTACACCGTTAGGAAAATTAGACAACTAACTAATGTTGAGACAGCTCGCTTAGTTTATTATATTTATTTTCATAGTGTTATGTCTTACGGTATTCTGGTTTGGGGCTGACATACAAACTATATTTGTGTTAAAAAAAGGGCTATTTCTTCTATTTAAAATTTAAATTCCCGTGACTCCTTAAGAGAACATATTAAAGAAATTAATATCTTGACTGTAGCGTCTCAATTTATTTACGATAATATTATTTATGTTATTAAGAATTTAGACTGTTTCACCAAAAAATCTGATAAACATAATTTAAATAATAGAAATAAAAATAAAATCGCTATACGAAAATTCCGCGTCCGTAAAGTATATAAATCATTTGTTGGTCAATGCATTCATTTGTATAATAAATTACCTGACGTAGTTTTAAAGTTACACTTTCCAGCACTTAAAAAATACGTGAAAGGTCGTTAATGTCTTAAGCGTATTATAGGGTCGAGGATTATCTAACAGACAAAAATGCATGGCCTAAACCCGAAACTTAGTCAATAATAATTTGTTCAAATGCAAAAGCTATATCCAGCCATGTCTTGTCTAAGGGACACCGTTGATGCAGGAAAACATATCGAAACTTTTATGTAGTCATCTTGCACCATCTTTTATGCACATAAGAAGTTGATTATATTTTTTATATTTTCTTTTTCTCTCTCTATCTCTCCCGTAAGGTTTTTGGCATGTTTTCCTGCTGAACTACGCATGTTATTTAATATTATATTTAATTTAATATTTGTAGCTCTATATAATGCTAGACTAGGTAGTACGATTGTAATATGAAATATGTTTAAAAAAATCCCGACTGATGAGTTACTTAATAAGTATGATCACTTTCAAAATTACATTTACTTTCAAAGTAGGGTCTTTAACAGCTGTATTTACCTTAGGTACCTACTGTTATATGAGAACTAAATTGTAATTTTTTGTTTATAGGTAGGTATACCTAAGAAAAGTACCTTACCTACGCGTACTATTTCGAAATACTCGTCATTTGGAAATAATTAACCTATACCTACCTTCCTACCGGTCTAACATTTGGCAAAGCAATTAGGTAATTACGTATTTATTAACTGTATATTATGTTAGCTTGTGTGTAAGTTATTACTACCACCTTACCTGTTTATACCTGTCTACCCTATTCCCATTCCATTCCATTCCAGCTCCTCACCCTAACTGAAATACACTCTTAGATCCCACAACCACCTTAAAACAATAGAAAATAAAATTAGCGGCGGAGATCTCAAAGGTGCCGCCCGCCTTTTCTTTTCTAGTGACGTGCTTTCTTCAGATAATTTTGATACTCTTCTGGCCCTACAGACGAAACACCCCCCAGTTCCTGCATCGCCTTATTTTCTCGACCCTCCAGCACCAAATCATGCATGCCTGCAAATTAAAAATATCGACGTCGCTAATGCGATTTTGTCCTTTAAATCCGGTTCTACAGGCCTGGATGGACTCGCAACCCAATATTTGAAAGATTTAACGTCTCGGTGTGTTGGTGATGCCGGAGAACAACATAAACCATCACTAGTTACATTAACTTGATGTATTCGGGCAACATCGATCCAGATATTTTACCAACCATGTGCGGTGCAAACCTCATTGCCCTCACTAAAAAGGACCGATGGGTGAGATCGATTGCTGTTGGAGCAACACTTCGCCGCCTTGCTTCCGAAATTGGAGTTTGACATATTTTAATTGCAGTTTGTTTTGAACCTGTTCAGTTAGGCTTTGTAAAGGGAGGCTGCGAGGCTGCCGTTCATGACCTTCGCACCTATCTCAGCAACGGCAATTGCGAAGTGTTACTCAAAATTAACGTTATAAATGCCTTTAATTCTGTAAATCGGGATACCCTGGCTGTTTGATATAACAACCAACATTCCTGGAATTTACAATTATTTTGTCCATTGTTTTGCTGATCCAATGAAGTTGATGTGCTGTTCAAATAAATTGGCATCTTAAGTTGGTTTGCAGCAGGGCGATCGTGTCCCCAGGGACACCAATTTTAGTTTCGCTATTAATCCTATAATTCAAAATTTAGCTTCAAAATGTTATACTTGGCATTTAGATCATAGGACCTTTAGAGGTGAGGTTGATACTTCAGACCTTTCAGCTTTAAAAGATAAATTGGCATCCACTGGTTAAATTTCAATAAGTGTGAACTATATTCATTCAAAATCCTTCCCAATCCCAAAAACTTAAAATTCAGAAATTAAATGCACTTGCCAAAAAACATAAAAGTACTAGATAAAAGTACACTTTGCCTCCTGGGATCCCCTACTATTGAAATAGTTATTTTCAGAATCGTGTTATAATAGAGAGCTATTTAGTCGAGTACCGTGTTTAGGCCACGAAGCTTGCTGAGTGGCTTAAGTAAGGTACGAGATTAAAAAGCTTGATTATGACACTATTGTGAACAATACTTTTTGTACGAGTTCATTAAAATTAATAATTTAAGTCATTAATACAATCACCACCACATCGACATTTGTATCAAACCACGGCGTCCGTAATTGTTGCAGTACTGTGCTGTTCTGTTGGCTAAAAACTAGCCAATCACAAACCGTAGTTTTTTTTAGTTTTTTTATGCCCTGGATACAGAAGCAGGTTTAAATAGATTTTTGACAGATGACGCGACGCTGCTACGTTCCGAAACGTCATAAATTGGCAATTTTGTATCGGATCGAGTCTCCTTAAACAAGGACACATATCGACGGTTCTGTGACTCAACCTCGTATATATAATGTTGTCCAGTATAAACTGACACTCACTAAGTACGCGAGTGCATACTTAGTGCGTGTCAGTTTATAGTAGAAATTATTCAATATACGAGGTAGAGTCACAGAACCGTCGATATTATTGAAATACAAAGTTCTATTTTCATATTTTTTTCAATTGTCTTGAGCGTATCGAAATGGTTATTTCGGTTGTTTCGGAAGTGTCAACGATGAAAAGAGTGACGTTGCAGTATTCTCTATGAAATCTTAATACACAGATTTTAATCGACGAGTACAAATAGTACATTGTGCATCAAGGGTAGTATGAAGAGAATTACTAACGAGAGTGTTAGAAGCCCGACGCCGAAGGCGGAGGGCTTTTAATGACTCGAGTTAGTAATCCCCTTACTGCCTGTGATACGCACAATGGTTTTCATCACATTTGCGAGGAAAAAAAAAAAATACAAAGAGAAAACACTTTAACTCTGCAAAATATAAAGAAATAACTTTTGACGAACGGGAACGTAAATGGAAACGATATTTTTTTTGTGACCTCTACCACAGATAATAACAGCGTTTAGTTTCGACCTGGATTCGAGCCAGATTCAGCCAATTTGATAAAAATGTATAATTACTAAAATTAATGATAAATGTTGATATAAACTTGAAATAGGTATAAAAAAAATGAAGTTTAATGAAGCGTATAGGTTTTGTGTAATGTAAGTTAGTCTATAGCTAAAGATGAAATTAGAAACCGATTTAATTTTTGGCTGAAAATTAAACCTCCTTAGTCAGAAATGATGTACGAAAGAGTTGCAAATTTTAAAAAGAAAGTCATTACTCCCTAGGGATGACAAACTCGCCATAATTCCCGCGGGAACAATTAAGGCCATTGTCCTTCTGTATACAGGCATGGAATAACACCATTTACGAGCAAGTGTGATGAAAAAGAGTTTTTCAGGCTACATTCAAAATTTTATTTCTAAATTTCAAAATCATGCATTTCGGCATCTTGACGTTATTCCGCATTTTGCACTTTTGATTGTGAAATATGGTCTATTTGTCCCTAAATATACTTATATGCTTTGCTATTGTCCAGTTTGGAAATATTAAAATCTTTTGTCACCTTTAGATATCTTGATCAAAAGTAATTTACAATCCATGCTCAATATTCAGCTAAGCTAACACTCCTGGATCCAAGGATCCCTTCCATTCGGTACGGTGGTTTAGGGACCCGCAATATTTCTAGTATTGTATTACCAGCTTTCCGGTCGTCGATCCATGGTTCTTTTAGTGTCATAGGAAAAAATGTAAGGGTTTTACCCACAAACTATGAGACTTCGAGCCTGGAGGACGCAAAGAAAGCTTGGTTAACTGCTTGCCCCGGTCAAAATTTTCCTTTAGATCCTTAATAGCAGCGGTGCTGGGACGACATAGCATGTTAATTGACTTTAGATTCCTTGTTTAGCCAGTGCACGGTGGATCGTGCCAGAATTTTAGCAGTAGGTACAAACGAAGCTGGATACTGGCTTCAAGCACATCCCACGCCAAGCACTACTTTCCTTGGCCCTAACACACTCCAACTTTCAGTTTGCCTTCGTCTCGGGATCCCGGTCTGCGCACCACATCGGTGCCCAACGGTGGAATATGAGGCGGGTGCTAGTGTGGGATGCAACCTGTGTAGACGCGCTAGCCCCGTCACAGCTCCCACAAAGCGGCCGGAGCGACTCAAAACATCAAGATTGGCAAATTGTTCTCGGCCCAGAATATAATTTTATTCCATTCGGTGTCGAGACCCTATTGGTCCATGGGGTCCTAGTGCTGTAAACTTTTTTAAGGAATTGTCCAAGAGACTCTTTGATTTCACCAGAGACCGAAGAGCTGGCAGTTTCCTCGCGCAACGAATAAGTAAACTTTAAACGAGGAAATGCTGCCAGCATCTTTGGTACAATGCCGCAGAAGCCATTCTTAGATTTAATGTTTTAGTCTGTTTTTCATATCTATCTTTAGTCTTATTTAATATTCGTTTTAATTATCAGTTATTGTTTTATACTTAATGTATTATTTTTTGTCGTTTTTCAATAAATATTTTGCGTATTAAAGTTCATTTTTATTATTTTCATTAATTATATAATAGACTGTGATTTCTTAGCTACCTATTCGCCATATATACTTAATATATAAAATTTGATACAAAATATTTTTTATCAAATAAACAGCCCGGTGAAGGTCGTCTCCTATTCGGATTCCCTACTACATTATCACGCGGCGACATTTTGGCATTTTACGTTTATTACTCAATATTATTGAATGGAATTAATCATAAAACCGGTTTGACTGTGAAGTTATGGATTATTAGGGTTCCGTAGTCAACAAGGAACCCGTACAGTTTAACCAAATCCATCTGTACATCTGTCAGTGGTTTAACTCAGAGATTATTACTCGTAGTACTGCAAAGCTGTAATATAGCGCATTTATACATTTCAAACCACGCCGACAAAGTAGTCAAATAAAAGCATGTTTTTTTCGTGTACTATCGAACCAACGGAACCCTGACCCACCATGGAACCTTGTCACAATGATTGACGTACGATTGTCGTATAGCGTCGTATGACAGTCCTAACGTCAATCACTGTGACAAGGTTCTATGGTGGGTCAGGGTTCCGTTGGTTCGATAGTACCTTCCAATACAAGTAAAGCAAAGGTATTTTTTTTACTTTATGACTGCATGTGAGATGTCATTGGCTTTCTCTTAAAAAAACCTTATATAATTTTCGATAGAGTTATGGCTGTTTTATACTGGGTCTGCAAAAGCAGGTCAGTAGAAGTACATTGCGTCGTTACAATAGCTCTCGCCTCAAATGTGAAAACCAACTCCTCGATGTACTTCCACTGACCTGCTTTTGCTGACCCAATGTAAATCAGCCTTTACGTGCTTCTCCTCCCCCTAACGTCAAAACCACAAGTAAGCACATAAAACAAAGTAAAACAGACAACTAGGTATAACGACTACGCAGACAGACGGCTAAAGTGTTTGTACCTACAACCTTAAAAATAGAGTAGTAGTTCATACTTGTTGTATCTTGACATGGTTTTTTTACTTGTAGTAACGTAGTGTTTGTAGGCTTCGAAACCCTAATCTGAGCATGGTCCGACATGCTCTTGCCCGGGTTTTTTTACTTTACAACAATGAAGTTGAGACAGCAGTTTCGGGCACACTGCGCAGCGCATATCCCGCGCTTCAGCGGAAGGCTAAGTCCCCAAAGCGGACGCCTGCCTCACCAGTCGCGGATCACCGCTCCGCCGCGACACTCCGCTCCGCCACCACAGACTGTGCCCATTTTACAGGCGTGTTGAGGAAACTTAAAACAACACTCGATCATTGCACACGAACAATTTAATCTCGAGTTGAAGGCTTCGTTTCAAGTTCACCCGGTTAATTTTTTTCCTGCGCGTGAAAACTTGCTCGTATGATAAACGTAAACACTGTTTGCTTTGACTTTACTCCAACTTTTGGAGATTTCTAGCGCGATGTTCTGCACGCATTATTTGGACTAAGTTTGTCGGCGGTAGTTTTGATATGTTGGAATGTTCTGTCTCGATTCTATAATGGCGAGGTGGCGACAGCGAACAGAACGGAAAGAGATGGAGGAGAGTCACCGAGCTCGCAGCCGGAGTCTCTGCTCGTCGGCGGCTGAAGGAAATCTGTTGCAACTGCTACAAAGAAGAGCCAGCGGTGCTATGTGAGCATGTACATGTTTTATGTTTATATTACTGTAAGATTAACAAAAACCATTTAATACAGGCTAATCAATCGGAAGTAGTCTACAGTTGGTTGGTTTGACCGAAAAATGGACCTGCGCAATTATTTAATCATTTTAATTTAGCATTATTTATTGAGTCCTGCTGCTGCTGGTGGTAGCGGTAATGTATAAAATCACAGAAATAGAATAATTTCAAAGATGCTGTTGCCCTAAGTAAACTATTAAATAAACAGTTTATTCGCATAAAAAAGGAATTTAGAAGACTGACAATAAAAAAGTTTCGATAAGTTTGGTGTTTACTGCAGGGGCTGTCCCAATCAAGTCGAGATAATTAAGAGAAAAGCTTTAAAAAGTAAAAATATCTAACAATGTCGTTTCAAACACACATTGTTTAAAAAAATCGATAAACAGATTAAGGCTGAATTAACTCGGCTGAATGGCAATAAAGAGAAAGAGATATTGTTTAAAACGTGTCGAATACATGCCCGCTTTGGTTTTTTGAAGTAGGTATGGTGTAGGTGCCCGTGTAGCACTTTCACAATTTCAATCCTCAACATTAAATTTAGTACAGTCAGCTGCAGAGATAAGTATACCACCTGCATAGGAAACTTGTATGCAGGAGGGTATACTTATCTCTGCAGCTGACTGTACATTAGTACCGTGCAGAGCGCGTTCACGATTAGGTAAGTCATCATTTTTATTATTATTTTGGTACTTACTTGACGAAAATCATATCAGTATTTGCTCTTTTAAGTATCATGCCCATAATTTAAAACCACCATAACTTATTTGCCTATAATTTCCCAATATTTGTTATAATTTGATTGTATATAATTTTTTATAAAATATTTTTTTTAAGTAGGTATCCGATTAGTTTTTCAATTTCGATCTTTTAACTCAATTTATCGGTAATTATTCTTATTAAGAATCAATACGAAAACAATAACATTGTCTTTGAAACAGTAAATAAAAAAATAACCTGATGAAGTGCGAGTTGGAGTCGCGCACAGACGGTTCCGTATTTAAAATATGCTTGGTAACCGCAAAAGAAAATACTCATTTTGTTATGAACTTTGTTTTTTATGCAATTAGGTCCATTTTGACTAACCTAAATTTTTATACAGTTTTGCTAAAAACTGTTAATAATTAACACTTCATTTTTTCCCCCATAAAATATAGGTAAGTAATTATCTACACGTCAGGATTTTTTCAGATTTTTTGAATAATATACTTCGGAGATAAGGGGTTATTTTTTGTACATTTTTGGCTATAACTCAAAGCTTTTGAAATGTGCTTTCACACGACACCCCCACCCAATCGCTGTAATCAAACCACTTTCATTTTCAACCTCACCTAGACCCCTTTTCTACTGTTTATAAATTGAATTTCAACCTTTTTTAGTGCGGCCAAGCAATTTATATAACTATGCCAAATTTCAAGTTGATAGCATTTAAGTAATTGCTGTGATACACAGACAGACAATAGATTCACACCATAAGGGTTCCTTTTTTACCATTTTGGTACGGAACCCTAATAACTGCGGTGTCGTGGTGTAATTTTAAGTAAGGGGTAAATGGTTAAATTTTGTTAATTGATTTAAGCGCGAAATCGTGTTTAAATTTTAAATATGTTACATTGCGCTATTTGTTTATGAAATGCCCGCCAAGCGAAATTGAGAAAAACATTCACAATTGCTGTTGCAAGAAAAGATCAAAGGTTTATTGCGGAAAGAGATTTAGGGCGGCGCGCCGGCGCTTTTTTACTTATCTTGTAGGGAAGGGAAGGATACAATTCCGGCAAATGCAGCCAGCGGTAACAAAGCTTTTGTTAGAGTACCGGATAGTTCCCTAACCGACGAAAGATTAAAAAAAGAGACGCTCTGAAATACCAGATTGGTTACTGTTTGTAGCAATACAGACGTCCAGATATTTTTGTATGCAATGTTAATTAAGTTTTATTAAACGTAACCTTTAGCAATCTATAAAAATACGTAGGTAAATGACACCCTTGAAACTAGGGCAGAGGCGAGCTTGGGCTGGACATTGCCTATACTCTTATTTCCGCTTATTGGAGGTGGCGTTGTGGAATATAATAAAAACTGTAAACACTTGATATCGTTTGAGTTCTGGACAAAGCTGACATCTTTGTTTCGGCTTGGAGTTAGGGGAATTAAGCTTTCATGTCACTTGTGGCAAGAGACTACGCTTAAAGTCATTTAGTCTTAAAATCAGTATACAATTATAAAAACAAGTACGTTTTGAAAGTTCTATGCTGGTTTTGAGGTTAAATAGTCTGGTAATTTTATAAATAGTACCTTTATTACCAGACTGCGGCAAAGCCCAAAAGGAAAGTTATGTGTCCCTCGTAACTACTAAACGGCTAAACCCATTTTAATAAATTATACGTGGTTAGATTCGTCTTAACCATTAGAGTGTCATAACTCGTGGGCTATATTAAAATTATTTAAATGTAAAGGACCGCGACCTATGTCGATGTATGGGGATAACAGTTTTGCAACGGCAAAGTTAAGTTTGTCGCGAGGTCTAATTTGATGGTAGAGCAAGAAACAAGTTCACATTAAACATTCGGGGGCTATGACCATATTTGATCAAGTCAGTCCCGATGGGCGATTATACACTTCATGGAATATTAATAATAAAATAAACAAACTATATAATAGGGAATACGGATGGATTTTTAAAATGAATTCAACAAACAAAATATGAAAATACCGTAATAGATATCACCAAAAGTGAAATTTAAATTTAAGTTGGCCATGCAATCCGGATGATAAATGCATTTTAAACTGCTAATAAGACTGGTTAGACAGAGAGATCCGATGTGCACTGCGATGTCATGTAACAGGTCGGCCATATAAACTCCATGTAATTATTTTTCCTTAAAGAGATAAGTACATTTTTTTGTTGGCTTACATCTTGGTTATTTTTATAGCTATTCAAAAAATATTTTTCTTAATGTTTTGTTACATGATCAGCTTTTATTGAAGCTGAGGCAAAAAATCATGTAGATTCCCTATTATAGCTTTTCCCTTCTCATGCTTATATCACCATTTCCAATGATTGTGTATAGACAATTTTTAGAGCGTGGAAATAACCTTCAAATGACAACTGTGAAAAAATATTAAACAAAAAAAACGATTTAATTTCGCGAAACACGATTAATGATTACGAATATAAATCTATCTAAGTAATAATATAAAGGACTAATTCATTTTAATATGCTTGTTCCAATTAGTTTTAAAATAGTTTTCAATTTTGAACCTGTTGGCTAAATATGCAAGTATTCAAAGTGTCACTTTACAAAAAAACAATGAAAGAAAAGAAATAACTCCGGAACAAATTTGTAAGAAATTTTCTTATAATGAAATCAATATTGTATTTGTAATTTTTATTTCCTCGCCTAAACCACCATAATGACACTCAAACTATAGCCACCCGCGCTCCATCTGTGGCTAATCATTTCGTGTCGTTATGGCTTGTTTTAGTCCCTTGTTCAAAAATCTACTATTTCACTTCTCATGCTCTTGAAATGTTAAACGAATGACGCGGCGTGCCAGAATACCGGTGTCCGCCATTTAGCTTCCGTCCCGTCTTTATCGCACTCATGCGATATATAATTGTCTATCTCTTGTTGCACGTGACATTGACGCCGGCGTATGGCGATGTAAACAAAATGTAAAAACAATATTTACGGTACTTAGGAATGAAATAAGACATCCTTTCTTCCTTTTATAGTTTCAGTATAATTTCGGCAGCATCGAAAAACACAAGTAGGTATTTTTTATGAAATATATTTGTTACTTTTCTGTAATAAAACTTCATTATCTTTGACGCGTGCGTGTCAGCGGCCGCAGCGCAACTGAACGGTAGTAAGGCAATTTACCTTCCTTTTTGAGGAACGCTTTTGCGCACAGATGACGTATCTTAATATAAAATATCATTGGCAGGCCTATTGCCGAACGCATTCGTAATCGCAATCGACTTTATAATGGAACAATTGTTTTCATTATGTATGCAGACAAGCCTTCGATTTTCAAAATGAAAACGTTTGCAATTGAGAGTGCGTTAGGCAATAGCCCCTCTGTTTATTGTTTACTTGCTTGTGACATCAACCTTGACATTATGACCAGCGAAGGGCCATAATAGAAACAGCGTATTAAGAAAGGTTTTGAAAATTTTAACTGTTACATGGATTTTTATTGATAATATATATATATACAGTACAATCTCAAGGAAATACCAATGTTATGTAAAAAAGAATAATTTAAAAAGGTTATCTAACACTAGTAAAATAACCGTTTTAAGTAGTTTTTTTTAAAAGCCGACCCTTTTACAAAAACCCATAAAACTATCGACTTTTAATCAAAATGTAATCAGTATAATTATTGAATTCGAAACAATTTTTGTTTACGTACTATTTTTATATTTTTATGTATTTTCGCGTAACTTTTTTCGACTGATTTTGATATATTTTAATGATGCTTATAAATGCACCACGAATAAAACTCACAAATAAACTTGTGAGATTATGATGATGGACCGAAAAAATAAAGTTGTGGTTAAAAATTAAAGAAATAATTGAACATGGATGTATGGATTGTTACAATATTCCTGCGTAGTCGGCATGGACTCTTATAAGGTGGCCCGAGGCAAATTTGGTCCATCAGTACCTCCACCCGTTATAACTAAATGTCCCACATTCCCTATCTAGGACATCTGGGTCAGTTAGAACGTAACTAATTGTGCGCTTGGTAAGCACTGACACCGAACGCAAAATAACAGCTAAATACTTTGACCTATCTATCGGTTTTCGGCTATCGAAATCACAAATATACAACAGAGCAGGCACCTAGCTTATAAAGTAAATATTGTATTATTTGCGTTTCGCCCTATTTTTGTGACGGGACCGAAACGGGATAATTTACAACATGCTTACAGCCATATATGTATTGGTATAGCTAGCTGATATTGTAAATGATTTCTTGAAATATTGTTTTGAATGTGCTTTACTCATTTATACCTTTCTTGTCTTCTCATGATTGATGCATCTAAAACCGATGTACTTATTGATGAGATTAATCAGAACAGACACTGCTCGGTGCACCGCTAAAGCCCGCTAAATACCGCTAAAACGAAGTCAATATACCCAGGGCCAATATTCTATTGTGTGAAACCTTTTAATTAAGTAAGCAAATAAGAGCTATCGTAACGTTGAAAATACGATTACATAGCCATACCAAGTAGCGTAGTCGAGGGTCGCACAGGGTTATAGTATGGTTCGTCGCGGAGCTCATCCTTTGTTCCAAACATAACCCCTGTGGACTTCCGAAGTGGGCGTTAATCTGACAATTATTAAATCAGCCTTATTCCGTCCAGACCGCTGCTCGCCTGCCATAATAATATTTCACTAGTTTACATCAATATGTATAAATGAGTACAGCACAAACTAACCCCACCCTAACTAGTACTAACTAATTCTAGTTAGGCCCCAATGCTAGCGTTGCACGGATTTTATGTAGGGCGAATTTTTAAAATCTACCAGCTACATTTTTCCCGTCTAACTCACTCGGTACACCTGCGCTCTAAGTTAATTCGTGTTTCCGCGTTCATACCTTTCATGCCTTTTCACATACCCCAAGCTCGTTTTTAACTTCGCGTCGAAGCCTTGTAGCAGCGATGCAGAAAAAAGACAACGTGGTACCAACAGCGAAATTATTAAAAAGAAAATTCGGAAACTAAAATCGCAATACAAGCGGTTAATTATTTATTCGGAAAGTGAAAATGAAGGTTAGTATTTCTTCAATACCTTAACTACCAATTATATTACTAAATAAAGTGATCCATCTGGGTTATCGCTGTCACGTAATTCAATAAACCATTGGGTTATTGGTTGGTTCTTTGTACCATTACCACGTTGTACCATTATTCTTGGGTTGATAGTGATTGGCTTGGCTATCTCTGTCGCATAAGCTGTATAGTCAGCAATATCCTGTATTTGTAATACGAGACGCCGACTATCGAAAATACAAAGTAACGATAGGTTTTAGGATCCGATGAAGATCATAATAAGATATGTAGTGAAGAAAGGTCGATTGACCCGATATCTTTAAGAGCTTTGTCCCTGACAGAGGTCCGCATCACCCCGGTACCGGATGCGGACGCTACCACGGCTCAGACTCCTGCCAAGACACCGCATCCGGCCTTCGCCGTTACATTGGTTGCAACATCCTTGCCTTCCACATCTCAAGTAGCCTGCAGTCTGCCAGCGAATATATCGGACCATACGGATCCAAAATTGGACATTGAAATACTTGCATTACTGAGTGATACACCGAAGTCAGGTCAGACATCAAATTTGGGAAACCAATGCATAAAGAATTACCATACGGTTGGCAAGATTTAGGTGGAAAGGCCTTGTGCAAGATCCGTCTGGATCGCTACAACCATCTTATCCATTAACCTACCGCCAAACAGCAGTGTTCACCTTATTGTGTTCCGGTTTTGGGATCAGACAGCCGGTGTAATGACTAGTAGAGAGCCATTCCATCTTAGTCCTCAGGGTTGGCAACGCATTTGCAGTGTTAGGATTGAAGTCTTAGGAATGCGGATGTCACAGTTTGCACTTACCATCAGGTGTGTGCTCATTTGCCATCAAAATGCTATAAAAAACATCTCTCTCTTTATCACTTTTAATAGACGAAGGATATTTTATACCAGAAAACTTAAATCTACTTGTTGCAATTTTTTTTCGATAAAGAATAAAGTTTATTACGTAGTAAATACATTATATTATTGTTATTCATGAACTACATTTAGATAACCCATAAAATGACAAAGGAATGAGATGGCAAGCTAAATCTGAAATGCTTGATAAAAAGAGTGGCTATTGCCTAACGCACTCGCAATACTAATCGTTTTCATTTTGAAAATCGGCCTGTATGCGTACACAATGAAGCACGTTGTTCTGCTCTGAAGTCGACTGCGGTTGCCAGTGCGTTAGGCAATTAATAGCCCCTCAGGTGTGATACAAAAAATATGAAGTATTTTCAGTCAATCTAAGTAAAGAATTTAAAAAAAGTAGGAATTTCACTTATAAATTATATATATGGGTAATATTAGAATTACAAAGATTAATTTTTAATTATAGACAGATAACGAATATGTACATAGATGACAACATGGATTCAAGTCACCAAATGAAGTCGGTTAAAAAATAATGTTTAGTACGTGAATAACAAAAAGGATGTATGGGTGCATTACCCGCAGTTCACCTATGTTCATAACAGGGCGTAGACTGGCCAAAATAAACAGGTAGGTTTAGGTTATGTCAGTTCTTCAGCGGGCCAAAAATTATCGAGAAGTAGGAGCTCCGCGAGAGCAGCGAACTAATCAGGTGGAACACAGGCAAAAGAGGAAAATATTAATAATTAAATATAATTATGCGAAGGAGTGGCTTCGTCTTTCTCTTCTTGTTCTAAAGAGTTTTTATAACCTTTTGTATGGAGAACGATAATATTTCTTTCTTACAAGGCTTGTCCAGACAATATTAAGTTTTCAGAATTGTTTTCATTAACATATTTGTATGAGTTTGTTAATATTTATTGTAAGTAAACATACTATTTTCGTTTAAAGTAATTATCATTTTTCATTACCTTAAACGTTATCGATATACCTATCTAACAATCACCACGACACATAAAGTGTTATAATTTTACAACACTTTATGTGTCGTGGTGATTGTGTGACTTGACTTGAAATGACGATCTTGTACGAAACTTTATGAGCATTTATTGTCATTATATAGGGACGTATAGAAAGAATGCTGCACATTGATTCGGGGAACCATGTAACCCTCCCTACCAAAGAGCTCTACCCCCTACCTATTTCAACTCTCCAACCTGACTTAACTCTCTCTAACCTAGAGCCTACACCTATGTTAATGTAAATGTAAAGCCTAGATGTAAACCTAAAGCTTACAAAGCTCTAAAACTGAAACTGTAAAAGTTACCCTATGTAAAATTAAACTATGAAAAGCGACTCTAAGAAAAGCTACTATTAATTTCTTGTCTTATTCGAATAAATGTTGTTGAAATGGCCATATGATCGTTTAGTGTCTAGGAACCTATGTTGTGAACCGTTATAGATAGTAACCTAAGAACTTTTCATGCATATAAGATTGGTATAGTTACATGAATAAAGTCTAACCCTTAGCCTACAGAATTAAGAGAGAAGTGAAGTGAAGTTAATAAAAGAGAATGATAAATTGGTCTTATAACTAATAAAAGCTCAGTCAATGTCTGGGTCTATTTAGTGGTTGTTAAGTTGAAACTGGAAAGTATGCTTAAGGCATTTTACTTTTGCGCCTATGGTCAGAGCCCATGACTCCCCGCTCAAGACTGTGGGACTCGTCTACCTGACTGGTCATCCCTCCAGCGCTTTTAATCTTTTCTTTCCAGGTGGGTCATTGATTTTACAGTCTTTGTCAGTTGTTAATAATAGAGTCGGTGATAGTCTGTCATCAGTTTTCAATGGACAAGAGGGAATATTCACAAAGGCTCCTTACTCCATTGCAGGAGAGAAATATAAATTAATGGTATTGTTTGTAAATCATATTAAATTCACTAGGAGCTGAACTATTAACATGTCAAAGTCGGACTGTCAATCATAATTTGTAGATATTTAATGAAGCATATTCCCGTAGGAATGGGTTAGTGGTTCCAACTGCTCACAGACTATAAGGCTAGTTTACCCTTGAGTAACACCAGGCAGGGCGCGTAACCTATAGTGTAAACAGAGAAATAATTCCCTATAATGATAGTGAATCTTTCTAGTCATGTTGAATGCTTGTTGTAATGATTTGATGATTTCAATCATAATTTGTAGATATTTGATGAAGTAAATATACTTCATCAAATATCTACAAATTATTAATATCTACAAATTATATCTACAAATCATACGGGAATACCCGTAGGAATGGGTTTGTGGTTCCAACTGCTCACAGACTATAAGGCCGGTTTACCCTTGAGTAATACCAGGCAGGGCACGTAACCCATAGTGTAAACAGAGAAAGCACTTGACGTAAAATATTCAATAGGTAGAGAGAAATCAGTCCATCCCTTAGGATCATTCGATGTTGAAGTATAAATGAATAGTTCCTGATTCGCCGGATTCCTGATTCGCCGGATTCTTGATTCGCCGGATTCTTGATTTGTCGGATTCTTGTTTTGTCGGATTCTTGATTCGCCACTTTTTTTTGATTAAGAACTACTATAGAAATATCGCGGCTTTACCTATCTATTAAATAAAAGGCAGACACTTCGTTACATTAATTAAAATATTTATTTGTTATTCATTTATTTAAATACCTAATGAGGTAACATTTAATTAAGATAATTGGCATAACCTGCTCAAACATTCTACGACTGTTATTCTTCCTTCGACGTAGTCATTGACTATGTTCCTTTCTTGTCGATATCTTGATATATTAATTCGACGCACCCGTGTTACATCGGGGCAATGTAGCTGCATTTTTCTTATAACAACATCTTGCAGCTGTGCTGACATGAAAACAAATGAATATGAATCTTAGACAGCGAGTTAAGTATTTAAATAGTGTCCAAGTGGCCAGTAGGTACATCAGATTGTTCGTACAATGATAAGAACCTCTTTAGAATATTTTGATCGTAGGTGCCGACTGTCGGTAGTAGGCACTTATCTACATACACACATACTTAATCATGAGTACGTGCATATTAAAAAGAAATCAATAGCAATTCATACGATAAGAAAATATCACCATACGTTTCCTTTACAATGGTGATTTTTTTGTATATTAATATTTCCGACGAATCAAGAATCCGGCGAATCAGGAATCCGGCGAATCAGGAACTATTCGTATAAATGGCTATCTGCCATAGACTAGAAATAATCACGTATCATGAGTTTACTTTACTCAAACTTTAGGTATTCTGGAACGGTCGTATTTATCGAACATCTGGTACTTTGATATACATTTCAATTTGTGGACTATCTGTGAACAAGCTGTTTTGTTGGAATTGTAACTTGTCAGATGCTGCAAGGAGAAACCAGTTCACTAAGTCTCAAACAATTGTATTGTAGATTAGAAGGTATAGTAAAGCTTTCCAGTCTTGAACTTTTTGTTGGTTTAAGTACATTCACAAGAAGGAGCGACCTCGGTCATCGTAGTGCATTTTCTTATGCATAAATTCCCGTAGGAATGGCTGATAAAGTTACCACACAGTGACTAGCTGGTGTCCGTAGACAGTGACAGCAGAAACGTATCTCAGTATGCATAGTAATTCACCTGCCTCTGAAGATCAAATGAGGGAAGACAATCCAACTCGTCAATATGACTTTAAAATATTACTTTTAAACGCAGTTAGTCTGCTATAGACTAGAAATATTTACTTTCTGATAGGCTTCCATAAGCCTTAATAGCTTAGAAAATGATAAACTGAGTCACAATAAGCTGAGATCTCCTTAGATAAAAATAGATAAAAATAAGAAGTTATTCCGTCCCTAATTTTTTAGTTTATGACGATAAACTTATTTAATGTAAATTTCCTACTTCCTTCACTAATATAGTATAATTACACAAAAGATCCCATAGGGTCGAAGTGTATCCGTAAGGACCCCACCATAAAGATAAGATAAGATAATATAGTGGCGGTATAACACCAAACGCAAAGAAGTTTAAATGATTATTTTTAACACATAAGGTTACTATCAAACCTAGATGAATCCCTACAGATTATATACCTAATTTCCTACTTTCCCTAACGTTGAAGCGATCAGAGCGGATTCGGCGATATTATTTATTTATTTATCTATCTAAACCTCAGGTTCGGCCGATTGCATGTTTACCCCTGTCTCCGCGAAGAAATGCCGAACTGTCTGTAGACAGTCATAAAAATCGGTAGAATACAATGGCAACATCGGCTCCAAAGGCGCGCCCTATCGACGCGCTTTATCGGCACCATGCTTCGATCAACAATACAACTGGATAACGGGTCAGAGAACAAAACACGGCCCAGCGATTATATACTCACTTTAAATTGGGAGCTTACTTGAATTTAGTTCGTTGTCAACTGCGCCAACAGTGACACGTGTTACAATGCTTCAATGCGCTTTCGGAAACAACAATAATTAATCACCGTAACAAAAATCTTTCGGACGGAATTTCATACTTTCGGTAAATAAATGTCAATTCGTAAAATTACTGAATAAATAACTAAGTATTTCTAATAAAATAATTTATTTTAGTTTCCGACCAACAATCCCCAATATATTGGTTGTTTCAGAACAGTGCATCTATGGAGTTGTTCAATACTTAATATTTTTTGCGGTCGTAAATTAAATATACATTTGTAGTATTTCTGGTGATCCATTTCAATGCGCAATATGGAATTCTATCGTCGCAAGTGCGTTCACTTGCGACAATAGAATTCCATATTGCAGGAGTTATTTAGATGCGGATAAGTGAGATCCTTTAGGCATAAAAGTTGTTTAGGCATAAATATTTTGGGCGACCAGTAAACGATCACTTAACAAGTGTAAATTAAACCAGAATAAGTTATGTGGAGGAATGATATGACATAATAATTTTTTGACCACCCTTTTATACAGTCGGAATCTAATGGTGGGATCCATGACGAATCAAAGAAATCCCTCAAAAGTTATACGCACACACAGCGATGTTGTTATTTTCTGAAAGACATTATGGATTTGCATTCTAAAAACACCTCTCGGACAAGAGAAACTGATGATGAAGACCCAAAATCATCACCGAAATCTATAGCCGGATATTATTTAACGGGCAGTGATGAGATTTATCTATTGAAAATATGAAGCTGCTTTTATTCATTACTATGCATGTAGGTGGTGAAGTACCGGGAAAACTTTTTAATGATTAACGGCGCTTCATCTTGAGCCTCGAAATTTTGTTAATGCTGATGGAAAATAAACAACCGTCTTTTAAAACCCACTAAACATACATACATACATAGCTTCACATTTATCTCTCAATGGGATAGGCAGAGACTATGGAGACCGGTCTCTTAGAAATTGCCTTTCTGGCGCCTAACAGGTACATGAAATATATCCAAGCCAGTGTCAAATGGTACTTACACAATAGCAATGCCACATGATTCTTGCCACCGAGATAAGTTAGTCTATATGTTTTTCAAGTAGGTATTATGTAAAAAAAATGAAGGTTTTCGAGCGCACATTGTATATTTTATCTTCATATCTTGAATAATAAAAAAAATAGCGTTGAGTTGTTGTTTATATTAAACCCATACCCACTGAGACGTCAAAACTGAAATAATGTTAAGTGTAAAGCTACTCCATTTGTACTCTGTTCGCGGTGACATTGGCACTCCGCTAGTAGAAGCTGCATAAGGTGAAAAAAATAACCTCTAGTCGAAGCCACATAAGATGTTAATTTGTTTCAAGCAAAATTAAGCATTACGTTAATACAATACCATTTAAATTAAAATGTTTTATTTTGACAACGATTTTATACAAGTATGAAGTTTGTAAAGGACGCCCTAGGACATTTTTCGAAGAGAATTTTGTATGGAACCCGGCGTCTATAGTTGGTATGTCGATGGTCTCCATATATTAATAATCTTAATTTTTAGTTAGATATTCTAAATCAGTTCTGTAATTATTAATCAGTTTCTGTTTGTTTCGCATTCGTACGTGCAAGGAACAAAAGCGCCTTTATTACAATAGCAATAAGGTTGTATTTCGAGATTCAATTTAATGTCATTACGCTTGATTGTAAATAGTTACATTTAGACGTATTGTTATTCTATATATCGAATAATGTTTTCAGTGTAATCTTTAATGTATAATGATTTTTACTCTTGTTAGAGCCTAAACTGAAATGATTTATATTTGTGAATTGAACGGACATATCTAGACCGTTACAACCAGTTAAATAGTAGGTAGTATTACTTGCTTAGTATTTAGTATGCAACACTAATTTTCCTTATACTGGCTCTTGCAAATCCACTAACGAAAGAGCAAGAGGGTGCTATAATAATTGTCAAGTACACGAAGATCTCTTTTATCGAGGTCAGTTTAAATCGTAACTATAAGCAAGCCCACACTGAGCCACTTCATTTCGTCGCAGGGACACGAGGATGCTACTTAGCATATATTTGCTGTTAAACTCTATATAGGGGCGCGACCGTCCTTTGGGCCTCCTACGTCGAGCGGATAAACAAGTGCTTTGATTAGGAGCGAACTCAATAAACACCGGACTAGCATGCCTCTTGCTGCCGTGCGCAACCTTTTAACACGTTGTACGCGTATATGAGAAAATCGTTTACAAAATGTTCTTTACGAAACAAATTAACATAACTCTAATATAGAAAACTTTTGCCTCAGGAAAAAATGTTTTTCCTTTCTAAAAATGGAACAGGGGACCGCTAGTTTCGTATTTTAACTCGGATCACAGCTCGCACTAACTAAATTAACCACGTCGTCGCGTTATTATCCTTAGTACGAGGATAAATAAACTTAAATTTGCTGACGCAAAAATTGGTAGAAGTAAATTTAAAGACGGAGTAAAAAGGTCACCTAAAGGGTTCTCTTTAGCAATATGTCTTTAAACTAAGGCTCTATTCTACTTGATAAAACCTTTTTGCTTTTGACACGTTATCGTATTGTTTGTGAAGTGAAGGCAATAATATAAAGACGAAGCTGCACCTGAAGGAGTATCGATATGTATCCTCGTCCTGCCCAAGCAATAATTTTTAAGCAATTCCTACCCAATTCTGATATATTTGTGAAGGACATTTTTGTATAGAGGATTTGAATTATCGGGAAGAACGTACTAAATCAATTTGTTCTTACTGAGTAACCTACAATAACTAAATTTACTTACATGACTTTTTCGAAAAGCCACACTATGGTAGACATGCAAGCCGTGGAGTATTTTCGCACATCGACCACGGCATGATTAATTGGAAACACAATCCGAGGGCGTTCCTCTTCAAGCACTTCACAGCGAGCCCTTGAACTCGTTGGCTGTCGCTAAAAACAATCGATTTAACTACTTCAATATAAGTAGGTATACCTAAATACTAGATTTATCCCTATCCCTGACATTGTGCATTTCTACGAAAAACTGAAGAGTCATTTAAGGACTTCTTTTAGTGCGCATTATTTTACCGATATTTTACTAATTGTAAGTCGTTTGTAGATATCTGTGAAAATCCATTTTGACAGTAGCACGCAATCTTACGGACCGAAAAACTGCGTTTACGGATCGTTACGTAAAAATCATTTATGTATTTTGGTACTTTTTTGTATAAATAATACTCATTTATCGTTGTTACAGTATACGTTAGTATATTCCCAGTAGACAAAAGCATTTTTTGTAAACCAACATTTTATAAATGCAAATAAATATGTATCCATAAGTGTACACCGCCGGTAAGGTTTGTCTTTATCTTTGATGAAAGGGTACACACATTACCAGCTACGCTATACTTCTGTTTATGTGTGTTTATGTACACAGCCAACTTACGTATAGGTAAAAACCTAAATCATAATTCTTATTTTCTTGGTATAAACGGTTAGTTATATTTCAAAATTGGTTGGCTCGGTACAAAACTGGTACGTTTTCAACATGTTCATGATTTTTTCAAATGTATTGGCTAACAGCTATCTGAGAACCCACATTGTATATCGATAATGCTTGTACGTTTTTCGATTTATTATGTTACAAGAGTGCCATTGTTTTTTCACCATATTTTTTTAAAACACCTACGAACTAACTGCCTGGGATATTTTAGTCTTTGAATGCGATTTATTGATTTATTTTATTTATTTATTTATTTATTATAGGAAAACCAACAGCTGATAAATTACCTTAAACATAACATAAGACACATAAAGCCAATTACAGGTTTTCACAGATAGAAATAGAATATAATGAAAGGAACAAAGAGAAACACTTCCTTAAAGAAAGCATTACATGCGAGAAATCACTCAAGCAGAAACTGCACAGTAAAAACAAAGTCTAAATGGCAGCAAAGAGGAAAAAGGACAAAAGAGTAACAAAATTAATCCAAACTAGATTTTATGGATTGTTACCGCCAATTAACATTATTTAAAATAGTCACACGTTAAGTCACGTCTTACACGGGGAATTTTGCTATTGAAAATATCTAAATTCATTTTTTTAGACAACTTGTTTAAATTAATACTTGCACGCCTGAGAAAAGTGTTACGTCTATATTTACGCGGACAGTAAGGAACAGAAATTGGAGGAAGATGCCTTTTGGTCTTGGTAGGAACAGTGAAAGATAGGTTAGAGAGAAGCTCATCGCAATCCACATTGCCATTAGTAATATTAAGGATATACATGATGTTCTCGTTCTAGCATTCCAGTTTTCCGTAAATATTCAGCACTGACTGACTGACTGTGGTTGGTTGACATCCACTCTGACTGGCTAGGCTAGATTTCAACCTTTTGAATGTATTAGACCATCTAAGAACTGTTTAACATCACATCTTATAACTGCTATAAATGTAATACTTCAAGTATTCTAAATTTAAATTTCAACTTAAATGCTCCGGCAATTAAAGGGAAACAAGATCTGGTCAGATCAACGGACCAACGGCAATAAAGTCATCTTATAAGTGTTATTAGGATTTTGCTCATTTATGTTAAAACAAGTAATGGACAGATTGTTTGACTTACAGCGTTGATAACAATATTATAATGCTGTATTATTTCTAACGTACCTACATCATTAGTATTATTATTGTTAGATTGAGCGTATCTTCGGACTGAATGTTTACTTACGAGCTCTTTATTTTTAATTTAAGTTTAATTATCATTAAGGAAACTCCAGGTTTAGATAAGTTGTAATTTTGAGTTAAAATAGGTAAACAAAACTGTATGTTTTGTAAATAAATAAATAAGTTACTTTTTCTTCTTCTGGGTATAAATTAGTTTAATATTAAAATCGTACATTTATATTTTTGTGCTATAAAGAGCTTACATACATACATACATACATAAATCTCCTTAACCCATAAATTGGCAAAAAAATAAGTGAATTGAATCCCTAACTGATTTGAAATAATCATGAAAAAATAGTAACAAACATATAAGAAAGTGAACATTTTAGTATGTGTATTATTAGATCTGCCAATTTAAGGGTTGAAGCAGGTAAACCCGGGTACTAGCGATCTGTACCTGGAGTCAGAGCTCCATTAGGAAAAATGTGTTGCACTACCCCGAGTTTATACAGGGTGGCCAAATAACAGGTATACACTTTAGTTTTGTAATTTTATTCTATGAAATATAAAAAATATTAATTATTCCTTGTTAAGTACAGTATTTAGAGCCGGCTGTTAAACATGGAAAATAATGTCAGACAAATGTCCACCTCTAGCAGCAAGGCAGATGTGAACCCTTTTCATTGAGTTTTTCATCACATTTTCACACATTTCCTGCGTTATCTCAGTGACTGTGTCTCGAATATTTTGTTTTAATTGCTGAAGGTTCATTGGCCTGTTAGCATAGACACGTCCCTTTAGATGGCCCCACAGAAAAAAGTCAGGAGCTGTTAAATCAGGCGATCTTGGGGGCCAATCAATGTCACCGTTTCTCGAAATTAATCGACCGGGAAACCTTCTTTTTAATGTTTCTATTGTGGCTCGTGCCGTGTGACACGTGGCCCCGTCTTGTTGAAACCACATGTTTCCCAAGCCCAATTCGGTTTAAAAATCTTTATTTCTCAAAAGAATAACAATAATTCACTTATTTGAGAAAGATATATAACATGCATAAAATATAAAAAATCTAAGCTAATGAGCGTAAACATTGATACATTTGATACATCGCAGAACTATAAAGTTACAATTGGTAGGTAGGAGTATAAAAGTTTACAAAACAAGTTAACTAAGTAAGGGAGCGCGCTTCGCTGTACGTTGAGAGCGCAGTTAGATAAGATAACAGTTTTACAATGATATAAAGAGTTTGGAAGTGTCTCAGCAGATGCAAGCGTACGTACATTGAGTTTGCGGAGTTACTTTTTTTAATAAGTGGAATAATTTTATTTTGTATAACTATAAATATATAAATGTATGTGTGTATATATTATTTATATAAGTGTTAGCGTATTTATGGACGAGTTGAGAGGTGTTGTTTTAGTAACCTTTTAAATGTGCGTAACGATTTGGCGTCTTTGATATCAGTTGGGAGTTTATTATATAAGTTGGCTCCCTCGTACAATATGCATTTTTGCCATAATTTGTACGCGGAGACCGTAAGACCGTTGTTTGCGTTCCTGAGTTTAATTCTTTGAAATTGTTGCTTTTTTGTAAAAGAAATTTGTATATGGAGCTCATTTGATAATATTTTTCTTATTAGTATACAGGTGTGATATATTTAAGTATAGTTAATGTTCATAATTTTAGTATCTTTGTAAATTTTATTTGTTGACGTAAGAAAATCGTAGTTAAATAAGACTTTGATCAGTTTATTTTGAGCTCGCTGTAGGCAGTTTAAGTTGGTTGGAGTAGCGGTGCCCCATATCTCGATTAGATAGGTACTCAATATGTGGCTGCACGAGTGTGTTATATACCTATTGTGTATCGGACACGTTTTGGAAGACACCGTTCCCTTGAGTGAACCAGTAAGGGAAGTTATTTTATTTTTTATTTTTTCTATTTGCGGTTGCCACGTTATTGACTCACTTGATTCGAGAAAAAATGGATTATCATCTCACGGTACCGATCTCCATTCACTGTAACAGCATCACCCATAGCATGTTCAAAGAAATAAGGCCCAACTACCCCTCCTGACCAAATTCCACACCAAACTGTTACTCGACGAGGATGCAGAGGTCGTTCGTAGATCAAAGAAGGTTGTTCTTCTCCCCAATAGCGAGAATTTAGTTTATTAACAAATCCGCTGAGGTCGAAATGAGCTTCGTCAGTCATAATGATTTTTTTATGAAAATCTGGGTCTCTTCCTAGCTTGGTTAGCATAACACTACAGTAATCTCGACGGCGTTCATGGTCTCGAGGCTGAAGTTCTTGAGTTATCTGTACCTTATATGGAAACAAACCAAGGTCTTTCTTCAAAATTGTCTGTAGAGAAGTCCTCTTTGTTGAGAACGTCCGAGTTGTTGAGAACGTCGCCTGGTAGACAATGTGGGTTCTTCGGCTACACTTTGACGAACAATTTGGATATTCTGCTCAGTACGAGCCCTTCTGATACGATGAGGAACTGCTTTATCTGTAGCAGTACGATGCCATACTGCTCAAATTTATTCACTAAACGAGCTATTGTTAGCCGCGAAGGTAAGTGATTTCCACCAAAAATTGGCCGCAATTTTCTTAGAGTTTCCGCAATACATGATTGGGTTGAGTAAAACGTTTTAATAATTAAAACACGTTGTTCCGTCGTAAAACGATCCATAACTGCCGTATCTACACAAAGTAATTTTCATGCAACAACTGTCATATTTACCGCCAAAACAAAATGGCGGCAAAAAAAAGTTGTATACCTCCCAGTTGGCCACCCATACAATATATTTTTAGTTTATTGTTCCTATTTTGTGCAAATAAGTATAAATACATACATACATCACCTCACACCTTCATTCCCAGAGTGGGTTAGGCAGAGCTACAGAACTACCAACAACTCTAAAAACTTGTTGATAATTTAATTAAGCTTAAATAAATAAATAAATATGTAACGATATTATTATTACTAAAATTCTTCGAATCCTTACTAATTGTAATTCTCATGGGGTAGCAAATGTTGCCTCAGTTAGCTGATCTTGGCTCATTGTTTGTTAACGTAAGAAATCGATTCGCATTTTAGAGGTACAGATACATCTTCATTGGGCTTTATGTTAAGGCACAAAACTTATTTTTCCAGTTCTTGAAATTCTTGGCTTATTGACCGATAATTCAATAATTGTTTCGCAATTGAGATATAAACATTGCATGAAGGAAAAAAAAACTTCAGATATTTTCGAAATTACAGTCAACGAAAAAAATGTTCAAATCGCTAGATTTCTCTGGAACTTGACCTTGATGAGTATTTGCCGTCCACACCCTGAGTGCGATGATACTTATCGTTACCATGCTGCCATGCACGTAACACTGCTTTGTATTCAATGATGGAGTTTGCAACGTATTACGTAACTGGATTGTCGTTGGGTTTTCGTTTGTTGAAATCTTCCATGTCCATGATTCGGGGCCAATCTAAAACCGTACAACGGCCGCGGTAGGTTGCTAGAACCAGTGCGGCGCCTTCTGAATCATAAAAATCTCGTTACTGGTGGCATTTTCCTACTTTCAATTTTTCTAATAATCAGAATATTTACAATATTGGAAAATCACAAACGAGCCAGTTCCTCCTATTCTCTAGGTTGGAAATTCCGGTTGACTACGCGTGACTTGAAGTAATTCCTACTGTTGCTCTTGTAATCGTCATTTTGATCACTCTTCTCGCTGACAGGGTCAGAGTAATTGCTCCTTGGTCAGGCAGGGTAACCACGATGGTGATCACTTCGGGCAGGGTAGCGGTGATCAATGTGATCATTCTTCAGTCGGAGTCACTACTTTACCGAAGAGATCCATATTGGTAGGAGTGAGGGAGATAACCATTTCGACAGTCAGCTACAATTAATGGCAATAAGACCGGGAGGCTATTGCCCAACGCCGACGCAATCGCAATCGTTTTAATTTAAAAAAACGATGGCTTGTCTGCATACAAAATGAAAACAATCGTTGCGCTTTGAAGCTGATTGCGATGGCGAGTGTGGAGAGTGAGCGTCGCTGGTATACTCGTATACAAGATTACCTTAACTAATGCGCAGTTTAACACACGTTATCTAAACGAGATTCATCAAAACGTGTTTCGATAACCAAGAAATGTAACGCCCGGCACAAACGCATGCAAGTAAATTGTATGCTGAAACAACGATTTGTGTAGCATAATACCATAGTGACCCGACTGGGAGCTAACTACATACATACTCAATTCATGCATCAATTAACATAAAACAATTTAAAATAAACAGAAATTTCATTACAAAATCTCGAATATACTAACAATGTTCATTTATTTGTTTATCGTAGCGTAAGCGTCCTCTAAGTATAATGTTGTTTGTTTGTTTGTTCAGGTATCGCTCAACTCTGCCACTACAGAGTTCCATGTGATATGTTTGGGTAGGACCTTGTACTGTAAAATAATGAAATAGTCGAGGCGCGTAATAAGGCATTTATTTATACAGAACGATAAAATAGATAAGCTCTTAGAGTAAATTGAATACTTGAAAAGTTTATTTACCTGCTTAAAGTGAAGGTGAAAAAGAATCACTTAAGTGGATTACAAGATTTAGCCTCGCGGTTACTTCTCGGGAATAATATAATATATTTTCGCGAATAAAAGAATCCTAGTCATTTCTTCCAGTAGGCACATCGTTGGTGCAAAGACCATATCGTCCCCTTACTTCTAGAACCGCTTAACTGCATGAAGTATAGTTTTGAGAAAAACGCATTTAAAGGTGTGAGTGCTTAAATTTCTAGTTTAACCCAATACTAAGTAAATTATATTTGTGATTTCATTACGAGAGGTTGTTAGTAATCAAAACTGTACGTAACAAATTAGTATATTCTAAACACAAATGGGTTAAATTGAGGGTTTTGTAAAAAAGGTGGTGCAGATAAGCGGTTTTTGCTGTAGAGTCAATTTAAATTTATCTTTTAAACTAATAGGCTTAGGCAGTATTAACTCAAAGTAAAACTTTCTTACTTATATAAACTACATTTTGTAGTAGAAAAATATTAAAAATTGTGATTAATTATGCAGTTATCTTAGTTTATATTATAGTCACGCGTCAGTTAGTTGGTTTTGGCTGTAGAGAATATGATATTTTAGGATTAAGTGCACTTAAAATGCAAAATATTACTAGTATGTTTTGTCATGTAGCTAACTTTACCAACTGCCACGCCCCTACAAGATATAGCGTTATGTTTGGTCACGTTTGCACTACTCAAGACTTTAACCTATTAGCTTACAAAGTTTCGTCGAATTATATTTACTAATAGGCGTTAATTAAATAATAAGCAATTTTAACACAAACATTAGTATTGACTGGAGAATATTGTAGTCAAAAAAAAATTAACAAGACATTGGTTTCAAAAATAGTTTATTAGGGTAAACCAGTCGTGACACTCCTCTGGTATAATGCTTTTATCACTTGTACTTGAACCACTGATAATAAAATCGCTATTCAAAGACGAATCCAAACTCTATGGACCTACTCTATAAGCTGTTGAGGAGTTCTTATGGCCACCTTCCCTCTCGATCATCATACCAGCTCGATGGTACTGTGGGGGTGGTGGGGTAAAGGGCACCCCACCATCATCATCATCGGAATCAAATTAGCATGCAAAATTTCAAGTCTATCAGACAACGAAAAGTAAGTTAAAAATATTTCAAGATTTATTTAAATAGTTTTTGACTGAGTCAATCAAGGCCGTAGATATTGCGACAACGATGACCTTGCGTAGGTACTGTGACTGTGATAAAAGGGGTTGTGAAAAAAAGAACCTTCGTGATTATCTTAAAGCATTCTTAGTAGCGTAGCAAGTTTTTCCAAACAATCGGCGCTGTTTCATTTTATCGCATAAACAGAGTTTGTATAGTTTAAATCAATTGCGACACTTAGTATGCAACAAGTTTAATTCTACAAAGTTTCTAACTACAAACAATTATAAACTTATTATTATAGGTACATCCCTCGTCCCTCTGGAAACAAGAATGTCACCTATCAGGCTCTAAAATCTACCCACACAAAGGAAATCACAATTACTGATTGGATCTTTCCAATAGATCTTATTGATTATCGTATACTTATACTTGAATCTTATACAATGTAATGTAGTGTGTTACGTACGCTAGCCTATGGGCGACTTACAGATTGTTTTTCAAAACGATCGGTGGCCTTCTATTACATCTCATTAATTAATTACATATTTGATAAAAAAAACCAAAAACCCACCTTCAAAAATGCAAAAACTTCTTATAAAATGGTAGGTAGGTCTGTCCAACTGTATTCGGATATCGGTTTAAAATATTGTGGGACCCCGACTTCACGACGACATTTTTGAAGGCAGGTTTTTTGTTTTTTAAACATTTATTTTATACCTTTATTATACTTTTTAGTGATACTATTTATGCTGTTATGTAGTCCCACTTTTCGATTAATGAGAAACTATAGAATATTTCAAGCACGCCGCGGGAATGTCATATATACATTCACGGTCATAAAACTCTATAAACTTTTTCGCCTTATGTCATTGAAATATAGAGAGAATGTGTAAATATGTTTACGACTGTGCCTGTACACCTATATTCCAGTTTACATTTATTAAATTAACTACCATACCTAAAAAATATTTCCAAGTTTTTTCAGTTTGTTTTAAACAGCAGTCGTGTTTTTTTTTTTTTACTATTATTTTTTATTTTACTATACCTTTTAGTGACAGAAAATACCTAAGAACTTAACGCATTCACTGCCATAGGGCGTGGCCTAACATAGCCAGAAGTCATTTGAGTCATATACTTGTTATAATATTATCCACACTTCTCAGTTGAAAAATATCGTAAGCGCCGCTAGCGCAGTCACGTCTTATATAGCTGCCAGTAAAAAACTTCATTAGCGCGATGTAGAGCATTTCGTGTTTCCTCTCCAACGGTAGGTACAATTAAACATATGAGTATCATATATTTTTATGATTGTCTTTCAAAGTGCTTTCTTTTGATACCACACTCAGTAGGTTCGGATGCCATTTTTTTTCTGTGCGTTGTAGTATAAGATAATAATAATAATTATTATTGTAAAAGACTTTTTAAAATAATTTAAAAAATCTTTTTCTACCAAAATAAGCTTTAAACACATAAGTTATATATATATATATATATATATATATATTTGTAATCGTCTTTTAAATCTCTTTATTTTGAGACCCCACTTGATAGGTTTGTAATTTTTTTTTTTTTCTGCTCCTCAATGTGGAGTATATAGTCGGCCATTTTGTTTTCATTCTAACGTCACATAGCCTATGTTACTCGGGATGACGTAAGGATTCTAACGATACCTCAAACATCTAATTCGGTCAAGGGGTTTAGAAGTTACAGTGGAATAAAGAAACTCACATACATACAAACATAAACCCTGAAAACATTACACTCTTTTTTTGGGGCAGTCGTGTAAAAAGGTGAGATGCGACTAAGCGGGGAGGGCCTCACTAGAGAGAGAGCAGAGCGTGAAGCGCTTACGCGCGCGTTAAACGGTTTTGGCTGAATCAGATTCTACCGCCGAAAGCAAAATCGAAGCAAGCAAAACCAATTATAATATATTTTAGTGTTTTTTGCTGATTAATATTCTTACGTGATGAGAAATTTTGAAGTGGCAAAACATTTTATCAATTGGTTTGAATGTTTTTGTAGATGGCAATATAAAGGTTTATATCTTTATGGTTAGCATCAAAAAACTACTACACATTGTTTAGTATGTTTTTGCAGTAGTTAAATTGTATTTTTATTAAATCATGAAACCTGCTAAAACCGCTTATAAGAGGATAAAATGTTTTTCTTGTTAGCAATTTAAAATATTGATTATTATCAGACATTTAGTAGTTTCTAGTTGTTTAAAAATTTAAAAATATCGTTTTTAACAGCCATTTAGTAGCTTTTGTTTGTTAATAATTTAAAAAATCGCCGTTAAACTACTTTATGCTAGAGGCTAACTCGAGAACGGAGTATCGTATTAAAAAACGGGTTTTACCAAAATGTAGATCTTGGAAAGTACTTTCTAACGGTATTCTTAACTTGATTTTGCCTAAAAGGGACTTTAAGCGGTTTTAGAAGTGAGGGGACGATATGGATCCTACATCATTTTAATTTGAAAGTGCAACAACTAAGAGCATTAATTCCAACACATGAATGTTTAAATTTTAGGTAGGAGTTTCTTTACAGCAAGACGTATCCTGAGACATATTCAAATTCAAATACAAAACATTTATTTGACAAATCACTACAACACAACACACACGGTAAATAAAAATAAACAAGATTAGAGCAGAAATAGAATCGTTGCCCTATATTGTGAAGTTAAATAGGACTCGGCTCAGCATGTGCTGCAGCCGGAACCATAGCGCTGTTTGTTCACCTATTCGTAGATGAAAGCGAACGCGTGACGAGATAAAATGTACATACATGACGAGATAAATACAGTGAATGTAATCTATATTATTGCCTTTAAAAATAAATATAACATATGACAACCAAAAATAACATGTTATGAACTTATTATAAATTAATAAAATATAAAATTACGGCATTATCGACACTATCGCAAACACGTTGGAACAGATACCATATTATCTTAGTCTTAGATTCGAGTATGAAAAAGGGCACACTTTGTACGAACGTTTGTCTTTAGTGTTTTCAATCTTACAGTGCTTTGCTCAGCTGTTGTAGAAGCAAATAGTTCTACAAGTGTCTTACACTGGCATGGTATAGTGTAAGAGCAAAATGCCTTTGTAGTTTCCTTCTTTGCCGTTTTAAGTCTGATTCGCTTTATTTGCCTCTTAGTATAGGTAGGTATGATTTTGAGAAAACCCTGTATAAGCATTATTTTATCAGAATACCTTTTAAACAAAACATGTGTAAATTATAAATATCTTGCTAACATGCTACTACTTTTTAATATTCTACTACTAATTTACTTTTTAATATACTTTTTAATTTATACTTGTTTGCTTTTTCAATAGTTGTAGGTACTTATAGCATATTTTAGTAAGATCTTCAGTACTCTTTAATAATACGTATCCACCTACCCCAGTTAGCTGTGAGAACAAACGACCTTATACGATGCCTTGTAACAAAAAAGAATATCAGAACAGCCTGGAAAAACAAAGTGGGCTTGTAATCCTTGTTCTAATAAATATTTTACAAGGAGTTCTAATATATACTGGACCGCAAAACTAAGTATCACACTATATATGACATGTTCTTTAAAAGTTTGATGCTTAGTTTGGAGGACCAGTTTTTATCTGTATGTATAGGTAGTTTTAGTTTAAATCGTATTTATACATGCTTTTGTAAGAGGTCCCTTCTTAATCTGGATACTAATAAACCTTTTATAATGCTTTTCTGATTAAGTACTTAGTAGCTATATGTGATTTTGTACAAGACTATTTTGCTAGATGGGTTGCTATTAAATTAAAAGATGGTTTTAACAGGTTTACCAGAATCTCATGGCAAAAAAGGGGCGCCAGGGTCATCATCATCATCCGCCTACATCACTAGACTGCTGGACATAGGCCTCTTCTATAGCATGCTACTGAGCGGTCTTCAGCTCATCTTCTCCAGTTACCACCTTGTCATCACCCCACCTACCTAGTAGTCTGAGGGCACCCTAATCTACGTCTGCCGATGGTGATTTTCGTGAATGGCTACTCGACGATGATTAGCTGTGCAAAAGATAGCCTGGTAGAAAAGTCTTTTTTTTAATAAATCTGATTTCGTCGGTATGGCGGGCCTTCTTCTTTTTTCGGTAACAAATCGTTCGACACTCGTAATTTGACCGACACATTCGATTAACGCCCACACGATTGGGCCGCTGGCCAGCGCTATGACCATCATTTTCCTTTTCGTCATTCCGTAATAAGAGCCTTGAAGGGTCGCCATACTTGGTACTCGATGAATGACCCCAAATTTTGTGTCACTATCTCCCGGTCTATACGTTGTATACATTTTATTGTTGTTAACTTTTTTTGAATGCAGCAATATCTTGTATAATTGCTTGATATTCACTGAGAAAATTTCTATTAACCATCAAGTTTGTATTTACTCCTCGTATACCTGTTAATACCTCACGTACTAAGATTTGTTGCTAAAAGAAGATCCTGCAAATTTAAACAATACAAACACTCCGAACCCAGGTCGGAGAACGAGTAGGTACCGGCAGAAATATTGAATTGGTGATAATGAATCAAAACAATTTCATTAATCATGGTGCAGTCCGTGACCTCTTAGAAGAGGATTCGTGTTTCGGATGAAATCGGACGAAATCGTGTATTAGAAATTGACAGAGTTAATTACTTTGGTTGACGGATTTATTGGCAGTCCAACACCCGAAGAGTGCAGTCGTCTCTTTTGTCTTTAACTATGTAGAGTAGTTAAAACCACCATATTTTTTAGGTATTATTTCTGTGCATATTATTCGATAGTTGATTATAATGGGGACACGTCACAAACAGGGTACTCCTGTAAATAGTCAATGGCGGGAAATTGTATATAAAATATGTATATAAAAATTTTTTGAACGAAGCGGAAGAAAAGTGACAATTGTCAATATTTTAATAAGCTTCAAGAACGGGTGATAGAAGAAATAGCAATTTAGAAATGTACATTAGGAAGAATATTAAAAGAAGCCGACCAAAAACCTCCATCTATGCCCTTCGAAACGCTACAGAGAAAGAGAACGAAAAAGTATTTTGTATTAAATCTGGACAGTTTTGATTACGAAATTTTCAGGCGGTTGGCTTATGATTTTCATTCTAAATACAAAGAACTCCCTAATTTGAAAAAATATCGATTAAAGCTAATAGAAGCGATAAATTTCAAGGGTCTACGTTCACCCTACGAAAAATTCTAAGAAAATTAGGATTTAGGTATTGTGAAACCAAAGATAATCGAAAAACTTTGATGGAAAAACCTTTACAGTCGTACGTTATGCGACTGAAAAGGACAAAATATTTAGTGAAAAAAAAAATAGAATTGAAGGTAGAGAAATAGTGTATATGGACGAATCGTACATTAATGGGAAAGGTTGGTCAGACTCTAGCAAGCAACGCAGGGATTAAAAAGCCAATTTCCAAAGGGCAACGTCTTATTATAGCTCATGCCGGTAGTGGAAATGGCTTTATACCTGGTGCGTTGCTTACGTACGTACGTACAAATCAGCGGACACAACAGGCGATTACCATAAAGAGATAAATAGCGAGAACTATGAAAAATGGCTAAGAAATCAGCTTATTCCAAATTTGCTAACCAACTCAGTGTTGGTTGTTGATAATGGGGCATTATCACAACAAATGGCAATTAATACTACGAAATGTCTTAAATCATCCGCGGTTGAAGCTCAATCATTACTTTGCACTAATGTCAGTAAATGTAATATAAACTTTGAATTCAGCCCTGTAAATTCAGATTCTATAGTAAAGATATTTAAATCGCTTAGTTTAAAAAAGACTGAAGATTTGTGGGGCACATCAGTTAAAGTGCTCTTTCATATCATAGATGTAATTGCACCCCATCTAGCATTAATTTACAATAATTGCATATCAGAGGGGATCTTTCCAGATCTCATGAAATATAGTAAAGTCATACCTCTTTTTAAATCAGGCGAGATGAGTGATATAACGAACTTCCGTTCCATTTCCATACTACCAGTTTTAAGTAAAGTCTTTGAGAAACTAATGCTGAAGGATATGTTAGGTCACTTTAACAGAAATAAACTACTTAGCAATAACCAGTTTGGCTCTACAAGAGGTCGATCAACAATTGATGCGGCATCGGTACTCATTAAATATATATATAACAGTTGGGAAACATCTTGCGACGCAATAGGAATATTTTGTGATCTTTCTAAAGCTTTTGATTGCGTGGAACATATGACCCTTATTTTAAAATTAGAACATTATGGATTGTCCAATAAAGCTTTAAGCCTTATGTCTTCTTATCTAAGTGATAGAACTCAAACAGTTGTTGTAAACAAAACGCAATCTGTTGGAGCTACAGTGAAAATAGGTGTGCCTCAAGGCTCTATTTTAGGTCCTTTTTTATTTTTGGTTTACATAAATGACTTACCACCAATAGTAGATGAACTTTGCGATATTGTACTTTTTGCTGATGATACTTCACTAATTTTCAAGGTAGATAGAAAAACCGTAGACTACAGTAGGATAAACGCCACTCTAGTTAAAGTACATAATTGGTTTATGGGTCAATTTTCAAACAAGCGTTTTTTGCGGTCCCAGAGCTATAATTCTAAGTATATTTAACATTGAGTATAGTTACATATATATTTGCATTTTGTGCATTTTAATCTACTTGAAAATATATATTGCAGTTTACTAAATATTAATGGATTCCGAAAGAATCGAATTCGAAATCCTAAAAACAGCAAAATTTACCGCTTTTCGCGTGTCCCACTTCCGGTTTTGCTTAAATAAAAAATCATAACTTTGGACGTAGACAACGTATTAATATACAACATATATCGTTGTAAAGAGCTTTTATTGGCAAACTGATTAAAATAATTAAAGAAATAAAAATAATAATAATTAAAACCTGGAAAGTATTTTCGTGGATGTCCCGCGTGCGACCGTTTTTATCATGACTCAAGGAAACCCCCTGAATCTGGTTTATCTAATGGCCTACCTTCATATTTACGTTAGGATACCAAAGTACGTTAGTTGGGCTTAGACCGCCAACGGGAGTGGACGCAGAGCCAGTGTTTTTGACGGAGGAAACAGGATAAGTCTTTTAAAGATGTATTTTGGTACGGTTATCACGACATTTGTATGGACGTTTATTTATTGACATACGAATGAAATAAAAATGTGTGTTTCATAAACATTGTTAGCAATATGGGTAAGTAAGAATTTCGTATTAGTAAATAAGTGAATCGAGTAAGTAGTGTAAGAAAGATCGGTGAAAAACGTTTTTGTCGACATTTGTATGGCGACATTTGTACGGTTATTTTGTCCATACAAATGTCGAATGTGGCATACAAATGTCGGCTAAAATCAAAATCTAAATAAAATCGAAATATATCATTTCCATGTCCAATAATATCAACTTTTATGTTAAGTTTCATTATTGTATTTTTTTTGTGAGCTATCGTATAAAAATAGAGTACTTATAAGCAGGGCTCTGATTTTACATCGCACGGTAAGATGAAAGAAAACTATGGAGTCGATATTAAAATGCAAACTTGAGTAGTATCCATACTCATACTCATTCATATTCTTGGTCCCGTTTTTTTATATTTATCATGCTGTAACTAGGTACTTCAACGTAATTACGTACCTAGTTTTACAGACTATATGGTTGCGATAGACCTTTATCAAACTGGCCGCTTTATCAAATTTTATCGTGTGCGTCATGTCAATCATTAACGACTTTTGACGTGTCATTTATTTATATTTGCAGTCTGTGCCCATGGCGTCAATTATTAGGTGAACATTTTATTATGTCTGCAAGTTTGTGCCATTTTTTACTGGATTGAGCCTTACAAGGATCTGAAATACGATTATAAAAAATGTGCTGTGTTGTGACATAACCTTGAAGTTTTTATTATTTATTATTTAAACACGAATTTCAAAATTCCGATTGAGAAAACTTCAAAATGTCATCGCTATTCCGAGTTAGGTTTCCGATGTATCATAGCATGTTTAATTAATATCCGAATATCCGATTAAAACTAGGTACGTAATTAAGTTGAATTAGTTACCGCATGATAAATATAAAAGACGGTACTAAGAATATGAATGAGTATGAGTATGAATATGACTTAAAGTTTTAATTTTAGTATCGACTCTTTAGTTTTCTTTCATCTTACCGTGCGATGAAAAATCCGAGCCCTGCTTATAAGCGAAGATTTTCATATTTAATTATAAGTAACTGAAGTGAATTACGGCACACGGGAGAGACTTTACATATAAATGATATAGATACTTAATCCACCCCCAAGTATCAAGCTAAAGGTTAATGAAAACCGCATCAAAGTCGGTCAAGTACTTTTCGAGTTTATCCCAGACTGACAGACATACGCGGCTGAGGAGTTTGTTTTGAAGGTTACACTGACGGTATATTATCATCATTTGCTAAAAAACGTTTCACAAACTTATAATTTTGCATATAATTGCTTATAATTTCGATATAATAATCAGTGAGTTTGTTCCAAAACATTTTTGACCGTTGATTGTTGACATTTGTATGGCAGTATCGACACTTTTATGGCACTATATCGACATTTGTATGGCGTTGTCGACATTTGTATGCCACCGTTTTTTTTGCGTCAATATCTGGCTAACTATTAGAAGCAGAGTGGTGCCTCATACACCATATTTTTTCTTGTTAAGAACCTCACCTGATGACGTCACTAAGAACCAAATAAGATAAAATAAAAAAATTGCCATACAAATGTCGAAAAAACACACTCTTCAAAAATTGACCCTTGGGTCAATTTTCAAACAAGCGTTTTTTGCGGTCCCAGAGCTATAATTCTAAGTATATTTAACATTGAGTATAGTTACATATATATTTGCATTTTGTGCATTTTAATCTACTTGAAAATATATATTGCAGTTTACTAAATATTAATGGATTCCGAAAGAATCGAATTCGAAATCCTAAAAACAGCAAAATTTACCGCTTTTCGCGTGTCCCACTTCCGGTTTTGCTTAAATAAAAAATCATAACTTTGGACGTAGACAACGTATTAATATACAACATATATCGTTGTAAAGAGCTTTTATTGGCAAACTGATTAAAATAATTAAAGAAATAAAAATAATAATAATTAAAACCTGGAAAGTATTTTCGTGGATGTCCCGCGTGCGACCGTTTTTATCATGACTCAAGGAAACCCCCTGAATCTGGTTTATCTAATGGCCTACCTTCATATTTACGTTAGGATACCAAAGTACGTTAGTTGGGCTTAGACCGCCAACGGGAGTGGACGCAGAGCCAGTGTTTTTGACGGAGGAAACAGGATAAGTCTTTTAAAGATGTATTTTGGTACGGTTATCACGACATTTGTATGGACGTTTATTTATTGACATACGAATGAAATAAAAATGTGTGTTTCATAAACATTGTTAGCAATATGGGTAAGTAAGAATTTCGTATTAGTAAATAAGTGAATCGAGTAAGTAGTGTAAGAAAGATCGGTGAAAAACGTTTTTGTCGACATTTGTATGGCGACATTTGTACGGTTATTTTGTCCATACAAATGTCGAATGTGGCATACAAATGTCGGCTAAAATCAAAATCTAAATAAAATCGAAATATATCATTTCCATGTCCAATAATATCAACTTTTATGTTAAGTTTCATTATTGTATTTTTTTTGTGAGCTATCGTATAAAAATAGAGTACTTATAAGCAGGGCTCTGATTTTACATCGCACGGTAAGATGAAAGAAAACTATGGAGTCGATATTAAAATGCAAACTTGAGTAGTATCCATACTCATACTCATTCATATTCTTGGTCCCGTTTTTTTATATTTATCATGCTGTAACTAGGTACTTCAACGTAATTACGTACCTAGTTTTACAGACTATATGGTTGCGATAGACCTTTATCAAACTGGCCGCTTTATCAAATTTTATCGTGTGCGTCATGTCAATCATTAACGACTTTTGACGTGTCATTTATTTATATTTGCAGTCTGTGCCCATGGCGTCAATTATTAGGTGAACATTTTATTATGTCTGCAAGTTTGTGCCATTTTTTACTGGATTGAGCCTTACAAGGATCTGAAATACGATTATAAAAAATGTGCTGTGTTGTGACATAACCTTGAAGTTTTTATTATTTATTATTTAAACACGAATTTCAAAATTCCGATTGAGAAAACTTCAAAATGTCATCGCTATTCCGAGTTAGGTTTCCGATGTATCATAGCATGTTTAATTAATATCCGAATATCCGATTAAAACTAGGTACGTAATTAAGTTGAATTAGTTACCGCATGATAAATATAAAAGACGGTACTAAGAATATGAATGAGTATGAGTATGAATATGACTTAAAGTTTTAATTTTAGTATCGACTCTTTAGTTTTCTTTCATCTTACCGTGCGATGAAAAATCCGAGCCCTGCTTATAAGCGAAGATTTTCATATTTAATTATAAGTAACTGAAGTGAATTACGGCACACGGGAGAGACTTTACATATAAATGATATAGATACTTAATCCACCCCCAAGTATCAAGCTAAAGGTTAATGAAAACCGCATCAAAGTCGGTCAAGTACTTTTCGAGTTTATCCCAGACTGACAGACATACGCGGCTGAGGAGTTTGTTTTGAAGGTTACACTGACGGTATATTATCATCATTTGCTAAAAAACGTTTCACAAACTTATAATTTTGCATATAATTGCTTATAATTTCGATATAATAATCAGTGAGTTTGTTCCAAAACATTTTTGACCGTTGATTGTTGACATTTGTATGGCAGTATCGACACTTTTATGGCACTATATCGACATTTGTATGGCGTTGTCGACATTTGTATGCCACCGTTTTTTTTGCGTCAATATCTGGCTAACTATTAGAAGCAGAGTGGTGCCTCATACACCATATTTTTTCTTGTTAAGAACCTCACCTGATGACGTCACTAAGAACCAAATAAGATAAAATAAAAAAATTGCCATACAAATGTCGAAAAAACACACTCTTCAAAAATTGACCCTTATTAGTAACAACTTGCTACTAAATGCCAAGAAAACTAAATGTGTTAGGTTCGCTTTGCCTAATGTTAAACCGGTAGATTCTAGTATTTTTCTAAATAACGAGTGTTTGCTAATGGTAGATAGGGCGGTTTTCCTAGGCATAACAATAGATAAAAATTTGCAATGGAGTCCCCACATAGCTGCACTGGCAGGTAAACTAAGTTCGGCAGCTTACGCCGTTAGGAAAATTAAACAACTAACTAATGTTGAGACAGCTCGCTTAGTTTATTATAGTTATTTTCATAGTGTTATGTCTTATGGTATTCTGGTTTGGGGTAAGGCAGCTGACATACAAACTATATTTGTGTTACAAAAAAGGGCCATTCGTTCTATTTATAATTTAAATTCCCGTGACTCATTAAGAGAACTTTTTAAAGAAATTAATATCTTAACTGTAGCGTCTCAATTTATTTACGAGAATATTATTTATGTTATTAAGAATTTAGATTCGTTCACCAAAAACTCAGATATACATAATTTAAATACTAGAAATAAAAATAAAATAGCTATTCGAAAATTCCGTGGCCGTAAAGTATATAAATCATTTGTTGGTCAATGCATTCATTTCTATAATACATTACCTGAAGTAGTTTTAAAGTTACCCTTTCCAGCACTTAAAAAATATTTGAAAAAGTCGTTAATGTCTAAAGCGTATTATAGGGTCGAGGACTATCTAACAGACAAAAATGAATGGCCTACACCCGAAACTTAGTCAATAGTAATTTGTTCAAATGCAAATGCTTTATCCTGCTTCTTCTTGTCTGGGGGACACCGTTGATGCAGGAAAACATATCGAAACTTTTATGTGGTCATCTTGCACCATCTCATATACACATATATAAGTAGGTAGTTGTAGTTATTTTATTTTATTCTTTTCTATCTTTCTCTCCCGTAAGATTTTTGGCATGTTTTCCTGCTGAACTACTGTTATTTGATATTATATTTAATTTAATATTTGTAGCTTTATATAATGCTAGATTAAGTTGTACATACCATTGTAATATGCAATATGAAATAAGTTTAAAAAATGACTGACTGCTGAGTTTCTTGCGGCGTTTCTTCTCAGCAGTGGTCTCCTCTTGGGAAGCGCTGGTAGTATCTTGACGTGTAAAAGTGCCCGAGCGGCCTACTTACTAAATAAATTTCTTTTATCTTTTATCTTTTATCTTTTAAATATATTGAAAACCTGCCCAATTCTAATACCCGGAAACAAGACATGTAAGATTGGTTAAAAAATCACAACATCCCAGTAAACCCCAACCAATAAATACCAGCCATTTACGACATTATCGTGCAAACAAACAAGAACATATACAATATTCCATAGATAAAATAATGGCTGAATATGGTCATTCCGTTCTGCGTTTACCTCCGGACCACCCCGACTTTAACCCCATCGAGCATATATGGGCTCAAAAAAACAATACGTAGCCCAGCGTAATGTTTACATGAATATGACAAGCATACAGAATCTTTTGAAAGAAAAAGTCAATATGATTCATGTCAGCACGCAATTAAATGTGAAGAAGATTTTTCGTTTATACGAAAATAAAAAAGACGATTACCGTGACCAATTTATAATTAATACAAATGACTCTGATGCTGAATAAGCTCACATTATATAATCAAAAATTAGAATATAAACGCAATTATTCAATAGTATAATTTTATTGTTGTGAATATGTGACAAGTATTTTCCACTTTCTTTATCTCCACTTTTATTATCTCAAAAGGTTTGACATTCCGTATTCAAATTACCTCCGGACGAATTTCAAATTCTTATTCCATTATATTTCGATTATGATAAAAAGTCAAATCGCAATATATTAAACTACTGAAATATAGTACAATACAAGTACAAATTAAGGTTCATTTTATCGTTCGACTGCCTGGATCCAGGATAGTTTATAATACCGTATCGGATCGTCCACAGCACTGAGCAGTCTCAATGTCATCGACAGTCTAGTCACGTTGCGTCTAACGATTCAACAATAGGTACATTATTATGGGACTGAATGGATTGACTTGACATAAATGGATCTGTTTCAAGGATGATTTCAATATATAAAACATTTTAACTAAGTACTGAGCATTTGATTAAAAAAAATGCACTGTGCGATGTAAAACTTGGCGGAAAAAAACTCAGATTTCTAAACAATACAACAACTAAAAACTGTGCAGCAGTGTGTACTAATACAAACGGCAGCCCGTGCCCGAGTATGTCCCTTCGATTTTTCGAAACTCAACCCCTAAAGTGGTGAAAGGCGGGTACAAAATTTGTATGGGAAAAAGTATTTTTACGGTCCAATAGATAGGCGGCGGATAGATAGACTTACTCCAGATTAAAAATAGACAGATTTTTTATGGGCAAATGTCAAATTTGAACTCGAGGTAAGCCTTATCTGCCCGCGGTTTGAATATAGGGTTCGGCCATAATGGTGCGTTTCTACATTCAAAACCGTGGTTAGAATTGTGACCACTCGTTAAAGTTTGTCACGTTTTGTACTCATAACTGTGAGACACAAGGCAAACAAAACCAATTACCTTGTCGATTTTGCCCATTACAACACTAACATAAACATACCTACCCTTAAGCGCTCTCTGTGTCTATGTACAATAAAAATGAATTATAAGGTTCTATATAAAATATGTATCGGTATTTTCTTGTGGATTTTGCACGATAAATATTAAAAAGAGAGTAAATGACAGATAAATTAAAAAAATATAAAAAACCCCCGAAAAAAAAAGGTACGCAATTATTATGACAAAAGGTTGAAAATGCTAAACCCTATAAAAAGCAAAAAATAACTTTTAACACTACGTAAGTACCAACTAAAGCATGTCAGACTATCTATTCGGGATTTTGTGCCACCTTTCTGTCGGAGGCATAACCGCTAATTTTGAACTGCAAATGGTTATCTTGGCCTGCTGTTGACCGTACGTATGAATTTTTTGATTAAATTTTGTCGCGTCGGGGGTCCGCTCTAATTTATTAGCCTAACGTTAGAAGCATACATTAAGAAGTCCTCAATCCCATTGTTATACAAATATAATTGTAATAGCTTACTAACTCGCGCGCGTAATGCGGACGTCACCACCACGCACCGCGGGGCGGCCGCACGACGCGAGAGTGTGGGTGGAGCGTAGTATATAAGCAAGTTTGCCGACCCGAGCGGGCAGACGTCGTTGACGGTCGTCATTTTTTCATGCAAATTTTTTGAGTCGTTCCTTAGATTGGTGGTTAAAATTTTTGTTTATCATTTATTTCGATAGTTTAGAGTATTGAGATTTTTTGATTTCATTACTTACGTTACGTTAACATTTTCGTTGTAATTTAAATATTATTTTATTTACGTATCTTCTTCTCTCTTTACAAGTAAATCTTGTGAGTCGTACTATTCGTCCGTTTTAATTTTTTGTCCAGTGTTATTGTATCATTTAGTGTAGTTGTGTGGATATTTAGTTTTAAAGTAGGTTCACTTTAATTCTGAATACCTACTTACTTTAAAACATTATAGGTATCAGTAATTATAAATATAATTTTGTTTAGATAGGTGATTTTTTTAAAACGAATTTTGTAATTAGGTAGGAATTATCGTTATCAATGTATATTACCTATTGACGTAAGCTGTAGACGGTCGTGTCGGTCACCGCCCGGTGTCGTGCCCGGCGGTAAATATTGGACATCGGCAATCATCGCATTTCCGAATACAAACGATTAATTTTCACGTCCGTCAATTATTATTAGATTTATTGTTTATTAGAATTTGAATTTAGAACTATGTACTTGGTTGTTGTTTTGTTTTGATTCCCGCGTGAACTATACATAAGGAGCTGTAAAACTTGTTCTTAAATATAATTTTCAACACACTTGCTCAAAACGACCTTTTTATTCCACCGATCTTTGGCTCATAAACCTAGATATTAAACACGCGTGCTTTTTCAGTATATTACGCACAAGTGCCTTTAGTTTATTAACCCAAACAATTTACATTTGTAGCCTAGTACCAAGTTGTAAGTACGAAGAAGAAGCGATATAATTTAGTCGGGTTATACCTTTTTTTTCTTAGCAACAAACAGTTTTTATGCGGCAATAGTACATTATGATGAAAGTGTGCTAAGTTAACCATTGTATACAAGGCGCTATTGTGTGCGCACGAGCGAAAGCGAGTGCGCCACAAGAAAGCCGCGTATATTATGGTCACATGCACACGTGTTACATACGTCGTTTTTAAACACACTTGCGAAAAAAAACAAGACTCTTCATTTAGTCAAATTTTAATTAATTATTAAAACAGTTGGTAAAATTACTTACAACTTGGTACAGTCAACGTCATAAACAAGTGATCGTTTATGTACCTTGTCGCTTTCAATCGTTTCAAAATTTTGTATGACATTTCAAACATGACGTTAAAGTGACAAGGTACATAAATGATCACTTATTTATGACGTTGACTGTACTAGGCTACAAATGTACATTGTTTGGGTTAATAAACTAAAGGCACTTGTGCGTAATATACTGAAAAAGCACGCGTGTTTAATATCTAGGTTTATGAGCCAAAAATCGGTGGAATAAAAAGGTCGTTTTGAGCAAGTGTGTTGAAAATAACATTTAAATTTGACTAAATGAAGAGTCTTGTTTTTTTTTCGCAAGTGTGTTGAAAAACGTCGTATGTAACACGTGTGCCTGTGACCATAATATACGCGGCTTTCTTGTGGCGCACTCGCTTTCGCTCGTGCGCACACAATAGCGCCTTGTATACAATGGTCAACTTAGCACACTTGTATCATAATGTACTATTACTTATTAAATATCATTTACTCCTTTCCAACATGTAATGTATAGTACACCAACGAAATTAATACGAATATTAAACGAAATAAAATACTTCTTCGACCGACTTCCAAAAACAAGGAGGTTCTTATGTCTGACAATTAGGAACGCAACTAAAATTAATATTTATCCGACGACTGACAAAACACGACGTTTGCCGGGAGACATTTAGAAAATAAAATAGTGCATTGTAATATAATTTTTAAATATAATTATTTATATTTTTAGGTTGATTATTCCTCAACCTAAAATATGCAAAAATAATAATAAAAAAATACGTTTTAATCAGTAAAATACTGAAATCCTTCCATTTCAATATCCGTGCTCTTATTGAAGTTAATATCACTGTCACTAATTGTAAGTATCAGCCGTATTTATCACTAGTCTATCAGTGCAATCGTCAACACATTTCTTACATTATCATCCACGTTTTTTTAATATTTCGACTTCGGTTACAAAATATTTATAAACATTATAGCTAATTTCACGTTAATAGCCTCGTAAAGGTTTCCCTTTTTTTCTAATAGATGCCATAATACAACTTTAAGTAATTTTAAATTTGGGGTATTTACAACTCTATATATGTTTATATTTTGGACTGGACGCGAGCGCATTCTATTGCATCTGAACCATGACTAGCACACATTATAAAAGTAGTGTGCGACATAATAAACTCTCTACGAAGCCGAAATTAGCTGAACCTCTCTTTCCAAAAGTCGATGTGCAATATTTACTATGGCCGAGCAGTGTACAAGGTGTCTCCTGAACGACTTTTAATAATACATAATATTGCATTCTGTCGTAATATGCAGCATGAACTGCAATATTGTGTGCAAGCAGGCAGTGGAAAACTTTCTCAGAATGTATATTAGAAGTGTAAAGTATATTGATAATAAAATAAAACGACGGAGTATTTAGTCCAACAAGTTCGTTTTTTTTCTTCCTCAGTTAGCTTATAATGGGTACGCAATGAAGGTAAAACGAGAAGATAAATACGAAACAAACAGAAGGAATTTAAAATCTATACCACTTTGGAATATGTGGAATAAATGACTGAATGACTTCTTATAATTTCACTTTGACACTCAGTCACTTTGACATAGTCGAAAGCGGTATAGGATTTAAATTCCTTGACTGTACAAACAAACACATAACCCTCCTTTTGGGTTTTGCCGCAGTCGGTGAAAGAAAAACTGATTAGTTGATCAGTTTAGATGGTGGGGAAGGAACTACCCGTGAATAGCATCCTATTCGACTACGTTTATACACTTGCAACTGGCAGGGTCAGCTCTATTGCATAGCTTGCGACAAAATATTTAAAACTAAGTTTAATTTAGCTAGCCACATTAGAGATCACGCTAGGAAATAAATCGCATAAGTATTTACTTATTTTTGAAAAAAAAAGTAGCCAGTGTCGCCGTCATCGAAATCAATGAGGAGGACTACACTATAGTTATATCAAATCCCAGCTCTACCAAGCGATGCTACCAAGGCAGTATGGTGCAGGCCCACTCCGCTCCGGCAGGGTCCGCTCCGACAAACGATGAATATTGAGACGGTGCGCGAGTCGGACTCGCGCTTGACCAGGCTTTAGTAAAAACGTGTCTTGTATGGGCACCCCTTTATTTTAGTTTTTGTTAGTCAATCCGCCGATAATCTGAAAAAAAACCAAACCACTGTCTAAATACTACGGTTCAAACATATAGCTTAGCTCTTGAATACATACTAAGTATAACATTATAAATATTGGTGAGAATTCTACGCACACATTGTCTAATATCCGGTTATGGTATTTGTGATTTGAATATGTAGACACTAAAATGTTCACGTGTCTCGAAGTTATGTAGCTAAGTTAACATTATAGTACTTATAAGCAAAAACAAGAGCCAGATTGATTTATTTACACAGCGCCGAGCGACCAAGGACAAAACTAGTACTGAAGCCTCACAAGGAAAAAACTAGTACAGAAGCCTTCGATTAGATCTTTAATCGAAACCGACGAAACCGAAGAAAAGGTAAAAAAGCAATCGATGTTTGCAAACGCACAATGAAAGTGTACTTGGATCATTAATTAACAGTGGGTCGTGGGGTGACTACTTGAGGACCCGCTTAACGCCGTGTGGCTGTTGAATAGTCGCTGGACTAACGTTCTTACTTCGACTTGACCTGTAGCTACTTGGGCGAGTTGGGCGATTTCGATGTTCACCTCCTCATTAGTAGCGAGTTTCAGTTCAGACTCACCTTTGAGAGAACTAGACGGATTATCAATGTATTTGTTAGATTAGAATAATAAACGTAAAGTAGTTTCATTAAAAAAAACAATGATGTAGGTTTTATTATTTGTAAGCGTTTTAAAAGCGCTCTTCCCGAAATACCAGTGTTTCAAAATACCAAACTGCACTTTATACTAGGTTCTCAAAAGACCATATTCGAAATATTGGGTGAAGGTAATAAACACATCCTTATTTGTGTGGCAACATAGCGACATCTAACGGCAACTTGTAACAACAAACTATATGCTGTTGCTATATGCTATATGCAGTTTCACAGCAAGCCAGAAACAACCCGCACTGTGCACCAATTCCATTCTGTCATATCTCTATGCCTGGTGTCTACAGTGTGCACACTACTCTCACTCAACAACGCGACTCACTGCGTCCTTCACCTAGCGACATCTATCGGCAACTTATAACAACTAATTCGCCAGCGCCATCAGCGCCACAAGTGTCAGACAGCGTTACTAAAGTGTTATACATCGCGTTTACAAAGTTTCTACAGTCGGTTGACATTATATACAACTTCCAACTTCATCCCAATGCACTTCGGTCCCCAGGCATAACACCCGCCTGGAGAGAGATCTCTGTATTGTAATCTCTTCCTACGATTGTATTTTACGTTTTGGTATTCCGATATATTGAGAATCTAGTATTTTAAAATGCTGGTCCTTTTTGGTAATTCGGCCTGTAATTTCTGAAGGTATTAAGCTGAAACTTGGAACAAGTATTGTATGCACACAATGCCACATCATTATATTGATATATATTATATAATATATAATATAATAAAATATAATATATAATGTAATATAATGTAAGAAAATATATGCCATAAATATATGTGTCTATTCAAATTCAAATTCAAAAACATTTATTTCGACCAACTGGGATCATAGTTAATTTAGGTTAGTTACAATAATTTCTTAGCCTAAAGTTAGCAAAATAAAAAATAATAATAATAATATCCTATTTTTTTATTTTAATTTAAATGAAAATAGAAGTAAAAGTAAGGACGACAGCACTTAGTAAGGCTTGACTGTCAGTACATGGATCATATGACAATGATTCAGATACTGACAATCAAACCTGTCCGCAAATGCCCTCTAGTGGCGTAGCTAGCATGGGTGGCACCCGGTGCGGATATTGATGGTGTCACCCCAAAACTCAATAAAATTGTTAAAATAAAAAACAATAGTAAATTTAATTTTCGTTTTATTCAAATATTACAAATGATTTTCATAGGTATTTTTTATTACTAATCAACGATGTTTGAAATAAATTAATAAAAAATCCTTCTAACTTTAACACTTGCAAACTCCGAGATCACGTCATCAAAGTTTATACTTTGTGTTGCTTCATGCTCTATTGTTAAAATACTAAGATTGTTTAATCTAGTTTCAGTCATTGTAGCCCGCAAGTAATTTTTGATCAATTTTAATTTGCTAAAACTCCTCTCACATGAAGCAACTGATACGCATATTGTTATAAATAACTTCAGTGCGACCATTAGATTCGGAAGAGATTCTGTAAAATCCCATTCCACAATGAATTTTAAATAGTCCAGTGTCACCCAATTAGTAACAGTAACATTGGCTGCTTTTAAATGTCTTCTCAGTCTTGGTATCTCTAAGAGTTCTGTTTCTGATACCTCATCGTAAAGGACAGTAAATTTTGATTTTGATTTTGACAACCAAAACTCACTAAGTAACAAATACCTACTCAAATCAAAAGTCGTATCTCGATATCGACTACGTACCGAGATACGAGGTTTTGAAGAGTAGTGACTGTTTTGGTAGTGACTTTTGGCAGTCAACAGACGAATTTTATTATTGTTAGGTACTTACATTACATATTTATTACATTATTTTATTGATGGCGGTTATGTAATCTGCCACACATTTACGAATTGTTATAGATGGCACTCACTACTGATGTCCACGGTCAGGTCGGGTGTCACCCCAATACGGGTGACACCCGGGGCGGACCGCCCCCCCCTAGCTACGCCACTGATGATACCAAAACCTGAAAATATGGTACAGGTCTGTCGGCAACTCAGTCTGTCTCAACTTCTCCCATAGAAGATCATAACCAACCAGGTCGAACGCTTTAGATAGGTCCAAAAAGCACGCATAGATGGCCGTTTTACGGTTTGTGTAGTACTTCACGGTCTGTTTCAGACATAAAATAGCCGTTTCCGGCGACAGTCCCGACCTGAAACCGAACTGATTTTGATGAATGCTTAGGTACTTGTCAAGTTGTGTGCTAAACAGACCATCGAGCACCCTGGCAACCACAGTCGCCAGCGAGATCGGCCTGTAGTTGGTTTTGTCACTTATATCACCACTTTTGTTTTTAACGACACACACACACACGACACTTTTGTTATATATATATATATATGTATAATATATCATAAACATATATATTTACTTACATTATGGGACAAGGAAAATATAAAAAGCTACAGTTTTTACGACGTATACCTACGTAACTAATTTTTACTATCATCAATAGTAATTTAATGAGGCTGAAGTACCTACAATACAAATAAAATTAAAAACAACACCTTCTTTCATTTGTGTTTTGTGAAATTCGAAATGTTTATAAGGATTTCCCTTAGTCCAGCACCTGGCTTACATATGGAAAGTACTGAGGTAAAATGATTACAGTTGGTTTTGATAAATTCTGCTAATGATTTTCCATATTCGTCGCATAAAATTAGAATATTCTTGTTTAAGGGACTTACAATACTACTACCGTCCTTGTGGGTCTCCGGGGAGTTTGCCGATGGTACTGTCGACTGAAACTGTGCTTGGTGCTGCATCTGCTTTGGAATGTTTCCACCGGTGTGAGATGTGGACGGGACGTCGTACTGTGTGTTAGTTGGTAACGGAGTCTTGCATTTGTTTAGTTCACTCATTGACAGGTGAACTTCCATGATTTCCTGAGGTTTTAACGCTGGGTTATGGTCGTGAGATTTTTGTGGAGAGGTTTGTACGCCAGAACTACCATTATTCCTAGCATTAATTTCTGTATTTTCCTTAGTTTTCTTTTGTGGGGATTTTTTAGTATTTCTAGGGCGGAGTTGAACTTTTCTAGGATTAAGTTTGTCTGAACTTAATGTGGTGTTAGACTTTGGTGCATTTCTACTTTTACTACATTTTGTTGGTTCAATCTCCGCAATAGTTGAGGCAACTTTTTCTTCCTTTCGCTTGTCGGTCATCTTTTTCAGCTTTTTATTTGACCCTGGTGTGTTCGGATGTTCGAAGTTGAGTTTCTTAAGAATTTCAATTTGTTTCTCTTGCTTCTGTAAACATTCCTTGAGTTTTTTCGCTTCACTATTTAAGTTTTCAATTTCTGCGTGGGCTGAGTTCAACTCCATTTGAAGCAGTTTTAATTTACTGTTCCTTTCATCCATGTCTTCATCATTTTCAGCAGTGATCCCCGGTAAGCTCGTTAAACTCGTGTCAAAGAATGTAGCATTAAGCAGTGAGGTATTCATCAATTCATCTGTTAACGAATTTGCCCTGGTCTTGCGTTTTTCCATTGCCATTACTATATTCTATTTACATGCGAGTGGCGACATCTAGTGATAACTTTGTGCGCTGCGATAACTGTGAGTGTAATCAATATCGATCGAGTCTTGTCCGGGTTGCAGACTATAGATACTCGCTCGTTTTGGAGTTATTGTCAGATGGCGCTCAATTCAATCCGTAAAAGAGGGTAGTTTTTTAGGTTTTCATCCTTTTTATCATTGCTTAGTTAATTACACTATGGATAACTTTTTCACTGTTAAACACCGTCACTTAAAATGTCTCCTTTCATTTTAAATTAACACTTATTTCGATGTCATTCGCCACTGGTCGTTATTCAAATGAACTTTCTCTGTAGTCACTGTCTATAAATCGTAATTATTCACAACACTAACACTTCTGGACAATATTTATGTGATTATGAGCACAACCACGTATAACTACACTATTTTAAGGCTACTTTAAAATAATATTAGATTTTATTCGAGGGACGTATGACAGAACATTATTTACTTCGTAGCGCCACCTAGCGGGGTCATCATATAAAGCCAGCCAGGTTTACATTTTCAATGCCTACATCCAGCTCGCGGGCCGCTGTGTTCTTTGTTGCGCTGAGCACAACTAAAACGCGTGTTATCTATACATTATCTGCAAGCTTCATCGTCTCCTCGCGAACCAATCCAAACACGTTCGAGTTAGCTGAGTTGCGTATTGTTACGTCGTATTCTTTGTTTTAGTTCACTCAACTCAATGGGGTTAAATTGGCGATTTCCTTTTTATGTTCCCACGGACGAAACATTTTTAGCAAAACAGTTTAGCGTATATACGTAATCGATAAATCAGTTCCAAAGTAATACTGGTTAGAAAATTCCCTATTTCAACCCTACCTTTCAATGTTTGCTATTACAAATTGCGCAAATTGTGCAAATTTGGTCGTGTAATTGCGACTAAAAATTGCAATTTTAGTCGTGTAATTCGATATTAAACAAGGGCGTCACCTGCATACCTCTGTGTTTGTTCCATCTGTTGTTGTGTGAAATGTGACTTGCAATAATGGTACATTGTGCATCAAGGGTAGTATGAAGGGAATTACTAACGAGAGTGTTAGAAGCTTTTAATGACTCGAGTTAGTAATCCCCTTACTGCCTGTGATACACACAATGGTTTTCATCACATTTGCGAGGAAAAAAAACAAAGAGCAAATTAAAAACACTTTAACTCTGCAAAATATAAAGAAATAACTTTTGACGAACGGGAACGTAAATGGAAACGATATTTTTTTTGTGACCTCTACCACAGATAATAACTGCGTTTAGTTTCGACTTGGATTCCAGATTTAGCCAATTTGATAAAAATGTATAATTACTAAAATTAATGATAAATGTTGATATAAACTTGAAATAGGTATAAAAATAATGAAGTTTAATGAAGCGTATAGGTTTTGTGTAATGTAAGTTAGTCTATAGCTAATTTTTAAAGATGAAATTAGAAACCGATTTAATTTTTGGCTGAAAATTAAACCTCCTTAGTCAGAAATTATGTACGAAAGAGTTGCAAATTTTAAAAAGAAAGTCATTAAGTACTCCCTAGGGATTGCAAACTCGCCATAATTCCCGCGGGAACAATTTAGGCCATTGTCCTTCTGTATACAGGCATGGAATAACACCATTTACGAGCAAGTGTGATGAAAATATTTTGATTTGATTTGATTTGATTTAAACCTTAACACAAAAAATTAAATTGGATAATTACACAAAAGATCCCACAGGGTCGAAGTGTATCCGTAAGGACTCCACCAAAAAGATAAGATAAGATCCTTAAAGCTAACGTAAATGTTCCCTCTTTTAGCGGTTAATCCAATGCAGCCGCCACCCCTACCTAAAAGCAGATAGTGAAGTGCAATGGCAGTGCCTTGAAATCGTTCGGCTCTGGGTAGCCACAACCGAGGATTTTCAATTTTACTCCGGCAAGGGCTTGGGATTTACATAATAAGGGCTTGGGATTTACATAGTAAGAGGCTGAGACAATTTTCAGCCTCTTTGCCGCACGTTCTTCAATGTGTGTTGTCTTAAAGGCCCATCTTTGCTAGGAGATGTTTAACCCCAAAGTGCCCGGTAAACACTCCCATAATGTATCGAAGTTGTCTTCTGCTGAGTTTCCAAAGTTTTTTTGGTCCAGGTCTGGTCCACTCTTTCTATGAAGAGCTTTGCGTGCCCTAAGCGTACCGTCGATTTTCACTATTTTGGTGGTTTTCACGTCCTTTTCATGTCCTTGACATTACACGACAAGGTCTTACATCTTTAAGGTCGTACAACGTCAAAGTCTCACAACGTTTAGGTCTTACAACGTCAAGGCCTTACAACGTTAAGGTCTTACAACGTTAAGGTCGTACAACGTTAAAGTATCACAACGTTAAGGTCTTACAACGTCAAGGTCTTACAACGTCAAGGTCTTACAACGTTAAGGTCGTACAACGTCATGGTCTCACAACGTTAAGGTCTTACAATGTCAAGGTCGTACAACGTGAAGGTCTTACAACGTCAAACTTACTACTCTGATATTCTAAGATCTAGGTAGCTTGACATTTCAAGACTTTGACTTTAAAAGATGATGGTGTTTTACTACCTGGTCATTAAGAGACTTAAACGTATTACTATTATGACATTCTAAGATGTAGACGGATTTGAATGAAATGTAAAATGGAGATAGTTTCTCGTAGCCTGTATCAATACATAGGAAAATCTTAGACCGAAAACTTAAAAAGTTTTCGAGTTAATAACGATATCATGTGCTTGATTTTTTGGAAAAAATCGTCAATGTGGTCTTTATTAAATTACGGTGACCCACATTTTGAAAATGATATTATATTTGTAATTATAAATGGCACCCTTAATTTTTTTATTACGTTTCAGGTGTCATTTTCTTAGATTTTACAATTCAAAATGCCATGATGTCTTTTTCAGGTGTCATTTTCTTAGATTTTAGAATTCATGATGCCATGATATCTCTTGTAAAAGTCGTCATGGGTGTCATGTTCTTAGATTTTGGGGACGCAGATTTCGAAAAAAAGTTTCTATGGGTAAAATCTTCTTAGTTTTTAAAAAGGTTTAATTATATTTATATTATATGGATTTTTATTTCATATAAACTGAAATTATTTTCTGGGTTGAAAATACCCATAAAAAAGATAAAGAAGTTTTGAATAGTACTCTGCAAGACATGCAGCAACAAAATTTTGATGGGTGGTTCGACTGTATTGCTGGCAGAAGACTTTAGTCAAACTCAACTCGTGCCGAAAAGATTTGAGCGTGTCTTAAAAGCTCATCATTGTGGCCGTGAGTAAAAAAAACGCAAATATAAGAGTCCAAATTTCAAACCTTTTACTTAAACTGAGTAACGGTGATTACCCCGAAAAAGACGCCATGATACCTATCTGTCCCTGTAGATCTGTGCACTACAGAAACAACAGTGCTAACCTGATTTCTAAAATTTATTCGAAAGCTGCGCTCATCCAGGGTAAATCAATAGAGTGGTTTGCGAAAGAGCCATACTGACCCCAAAGAACAACCAAGCAGCGGTTATATTTACTGAACTACTTTGAAAGATATCAGATTGTTTACAACTCAATAGATACTGTGGTAAGCACCACCGATGCCGTTAATAATCCAGTAGAGTTCTTAAACACTTTGAACCCACCAGGTCCGCCATATCACACACTTATCACAGACTTTGACACGTCTGACCGTCTTTGCGCTCCTACTAGGGTTTACTATTCGACGTTATAATAAAATAAGAGACAAAGACTCGTGCAATACAAATGTATAATTTAAAAAAAACTAAAACAGTAGTCCGACTGCTTCGGGTAAAAAGAACTAAGGGTCGTGGGGTTAGAATAAATTCGCACAGTCCCGATTCCTCCCTACAGATTAGGTACTCTCGCCTGGGGAACGGGGCGTCGCTGGTGCTCGCGTCAAGGTCGTAGATGGTGGATGGCGTGCCTCCTGGCAACGGAAGGTCGGTGTAGGCTGTGCTGCGGTGGTTCCTTCACCCAATTCAATAGCCCGAACTTTGGACCCTGGAATGTACCGTCCAAAACGTATTAGAAACGGGTCCAGGTATGATTTGTGAGCATCCCAGCAAGCGCGGAAGGAAAGAAAGTGCCTAATGTAGCAGTGATGCTGTGAATGTTCACAATCAGAAGCGGAGATTATAGTTGTCAGGATGATGCAATAGCTTATAAAAATTACATTATGACAGAATTAGGCTGGAAATAAATATCTAATAATAATTGCGATGTACTAATATGATGGTGCAAAATCAATGGTGAAATGAAAGAAAGCAGAAGCACTAAGAACCGTTTACCTAATGTCTACACTAATTAATTACTACAGATTGAAAGCGTTATTTTATTACAGTGTACCACTTACCCAAGCTGGGGTACAACAACACTCGCGATAGTCATTTACCTCTTGTAATAGGTATTGCCCGAGGACTGAACGTTTAGTAACGATCACTATTAACTTCGGTTACGTTTTTTAAACAATTAGGTGTCCACGTATCAGAGACCGAATAAATATCTATATTTATGTGACGTGCGTTCAAACTCGGTAGCAGATAGGGTCTGTCGCAAAGGCGATGCGCAAAAATGCATTCCTTCACTAGACAAGAACTTGTTTAGCAAGAGCGCTAAAACTGCGCTTCGTGTGAGCGCTATGACTGCGCCGATGAATTCATATAACCTTTTTAGGGTTCCGTAGCCAAATGGCAAAAAACGGAACCCTTATAGATTCGTCATGTCTGTCCGTCCGTCTGTCCGTCCGTATGTCACAGCCACTTTATTCCGTAACTATAATTGATATACTATGGAAACTTTAAAAGTAGATGTATTCGGTGAACCGCATTAAGATTTTCATACAAAAATAGAAAAAAAACAATAAATTTTTGGGGTTCCCCATACTTAGAACTGAAACTCAATTATTTTTTTTCATCAAACCCATACGTGTGGGGTATCTATGGATAGGTCTTCAAAAATGATATTGAGGTTTTTAATAAAAAAAAAATCTAAACTGAATAGTTTGCGCGAGAGACGCTTCCAAAGTGGAAAAATGTGTCCCCCCCCCCCCCGTAACTTCTAAAATAAGGGAATGATAAATGTAAAAATAATATATGATGTACATTACCATGCAAACTTCCACCGAAAATTGGTTTGAACGAGATCTAATAATTAGTTTTTTTTTAATACGTTATAAATCGTAAACCGCATTTTACCTTTCATTCAATCAACTCCAATATAATAAAGAATAAAGAAAAACATTTATTTAGATGTATAGTGGTACGGAACCCTACGTGCGCGAGTCCGACTCGCACTTGGCCGGTTTTTAGTTTAGTATTTAGTTTTAAGGTTGTACGTTTGTAACTATTAGATTATGACATTAGTTTTAAGTATTGTTTATATTGGTTTTTACTAATAACATTAATAATAGTTTTATGTATGTATGTATGTATTATATGTATGCAACACTTTTTTGTACAAAAGAAAAACCATAACAATACAATAAAATATAAAAATATGTAAAAAGGCAAACTTATCCCTTTAAGGGATCTCTTCCAGCTAACCCAAACACATTGTTACAGTTATACATGTAACGATAACGTTACAACTTATTGTTAAGTCATTAAGAAATTTAAAGCCACCCAAACTTTGTAACGGCACTAGGTCGCAAGTCAAGGCTTTGCACAGGAACGTAGTACAGCGAACCTGCTGAGGGAGAATCAGTGTTTGTACCGCGTATTGCATTAATACCCAATGATCTCCCCTTTGAATTCAAATGGCTCCAGTTTCCCCTGAAGGTCTGTTTCGCCATGACCATAAACAAGTCGCAGCGGCAAACTCAAATTCACCGGATTAGAACTACAACAGGACTGTTTCTCCCACGGTTAGTTCTATGTTGCGTGCTCCCGTGTAAGAACATCTCAAAGTTTGATTCTATGCTACCACCTTCAAACATGGCGAAAAAGTTGTTTATAAGTAAGGAATTTAACAAGTAGTAGATATGACTTTTCGTATCTACTTGTTTAAATCACAGTTATAGAAAAACATTTTCAGTTATAGAAAAAAGCGGGTTGGCCAAGTGTTGCTTTGTAACTAGATGATTTACCTACTGCATCATCAGTGTTTACCACCGTAAACTCTAAACCTCTGTCCTCCAAAGGACTTCAGCATTTATAGCCTCTACTTGGTCGTTACCAGACATTCTCCTGTTGATACTGTAGTGCACAGATACGTTTACTGGAGGACCATTGAAGTCCCGCTGTTATCTCACCGGCGCGTTCCTCTTGGGCCTATCGGAAAAGTATGATGGAAATCTTCGATCCTTATATTTTTGCCAAAATCAAATGAAATTCAACAGTTTTGCTGGTTCTCAATATGTATACTGACTTTTATTGATCTTTTAATGAATCAGAACAATTATCACTACTATTTAATACTGACCAAGCTCTCTGAAGCTACACGATCGTTATGTTTTTTTTTACCAGCCGTGTTTTACGTAATAATTCGGCATAGTTCCTCTTTTCTGCTCTAAAACATTACATTTATTTCGTCTGGATATGTGGGGCTGAAAGGTGTTACAAATGTTCAATACAGTAATAGTAATAGTACAATGAACGTATCCAGACGCAGAATTGTCATTACATCGAAAGACATGTCGCCAATCTCCGCCGATAGTCACAAATCTAACCGAATCTCCGTAATTAATGTTTAGGTTATTCTGAAAACATCATAGTTTCAGCAGAAAAAAAGCATTAAATGAAATGAAATTCGACGGAAAGATAAAATCGACGAAGTGAAATTCGATACAATGATGGGTTACCCGGGATATGGAGGTGTATCTTTAAAATTAAGATGGATCTTGAATTGTACTCATTGTTCTGCGCAGGGAACGTCCTGCTTTTTTAAATTAAAATTACCCTGAATTAGACGCGATCGACGCCGCGAGCAAAAGCTTGTTATTTTATATTATTCATTATAATTCTTTACATTTCACATCCAACTTTTTGTTGTTAATAAAACACTATGTCTAACTATGTCTTAGAACATCATTAAGTTGCAATTAACTGTATCTAATATTAAACCCTTATCTAATATTGAGTTACTTGAAATTCAATTTCCTCTTGGAAATGTAAATGGCTGTGACTGAAAAATATAAAGTAGCCCGTCACTAGATGCAGTCTACGAGCGAATATGCTGCAGTAGGTCGGCGGGAATTAAACTCGAACGCTACTTTGATTCAGAAATAGTAAGGGAAATCGAGTTTGTTATGGCTTTTAACTTGGCTTTATTTTAGGGATATAAACCAGCGTCAGTAGTATTTACTAGTCATCCTAAGGGTCTCCCCAGACCTATCAACGCGGAATCGGCTTCAGTCGGTAAGAAAAAGTTTTATGTCCGTGCAGTAAATGTGAAAAAAGGGTCGCTCGGCTCGGCTCGGCTCGATTCGGCGTTGCGAAAGGAACGACGTCGTTTTTGCTCTTATTGCATGGACATACTCGTAAAGTTTTTGCTTACCGGCTCAAGCCGGTTCCGCGTCGATAAGTCTGGGGAGACCCTAATAAAGGTGATAATACTGATAATATATGTCTTTTTTGTCCTCAGCTCGTCAGCCAGCGAGCTGATCTCACGGCGCGGGCTGTTCTCTCGCAGGCAGTATGGCTCCGTAGAACAGGCCAGTGGTTTTAAATTTTATCCAGTTTCTTACCCTCATTCACTTCCACAAATGACAAACTATACTTATGTACCAACAGCCAATCAATTTTTTCTAACCTCTTTATTCTGTAGACCTCTTTTGGTATGAATAAATAATGTTGGATTTAAATTTGAATACATATATTCTTGTACTTAGCTGGGAAATTGATTTTCATTTGGGTGATAACCGAGTTTTGCCAAAGATGAGAATTTGACAGACCGTTTTGTTAGACTGCAGCGATAAGTACCTACTACGAGTACCTACTTACTTACTAGTTATTAGTTTCCTTAAAATTGCTTTTGATCCGTCTGTCTAAGTATAATTTTTGTTTAGTCAAATTAGTGGAAATTTCACTAAAGTCTGGAAATAATTCTAAGAACCGATAAAAACATTTGTATGATTGCTTAGTATAGGTTAAAAATGGAGCTTTATACATCCCTTAATAAATTCGTCCGGAAAGGGATGCGATTGGTTGAAAACTATGCAATAATCATCATAACTAACGAGAGAAAAAAAGGTTTACTCGGTGCAATTTGGCATACGTTTTAATCGATCTCGGTCTACATTTGCACGTATTATTTCTATACACCGGATTGACACGGGCAAAAATGTACCAGTGCTAGTGATTGATTAAATATCGACTAAGTTTATCGACAACTTTTTTCGTGACATATGGATCTTAATTTCTTGCAAAAGTAAGTCGTACCTTTATATTCTATAATAAAATAGGTTCGCACATAATAAAAATGTGTGCAAACATGGCCATCACCATACGTCGGACTCCAGCGGGCATTTTCGTGGCATGTCAGAATGATAGATAAGGTTCGCATATCAATCAATTCACTTTCGAGTATTTGTACTTAGTATTTGGTACCTAGTATTTATAATGTGAATTTCCAAATATCATAGCAACTAACTGCGTTATTTATAAACGTACTTGGACTACACATAAGTCAAAATGGCGAAAAGGTTCGTTTGGCTTTATCCGTCACTCAGACAATTGCAACTGTGAGAAAGGAACAAAACACAAATGAGTTAACTGGGCATGTCAATTTCTATGAACACGGCTCTCAGCTATTTATTTGTTTTTTAAGTGGCCACTTCAGTCAGCTATCAGTCATCTGGCTATCAGTCATCACTTCAAAGAGTATTTACACATTGAAGATGAATAAATGATAACGGGTAACTAATTTAATGAACTATGTTACAAATACTAGGTACATTATAATACTCGTAAGTTAAGATTTTTTTGTAAACCTTACCTTGCCCTCAAACTGCCCCCTATAGTCCGACGTATGGCCATCACTTATGAGCAGGGAGCGAAACTTTGATGCCGGTGACAACCGTATGACGTCAAGCTTCATACAGAGTGTTTTTATCTACATTATAGATAATCACTAACAACTTATTGGCCTCTTTAGTTTACGGATATTTTATTGACACTTGAGACCTAACTGTCTTTGTCATAATAATCAGAAAATTGTCGGAGACAATAATAATGTATATCCGTTTAAATAGTATTGAGTAGGAACTGCGAATTGTTATAACTTGCACATTACAGGCATCGCTTGACCATAGTCGCCATGGTTTTTGGTTGTTATGAAGAGAACCTCTTTTTACCTAAGTCTTACTTTAGGCTATATCACTGGCAGTTGTACAGAAGAAAAACTTTAGTCTATAAATAAAAATTATAAGCAATATAGTCACTAGTCATTAAGGATGGATAAACGTCATTCGGTTCCAAATTTATTACGAGACATTGCAATGGAGAGAACTGCCAACATATTGAATCATCACCTAAGTACTGAAACTTCTTCAGAGTGTTCTTGAGAAGGATGAATACGATTTTACCGAGAAAGTAAGTTAGGTACTTATTATTAAAAGATAGACGTATTATAATAATATACGAGGGGCGGCTGAAAAGTTCTAAGCCTAAGGTAGAAAAAAATGTTCAGATTTTTTACTATTTTTATTTTTCAATATAATCTCCCTCTAATTCAATGCATTTATTACATTTTTTAAATAATGCTTTTAGACCGTTCAAAAAATAAGTTTTATTTTGGCCGTCGAAATGTTCCGCCTTCATCTCTTCATCACTGTCAAATCGCTTTCCCCTTAAATCTTTCTTCAAATTGATGAATACAAAATAATCACTAGGGGCCAGATCTGGACTGTAAGGTGGATGATCAATTTCCTCGAAGCCAGTTTCCTTCAGAGCAAGCTTGGCAACACGAGCGGTGTGAACGGGGGCGTTGTCTTGCAAAAACAAAATGCCTTTGCTCAGTTTGCCCCTTCGTTTCTCGACTATGGCTTGTCGCACTTTTCTTAATAGCTCAGCATAATAAACTGCATTTATTGTAGAGCCTTTCGCCAAATAGTCTTTTAAAAGAATACCATCGCAATCCCAGAACACGGTGGCCATTAGCTTAGACGCCGATCTTTGAACCTTGAATTTCTTTGGCGGCCTTTCACCCTTTTCGATCCACTGCATAGATTCAGACTTTGACTCTGGATCATACTGTCTGATCCATGTTTCATCAACAGTTACTATGCGGGAACAAACTTCATCTAAACGTTCTTCACATAATTCTAAAAATACCTGAGAAGTTTGAACACGACGTTCTCTATCGAAAGCTGTGAGCATTTTCGGCACCCAACGAGCACTTACTTTTGTCATATGCAAATGTTGATGCAAAATCTCTCCAACTCTTTCCTTACTAATACCTAAGGCTTCAGCTATTTGCCAAACCTTAATTCTCCGATCCTCTAATACTAACTTTTTGACTTTTTCAGTATTTTCTTCAGTCACAACCGATATTGGCCTTCCTGAGCGAGGATCCCGTCCTCCCGTCCAAGTTTAAAAAGTTGACTCCATTTTTTGACAGTGGCATGAGAAGGGCCAGATTCACCGTAAATACTAGACATTTCTTGAAAAATTATTTTCGGCGATTTGTCACTTTTCGTGAGGAACTTAATGACTGCACGGTGCTCAATTTTCGTGATATGCGTTGATAATTCACACATGATGACACTTTAGCGTCGGATATCTCGAGATGTAATAAACAAAAGACGACATTTTTTTATTTTATTTATTAACTTTTTAAATGGTCTTCTTAGTGGCCAGTATCGCTAACGCATATGCAACCTCAAAATACCTTAGGCTTAGAACTTTTCAGCCGCCCCTCGTATCATCCATGTCACTATTTTAATATGTCATTAATATTTTATAAAAACACGCTATATGTCAATTTGCGTCATAATGGCGTCACCGGCATCAAAGTTTCGCTCCCTACTATGAGAATGATGATTAAAAATAGCTTTATATCGATGTCGATAAACTTAGTCGACATTGAATGATCATCAGCACTGGGATATTTTTGCCCTCGTCAATCCGGTGTTTGAATTTCTCAAACCGATCCCTAGTCGATAGGTCTTAGGAGATCCTTCGATTTTTAAACTTCTTGTTACGTTGTACGAGTACGTAGTATATATTTCTGGGAATGCGAGCTAGCCACGCACTTGGCCGGTTTTGTGTCAGTGTGTCATCGGTGTCATTGCCACCACTTGACCGATTTTGGCGCAGAATATCCACCCATATTGTGATTTAGCCTTTGTTCGGAGTGAAAACTTTCGTTTAAATCGACTGAGCTATTACAGGATTTGGTTCGTTAAACTTTACGTTTTCGCAGTTACCATAGCAAAGGGTCGAGCTCGCATTTTACGTGCAAGTCCGTCTAAGGGACACTTGCACCAAAAATGTAACACTGGGTTAAGACACTGACGTTATCTAGCGAAATACCATAAAGCCTAAATGCCAATAAACTAAGTTTAGGCAAAACGCGACATTTGCATATTGCGTTTTAGAGAGACATAGAACAAAGGAAGTGATGTTTCATATTTACTAAAATCTCATCTAAGACAGTAACCAAATAACGTTAAATAGAAAATTCGTTCATTCGTAAACGATAGAATCTAAGAAACTAAGAACCAAGAACTTCATATTATTAAAAATGTTTTCTTTGCCCCGCCGCATCTTGAACAGCTACTACCGCGGAAATATGGCGTTTCCACTATGAAGTGATTTCGCCAGTGTCAAGTACATATAAGTTTAAATCAATATAGTAATAAAACACAATCCAATCTTCTCTAGGAAGATTGATGGCAACGTTGTACGGTGATATACAGGACAGAGGCCCAGATAGTTTTAACCTCTGTACCACTGCGAGTCCACTGACGAACTGAAACGAGAAGTAAGAGGCCAGGATACACGAAATAAGTCCAAGTCTTCTATCACTGTGCAACAAAAAGGCATTAAAAGTATAAATCACTAACAAAAAAGAACTTTGAACACCTAAATACACAAATATAAAAACTATGATAAATTACACATCCGCCATCTTTTGACGTTGTAACAGGCCTCTCATGAAAATTTTAAAAGTTATAATAAATCAATTTTCAGATGACAATGTTACCTTACGCCTGTCAATTCAAATTTCACCGCTTGTCAGAGTTTGTTTTTACTCAAATATAGCGTTAGTTATAGAAAAATGCCCAAAAAGCCCTTTAATCTTAGGAGAACAATATCGTTAATCATGCGTGTAGTAAAAATTGTAAACAAGATCTAAATTAAAAACAATATTTGGTTTAATGTCGTGTTTTAAAAGACTTGTAAATGAAGCCAAATAATATTGATTTGATTGTTACTTATAACTCCATTTGGCTTTTTATCTGAAACGTAAAAGTCCATTTGCAAACTTTAATAATGAGGTGCCATTTATTTCCAGGATTATTTGTTGCCACCGCCTGTGTGGCGCGCGCGGTCTTCATGATGTTTTCATGAGATAAAGAAAATAAAACCTCTCATTTCCTCAGTATATTAAATTGGTTTACATTAAAGTGCATATAGTCGCTTAACTAACAAATCCACGTAAATTAACGAATGGACATGAATTAAGAACTAATGTAATATAATGGTAAATTCAAAACTGAATAGGTAAGTACACCTGTGGACCTGTGCGGTATTGTTACCTAAGCAACGATACATTATTGAGTTTTTGAATTCATTTTCAACTAAATCCTCATAAACATACAAATTGGTTTTAAAGATTAGGTAGGTAAATAACTGTTATTAATTAATATTATTAATATTGTTTTGTTCCGTCCCTCTACGGTTTGTTCTAGGGCTCGCGGTCGTGTACCCGTAGCCGTGCGCCAGGTTCCGTGTTACATGGCAACGGTTTTATTGAGTGACCATAACAAATATGTGTCTTGAGTTTGTATTGGTAGCCCTTTATTCCGCTTCATTTATTTATTTTTAAGAGCATGGACATTTAAATATTTACTGAGTAATAAATAAAAGGACACCAACATTAAATATAATAAATAGGTAATAAGGTAATTAAATAACAGAACAATACTATGTGGAGAACACTATGTGTGTGCTCAATTTGAAAACATCTTAAAAATCAACAATAATCATCGTTCTGAATACTTATTACTTAAATATACCTATAAATAATTTTAACTCTAACCGGCAGTGGCCCGGTTTATCGTTCCGACCGGTGTACACGAAAGCAGGTACGGGCTACGTGTCTTGGCGTGTCACGTTAATCCGGACGCGAACGCAGGTATGGGCTGCGTACCGGCCGTGTTCGTGAAATTCGTGATCTTAGTACGGCCGGGGTTAGGAACACTTAGCTATGGGTCGGCGTGTATCACGGATATCCATAGCCCTAGTTTGTTCCAACCTCACGGCATAGATAGTTGATTGCACTGATTGCACAGACGTGACATTTAAATTTTACCTGGAAAATTGAATAATTTCCAAAGAAATAAAGATACTGAGAGACGCGGACTGAGTCCACGTCATCACACTTTTATTGGACTGGTGAAAATTCAAGAATCAAGCTTTAAATCCTATTACCCCAGAGAGTTGCAAACCTTAAATGTCAACTTCAAGAGATTCTGGTAAAAAGATTTAAAAAAAAGATAAAAAATGTCAGTAAGTAGGCCGCACGGGCACTTTTACACGTCAAACATCTACCAGCGCTTCGAAAGAGACCACTGCTGAGAAGAAGTGCAGTCAGTCGTTTTTTTTAAATACTACTTATGATATTATACAATTATAAAGCTTAACCTAGCATTATATAAAACAAAGAATTTAACATAAAATAAATAATAAAATATATTCAAGCGTAGCTTGAGCAGGAAAATGTGCCGAAACTAAGAATTTTTATAGGGAGTAATAAGAAGTAGTAATAAAATTTAAATAAATACTTTCCTTTGACAGTGCAAGACAACCACCACATACAAAGTTTCGATACATTTTCCTACAGAAACCGTGTCCCCTAGACAATGTACAATATTTACATGTTGTTTATGCCTATTTTATTATTCAGTTATTTAGGTGTTTAGTTAAATTTAGGCCAAGCATTTTTATCTGTTAGATAGTCCTCGACCCTATAGTAAGCTTTAGACATCAACGACTTTTTCAAGTAACTATTAAGTACTGGAAATGGTAAATTTAAAACTGAGTAAGGTAATTTATTATAGAAAATAATGCATTGACCTACGAATGATTTATAAACCTTACGTAGACATATAGTCCTATACTTTATTTTAAAGATATTATGTAAGTGGACATGACTGAAGTTTTGACATCGTAGAGCAATATTTTTTTCTGCGTAATATATTCATTCATTGTTCACAGTACTAATTCGAGCTTAGTAATTGAATTGATTAGCGTACCTGGCCCCTTCCTATCTATCAGATAATATCACAGACATGACGTTTATAAGAGTAGGTATACATGATGTCGGATCCGACAATGTATCAGGTGCTTTGTTCTGACGGCAATACATTTTATATGAGGTTGTTCACATCATCCCACAACGAACATAGATGTGAACTGCCCGTGGGAATCTGCTCTGACTCGAACGCCACTTAAATCATATCCAATATTCTCATTGGTAAACAAATAAAAAATATTTTTAGTAATTTGTAGGTGATTGAATAATTGAATTTAGTAACTAATAAACCTATTCTCTGGGTGGCCAACATTTTGTGGTTGAGTCCTTGTGACGTGGATATCCACCCCCAAGAGAGAAGGTTCAGTTTGAATCCCAACCATGCCTGTACCGTCAGAAGATTGTACATGAGCAGTTGAATAGAAAATGATGAACGAGATGTAACGTGTATTAGTGAATGCAAATACAAATTTGCACCCGATGGTATGTCCGCGAGGAGTGAAATCGAGCAGTCTCGTGTAGGAGGTAACCTGACCGGATTGAAAATGGTTTTCGTCAGAACCCTGGTGAATAGTTAGTACCGCTAACTGTTAAGATTGCTCAAAAAGATTGCAAAGTTCGATAACATGATGAATTTTGAAAAGCTCTCGAAAAGTGTAGGACCTCCAGAGACCAACTATTCTCATATTGTAAAAATGTCCTGAAAAAGTACTATCACAAACTAGTCCTTAACGGTTTTAATCGCCAAAACCTGAAAATAAATCGAAACTTCGCGGTTTTTTCGGGACTTAACAAAGTTGCGTCGGGCGCTCGAAGTCACAAACTTGGATTATTCATTGGGCCAACATTTTAAACAAGTCTGCAAAAAATCAGAAGTACCGAATTTGACGCAAAGTACTCCGCACTTTCAGGCGACAAGCTTACTGGACTAGAATGGAAAGGCTACGTCATAGCCACGTGCCGAAGGGCAGCATAGTGACATAAAATATATACGAGCCGATAGGCAGATTCCGTCTTATACATTTTAGTATACTGTAAATGCGACGTGTTTACTCCCGCCATCTGACCGAGTTGTCGAGAGGTACCTGGAAGCCCCCATCCAGTATAAAAGCCCCTGCACCTTTTTGTGCCGGCAGTCGAAGGGATTCGCTGCTCGACCGTCGCCGTGTGCAGACGTCGCTCCGAATACGCTCCGCTCGCTCGCCTCGCCCTGTGGTTGTTTACTCACCCAGGTGCGGGCTACCTCCGACGATCATGTCGTCACCTAGGAACCGTTTCCGGTCGAGCTCTAGCTCCGAGAGCGAGGATTCGCACGCGAGCCCTGTCTGCTCCGACAGAGAGGACTCGCGGTCGAGTCTCAGCTCTGAGAGCTAGAGCTCGAGAGACGGCGCCACCTCGTCACCCGAGGGACCGTTGGTCCGGGCAGGGAGCGCACTCGCGCGGCAGACGCCGCCGGTGCTAACCCTGCCTGCCACCATCGGAACCACGTCCTCGACGAAATATGTGGTGTCGACGACACTCGCGTCATGCGCAACGACCGCGGCAACCGCGACGTTGGCGCACACGCTGAGGTCGTCGACATCACCAACGCCTGCACCAAGGACAGCGGCCCCTAGCCGCCTGTCTTTTGCCCAGGCAACGGCAACCCCTCCTTTGGCCATGAGGCAAAAGAAGAGGTTGCTGACTTCGCCGCCGGAATCGGCACTACAACAACGGCCGCCCGGTCCGCGCCTGGACCTAGGTCGTATTGCCGAGGAGTCCGCTGTCACCCCGATGACAGTGACGAGCTCCCCAGCCGCAACACCGCTGCGCTCAGCGTCGCCCGAGCCATCGCCCGCGCCGACAGCGACGCAACCGAAGAAGCCGCGATACCCTCCCATTATTGTGGAGAAGTTTCCCAATTGGCAGCTGCACTTCAAGAAGTACAAGCTGGCCACGGGAAAATACCCGAACGCACGATCGTTCGGGAAAGGCGTCCGCTTTCTGCCTGGCAGCGAGGAAGAGTTTAGGGCGGTACAGAAGTACCTGTCCGAACTCGAAAAAACTGAGGCCGTGCCTTGGTTTTGCTACTCACTGCCGGCAGAACGCAGTGTCAAAGTGACCATAAGAGGTCTCCCCAGGGACACCCCCCGGAGGCCATACAAGAGGAGCTCGCCGAACTCGGCTACTCCCCCGAGTACGTTCGCCAGGTGCGCGCACGCTCGGGGAGGCCGGGCTGCCTCTTCTTCGCCCAACTAAAGAAGACGGCTGACTCCATCCCCCGTATTTACGGCACCAACCAGCTGCTGGGAATGACGGGGGTCATCATCGAAGCCTGGAGAGGAAACAAGAGGCCGGCGCAGTGCCACAGGTGCCAAACCTTTCGGCACTCGTCGGTCAATTGTCACCGACCCATCGCCTGCGTCCGCTGCGGTGAAGGCCACGCAACCAAGGCCTGCCCGCGCCCTCTCGCAGAACCACCCACTTGTGCGAACTGCGGGGGTGCGCACACGGCGAACAACTCGTCGTGCCCAGTGTTCCACCGGGAAGCACGGAACACCAAGGCCGGGACCGTCGCGCGCACTGGCCTCAACGCGCCGACCGAAAGTCGGCCCACCACTGATCAGGCGAAAAACCCTGAGAAGGACGCCCCTGCCTCCTTAATGGCGGCGGCGAATAACGGGAGTCGAGCTCCGAAACGCCGCAAACGTGGCGGGCGGAAGCGCAAGCCTAAACAGGCCAGCGCCCAGCCCCCTACACAGCAACCGGAGCGCTCGACTCCGAAACCTGGCCGCCCACAGCCGGTCCAGACCACCAGAGCGCACACCACGACACCTTCACCCACCGACAACAACAACGGCGGCCAAAAGGCGACAACGGACATCTCGGCCATTATCGCGATCCTGATGAGCCTGCTGACTGCCTTGACCTCGGGGCAAGACCCGGCGGCGGCCATCGGTAAGGAGATTGCGCGTCTTTACCATCTCAATGGATAAATACGCCCTCAATCTCCTTCACTGGAACGCCGACGGGCTAACCCCGCCGAAGCAGAGGCAGTTAAAGCGCGTCCTCAACGAACGCCGAATCGATGTTGCCCTAGTGTCTGAGACGCTTCTCAAGACCGGAGATCGTCTTAAGATACCGGGCTACTTTATTTACAGAAAGGAGGAGCTCACGCCCGCGGGGCGTGCCTACCACGGCCTGGCGGTCCTCGTCAATCAACCCCTGCCTCCGACGACGCTCCAGTCCTTCTATGCCTTGGGCGTAGAAATCTGTGCATCCAACACGCCGTTGCGAATTTACGGATGCTACAAGCCACCCGCAGACGCGTTGGCTGTGGCCGACATCCGTCGACTGATGGACTCGCCCACCCCAACTGTGCTTGCGGGTGACTTCAACTGCAAGCACCCGGCCTGGAACTCGGCGTCCATGAACAGAAACGGCCGCTTACTGTTCGATGACGCCGAGTTGAACGGGTACAACATACTGGGTCTGGAGACCCCGACCCACTACCCCTACGCGAACACGCACATGCCCGATGTCATTGACATCATGGTGATCAAGGGACTGGAAGTCTGGCCGTCTCAGGTCGTGCTGGACGACCACTTGATCTCCGACCACCAACCCGTCATGGCGACGTTCTCCATGGACCCTGCGAGGCGGATCCCACCGCCGCCCCGGAAAAGACAGGACTGGGAGAAGTTCGCAACTCACATTGCCGAACACTCCTCGTCCTTCCTTGTCTCGACTCCCGAGGACGTCGACCGACTGGCCGTCGAATTCGGCCTATGCGTGCAAACCGCACTGGCCACATCCGCCACAGACGCCAGCACTGCACCGCTCCGGAAGACCCCTCCTGCGATCCTTAAAATGATCGAGGAGAAGAGAAGGCTACGCAGGCAGTACCAGCGTACCCGCTGCCCCGCCATGAAACGGCAACTCAACGCCATGGCGGAGAAGATCCGAAAGAGCCTCGAGGCTGACTCGGAAGAGGCCTGGATAGAGGACGTCGAGGCTGCTGGTGACAACTGGCAGGCCGTGCACCGGCTATGCCGTCGCTTCACCGGCGGCAAAAGCGGCCCTACTCCTACTCCCATCCGCCCGCTGCTAGCCGAAGACGGCACACCCCGCTACAGAGCGGAGGACAGAGCCGAGATATTCGCGGCCCACCTCGAGCAGCAATTCTCGCCGAACCCGGACCTCAACCCCGCCCACTCTGCTGAAGTAGAGAGGCGAGTCGAGGAGCTCCTGGCAGCACCGATAGCCCCGGACGAAAACCCGGTGGTTTTCAACCCCGGCCAAGTGGAGCGCTCGATCCGCCGAGCCCCGCTCAGGAAAGCCCCTGGCCCAGACCGCATCCCGAACGAAGCGCTGCGTCGCCTTCCGTCGCGTGGCATTGCGACGCTGACGCGGCTATTCAACGGGGTCATGCGGTCCGGCCACTTCCCGACGACCTGGAAGCTGGGCCGGGTCATGATGCTCCCCAAGCCGGGGAAGAACGTGATGAAGCCGGAGAGCTACCGGCCCATCTCACTGCTGCCAACCTTCTCGAAAATCTTCGAGAGGATGCTCCTGGGCCATCTCGGCCGTCACATCGTGCCGAGAAAGGAACAGTTTGGTTTCAGACCCGAACACTCGACGACCCTCCAGATCGCCAGAGTGCTGCACCACGCCGCTGTTGCTCTCAACAAGAGGGAACATTCGGTTGCAGTCCTCCTAGATATGGAGAAGGCGTTTGATCGGGTCTGGCACCCGGGCCTGCTGGCCAAGCTCGCCGACTCCGAGACGCCCAGGCGCCTCATCAAGACCGTGGCCTCCTTCCTGGAGGGCCGCCGCTTCGAGGTGTTGGTGGACAACCACACCTCCGCCCAGCGACCAGTTCGCGCAGGAGTTCCCCAGGGGAGTGTCCTGTCACCCGTGCTATACGCAAGGTACACAGACGACATTCCCTTGGTAGACGGGACGACGCTGGCGCTGTACGCCGATGACGCCGCCTATATCGCGTCTCGCGTCATCGATGAACCTGTCGCACGCCGCCGTCAAAGTCTAGCGCACGCTGGACGCTGTCCCGGGATGGCTTGCGAAATGGCGACTGACCGTTAACGTCGCCAAGACGCAAGCCATCGCGATCTCCAAAAAGAAGATCCTGCCGCCGAAGTTATCGCTCGGCGGCCAACCCATCGACTGGGCCCCCACGGTCACATACCTGGGGGTAATGATAGACCGCCGTCTCACGATGGCCGCCCATGTCAAGGCGGCTATCAACAAGGCGCGCCAAACCCGCCGCTTCAAACAGGAGCTGTGCTCCGCTCAACTTGCTACTCGTATCCTAATCAAGTCCTAGTAGGGCTAATATGCGCATGTTTCACATCACGGAGGACACGAGGTTAGTCCCACGCTGATCTCGAATTACACCGTTAAATTAAGTGGGTTTGACCAATGTTATTTAAAAAACAATTCGAGGAAAAGGCTTTTCGAATTAATCTCTGCAATTAGAATTAAAAAATATGTTACAACGTATTAATTATATTAAAATTAAGAAATTACCTTTATTACACCGCTAAATGCGGTCCAAATTGCATTATATCAACTACTTTTGTGGTTTTACATAAACCATAAAACCTCTCCAATATCTAGCTGACACCTACGTTCAAAGACAGCTGTTGTCATGTTAAATCCGTTGTTTCAAGTGGACTCGCAGTGGTGCAGAGGTTAAAACTATCTTGACCTTTATCCTATAATTCACAGTACAATGTTGCCCCCAATCGTCCTAGAGAAGATTGGATTGTATTTTATTGCTATATTGATTTATAATTATATATACTTGAATCACTTCGTGCAAACGCCATATATCTGCGGTAGTAGCTCTTGAAGTCGCCGCGGGGCAAAGCAGAAGAAGAAGAAATAGTAATCTTAAGGAATCACGGGAGTTTAGCTTATATATAGAACAAATGGCTCTTTTTGTATCACGAATATATTCTGTATATCAGCAGCTTTTCCCCAAACCAGAATACCGTACGACAACACTATGATCATAACTATAATAAACTAAGCGAGCTGTCTCAACATTGGTAAGTTGCCTGATTTTCGTAACAGCATAAGATGCCGAACTTAATTTACCTGCTAGTACTGCAATATGGGTCTTCATCGCAAATTTTGGTCTATAGTCTAAGAAAAGCGTCTTATCTACCATTTCCAAACACTCGTCATTTAGAAATATCCTAGATGTTACCGGTTTAACACTAGGCAAAGCTAATCTAACAGCGAGTAGTAGTGTCTAGTAGCGAGTTTTCTTAGCGTAGAGTAGCAAATGGTTACTAAATAGTGAACCAATTAAGTAATTTACCTAGCGTGGTGTGTACATCATATAATCTCAGCAACTTGAGAGTAGGCTCCCTCCTATCCAGACCCAGTTTTCCCTTTACTAAAGTGCAGACTTCAATCATTCCCCTTTACACATAAGAATCCAGACAGCTCTTACGCTAAATTTCCATGCAAGACAAAAAGAATGAATATAACAAGCTTATTATGGTTTTCCTTTGTAGCGTACTCTCATTTGAAAGGCCGGCAACGCTCTTGTGACTCCTCTGGTGCTGCAGTATGTGGGCAAACGATGGTGCCGACTCTTCTTCCCAGTCCAGCAGATTAGGGATGGGAAATACAATCGAATCACCACTGGAAACCAATGTCGAGTACAGCCCCCGTTGCTGCTATAGCTTGTCTGTAACTAAATCGGGTCAAGTGCAATCACAGTGCGTTGTTAGGTGCAACTGCCGAAAATAACTGTTAAAATGTACCGAATTATGCCATTAACATGTACCTAAACCCGATGTGTGCCCGAAAGTAAACTTTTAATATGTCCCCTTAAGTTAACAGGCATATTAATCCCATCCTTTTTCCTTCAGTCTTCACCTGTGTACCCAGACTAATCTATCAAGATCACACTTTTGACTCTAGCAGCAATCCTATGACCATCTTCAAATTCCATCATCAGATCAATTCTTAGATACCATAGTACTGCCTTGTTACCGACTTTACAAGTATCTAATTACCTACCTGATTTAAACTCATTTTAATAACAGACCCTTAATCCATTTAAAAATTTAAGACTTGAACTTAAGAAACAAATAAACATATCTATGAAGTTTTGTGAAACCTTTCAATTACTACTTAAATTAACAAAGATTCCAGTAACTGATGCTATTTTCACCAACTGATACACTTTGAGTTAGTTGCAATCATAGTTTTAAGTTACGGGGGTTCGTTAATGTCGCTCTTGTGACACTTAACTTTGTTTTTAAACTTTCCTGTAAACCAAATACACTCGCGGACTAATAAAACGGGTTAGAGTGCGTTTTTCATACTAAAGAGGTTATTTCGAAGCCTTGGTTCCTCGCCAGGGAATGCTTTTAGTGAAATGTGATGATGAATACCTCGAGCATCGATACAGGACTTCCAGAGTGCCTAGGATACCCAACTGAATGAATCTGCGGTTCACGCCGGAATAGTGCATGTTCAGAAAAACATCTAAAATGACAATAAAATGTAAGGAAATCCAAGTGCTGACCCAAACTCTCCCGCTGTGATGTTAACTGATTGTGCGATCAGTTAGGTATCTTAAGAACTTTTGACCTCCTCTATTGAACCTCGCAGTATCCACCATTAAAACTCACTCAAAACAACCCCTGGCGATTAACCAAGGCTTCGAAATAGCCTCGTTTGTATGAAAAACGCACTCTGACCCGTATTATTTGTCCGCGAGTGTACAATAAATTTTGAACAGGAAATTTATAATTAATTAGCACAGTTATTAAGTTAATTTCCAGAAACAAAAGACATATAAAATGTCTCTAACAGCCTCAAAAGTTCGAGTTAAAGTTAAGTTCGCTCTGTACCGAATCTCCGAACTCTTATCTTTCAATAATGATAACAAATGACTTTGTTTCTGCCTGTCATTTTCTGAATTTCGATAAGATTTTTACCCTCTGATTTTTGAACACAGCTTTTTGGATTTGACGATTTGCTTTTTTTGGTGTGGTACTTAGGGGTTCAGTTTACAGAAAAATCTAAGTACACGTACAGTTTTCTACAAACTGGCCAAGTTTTTTCATCACGTGTTTAATTAGATACTCATGATCAACTATTCCACTACCTACAAAATAAATCATAGCTGTAAGTTCAATTGTTTATATTAAATATATTAGCAAAAATCATAATAAAGTAACAGTAAAAATGTGCAAAACCTTAAATAGCTTTAGAACAGAAGAAAATCGCTGAACAAACGTGGGGGTGAAATCGATAGATCGTGACGTCCTTTTTAGACCTGCTTCGTTTGATCCACTACTCCTGTTGCACCCTGTATAAAAAAAACTTAATGTGACAATAGTTTACATTTCTAAGACTATTTTTTATGCCTACTTCCCTATGGTACATAAATATTATAATTTATGGCATTTATGCACTTTAGAGTATGGGGAGGGACGTATTTACTCACCTGGTCGGCCTGAGATCCAATATTGGATGACCACGACGTCCTTTTGTGATTTGATCATTTTGAGATCAAGTCCGTCTGTTGTGACTTGAACACCGATTTTGGCTGATGGCTACCGGGCTTATTATCAGTGTCTTGTTTAATATAGGTCTAACATACTCTGATAATCAAAAAGGGAAATCAAATTAAGGGCTTAAAACGTAACTGGTCTAAAAAGTAGCTGGTCTAAGTAGCACGTTGTCTAAAAAGCAAATGGCCTATGGCAAGTGTAACGAAAAGAAAGTTTTGAAAAACCCAACTGCTGTTTGGATATGTCGTCAAAGTAATGTTAGATACTTATCATGTATTCATTTTTTGTTTCGCCAATTTCACATTTTAATCATTTTAATATAGTCTATGATACTCTAGTGATTAAGACAATTCTAACCACGTATAATTTATTAGAATTGGTTTAGTCGTTTAGTTGTTACGAGCGGACATTGAGTCGAACAAGTCAAACACATAACCCTCCTTATGAGCTTTGCCGCAGTCGTGTTAAAAACAGCTGGTCAAAGTAGCAAGTGGTCTAATATGACAGGTCCTTTTATGATCTACCTGGTAATTGATTGAACACACCGCTCGGTCTAAATATATGTATTCTACCAATGCATTAGCTTACGGGAAGAAAACGAGTTTCTTTAAAAAAAACCGGCCAAGTGCAAGTCGGACTCGCGCACGTAGGGTTCCGAACCACTATACATCTAAATAAATGTTTTTCTTTATTCTTTATTATATTGGAGTTGATTGAATGAAAGGTAAAATGCGGTTTACGATTTATAACGTATTAAAAAAAAACTAATTATTAGATCTCGTTCAAACCAATTTTCGGTGGAAGTTTGCATCATATATTATTTTTACATTTATCATTCCCTTATTTTAGAAGTTACGGGTGGGGGACACACATTTTTCCACTTTGGAAGCGTCTCTCGCGCAAACTATTCAGTTTAGAAAAAATATATATTAGAAACCTCAATATCATTTTTGAAGACCTATCCATAAATACCCCACATGTATGGGTTTGATGAAAAAATAATAATTGAGTTTCAGTTCTAAGTATGGGGAACCCCAAAAATTTATTGTATTTTCTATTTTTGTATGAAAATCTTAATGCGGTTCACCGAATACATCTACTTACAAAGTTTCCATAGTATAGCTCTTATAGTTACGGAATATAGTGGCTGTGACATACGGACGGACAGACGGACGGACAGACATGACGAATCTATAGGGGTTCCGTTTTTTGCCATTTGGCTACGGAACCCTAAAAATGAGACACGCTTTCATCGCCGACTTACACACTTTACTTTGCTTAATTATCAACTATATTATTATCATTATCAAGAGGGTTAATAAAATGTTAAATAATATTTTAAATGTCGATAATAGTAAAAACGTTGATGAAAGATAGCTGCAGGCTGCTGAAAACAGTAAGCTATTGACTGCGTTGGAGGGGGAATTATTACCTGATTTAACTGTTTAGAGAAAATAACAGAAGGTAAAAAGAAATTAAAAATATACAAACAATAGTTTTATCATATGTGAGAAATGCGAAAGGCCATATTTGAAGCAAGAAACATAGATCGGGAGATAGTGACACAAAATTTCCGGTCATTTATACCAAGTATGGCGACCCTTCAGGGGTCTAATTACGTAATGACGAAAAGGAAAATAATGGTCGTAGCGCTGGCACCAGAGGCACAATCACGTAGTGGCCGTTAATCGAACGAGTCGGATAAATTACGAATATCTATTTGTTACACAAAAATTCTTGTATTTTCCAATAATCGATGAAAAAAGAAGATACTTAATATTATCTGGTGAGAAGGGGGAAAAAGTGGTGCCACACTTGGAAAAAATATTTATTCGTAATACGTAAATTCATTTTAAAGGGGTGCCATATTTGGTACTAATGACCGAAAAATTCGTGTCAGTATCTCCCGGTCTAACATTTTTGTTTAATGAAGAGCATTTTTAGTTGAAATGTTAACCGTTTTAACGCTTTTAAGTATAAAGTATAATTTTTTGCGGAGGTATTTTTATTATTTACTTGAAAAAATATATATTTCCCGACTCCCCGACCGGGTCCCAACCATAGTAAGTGTAGCGAGAATGACACTTTAAAGAGTTCAGTGTCTCCGAAATGGTTCTCATATCTAATATAATAAAATCATTAAAATATTGGGTTGTAAGAGCTACGCTACATCCCCTTTAAATTTAAAAAGTAATATCACCCTTGCTTTGCATGTATATCAAGAATTATTTATTTTTAACTGATAACTTCATTTTTCTATAGTGATTTCGCCAATATCGAGTGAGAGAAACAGCTGGTCATTTTTCAATCGGCCATCTTCGCTTCCCAAAAGTTACCCCAGATTTATTCAATAAATTCCCGCTTCATGAGTTTTATTATGACTTTGATAGTTTCTGAGAACAAGTGAGTGTAGCATATAGACAGACAGACGGACATGGCGTAACTATAAGGTTACGGGACCCTAAAATATGTTTCCTTATTGCTGTGTATTGTTTGTTATAACACTACAGCTTGCTATAGCAAGGGGTTTTATTTAGATGTGTTATGTACCTATCTATTTTATAAAAGCTAGCCATTTTTATGTTATTTGAAATAGTATATTGATAATCCTTGGTCTTGGTTTATATAAATAAACACATCAAAAAAATCTTGGGGTACTCAGTATCCCTGGACAAATTGGATGTTTTGAACTTTTGACTCAGTAGTAAGTAATATGCCTATATTGAAATGTTCAAAACTCTCTAGGGATAAAAAATATCCCTAGGCACTTTTGATGTGTGTAATTTAAATGCATGAGTACAAGGTGCAGGCCCAAGATGTTTTTTTTACAGATGTCTGGATCCAGCAATAGCGGATCCAGTTCTGTGTCTCGCCGCTACCGTCTGGAAAATGGTGACTCCGTGGGCGAAAAAGACGGGGTAAGCTTCACTGTTAATTAAAACTGATTTTTAATTTGATACTTTTTTCACTTGTCATGATTTTCTAATGGTCCAGAAGTCCTTCGTGTCTAAAGTCGCGTCGACTCGTTATCGTAAAGTACCAAATTCGAACCCCAACGGGAGCCATGTACCTACGCAACGAGACTCAAGTTATCGTCGAACAACACACACAAACGAAACTTGCAAACATACCAAAGCCCGCTAAGTCACCGTTAAGACGTAATACTTATATAATTTCCTAGTTCACCTACCTGCATTTTAAGAATTATATTTTTAAATTACGTAGTTTACCATAGCTCCTAAAAAACCTTCCGGGTTTGAGTAAAATCGGATATAGCTTAATGTCGTAAGAGTGCGAGTGAGAAAGGAGTAGAAACTTGTATGCTTATACACCGTAAACAGCATTTTGAGCAACATTACTCCTAAAAAAATTAATTGGTTAGCAATGATATTTTAAAGTTATAATAAAGTACACCCGATAAGTCGATAAGATAATGTAGGCACTTTTAACTCCGACATGGTTTAGCAAACATGTTACAAGTAAAGTTTATCATTTAATGTACAACGCTAAACAAAGACTATTTTCTAAATGAATCTAAATACCAAATCAATATTGATGGTTGTGAATTCCTTGGTAGAACTATAACTGAAATTAATGAAGCATTATTATACAATCAAAAGATCGCAACGAAGTGGCAGAATGATATTTTTTTCCCAGATCTCTCTTCATCAAGGCCCAAAATGTTTCGATTGTACGAATCTCTGGGCAGTTGGTGGATTGTATTGTTTCCCCACGAAGTTCATTTTTTCTTTGGCGTACCATTGAAGGACAGACTTAGCATAATGACAGGTAGCCAAGTCAGGCCAAAACAAAGTTTGACCTTTATGCTTTATGTCAACAATCTCTTCTTCAGGCATTGCTTCTCATAGATTTCTGCATTTAATGTTTTAACCGTGAAAAAAGGTATTGAGGTCATCCCACATTGACAAATAGCTTGCCAAACGAGGATTTTTTTCCCAAAAGTTTTCGCAAAAAATAGCTTTTTCGGCATTACTCACGATTGTTCCGTATGATGTTGCTACTTTACGTAGGTTTCATCGTCCATCATAATGCATTGCTTATTTTTGCTCAAAATCTCTTCATATAGCTTGCGAGCTCTAGTTTTTACAGTAGATGACTGTTGAGCAGTCAGTTTTGGATGTTTTTGCTTTTTATAGCTTTTTAAGTACAATCACGAACTGGAAGCCCTTTTTTTGCATCAAACAGTTTACGTATCTTCTGGTTCAAATTAGGCCTCGTAGGACATGGTTTTATGCCGCGTCCATGAAGATCACTTAACGAATGGTAGTTTCCGAATCTTTGGATAGCGTTTTGTACAGCATGAACGCTAACACCTTCCTCTTTAGCCAACTCTCTGTATGTTATGCCACTTTCAGTGCACCATTTGGAAACAATAGATTTCCGCGTTACGATTGAAAGCCCTTTCATTTTAAAAACGAGATGATTTTACATAACAATCTTGTTTTTTTTTTCTTTACCCTGCGGCGACTTGAACAGCTACTACCGCCGGAATATGTCGTTTCCACAATGAAGTGATTTCGCAAGTGTCAAGTAATATATATATATAAGTATAAATAAATATAGCAATAAAACACAATCCAATCTTCCAAGAAGATTGGTGGCAACGTTGTACGGTGTTATGTAGGACAGAGGCCAAGATAGTTTTAACCTCTGTACCACTGCGAGTCCACTTGAAACGAGAAGTAAGATACACGAAATAAGTCCAAGACTTCTATCACTGTGCAACACAAAGGCATTAAAAGTACAAATCACTAACAAAAAAGAACTTTGAACACCTAAATACACAAAAATAAAAACTAAAACAAATTACACATCCGCCATCTTTTGACGTTGCAAATGTCTCCCAACAATCTTGTTGTTTGATAACGTACGAAGATTTGACAGATGACGAATTTTTTTTTGTTCATCCTCCTTTTCCAGCCAGTTGTATGTGTACCCAAAATTAACGATACAGTCCTAACTGAACGCGAACTGCTAACTTCGGGCATATTGTATTTGTTTGAATACAAGCACCTATATTAAATGTATCGTTCTATATTGAAATAACGACTGCAATTACAATTTTGATTAGTTTCTTTTTAAGATTCCGTACCACAATGGTAAAAAACTTGGTCAAGTGCAAGTCGTCCGACTAGGGCGCCGTATTTAACATAATTCACGGTTGGAAAACCCAAAAGATAAACTAATTGTTTTATTAACTTTATTTTCAATGCAATGAGGTCCATTTTTACGAACCATAATTTGAATTCAGATATTTCAAGTTTTTTGCCAATAATAGGTCGGGGCAAAAGTAATTTCGTAATTTGAACATAGGTACCCATAAGTTGTAATCAAACGTCTATACGGCTGTACTGAATGTGGCTGGTTTTAATACCATTAAAAGTTGAAATTTCAAAAACTATAAAATAAAAACTAGTTCCCGCCATTTTTCTATTGGTTTTCAAGCTATCAAAATGAACGCAATATGATGCAGAATTCGGTACATTTTAAAGTTTTTAATTACAAGAAAGAGAAAAAGAAAGAAAAGCGCTAAGTATCTGATAATAATAATCGAATAACTTTAAACGAGCAATTCGTGTATGTATGTCTTATATATATATATATATATAAGAACGGTTCGAAATATAGGGGTATACGGGGGCGAAAAATCGATCTGTCAAGTTGTCATTTTGGGAAACTTCGTTTTCAACCCGAGCGACGCTCGGTCTCCGGTTACTAATACCTTTAAACAAGCAAAACAAGCAATTCTTGTGTATATACGTATATATATATATATATATATATATATATATATATATATATATATATATATATATATATATAAAAAATCAAAAAAAAAATCAAAATGCGTTTATTTGCTGGAGTACAGTTACAAAGGTGTTATGTTTAGAAGGGTACAGTGTATCCAGCCTGCATGCAGGCGTGCAAAATATTAATAATAACATGAATTTATAATGTCAAAAATTATACTTATAAAATGTAATTGAAAAATTAAAATAAAATGTCAACTTAATTCCTATCATGCTCGAGGTACATCTTAACACTATAAAAACAATTGTCCAGAAGCCATTTTGTGAGCGAGCGCTTAAAATCGTTACCTTCTAATGTTTTAAGGTTAATGGGTAGTTTGTTATATATAACAATGCACATATTAAAAACATTTCTTTTATATATGTACTTGCGAGCTGGAGGTTTATATAAAAGATTCATAATCATTTCCCTGGTCTGTCTATGCGAGGCTTCATGTCGCTTCCTAAAATATGATGGGTGAGAGACGACAAAAATACAGATTTCTCTTATATATAAACATGGCAATGGGAGAATATTAAGGCGTTTGAAAAGAGGAACGCAGCTATCGTCCCACAATGCATTACAAAGGACCCTGACACATTTCTTCTGAATTTTGAACACCCTCTCCACATCCACTGCATTACCCCATAAAATCAGACCATATAAAAGTATCGATGATACATAACCATGGTATGCAGTTAAAGCAGCTTCAGCGGAAATCGTGTCTCTTAATCGTTTTAAGGCAAAGACGAATCGACTGATTTTAGTGCAGACACTATCAATATGTTCCTTCCAATTAAGGTGTTTGTCGACCGTAATACCAAGGAACTTGAAAGATTCCACTTCATCAACTATTTCATTGTTGTAAGTTAAGTTCAATGGTAGGCTTTCTGAATTATATGATAAAAACTGGATGAGTTTGGTTTTAATAATATTAATTTGGAGGTTATTTAATACAAGCCAATCAATTATATTCTGCAAGGAGTTATTTACGTCACGTTCAAAAGTATTTTTATTATTACATTTTACTACTAATGTTGTGTCATCAGCAAATAAGATTGTTTTATGGGATGTTGCCATTACTAAATCATTAATGTAGAGGAGAAAGAGTAAAGGCCCCAAAATACTTCCCTGAGGAACACCAGTATTTGTTGCCTTAACTTGCGACCTGTAAGTCTTTTTTATAATTTTATTGTCCTCTTCAATTATTTTGCTTATTTCCGTGCATTGCAACCTGTCCCTCAAGTAACCCTCGATCCAATCATGGGCTTTACCTCTGATTCCGTAGGCTTGAAGCTTATTAAGTAAAATGGAATGATTAACGTAGTCAAATGCCTTTGTCATGTCTAAGAAGATAGACGCCACTGGAGTTTTGTTGTTAAGGCTTTCTGTGATATATTTGACTAGATCAAAACATGCTTGTGCCGTCGATCTGCCTTTACGAAAGCCGTATTGTTCCGGGCGAAGTATACCAAGCTTGGACAGAAAGCTATCCAATCTGACATATAAAGCTTTTTCCAGCACTTTTGAGAGTATCGGAACTAAGGATATTGGCCTGTAATTGCCTGGGTCATCTCTCTCCCCGCTTTTGAAAAGTGGTTTGACAATACTTAATTTCAATTGTTGCGGAAAAACTCCCTCGACAAATGACATATTAATTATATGTTGCAGAGGATGACACACAAACAGAGCACATGACTTTAAAATGTTTGTGGTTAGGTTGTCATACCCACTGGATTTACTATTTCTTAATGAAGTAATTATTTTGTAAATTTCCTTTGCATCTACAGGCCTAAGGTAAATGGTGTTGAAACATTGACCAGTTAGCATACGCTGGGATGTCGCACCTGGTGAGGAGTCATGAGAATTAATCAAATTAATAAAATAATTATTAAAAGTATTACAAATGTCATTTGGATCAGTGTATAAATTATTATTGTATTTTAAATTTTTTATGTCATTTAAATGCTGATTATTTGATGTTAAGGGAGAAATCATGTTCCAAGTCGCTTTTCCTTTGTTTTTACTGTTTTGTAAATATCTAATGTTTTTAATCATTTGCGCGTTCAAAAGACATTTCTTTAAAATATTCGTGTACCGTTTATATCTCAATTTGATCTGTGTATTTTTTGGCTTATGTATATAATTGAAATAGAGAATTCTTTTGGTTTTACAGGATCTTTTTAAGCCTTTAGAAAGCCAGTTTATTTTCCTTGGCCTATTATTAATTTTAACTTTTGTCACCGGGAAACACAGGTTGTAGAACAGGCACAAGGTATCGTAGAAACCGTCAAACGCCCTCGTCGCGCTGGTTGTATTTAGAACATCCGAAAAAGAGAGAGAGGCCATGCATTCACAGAACTTGCGAACATTTTCACGGCTATAATCTCGCCTGTACTCGAACCAAGTTGAGTAGGCGCTAACTCTTTTTACCGCTTTTAGAGTTATGGATTGGGCGGTTTCATGGTCGGAAAGGTATAAATTGTGTATTTCAGTAGTTACCTCCTTTATGTTACTTGCTACCTGGTCTAAGCAAGAACCCTGTCTTGTTGGTGATTGAACATGTGCCTCAAAATTATAATTATGAAGAATGTCCAGGAGGTCCCTAGAATAAGGAGTTGATTTTAAAATATTAATATTCCAGTCACCGCATACTATTATTTTTTTATTTTTGAAACGGGCCGTTAAGTAGTTTAATAGAGTGTCGAGCTTATGCAGAAATGTCCCTACGTGTGCCTTATTCGGGTCGGGTATTCGGTAAACGTTAACTACAATGAGCCCCAAGCCTATTAGCTCAATACCACAACATTCGAAGTAGAATTTACTTGCTAATTTAGTGAGGTAAGGTAAGGTTTTAAAGTCGAGATTTTTATTAATAAGTATGCACGTCCCTCCCCTACACTTATCGCGACAAAAGGAGGAGGCTAGCTTAAAAGAGTTAAGTTTCATGTTCTGTTCCGAACCCACCTTGACAAAAGTTTCACTCAGGCAGATCACATCGAAACTTTTTCCCCTGTCACGTAGATCTTTAAGCGCTAAGTCCAATATGTCCAGTTTCGAGTACAATCCTCCTATGTTCTGATGGAAAATAGATACACGATCAGATGTTGCCCCAATATCAGCCGATCTCGAGCAAGAGTGAGGTAAGACGTTTGGAAGCTGATTAGGGACGAAAAAATGTGTCAGACCCGCTTTGGAGTGTACGCTCAGCTAAGTTACTTTTACAACAGTTATTATCTTGTGATTTGAAATTTATTACCTCGTTCACCCTTAAACATATCCATTTCAAAAATGAATTTGTGTTAAAGCTATTATTATTGTAAACCTTATATAAATTAATTAAACTACACATATCATACCTCTTAGCCAGCAATTTTAACTCATAATAGAGTGCCTTATTTTTTATAGTGTGATTGGACCATATGTTTAATAAAATAATACGATTGTATTTAAATTTACACAGAGTTTTGTTAAGCATCTCTAACATCATATAAATGTCTTGTTCATTACTTTGGACTGAAATAACTATTACGTCATCGTTTTTTATTTGACTGGACATGTTGTGCAGACTCTCCAATACCTGAGAACACGGTGCGTACGGTTTAATCATAGCAGAGACTCCATATCCCTCGGCTCCTGAACTCGCATTGGAGTTAATAAGACGCGTAGACAAACCTCGTATCTGTTCATCGCCAAACAAGTGTACATATTTCTTCACGGTATTTGGTTTGCTTCGAGCCGGTGTACTAAAGTGTGCCGGCCTACTTATTGGCGAGACCTGGAGGCTAGCTTCGCGATGTACTGCCGATGAAACACATTGGGTAGTAGGTTGAGTATTGTGCTGGTGTGTACTACTCGTAAGTTCAATGTAACTCCGATCAAGGCTCTGGTTCGTACTTTGCCTTCTTCCCTTTTTCCTCTTAGATCGTGATTGTTTACTTAGGTCTTTGCTCGTTATCGATCTGCTTAGGGCCTTTAAGTGATGAACTTTACATTCATAGCCTTTCAATTTATTCTTTAGAGTGTAGTTTTCCGAAAGTAAATTTTCTAACTCATTCTCAGTGATTTTCAGCTTCTCATGTAGTTCCGAAATCGTTTTTTCAAGCTGTTCTGTCCGCGCATAAGTACCCAGTTTTTCTGGACAGCTTCTATTTAAGTCAACAGGAGGGGTTTCAACTAGATCCTCTTCATCTTCCGATAAACTCGACAACCCGTCAAACGAATTACTAGTGGGTATTATGGCACGGTAACCCCTTCGTACAGTCACATTATCGCTAGGAGATGAGGGCTTTTCTCGGCAAAATCTACACTTCCAATAAGCCTTACGTTCTGCTTCCATAAGATAAAATCTTTTTGCCGTAACATCACAGCAGTCGAGATGAAAACTAAGACGACAAATGTAGCAGACCAGGAAATTCCTATCATTAATATGTGAATTGCATTTGTCGCATATTTGTGCCATATTAACTTGCAAAAGTCCGAATACGAAAATAATAAAATGTTCATTTACGTAAACTCATCAACGGCCGGTTCGTCTCGCAAACAGCTGTGTATATATTATATATAATCTGAATCTCAGAAACGGTTCCAACAATTTCGATGAAATTTGAGATGTACTCGTAGAGGTTTACGGGGGCGAAAAATCGATCTGTAAAGTTGTCATCTTCGTGGAATTTGGTTTTCAACCCGAGCGACATTCGATCTTCCGGGTACTGTACCGTTACATACATAACTTTTTCTAAAACCTTAAAATGATAATGCCGAAATTAAACAATCACTAACTTTTCTTTTCTTGTCAACTTTCCTCGAATTTACTGCTAACAAATGACTTGTCAGCGAAGTCATTTTACAAGCTTTTATTTAACTTCCACTACGGATCAAATCTTGCATGCTGAGTTTGAGCCACTTCCCGCTAACGTAATGGGCTAAAATTTAGACCACATATGTAAACCCGATGACAATGCAATATTATGGTATCTAGGAGGTGATCTGATAATGGAGTCGGAAGGTGGCGACAGGATCTCCGCTATTCTTAACGTAAGTATCCGGGAGACTTAAATAAATCGCGTTCTTCAAATCTGGAACTCAGTGCCAACTGGTCGGATGTCCATTTTTGACACTTTTCAGAACAAGCAAAAGTAACTTTAAAACGTTTAACACCGACTAACTGTATTAAAGTAAAGAAAACTAGTAAATTAATATTGAAGGAGCATATAATTGCAAATATTTTCTGACATACAAGTTCTTTCTTACGCTATCAATAACATTGCAATTCAAATTTGATTATGAAAAGGGTGTGACATCCGACCTAAAATTGACAAGTCAAATGCTATGCTGTGGTCGGATATTAACATCCGATATTTTGGCTCTAAGAAAATTTGTCAGCACGCAATAAGTTTAGGACTTAAGTGTAAAACAGACTATATGGCCCGAAATGAAATGGAAATATATTCAATCTTATGTGAACATCAGACATTTTGGTCCGGGGATATTTGATCATACATATCAAATTCAATCCTATGTTAACATCAGACATTTTGGTCCTGGGTTATTTGTCCACTAGGTACATACAAAATATTGTACATCCGACTTCAAAATGAAACATTAAAATTCATTATTTTTGAGATCATTTAATTTCAGAAGAAATAAAGATACAATTTTATTAATAATGAGAGAACAGTGAGAAAGTTTTCACTTAAAGTTCATTATTTTTGAGATCATTTAATTTCAGAAGAAATAAAGATACAATTTTATTAATAATGAGAGAACAGCGAGAAAGTTTTCACTTAAAGTTCAACTACTTATAAAACAACTACTACTACTTAGTTTTTTTTCAAGAAGTAGTTACGCCACGCCGCAAAATAAAAATAAAATTAATAAAATAATGTATCATCCATCGGTTCCATCTCGGGAACTTCGCTTGCCGTGTTGTCGTGAGGCAAGTTTTTATAGAATTCGTGAAATTCTCTCGGTATCCATTGTAATAGTGTCATAATATCTTTGTACTTGGCACTCGATATCGGTTTTTCGGTATTTCGTATATCTGGTAAACGTTCAGTGTATTTTTTAGGGTTTTTGATGTTTCTTTTTAAGTTAACTTGTTTGAAGGTCTCTTCATCAAAAGATGTTTTATAAAATAGAGACCCTGGAGCTTCCCTCCGAATCTGCCACCATACCGTTTCCGATATTTTAAAATTGTCTCCTGAAGTATTCTTCTTGCGTTGTACTAAGGGACCCAAAGGCATGAGCTTATTTCATTTCCACCACGACCTGCAGTATTTTCTGGCCACATTAAATTATAACTAGCTTTTTTAGTGGCATCATGAATAGTTAAATTAAGAGTCCAGAACTTCCTCAGGTAAAAAAATTGCGTGTTTGTCAAACAAGGGGTCGGGAAGCATTTTTGCAGATCCAGAAGCAGTACTCTCTTATTTTTAGACCTAAGAGACTCTTCTTTATCTAACTTTTTTAAAGCGTATCGTTGTTCAGCAGCTTTTAAATGATCGTCTCTCTCTTTTAAATATTGTTCTTTTTCCGTAGCACTCAATTCTGATTCCTTTAATAGCCTATTATATCTATCGCAGTCATCGCATGTATCAAGTCCAGGGAGTTTGAATGCTAAGTTGAATTTTTTATTAAAAATATCACGATATAACCATTCTTTTGCTGTAAAAACAGTGGGAACATTTTTTTCCCTCAAAGTTTCTTCATACTGTTTGTACATTATAGATAAGTTTCGAAACTCCTGAAAAATTCTATTGACATGAGGATTCATGTCGTATCTACAATCCCACTCAATAACCGCACTTGCACTTTTCGACAAATTAATAAATCCGCGAAACAAATGAATGAATTTCCACCTCCGCGGTCTGGACGCCAACTCGGCAAACTGGTTTATACATGTCATTCGCCGCCGGCCGGCCGCGCCCGGTTAATCGTAAAATTTCGGTAATCGTCGGTCGTATGTTTGCTATCTGTCTCTTTCCATCGCCCATTAAAATTTATCGCTATCTCTTTTTATTGTAGATATTGTTGGTTTTTTCCGAACCAAAAGGTCTGATATAAACATCCGACGCTCCGTTCTAAGAAAAATATAAAACCAATATGTCTTATGTGAACATCAGACCTTCATTTGGATGCTGTTACGCAAAAATGCGTTATCCCACAATTATTTAGCAATAAAATGTCAACCCACAACAAGAGTTCTAAGGGTTGACACTTTATTGCTAAATACTTGTGGATTGACACATTATTGCGTAACAGCATCCATTTAAAGCCATACATTAAGATTACTAGAGGCAAAACGTTACATTTAAACATCAGATGTTTTTCTTCTAAGGTACTCAGAACATCCGACCTTTTTTAGTAAATCTAACTTCGTTAATAAAGGAGCTAGCGATATAACGGTTAGATGGCCTGAAAAAGGACAAAAAAATGAGTATGATTCTAAAAAAAAGTGATTTTGGTAAAAAATGGACATCCGACCAGTTGGCTCTGATGTCCAGAAATATTATATTTATGGAAATAGAAAGATTTACAGAATTATATTTAAATTAAAAAATAAATTAAATATAATGAAATAGCGAGACACGAGACCCGTGTCTGCGCTTATCGAAATTTTCTAGAGACTCCATTATAGATCCAAATACCAATAGATCATTGACAATTTTGAATTTGGAAAGAATTTAAAGGAAATGTAAAAGTGGCCAGGAACGTAAAAAGGAGGTAGTAACAACTTCGTTACAATACCCGGGCTGGCTTGGAAAGAAAAATCCTGAGCTTAAGTGAAGGATTTTTCTTTTACATACTTTTTTTTTTTTTTTTTGGTAATCGCCTGAGGGGCCAAAGACAAAAGTCCTTGCTTTTGTTTGCTTTTTTGTTAAAAAGGGGCAGAGGTGAAAATCCCTTCCGGAGACCTGGGAATGGAGGGCCCAGGTACTGCCGGGCTCGCACCGGCTAAAAACACCAATGCCCCTATTACCAACTAAAGACTGTACACGATAAAATCCGGGCAGACAAACTGGCTGGCTACAAAAAAAATATCAAACCTTTTTACTATTGTATTTTTTTTATTCTACTGAAAATTCTCTATGATTTTATGCATATTTCACTTGTCATAATCATTCATTACACAAAATGTCTGCGAATGAAGAGAGTAAGCGGAAAAAAATTGTGTACGCTCACCTAGAAAATTCGAGTTTGTCGACTAGAGCTATCTCTAAATTGCTGAAAATACCAAAATCTACTGTTGCCGATGTCATTAAAAGATACCGTGAGAGGTTGACTACTGAAAGAAAGCAGAGTTGTGGTAAAGTTCGTGGTCCAATGTACCCAGGAACTGAGAAGAAAGTATTGGCCACTTTTAAGAGAAATCCGTCTATTTCTGTGCGAGCTGTTGGAAATAACGTGGATAAGTCAGCTTCTTATGTACAGTCGGTTAAGAAACGAGCTGGTTTGAAGGTTTTCAAAGTTCAAACTGCTCCGAATCGTAATGAAAAGCAAAATTTCACGGCAAAAACCCGTGCCCGAAAACTTTATGGTGAAATTTTAATGAAACACAACTGCGTCGTCATGGATGACGAAACATATGTCCTTGCAGATTTTAAACAGTTACCTGGACAGGAGTATTATACTGGAAAGGACAAAAAAAGTGTTCCAGAAGAATTTAAGAAGAAGAAGAAGTCTAAATTCCCAAAAAAGTACTTGGTTTGGCAAGCGATTTGCACATGCGGAAGAAAGACCAGCAATTTCATTTGCTCGGGTACTGTCAACACCGAAGTGTACCTTAAAGAATGTCTCCAGAGACGACTGTGGCCATTTCTAAAAAGCCATGACAAACCGCCAATCTTTTGGCCAGATTTGGCATCTTGTGGCAAAATGGTGTGCATGTTGTTCCACGCGACAGCAATCCGCCGAACTGCCCTGAACTGCGTCCAGTGGAAAGATATTGGGCTTTGGTGAAACAAAAGCTCAGAAAAACCAAGAAAGAAGCTAACAGTGTCGAAAAATTTAGAAGACAATGGAATAATGCATCCAAATCGATTTCAGAAGAGACTGTACAGAATTTAATGCGAGGTGTTAAACGTAAGGTCCGAGAATTTTATCTAAATAGACCCCAGGATTAAAATGACGCTTCAATATGATTATTAAGTAGCAATGTAACAGTAAAAATATACTAGTAAAACATATGTTTCAAATTTAACTTTTTTTATTTAAATAATCTTTGCCCGGATTTTATCGTGTACAGTCTTTAGAATTTAGACTCCCGCGGATACTACCCCAGCCAGTGCTGAAAGGCCGGAGGAGAAAGTCCTTCCTCCGTTTACTTATCCGCGGGGTTTTTCCAAAAAAAAAGGGGGGATAGGAATGGGGGTTGGGATGGGGGGGAGACTTATAGCTATGTGAGTCGCGGAGTGGAAATCCTGACGCATGCATGCTACGGCGACTACGGGCTTCCTTTCTTTTGCCCGACAATGGAAGGGTTGGGTCGGAGATCTTTTAGGACCACTTGTGGGGCTGTTGATACCATCTTTATGGGTGGGGCTACCCTTTTTGAGGCTTTCTCTTTTGCCTGGAGATACTATTTTTGCGCGGGTCTCCTTGCGCTGCCCTCTTTTGTGACCTCTTCCGTTGCAACTTAGCCTATATTTTTTTTTTATTTTTTTTTTAATGGGAGGGCCGGTGTCAATTTGACGGGGGACCAGTGAATCGCGCGCGGAACCTTACCCCAGCCAGTGCTGAAGGGCCGGGAGAGAAAGTCATTCTCCCGTTTAGGAGGCTGCAGGATTCCCCATCCCCCGTCCTACCGACACCCGTTAGGTGTTCGCGAGGTGCGTGCGTCAGGAATATATCTAACTCTAACCTTAAGTGTATGTTATACACTGAAAGTTAGAGCTAGCTCTGGGTTAACATAGATGTAATTACGTTAAAACAAAGAAAGATAAAACAGAGGTTATTAGAGATGGGGCTAAGGGTTTGGAAGATTTTATACTGTTAATATTTATTGCATCATCCTACAAGATTAGGGGTGCGTTGGGTTGGGATTGGGGTGAGGGAGAAGATGGTAGGTGTAGGCGTCATTCCTGTAACAGCAAGGTTTGGTTTGTATGTGGGAGAAGAATGTTGAACAGGATACGGCGAAGGGGGGAGGTTTGAAGGGGGGGTACGAGTACGAAGGTTTAGGGAGGCCTGGGGGGTTGTTTCGGCGTGGGATCCTGCCCGGGTCCTGTGGCCGAAGGGTTTTCGTGGTGTCAGATTTCAGCGTAGCGTTTTACACAATAGTCCGGGCTCCGAACTATTTGTTCCTTAAACACGCTACGCGTACCACTTTTTCTATAAAACCCTTCGTGCTTTCGCGGTTGGCTTCTGTTCCCAGCAGGGCTTTCCAGCTTGAGCTATCTGGAGAAACTTTGACTCCGGTCTTTTGTTCAAGTTTTACATACTTAGATTCGTAACATTTCTACCAAAATACAACCTTTTGGTAAATCTCATTTAGTTGAGCATTTTATTGACACAGGAGATCTGTTCATCCCCCAATTAAACAACGTTGTTATCGCCTTTCTCCAGAGAAAAAAAAAAGCATTATGTACAGAAGTAGATAACATGTTAAAACTAAACGTTATCGAGCCCTGTGCCAGTCCTTGGTTGAACCCAGTTGTCATAACAAAAAAAAAAAAAAAACGAAACCTGGCGTTTAAGTATAGATAGCTGTAAACTCAATCCTATTACAAAAAAAGACGCGTACAAATTACCATCTACCTCTAGGTCCCTGAAAACCTTGATAACTCAGTATTTTCCTACTTAGACGATATAATCGTTATAAGCAGTACTTTACTTTACAAAAATTAAAAGACGCAAATATTACAGTAAATTTCCCAAAAGAAAGAACATTCTTTAGGAAAGAACTAAAATATTTAGTAAAATTCAAAGCTATTTTGGACATACCTTCCCCAACATTCCCACGTGAAGTTAATAAATTCTTAGGAACAGCCAGTTGGTATCGCCGTTTTATTCCAAACTTCAGCTCAATAGTAGCTCCCCTGAACAAGCTCACTTCCACTTCAAAGAAATCACCTCCTTTCAAATGGAACTCTGAAGCTAATAATGCTTTCATCTTTTTAAAGAAGCTTTAGTCTCCACTCCAATTCTAACGTGTCCTGACTACTCCAAACCTTTTGCTGTACATTGTGACGCGTCCGGGTACGAAATCGGCAGTATGCTGACACAGGAGCTAGATGGTGTTGAAATACCCATAGCTTATATGAGTAAATCTCTAACCAATACTCAAAGAAACTATTCAATTACAGAGAGAGAACTCTTAAGCGTTATCTTATCACTTGAACATCGCCGTTGTTACATAGACCATGGTCAAAAGTTCACCATAAATACTGATCACTCAGCTCTTCAGTGGTTTTTTCACCTCGATAATCCAACTGGACGTTTCGCCAGATGGAGTATCCGCTTATTAGCTTTTCACTTTTAAATATAACATATAGGTAAACGTGGTAAAGACCATTTAATTCCTGACACCCTATCAAGATCAGTTCCAATAAGTTCTATAACTTATTCAAGTTCTCATACAGATGACCCATGGTATATATCTCTTTACTCGAGCTGTAGTTCAAATCCCACCTCCACCCCAGATTATATCGTCGTTAATAACAAACTATATAAATACTCACGTTCTAACACCCTGTTAAGATCAGAATACAATTGGAAACAAGTAATTCCAAAATAATATACTTAGAATCCCAATAATAACCGAAAATCATTCAAAACCAATTTGTGCTCATTTTGGTACTTTCAAAACTTATCAAAGGTTAAAAGAAAAATACCTTTGGCCCCAAATGTACAGAGACGTATCTGATTTCATTTCTAAATTTGAGACTTGCTTCCTCACAAATATCAACATCAGCCAAAATTCGGTTTAATGGAAAAACCTAAACAATGGTCCCGCCCTTTTCAATGTTTATCCATAGATCTTAATAGGTCCTCTACCAAAAACTTTCAAACAAAATAGATATATCTTAGTAGTAACCTGGTGCTTTTCAAAATATTGCCTTATTTTCCCATTAAAAAACTCCACATCTCCCGCTATAAAACACATTTTAGTAGACTCCGTGTTCATGAGTTATGGTATTCCAGAAACCATTATATTAGACAATGGTCCTCAATTCACGAGTCATGAAATAACAGACCTCTTTCAATTTTATAAAATACCCAAGATTCATTATTGTCCTCAAGTCAATACAGTAGCGCGTTATAATAAAACCATAATTACAGCGATTTCTTCATTTATATACGATAATCATAGAACATGGGACTTGAACATACACAAGATCCAATTTGCAATTAACACCTCAGTTAATGAATCCACTAAATATACTTTATCTATCGGTTACTGTTAGAGTTTTGAGCAATACCGAATAATACCGTGTTAGGACTCAGTAGTTTGATCCTGATAAGCAGATAGCGATTTTGCAAAAAAAAGTACAGTCGGCAATAAAAGTACAGCGGCTGAAATGGTTTTTTTGACAGAAACTCATTCGTTATTCCGATTGGCGTTAGTAGTTTGTGAATTTTATTAGCAAAGCAAATTTTAATAGTTACTAGAACAGTTCTGATATGTTATCATAAAGCTTGGAACTCCAAACAAAACGCCATTTTGTTGGTATCCATATTGAACGTAACCATACTATGGTTAACCAAATAACAAATAGATTGATATTCATCTATTGAGTGAACTTTTGTCTCAAAGTTAATTTGGTTTTAAGTATTATTTATTTATTTATAGCCTTTATTTCTCACAAAGTATACAAAAAAAATATTAATTCAAGTTGGTACATAATTATTAATCTTTAAATAGGTAATCTTATCGCTATGGTTATTTATGGTATACAATCAATCACACATAATACTTTCAAATGTATATAAATTTATGGCAGATATATTTATTATATTATTATATTATATTATTATTTGATTTAATATTACTTATAATATTTATCTTTATTTATGTATAGATCATCTAATACCATCATGTTAAAAACAAAGATTTAATTTATACTTACATTGATAATTAATAAAATTTAATTATATTAATTATTAGTTTCATATGTGAGTAGCCCATTTTTGGGCGTAGGCCTCCTCCAACCCCTCCCAGTGTTCCCTTTGTACGGCTTTGCGCATCCACGCGGGCCCGGCCACCTGCGCAACGTCGTCGGCCCAGCGGCGGCGCGGGCGTCCCCGCGGCCGGGTGGCGCCGCGCGGGTACCAGTGCAGGATTCTCTCGCTCCAGCGGTTGTCCGTTGTTCGAGCTACGTGGCCGGCCCATCTCCACTTAAGTCTGCATGCTAGTTCAACGGCATCTGTAACGTTTGTTATATTTCTTATGTCCTGGTTTCTCTTTCTATCTCTCCGCCTAATGTTTAGCATGCTTCTTTCCGCTGCTCTCTGGAATACATTTAATTTTTGGACAATGGCCTTTGTAAGAGTCCAGGTTTGGCATCCGTAAAGTAATGTTGGAAGAACAATCGTATCCATAGCTTTTCGCTTCAGTTGAATTGGAAGTTTGGATTTAAATATTTCTTTTAAGGACCAGTATTTACTCCATGCTTTGTTTATCCTTCGTTCTACTTCATTGGATGTTTGCTCAGTGAATGATATACTTTGGCCCAAGTACACATAATTATTTACATAATGGTTTTAAGTATACGTAATTGTAATTAGTATTAAAACATTATTAACGGTTATTATAAAAAAAAAAGTCATTTGTTCACTAAACGGCAAGACTGATATCCGGCATGACCGTTATCATGGTAATAACAAAGCTATAATAATTATTATAGAACTGTTATTACAATGGCAACGCTCATTATAGAATTGTTTTCACGCTTCGGTTACACTAAAGGTGGTTTTTTGATACCATTAGCGATATAAATATTAGCGGTTTATAGTACGCGAGTAGAAAAAAGGTAAAATTGCGAGTAATGCCGCGGAAAAAAATCGTGTGGTTTATGGGTTTAGTGCGGTACCAATAAGAGAAGCTCAGATGTGGCTCAATCGTTATACTAGTATGTCTGGATTTTTTGTGTGAAAGATGAGACGGACGGCCTGGACGCCCTGTCACTGATAAAATCCATGTATAAAAAAATGGAGCAATATCGACATATTAGTAGTTACGACATTGCTGAAGAACTGTATATTGATCCTAAAACAGTTTTACGTCATTGACAAAAGTCTGGGTACAAGAAAAAAATATATTTGGATGCCACTTCATCTCACTGAGAGAACTAAACGTAATTCAACGTGTTTCCATTTGAGATTGTTTGCTGAAACGTAACAAATCCGAATCATTTCAAAAACAGTTCATTACGGGTGTTAAAAAATGGATCACTTGCTATAAGAACGTGCGAAAAAGATTATGGACGAAGCATGGACAAGTCCCACTGACAGCGGCAAAGCGTCGAAACAAAGTGATGTTGTGTGTATGGTGGGATTGGAATGGGATGGTCCAATTTGAGCTTTTGCCGCCGAGTAAAACTATCGATGCTGACCTCTACTGCCAGCAACGGATGAGATTAAAAGAAGTCGTGGAGAAGAAAACGACCGGAGCTAATAAGTAAACAGAAATGGCGCGTGGTCTTTCATTATCATAACGCCAGACCGCACTCATCCATAGCCACCCAACCAAAAGTTGAAAGAGCTTGGCTCGGATGTACTGATTCATCCGCCCTATGGGCCTGACCTTGCTCCATCAGATTTCCACCTGTTTCGGTCGGGGGTACATCGGGTGGTCGAAAATTGTGTAGTCTATTTTTTTATTTTTTTTGCTAGAAACAGATGTGGACAAAAATGTTACACAACTATGCCAAATTTCAAGTTGATAGCTTCTATAGTTTTAGAGAAAAACTACTGTGACATTTAGACAGACAGACACCGAAATCTCACCAGTAGAGTCCCTTTTTACAAGTTTTGTAAAGGAAACTTTATGGCGATATTTCGGTGTCTGTCTGTATGTCACAGCAATTTTTCTCTGACCTGAGTGTTCGCAATTTGTTCAAGAGCATTTCAGACTTTTCTCAACAAAAGAATTTCAGCTTCCTCTTCATTTTAAATTGTTGCATTTTAGGTTCTGGCCTCGAATGTCCAATTCCTTAAATGTCCAGTCCCCGTGCGTCCAATTCCTTAAATGTCCAGTCCCCGTGCATCCAATTCCTTGAACGACCAATCCCCGTATGTCTAATTACCTGAACGTCCGATCCCTGTATGTCTAATTACCTGAACGTCCAATCCCCGTATGTCCAATTCCTTGAATGCCTCATCCTCGTACGTCCAATTACCCAAATGTCTAATATCTGATTCCCTGTACGTCCAATCTTTGTATGTCTAATGACCTAATTGACCGTTTCGTCTGTGATGAAACATCAGAACCTGGCTGGACGTATAGTAGAGTAACAAATAGTCCGTGTGCCTACGAAATTCGCCACATATTGTTGGCCTACTATTCAGGTGACACTAAAAACCGTTTATTTACGAAATTGTAGAAAATTAAGAAAAAAATTATTTTTTACGAAAATGAAACATGGCTTTTATCTTTATTTTCTGATTTTTTATAATAAGTAGTTGCATTTTTTAAAGCATTGATATAGAATAAGAGAACAGGATACACAATCAGCCCAAAAAAGTGGGGCCCATCCATAGATATCTGAAGTAATTCTTATATTTAGATATCTATGGGCCCATCGGAAGCTGCCCATGGCATGGCTCAAACTGATACGAAAATATTGCTATGTGTATAGAATCACATATCAAGCAGACGCACTAATAATAATAGCTTGTATTATAATATAATTTATAAAACAAAATATTTATGTGATGTAAACCCAAGTGGCAATTATGGGAGGAGCATTGAATAGTCGTCATATAACTACTTTCGATAAAATCTTGAAATACTGTAATAAGCTTTCCGCTGTTTGAGCCTGTGGGTTGAAATAAAGTCCACAATGGATTGAAAAGTCACATAGCGAATTTTGTAGGCACTTCGACGAAATGTGGGACAATATTATAGCAAAAAAAATATATCGACTTCTTCAAACAACATTTTATTAGGGAAAGAACTACTAATTGAGTACGTAATATTTTTACACAACTTAAATACTCCTTAGTAAGTATAATAGTAAATAGTATTACTACATTTCAGGTATTAGCTTAACATTTTTGGACAACTAAAATATCTACTAATTAGTATTATTGTAAAAAAAAAAGCATACTTCTTCATTTCACAAAAATAATACACCTTACTATATATATCAGCATGACTTTGACATAGTTCCCTAGTGGATAATTTTTATTTATTTTTTCTCTTAAATATAAGTCGTAAATATATAATCTTTTTCAAAAACGCTTTAGGTTCTATTTTATCTTTGTGAATGCTTCTCAACAGCTTTAAATACTTTTTGTCAAAAGCTATGTCAATTCGGTTTCTATTTTTTTTGGGCTCGACAATAATTGTTCTCATTACTTTGTTGTCAAAGTGAGTCGCTTCTCTTTTTAGACACTGTAAAAACAAATAAATGTTGGGGGTTTTAGGAAACTTTAAATTGATTCTGTGGTGCCACCCTTCCAAGCTATTGGTTGTTCTGGTTTGAGGTTCATGTGCACAACTAAACATTTCGGGCGTAAATTTTTTTATCCAATGGTCCGTAACGTATTTTAGGAAACGTTTTCCTACGGTTGTTCGGGGAGCACTATCTTTGATTTCAGACCACCCTCTATTAATTTTGTTTGCAGGCAGTAGCGGCAACAAGGCGGTCATCCTCGTGGTATTTCGGCCTTCTATGCTTTTATTAAATTTTAACTTTTTAGATCTTTTCCAAATAGCTTTACTCCAATGAAATTGGCAGCCTGATATATCTGCCTTTGGAAAAATAGTTCGCACTGCGTTTATTTGGGCTCTTTCGTAGTCGCATTTAAATACAGTGATATCTAAGCCAAGTGTTTCTTTTAATAACCGAAAGAAACGGCAGTACGTTTCCTGCTTTTTGTTGGGTAATAACCCATACACTACTGGTAAAATACCTTTGGTCTCCGGGGTGGAATTATAATCCAGATGTAGCACATACATTTGAGCGAATGGCTTCGGTGCAGAATGAAAAGTTCCATCAGCTAGAAATGTACCCTTACAGCCTTTTATGATGTTTTTACATAACGGAGATGTAAATATTAAAATTTTATTTTCGGATCCGTCTTCACATACTAAAAAATTGTCTAGCAAGCTGCCAGATAATTGTACGTCCTCCAATTTATTAAATGTTAGTTTATCAACGCCCAAAAATTTCTTCCTTGCACTGTAACATGAGTTTTTCCTTTCTGTAAATTCCGGTATATACATAGCCAATTTCTTGTTGTCTTCGGTCTTGAGAAACTCGTTAAAATTATTCTCGTAAATAGTTTGTATAGGGCCCAAATCTTCGCACACATCTTTTTTTATCTTGTCAACTACGATATCAATTTTATTCTGAGCTACATCTGGATAGCATGTATGTTCTTTTTGCCTTATAATCATGTTATCTGACGCTAACGTGACCGTGGCACTACAGATTGATCGGTTAGTGCATCTCCATAGCGTAGTGTCACTTTTTTTATTTGTTATGCTTAAATTGTATCTAAATCCACGCCACAATAAAAGTTTCTTACCTTTACGGCTGGTTATGAAATTAACGTCCATTTTAAATTTTAATAATCAGAATGAAAACCATTATTTTTCCATCAGTGTAAGAGATAATTTTGCTGACACTGACAGCACTAAATTAAATGACATATTCTAATGCATGTTTATTATTTTCAATGAATGGCCAGTATCACTATTATCTATAGAGTTATACCTACATATATTAATAGGTTTTCCATGTTTTATTTCCGTTCACTGTCAGTAAGATAAAAAGTAAGTTAAATGAGTGGTAAATGTACATTTCCATGAACGCATAAGACCCAGTACCCGTTGTTGTAGCCGTAGATCTATTTCCATGGTGATATGGACATTCAGGGAATAGGACATTCGATAAACAGACATTCGGGAATTAGACATTCGAAGAAAATGGACATTTAGGGAATTGGACCTTAGAGCAAATGGACATTCCGGGAATTGGACCTTAGAGCAAATGGACATTCCGGGAATTGGACCTTAGAGCAAATGGACATTCCGGGAATTGGACCTTCGAGCAAATGGACATTCGGGAAATTAGACATTCGAGGAAAATGGACATTTAAGGAATTGGACATTCGAGGCCAGAACCGCATTTTATTGTATGATTTTCGATTCAACTTGACAGTTTTCATGTAAAGGACAATGGGCAAATTTGTATGGACACTGTCCCCCCCCACCAACAGAAATGAAACATGTCTCATTTAATAGATCTTGGCAAACTGATGATTTTTTAGTATAACGAGAATCGCCCTATGTATGGGGTTTTCTTGGAAAACCGTGTTTTGTTTTTACATATTTGTTGCTCATCTCATTGAAAGTTACAAAGAGAAGGTTGAAAAAATATTATGTTACTAACAATAATACTTCACAAATATATATATATAGGACATAAATCTTTTATATTATTTAATAGTTTCGGCTAAAAATATTATTTAATATAAGTTACCTATAGAGACTCTTTAAAAGACAACATGTATGAATATAGTTATATCCAGCCAGTGGGCTAATTCCGTAATGCATTTGAATTTCGAACACTTATATTCAGCCAGTGGGCTAATTGAGTAACGCATTTGAATTTCGAATACTTTGTACTTAATTCGAATTTGGAATCAAATCTCACTGCCAATAAGGCACGTCAAATAGACATTATTCTAGATCGTACGCGAACGTCGTCTGTTTCTGTGTTATCCTTATCAGACTTATCATTTTGTTATTAGATTTTCTGTGACCCCTGCTTGCATACTGGACCTTTCGATTGCTTTCCTTTTAACCCTGGCACGTTTATTGGACTTCGATCTATACTAATACCTAGTGATATGATTAGTTAATGTGACTTAATATGGAAACTGGCCGACGGTGTGTTATGTGTCCGCGTTCTGGTTTCCGACAGAGAAGTCACATTTTGAATATTCATCTGCCTCAAACGAATCCTGAGTTAACAGCCTATATTTCACGAAATGCACTGATACAAGTGGTGTTTAATAATGTTATGGCAGTGTGTCACAGATGCTGGCAAAGGGCCAATAATGCCCTTTTAAATAATCATCGTGATAATCAAAAAGATTTTGTGCGTGAAGAAAATCAAGAAAATCAAGAACCTCACATGGAAAATCAAAATGCCCCGGTTCTAGGTGATCAAGAAATTGAGGAATTATTCATACAAGATTACGTTAGAGCACCAAATTCTTCCCGAAGGTGCATCTATCAACAATGCAATGATCCTGATTTAAGAAGACTACCAAAATCAATGAAAGTGTATCTTTTATGTACTTATCGATTGTATATACCGCCGAGTGCACGGATTTGTGAAGAACACTTGACAAATATTGACTTCGAAGAGATTTTAAATAATGTGAACGTTACAAAGTATTTTCACGCGTCATTATTAAATGATATGACAAATATGTTAGTTGAAGCCGTTAATAATAAGTCCAGATTTGATTTTGAGTCAAATGACTTCACTACGAGTGAACTGCATTTTTGGACTGGTTTAACTTTAGAACAGTTCGACAGGATTTTAGAGCAAACACCTTCCCTTGCAGAAAGAGATGCACAACCAAGGACAGTCCTCGGTTGCTTTTTGATAAAACTCCGAACCGGGGAGTCAAACGAAAGACTTGCGTCGCTATTCAGTCAATCACGTAAAACATTCGAATGAAAATTGAAGCTAGCAAGGGAATGTTTGGAACAAGAGTATGTTCCACGATATCTCGGATTAGGGCATTTATCTAGAAATGAGACTCTAGATAGGAATTTACTTTTACCAAAAGGCATTTTCGGTAATGAAGCAAACACGAAATTAATTCTTATTGCAGATGGTACATATATTTATATAGAAAAAAGTTGCAATTTCTTATTCCAACGTAAAAGTTACAGCCACCACAAGTTTTGTAACTTACTAAAGCCTTTTCTAATTGTCTGTAGCGATGGATATATATTAGATGTTTTAGGTCCATACGCAGCAACAACTTCAGATGCTACCATTATGCAAAGACTTATAAACGACGATGAACATATGCTGCATTGGTTATTGCATAGAGGGGATGTATTTATTCTGGATAGAGGATTCAGAGATAGCATGCACGACATTGACTCCTACGGGTATGAAGCTCATATGCCACCTACTAAAGATAGGAACGCTACTCAACTGTCAACAGAACAGGCAAATAAATCACGATTAGTGACTATACATATGTAGATGGGTAGTAGAGGCAGTCAATGGGAAATTTAAAAATAGATTTAAACTACTTAGACAAACTTATTTCAATCGGGCATTACCGCATATGTTCAGTGATTTTCGCATTGCGGCATCAATCATAAATGCACATTATCGCAATGCCACCGATAATAGACTGGCGGTCTATATTTTAAACAAAATCAATTTACGGATTCACACACCGAATAACTTGCACGATTATGTCCAGATGAAAAATCTTAATAGGCAAAGGGTAATCTTTAGGGCTATGGAAGCTAACATGCCCTATTTCGAAGAGTTTCCTCATTTGAATGACGATGATATAATTTTATTTGCCTTGGGTACTTACCATATAAAACTCGCCAAATCATACTGTGCGGAACATTTCCGTAATGGTATGTATTATATAGAGTTATACAGAGATAACTCGTTAAACGATTTGCCAACATGCAATATTATAGTAAATAATACTTGGCTGATCAGAGGGCGAATACAATCACGGCACGTAAGAGCACGTATTTATTACTGTTATATCCTTATAGACCGTGATTTAGGCAATGTTAACGCCATATTACAGTGGTATTGCACTTGTTTAACGGAAAACCGCACGTTAGGAAGTTGTGCACACATCATATCCATTGTGTGGTACATGGGGATAGGACGGCATACTGATTTTGTTCTACCAGCAGGACTCTTAAATGATGTAATAGTAGATGAAGTTTAACTCTGTGGTATAATATGTTAATAGTGTTCAATATTGTAGATGTAAAAAATATACATATAACTCTATAAGCGAATTCTTGTTTTCCTTTTTTTAAGAAACGTAGTTGTTTATTGCTACTAACATAATGTTTCTGTAACCTTCTTCCTGTAACTTATTACCAGAGGGAGACTTTGTACAAAGTCGTCTGCATGGGCACCTCTGTCTCACCTATTTCTGTCCCTAAGAAGTTATGTTTTCATGGCGGTGTTCCGGTTTGAAGGGTGAGACATGGCAGTGCAATTACTGGGTATTGTGGCATAAGATCTTTACGTCACATAGTCGGTACGTGATAACCATGAGTTGTTACATCCGTCTATAGGCTGCGGTGACTGTTTACTATCACGCAGCCCCGCATGCTTGTTTATCACTCAACTAGTATAATAAAAAAACAAAAACTTTCAATGAAATGAGCAAAAAATATGTAAAAACAAAACACGGTTTTCCAAGAAAACCCCATAAATATGGCGATCCTCGTCATAGTAAAAAATCATCAGGTTGCTGAGATCTATTAAATGAGACATGTTTCATTTCTGTTGGTGGGGGGGGGGACATTTCTGCCCATGATCCTTTAATTTAAGTATTATATATAGACATTTTTAAAACTTGCACGCAAATATTTACGTTTAAATTAATATAATATTGCTGACACCATTTCTCTTTTATATTTTCGTGATGAAATATAATAATTTATCTGGCGAGGTTTTCAACTGGTTCAACACGTCATCTGAAACATCTATTTTAGAAACCCATGATTGGCAGATTGGATCACTTATCAATAAATTTTACGTGATGTGTTCGGAAAATTTACTTGAGGGATTGAATTGAAGTCACGTAATATAATAAGCGATCGTCGAGTATTAAAAATACTGTAAAATAAAAAAATATGAAATAGGTAAATGTGTGAACAAATGTTTGAATGAAGCCTGGTTTCCATGATATATAAAAGTTTGATTAAATAGGATGAGGGTACCTACCTATATTAATAATTCTTGCTCACCCGTTTGGACCCGGCAACTTCATAGTTGTGCGGTGGGGAAATTAAGCAGGCCTATTTTTTCCAATTCTTTGTGTTATGCTCAAATACTCGATTTTTGTTACAACTGATTTGGGAAGTTGGTCCAATTTATTGAACTTAATTAATATTATTTAATAGCATGCACACCATTAAGCTAGGCAACTCATTTGCGATTGATCAATCTATTTATAGGCATAAGGCATAGGGCATAATGTATAAGGCTAACCCAACCTAACCTAACATCAAGTAACAGATATACATTTCTAACAGGAGCTATATAATTACGAATGTCACACCATCTACTATTTATGCATTACTATCTGACTGTTTGTGGCACTTGTCTTGTTAGAGTTACAACACACCTTATTTTTGTTCGCAGTTGTTCGGGCACCACCATGTGCCAATTTTGGAAAACCCCGAGAACGAAACCAGATGGTACTTCAAGTACTTCCTGGGAAAACGTAAGTACAAGTTTGGCTTTACCAGAGGTCGATCAACAATTGATACGGCATCTGTACTCATTAAATATACATATAACTGTTGGGAAAAATGTTGCGACGCAATAGGAATATTTTGTGATCTTTCTAAAGCTTTTGATTGCGTGGAACATATGACCCTTATTTTAAAATTAGAACATTATGGATTGCCCAATAAAGCTTCAAGCCTTATGTCTTCTTATCTAAGTGATAGAACTCAAACAGTTGTTGTAAACAAAACGCAATCTGTTGGAGCTACAGTGAAAATAGGTGTGCCTCAAGGCTCTATTTTAGGTCCTTTTTTATTTTTGGTTTACATTAATGACTTACCACCAATAGTAGATAAACTTTGAGATATTGTACTTTTTGCTGATGATACTTCACTAATTTACAAGGTAGATAGAAAATCCGTAGACTACAGTAGGATAAACGCTACACTAGTTAAAGTACTTAATTGGTTTACTAGTAACAACTTGCTACTAAATGCTAGGAAAACTAAATGTGTCAGGTTCGCTTTGCCTAATGTTAAACCGATAGATTCTAGTATTTTTCTAAATGAAGAGTGTTTGCTAATGGTAGATAAGGCGGTTTCCCTAGGCATAACAATAGATAAAAAAATGCAATGGCGTCCACACATAGCTGTACTGGCAGGTAAGATAAGTTCGGCAGCCTACGCAGTTAGGAAAATTAGACAACTAACTAATGTTGAGACAGCTGACTTAGTTTATTATAGTTATTTTCATAGTGTTATGTTTTACGGTATTCTGGTTTGGGGCGAGGCAGCTGACATACAAACTATATTTGTGGTACAAAAAAGGTGGTACAATTTAAATTCCCGTGACTCCTTAAGAGAACTTTTTAAAGAAAATAATATCTTAATTGTAGCGTCAATTTATTTACGAGAATATTATTTATGTTATTAAGAATTTAGATTATTTTACAAAAAACTCTGATATACATAATTTAAATACTAGAAATAAAAATTAAATCACTATTCTAAATTTCCGTGTATATTCATTTCTATAATAAATTACATGACGTAGTTTTAAAGTTACCCTTTCCAGCTCTTAAAAAATATTTCAAAAAGTCGTTAATAGATATTAATTAACGACTTTTTGAAACGCTTTAGATAAAGCGTATTCCTCGTTAAAGGGTCGAGGACTATCTAACAGACAAAAATGCATGGCCTAAACCCGAAACTTAGTCAATAATAATTTGTTTAATTCAATAATAATAATTTATCCTGCTTTTTCTTCTCTAGGGGACACCGTTGATGCAGGAAAACATATCGAAACTTTTATGTGGTCATCTTGAACCATATCATATACACATAAGTAGTCGATTCTATTTTTTCTTTTTTCTTTTCTCTCTCTATGTCTCCCGTAAGTTTCTTGGCATGTTTTCCTGCTGAACTACACATGTTATTTGATATTATATTTAATTGAATATTTATAGCTTTATATAATGCTAGACTTAGTGGTACCATTGTAATATGAAATATGTTTAAAAAATGACTGACTGCTGAGTTTCTTGCGGCGTTTCTTCTCAGCAGTGGTCTCCTCTGATGGATTGGCGCTGGTAGATTCTTGACGTGTAAAAATGTCCGAGCGGCCTACTTACTGAATAAAATTATTTTATATTTTATCTTATCTTTTGAAACTGTGGTCTATTTATTTTGCATCAATTAGTTACGAGTAACATCAGCAGTACCTTACTAGGTATTAGACTCGATAGATACTGTGATTATTAGAGATCAGAATTTTTGTGACACTATTCATTAACGTTAGTAAGTTCTCATTTATCGGCTTCCGTTTTACATACGAGTATTATATGGATAGAATAATCACAAAATTAAAATTTAAATAGAGGTAAACAACAGGCCGTCTTATCGCTAAAGAGCGATCTCTTCCAGTTGAACTTTTTGCACCTGAAAATTTGAAATCGACATATGTAATTAAATATAAAAAAGTTACTTAGAAAACAGTATTATTATCTCATTAAATTAGTTCTCAAAATTAAATAAGGCTAAGAACCTAATCGATTGCTGCCTTTTCGATTTCATTTTAATTTGTGTCAAACATTGTGCCACTTTATGACAGAATATATATATATATATATATATATGAAATTTCGTGCAACAAAAATCTTACTTATTGTGGCAGCTCCTCCACAGCCGTTACGTCCACAGCCGTGATGTTTCACAAGTTCACAATTCGCGTCGTTCCCCTGTTAGGGTAGTGCATGAAGTTAAGGTTGCCCTAGAGGTCTTTTGCTGTGACACTAGCGGCTTGTGTTAAAGCCTAAAACGGCACAGGGTCCGTGTTTCCTATAAATGCAATGGGTAATAGCCGGCCGTGGACGGATTTCAGTTTTTGGTGTAATTTAAAACACCGGGCACCGCCGTAGTACCATATCACGAGGGGCTTAGTTTACGTCTCGTGACGTACTGTCCATGAACATGTTAAAATGATCAAGTAATGATCAGATTCTGATAATGTACCTGAGGTGCTCCACGCCCTATCCAACCTACGTATTCGTTATTTAGGTAGATTCGCACTGTTGTTGCGTAGTGGGGAGGAGCACCGTCATGCTGGTAGTAAAAATCTCGTATAGGCCATCGGAACATCTTCCATTAACTCGGTCACTATATCTACCGTGCAACACATCCAGGTAGGTTCCTCCAGACAAAGGGCCTTCGATAAAATAGGGTTCTAATATTTTGTTTCCAATAATGCCCGACCACACGTTGGCAATAAACTTTACTTGGTGGTGATTTTCTTTAACTTGGTGTGGATTACTGTATGGCCACCTGTTCTTTATGTACATTTATGTACATTTTAAATCCCAACAAGGCTGAACAGTGCTTCGAATTAGTGGACCACTCGTCAATTTATTTAATACGTCATTTTCGTCGACCAGTCAATTTCTGTTATTCGTCAATGCCATTAAAATCTTTAATTCGTCATTTTCCGTAATTGGTCATTTCTTTAATACGTCATTTTCATCCATTGGTCCAGTATGCATAACCTCTTTTTTTACCACTTGGGACTCTGGGTAAATCTTTTTAAGGACGTTGATTGCCAACTCATAGGCCACATGAAAAATTTCCGGTTTTTTTTATGTGCATTTTTAATAACTTAAACGCTCTCTCATATATCTCTTCTTTTTTGTATCGTAAGGAGCAGAATACCAAAGGAATGACATTACTTTCTGTATTTGAGCTCCCAATGTCTGCATGTATTGAATACATTTGCTTAAAGGGTGCTGGGATTTGCTTAAATACCCCGTCGCAAAAGAAATCTGTCATTGTCTCCTGAGCCAAAGGGTCATAAAAATCAATATTTTATCGGTCCCGTCTTCAAATCTGATAAAATTGGTTCCTACTTCTACCGGCACAGTTACATCTTCTAATTTTTTATAAGTAGTTTTGAGAACACCCAAGTGCTTTTATCAAGCATTGCATAGCATGTTTTTGACAGTATTGAAGTGCGGCATGTCATCTACATGTTCTGAATCTGGTCCCTTTAGATGATCCATGCAATCTTCATAGATATCTCGTACAGAACCAAATTCATTACCAACTCTTTCTTTGCACGTATTAATTGCCTCTGAAACATCTTCTGAGGCGTGATCTGCTTCACAAAAATGAGACGATTGCCTGATCACAGTCGTCACATTTTTATTTAGAGTAATGCTGCCACGACAAATACCTCTATTATTACACCTCCACCATGTTGTACCATCTTTATTCATATTCCCTTGACTATAGCGGTAACCTTCCTTGAACAGTACTACTCGTTTAGAGCTTTCTGAAGTAATGAAATCAAACTGTTTTTCTGTCGTCATTCTAAAACAAACTAGTATTTTCATGTTTCGAATTTAGTCATACATATAAGTAAATAAATTATTACATTTTATAAAACAGTAATTTATACGTATCATAATGTAATATGAGGGTTGCTATGGCCTCCCTAAGTGTCCATCATCAGACTAGCTCGATGGTACTATTTTTTATATAGTCATCAGAACTAAAGATGTATTCAAATTTTCAGCTTCATCAGAATGCGGGAAGTGGGTCAAATTTATCTTGCAAAATTTGTCTCGTACAAACATACTAACATAAATAAAATGTAAGCTAAATGAAATTAAAAAAAAAACATTCGTAAAGCTTACTGCCTATTACAAACTGATCAATCATACTTATATCTTAAAGCAAATTCCAAGCTGCCACACGTTCACTTAAAGAATAACATGCAAAGTCTCTAGTTTAAGTGTAAACAATAACAAATTTACTTACATACAGTCAGAACAAGCCATAACTACAACAGTCATGAGCTCAGATTCTTAAAAAAACAAGCAGATAAGAAATCAAAGAATACAATGATGGATAAAAGAAAAAAGATGCGTAAACAATAATACGAAGTAATACTATACCGATATTATTTTAATATAATAAAAAAAAATACAGGGGAGTGCTATTATAAAAAAGATCTTGATCTTGTCAAGTTTTCCTTTGTTGTTGTCCTCAGGTGCCTTATTTTTTATTATAATTACTAGAGGCCTTTTTAATAAATAACCCTGCCCTGGACTCCTGGTGTTCCTTATTACCATCCCCGTTCCTGTACCTGATCCAGGATCCCGCGTCATTACCTGATCCGGCATCCTGTGACAATCTATACTCGAGTCAGAATTCAATTCATTGAAGATTTTAGTAGTGCGGGGGAAAACCACATATTTTGCGCTTATTAGTGTGAGAAAGGGGAATGTGGAATAATCCTCTTTTTCTAAGTTGAGAGGCGGGTGTATAAAAAACTTAGTTGCTCAGGAGCTCTGGGCTGTCTACAAAGCCCTGAGCAATCTTCATCAGCAGACTCGAATTCGTCTTTTGAACAGAGGGACGAGGTGAAGACTGCGGCAACAAGTCAAGTAGTTGTCTTGTGGTAAATTAAATTTGTACGTTAGGAATCGAATGAACTTCTGTATCATATCGATCTTATGCGAGTAGACCTTATAGTATGGAATCCACACTCGGGAGGCATACTCCAGTTGAGATCGTACATAAGCGCAATAAATAATTTGGACTGTCTTCATTTTTCTGAAATCTCTTGCAGAACGAATAATAAATCCAAGGGCTTTATATCCCTTATCAACAATATTCTCAATGTGCAAGTTAAATATAAGTTTATGATCATGCAATACTCCCAAATCCCTATTCGAATTATTAACTGTTTAATTTTCTGATTTTAGCCTATAAGTATGTTTAAAGACATTGCGTTTTCTAGTGACGTTAATAGAGAAGCACTTTGAGACATTAAGATCCAACTTATTTGTTGCACAGTACTGATCTGGCCTATATAAATCCTCCTGTAGCAATCTAGCATCATTTTCACAGTTCACAACTCTAAAGATTTTCATGTCATCAGCATACAAAAGAAAAATGCTATTTAAAAAAGATAACGCTATATCGTTTACAAAAAGTGTTACAGGAGACGTCCCAATAGGGATCCCTGGGGTGTCCCAGAGGGAATTATTATACAGAATTAAAACCATTGAGAACGACGGCCTGCGATCTGTTTTTAACATAAGCCGTGAACCATCTGAACAAATCCCCACGGATACCCAAGGCGTGAAGTTTATGAATTAGTTCGTGGTCAATTCTGTCAAAGACCTCCTGCAGTCAGTGTATATGACGTCAATCTGATTACTTTTGGCCATATTGGATGTCAGGAAATCATTAAAATTTAAATAATTAGTGATAGTAGACTTGCTGCTGACAAAACCATGCTGCTGGGGGAGAATTATTGATTTCGTGCAAGCATACATCTGGTCATAAACAACCCGTTCCAATAAGTTAGCTAAAAGGCATAATTTAGAAAATGGTCTATAATTCTCAACATCGCTTTTAGATCCTTTTTTTATAAATTGGTGTTATATATGCTGACTTCCAAAGTAAAGGCACAACTCCCTCGGAAAGAGATCGATTAAACAAGATTGATACAGGGCAGCAAGTTTCTGGGCGCAATTAGAAAGGTCGCTGGGAGATTATCTGGTCCCGCCGATTTGTTAGGGTCTAGAGTCGTTAGTAAATTATAGACATGCTCCCTGACGACCTCAACAGATGACACATCACAAGGACTGGAAACAAGTTCAGCATTCGTAGATAGATGGCTATAAGACGTAGTTGGGCCAGCAGTATGAGAGTTTAAAAATGTAGAGGAAAAAATCGAGGAAAAAAGTTCACTTACGCCTAAACCATTGCTGCTTGACTGGTTACGGTAATTCATTGTGGCTGGATATGAACCGTGTCTCCGTTTGACTTTCATAAATGACCAGAACTGTTTGGGATTTTTCGAAATTACTTCTTCAATATTATTTATATAATTCTTGTAACATTGGTTTTCAATAAATTTAACTCTTTGACGGAGCGATTTAAAAGTGACTTCATCCGGCTTATTTTTGTATATTTTTTTATCATACTTATTTGGTACTACGAGTTAGCCTACCTCTTTGAGGCGACTCGGCCTAACTTTTAAGGCGAGTTGGCCTGTCTGCTTATTACTCACAAACTAACAGTGATCGTGCTATCTCCGTTACCTGCCTGTGTGTGTCTCCTCTTCGTGGTCTGCTTCCACTTTTTCTTTATTTCAACCCACGCCCTCGTCTCACCTCCGTACTTTCACCTTCACCATTTTTCATCGGATTTAAGTACATTAAAATAAATACTTTATTGAATCATGGAATATGGCCTTTTATTTTATGCGTTATTTCTTTAATAAAATGGAGTGCTTCACAACACTATTTTCAGCCCTTCGCACGACTATTGTCCAAAACGAAATATGTCCAAAAAGACGAATGTCCAAAGGCATGTCCAATTAGAGATTTGGCCAATGATAAAATTGCCCAACTATATATATGTCCAATTAGAGATTTGGCCAATGATAAAATTAACCAACTATAAAAATGTCCAATTAGACATTTGGCCAATGATAAAATTGCCCAACTATAAAAATTACCAACTAGACATTTAGCCAATGATAAAATTGCCCAACTATATATATGTCCAATTAGAGATTTGGCCAATGATAAAATTAACCAACTATAAAAATGTCCAATTAGACATTTGGCCCATGATAAAATTGCCCAACTATAAAAATTACCAACTAGACATTTAGCCAATGATAAAATTGCCCAACTATATATATGTCCAATTAGAGATTTGGCCAATGATAAAATTAACCAACTATAAAAATGTCCAATTAGACATTTGGCCAATGATAAAATTGCCCAACTATAAAAATTACCAACTAGACATTTAGCCAATGATAAAATTGCCCAACTATAAAAATGTCCAATTAGACATTTGGCCAATGGTAAAATTGCCCAAACTTAATAATTAGCAGTAATATTATGGCCCAACCGTAGAAATATCCAATCTAAACTAATATTATAAAGAGGAAAGATTTGTATTTTTGTATGTTTGACGATAAACTCAAAAATACTCAAAAATACCCGGAGCGAAGCAAAGGCGGGTCGCTTGTGATAAATATGGCTAAAAATACGAAACAAAAAATGTAAAAAGGGCGTAACTTTATTGTTAATCAATATATTAAAATACGGCTAATATCTTGTTGTTAACCACCAAAAGACTGCAGCGGGTCTATTATGGTCGTGTTTATCGATGTGTATAAATGTGGATAAAGCATCAGTCACTTTCTAGCCAGTATGTAGGTTCGAGAGTGACGGATGCTTTATCCAACGCGATAATAATGGAAGCTGATTTAGTTCCCGGACCAAACCACCGTAACTTATGTAGCTTTGAGCTTCGAGAAAGGGTTAAGGGAATGAGCGAACTAAACTCACAAAATGGTACCTAAGTCTCTCTTTTTTGGTTTTATGTATCAAGCAACACTTCATACAAGTGGTCAGTATCTATCACTATCAGTATAACTCTAAAGAGTTTTGATATATATCCAACGTTAATTAAAATAGACTAGTAGTGGCCAGCCGGGTTCTACAATTGGACATTTTTATAGGTGGTCGTTATTATAGCTGGTCATGTATCTGGTCGGATATTTCTATAGTTGGACATTTTGTATGGCTGAACGTTATTATATATGGACATAAATTTAGTCGGATATTTCTATAGTTGGACATTTTTATGGCTGGACCAATTACTGATTGGACATTTTTGAAGACTTGGACATATTTCGTTTTGGTCAATAGTCGTGCGAAGGGACTTTATGTTGAGAACTAAATCATTAATCAAGTCAATTCAATCGTTTATATTATATACTAATTGTGTTATCGTCTTATATATATAAAAGGCAATCCTGACTCACTGACTTATATATCAACGCACAGCCGAAACTACTATAGGTACCTAGAAAGTTGAAATATGGTAAAGAGGTTCCTTTCATGTTGTAAATGAGCACAAAGGAAGGATGTTTGGAAATTCACCCCGAAGGGGTTAAAATAGGGTAGGATACTTTCGAGGAATAGAGCGGGGCGCCTAACAATGTCGTGGTACCTAGCCCACCCAAAAAACCAAACTAGGCACCCAACCCACGAAACAAAACCTTTTCCTTTTTCCTTCTCCTGAACCCATTTTGAAAATTGTATTCTTTTTAATAGACGTAACAACGTAACGAACTCTTTAGAGGTATCCTCACTTTTGCGTAGCCAATTTTGTAAAACACCTTTAAAACATCTTATTTTGTTTTAGTTCACCAGAACTACATAGGTTTGGATACATCCTCGGAGCCATTTCTGGTCACTGTCGTCCAAGAAGGAGCAGCGGGTCTGCTGCGTGCAGTCATTTTCAACAAAAAGGTAAAGTATCTTCGTCGAGTGGGTAGTATCGTCCTTACATCGGATCTGTCCAACAGACATTACGTTTCTGAGCTCTGTTCCATTTTGTTTGAGCCCGTCTGTTTTCCTTATTGTAAACGTTTTGCTGACGTTGTTGTAACTCGAATTGCAAAAAAAGCTGCCAAATAAACATCTGGCTATCCCGGTTTTGTTCGATTTTAATACTGCCTTAAATAAAGTTGATTTCAATATTCTTCTCGGCATCCTCAAGACCCTAAACTTTTCATGGGAGTTTATGTGGTCACATCTTGGAAAGCACCAGCGCGTCCGAACGCGCTGGTGCCCTTACCATTATACGCTGTGACACTACGTCTTTAGGCGGTTGAAAATTTGAACGTCGAAAGGCGTACTATCGCATCACTTTTTCAAAGGTACGCCTACAGGTGTTCTGTCCATCAACGTGGTAAGATGAAACTACTTACAAAGAGAATGAGAAGTTGACTTATCTATTTTTACTTATCCGAATAAGTAGATGATAATCATTCATATTGAAATGCTCTCACTGCTGGTGTGTCTCAGGGACTAGTACTATCCTCTACCTTTTTTTATTTACATTATAATTGATCAGACACTTTTCTAGTCAATCACGCATGGTAAATATATAGCTGAAGCTGTAAAAAAACCGAGCTTACTTGCTGAGCTAAATACCTATTCTCAGTACTCTCCAAATGAGCGTTAGGGTCATCCTCTATTTTTAGTAAAATTGAAAAGATCGTTTGTTTCGTTTTCTCAGCTAGTTCCTTGAGATTTTGTTGAAGTTGGTTGAAGTTGAATAGGTTGAACAGCCAAGGATACCTGTTTACACCACGTTCGATACTAAATTGGTCCGTGCACGTCCCACGTATCCTGACACATGCTCGAGTCATCATGTAATGGTTTGAGTGCCCGTAGCAGAATACTGTCTACTCCAAACACGGATAGAGTTGCCAAAGGTTCATCCCTCACCAATGTGTCATACGCCTTCTCTAAGTCAATAAAGGCACAGAATATCTCTTGATGTTTGGCTACGGTTTGGCACACATCCCGCAACATCTATTCGTGCCTAGCTATCATGAACTGAAAACACTATAAATATTAAATAAACGTTTTAAAAACAAAATACCTTCATAAACGCAAAAAATAACTTCTTTTAAAATAGTAGGTATAGGTCAGTCCAATTAAAGTCGGTTTCACGATATTTTTACCCAAAAGCCGGCGGTTTTTTGTTTTTTTTTTATATATTTTATTTTAAACTTTTTAGTGGTCCGACTGTGGTCATGTAGTCCCACTTCTTAGTTGATATGAAACTTTAAATTATTTCAAGCTCACCGCAAGCAATGGCGCAGGAAAGTCATAGTCATATTTAAGAATTAAATGTTATTCGTTGTAGTCGCTCAACAATCTTAATCGAGATATCTTATCGCCACCCTTGAAATAGGTACCGTTGAGGAGTTCCGGTTGCCATTTGTGGTCTTCGTCATCAGTTCCACTTCATTAAATGATACTTTCTGAATGCAAATGCTGGACTTGTTATTAAAAATACTAAAATCTCTGTATGTATGCATGCCTATAATATTTGAGGTGTTCCCTCAATTCCTCACGGATCCCCTCATCAGATTCAGATTTGGTGACAACGGGACCACTCGGAAACTCACTCTATAAAACCAAAAAAGATTTTTTTAAATCGGACATCTCTGTAGGTAAAAACTTCAAACTGAGAACCTCCTATTTTATTAAGTACATAAAATATCAAAACCTTCTCCTAAGTGTACTAAATGTGTGTAAATACTTTTCTGAAAACCACATCAAAATCGGTTTAGCCAAACGCGAGATAATCGCGGATAAACATACATACAAGAATACATACAGGTGAAACTGAGAACTGCCTTTTTTATAAAGTTAGGCCATTGAACCTAACGTACCATTTTAGCATCACCGTGGTATACCACGGATTTAGGAGCCGTTGGAAAAAAACGGAATCGATTACCGCGGTATTTAGTATTAAGAATAATAATTTACCAACGAACTTTAAAAAAAAAAAATTATGTGGGTGTTCTAGTACTCTAACCTTAGTTGGTCTCAAAAGTAATTTTAATCCTTGACAGAAACGGGACAGATAGGCAATAATAGTAGATTGTTCAACAAGGGACTAAAACAAGCCATAATGACACGAGTTGTTTGTTGTGGCTGTAGTTCGAGTGTCATAATCGTTGTTTAGTCTCGCGTTAAACACTCTACTTTTCACTTTGAATGCGAGGAAAATACGACGTTCTAAACAAAATTACAACATTTACTATAAAAAAGTGTCTAACAATTAAAACTAACAATTAGGTATCTTATTATTACTATCGTTAATCTAACATTAATGATGTTATTTGTTTCCCACATTTCCAATCAATGAAAGTTTGGTATGTTTTTGAATAAATGCCACTAGATTTTGGCGGAAAAAGATTTCGTATCACCTTTTTTGCTTTCTTCTCCATTCTGGAGTTAGGCGTTAATTCTTCTTCACTGGATGATGATGATAACATTTCTGGTCCGTAATTTCTAAAGTTGCACAATTAATTGGTGAATTTTTTTAACAACGTACGCTCAATACAAGTTATGAACATCTATTCAAAATACAAATAGGGAAAAATAAAGTTTTTTTGTAAAGTGATGTTTTAAATGCTTGCATATTTAGCCAACAGATTCAAACTTGGAAACCATTTTAAAAGTAATTGGACCACGCATAATAAAAGAGTTCGGCCTTAATATGATTAAATAGATTTATATTCGTAATAATTAATCGTATTTCACGAAATTAAATCCTATTTTAAAATATATTTGCACAGTTGTCATTTTGAGGTTATTTCGACACCCAAAAATATGGTCCATACACAATCACTGAAAATGGCGATAATCCTCCATTCACAGACACCGTGATTAGTTGTTTAGGGGTTTCCAAAGTAAATTAAAAAAAAAAACTTTAATCCCTAGAGATTAATAAGGAGCTTTAGTCCCGATTCGCAGAGATTTAAGTAGCATTTTAAGAGCATGAGAAGTGAAAAAAAACTTATATCTGACGATTTTCTCGCTGACTGTACGTTTCATCAAAAATCTGTGAATGTCGATTGTCATCATTTAAAATGTTAGTAAAGGGCATTTTCGCGTAGCAGCAAGGGATCTAGTGGCTACCTTTACTACCCCATCTGAACTTTCCATCCTGTTGATCGTTGTCTAGTACCCATAGAGCTTACTTATTTATTTTTCATTTTATAAGCGGGCTGGTTATATTTTATGTCATTTATTCATTTGAGTTTACTGTACTTTTCTCTGTAGGGCTCCCAAAAGATGTACATCCCACCCAGCATGTGGGCCAGCGACCACCGGAACCCCTCGCCGATCTGCCCCACCGTCAAGCAGATCCTCCAGCAATTTCCCTCCATGCAACGTCTCGATAAAGAGCCCAAAGAGGTGAGTGGCTGAACTTCGTATAACAAATCGCGCCGCCCGGGAGGACAAGCGAAGGGGACTACGGTAAGTCACGCGTTCCGACAAACAGTGGCAACGTCAACAGCCGCCTTCTCTGACACTAGTCATTCTCGCAATCCTGTAATAAAAATAAATATATAGGTAAACCCCCTTGCAAAAAAACGGGAATTTTCGTTTTTTTCTAGTATTTTAAATAAACTATGACAAAATGAGATTTACTGCTACAAAATAAAAATAAAGTATTGTTTACAAAGAAAAATAATGATTTTATTGGTATAAATAATATCAATTTAATGCTGTTGGATAAAACAGAATGTAGGTACTTACAGTATGTTTAAATAGGACTTGTAAATAATGTAAGCAAACCTTTTAGGCAACATTTTCTTCATACATTTTTACACTAGATCTCCAGCACTACTAAATCCATATGCTATTTCAGTATTCTAAGTTTGTTATTCTAATCCTCATTGAACAATATAACATCACCTGAAATTCGATATTTCAGTAAAAGTTTGAAATTATTTTGTCCGACATATTGCAATAACATATTGGTTTCGTTTTCTAGTCTACAATTGTAGGCGCAGCTTAACCGCTGAACCTATTTCGGTGAAATTTAGTATGGAGATAGCTACAACCCCAAGGAAGGGCATAGGGTACAAACGATTGGCGATAAACAACTTTACGCGGATGGAGTCACGCAACAGTTAGTTGCACATAAAATCGAAAAAACCATGAAAACTCTACCATACTCCCAACCTAATTAAATATGGGTGCAGCGTTGGGCGGCGGCGCGGCGGCGCGGCCGTCGGTGGCCGGCGGGTTATTGTGCTTGAAATTCTAATCAATGAATTCCGAACGAGTACGACCCCCGAGGGTTCCGTATTTAAGATAATATGGTAGGAAAACGCAAAAGAAAATGCTCATTTGTCATGAACTATGACCATATGTTCTATAGTATAAGTTCGATTTTAACTAGCCTAAATTTGAATAATGATTTTTAAAGGTTTTAATTATTTTTCCAAAACTGTAAAGTTTGACTTCATGTAGCTTTTGTAGTTTTTTTATTTTTTTTTCATTTTTCACATTTATTGGTCCATAAATAAGATAAGGGGGAAACCGTCATTTTCTATACATTTTAGGCTACAATACAAAAAATTCAAGTCAAGGCATTTAAAAAAAATATGTTTTAAAATTTGCAGTTTGAGCCCGTTTGCTATATATAATCAACAGTGATCGTACTTTTTCCAGCGTTTTTGGTGCGTTGACGTCAAATGACACACGACAGCGACCTAGGGTTGTCGACGTGTATAATATGATTGACGTTTGAAATTATGTACTTAATATTATGTTGTCATTAAAAATAAAACACTTTTTTTGTACTTAATCAGTTATTATAATTGTGTACCTATAACATTTATTAATGTACTTAACCCAAAATTCCTCAAATTTTTCGGAGGGTATGCTGACGATTAGTTTTCGTAATTTTGATTGCCCTGTCGAACAACAGCAATCAGGTTGTTTATTTTCTGAAAATAACAACTGACTTCTATATTTTATGCACTGCCATTACCTACGCACTATACTGTCTATGCTAATATATAGTTATTATATCAATTCCTAATCATAAATATGAACTATAACCTGAGATAAGGATTCATTGCAACCGTGTTACATTTCCTCATATACTCGTAGTAAATTAACCCTTCATTTCATTATGCATATTGGGTTTACATGTTCTGATAATATTTTCTGTAGGTATTTTCGACTTTTTTAATACGCTATTTGATTCTTGGTTCAAACAATTTAATATTGGGCTCTACTGACAACCCTAGCACCGCACCAAAAATGCTGGAAAAAGTACGATCACTGATAATCAAATACTTTCATTTTTAAACCGCCCATTCTAGAGCCGTTTACAAATATTAAGAAAAATATTTTCTTATTGTTCTTACTAAAAAATAGCATCTATAGTTTCAGAGGAAAACTCCTGTCACATACAGAGAAGCAGACACACATCGAAATCAAACCTTAACTTTAAACTATTTTGGAATGGAATCCTAAAAAGATTCTCAATGAACATTCTCTCTCAATTCGTCGAAATATGTTTTACAAATATTTCTAATGTATTATGCGCAGAGATCGGACAAATGGGCGTTATCACTCCCGTCACGACTCAAAGATTTTAATTAATGAATTAAATTACATTAATTGGTTACTTAACCTAAAAATAATATTGATCCTTTGCAAGCCAGTAATAAATAAATAATAAAAAGACTTGTTATTTGCGTATATTTATAAAATCAAATAAGCAGTAATTTATATAAATTTTCATTTGTTAGTTTATTATTTTTCACGGCTAAAATGAACTTATGAGGTGAAAAGATCGTTTCGCAATCCACGGATGTTGATGGAGTCAACTTAAGTAGATTAATATTCATGTCCGGATTATTGCGATTAATGACGCCCATTTGTCCGATCTCTGGTTATGGGTTATGGGTTGGTCCCACAGATCTGGCCGAGGCTCGGCTCGCTAACCTCCTCGTCAGGCGATTGCCTACTATCCGGATCTAGGCAATAATGTACTACTCTTATTACCTACCATGTGCCACAAGGTATGCAAATTGTAGATGATTGGCGGTACGAAGCAAACGTGTCATTTTTAAGAGAAACCTAGTGTATGACTGATAGGAAAGGTTGTTAAAATTAAAAAACTTTATGTATATAATCATGGTTATAATAATAGGTACTTATACAATGTATTTTTCTTGTAGGTACCCTGCGCCGAACTGCAGAAAGACATGTTGATCCTGGAGGAACAAGAAGGCTCCGTGAACTTCAAATTTGGAGTCATCTTCATGAAACCCGGGCAGAAAAGTGATGATGAAATGCTCTCCAATGGTTAAACCCTTTCCCGTTAATTAATCAACAATTATTTAACCATCTATAATATTTTTCATATCTTATTGCGCCTGTAACAGATTGAAATTTTACATTTCACGCGAACGTTTTTCCAACCGATTAAGTACTCACCTAAGTAACTTTAAAAAATACGTATCTTAAAAAAAAACATTAATTAGTTTTAAGCATTTTGGAAAACAAATTATGAAAAACTATACTCATAATTCATGGAAATAAGAAACCATAGGATTAACTACTTTTTCTTCCTATATTCAACACAAACCGTTAAATAGTGTTTAAAACAAGAACCTCGTTCTTCGAATAAATCGAATCGCCGATACGATTTTAATCATTTAATGTCATTGCGTTTTATATTACCACATAAAAACACGTCTCTAGAAGTTAGCAACCTTACCATACGATGGCAATATAGTTCTAGCATTATGTTAGACGATTATCTTACCTTACTTTAAACTAGCTTTTGCCCGCGACTTCGTCCGCGTGGCGTGTTATAAAAGAGAGATCTTTGTGTGTGTGGGAGAAAGGTTAAAAAATGCTTAATATTATTCTTTTTAAATGAGGTTATAGTATAAGTAACTCAATTTGGTTTGATATAAATTTAGGAAAATACGATCAGTGGAGCCTAACCCTAAAGTACCTATAGGCTTTCGTCCGGAATTCAGAGGTGAGAATGTGGATGTCAGTCGGTATGAAAGTAAAAGTTTGACCACATGAAAACTAAAAACCAGCCAAGTGCGAGTCGGACTCGCGCGCGAAGAGTTCCGTACAAAATTAACAAAAAAAAACTCGTTTGTTGTATGGGGACCCCCCTATTTTTTATTTTATTCTTATTTTCAGTATTGGTTGATATAGCGACAATAGATATACATATTCTGTGAAAATTTCAACTGACATATAGACAACGAAGTCTCAGTAATAGGGTCCCGTTTTCACCCTTTGGATACGGAACCCTAAAAAGAGTAGCATGGAAGAGTGGTTCGGTTGGTGGATGGCTGGTGCAACCGGGATATGGGAAATGTATTTAGGAAACATATTATTTATAAAATTTCCTTATAAACAACGTTTCTGGTCTTTCTGGAGGGTGGTGCGAGAATGACCAGACTGGATGGCGAACTTACGCGGGAGCACACCACATATAACTGACCATGGGAGAAACAGGGCTGTCTTAAATCAACTCCTGCTAGCGCGAGTGTTTGACCCTGCGACTTATTAATGATCATGGCGAAACATACCTTCAATGGAATTTGTAGTCTCCGAAATTCGAACATAAAACATTTTTTTCTCGCTAACTTAATTTTTCAAAATACATCCATAACTAAACTTTATATTTACTAAGGTATGCATGCATGCTAGATTGAAAACATCTATCTTACGTGGTTTCGATTTTTCATACAAAAGGATTTTCCCGCTAATTCTCGTTCCCGTGGGAATTTCGGGAATTCCTTTATTAGTGCACCTCTACGGTACCTAAGCTACGTCCCTTCCAAATTTCAAGTGCCTACGTTTAGCCGTTTAGGCTGTGCGTTGATATGTCAGTCAGTCAGTCAGTCAGTTTCGCCTTTTATATATTTAGATAAGGGCTAAAGTATTGTATGGAAAATCGAAACTACTGAAACTATACATGTAAATTTTAAGTTATACCTAATTATCGTCACTAAAAAATTATGCAAATCATCGTTTTTTTTAAATTCAACTGATACTCGGGGAAATAGTCTTCTTCTGTATATATCAAAAAACACTGCAAAAAGCCTTTAAACAAGTTATTTTCAAATTGCGTGATGAACATTATTTTGTTAATGTTACAGTAACATTGTTATAAAAGCTGACGTTACTGTGAAATCAAACTGTGGAGTGCGCCTAACCATTAAAAGCACACAAAGCATTGTCTTATCTGTTTTTTTTTCTTTGCCCCGCGGCGGCTTGAACAGCAACTTCCGCGGGAATATGGCGTTTCCACAATGAAGTGACTTTGCCAGTGTCAAGTATATATAAGTATAAATCAATATAGCAATAAAACACAATCCAATCTACTCTAGGAAGATTGGGGGCAACGTTGTACGGTGATACATATGTAGAACAGAGGCCAAGATAGTTTTAACCTCTGTACCACTGCGAGTCCACTTGAAACGAGAAGTAAGATGCCAGGATACACGAAAAAAGTCCAAGTCTTCTATCATTGTGCAACACAAAGGCATTAAAAGTACAAATCACTAACTGAAAAGAACTTTGAACACCTAATTACAAAAAATAAAACAAAATAAATTACACATCCGCCATCTTTTGACGTTGCAAATGGTCTCCTGTCGTATCTTTTTTTGCCTAAAGTTATCTTGACACGCCAGCGTGTGACTTGAATGACACTCGAACTGCGACGAGTCAATTTAGGTCTACTGCACCTTATTTACGACATCTGTGCCCTGAAGGTTGCTTATATATCTTCTGCTATTTTACTTTTATCTAAGAAGCTAAAGGCCCATCTGTAAGAAAGATAGCAGATAAGAAAACAGATAGATGGACAATAAAGTCATCTTATTACTTAGGTAAAATTTTTCAGTTTTTGGTATGGAACCCTAAATAAAAGTTCTAATATAAAAATATATATATTTCAGAATTCGGTGACGAGAAGTGGAAGAAATTTTTGGAGCTTTTAGGCAACCCAGTTCGACTTAAAGGCTGGACCCGATTTCGAGGCGGGTTGGATGTTCATGGTAATTATATTCTTGATTACTATTACTTAAGTATTTGTACACGAGTTGATGTATGGTTTACTAATCACTGTAACTCCACGTTATTTTAATGTAAATGTGTGTCAGTATACTCTTTATCGCACAAAAAAAGGAATGTTTAAGGAAAAAAAAAACAGTTTTATGATAGTTTTACAACACAAAACCTGTACCAGGAGCTAGTAGGTAATAACGATAAGGACAATAAGAAATAAATATTTTTAATAGTAATAATAAATTGAAGAAATATGTTAAAATTTATAATTATAATAGGCGTACACAAAAATTAATTAAATGGCAAAAAAATACATAAAACTATTCTACTGTAAAACTGTAAAACCTGTACCAGGAGCTAGTAGGTAATAACGATAAGGACAATAAGAAATAAATATTTTTAATAGTAATAATAAATTGAAGAAATATGCTAAAATTTATAATTATAATAGGCGTACACAAAAATTAATTAAATGGCAAAAAAATACATAAAACTATTCTACAATTAAATTAGAATTATCAATAATGAAAGATAGGGTGCGGCATTGCAATGAAAAGTTAGATTCCAATAGGATATCATATGATTTAAGTATACAGAAGTTCGATGCCGAGATAAGTAAGTTAAAGGATCAGCTTGAAATTACTTTTTTAAAGTATGTAACCACCCAGAAGGAAGTCAAGGAGCATATCCTGGCTTTCACTCAATCGGTAGAAGAAAATAGTTTAAATGAAGAGCGTTTTAACTATTTAATAAACAGTGGTTATGGTAATTGTGATAGATTACGAACTTCACCTGCTGCTGTGATTCAGCCAGATATGGCTCTTGATACTTCTAAGGAGTCCCCTAGATAAGTTCTAAGGAGGAATAAAAACTATTGTTACTACCAGGTTGGATCTGGACTAGGTTTATTGTTAAATAACAAGTTAATCCAAAAGGTTACAAATTACTGTTACCACGATGCAACTCTTAAGCAATAATGTAATTTACTTTTAAAAGGAAGTTTTGACAGGAACACCACTTTAGTAATTTTAACAGGAAATAGTCATGGCGTGGATAAATCCAGTGTTGATGACTTAATGTCAACACTAAACACAATTGAAGAGAGTGGCATAGGGAAAACTATGCTGTGTGCGTCACCATACTCACAAAGTATGCCATTTAGTTATAATAATATAACTATAATAATATAGCACACATTAATTCCATAATATATATCGCCATATCCTGCAATAATAAATATAATTTCTTTGATTTTAACAAATTCTTCAAGGCCATCATCCTAACATCAGGCAAAATTCATGTACCAAGGAAATATATTTTAACCTTGGTTAACAAATTAGCTTTTAAGTAATATAGAACTTAATAGGCACAGTAGTACTCAGCTCCAGAAAGCCAATATTGGCAATAATGCCTCGCCTCATGATTTAAACTAAATTATAGGACAGCGGAAACACTCTTGAGGATAAAGGGTCTAGCCGATCTACCATGTAAATTTGCCCCTGGCTGAAAATGTAGGTTTCTTACGTGTGTTTATTAACCTTATTACAAAATATAATTTTACGAAGTTTTAACCCTAAAATGCTCTTAGTTTTGAAGAAAAAGAAGAAAGAAAAAAATATATTTTTATTTTTTTGTAGCCAAACTAATGATTCGATTTCTTTGTAATTTGGATATATTATGTATCTAATAATAAACTACTGTCAAAAAAAAAAAAACGTTCAAACTCATTTATGAAGTGTTTAAAATTGACTTTATTTTTTTCAAGATTTTTTTTTTAATACTTACGAGATAGGGACAACCTCTTATTTTACTTATTTTATGCGGAATCTAATATTGCGTAACATATATTTTTTGCAAAAAAAAACAATTGGGGCAACAGGGTAAAAATATCTTACTAATGAATATACGTAAAAATCCTTCATGATTAATTCAGAATGTGGTAAAAGCAGTCAGTATAAAACTTTTTTCTCTTTACTATTTAAATATCAACTTCACTACGCAAATACAATATTTCTAATAATTTGTTTCTAAATACAAAACGGTTTAAAAACGACTTCAATAAAATATCGACAATTTCAATTTTAATATGAGGTAATTCATTCGAATACGAATTGAATTTGAATTTGAATTTGGAATGTATACGCGTTCGAACATCACCGTGCCTTTTTTTAATTTATCTAACGCGATGGTCGTATTGTACATTTGTCGCATTTACCGCTTACAAATTAAAAGTAAAAAATGTCGGGGAACCATAATCGTTTTTCATCTATCTTATGCGTTATGGATAAACGTAATGCGATACGCAAGGTGTTTAGGAAACGTGTCCAAACTTTGTATTTAAAAGCATATAATGCAATAGAAGCCCGACTAGAACAATGCATACAAAACTTACCCTGTTGCCCCAAATGGATTTTTTTGCAAAAAATATATGTTACGCAATATTAGATTCCGCATAAAATAAGTAAAATAAGAGGTTGTCCCTATCTCGTAAGTATTAAAAAAAAAATCTTGAAAAAAATAAAGTCAATTTTAAACACTTCATAAATGAGTTTGAACGTTGTTTTTTTTTTGACAGTATTTTATTATTAGATACATAATATATCCAAATTACAAAGAAATCGAATCATTAGTTTGGCTACAAAAAAATAAAAACATATTTTTTTCTTTTTTCTTTTTCTTCAAAACCAAGAGCATTTTAGGGTTAAAACTTCGTAAAATTATATCTTGTAATAAGGTTAATAAACACACGTAAGAAACCTACATTTTCAGCCAGGGGCAATTTTACATGGTCGATCGGCTAGACCCTTTAATTCACCAAAATATTCAAGGTTATTCACAATAGTCGAGGTATTTAAATCACTTAGATTAAAAAAGACTGCGGATTTGTGGGCAAATCAGTGAGAGTAGGTACTCTTTCATATCATAGATGTAATTGCACCCCATCCAGCATTAATTTACAATAATTGCATATCAGAGGGCATCTTTCCAGATCTCATGAAATATAGTAAAGTCATACCTCTTTTTAAATCGGGCAAGAACAGTGATTTAACTAACTTCCGTCCCATTTCCATACCACTTGTTTTAAGTAAAGTCTTTGCGAAACTAATGCTGAATGATATGTTAGGTCACTTAATAGAAATAAACTACTTAGTAATAACCAGTTCGGCTTTACTCTGGTAAAGCCGAACTGATTATTACTAAGTAGTTTATTTGATCGACAATTGACTATTCGGTCGATCAACAATTGATGCGGCATTTGTACTGCTATTAATATAGCAGTTGGGAGAAATCTTGCGATGCAGTAGGAATATTTTGTGATCGTTCTAAAGATTCTGATTGCGTAGATCATACGACCCTTATTTTAAAATTAGAACATTATGGATTGTCCAATAAAGCTTTAAATTGTATGTCTTCTTATCTAAGTGATAGAAATCAAACAGTTGTTGTAAACAAAACGCAATTGTTGGAGCTACAGTGAAAATAGGTGTGTTTACTTTGTTTGTCGTTTGTTTGTTTGGTTGGTTTACATTAATGACTTACCACCAATAGTAGATAAACTTTGAGATATTGTACTTTTTGCTGATGATACTTCACTAATTTTTAAGGTAGATAGAATATACGTCGACTACAGTAAGATAAACGCCACACTAGTTAAAGTACTTAATTGGTTTATTAGTAACAATTTGCTACTAAATGCTAAGAAAACTAAATGTGTTAGGTTCGCTTTGCCTAATTTTATATATTGTATTTTTTTAAATGACGAGTGTTTGCAAATGGTAGATAAGGCAGTTTTCCTAGGCATAACAATAGATAAAAAATTGCAATGGAGTCCCCACATAGCTGTACTAGCAGGTAAACTAAGTTTGGCAGCATACGCCGTTAGGAATTTTTATAATTAACTAATGTTGAGACAGCTCGCTTAGTTTATTATAGTTATTTCCATGAAACTGAAAAACTCTGATATACATAATTTAAATACTAGAAATAAAAATAATATCGCTATTCGATAATTCCGTGTCCGTGAAGTATATAAATCATGTGTTGATCAATGCATTCATTTCTATAATAAATTACCTGACGTAGTTTTAACGTTACCCTTTCCAGCACTTAAAAGTTACTTAAAAGTCGTTATTGTCTAAAGCGTTATAAGGTCGAGGACTATCTAACAGACAAAAATGCATGGCCTAAACCCGAAACTTAGTCAATAATAATTTGTTCAAATGCAAAAATACTTTAGTCTCAATATTAGGGGACGTCGTTGATGTAGGAAAAAATATCGAAACTTTTATTTGGTCGTCTTGCACCGTCTAATACTGGTATACACAAGGTGGTGTTTTTGTTTTATTAATTTTCTACCTTTCTTATTTCTCTCCCAAGATTTTTGGTATGTTTTCCTGCTGAACTACGCATGTTATTTGGTAATAGATTTAATTTAATATTTATAGCTTCATATAATTCTTAGTAGTACCATTGTAATATTAAATATGTTTAGAAAATGACTGACTGCTGAGTTACTTGCGGCGTTTCTTTTCAGCAGGGGCCTCCTCTTGGAAAGCGCTCGTAAATTCTCGACGTGTAAAAGTGCCCGTACGGCCTTATAACTAAATAAATGACTTTTATCTTTAAGAAAATGTATTTTTTTTACAACATTTCATTTAGTGTAGGTACCGAAGGCGCTAAATCATAGTGACTTGTATAGTTTCCTACTTTGTAGGTAAATATTGATTCACAAGGACCTTTTTATCCCGGGCTGATAATTTAATGTAGGTACCTAACATTTACGTTGGCGTTGTACATCTTTCTAAGCTCCCGGAGGCGCTAGAATAGATGTTTAACGCTAACGTAAAAGACATTCGAAAACTGTAAAATTGCATGAAATCGACATAACTGCACGATGTGACCCTCTGGCAGAATACGTTGATCCTTTTCGGTGACGAAAGCCGCGAAATGTATCTTATCTAGCGCCATTGGTCTAAACATAAAATCTGAAGATGACCATTAGAGCAGTTTAAAATTGCAAACATATTTTGTTACATAGTCTTATTGAACTCCGTCTTATTCTAGTAGACTTGGTTTGTAATAGTAGATTGATAACCAAGGGTGGAAAGTGACCCATTTCACCCAAGATATTTCTAGTTCGAGGTGAAATGGGTAATTTCACCCATGTTAGACACTCTACTTTTCATTTCGACTGTGAGGAATGTAAAATACTACACGCACATTTAATAAAAGATGATCGGCGTTCAACCTAAAGTGTTGTATATAAGCTCCTTGGTCGTGACCAACTCGGATAAACTTTTGTAATGTTGGCAGTAGGAGTATGTGTATATTCTAGATGGCCATGCCGAAACGTGAAAATAAAGTGTCATGCTATGCTATCATGGCATTATGGCGGGAAGCAGAATATAGAAATGATTTTAAATGTTGATTTTCTGTAATTGCGAAAAAAATAGACCAGTGGTAAAATGGTTATAATATGAACCATCGTTTAACATATAGCCGAGTTTAGATATATGAAAAGCTTTTGTTTTAATAATATGACGTAGCTCAATTATCATAGACTCCGTGACCAATCGTAACTATTACAAAAAATATACTTTCCACCCTAGAGGTGAAAACATTTCCTACCCGGCTATCTACCCATTCAAATTAAACTTTGCGAACAGGAGAGAGCCAATGCAAGGCGAAAGCAACAAATTTTAATATTTGCCAAATTATATAATGAAATTAGAGCTGAGTTGAGTCCATTACTTTGAGATAGGTAAGAGAGGTATATAAATGTATTATCATAAGACAATATGTAAAAATATTAAGGATGCGGATTATCTTAAAATTCACAAAGTCATAAACTCGGTGGTTGATGCACAGCACTTACCTACAGGTGACCTAAACAATGTTAAAAGTTGGTGCCTAGTAAATAACATGAACACGTTTGCCCTTAAGAACTAATTACAAACTTGAAGTTGACTCCGTCGAGAATCTAAGAGTACATTTAGATTCTGAACTTAACTTTAGAAGCCACATAGATTTTGTAATAAATAAAAGCAATAGAATGCTAGGCTTTGTCAAACGAATAGGCAGTCATTTCGAACGCACACAAACTTTTAAAACTCTTTTTAATTCACTTGTTCGTTCACGACTTGAATATGGTTGGCAGATTTGGAACCCAATGTATCAGGTGCATATTGATCGCATAGAGAGGGCAAAGTCGGCGGCAAACATATTTCAAACCGAAACACAATAAGGTAAGGGCACCTATTACCGCTCCCCCCAAAATCGACACCAATTAACGCGGTAATTTTAAAAATGCGTTTTATGAACAAGTCGATTTTCTCAGTAAGAAACTTATTTTACACGAGCAAAGCGTAGTTTGTAGACTACCGGTTTTTTTAGCGCTAGTGTTTATGCATCAAATAAACAACTTGCAAACCGCAAGGAACCGCGACGCCGGCGCAGGAGCAGGTTGTGCCATACAAACGCGAGACGCCACACGTAAGTAAACCCACATTTTATTTAGTGATTTGCGTAATAGTTGTAATGACTATCCTAATGCTAAGATTTTTAAATTATTGTTTATTGTTTTCTTTACGACTTCCAAGTACTATTTTTGTGTGTTTTTGTCTGGAAAAACGTTAAAATTAGAATATTAAATACCGCGGTAATCGGTTTCGTTTTTTGCTATGGCTCCTTAATCCGAGGTATACCACGGTAATAGCAAAAATGGTACTTTAGTTTCAATGGCCTTTATTATTTATATCTGCTGTTGGTTATTAATTTTTTTAGTGCTATAAAAAACTTATATATCTAAGCAGTTAAAGAGCAATTTCCGTGGTATGAAAAATACTAATAAAGGCCTTATTTTTTACTATAAACTTGTGCACTATATTACTTGTTTTCATAGAAACCCTTAAATGTTTGAGTCGTTTATATATAAAGATATAATTTAAAGATATTCTTTTAGTTTTATGAGTTTTGTTTTATTAGATGGTTAAAATGTTTAGTTTTTATTTGTTTAATAAACGTCACGATAGCTTTATTTTTTTATGGGTCGGAATGAGGTTTTATAGTACCGTGAATTTATCCTATTACCGAGGGTAAGAAAAGATAACCCTCGGTAATAGGATGTATGGGAACCTAGTTCCGAGGTATTTAGATTTTTTATGGGTCGGAGTTAGGATCCCATACTATCTCCTATTACCGTGTGACAGTAAATGAAATATCAATTTTAGGGTACCGTAGTCCGGATTCCTTAATAAAATTAAGATGTTTTTGATAGTAAAGCTTACCCTCTTGGAAAGTGTTGTATTAACTGATGGTACAACGCTTATTTGGTATACTGGATGTTTATATTAGTCTGTCGTAAACTGGAATAATAGTATTAAGTGTATGTTTATTTTGTATTTCAAAAACACTATGTTATTTATTTGATTTTCGTTCAAACGAAGACTGATTATTTAAAAAAAAATTATAATAAATAATGTTGATTTAATACGCAGTTTTAATTAAAAATAAACTTTATCCACTTTTAAATGTTGTATTTTTTTTTACTTTTCTATTTAGATTTACTAAAAAAAAACGAAATGTTAAATATTAAATGTACGGAACCAAAAATACATTAATCCTCTACCCACGGTAATAGGAGCCTCATCCGCGGTAATAGGGTCAAAACCCGTCCAATACCACGGTAATAGGAGCATCCGACTTTTTGGGTTTAATATTTATTTTATCCCAAATAATCACCTAAAATGAGGTCATAAAGGTGCAAATTAAAAAGTTCAATCAACACACTTTTATAAAAAAAATCCTTTTGGTCGTTTGGGTGTTGGGTGGGTGTTTGGTGTCTTGATTCCCTTAATTTTTGGGTCTGATTTGAAAACTACCTTAACTCCCACGGTAATAGGTGCCGTTACCTTACTCGTACATGTCGTCTCACATTCTTCCGCCTTGATCGTACCAGGACTAAGCTAGGAAATACTTTCCTCTCTACCGTTTGCAAAAGCAATACAATGTTCTAGCCAAAGCCCGTTGCATTGACATTTACCTGAATTCAATATCAGTTCTGCGACGTAGACTGCTGTAAACATCGTCACCGCACACCCCTTAATCATACATAGGGCACGTAATCGCTGTTTATATTTTAGTGTATATTTTTAGTAGTTTTGCTCGTGTCTTTTTATTGAGTCCAGAAAATATATTTTTTAATTAATTAATTATAGTCTCTGTGCCAATGCTGTTGCACGCCTATAATAGGTGCATAAACGGGAATTTGACTTCTATTTCTGCTAATGTATAATCTTTTTATATTACTGTTGGTGTGTCTTTATAAATAAATAAATAAAAAGTTATACTTAGTGAAGATTTGTTGTACACGTTGCGCAGGTGACATGACGGGGCTGCATTCGGTTTTCACTGTGCACCTGGGCCACGAGATCATGTTCCACGTGTCCACAATGTTGCCGTACTCGACCAACAACAAGCAACAGGTTATTTCTATTATCCCCTCCATATCATAGAAGAACCTTCTGGTGTTTTCAAGTCTAAGCAAACCCACCCTAAAGGTCTGGGAGTATTTATGCTTATTAAGGTTGCGTTTTCTTTAGGCTTAAGGGCCCCATATACCAACAGATTACCTGCAGTTCCCACTCCATCAGGCCGCTGATAATCCACAAACAATGAAGCGTAATCATTAACTTTCTTACGGCCTGCTTTAAAACTGTCGCTCATCACATTCTGTCAGTTTTCTTAAGACGACATTGATCAGGCCACCTGCTGGCCACCGGCATATGTACAGCGGATTTTGCCGTCAGTCTTCGGACTGTCTGGTCGAGATCGTCGCACTCCGTTAATTAACAACTTTTTATGTCGGAGCTCACTAACCAATAATTACATTTCTTAAAAAAGCTGTGTTGAAGCATGTCGGACCAAACTTAGCGGGTTCCGAAGCCGTTACTACAAAGACAAAAATGTATCTCAAAAAATACGATGTGGAAAAGTGCACCATCAAAAAATCATTGTAGAGTAGCGTATTTTTTCGGCTATAAGTAACTCAAAAACGGTATGTAGGATCAAGCTGAAAAAAAAAATCATTAAAAATATGATCCGAGGGAGTGCCCCCCGTCCCGTAGATATATTTATTTTTATTATTTAACTACCAAACCTACACCTACACCTAACTCAAACTAAACTAAACTACACCTATACTCTGAACGTCATCAATATATCTACGAGTACATCTGGTCGCTGTCGAGTAAAATGCAGGTATACGAACGGTCTAATGGACATGACGAAACTATAGGGGTTCGGTTTTTTACCATTTTGACTACGGAACCCTAAAATAGGACCTCAGTTAGTCTGCAAATACGAGTAGGTATGTGATGTGAGCATCTTAGACCCTGGTCCCTTAGCCCTTACACAAAAGTGATACAAACACGGCATACAAAGACCTGACCCAAAGTGAATGGAGTAGTCTTTTTTTTTGTTTACTAGTAGTTCCTTTGTTTATATTATATTATACTAGCGCCCCGCTTACGGTCTGGTTTAAACAAAAGAACCTTTGTTCATCTTGAATAATTGTATTCCTTTGAAATAGTGCTGCAGTGGTTTCGTGGATTGCCCTCCACATTAAACATTGATTATTTGTCATCAGGGTTTGTACTATAATCATTCCAAATTTTACGCTTGTATGTTTACAATTCTTACGATACAAAAAAAATAAACGGACGGACAGACAGCGTATGCACTAGGCATATCAATAGGGTCTCGTGGGGCTCCCTTGGGGTACAAAACCTACGGGCGGTAAAACGTAAAAGCGGGTGTAAAAATAGTCATCATATATATGGTTAGATAGCTAAGTATAGCTATAAAATACAATATTTCACATTATAACATCGACAGTTTTTTAAGAGCTAACCCAATGCTACCTCAGCATTGGGTTAGCTCTTAAAAAACTGTAATGTACATGTTATCATATTTTTTTAGATTTGGCGAACCGTTTAGGAAATATTGAACTCGACAAGTGTAATTTTCGCTAGAATGGCTCGTGCGAGGGATCCACCCCGCCTAAAATAATAATAATATATTTAATCGAATGTTATGATTGTATCGAAACACCTTTCAACTAACGTGTCATTACGCAGAATTTTCTTTTCATCGAAAGACATGTCGCCACATGAGTTATTATTTTTGCATTTACAAATCTAAACTTACCTTAATTACCTACATAATTGTTATTAAATTAATGTGTAAAATAGTAAGATATAATGAAAACATCATCGTTTTAGCAGAAAATAGCGTTTAATTAAATAATATTTACAATCATTAGATAAATCCGATAAAATAAAGAATAAAACGAGTCTAAATATACTTAATTAAAACTGATTTGTGTCCCAGCTCGAGCGCAAGCGCCACATCGGCAACGACATCATCAACATCATATTCACGGACGCGTCGGCTCATGACTCCTTCACCCCGGCCGGCATCAAGAGCCACTTCACTCGTATCCTTTATAGTTTAAAGTTCAATCAGTTTAGTACCAGGAGCTTAGTTGCAAGGTACTTATAGAAAGAAAGACAAATCATTAATTCGAGACAAACCAAACCCAACAAAATACTGACCTCTAGACAAAATACTTATCGTCACGAAATGATTCCAACTCACCGTTATGCTAGCGATAAAACCAGCGCTGGTCTTCCGTTGGAACCATACGTATCAATACCTTTTAAGACCCACGAGAAACTTGTTGGCGCTCGAAACTGAACTATTAACGCGCCTTAGTATCCTTCATACAATAACGCAAGGCGGGTAAAGGGCTACCATGCGCAGATGACCTTCGATCTGAAGCTCTAAACTTTCAGTTGTTGCTAAAACCTATCTCAAATTTTCTTTTACAAGTAAGAGATATTGAGATTTGTGGAGTCCTAGTAAACAAGGGTATAAATCTTCTGCAGATCAAGTGAGAAAGGGTTTAAGTCTAGTAAACTCAGTTCATGTACATACTCTTTTTATTACGAAATAAGTCCATTTATGGTATCAAAATTTGATATTTTTACTCCAAAAAAGTAGTTTTTTAGGCTTTATTTCTATATTTTTAACTTTAGAAAAAAACCTTCAAGTATTGACGCCAAGATGAAAAAGTTATATCCAATTTTGTGTTTTTATAGCCCAGTTTTAAAGAAAATACGAAATAACAAGTTGGACAGAATGAAAGATGAATAGATACTTAATTATAATGTATTTTTTCATAAAGTTACATTTAGTTTTGACTGAGTTAAAAGAACTTGAACTTCATAAAAAACGTCTGTTATGGGCATAGTAGGCCCTTAGGAGGGCACCTGTGGTACCACACCCCCACAAGGATGAAAAGGGATTAAGCAAGTATTTATGGGCTTCCGCGCGAAGAATAAAACTATGGAGGATTTTATTTCTAATCGTGTATTCACGTTTGCCAGTCTGAAGCAAATACGATCAAGTTTAAATATCCAAAAAACAGATACAAAGGCTTTATGATTGTTGAGATCCAGATCGCGGAACACTCCAGACTTTAGCATAGGTGGCCTCATAAGATTCCGTCTTGGACTGTCGATACTTAGTTAAGTATCCAAGTCCGTCGTCCGTTTTAGAAGTTTCTAAATCGGGGTCATTTATTGCTCGAGTTAGATCATTACAAAATGTTCCTGAATTGGTGTTGACTTTACTGAAGAATTTAATTATTATTTTAATACACTGACTCCTACCGACAGTGGGAACGCCAGTACTTTGCTTCACGTAGTGAGACGGAGGGAACAGTAGCTAGTAAAAAACGATCTCTTGAATAAATAAATAAATGGTTTAATAACCGATCTAAAAAGCTTGTATGAAAAAATTAAGTACGTGGTGTAAGTTCAGAGGTCTATGGGCGAGTGGTCACCGTGGGCGCAGCCAGCGCAGCGGCTCGCTGTCTCGTATGTCGTGCGCCTTGCGTATGGCGTCAACATATTGCCGGCCCAGGAACGCAGTTCGTGTCGACTGGAAGCGGTCACAGTCCCCGAAGTGGTGAGTACGTCGGCCACGTGGGTCACGCCGTCGGAGCCGGGGTACAAGCGCGTCACGTGCCCCAGCAGCCATCGGTCATCCTTCATCAGCACCATTTCCCCGAGTTGGAGTTGCCCTCCTTGTTTGCGCCATTTTGGTCGTTTCTGGAGTTCTGTAATGTATTCTGTATAATAACGTGTCCAGAAATTGGCTTTTAACTGTTGAATTCTCATGTATCGGGTGAGAATTGGTATCACCGCAGGGTCTTTGTCCTGAGGAGAAGGTACAACTATTAGAGTTCGTCCAATAAGAAAATGAGGGGGTGAGAGCTGCGATATCAGAAAGATCGGAAGATAATGGAGTGAGAGGCCTGGAGTTCAAGATCGCCTCGATCTGTGTAAGAACTGGTTTCAATTCTTCGTACGTGTAAGAACTGTATTCAATTCTTCGTACGTTATGTTAGCAAAACCTATATAGAACTCTTTTTAAGTGGTATTTCACAGATTTTACGGAATCCTCAACTAATCCGTTAAAATGTGGGCTGTATGCTGGTGAAAATAAGAAATTTATAAATAATTTAGATGCATAGTTATGAACTGATGTCATCGGAATGTGACTTCAAAAATCTAGACAACTCATTACATGCACCGACGAAACATGTGCCGTTATCAGAGTATATGTTTTGAGGTTTCCCTCTGCGGGCAATGAACCTGTCTAATGCAGCTAAAAAACTTTTACTGCTTAGATCAGTGACAAGTTCTATATGAACCGCTTTTATGGCCAGACAAACAAAAATGCAAAGGTATGACTTTATTAAGTTCTCTACCCTTTCGGTTTTGTATCATGACTGGACCGATGTAATCTACAGCTGTATTGGTAAACAAAAAATACGCATGCAGACGATAGAAAGGGAGGTTGCCCATAATCGGTTGGATGCATTTGCCTGAGAAACGACAGCATTTAGTGCATTGTTTTACAACCTTTCTAGCGAGATTTCAACCGTTGATGATCCAGAATTTGTGACGTAGTGTATCCAGTAACAATTGAGGTGGAGCGTGCAATAATATGACATGGTAATGTCTAACTATTAATGTAGAAATATGATAGCGCGAGTCTAGAAGTATAGGATGTTTGGTATCATAATTATAAAACGAGTAATTAAGTCTGCCACCAACTCCTAACCAAGCGTCATTTGTGTTAAAAACCGATTTAATTATAGCATTTTATTATTGGCAGACAATTATTTATTATTCTTTAATAGTTTTTATATTCCCAATTGTAAACTTAAAGTTGAGCAAACTTGTACAATGAATTTAAAGAAGAATTCAGGTCATTCATTTTGAAAAAACCTGTGCGGATGTTTAGGGGGTTAGTACGATTATGAATGAATCTGTTTACATACATAATCACGCGTCGTAACTTGCTAAGACTAGAAAATCTTTTTATAAAATCAGCGTAATAGGTAACATAGTCAGTGAAATCAGCGCTTAAGTTACAGTTGACTTTAAATTCCGGCAACTCAGCATCGATTATGCGTGAAGGTTGTAAACAACCTAAAGGCCAAGACGGTTCGTCATGAAGAAGAAACGGTGGCCCTGACACCACCATAAGCTATTTTTTCCTAAGTGTTGGGCATCGGCCCCACGAGACCCGATGTCAGCCGGATTGTCTTTAGTGGGCACATAGCGCCATTTATAGATGATTCAGTTGTTTCAGATATTTCGCTGATTATACTGAACGAACACAAACGGTTTAAGTTAATGAGCATTGGGTGAACGTATCCACCCTAATACGATCGCGGAGGCGCGACTCCACGATATTTTTACGTGTGTTTTTTCCGGACTCTTGGACATTTTAGGTACCTATGCATTGAGATAACGCGACAAAATAACTTTTTGACGTTGTTTCAACAAGTGAGATTCACGAGCTATGCCACTATTTACGATCCAGAGGGCCTTGCCAGAATAATCCAAAAATATATTACCAATCAGTGCATCACGCTTTAACAAGTAAAAGTAAAGGTGTATTTTTAGATTAACTGTTCTTTCCTTCTTTTCTTCTTCCTAAATGAATAAAATCCTAACCCTTTAAGCAAAAATCTCGTCATTTTCATACTTCTTAACCAAAATCCGTTCCCAAGCTTGTCATTATCAAACAAAGCCATGTATTGGGACTGTTGGGCCATCTTGCTGGGGCGGAGCGAGGCACGTCGCATGTGGTGATAACACACTCCGTGACATTGCTTGGGGACGAGATGGAAGCTATAAATAGACCACTGGAGTTTATCTCTACGGGCAAGGAATTAAGAAAGGGGTTATGTCGGGTTTCAAAAAGCGATTTTAAGGACTGTACAACTCAAAGAAAATGAAGTAAAGAGAATATGAAATAACAGATGACCTACTAAAAAAATGAGAATATTCAATCATGCTCATCATTTTAATTGAAAATGCTGAAATTTTAATGAGGTCTTAATATTATATCAGTAATTTTGACTAATATACCTACGTAATGAATCTCATAATTGCTCACTCCTAATAACTTTTGTGTAGTTCGCTTCAGTTTGTATGAGTTTTGTGTAAAAAACCGTACGTTCACCTGAATTTATTATACATTAAAAACTTTCTCTTATATCACTGTATCTATAATCAAAACTGTATCTACTTATAAGCGTACACACGGAGGACAAATGACGGGAAGCGACTTTGTTTTGTACTATGTAGAGATGTAGAGAAGATAGGTTAGCTTTACGATCACTAAGATAAAATAGAAGCCTAGTAATCAAAAAGGTAGGTAAAAAGTTTGCAACTAAACTAATTGTTTACTTCACTTTATTAAATTGTTAAAGTTCTTCAACTCTGTGTTCTATTAAGTCCTATTCTTTCTAACGGCAGAACTTTTTCCTATAAAGAACTCTTATTAGTAGTACGTACCTAGAGCTAGTTATCTATAGTCTAAGTGACGACTTTACATTATCTAGTAGTCGCACAGCGAGTAGAGCTCCATTCAGCTCTAATCTAGGCGCAGTCATGGCCTTCAGGGAGCAACTCTGCTTTTTGCCGTTACTAAATGAACAGATACATTATTGACATTAGTACATTTTATACCTAGTCGGTCCTTAAGTTCTGTCATAAAGTTTTAGTCGAATAAAACTAACTTCTGTTTATTTTTAATTTCAAAATATATCAAAATTAAAAGCTTAATTGATGTACATTTTTAAGAACTAATAATCATTCCACATTGTTTCCGCAATTTCCGATACGATCCTCTAACATACACGGCCGGGAAAGATTAAATTCTGAAAATAACACTTTTTGAAAACGCTTTAAAGTTTAGTTTTCGTTAAGTAAGAAACTTTTTTGTTTAATATTTTGAAGCCTTTCATCTGTGGGTATGTTTAGAGATCAGCATTATTTTCTTAAAGACACACAAAAACCAGCTTATGGAGCTCGAAAAAAGGTAGTTTTCGTATTGCTGCAAATTTATGTGAAATCGTAGGGTCGATTTAATGCCTCATGAAGATTGACCGGTGTATAAGCGGATCTTTAGTTGCTTGGAAATACATTTGTATCAGAAATGAAAGATAAAATTCTGACCAATATGTCACGCAAATTTCGACTCAATACGAGAACTCTTACAAAAGTTGTAGCCGTTATCAGTATCGTGGTCGTGCGTGTTTTGACCCATGATTCCCTGCCCCGAATGGAATGCTTAAAGCTCGTTCATCAAATGATGGCAATATAGTAGAGATTAAAAATGACGCTTGTTTTTATTCTACATAAAATAAGGTTTTGATTGATGTACTTCAGGTTTACTTTATTCTTAAATTTGAAATTGAAATAACTTTCAGTGACAGAACTTATGAACCGACTAAGTATACACGCATATAGAATAAACATGCGACGATGCGTCACCAAATGTTTGAAGCTCGATTGATAATGGACAACATCATTTAACATGTATCTAGGAATTCCAATATTATTTATTTGACGTAATGAAGTTATAAATTAAGACCACGTGTTTTTAATATCTGTCGGGACCGATTCATCCCACGTTATTTTTGAAGACCATAGTTTCTGTAGAATGAATTTCGCTAAAACATATACATAGGTTTATTAAGCCTAATGGGTCACGTATTTGGGACATCATTGATAAAATAGTGCGCTTACTGACGTGTTGAAAACAATAAAGTATCTTGGTTAGATGACCATAGAAGTCCTAACGTTTTAGAGGATTCGTTATTTCTTAAGTTATGTAGATCATCACCGATACCTTCACCGACTATTTCGATAAAAACGTGAACACTGTTGGAATGAAATTTGCGTAAACGAAACTTACCACTTTCTAGTTTTTTATTACACCCTTAGAAGTATGTATGAGATCAGCTTCGGTAGCAGCCCCAGTAATCAGGTCATCGAATTAAAAATCATTTATGATGACTTCCGAGACTACGTGATCGCCGCACTGGTGGCCGAGTTCAGTCAGACACCTGGTCACGAGATAAGGCACGGATGCAGTACCATACGTGACTGTATTTAACTTGTACTGTCTCAATTGCTCATGAGGTTCGAAACACCATAAGATTTGTTAAAGCGGTCGCTGTGACTCTTTGACATTGACCATTCGGTACATTTTTTCAGCGTCTGCAGGCACGATAAATTATTGCTGGCGCATCCTTATTAGAATACTAACTAGGTCCTCTTGCACCGTCGGACCCACAATTTGCAAATTATTAAATGACATGCCAGATGTGTCAAATACGACCCTCAATTTTGTGGTCAGACTGGAGTCACGGAAGACTCCTTCGATATTTGTTTACGCGATGCGACTGATTCTAATTCAAAGAATTGTGATAATTGCTCATGTAATTTTTCGTCATTATTTTTTAAAGTAAGGTGATTGCAATGTTACTGGATTTAAGTTTATTGACCGTTGACCTTGTACTGGGCCTGAAATAAAGAAACCCAGTTTGGTTTTACTTACGGTGGGTTTATTTTTTCCTAAACATATATTTTGAGAACCAAGAATCGTCCAGAAAATCTCTGCTCCAAGAAGCATATCGACTGAAGAAGGTATGTGGACTGTGGGATCCGCTAATGTAATATTAGGAGGTATATTTAATGACTCATAGTCAACTCTGGTAAGCGGCAAGAGTTGAGTGATGCGAGAAACGACATGACAGGGGACTTCATCGCTGTAAGCATTTGATAATGACGAGATAAGTACATTGCAACGCTTCATTAAACACGATGTTTGTGAATTCTACAATAGTTGAAGTTGAAGAGGTCGGCAATTTAAGTTTAGCGGTAATGAGCGGTAGCGCTACCTAAGGTTATCGGTAATGAAGCTTGACGTGGTGCCATTATTGGCACCACGTCAAGCTTGCCACCAATGCTTGATAACAAGCAGATCACGTATTAAGTATATGTTTTTTACCGTTGTGGTCTGACACTTGAATTATAGCCGTACACAATAAGATGCAGCTATCATGAACTGTCGACATTGTAATGTCCGAAGATTTACTAGGAAGTTGGTCTCGAATGCCAGGCTGCGGCAATGAGTGCAAAGTGACGTCACTTGTTGAAGGCACAGGTGCCGCGGGAACTTTATGTGCATGTAACAAGCTGTTGCGCTGCAAACCACACGAGAGACATGGGTTCAGTCTGCATGCATTTTCACTGTGACCATGGCGTAAACAGTTCAAACAGAGTTTAAATGATTTAGCTTTGTCTACTCGAGATTCTATGGATAATAATTTAAATTTTTGACACAGATAAAGTGCATGGTTATGTTTGCAATATAGACAAACAAACTTGCGAGTAGGAGGTGAATTTGAATTTGCTACAAACGTTTTATGGCGAACATGAGTGAGTAGTGTCACTTGATCTGCGTTTTGTGTGACCACTTTTCTTTGATTCTAACAGATCGGCACGATCTTTAAGAAAATCATTAAACATTATAAGCGTAGGCAAGTTATTTAATTTGTTAGGATAATATGATTCCCACTTGTTAGTCGTAATCATATCCAGTTTGTTAGAAACAATTTGTATAATAAGTATGTACATCCCAGTGCTCAGTTGGAAGGTTAAGTGTTTTAAGTGCTCTTTATCTAGATTACTATTGACTGTGTCAATTAAGTTACGTAATGATCTTTATGATTCCTTTATGTGCTTGTTCACTAATGACCTTTTATTATTGTAACGATCGCAAAGGTCCCACGCTACTTCATAATTATCACTCGAAAACTCCAAAGATTGTATAACTACAGCGGGACTATCTTTTACAGCTGCTCGTAAATAATGGAATTTGTTTACTTTAGGTATCGAGTTATCCGAGTGGATGAGACTACTGAATGTGTCGCGTCGTCGTCGTGTCGCGTCAGCCAGTCATGATAGTGACCCGAAAAGGTCGGCAGATTAATAGTACGTAACTTTAGTTTCAGCCCACCTCCAAACCCAGTACAACAAGAACCTGTCTCCGAGCGGTCGCTGCCCGCGGGGGCGGCCAGCGGCGTCAGTACCTGCTGCCGAGCACGCACGATTAGCCGGACGTACCTTCTCTCTAACTGCTCTTGGTTCTCTCGAACTGCTCGCGTTCTGCATAGTCGGAGTCATAATCAGGGTAGGTATATTTCTTCGACCTTTGACAGGCGGACATTTAATTCATTTGTTTGTAGTCTACTTAAGCGTTCACAACTCTCGATAGTTGTTAAATAAGCTTCAAATAGCGTGAGCTTAAATAGTTTTGAATGATCCCCGTTTTATAGTTAAGGTTTTAATATCCATGACACACTAGGATATAAAATAAAGGAAAGGTTTTAATTAATAGTAACTAAGCGAGTTTGAATTTTAACAAATAGGTAAATATGCAATCTTATTAAAAGTTAAAATGAGAACAATAAATATTTTATTTTAGGAACCAGTGCAATGAGATGGGTTTCTAGGAAGAATCACAAACAATAAGTGGAATGCAGTTAAATAAGATATAAAAGATAGGAACGATTATTTAAATCGTCATAAATCAAGTGGAATGAGGGTAAAGTCATCTTAATTCAAATTAAGATGACTTTATTTTATAGGGAAATTTATTTGCATAAGAGTTAAACGAGCGTAATTATCGCATTTAGTAAGTATAAGCAATAAAAATGCAGGAATAAGAATGGATGTTTCGTTGCGTAATGCAATAAGTAAGTGAATAGTTAAAAAAGAATTGTTTGGAAAAGAAATAGATTACAAAATAATGGATCCGTAACTATTTTATGAGAAAATAAGTATTTAAGTAGGTATGAAACACAAAATAAGCGATTTCTGATATGAACTTTAATTCACAAAATAATGGGTTTGTAAATTTGGATTTAGAATCACAAAATAATGGGTTTGTGACTAACTTTAATAAGATTTACGGGACAAATTGGAACGAACTTACAGTAACGCTGCCCTCAGGACCTTACGTGACCTTTGTTTCAGGTTTCCGAATATAATTCTCTTCAATGTGTAATGTGTGTGATGTTCCCACGGAACAATTTTACATAATTACTAACGTTAATTAAATATATCTTCCTTCTATATACTCCTTGTGAAGTTGAAGAATCGCCTAGGAAATTGAAGAGTGACTCGATGATCTTGAACTCGGTGTAAGTAAGTATTCCACGTAATGGCCGTCAACACGTCAGCGCAGTAATTCCTTTGTTCTTTTTCCTCAGACTTATGGTACAATAATCCGAGCTCGATGAACCAAAATGGGAACGCCGGTACTTTGCTTCACGGAGTGAGACGGAGGGAACAGTAGCTAGTAGAAAACGACTTCTTGAAATAAATAAATGGTTTAATAACCGATCATTCTTCTCCTTTCCTCCTTCGTAACGAAGTACGTGGTGAAAGTTCAGAGGCCTATGGGCGAGTGATCGCCGCGGGCGCAGCCAGCGGCTCGCTGTCTCGTGTGTCACGCGCGTATGTGAGTGACGGGTTGCCAAGCGCACACATTAACAAAACATTATAAATAATAGTGTACCTCCATAACGAAAATCTATCTAAGTTATTCTAAAAGGAATAATTAATAAGTTCAATTGAAAGTATATCCCTAAAATACAATGCAAATGCGGTTCCCAAAAACAGTGGAAGTGTTTGAGCATTGTGAGACGTGTGCCAATAGTGTTCCTATAGAAAGCAGACGTGTTCGCGGTGGTGTCGGAGGCGCCGGACGGATACAAGCTGAGCGTGCTCAGTGACGAAGGCGTGCCGCCCTTCGGGCCCTCGCTGCCCTGCCCGTCCGTCTTCACCGACTTGCAGCTCTTCCGGGATTTCTTGCTGGTGAGCTCAATAACAGTCATCAAAGTTCAATTTATTTCAAGATTCTCTTTGCTTTGGTGCGGTTAAAACATAGCTGACAATGGTTATTATTACGTGACTAGTGACGAACAGTATTCAATTTGGATTTAGAACTATCGGTAACATTTCGAATTAATCGAACTGAAATTTCGAACAGATATATATAATTAATTATTGTCCGGCAGACGACCAGAACAAGTATGGAATGCTTTCCGGCATACCAAAGGTTAAAATATTATCAGGTTATATAATAAAGTGACTGGTTGTCTGGTAGAGAATGCCATTGGATATTAAGTCCGCCATTTGTACTTTATTGTATATTGTGCATATTTTTTTTTAATTTAAATATCTTATCATATATTCCATTGAAATACAATCTAGTCTTATGACTAGTAAGTATTTTAAATCTGACCTAAACTTCTATTACAGACTAAGCTAAGAATGTGTCGATTAACACTTTTCCTATTGTCTCTGCTAAGGGGAAGACACTTTGTTAATGTGTTCTTTGTGTGTCCGAGTAGTAGGTACCCACTGCACTAATTTCACTATCACTACCGTAAAATAGGGTGAAATAGGGTGAAATACAATCTAAAGTAAGTCATAACTTGTTACTAATAAGAACAAGTATTACACTGACAAGTCTTTTAGAATAATACATTAAAATCTCAGCCTTTTAATTAGTGGAATATGCTTTGTTTCCCCATTTTAGGCTGTATTATAATAATATATAATAATATATATAACATATAATAATAATAATAAATAGTGTAATGCCAGTTTATAGCACGCTTGCTCGTAAATACCGTCACTAACGTAAGGTAACGTAATGCCATGATTTCTGATCTTATAACGGTTATGACTAGACCCCGACAACTTGTCGTACTGAAATTGTTCTTCTTGATATCGATATTTATATAAGGCAAATGAATTTTCGCCTTTAATTTTATTTTTATTTTATTTTATTTTTTCAATAAACACACAGCACAATATTAATAAAATATAGGTATGGTATAGAAAGCTTATACATAGGCCAATTACGGGTTTATCTTATATAAAAACAAAAGTGTGAACTAACATTGCCATGGTGCAGTACCATTGTTCAAATTCAAATTCAAATTAAATAGTTTATTGATAAAAAAGATAAAAAAGATAAAAGAAATTTATTCAGTAAGTAGGCCGCTCGGGCACTTTTACACGTCAAGATACTACCAGCGCTTCCCAAGAGGAGACCACTGCTGAGAAGAAACGCCGCAAGAAACTCAGCAGTCAGTCATTTTTTAAACTTATTTCATATTTCATATTACAATGGTACAACTTAGTCTAGCATTATATAAAGCTACAAGTATTAAATTAAATATAATATCAAATAACAGTAGTTCAGCAGGAAAACATGCCAAAAATCTTACGGGAGAGAATGATAGAAAAGAATAAAATAAAATAAAATAGAATTAACTACTTATATATGTGTATATGAGATGGTGCAAGATGACCACATAAAAGTTTCGATATGTTTTCCTGCATCAACGGTGTCCCCCAGACAAGGAAAGCAGGATAAAGCTTTTGCATTTGAACAAATTATTATTGACTAAGTTTCGGGTTTAGGCCATGCATTTTTGTCTGTTAGATAGTCCTCGACCCTATAATACGCTTTAGACATTAACGACTTTTTCAAATATTTTTTAAGTGCTGAAAACTACTTCAGGTAATTTATTATAGAAATGAATGCATTGACCAACAAATGATTTATATACTTTACGGACACGGAATTTTCGAATAGCGATTTTATTTTTATTTCTAGTATTTAAATTATGTATATCTGAGTTTTTGGTGAAAGAATCTAAATTCTTAATAACATAAATAATATTCTCGTAAATAAATTGAGACGCTACAGTTAAGATATTAATTTCTTTAAAAAGTTCTCTTAAGGAGTCAAGGGAATTTAAATTGTAAATAGAACGAATGGCCCTTTTTTGTAACACAAATATAGTTTGTATGTCAGCTGCCTTACCCCAAACCAGAATACCATAAGACATAACACTATGAAAATAACTATAATAAACTAAGCGAGCTGTCTCAACATTAGTTAGTTGTCTAATTTTCCTAACGACGTAAGCTGCCGAACTTAGTTTACCTGCCAGTGCAGCTATGTGGGGACTCCATTGCAAATTTTTATCTATTGTTATGCCTAGAAAACGTAACGTCAGAAACAGACACTAATCGGGCTTTTAACTGGTTTCATGACACGGTAACTCTGTTCTATAATCTATGCTTCCCTATTTTAAGAGTTAAGATGCTCAATAAACCTGTTAAAAATAGATGGATGACAAATGGATTGAAACGTTGCTGTGTTAAGAAAAGAAGCTTATATCTGTGGTATATTGCTTCTAAATCCAATAAGAAAGTCAACAAAAAAAACTACATTTCGTACACAAAAATCTTGAAAAAATGTATATCTATAGCTCAGCAAACCGTAAATACAAGATACATCTCTCATTCAAACAACACTTGCAGAGCTACTTGGGAGGTAATTAAACAGGACTCCAACAAAAAACAAACCCGAAAAGAAATTAAAAATATACTACATTTAAATAGGCTTTATACCGATCCTGAACAAATAGCTAATTTGTTTAACGAATATTTTGTGGAGATAAATAATACAAACCAGACGTCAAACCTACCGTCTCAAAATTTAATCTCTAATAACTTAAAAACTATTTATTTGAGCCCTACTCACCCAATGGATATTTTTAAAGTTTTTAAATCCCTCAAGAATACTAATTCGGCTGGTTTTGATGGTCTTAATATTAAAATATTGAAATCATGTTCCGAGTATTTATCACCGCCTTTAAGCCATATCATAAATCTGTCTTTTCAAGAAGGTACATTTCCAAGTCGTCTGAAATTCTCAATTATAAAGCCAATTTATAAAAAAGGAGATGAGAAAGATATGAACAACTATCGTCCTATAACATTAATTCCGGTCCTATCAAAAATACTTAAAAAAGTATTTTTTAATAAACTTTATAATTTTATCGAGTCTCAAAATGTTTTATCCTCTCAACAATTTGGCTTTAGAAAGAGACATTCAACCGCTTTGGCTTGTTTTTCGTTAACCAAAACTATTACGGAATGCCTTAACAACAAGATACCAATTTTATCAATCTTTCTGGACATGAGCAAAGCCTTTGACCATGTGTGTCATAATAACCTTGTGAGGAAAATTGCCAACTATGGAATTAGGGGTAAAGCTCTAGAATGGATAGAAAGCTACTTACATGGCAGGCAACACTGTGTTGAGATAAGTCGACTTAATGATACTAAAAGGGAATCATACAGATCGTGTTATTTGCAAAATGATTATGGTGTGCCACAAGGCAGCGTTTTGGGTCCGCTTCTTTTTCTTTTGTACATAAACGACTTACCAAAGGCAGTTAATACAGATTGTATCTTATTTGCGGATGACACCACCCTATTAATTAAATGTAAAGTTAAAGCAAACATGGAAAAAGAAGCAAACAAATGTCTTGAATCAGTTGTTAAATGGCTTGAGCAAAATAAACTAAGCATAAATCTAAGTAAAACTAAATGTATGCAGTTTCAAACATATAATAGTAAACCGTTAACCCTTAATGTTATGTATAAAGGCGAAAATGTCGAGGAAGTAGATGACTCTGTATTCCTGGGTATTTCAATGGACAAATATTGCAATTGGAAATCTCATGTAGAAAAAATATGTTTGAAACTAGACAGATTTTCTTTCGCCCTAAGTCGGTTGAAAAATGTCGTAAATAAACAAACTGCACTGTTAGCTTATAATGGAGTGTCGTCAGTGCTAAGATATGGCATCATACTATGGGGCAACTCGGTGGATGCTGGAATGGTGTTTAGAGTTCAAAAAAAGTGCATTCGGGCTGTTTGTGGAGCTAAATATCTAGAAAGCTGCAAACCACTCTTTAAAGATTGTAAAATTTTATCGCTTCCAAGCCTTTACATATTTGAGATATGTGTATTTGTAATGAAGCATTCCTACCTGTTTAAAAAAAAATGTGATGTGTTTTCTAGAGCAGGAAGGTACAGCAATAAGCTATATGTGCCCTACCAAAAGCTAAAAGTATGCAGAAGGAACTCTTACTGTATGGCTATTCGGATTTTCAACCATTTACCAGATTCATTTAAAGATATGATTTTAAATTCTTTCAAAAGTAGGCTATTTCATTTACTTCTTAAGAAATGTTACTATTCGGTGAATGATTACCTCAGTGATAAGGATCTATTATAACTACACGTAGCGCCTTGTATCCTTAAGTGTAACATATATATTTTCTGTGATTCTGCTATAGCTATACAATCTTATTTAATTGAAAAATGAAAATTGACATTATTCTTTGACATTTAATTAAGCCACATTATTATTTTAATTACTAGATATTTACAGATTTTATTTTAGATATTTATTTACAAGCCGTCTTATGGCAGAATATGTTGGAACTCCTTACCATCCTGTACCATCATGTAATGTACCCATGTTCTTGTGAATAAATAATTTATTATTATTATTAGAAAAACCGCCTTATCTACCATTAGCAAACACTCGTCATTTAGAAAAATACTAGAATCTACCGGTTTAACATTAGGCAAAGCGAACCTAACACATTTAGTTTTCTTGGCATTTAGTAGCAAGTTGTTACTAATAAACCAATTATGTACTTTAACTAGAGTGGCGTTTATCCTACTGTAGTCTACGGTTTTTCTATCCACCTTGAAAATTAGTGAAGTATCATCAGCAAAAAGTACAATATCGCAAAGTTCATCTACTATTGGTGGTAAGTCATTTATGTAGACCAAAAATAAAAAAGGACCTAAAATAGAGCCTTGAGGCACACCTATTTTCACTGTAGCTCCAACAGATTGCGTTTTGTTTACAACAACTGTTTGAGTTCTATCACTTAGATAAGAAGACATAAGGCTTAAAGCTTTATTGGACAATCTGTAATGTTCTAATTTTAAAATAAGGGTCATATGTTCCACGCAATCAAAAGCTTTAGAAAGATCACATCTGCGTCGCAAGATTTTTCCCAACTGTTATATATATATTTAATGAGTACAGATGCCGCATCAATTGTATTAATTGCATATCATATTACAATTCAAGGTGGAAGAAACAGGAATAGGCATACATGTGACACCCTGCAAGGGCGCAGCAACACGAGAGGGCTAGCTATGCTAGCTATATTTATATAATAACTAATCTATGTCTAGATAACAATAGGTACTTGTGTGTGTGCGTGTGTGTGTGTGTGTGTGTGTGTGTGTGTGTGTGTGTGTGTGAGTTATTGCGCTGTTTTTATTTATCTTTCGCGTATACGATAGAGTGGAAATAATAGACTTTCCTACAAATAAAATAATCAAAACATTAAAGATAAAATACAATAAAAACATGATGCCGATTGTTTACTGCTGCAGATATTCAGTTCATTTATTTTTATAATTACCCCGGGGAAGATAAAAAATGTCTAGGCTTGGGTACTTCTGATTATATGTACGAGGTAGTCGGCGGCATACCGAATAGTGACTATATTTAGTGTTCGCAAGGGGAACCTGAAACAGAATTTCCCGACCATGTCTTGTCAGCTTTGAGGGTGTAAACAGCCTAAGGATTGTTTCAAGAAGTGTAGAACAATCAACCATGCCACTACAAATGGCATATAAAAACAGCATGTCTGACAAATCACGCCTACGATCGAGACTCATGAATTTATGAAAACTACACGAGTCCTCATAGTCAGCAGCGGTGTATTTACTTTTGAAATTCAGATGTTTGTGAAATTTCGTTTGAATCCTTTCCACCATGTGTTTGTAAACTAGATAATGCGGATTTCAAATGGGGCTACAGTATTCTAATACACTTCTGGCATATGAAAAGTAGAGGACCTTTATACAATTAATATCAGTGAAAGGTTGACTAATACGAAGTACAATGCCTCCGTTTTTGTATGCTTTGTTTGCCACATATTCGACATGTTCTCTAAAATATAATTTACTGTCAAGTATATCGCCAAGATCTCCCACTGAGTCAACTCTTTCTAATATTGTACCGTTCAGATTATAGTCAAAAGTAATTGCATTATTACTACGAGTACTCAATGTATTACCTTTATTCAGATTTACATCAATTTTGTTGTACTTGTAGTATTGTGTCAGACGATCGAGGTCCCCCTGCAAAAGTTCACAATCGTCGATGGACTTGATTCTCATGTAAATCTTCTTATCGTCCGCATACAGAAGGAACTTAGCATGGTGGACGCATTTATATATATATCATGTAAATAAGCCACATAGAGCAGAGGGCCCAGGATGGATCCGTCCTAATTGCACAGTAACATAGTCCGAACTATAGCCACCAAACATTGTGAAGTTTCCCAAAAACATTGAGAAAGGAAATCGGCCTATAATTTTCATCTAGGAATCTTAGAGACCTTTTTGTGTACCGGAACGATACGCGCACTATTCCAGGCGGATGGGAATATGCCACATAGAAATGACTTATTGAAAATTTTATTAATCGTGACAGCTAGACTCCCCACACACCTGATCACCAACACTGGAGGGATGCCATCGTTTCCCGGGCCTTTCGTTTCATCAAGGCCACGTAACCGCTGGAGTATTCTGTCTTTGCTCACATAGACGCTGTTTACTAAGCAATCCACTCGACAGTGCGATGCACACAAATCAGCATAGTTGCTCGCGGGCTCGCTGAACTGAATATAAATAATAACTGAACGCCTTACAGACGTCAACCTCTGAGGACAGAGACCTTCCCTCATGACATGAGTCATAACTTTAGGATAACCAGATTTACATTTACGCTTAGATTTAATGTAAGACCACAGCTGCTTGGGAGATTTCTTAATATCACTGTGTTCTTTCAATATATTCTTTGAAACATTTGTCTTGCAACATCTGCTTTTTGATTAGAAGAGATTCCATATTTAAATCAGTGGCAACCATAACCAAAGACGGATGATGATAATCCTCTGCAACAAGTGGATCGTACAATTTACTTATTTCCAAATGAAAGTTGGAAAATAGAGGGTCGAAACCGTTATTACTGGTAGGTATTGCAGAGATTATTTAACTGTGTAAGACTAGGAAAGCTGGTTTGATTCACGAGGTTTAAAGCAGAATTCTGCAATTCAACTGAGCCTTTTTTAATACATATAGGATAACCTGTCTCCCAGCGTAGTCAGGGGAAATTAAAATCGCCCACAATCAGCACATTATCATCAGGACAAGATTTAGTTACCGTGCCAAGATCATCAATAAAAGTTGCATACGTTCCGGTAAATCACGATTTGGCGGAATATATAGAATTGCGACATGCAAATCTCGAGACGATTTAAGAGCACTTGCCGCGACCGTCACCCAAAGACACTCCAGATCATCGTGACTCCAGTCCGGGCCCAGCCTCGCATTTAAGGCACACCTGCACAAAGGCTCAATGCACAATGACTCCACCACCGACTCCCCGTGAAGGTCGGTCACGCCGAAAAACATCATAATCATTAACGTTTACAAGCTCAGAGTCAAGTATGCCATCGACTAGCCATGTTTTAGTTATAAAAACAAGGTCATAATTCATTTGTGAGATATTATTTGAGAAAGTAATAGTCCTAGTACGCAAACTTCTGAAATTTTGGTGAAAGATCTTTAAATTATGCATATCGAAGACGAGGCATCCTCTGTGTACACTTGCTAAAACATATAAAAGAAGTAAGTAATATTTTCGCATGTTTAGGTTGTTTTAAGGCATTAATTGCACCATTTATTGTTTCCTTAAAAAACTCGATATTTCTCTCTAATCTAAATATATAAAAGGAGAAACTGACTGACTTACTGACTGACATATCAACGCACAGCCGAAACTACTGTACCTAGAAACTTGAAATTTGGTACAGGTGTTCCTTTCATGATGTAAGTGAGCACTAAGAAAGGATTTTCCGAAAATCGACCCCCAACGGGAAAAAAAGGGGGAGTACTGGGAAACTAATTCTACGCGTACGAAGTCGCGGTCGTTCGCTAGTATATTATATATGTAAATTAATTCAAGGGTGTGTATTTGTGTTAAGTGTAATTTGTGTGTTAATTTGACAACATGTAAATGCAGTGGTAAAAAATAACAATAGAAATACGTTATTAAAAACGCATAATGCTTTGTAAGTTTTTTTTAGATCTGTTTCCGTCGATATGAGAATTGGTCACGCGCTTGCATTTTTTCAAGCATATATACGACAGTTTTTTGTCCAGATATATTCATAGGATGTTTCGCTTGCCTTATTCCTACAAGCAAACAAGAGTTTCTTGTTTGCTGGTGTAAGGTGCTCGTTGACAAAGATACGTTTTGCTTCGCCACCAATTCCCACATCTTCCGTTGTAATGCCGCGAGTCTACCATGTTGCCGCGATCAGCATATCCTTACTTTCCCGTCACTTGAAGCGTATCACCACGGCGCGTGGACTCCCCTTAACGGTTCTCATTGGTTGGACTCGATACACGAACTCAATTTCGTCTGAGCTAAGCTGTACTCCCACGTGCCTTGCGATTTTCTGCACCACAGGTGGGAGCGACTCTTCTTCTTCAGGAATTCTGTCTGTACCACTGTTGCTGCTGCGCATAACCTCGCTCGACACAAGATAAGCGAGTCTCCAGGTGGCGGTTAATCCCTTCAACTATCTCATGGTTAGACTTCATGCCACCCAACTCTGCAGTATTTCTTGCCAAAGTTGCCTTCAGTTCTAAGTTCTCATGCTGTAGAACCTGTACAAGACCATTAAGCTTATTTAGTTGTTCTTTAGTTGAGCTAAGCTCCGCGCGAAGTACGTCCCATACCGTCGACGGCGCCGCCTCCTGGAAAATGCGCAGTATAACTTCACGCAAGTTCACACTTACATCGGCATTACCCTCTTTCTGTAACATCTGGTCTGGGTTAGAGGTTGTGATTTGGTGTCTCCTAAGAGTGACAAAGTCCGACGCTTGCTCAAAGTTTCCACTTTCCCTCACTTCAATATCCGGCACCTCATCTTGAAGTGTTGTTCTTACGGGCGTATTATCACTCTTTGGTTGCTTTCTACTACACTGTGGACATTTCCATAGCTCATCTTTTTTATAATGTTTTGAGGTTATCCCAACACACTGAAGATGGTAAGCACGTTTGTAGGTGCTCAGTGAGCAGCGTATAAACTCCGAAGGTTTAACATTTTCATTACAACCATTACATTTGTTCATTATGTCAAATACGTCAGGAGACACACACAGTACAATTTCGTAGCACCACTGCCCGCGTAGCGCTACACAGGGCTCGTAGCACTTATGTAGATGACTCACTGATGCCAACTACTTCGGCGATTTGTCGCGTAAAACTGTGTCTTGATGGTTTAGCGGTACACCAAAGTAAATTACATATGAAATATATATACCGCTATGTGTCAATAGACGTATAAGCAGTCTCCATTCCAAAAAAAATTGTTTATTGTTTATTGCGTGAAAGAGTACCTAACAAAAGTCCGGATACATACATACTCACAAACTTTTATAATAATTGTAATAATTGATGACCACAAAAACCGCCAACAAAAACGCAAAAAAATACTTATTTATTTCAATCAATATCACTTATTCTTTAGGTCAGTCCACCCGAATTCAGGTTTTTGTTAAATATTGTGAGACGCAGGCAGTTTTTTGTTTTTTATAACATTTATTTTATTCTATACTTTTTAGTGATCAGTATAAGCTGTTATGTAGTCCCACTTTTTAGTTGATAAGAAACTTTGAGATATATCAAGCTCGCCGCAAGCAACGCCGTGGGAAAGTCATAGTCATATTAAAACAATTAAATGTTCTTCGTTATAATATTTGAACAATTCCTTCAATTCCTCACAGATACCCTCATCAGATTCAGATTTTTGACAATGCGCAATGGGACAAACGTGGAAGCATATTCTATCAAAAAATATATATATTTTAAAAATCGGTGCATTAACACTCATCCTAAACACGGCGTCTTTCTAATTTTTTTACCTAAGTATCTTTTTTTTTAAATGTGACATTACAAAAGTATTTGTATTGTTTTATCTCCAATGTATTTTTTTTCTAATGACCCATTTTAGATTGAAACCATATTTTCTCCGAAACACTTAAAGTGATTATAGACATGTGGTATACCGTAAGAATAGTCAGAAACTGGAGAGGTTTTTATGATGTTGGAAGATCTGAGGAGCGTCTACATTTTTTTATTGTGCCATAAAGTTGACCGTGACGACTATGACTATGACTTTCTGGCGGCGTTGCTTGCGGCGAACTTGAAATGTCTTGAAGTTTCATATCAACTAAGAAGTGGGACTATATAACTAATAAATAATAAATCATGCTTATTGCGATCACAAAAAAGTATGCCATAAAATACATGTTTTTAATTTCACTTTGGGAGATCTCTTTCACGGTATTTTCATATTTTGTTGAGAAATGCGATTTACAAAATCCTAGCAGTATCAAATAATGTCAATTAACCTCGATCAGGACTCTAATTTAAACTCTGAGGCTTTTGTGACGATTGCGAGATATAACCGTTAATTATATTACTTGTAATAAAAGCAATTAAGTAGAAGTTTGCCCCACGATTTGGAAATCTTGTTTAATATTTTTTTTTACAGAGTCTTACCCCAACGTCTGTTTCTGTACAGGTGAAATTGATGAACGGGGAAAAGGCAGCTTTCCAGACGCCAACATTTGCGCAGAAGCGCCAGCGCACCCTCGACATGCTCATCCAAGACGTGTATATAGAGCACTGTGACAAAGCGGTCAGTTTAAATACCTGTATTCTCTTATAGTACGTTCGTCGTAAGAATACAGTGAGTCATCAGTGCAACTACGGGGTAAAGGTATATCCACCATGGTGTTAAAATTAAAACATTTTTTTGAAGAGAACATTTTAATAATAGCATAGAAATAAAGTACAAATGTGTATAATACAATATTTTAACCACTATCATTATCGTCGTTCGTATTTATAACAAAAGGACTGTTATCTGCCAGTTCCATGACATCATCTAAATCCCACATGGTGTTTTCTTCCTTAATGACATGGTCACAGCATTTTTTCTATTGATTAGCTTGTACTAATTTTATTGCGTCATAGAATAAATTATTTACGTCTGTCATTTTAAATGTGGAATTATTGGCGGCAATATATTTTTTATCTAAGCCCACACCAACTCAATTGGATTAAATATGCAGTGGTATGGGGGGTAGACGGACAATTTCAACGGCGTTACTTTTCGCAGTTTCGTCTATTAAATATCGATCGTATTGTGGGGTGATTTCAGTGGCTTCCTCCAATAATTATTTTTTCAAATATCTGATGTCCATCGATACTCCTTTGCTTTGAAGCCAGTCTATTATTTGCTGCTTGTTCCAAGCTTTAACCGGATTTTTTTCAAGTTTGACTGAATGATAGGGATCGTTGTCCATGACAACAACGCTCCCTGGTTCTAGCACTTCTAGCTTAGGTATTATATTTTTGAACCACTCGAAGAACCTGTCACCGTCCAACTCCTCGTGATAATCTTTCGTCGATTTGGACTCGAAAACTATTAACCTTCCTTCCACGAATCCATTGAAGCTACCAATGCGCAAAACAATTAACCTTTTACCTTTTCCCGTAGGTAATTTTGGACAAGTAGATAAGCCGTCTTAATTAGCGTGTCTCTTATCTTTTACAGTTGTATCCAACCACGCCTTTAATTTTACATATCCTGCGTTAACCCAAGTTTCGTCAAGGAATTATATGGGTTTATTTGCATTCCTGAGTTTCTTTATCTTTCTGAGATATTTACGCCGCTATAAAATAATGTCTTCTCTCTTCATTAATAATGCTCTACTAACCTGTTTATCAAAGCAAATCCCAACTTATGTAATATTGTATTAAGTGTTGTACGTTTAAACTTTGGAACATCTTCATCAGCTTCACATAGTGCCATGATTTTATTCAACGTTGGGTAGTCTTTATTAAAATATATTGAATGTACTTTTCTCCTTATTGCACATTTGTCTAACTCATCGAATTTTTCAATCAATGACAGGCGTGCTAGTTTTTTCACTGGAGATTTTATAGTATTCGTTTCCTTTTGTTCAATTAGAATACCGTTAACGGTTCGCTCAGATACACCACATGTAGTTTCTGTTTTTAGCATTATACTGTCCATAATTGCACTCAAATCCGATTCTTTAAAGTACTTAAAGACGTTATAAATAACTCTTCTTTCCCCGTTATGAATTATGGAACCTCTTTTATTTTAACGAATAGGTGAGGTGTTAATTTTTAAAGTTCAATTTAGTTAGCATACTACTAACAAGACACAACCGTTGCGTTTGAAAGCAAGCCTTCAACTGGTCACTGTAAACTTTCCCTTACTAATTAGTGGCCCTTTGATTGGTTAGGGGGCGTGGCTAGGCCGACGGACAATGATGACATTGATGACTCACTGCAATCTTACGACGAACGTACGTGCTTGTTTACAGAGGCGCGGGGCGTTGTGCTTAGCGTTGGGCGGCGCGGTCCGCACTAAATCCAAACATATTGCTTTGTATTAAAGCGCTTACGGCGAAGCAGTTTTATACGCGTTTGCTTCAAATACAGTGTTACTTGCGGCGGGACCCGCGGATGGCGGTTCCCGCCGCTGCACCCGCAGAAGGGCCCGCGAACTTGCCCGCGCCGGAACCTTCTGACAGTCTTGCGCTCCGTCTAACACGCTCGAGAGTCTGCCGCGGTTGCATCTTCATAAACAACACCGTACATTGCCATATGTTTATTTATTTATTTAGTCCAATTACAACTTATGTGGTAGGTATACAAAAAAAAATCGCCAAACTGGGGGCAGGGTTTGCGCGTGTGAGACGACGCGGTCCGCTACACGCGCCGCCTTTCTGTAAAAGGAACGCCCGTCGCGCCGCGCTTTGCCAAGCCACAAGCCACACACGATGCTCCGCGTCTCCGTAAACTAGCCCTTACGCGGTTTTTTCTTGCTTTTCGTTTATATTTTTTTAACGATGAAAGACCTAATAGATAGTATAAGCCAGCTGCTTGTGATATAAATCGGCCCTTCTATAGTGTAGTAGTAGTACTTAGTAGTCTACTACTATTTCAAAAGGCCGGAGTTAGTTAACATCAAATATTTTTCCAGCCGATGCTCACGCGCCGCGCGCTATCTGACGTGTGGTCGGACTCCAAGAGCGCCGCCGGCGCAGCTCGCTCCGAGCGGTTCCTGCACTTTGGACAAGCTATCAAGCTGGACGCCGTCCTGCGCGGGGACGCGCTAACCAACGGGGAGTCGACAAGGCAACGTAAGTTTATACAAAACGCAGATCACTCAACGTGCAGGTCAGAAGATATGTGTCAATGCGCGCTATGACACAGACCTTGAAGGTGACTTCGCATAATTCGTATTGAAGCTTCGTTCGTGTATACAGGGTGACAGGAAATTCGCCGTATTCCTTGAAAGGAGTTATTCTACAGCTCATTTGTAATGATTTAAGTCCAGTTAGTTAACCAGGGGTAAAAACTCATTTGTTTTCGAGTTTTCGATCTAAAACTAGTAATTTTGTAAAAACTTCGTCATTTAGAAATAAAAAAAGTATTTTTCGAATAGCCAATGAACCGCTAATTACGAAAAATAAAAAAAATTACAAAAAAATGCAAAGTTCTGCAAATAAAAGGATTTGAAGTTAGAAGTTCTAGCAATTATTTTCCAAATTTTGTGACATTTTAAAGCATAGTTAAAAAAAAAGTGTGACATTTCGCGTCGCGTACAAATTACAGGAATAATTTGCTTAATTCATAAGCTTTCTAAAACAGTACAATTTAACACATTTTAATACCAAAAAATACAATTAATAATAATTGTAGCAGAACAGCTAGAAGACTTTACTTAGCGTACTTGACTCTAATGGATTTGTTTGTGTCGTTTTAGATTCTCCGAGGGCTTACTTTGTCTTCTGTTTCTTATCTTAACTTATCTTCTTGTTGTAGAAGGCACAGCAGATTGCCTTTGGTGACACAAATAAGGGTCATTAGCATACCTGGGACAGCTCGGGGCAAGTTATAGGGATTTGATATCGATTAAAAAGATGTCGATATAATTATAATAAAAGATGTGCTCATTGAACATTCTCGATTACTGTAAAGAGGTTCGATGTCATATCATATCTGATCGGGCCTCTTCAGATAGTAAAAGTATGCGGATGTCATTTTAATCAAAATGACAATTTACTGTCAGTATCATTCATATCTTAGAGAAGAACGAGGTAATATTTCGCTACGTTTGTTCCGCAATCGAAAATAATCATGCCGCCTAAGAAACATGCACGCCCTCGCGAATATTACATCAACTTATGGATTAGTGAATATCCAGACATACAACTATGTACGTGAGTCAAAGTTATTTTGCTCTAAATGCAATGTCAGTTTTCTCCCGAAAAAATATAATGTCACGCGTCACGTTAAATCCGATATTCATCAAAATGTTGCTAAGAAAAATACAGTTTTTCATGAGGACTTGACGAAGTTTATGATTTCATCGAATATACCATGGCATCAACTGGAAAATCCGTCATTTTACACTTTCATTAGCAATTGTATGGACGGGAAATATAAAAATTGTGATATTCCATCGTCTTCTTTAGTGAAGAAAAAAAATCTACCAAAGATGTGTAAGTAAGTAATGAACGATATACGCAAAGACATTGGTAATAATTATATTCAGGTTTCCGTTGATGAAACCACAGATTCAAAAGGTCAACAAATTGCTAACGTACTAGTAGGAAAACTTATCGAAGATAAGATCAGCAAGCCACATATAATTGCCAGCAAATGTTTAGACAAGACAGATATCTCCACAGTCTCTCAATTGATTTTGGAATCTCTTCATGATATATGGGGGCCTGACAATACCCAATATGACAAAGTTTTACTACTTAATACAGACGGGGCGGCATACATGAAAAAAGCTGCAAGAATGTTGGCACCTAAGCTATTCAATACGCACGTAACTTGCGTAGCACATGGTTTAAATTTAGTAGCAGAAAAAGTTAGGGGTCTATTTCCAAATAGCAATAAATTAATATCTGCCGTGAAAAAGGCATTTCTAAAGTCTCCAAAAAGAATAAAAATATTCAAAAGTATGCTACCAAACACTCCCCTTCCACCAACGATTATTCGGTGGGGCACGTGGATACAAGCTGCAAAATATTATGCTGAACATTTTGATAGTATAAAGAGAGTTTGTATGTTTCAAAATCTAAAAAAATAATCAGAAAACGAAATATCTAACGAGACCTAAATTTCGTAGCTGAGAATATGTCTGTCATCACAAAAGCTCTTAAGGAACTGCAGTCTGCTCATTTGACGCTAGATGACAGCATTGCAATAATAAAAAGAGTTCAAGTCGAGTTATCAAAATTATACGTAAATAGCAATGGAAAAAGCATTTACAAAAAGTTAATGATGGTTCTAGAAAAAAATACTGGTTATGACATCATGAAAAAAGTAAACAATCTTATAAAAGGTGAGGAAATTTCAATTGCCAACATGAATGAAAAATCAGCTTTAAGTCATTATAAATATTTCAAGAATGCTCTGGTGACCACTGTGGATGTTGAGAGAATATTTAGCAGTTTGAAGTGGATATTTTCGTCTAGACGGCAATCATTAATACCGACTAACGTGGAGAAAATATTAATTGTATATTTTGAAAACTATTTTAAAATAGACATGTAAATACCCGTTTTAATTTATTTTTTATTTTAATTGAGGAGAAAATAAGTAATATTCATTTATATCGAATAACATTTTGATGGTGACATTGACAGTAACATCGATATATTTTTTGTCGATAAAATATTTTGCTACATCACTTTCCTATAAATGCCCCGAGTTTTCCCGCCATGAACTCGAGTCGTCGAGAATCGTTGGATGAAACAACGGGCGGGCACCCATTGCCGCTCGTGTTTACCGATTCTCCGAAATCGCCTAGCGAAACACAGCCGAGCGCCGGGCCGTCGCGTGATCATGTTGACGCGGACGCCGGCCATACCGACCCGCAGCCACCGTCGGTACGACCTACGGTGGTATTTACGACGCCACTGAAGATACCTGCAACCGAACCGAAATCAAGACGTTCATAAACATGAAGACAATTTTTAAGTGTACCTATGAATAAATAATATGGCCATGTTAAACCTCCAAAAGTCAAAAGTACGCGAATATGGAGTACCTAACAATAGTAAATTGATTTATTTATATATGAGTAACAGAATCCACAGAATGAAAAGGTCCCGACTATAATAGAATGAAACATCTGTTACCAAAAATGCAACTAATATGCCAGCAATTTTTGTATTTTTGTTTATTACTGCCATAGTTTAATTTAACAACCAAAGAAACTAGCTATAAGCTTTTTTTACATTAAATCTAATATTGAATAAATTAAAAACCACAATTAATAAAAATAAAATATAAATAAAATTATTGTTAGCGTCTAGGTTTGTACCCCTGCAACGCTGAGTGCTTTACTACGACGTATTACCGGTATCGATACCACAATGCAATATCGAAAGTAAAAATTACTCGTTTCGGGATGTTACGCGTAACATAATAGCGCGTAAGAGGGGTGTCGATGTCTTATACCTATTGCTATGCTCTCTGGCACTCCGTATAGTGGCCATCTGGGAAGGTTAAACTTGTGTTTATTAAACCTGCCTTTAAGAAAAAAAAATGCGAATTAGTTTGCTCGAAAACCCAAACTAGGTAGGAAGGCATTTATTTAATAAAAACTGAAAATAAACGGCGCCATTTAAAAGACAATGTGGATTAAGTCAAGTTAATACTGTCGGGGAAACTCGTTTTCAATCACAGTTTGGGCTTCTAAAGTTGGTTTGGGTCACTTCGATGCTCATAAATCTCATGGTCGTTGTCATCTAAGCTGCAGTCTTAAATTTGAAGCTTTTTGTTGTGACATAAGGTCGCCGAATGCCGTGGCAAGGCGAAGTGTGGCGCACCAACCCACTGCCGGGGAACCCGATTTGCGCTGAACAGATCGATGCAGGGAGGTTGCTACTCTCCACCAACACCAATACTTATGTCTTAGAAGGTCAGTACTAGCGCTCGTTCATTCAAGGCATGTGACAACCTAAATATTGAATCATACATACGTAATGCTGGTAAGTAACGAAATGGCCCGATATTGCGTGTTTTTCAGGCCGTTCGGTCAGAAGTAGGTAGCTAAGTAAATTTTACTAAATTAATTTAAATATGGAAATTAAATTAATAAAGCAATAAAAAAGTAGATATTTATGAAATACGCTTTAGGTCGGTTATTACGCAATTATAAAGCTGCGTGTCCACCGCATCGGAATCGAAGCGTAGGGAGCGGAAGAGGCGTCGGTATTTACAAAATGCCTATAGGGTACGTACTGTATTGTATTTTTCACGACTGCCCAAGGAAAAGGTTCAGGATTCATGTATGTATGTATGTAATTATTCTTTATTCCACCATAACTTCTAAACGGCTGAGACAATTTAAACGTGTGTGGTATCGTTAGAATCCTTTCACTATCCCGAGTCACATAGTATACTTAAACTGTTAAAATTGAAATAACAAAAAAAGTTTTAATTATTACAATATATGTATCATTTGAAAGGTCGTCTTAATTTGACTATCTCAAATATACAAGAATATAGTTGCATTAATAAACGGGTTTAATAACAATAACAAATAATGCAGGCGGGTTTTTGAAGCTTGCTTTTCATTTATGTAAAGTTCTTTATATCTTTCCACTAAACTAATCAAAACTTCGTCGTTCATCATGAACGCAAATGTGCGCAGATATGCGCAAGCGTCGAAAACACGTAAGTCACTGCGGCGTACGTCATCGGCAGAAATACCGATCTCCGGCACAAATACAAAGCAGACGTGCATGCACAGATTAAGGGCTCGATTTTTATTATAGTGCTCCGGAACTCTAAAGCGCGTCCACCGCTTTGGAATCGGAGCGTACGGAGTGGACGTTTTTTTTGTTTTGTATAATATTGTTTGCTTCGTTTGTTAGTACTTTACCTCAGAATCATAAGTTGCTTGTAGCAATTCACAGAATCGCATTTCACCTCGAATGAACAAAATTTCAATAGAGTCTTTTACTTGAAGCAATATTTCGCGTGGCTTTTTACATTAATATAATTAATATGTACCATTTAATTTTTCTGGTAGTATTTTACCCTAGACGCATTTCGTCGCGATCGATGTTTGTTTGGGACTCTATTTAATGTGCCGCGTTAATTGATGTTCGCACTAAAATTCTGTAACATTTTTTTTAAAACGCGTTTTGTACCTGTAGTTTAATGTCTTAAATGTTATCAAAGTCATTGAAATATTATCTTTGTGACTAATAAATATTAGATGATATTCTGTCATTGCGAAATTGAAGTACAGTGACATTAAAGAAGGATACAATAATTATGATTATATACATACATACATACATAAACTCACGCCTTCATTCCCAGAGTGGGGTAGGCAGAGCTACATTATGATTATAATTATATAATTCAGTATTTGTGAGAAAATACGGAGCAGGTTCAACCTGGCTAAAAAAAATGAAAAACGTACATTGCGACTAAAGATATGGTCTAATACTGAATTAGACCATGAAACTTATATATCGACAAAAATATGACGATTGAGGCACAACGCGATAGTTAAATGCACGATCAAGGTGAAATGCGACTAAAACTTATAACGACTAAAACAGTAAACGATCGAGACACAACGCGAAAATTAAATATACGTTCGAGGTGAAAAGCGATTCGGTGAACCGCTACAAGGAATTTTTGCTTTTGAGGTAAAGGCCTAACAAACGGTTTGCTTTCTATGGTACTGCGTCTACTGCATATCTGTACCGGAAACCGGTATTTCTACTGGACCAACTCAACATATTGTCGAAATGTGTTCTTTTGCTCATTCTGAGCCCTCTATCGTATTTTTAAGTGCATATCTCGAAAGTAGAATTTTGTTTCCCTTCTTCGATTTTATCACTGCTATTACGTAGGTACCTAGGCTGACGGAACCAGTAATGGACAAGGACCAATTGTGGACACTTAGTTCTTATTTTGCAACAATCAATTTGTATTAAGAGTTAGGCTGCGATAGACGGAGACGGAGCTGTGCCAATATTAACCAATGTAAGGCGCATACGTCGAGCGCGCCTTGCGCTCGTTAGTTTAGATTATATTGGTTAATATTGGCACAGCTCCGCTCCACTCAGCTCATTTCCGCCTGTGGAGCCGCAGCCGTGTCCATTACGGTGCCTGTCAGCTAAAAGTGTCGATCACTGGTGCCGTCATCCTGCCTACCACTGTATAGAAAATTGTCAACGTAAAATTGATTGATGTATTTATTGATGCTACTCATTACTAAGTTTATGTAATGTAATGTTAGTACCTACAGCAAAAAATTGTAGAGCATGTCAAATCACCATAAATTACAATGAGGTTCTCAGATTTAAAAAAAAAGAATAAATCTTTTTATAAAAATTAAAAAAATCGAAGGGAAGTGATGTCGTGTTAACAATAAAACAATAATTACATAAGCAGTTCTCCGTAATTATCGTTATAGCAAACATTATCCGATTAGTAAAAGTAAAAAACGCAACTTAAATTACAGTAAAAATAACAACATCGTCAAAAAAATAAAGAACAATAAAATTAATACAAAGTCAAAAACCTACAATAATCGACATGTCAAGATCTAATTATATAATGTACTCACATATTGAGATTAGAGGATTTTCTAACCAAATACTTTTATTAGGACTTATAAATCTTGTAATATATGTAGATAAAATGATTTGTTTGTATTTTGCCCATTCTTTGACTGGGAGGGAATATTTTCGGTACCACCACCGTCAGGTACATGTCACTGATTTGCTCGTGTGTTTGCATTTTAGAAACCGGCACAACCCGCGTCATCTTGCGCTGGGAGGGGTGCGTACGCGCCGCGCGCGTCACGCAGCGCGCCGGCTTGTTCTGCGTCGGAGCCCGCGCCGCGCCCGGCACCCGCGCGGCCCCCGGCGCCCTGTCCGCCCAGGCCGGCGTGTACGCCGTGCCGGTCTCGCAGCTGTACGCCGGCGCATGGGCCATGAGGCCACTGCAGGACTGCAAGCAGGCACGCCTGTCGCGGACCAAAAGTGCGCACTTCTTCGATTTATTTAAACAAGGTAAGAGCAAGATCTCTTATGGTCGCCGTGTGGATTGGAACATGTAGAGTCCACCTACTTGATTCCTAGTAAATGAAATCATATGTAGTAGTTCAAAGTTTAACCCATTCCAATAACCGTAACTGGTTCAAAATTTCCTCGTATTTGACCCAAACATACATACCTATTACCTACCTACTATTCTGGTGAACAACTAAATAAGAAGAGCTCCTCCTTCTGGTGGTTTGGCCATCCGGGCATTTTTATTTTTGGAATATCGGCATTATTATACCTCGTCATTTTTCAATATAGGCATTAGGCACTGCCGTGAGCGAGTAAGCGATGAACTATCGGCGATTTTCTCGCCCAAGAAACGAACAAAAGATAATCGCTCCCGTGTAAATAAAAGAGAGACATATACATTTATAGTTGATTGCTGAGCTATAAAGAAACTGAAGCTCAGCGATGAGCTTACTCGCTCGCGGTGGAACCAGTGCATAAGTCGCCTAAAGCGGTATTGGTCGGTAAAACTGAAGTTGGCGACGCACAATATTTTTAACCAAAAACCGTCTTGTGTTGGACTGACCTATACCTACAATTTTGAAAGAGGTTATTTTTGCGTTTTTGATGGCTGTTTTGTATTATTTTAAACATTTATTTTATTTTATACTTTTTAGTGATCAAAAGCTGTTATATAGTCTAACTTCTTAGTTGATATGAAACTTTAAGACATTTCAAGCTCGCTGCAAGCAACGCAGCGGGAAACTCAAAACAATGAAATGTTTTTCGTTATAGTCGCTCAACGATCTAAATATAGATAGATATCTTATTGCCACCGTTGTGAGGTACCGTTGAGGAGTTCCGTTGGCCATCTGTGATCTTCATTATCAGTTCCACTTCAACAAATGATACTTTTTCAATGCAAATCTGTACCTACTTGTTACAAAATATACTAAAATGGTTATATGTATGTATGCCTATAAAATTTGAGCAGTTCCCTCAATTCCTCCTAAGATTATAATAGTTTTTTCTAAGATGTCCGAATCCTCATTAAAGATTCAAGATTCAAAAGATTTCAGATTGTCCTTAGCAGTTCAGAATGAAAGGAAATATGTAAAAATATAATCCACTTATAGCGAGAATGTGTGAGCGCTATGCTATAAATAATATGCAACTCGTGAGTAGATAATATTAAGTTTTACTCTGAATAACCACATTCAGTTGCAATTAACTATTCAATAATTCGATCGCCATTAGTCCACCATCACAACTATTTTTCACAACTAGTTAAGAATAAATACTTTTTATTCCTTCTTTGATAACCAGTTATTAAAATGGAATAAAAAGTGGCCTTTCATAACTGTCATTCGAAATTAGTTAAGAAAGAAGAAATATGATTCTGCTTTTACAACTAGTTATGAAACAACAATATTTACTCGTGACGTATCGTTTAACTAAAAACCTAGGTATTCTAAATACCTCTGAGCCCATCACTGCAGAAACTAATTACTAAATAAAACAATATAAATAAATTATGACTAATGTCCGACGAGTTATGAGACCTATCTATAACCTTATACTAATGAAACTGGCCACAAAACAATGTTTATGTTGCTTCTTCTATTTCTTGTCACCGTCATAGCACTGTCATATCATTTAAATTTATCAATTACAAATGTACTGAAGGAGGCCATTTGCAACGTCAAAAGATGGCGGATGTGTAATTTGTTCTAGTTTTTTGTTAGTGATTTGCACTTTTAATGCCTTTGTGTTGCACAGTGATAGAAGACTTGGACTTATTTCGTGTATCCTGGCATCTTATTTCTCGTTTCAAGTAGACTCGCAGTGGTACAGAGGTTAAAACTATCTTGGCCTCTGTCCTACATATCACCGTACAACGTTGCCACCAATCTTCCTAAAGAAGATTGGATTGTGTTTAATTGCTATATTGATTTATACTTATATTTACTTGACACTGGCGAAATCACCTCATTGTGGAAACGCCATATTCCCGCGGTAGTAGCTGTTCAAGTCGCCGCGGGGCAAAGAAAAACATTTAATAATAATAGACTGAAGTGGCTAAGGTTTTCAAATGCAGCTAGATAGATAAGGTAATTGTTACTTTGTAACGAATAGTATTCGCGAGTGAACTTGGAGTTTATTTTGACAAAAAAGGCATCGCAAAAAACTATTGTACGACGGTCGCCAGTTTCATTATATAAAAAGGTATGTAAATTAAAATACGTTTTGAAAATGCTACAATAAAGAAATCTGTAAAGGAAGCCTGACACTAAGCAGTGAAAAGAAGATTGTTAGAGAGCAAATGCATAACACTGATTGTTTACCCAATACTGCAAAAAACGTAATCCAGTCAAAAATGGTTTCTTTGAAAACTAAAATTGTAGCTAATAACGATCCCATACAAAAACAATTTGAAGACATGGTATGCGAACTCGAAGATGACGGTGTGAATTTGGTTGCCCAAGGCATTAGGTGTGTCTAAAACTAAATTTAAATTGCCAACTGAAGTAGTAATACCTGAAAAATACAAAAAAAACTCCTGGCGGACTATGATGATACAAACACCAGAATGTTGGTTTTTGCCTGTCCCAAGATAAAAAAAGACATGAAAGATTTTGAACATTTCATATCGATGGGACTTTTAAGTCTTGCTCACCGCCTTTTACACAAATATATACAATCCATGGACTACACAAAGATACCAAAAAAAATGTACCACTATTCTTTAGCTTCATTCATAACAAAGATGAAAATATATACAAAATTATATTTGAGCTCATCAACCACAGATACAGGGATGGTACCCCGTAAAAATGACACAGGATTACGAAATGTCAGCTATGAAAGCGATTCGAAATGTTATCCCTAATGTTATAGTAAAGGGATTTTATTATCAATTTAGTTCTAGCCTTTTCAGGAAAGCTAAGTGGTTAGGAACCAAATCCCGAGTACAGAGACGCCATATTGCTAGATGTGCTGGCTTGGCTCGTTTGCCATTAAAATATGTCCCGGCGGGCTACAATGTCATGTCCAGATCACCCAAAAACCAGTCCATCCACGAGTTTAACAAGTATCTGGACCGTTATTGGTTCAATGATGTTGCTTTTATTAAAACTTGGAGTTGCTATGGCGAAGAGATCATTGAAATACCAATAATCTGGAAGGGGGTGGCATGCCAGACTTAAAAGGCTTGTCGGCCGCCAACATCCCTCCCCAAAGAAACTAGGAATATGATAAATAAACAAAAATCGACCAACAATAATTACCAAGAAATTGAAGACGAAAATGCCGATACAATAGACCAATTAAAAAATGGGTCTACCACAGTTGGACATTGCCTAGAGATTATAATATCTGCACCATTTAAAAATTGGTTTCTGATTAGGTAGTATTAAAAATGTTAAAATGATGCTAATATAATAATAAAAACCTATCATCATAATTTATTTATATTGTTTTATTTAGAATACCTAGGTTTTTAGATAAACGATACGACACGAGTAAAGATATTTGTTTCATAAATACCTAGTTGTAAAAGCTGAATCATATTTCTTCTTTCTTAACTAATTTCGAATGACAGTTATGAAAGGCCACTTTTTATTCCACTTAATAACTGGTTATCAAAGAAGGAATAATAGTAGATTGTTCAACAAGGGACTAAAGTAAGCCATTATGACACGAGATATTTATCCACCCGAGCAAAGCGAGGGTGGATAAAGTTCGAGTGTCATTATGGCGTTTTAGTCTCGAGTTAAACACTCTACTTTTCACTTCGAATGCGAGAAAAAAAAAACCCTTTTTGTAATAATTTTGCACCGTTGGCATTTTGAGGTTATTTCCACGGCCTAAAAATGGTCCATACACAATCTCTGAAAATGGCGATAATCCTCCATTCATTAACAACGTGATGTTTAAATGCTTGCATATTTAGCCAACAGATACAAACATGAAAATTATTTGGACCATGCCTAATAAAATAGAACTATCCCTAATATATTTAAATATATTTATATTAGTAATCATTAATCGTGTTTCACGAAATTAAATCTTTTTTTTAATAATTTTGCACAGTTGGCATTTTGAGGTTATTTCCACGGCCTAAAAATGGTCCATACACAATCTCTGAAAATGGCGATAATCCTCCATTCATTAACACCGTGATGTTTAAATGCTTGCATATTTAGCCAACAGATACAAACTTGAAAACTATTTGGACCATGCCTAATAAAATAGATTTTATCCCTTATATATTTAAATAGATTCATATTTGTAATCATTAATCGTGAAATTAAATCGATTAATTTATATTTTTTGCAAGAAAAATGATCCATATACAATCACTGAAAAAGGCGATGATTGGCAGTTTAAGGGTTTCCAAAGTAAATTAAAAAGAAAAAGTACTTTAGTCCCTAGGGAGTAAAGTGTAGTTTTATTCCCTAGAGATTAAATACATCACTTTAGTCCGGCTATACAAGCCAATTGTGAGTCATTTTAGAGCCTGAGAAGTGAAAAAAGTGTTTATTCTTAACTAGTTGTGAAGGTGGACTAAAGGTTCGATAGCGACATGATAATACATCTGCCGAGACGGCCGTGTTTTTTCGTTGATATGACGACGCTATTATTGTATAATCACAGAATAACTAATAGGGTGATTTCGCCAGTTCTCCGTCCGTTTCCAATCTTCGTCCAGTAGACTGAACTGTTTAGAACAAAAGCTTAGAATACTCGTAAATAGTAAAACAAAAGAAGCTACTCGCGCATGTTGGTCTCGGTGGGGCACTTAGTAGCAAATCATTCTTTTCACAAACATTAATATATTATGAGACCACGGAATGGAAAAAAACAGTGGAAGTGGCATGAGCTTCGCTTAGCATCAGACCTGCGTCGCTATTGCCTAACGCACTCACAATGGCAATCGGCTTCAAAGTGTAACAATTGTTTTCATTTTGTATCAATGACCTTCTATACACAAGGACTTCGCATCAGCGCAAAATACGCGGGACAGCCCAATTGCTCGCAATGACAGCGTGCGCACAGTTCTTACCTTAGTCGTCTGTTGGTCGCAAATCCGTTAAGATGCCGAAGTGTGTCATCAACAAGTGCCGAAATAATACCAGAACGACTCAAAAAAAAGATGGTGTGACTTACCACCGGCAAGTTAATTTTATTTATAAAAGATAACACGCGAAAAACTATAAAGAATGTATTAAAACCATTTAATTTTCAATAAATATCGTATTGGATTGACAACTACTGACAACTATTGTCAAGTATTCCATTGATATTCTATTTCTTTCTCTCACGCGCGTTAGAAAGAAACAAGCAAAAGGACGTGACAAGAACATAGTCAGAAACCAAATAATAGAGTAGCTCTTTTTAGGGTTCCAAAATGGTAAAAAACGGAACCCTTATAATGGGTTTTTTTTCAGCTTTCCTGTACACGAGATAAGGAGAGAGAATTGGCGCAAGTTAGTAGCAAGAGAAAGATCCGAAATATTTTACAAACCAAACAATTCAAGCGTCATTTGCTCAGATCATTTTCTTGAATCTGATGCATATTTAACCACTAAAGGATATAAGCGTTAATTAGTTTTTTCGATTACCTATTTTATGTAGGTAGGTAAATAAAAATATTTCGTTTAAAAAAATTGGTTTCTTTGCATGTACTACAGTACCCAAACCAAAATGTTAAGCACTTTAGTGCACTGTCATAATATCTTTCAAACTGAACATAAAATGACAAGTATGACAATAACAATGGCAGTCACAACGACAAGGTTCTAAGTATGCTCAACATTTTTATTGGGTGATTGTACAAAACCTATATTCAACGTTTTTTTGAAGTAAGTTTTTGATATGTTTGCGGTTTCAGAAGGATTAATAAAAATTGGTTCATATTTATGAGTACCATCACCCTCTGGCCCCTGAAATATCGTTAACTTCGATAGTAAAAAGTTACCCTACAGTAGCTATCCACATAATTATAATACCATAAATAGTTCAAAATATAGGTACAGTCACCCAATAAAAATAATGAGCATACTTAGAACCTTGTCATTGTGAATGTCATTGTCATTGTCATGTGTGTCATTTGATGTTCTGTTTGAAGTTTACTATGACATTTTAATATTAACATTTTCGTTGGGGTACAGTCAAAGAATTAAATTTGTGACCCACCTTAGTTGCAAAGTCAATCTGACATTCTACAGCAATAAGGTTGAATTTCGTATCAATTACAAATGACTTAACATCTCTAATGACAGTGACATCTTCAAGCAGATTTTCTTTGAAATGGGTAGCAAATTAACTTCCGTGACCGTACTGTACTATCGAACCAACGGAACCCTGACCCACCATGGAACCTTGTCACAATGATTGACGTACGATTGTCGTATAGCTTCGTATGACAGTCCTAACGTCAATCACTGTGACAAGGTTCTATGGTGGGTCAGGGTTCCGTTGGTTCGATAGTACATTCGAAAACTATAAAAAACATTTTCACAAAAATTATCGACTGTGACAGACGGACAAACAATGAGTGAGCATTTATAAGCTCACCCTTATAAAAACCCCCTTATGGGTTCCGTATTTTCTGTTGAGGTTCGCTACCCTAAAATTAACAGCCCGTTTCAACTCCACTGGTACCTTGTTCCAGCCAACTTCTAAAATCAACATATGAAGCTTCGACTGAGTATTTGATAAACATTACTGATTAATAACTGATGACATTTTAAAGGACTGGTGTGTAAACGGCAATGTATAGACTGAGCTTGTCGAAGCATAATAGGGTGAAATAAGATGCAGTGCCATGTTTGGGCATTTTTGTTGTATGACGTGAGTTGTCCATGTGTATAGAAGGTCATTGTTTTGTATGCAGACGTGTCATCGATTAAAAAAATAAAAACGATCGTGATTGCGAGTGAGTTAGACTATTGTCTAACGCACTCCCCTCCGTTATCGCCAATACTCAAACTATCATAAAAACAAAACGCCACCATCGTTTTTTGTTTGGTGTGGCTATTGTTTTGACATTCCAAAATAGCACAATAAGGCATGCTTCTCGATTTATATTTCCTATATTATAAATATTATTCGCACAGCTTTCACGCTCACTTGGCTTACTTCTGAGCCATGTTTACAAGCTGTTTTCGAGGGTCATCACAAATCGTCTCGCGCGCAGGTTTGACGAGTTCCAGCCTCCCGAACAAGCCGGTTTCCGGAAAGGCTATAGTACCGTAGACCACATACATGCGTTCCGGCAGGTTATACAGAAGACCGAAGAGTATAACCGCCCCTTTCAAATTCAAATTCAAATTCAAAATTATTTATTTCAGAAATTTCTTTCCATATTGAACACAACGCTAAGACACAAATATACATACATGACACAAAATAATAATAATAATTCACGGAAATTAAATAAATATGTATCTAAAATAATAATTAAACAAGTTCTATTTAGCAGAAGGCCTGTGAAGTTTGCTCCAATGGTTCTGAAAGGAGCCATGAAACCTCTCTGCAATGGAACATAGCATGCTATTTGGGCTGCCCCGCAATCTGTGCAACAGGGATGCTACTCTTTTGCGTAGTATAGCAGTAAAACCATCTGTGTGAGCATCCGCAAACATCCCCGACGCACTGCAGAATCGAGGCAGCCCCAGCAACATCCTGAAACCATTGTTGTACTGGACTCTGAGGGCATTGATAGCCTTCTGCGTGAAGTTGACCCACAAGCTGCAGGTGTAGAACGACTGACAATAAGCTTTAAACAGCGTCACTTTTACGTTATTTGTACACCTTGCGAACCTGCGGGCCAACATGTTGCATCGGACTGCCAGCGCTCTCCGCTCCCGCTCTATGTCCTCGTCATCACTTAAGGACTCAGAAAGCCAGTGGCCTAAATACTTGAACTGTGAAACTCTTTTTAGCGGAGTACCACACAACTTAACCTGCGGTACTGGTTCATAGGTTTTAGTACCCGCTTTAAAGAGCAGGAGTTCACTCTTAGTTGCATTATATTTCAGGCCATGTGCCTCCGCGTAAAATTCACACACACGAAGCAACTTAATAATAGCGTTGATTGATGGGCACAGCAGCACCATATCGTCGGCGTAACTTATATTGTTGACCATGTTTCCGCCAATAGAACATCCGACTTTAGTGCTGCTGAGCTCACCAATCAATCGGTTCATGTAAAGGTTAAAGAGGGTGGGTGAGCTCAAGCCTCCCTGTCTCACCCCGCACTCCAACCGGTACATGTCTGATAATGAGCCGACCCATCTAACATAGTTGCTCTGGTTGTTATACCAGAACTTAAATATATTAATTAACTCAACAGGAACATCCGTCTCGCCATGTAGCTTCTCCCACAACCTATCATATGCCACAAGGTCAAAGGCCTTCGACAAATCGAGGAAGCAGCCATAAACCGGAGTATTCCTCACTGAGTAGTATTGGACGGTGTGCTTTAGACATAAAATCGCGGTTTCCGTGGATAGGCCCGTTCTGAACCCAAATTGCGCATCATGAAGTTTTACATGCGAATTTAGATTTTTAGTAAGCAAACCGTCCAAAACCTTTCCTATTATAGTTCCTAGTGAAATTGGCCTATAATTATTTAGACTAGAAACATCACCAGTCCTACTCTTTACGATTGGAACCACTATGGTTTTCATTAAGTCCAAAGGTAAGTAGGAGTGACCAATACAGAAAGAAAAGAACATGGCAAGTACTCTAGGCAAATGTACACCAGCATACTTCAGGTGTTCTATGCTAAGAAAGTCGTGTCCCGGGGACCTGCCGCGAGTCATACTCCTGATGACAGTCTCGACCTCCCTCGCCGCAAAGCTAATTGGTTTCTCATTCGTGAGTCTCGTGACTGTCTCAGTCCTGCGTGGTTGACTCGCGGCAGAGCCAAGGGGCGACTGCACCCTAAAATGTTGTTTAAACAATTCAGCTACCTGGGCCGGCTCGCTTATACCTTCAATGCTCACTGGCACACTCATTTTGGGGTTAAGCTTGTTTGTCTCTTTCCAAAAACTTCCAAAATCCCTTTTTGAATGATGAGATGCGATTAGGTCCATTTTTATTTGTTCCACATTGGCTTGACACCATTTGAGTTTGGCCTTGAAAACTTTTCTGGTCTCGAACATACTGTTATAAATTGTCCCAGAGGTTGGTTTCCCGTATGATAACCACTGTCGGAAATAAAGACGAGCCTCCCCGTGAGCCTCACTAACGTGTTTATTCCAGCCAGGTACATAAGGTTTACATTTCTTTTTCTTGGCACTATAACCTTTGCTTAGAATGGAAGCTTGAACAAGAATGTCCACTATCGATTTATACAAGCTATCTAGTACTATACGATGATCCAAATTACAACAGACTTTATCCCCACAATCTCCTAATTCCGTAGGATAATCAATTTTACTTAAATGCTTAAAACAATAGCTTTTATACATAGCTAATTGATTGGCATCTCTTTCACCCCATAAAACTTTACTATGCTGTTTGTCGTTTGTACAGGTAGTTGACGTTAAAATATTTAGCCTACAGTACAATTTTAAAGGAAAGTGGTCGGACCATAATACGTCATGCAGAACTTTCACGTCTACTACTGCCAGCCATGCGGCCCGAGACACTAAACAATGGTCCAGCCAGCTTCCGGTACCGTGAACGTCACTCACGTAGGTAAAAGTGTCCGACGATAGTCCCAGTAGCTCCATATCAGAGCACACCCACTCTTGTTCACAACAGAAGTTAATCATTTCAACACCAAAACGACTACCAGGGTTCGCATTAAAATCGCCTAAAATAAACACTGCTGCTGCGTCATAGTCCTCGATTATTGCTCGAATTTCGCTCAAACACTTCACGAAGTCCAGTAGGTGGTCTGCACTGTCCGTCGGCATATAAACGGAAAATACTAAAAACGAGCGCTGAGACTGCACGACTTTAATTGCCGCCACACGCACGCTTTTACATTCAACGACCGATACCGCACTGAACACACTTTTTCGCCAAAGGATGGCCACTCCACCATAGGACCGGCCACGAAGGATGCCTGCCGATGTATCCACTGCAGACTTGCCCGTGTACGCAAAATCTGGGTCAATAGTGCCAAGACGATGAATGTCGTGCGGCAGCAACCAGGTCTCTTGCAAACACACACAATCAGTTGACTTACATAACTCTCTAACGCAGTCTATCGATCTGACAATAGATCTACAATTAAAACTAACAAAGGTCGTATCGTAGTCTTTTTTGTCCATTATTACTACTATCTGTGTGACCGATCTGTACTATTCACTTTAATCGCTTTTTCTTCTGGTTTACTGATGTAAACAAACCGCCGGAAAGAAACTCCTTCGGGCCAAAGCGAGTTGTCCAAAAACATTGCAAGTTTGGTGTGTGGTACAAACATTTTATACGCATCATAATCTTTTTTCTTTCTCATATTAATTTTCTTTAGTGACACAATAATTTGTGTTTTTTGAGATATATACTCTATAATGTCCTGTTCTGAAGTTTGTTTACTAACATTGTTTATAAAAAGCGGGATGTTTACATCCGCAGCCTTAAACTTATCGTTAGGCTGCAGTACGGCTTTCCCTTTTAATCCGACAAAACGCTGTTTCTTTTTCCTTTTCCTTACTTCAGTCCACTTCTGACCGGCAACCTTATTCAGATGGTCACTGCATTCGCTATCCTTTAAAACATCCGCAGTCGTCCGTAACTTGGACCTCACCAAGGGTGTTGATACCGTGCATTGTTTATCAACTCGATCAGCTGGGCTGGGACAACTGACTTCATCATTAGTATATTTTCTAATCGGAGTGTACAAAACATTTGATTTATTAACTGAAATGTTTTGGACCCCCTCCTCGCAGCAAGCGACTGGTTGTACGACAGGGACAGAGATAGCCTCAGCAGGCGAGCCCGATAAGGAAAGCGCAGCGCGCGGAGGTCTAGTGGCGCTGGTTTTTATCTTGTTAACGGTCTCCGGTGATTTTTCTGATATGTGGGGTAGACCTATCGGCCCGCTCTCGAGGCAATAACTATCCATTAACGCAGCGCCTCTTTTTCGATTTACATTTATATAATCGAAATTATTTATCACGGAAGTTTGTTGTAAATTTCTCAATTCTTTTCTCAGTTCGTCTAACTGTACATCCGTCACATAGGAATTCTTGATAGTCTGCAGGTCATTCTGCATAATTAACATATCTTTTAGAAGCCTCGTCGCATCTATGTGATCGAATGTTACAGGCGGCAACTTATGCAAATCTCTCGCAACGAAGATAGGCACCTCATCTGGATGCGTAGTCTTCAATACAGTTACTATGTCGTTGAGGTCTCTGTTAGATTTACCTTCTCCTTTCCTAGTTTTTATTTTTCTGTCCAAGATCGAGTCGAACAAAAGATGTTTCGCTTCTGTGATATCCTTCGCTGAGAACGTTGAGGTGATGATTCGCACCAGGTTATCATCGTTCATTATATCCAGCTTGTTTTGGATAAACGCTAGCACTTCACACACAACTAAATTGCAGTTACTGCACTTAAGGATTTTCGAGGTCATTTTTAAAGACTCGAGCCGCGCACGTCCGAACGGTTGCGCGCGCGCATCCTGACTGATCCTTTGCCTTGCATTTGTGGACTACGAGAAAGCCTCCGATTCGATCGAGACATGGGCTGTGCTGCAGTCTCTCCAGCGGTGCCAAGTTGACTACCGATATATCGAAGTGCCGAAGTGTCTGTACGAAAACGCCACTATGTCCGTCCAACTAAAGGACCAGAGCACGAAGCCTATTCCTCTGCAGGGGCGATTCAGACAAGGAGATGTGATCTCTCCGAAGCTGTTCACCGCTGCATTACAGGATGCTTTTGAGGTTCTGGACTGGAAAGGACGAGGCATCAACGTAAACGGTGAGTACATCACTCACCTTCGATTCGCGGACGATATCGTAGTCATGGCTGAGACCATGGAGGACCTCAGTGCAATGCTCGCTGACCTCAGTAGAGCTTCCGACCGAGTGGGCTTGAGAATGAACATGTCGCGCAACTCCCGTGATAGTTGGAGGCTCTGCGCTCAAAGTTGTTGATATTACCTGGGACAAACGGTCCAGTTAGGAGGTCCAACTTTGAGAAAGAGGTTACTCGTCGTATCCGACTCGGCTGGGCAGCGTTCGGGAAGCTTCGCAGCACCTTTACGTCCAAATTACCGCAGTGTTTGAAGTCAAAAGTCTTTTACCAGTGTGTGTTGCCGGTGATGACTTACGGATCTGAGATGTGGGCGCTAACAATGGGCCTCATAAGGAAGCTCAAAGTCACTCAGAGGGCTATGGAGAGGGCTATGCTCGGGGTTTCTCTGCGTGATAGAATCAGAAATGATGATATCCGCAGTAGAACTAAGGTTACCGACATAGCCCTAAGAATAGCTAAAATGAAGTGGCAGTGGGCGGGGCACATTGCTCGCAGGACTGATGGCCGATGGGGTCAGAAGGTTCTGGAGTGGCGTCCGCGGACCGGAAGACGAGCTGTAGGTAGGCCTCCAACAAGATGGAGTGACGACCTCGTCAGAATCGTGGGACCGCGGTGGATGCGAAAAGCAAAAGACCGGTCTGAGTGGAAAGCCTCGGGGGAGGCCTATGTCCAGCAGTGGACGTCTTTCGGCTGACATGATGATGATGAGCTTTCACGCACAAGCGATCGCGGCAAAACTAAGGTAGGTTGCGCGGAACTCCGCATAACTAACTATGCCTCACTTCACACGCCCACTTATCACATCTACTGTTTTTTTCTATTCTGTGCTTGAGACTAATAAAAATGACGGTAGTTGGTGTTTTACTTTCGTGTTACGAATGTGTCGCCGCAGTCGTTGAAACAGTGATATGAAGAGATTTCACGCTAAAGCTTTAAGTGTTTTTGCGTGGTCGTATTAGGTCTTTTTTTGTGCATAACGCTCAATTAGAATTTAATGATCTCTGATTACTCGACTAGACATGCCATATTCGTCCACCAAATTGGGATACACCCATTTTTAACAACGTATGAGAATTTCACATCCATTTCGAGGAATAGGGCTTCTCGAATCGATCCCTGTAGTTAGATTAAAATAACCAGGCTTCAAATATGAAAAGAATAATTTCAAATAAAGTGGTAGGTAGGTCAGTCCAACTGTATATGGCTATGGGTTTTTAAATATTGTAGGACGCCGACTTCAGTTGGACTGACCTACCATTTTATAAGAATATATTATTAGCATTTTTGAAAGCAGGTTTTTGGTTTTTTTTTAATTATTTTGTTTTATAGTTTGTAGTGATTTTATTTATGCTGTTATGTAGTCCCACTTCTCATTAATGAGAAATTATAGAACATTACAAACTCGCCGAAGACAACGCCACGGGAATATCATAGTAATATTTAAACCTAAAATGTGCTGCCTCATAGTCGCTCAACTCATCTTAATCTAAATATCTCTTCGCCACCCTTCAAATAGGTACCGTTAAGGAGTTCCGGTTGGCATCTGTGGTTTTCATCATCGGTTCTACTTCACCATATAGTACTTATCAAAAGCAAATGCTCGTTTTATAAAAAAATCTGACAATTATAACTGAATGCTTAATCTCAACGTAAAAAAGCATATTAGGACAAAAGTAAAAAAAAACCATGTATATTTTATTACTTGAACTTATTATTTTGGTCCTCCAAAGCTGGCAACTTAGCTAACTGGACGAAGACCGTCTTAAGGCCGAACCCTATATTCAAAACGCGGATAAATAAGGCTTACTTCGGGTAAATATTTGACATTTGCCCATACAAAATGTGTCAAATTTTAATCCGAAGAAAGCCTACTATCCGCTGTTTGAATATAGGGCCATTCGGCCATTAACCACCCTTAGTGCTAAATGAGCTTTAAGAAATTTGACGTATTAATTTGTGTATAAAATAACTTACTATACTCATGTGCAGAAGATCAAATGACCCTGGCCGTAGCAGTAGGCCGGCGGGTGCTTCTGATGACTGAGCAAGCGCATGACGGCGCCAAGGGCTTCGAGTACGTACATATGAGGGTAAGAAGGAGGCAATTGTTGACATTAAACATTAAACAAGACGCGTATAACTGCGCAAGGCATAGGCCGGACTACCACTACTATTTGGTAGGTTTAGATTCCTTCTAGTTTTGTTGATTCGCGTTTAAATAGGTAATTTACGTGTTCTGCTCACTCATACGCATTATTACAACAAAAGTCAGCTGGACTCTGTGACGAATAGAGTTCCGTCTGGCGACCTAAAAAAAGTTCAACCAACGTTTCAAATAATGAATGGCAAATAATTACTCGAATGATTTAACACTGTTCGGCGGCGCAGCCAGAATTAGATATGCTTGTTTGCCATACCATTGCCAAGACATATCACATACGTAAATTCGTATACCTATTCATTTAACATTTTTAGATTATGACTAGACACTGTGATTGCTCCTGATTTCTCAGAGTTATTCGCTCGGTACAAGAGCAAATTTTATGGTCGCTGGAAGGAGTATTTTGATGAACGGTCTCGGGATAAAGGAATTTGGTACAAGACTATTCAGTGTGAGCCTCCTCGGGTCCCCTGGTTTGACCACGCTCGGTTACGCAGAGCAGAGGTTGTCAGCGCGCATAGGCTGCGGTCCGGACATGTTCCATTAAATCAGTTTGCACAGTCGCCATCAGATATATCGGAGCGGCCGAGGTACTCAAATATTTCTGAGCAGCAATAAATTTCAATAAATTCTTTACGGTAAATAAGGTCAATAACATCCTGAACATCCAATTCGCCATATATATATGAGCATTGGGTTTTTCAATTAAATCTGAACACACAACGAGACAATAATATCTGAAAGCACAACTCGTCAAAGTTATCTGCACAGACAGGGTGATCATAAATATCTGAACATTTAAGGAAAATATACCTTAAAGCACTAGGCATATAGTTTAAATGTAATCGTACAGATGTAATGAATTTTCCTTTTATAAAATAAGTAGGTATACAAAATATAAATCTGCGAAAAGCTACTTCACGGTCTTGTTACAAGAGAAGAGACACATTGATAAAACCGAATGGTGGTTGTGTAGAAAATTTATTCCAGCGTAGTACGTTAAAGAATTTTAAACTGTATGCTAAGTGATTTAAGGTATATTTTCCCTAAATGTTCAGATATTTATGATCACCCTGTCTGTGCAGATAACTTTGACGAGTTGTGCTTTCAGATATTAATGTCTCGTTGTGTGTTCAGATTTAATTGAAAAACCACTGCTCATATATATATGGCGAATTGGATGTTCAGATGTTATTGACCTTATTTACCGTAAAGAATTTATTGAAATTTATTGCTGCTCAGAAATATTTGAGTACCTCGGCCGCTCCGATATATCTGATGGCGACTGCACATCTCATGAGGAAAATTGAGTCGCCCAACTGCAAAGAGTGCGGGACAGTAGAGGATGTGCAACACTTTTTAATGGAATGTGTTCGGACTCGTGCAAAGAGGGAGCAGTTGTTTTTACACTATGGAGTTATTTGTGGTAATGTTGGCATCTTCCAATCAATATTGGCAGAGCCTTCGTCAAAGGTTGCCAAATTGGTATATGGCTTTTTTTCAAAATAAGCGTGTTTAAATTTGGTAGCCCCTTTTTTTTTTTGTTAAGTTGGTTTTTTTATGTGTTGTATAATTGTAAATGTTGTAGTATTTAGGCCAGCTGAAGCTGAATGATTATGACTAAGAAGTATTGTTTATAGACGAGATAGCTTCCTCGTGCTCTTGCTCGTCAAGAATAATTGACAGTCAGTGTACCTACCCAATTGTAATGCAACTTATACTTTGGCCAGGACATCGTGCTCTGCGAGGTCCCGTTAATCATCAAGTACTTGACCTGCACCACGGGCGTCTTGGTGGCTGGGTACAAGCACCATTGGGAGGTCATAGACTGCGAAAAAACTCAGGTACACTCAACGCCGTAATGGGCGTGGTATGAACCCAAAAATTGAAAAATCCACATAAGCACAATACGTAAAAAAGAAAGGGTCTAGCAGGCTAAGCGAACTAGAAGTGCCCCCAACGACGGATTTGGTCATTCTTTCAGGTGGTGTACTGGCAAGTCCTAAGAACACTCTATGCTTAATATCAGACCTCGATCTTCTTTTGTTTTCGAGTTATTCAGGATAATGTAAAATCATCAGCGTCTCATTGAAAGTGGCATATTTTGTAAACTGTTCAAGTTAGATTAACCAAACAAAATAATATTTGACAATAATAAAATAGGCTACAAAATACATATTTTTAACCCGCATCATTTCCTTATACTTCTTTATGTAAAAAGACATTTTATTTTTCTACAATGTATTTTTTTTATTTCTCGCGGATGTACACCACCAGAAAAAATATGCATGGATAGCCACTAGTACCCGCTACATACACATATAAAAATATTTGCGTAAATCTTCGTGCGTCATGTAAAAAAAAACATTTATGTCAATAGAGAGAGCCGCTAATATTATTAATTTTGAATGAATCTACCCAATGTTGACATGTCATCGTCGATTCATTATAAATAGGTTTATTAGAAAAGTTTATATACCTACATACTAACATATCTACACCCTGCACCAGTACTTTGTTTACATATGCTCGTAACTACTTATTCGATAATGTTTTTTTTTACATGACGCACGAAGATTTACGCAAATATTTTTATATGTGTATGTAGCAGGTACTAGTGGCTATCCATGCATATTTTTTCTGGAGGTGTACATCCGCGAGAAATAAAAAAAAAACATTGTAGAAAAATAAAATGTTTTTTTACATAAAGAAGTATAAGGAAATGATGCGGGTTAAAAATATGTATTTTGTAGCCTATTTTATTATTGTCAAATATTATTTTGTTTGGTTAATCTAACTTGAACAGTTTACAAAATATGCCACTTTCAATGAGACGCTGATGATTTTACATTATCCTGAATAACTCGAAAACAAAAGAAGATCGAGGTCTGATATTAAGCATAGAGTGTTCTTAGGACTTGCCAGTACACCACCTGAAAGAATGACCAAATCCGTCGTTGGGGGCACTTCTAGTTAGCTTAGCCTGCTAGACCCTTATCAATGTTCAGGTATTCGCTATGCGGTTTACAAGTAACCACAGACATAAAAAGCAGCACTGTTTGCATATAGGGTTGGTATGCGTACGTGGCTGCGATGCGGTATCATATTATTGCACAATTGGACACGTACATAATATTAGTAAATAATACAAGTTACAAGACAATAACTTGTCAGTGGTGTTATTTTTTATCGCATTAGTACTTTACTGCAGGGGACGGGAAAAAGGCCGATGCTGGGGGCCTATGGCTGCGTTTATCGTGCGTGACAAAATGTGGATAAAACATCGGTCACATTCTGAAACTTATAGAAAGTCGGGGGCAATAGAAATGTTTACATCTTTAGTCATTTCTATTGGACAAAGTAGTACCATTGTAATATGAAATATGTTCAAAAAATTACTGACTGCTGAGTTTCAGCAGGAAACAGAGTCAGCAGTGGTCTCCTCTTGGGAAGCACTGGTAGATTCTTGACGTGTAAAAGTGCCCGTGCGGCCTACTTACTGAATAAATGTGTTTTATCTTATTTTTGTATCTGGTAAAAATCTAACATAATTATACTTATGTAGAGGTAGTGTCAATAGTTTACAAGTATGATTAGGTCCCTAACAATATTTATAATTACCTTTAAACATTACAATGACTGCAAATCAAAGATCAAAGTATGGCCTGTGGTATCGCCAGCTACGAGTAAGTGGCTAAATAGAAGTTGGGACACCCCCGAGTACCCGAACGCGCCAGAGAGCCCCGGCCGACGATCGTACCGATAGCGGTAATAGGTATTTAGGTAACAGAAACTCCTAAAAGGCCAGAGATAACCTACTCTTACATTTATACTATGGCGCAGCAATAGGTGCAGTCAGACAAAAATATGGTCTACCACCCTACGGTTGGAGGTCATTTGTACATCATGAAACGACAAATTCGATTTTCCCTTACAATAATATTATGACAGTGACAAGAGTCAACCTTAGCGATAAGTAGATCTCACAGTTGACCGTACTACTAAAAAGGAACACAGTTAAACTTAATAATTTTGAATGTTCAATCCAGATTTTGAAGCGCACCGACAACGCCACCGAACGGCGAGGCACTCTCGTGAACGCACTGCGCATAGGTGACGAGCGCGACCGGCAGCTCGTGTTGTGTTACAGCCGTAAGCATCCCATCATCATTGTCGTCGCAAAGCTAGAATTATAATAATCGTGATAAATTGATAAGTTCCCGTAACGGTTTCTCGATGTCTTTGTACCAACTAGTGTTTATAATAAGATAGTTTAATAATTGTTATACATTTCATCAGATTTGTTATAGCTTGGTCATTCGTTTGTCACACTCCCATACCAAGGTCCGCGGGCGACGGGGGACGAAATACAGCAAGGGAAGGATTTCCATTTTAACGTTATCGACATCAATTTCCATCTGAATTAGAAAAATTGTTACCTCATCACCGCACCGAATAAAAATTGTTAGCGATATCGGCAGACATTATCCGTAACGTAGGTACCTACCTAATTCATATCGTGTGTAGAGGGGAGGAACACGTCATCCACTAGTACCTATCGACCCCGGCCCCGCGCGGGCCATGGGAGTGTTACGAACGAATTTGCCAAGCTATACCTAGTGCAAGTGTGATTCTACAGGCATGATAGTAAGTAGGTAGCTATACTCTTTCAGACACGTGCCATTTCGAGAGGTTGAATAGCCGGGGCTTGGAGAGCGATTCCCAGTACGATTTCACCTGGACTACCGTACCCTATGAAGTCTGTAAGTTCTAATCTATCAAAAATCATTCTATCTGCATGTCCTACTAAGGGTACCTACTCTCTTCATTTATCCTTAACAAACACCAAACGCCAGCCAGTATTTACTGCTTTTCGCCCGCAAAAACTTAAGCAAAAGCTTAGCAGTTTACCTGTAATAACGTATCGAACAGATAGTAAGTACTTAGTCGTTTGGCAATTAGAATTTAAGCAAGGATGACCTAGATTAGTTACCTAGTACCTAACTCGATCGATTTATTGCCCCCGAAACCCCCTGCATACTAAATTTCGTTTCGTTCGTTTCAAATCGTTGGACCAGTTTCCCAGGTTCAGATTACATATATAGGTATGTATGTATATATACACAAGAATTGCTCGTTTAAAGGTATTAGATAAGTAAAGTGTAGGTAAAGTTGCCTGCTTATCTTTTTCTACTGACTGTACTTCGGAGAGTGTGCACAACAGTTCCACGAGGTAATCTAATATCATCGGACTTCCAGAAGCACTGCGGGATTCCATCCGTACCTGGTAATAATTCCGCCTCTTCGAACGAAACGCTTTGTATCGCCATTTATAATGCGCACTTATTGCAAATGAGTGGAACGCGCTTCCGGCGTCTGTATATCCGAGTGCTTAGGTACAATCCGAACCAATTTAAGGCTAGGGTGAATAGGCATCTTCTGGGTGAACTAGCTTCATCGTCGACAAAATCTTGCGAGAGTTAGTCAAGAACGTTCATTGAATCTATTTTTTTTAAACCTTTGGATGATGCTAAAAACTTATTAAAGAACTGTTACTTATTGTTAGTAGTATAGATGAATTATCGAGAACATGGAATTGCATTTGTAGTGGTTGTACCGTTTGCAACAAAAGGAGAATAATTTTCTCTTAATTTAATAAAATTACATACCCTTAAGAAATGGAACAAGTAGTAGTCCTCTGTTTTTTGCTTTTAGTCGCTATCATGTTCTTTATCTGAGCTGTCACAAGTATTGTTAATAAGATTGTCTGAAATTCGATCCATTTCCCCTTCCTGACATCGCTATTTATTTTCTTCACTTTCCACATTCCACTTTCCACATGGCGACAAATATTTTCCCAGTCCTCAGCTACTGCTGAGTATTCATTAGTTCAGTTGCTAAACTCATAATGCCTTGCATGTTTAAAGAAACGTTTCTTTTCGCTACATATCCTTTTACCATCGACCAAATATTTTCGATCGGATTTAATGTCGGGTGATACGGTGGCAATCGTAAAACGGAGTGGCCATGTTCTTTTAAAATTGCATCTATGTGGTACTCACGAAACCGCTCTTTATTTTGTTTAATTAAATCATACAAACTGGTTTTGTACATCAACGGGCTATATGAAATGTTGTGTTCTGTCAACCAATCCATCATTTCTTGATTAAAAGAATTTGACGTTGGAGCACGATTCAAAATTTTGTTGTAATATATAGGACGCATTATCTACGATAAATATTTTTTTATTTATATACATAATATACATACAATGTATATATTTATTTATTTATCCTATTTAATATATATATTTATTATACCTTCATATTTATTTGCTATTATTATTTTAATCTTCTGTATCTTTAATACGTTGCACGTTTAGCCATCCGTTGTTTTTATTCTTTAAATCTTATACAATCAACTAAATCTGATTATTACCACAAAGCATTTCAATTAACTAAGGGGAAGCCATTAAAAATGTGGGACTTAATCAACAACCTCTCGAATAATAAAATAAAATCTAACTACGCTCACTTCAACCTAAAAATTGGAACAGATATAATTTCAGATGATAAACAAGTTTGCGAATGTTTTAATAATTATTTTGCCAATATAGGGACCATGTTAGCAAACCAAATACCTCTAGAATATCACAATAATCAACTAAGTGAGATTGAAAGTCTAAACAAAGTGATAGCAGATTTTAAACCTACTAGCTCTAACGAAATTGTAAAAATAATCAATAACCTTAATCCTAACACAAGCTCAGGAATAGATAGTATCACTACAAAAGTATTAAAATGCGTTAAAGACCCAATTGGTGATAACCTTGCAAAATGTATAAACAAATGTCTTCAAGATGGCATCTTCCCTGATTCTCTTAAAATAGCCAAAGTTAGCCCCATATTTAAAAATGGTGATAAAGCAGATCCCGGAAATTATCGACCTATATCAGTTCTACCAGCAACATCAAAAAATTTTGAAAAGGTACTTCATCAGCGGGTAATAGAACACCTTCATTCCATAAATTACCTCTCTGACAAGCAATATGGCTTTAGGTCTAAGTCAAATACCTTATCTGCTACTGCCGATCTACTTACAGAGATAAAAGTTAGCATAGATGAAAAAAATATTGTTCTTGGTGTATTCATTGATCTTAAAAAGGCCTTTGACACTGTAAGTCATTCGCGACTATTAACGAAGCTAAACTCTATAGGTTTTACTGGAAATGCATTAAAAATATTAAAATCATACTTACAAAACCGAATACAAATTACCAAAATAGGCCAAATGAAAAGTAGTGCTGAAACCATTGCATGCGGGATTCCACAAGGGTCTATCTTAGGACCATTGCTCTTTCTTATCTATATAAATAACATACATAATATAGGATTAAAGGCACATTTATCACTGTATGCTGATGATACCTGTTAATTTTACTTTGGGTCAAAAATAGAAAACTTAATTGAACAAGCACAAAATGACTTAAACATACTTCAGAGGTGGTTTCTTTGTAACTTGTTGACTATAAATGAATCAAAAACTAAATATATTATATTTGCAGCAAAAAATAAAAATATACCTAATCATGAACCCTTAATTATAAATGGTGTTGTATTACAAACTGTAAAACAGGAAAAGTATCTTGGACTCACTCTTGACGACAAATTAACATGGAAGCCACATATTAACTCATTGCGATCTAAAATCACATCTCTGACGGGTGCGCTAAGAGGGATTATTCGATGCTTACCAAATAATGTCCGGTATACCATTTATAATTCTCTGATTAAACCCCACCTAGACTATTTAATAGAAATATGGGGCTCCGCCGCCAAGTCCAACCTAAAAGCACTACAAATCTCACAAAATAAAATAGTAAAATTATTATTCAATTATAAATACCTAACCTCTACTAACACCGTGTATAAAGAAACTAAAATATTAAACATATCACAAACTTACTTGTATAACACCTGCATATTAATAAGAAAAATAATAAATAAAGACATACACAGCCATATAACATTTACAAAAAGATCACAAGTACAAAAAATAATGACTCGCCAAGCAAACAATATAATATTACGAACGCCCAGAACCCACTATGGGAAAAAGAGTATTATTTATGAAGGAGCGCAATTATATAATAAATTACCAAAGGATGTGAAAGATGCAAAGTCGATTATAGTTTTTAAAAAATCATTAAAACAACATATACTATCGGTCCATAAAATAACTCCTGCATAATCGAATACCTATTTTATTTATCTATCTTTGTCTTCTATTTTTATATATGGCTTCTCTAAATATTATAATTGTAATCTTAATTTAAAGTTGAGAAATCATTAATTTATTACTAGTTAAATATATCAAGTTAAACCGTTTATGTTATGAGTAACCGATGGTCAACTACTGTGTTAAGAAATGTTATGGTTTAACTGGCCTCTAGTTCCTACTTGGAAGAAAAAATGTTGCATTACTTGCTCTCGCCGCTACCACCTACCCTATTTATTTTTGTAACACGCATGCTACCCTCTCTTTTCTATATTTAAGACAAAAATGTATTCTCAGTAAGTGATTTTGTAAATCTTTTGAGAAATAATTATCTTAAACCATAAACCATTCTTCTCTCAATCGCTCAAAGGTTAACTGGAAGAGATCCCTTATAGGGATAAGTTCGCCTTTGTACATACCTTTTTTGTTTCTGTTTATTTTTGATTTGTTATTTTCTGTTTGTACAATAAAGAGTTTACATACATACATACATAAGTACGCTATTCGGTTTAAGGTTCGGTATTAATTTTTCTTTTAACCATTTTTCGTAGTTGACAAAGTTCATCTGGTCATGGTAGTCTCCCGTTTTTTGGTTTGCCTTAAACATTAACAATGCGTTGGAAATAAAACCATCGTTTCCTCCTGCGTACTCTATTATTAACCGCTGGCCAATACTGATTTGTTTTTTTTACACCATATTCTGTTCCATCGGTCCAAGCCTCTCCGGACACATGTGAAGTGTGAATGTAGGTTTCATCAGTATAAACTAGTGGTCTATCTTTAGACCGATATTCCGCAATTTTGGTAAGGTAATTTATTCTTAGCAGTCGTATGTTGTGTCTTTCCATTAATATTTTTCGGTTGTCCTCGGTCTTTTTCCATTTAAATCCCAATTTTTGTATTTGTTTTCGTAAGGTGGAAATGCCAAATTTGTAATCTATATCGGATTTTAACACAGAGTGGAGTGCCTTTAAGGTTGGAAATTGCTTATGGGACATATGGAAATTGTATATAGTTCTCCGGATGACTTCCTGATCAAAATCGTCTACTGCTGATGACGGACAAGTACGTAACTTTTTATTTCACGGGGAGGTGAATTTCTTTGTTGTTGCGAATTTCTCACTATTGTTCTCAGACACAATGTTATAAACAGTAGAGAGACAAATACCTGTAGCTTTTGCAACTAACTGGGCGGCGGTGTAAAGGGAATTTAATTTTTTCTTCAGTTTAAGCTCAAAATATTTATAACAGTTAAAAATTATTTGCTTACTTTGACTCTCAATCGGACCAAAATTACTCACTGCCATATTTTTTGAAAATTATGTAACTTACACTTAGTCGTTCAGGCTGACACAAAATTATTCTGATAATTGTGAGAATACAATAGAATCAGACGTAAAAATATATGCACAACGTAGATAATATCCTTCCGGACCATCAAGTTGAATTCCCATTAAGTTGGATTCCCCGGAAGTTGAATTCCCATTATGTTGGATTTTCATCAAGTTGGATTCCCATTAAGTTGGATTCCCCGAAAGTTCACAATTTGACACTGACATTATTTTGGTATTTACTTCTTCAATATATAACAAACCTCTTTTTATGCTTATAGTACGAGAAAATAGAAAATTCAAATATAGAATACCTGTAAACATACAATACTTCTACATATGCAATCCATGCTCTCGTTAATTCATCTATAGTTAATAGTTTCTTTTTAACATCAGTGAACGATCAACGCTAGAACCGATCGATGTGACGTTTATACATTTAGGTTAAGTAACTTGTATTTATAGTATGTCGATCTCTTTATTTATGCGTATTTTAAATGTTAACATAATTACGCCATACGATTAAATAAATTTAAAATAGAGAACACTGATCGAAAGCGGCCCATTATTATGCTAATTAAGTTGAGTCGATCTGGCATTGAATAAACGAAAAAACGCTGCCATTAAATTTGTCTTCCTGCAATACAACGCACCAGCACATACTTATACCGTCACAAAACTAGGACGAATAAGATATATGAATTACTGCTCCACTTATGGTATTTTAAGAGTTAAGGACCACTATTGGACTTTTTTTTATTTCTTACCTAAAAGGCAGCGAAGCGGGAACGACTTAGGTCCAAAGAAAAAGTCAACGCTATTATAGGTCATGCGAATTTTGAAGTCATAATTCCGCTTCTAGCTAATTATGTAAAGTTGCAACACTACTAAGCTACAAAGTAAAATAAATGAAATGTGTTTATTTTAAAAACACGGTTTTGAATAAAACATTGTTTTCACTTCTCATGGTCTTAAAATGTTACTTTGGTCTCTCACATCGGGACCTCCTTATTAGTCTCCAGGAACTGAAGTATTTGTTTAAATCTACTTTGGAAACCCCAACAACCAATCGAGGTGTTCTACGCGGAGAATGCTAGTGGGTCAATTTCAACAATGCACGATTTTTTGCCAATTTCGGTGGCGAAATGAAAATTGAATTATTTGGAGATTATTTTTACTGATAATTTGCTAAAAAATGTTTTAAAACGAAATTTATAAAGGGATGTTGCTATCTGCAAAACTTTAGAAGATATAACAAATTAAATAATTTTAGCTGGCCACGGAAATTGGTATCTACGACCTGAATTGTAATGACGTGTCACCTGAATTTAAACGCCACCAAAATTAGTTATTTTTGTCATAACTTTATTTTGGATATAATTAACTACTTACATTTTAGTGATATAATATTATAAGTAGATCGGAACAGATTGCAGTCATTAGTTTTTGTTTTAATTGAACAAGAGCATAACAGAAATGAAACGAGCTTGTACCTTATCAAATCTTTTATTCATCAGTAATTAAATGCAAAACATGATATATAAGGAACCCACGTACATATAATAACAAAAATAAAAGCTTCTAAAAATCTTAAAGTTTTCACAAAAAAATATTGTGCATGATTTACACATAATAGGAACCATACGTAGGGTAACTGCACCTATATGGGACAGTGCTTCAGTTACGATTAATCCGTTAAACTATTCGCATTACAATTTCAGTAGTTTTTTTTAAATATATTGTTTAAACCAAACACAAACTTAAAACTTTTCGTAAGAAAATCCCGGGGTTAAAGTTATATCCATAGTAATCTTACACACCGAAATCCCGTGAAATGGCACTACCTATTCCGATCACTGATAATATAATATCTTTCTTTTATTTGGAGTCAATACAACGAACAATAACATTTTTAGTATAGAAAACTTGATAATAGCGAAAATTCCATTGTAATAACTAATAGAATCCCCGAATAAGTTTAACTAAATTAATTGTACCACATATCAATCTCGAAACCTCTTATTTATTGTTCGTAACTAAAGCACAGTCCATAATAGGTGCTTTTACCTTACTACAACAACTACTGAAAAAAATATTAGAAAAATGCTTTGGAGTTAAGTTTTTAACAATAACTAGTAACCACACAAGGTAAAACGGCGGGAGATGCTTTTGTTGTTTACAGCACTCTAATAGAATTTAAGATTAATCGCATAAATCGTTAATTAACAATTCAGGTGGCGCAAAATAAAGCAAAAAAACGCTTTGCCCACCTTAATTTACGCCACTGAAATTGGGATTCTATTGAAATTTAACCCTAAAACCAATAATCCTTGTTAAACAATTTTAAAACATATATTAAAGGAAAAATACGTCAAAGGGCAATCCTAAACGTTAATTATTTATTGAATACCTTATCAGAATCAACGTATAAACACGCCACCAAAATTTGGTTTTATTTGACCCCATGCCAGCGGAGATTAGTACTTATGTGTTTTAATGGCACTCTCAGCAACATAACACACCACAGCTTACGTCGAGCGTTAGATCGCGACTAAGGTGAAAGGGACGGGAGAGGGCGGCAAACATTAAAGCGTTACTAGTGAAGTTATAACGGTTTTAAATTTGCCCGCCCGAATTAGTTCTCTCGCGCGGACAAAATGTAGGAATCGATTACTTACTTAAATAATATAAATAATTAATCTGTGTATATTAGTAATAATGCTATGTATTGTCCAGTTTTATATTCTAAAAATAAAAAAGTCAGTATGATTTTTTTCTCTTATTGACCCAGCTCTTGGACGCGCCACCAAGTCTTGGTTTCACCGATTTAAATATTGTTTTGAATAATGTAAACATAATACATCCAGTTAATTTTACCTTATACCAGTAGGAAATAATGAGCTTTAGGATATAAAAAATAAATTTCATTATATTTATCATATATCACCTCGATTTTCAGCCCAGACACAAAAAAAAACACGCTCAGAAATTGACCCTAGTATTCCGTAATCTTCAATAGTTTTGGTAGCGTTAGATATCGCATTGGAATGTGTCACATCGGAAAAAAGTCGCACAGTTGAAAAGGTATACAAGGTAATAAACAAGGTTAATAAAAACCGGGAAAAAGCAGTTCGGACCATGTTTGTAGTGCAGAGTTCCAAAGCCGTTGCTAGAAACACACAAATCTATCTCATAAAATATGATGTGGAAAAGTGCACCAGCAAAATAGCGTATGTTCATTCCACTTACGTCCTTTTGTTAAGAAGCGCAGTTTTTCGGCAATAACTTAAAAGTGGTAATATATATAAAAATAATTTTCATTGATTATTTAGTAGTAATTGAGCGCTATTTATAAAAATAATCACTTAATAAAAATAACAAGATCACAACCTTAAATTATTTTTGAAAGAACTGTCGTAAAATAGTAGATTGTTCAACAAGGGACTAAAACAAGCCATAATGACACGAGATGTTTAGCCACACGAGCGAGCTTGCGAGCGAGGGTGGCTGTAGTTCGAGTGTCATTATGGTTGTTTAGTCTCGCGTTAAACACTCTACCTTTCACTTTCAATGCGAGAAAAAAAACGACGTTCTAAACAAAATCACAGCATTGATATATAAAAGTTTCTAACAATTAAAACTAATAATTAGGTATCTTATTATTACTATCGTTAATCTAACATTAATGATGTTATTTGTTTCCCACATTTCCAATCAATAAAAGTTTGGTAAGTATGTTTTTGAATAAATGCCACTAGATTTTGGCGGCAAAAGATTTCGTATCACCTCTTTTGCTTTCTTCTCCATTCTGGGGTTAGGCGTTAATTCTTCTTCACTGGATGATGATGATGACATTTCTGGTCCGTAATTTCTAAAGTTGCACAATTAATTGACGAAGTTTTTTAACAACGTACGCTCAATACAAGTTATGAACATCTATTCAAAATAATATGATGTTTTAAATGCTTGCATATTTAGCCAACAGATTCAAACTTGGAGACCATTTTAAAAGTAATTGGACCACGCATAATAAAAGAGTTCGGCCTTAATATGATTAAATAGATTCATATTCGTAATAATTAATCGTGTTTCACGAAATTAAACCCTTTTTTTTATATATTTGCACAGTTGTCATTTTGAGGTTATTTCGACACCCAAAAATATGGTCCATACACAATCACTGAAAATGGCGATAATCCTCCATTCACAAACACCGTGATTGGTTGTACAGGGGTTTCCAAAGTAAATTTAAAAAAATACTTTAATCCCTAGAGATTAATAAGGAGCTTTAGTCCCGATTCGCAAAGATTTAAGTAGCATTTTAAGAGCATGAGAAGTCAAAATACAATTTTACCCATGGGTATGGAGTGCCTCCGAGTTAAAGGTATTTTATTATTTTAACTACTTAACTAACTAGCGGTTTATACAAGATGCCAATACTCTGAATTTCATCAATATACATCTTATAGTTTTTGAGTGCAATGCCGGTGACATAATATGGACGGACGGACGGACATGACGAAACTATAGGGCTTCCATTTTTTACCATTATGGCTACGGGGCATTATAAAAGCATAACAAGTGGTTTCCTCGGAATAGCCAGTTCGCGGTATCTGCGTCTTATATTTCGTAGACTGAAATTATACATGGAATAAATATCGAAGTCAGTGGCAAGGAAGCAATTCAATGCGATCGAAAATAGTTGGTCCATGGTAAAAAGATATGTAGCGAAAAGAAACGTTTCTTTATGCATGCAAGGCATTATGAGTTAAGACTGGGAAAATATTTGTCGCCATGTCGAAAGTGAAGAAAATAAATATCGATGTCAGGAAGAGGAAATGGATCGAATTTCAGACAATCTTATTATCGATACTTGTGACAGCTCAGATGAAGAACATGATAGCGACTAAAAGCAAAAAACAGAGGACTACTACTTATTCCATTTCTTAAGGGTATGTAATTTTATTAAATTAAGAGAAAATTATCCTCCTTTTGTTGCAAACGGTACAACCACTACAAATGCAATTCCATGTTCTCGATAATTCATCTATAGCTAGGTACTTTGTCGTTCTATCGTCACTGCCACACAAATTCGTCAAGGTGCTATTTACAATACTCGCCATGAATCAAATATAATTACAAAGGGGCAAACGAAACAATGCAAGCAGTGCTAACTATTGACAGAGTATGCACTTGATCTGGTTTGTCCTCAGTGAACGTTTTTCCCTACGTCATCGCGTTCAACGACGACCTCATGGAGATCCGCCTGCTGGCCAACGGGGCCCTGGTGCACACCTCCTGCTTCCCCGGTCTTCGGCTGCTGTGTGGCCGTCACGTGAGTATAACAATCCAGGATTTATATTGTTTTGTAAAACGCATTCCATCAAAACAAGGCTAACACGGTATGCCGTTTGCCCATCACAAAACATTGTAAAGGACCCATCCTAGTAGTAAACGGTTATTAATTTCCATCTTAATATTATGCCAATGTAAAATATCCATTACAATAATTATCTACTGTGTCGTATAGTATAACTTTGATGTTATTTCATTAATTGTCAGTAGATTTCCTTAAAGGATGTTCGTTGTTTTTTGCTCTATGTTCATCTGGTGCATTTTAATATGTGTAATGCAATACAATTACCCTGATGACAATTATTATTGAATAATTTGTGACTGTCATATTTATTAAAACGAAGGTATACTAAAGTTTACGTATATTTACACTTACTATACTTTTCAAACGGTGAAAGAATTTTTAGATAGGTGCATGTGCATAGAGGTTTGCAGTCGGATGCAGAATTCGCTTTATTTGGCCACAAATTAGAAGTTTTTGTGGACATACGTTTGGACCTACTTTCATGTTCAGTAGAACCTTCTCTGGCTCTCTGAGATCTGTCTATCCATGTCGCCTATAAGCTGAATGTCACGGTCAGTATAAGATTCTGTTTCGCTGAGATCTGTTTATTCTCTGTCGCCTATAAGCCGAACGTCACGCTCAGTATAAAATTCTGTTTCGCTGAGACCTCTTTATTCTCTGTCGCCTATAAGCCGTTCGTCACGCTCATTATAAGATTCTCTGTTTCGCTAAGATCTGTTTATTTTCTGTCGCCTATAAGCCGAACGTCACGCTCAGTATAAAATTCTGTTTCGCTGAGATCTGTTTATTCTGTGTCTCCTATAAGCGGAACGTCACGCTCAGTATAAGATTCTCTGTTTCGCTGAGATCTGTTTATTCTCTGTCACCTATAAGCCGAACGTCACGCTCAGTATAAGATTCTCTGTTCCGGTGAGATCTGTTTATTCTCTGTCGCCTATAAGTCAAACGTCACGCTCAGTATAAGATTCTCTGTTTCACTGAGATTTGATCATTCTCTGTCGCCTATAAGCCAAACGTCACCCTCAGTAGAAGATTCTCTGTTTCGCTGAGATCTGTTTATTCTCTGTCGCCTATAAGCCGAACGTCACCCTCAGTAGAAGATTCTCTGTTTCGCTGAGATCTGTTTACTCTCTGTCGACTATAAGCCGAAGTCACGGTCAGTATAAGATTCTCTGTCTCGCTGTGATCTTTTTACTCTCTGTCGACTATAAGCCGAACGTCACGCTCAGTATAAAATTCTGTTTCGCTGAGACCTCTTTATTCTCTGTCGCCTATAAGCCGATCGTCACGCTCAGTATAAGATTCTCTGTTTCGCTGTGATCTGTTTATTCTCCGTCGCCTATAAGTCAAACGTCACGCTCATTATAAGATTCTCTGTTTCGCTAAGATCTGTTTATTCTCTGTCGCCTATAAGCTGCACGTCACGCTCAGTATAAAATTCTCTGTTTCGCTGAGATCTGATCAGTCTTTGTCGCCTATAAGCCAAACGTCACCCTCAGTAGAAGATTCTCTGTTTCGCTGAGATCTGTTTATTCTCTGTCGCCTATAAGCCCAACGTCACGCTCAGTAGAAGAGTCTCTTGCTCGCTGAGATCTGTTTATTCTCTATCTCCTATAAGCCAAACGTCACGATCAGTATAAGATTCTGTTTCGCTGAGATCTGTTTATTCTATGTCTCCTATAAGCCGAATGTCACGGTCAGTATAAGATTCTCTGTTTCGCTGTGATCTGTTTACTCTCTGTCGACTATAAGCCGAACGTCACGCTCAGTATAAAATTCTGTTTCGCTGAGATCTGTTTATTCTCTGTCGCCTATAACCTGCACGTCAAGCTCAGTATAAGATTCTCTGTTCCGGTGAGATCTGTTTATTCTCCGTCGCGTATAAGCTGAACGTCACGCTCAATATAAGATTCTCTGTTTCGGTGAGATCTGTTTATTCTCTGTCGCCTATAAGCCGAACGTCACGCTCAGTATAAGATTCTCTGTTTCGCTGAGATCTGATCATTCTCTGTCGACTATAAGCCAAACGTCACCCTCAGTAGAAGATTATCTGTTTCGCTGAGACCTGTTTATTCTCTGTCGCCTATAAGCCGAACGTCACGCTCAGTATTAGATTCTCTGTTTCGCTGAGACCTGTTTATTCTCTGTCGCCTATAAGCCGAACGTCACGCTCATTATAAGATTTTCTGTACGGCTGAGATCCGTTTATTCTCTGTCACCTATAAGCCCAAAGTCACGCTCAGTAGAAGAGTCTCTCGCTCGCTGAGATCTGTTTATTCTCTATCTCCTATAAGCCAAACGTCACGGTCAGTATAAGATTATGTTTTGCTGAGATCTGTTTATTCTGTGTCTCCTATAAGCGGAACGTCACGCTCAGTATAAGATTATCTGTTTTGCTGACATCTGTTTATTCTCTGTCGCCTATAAGCTGCACGTCACGCTCAGTTTAAGATTCTCTGTTTCGCTAAGATCTGATCATTCTCTGTAAGCCAAACGTCACCCTCAGTAGAAGATTCTCTGTTTCGCTGAGATCTGTTTATTCTCTGTCGCCTATAAAGTGCACGTCACGCTCAGTATAAGATTCTCTGTTTCGCTGAGATCTGATCATTCTCTGTAATCCAAACGTCACCCTCAGTAGAAGATTCTCTGTTTCGCGTGAGATCTGTTTATTCTCTGTCGCCTATAAGCCCAACGTCACGGTCAGTAAAAGATTCTGTTTCGCTGAGATCTGTTTATTCTAAGTCTCCTATAAGCCGAACGTCACGGTCAGTATAAGATTCTCTGTTTCGCTGTGATTTGTTTACTCTCTGTCGACTATAAGCCGAACGTCACGCTCAGTATAAAATTCTATTTTGCTGAGATCTGTTTATTCTCTGTCGCCTATAAGCTGCACGTCACGCTCAGTATAAGATTCTCTGTTCCGGTGAGATCTGTTTATTCTCCTTCGCGTATAAGCTGAACGTCATGCTCAGTATAAGATTCTCTGTTTCGGTGAGATCTGTTTATTCTCTGTCGCCTATAAGCTGCACGTCACGCTCAGTATACGATTCTCTGTTCCGGTGAGATCTGTTTATTCTCCGTCGCGTATAAGCTGAACGTCACGCTCAGTATAAGATTCTCTGTTTCGGTGAGATCTGTTTATTCTCCGTCGCCTATTAGCCAAACGTCACCCTTAGTAGAAGATTCTCTGTTTCGCTGAGATCTGTTTATTCTCTGTCGCCTATAAGCCGAACGTCACGCTCAGTATAAAATTCTGTTTCGCGTGAGATCTGTTTATTCTATGTCGTCTATAAGCTGCACGTCACGCTCAGTATAAGATTCTCTGTTCCGGTGAGATCTGTTTATTCTCCGTCGCGTATAAGCTGAACGTCACGCTCAGTATAAGATTCTCTGTTCCGGTGAGATCTGTTTATTCTCCGTCGCGTATAAGCTGAACGTCACGCTCAGTATAAGATTCTCTGTTCCGGTGAGATCTGTTTATTCTCCGTCGCGTATAAGCTGAACGTCACGCTTAGTATAAGATTCTCTGTTTCGGTGAGATCTGTTTATTCTCTGTCACCTATAAGCCGAACGTCACGCTCAGTATAAAATTCTGTTTCGCTGAGATCTGTTTATTCTCTGTCGCCTATAAGCTGCACGTCACGCTCAGTATACGATTCTCTGTTCCGGTGAGATCTGTTTATTCTCCGTCGCGTATAAGCTGAACGTCACGCTCAGTATAAGATTCTCTGTTTCGGTGAGATCTGTTTATTCTCTGTCACCTATAAGCCGAACGTCACGCTCAGTATAAAATTCTGTTTCGCTGAGATCTGTTTATTCTCTGTCGCCTATAAGCTGCACGTCACGCTCAGTATACGATTCTCTGTTCCGGTGAGATCTGTTTATTCTCCGTCGCGTATAAGCTGAACGTCACGCTCAGTATAAGATTCTCTGTTTCGGTGAGATCTGTTTATTCTCCGTCGCCTATTAGCCAAACGTCACCCTTAGTAGAAGATTCTCTGTTTCGCTGAGATCTGTTTATTGTCTGTCGCCTATAAGCCGAACGTCACGCTCAGTATAAAATTCTGTTTCGCGTGAGATCTGTTTATTCTATGTCGCCTATAAGCTGCACGTCACGCTCAGTATACGATTCTCTGTTCCGGTGAGATCTGTTTATTCTCCGTCGCGTATAAGCTGAACGTCATGCTCAGTATAAGATTCTCTGTTTCGGTGAGATCTGTTTATTCTCTGTCGCCTATAAGCTGCACGTCACGCTCAGTATAAGATTCTCTGTTCCGGTGAGATCTGTTTATTCTCCGTCGCGTATAAGCTGAACGTCACGCTCAGTATAAGATTCTCTGTTTCGGTGAGATCTGTTTATTCTCTGTCACCTATAAGCCGAACGTCACGCTCAGTATAAAATTCTGTTTCGCTGAGATTTGTTTATTCTCTGTCGCCTATAAGCTGCACGTCACGCTCAGTATACGATTCTCTGTTCCGGTGAGATCTGTTTATTCTCCGTCGCGTATAAGCTGAACGTCACGCTCAGTATAAGATTCTCTGTTTCGGTGAGATCTGTTTATTCTCCGTCGCCTATTAGCCAAACGTCACCCTTAGTAGAAGATTCTCTGTTTCGCTGAGATCTGTTTATTCTCTGTCGCCTATAAGCCGAACGTCACGCTCAGTATAAAATTCTGTTTCGCGTGAGATCTGTTTATTCTATGTCGTCTATAAGCTGCACGTCACGCTCAGTATAAGATTCTCTGTTCCGGTGAGATCTGTTTATTCTCCGTCGCGTATAAGCCGAACGTCACGGTCAGTATAAGATTATCTGTTTCGCTGTGATCTGTTTACTCTCTGTCGACTATAAGCCGAACGTCACGCTCAGTATAAAATTCTGTTTCGCTGAGATCTGTTTATTCTCTGTCGCCTATAAGCTGCACGTCACGCTCAGTATAAGATTCTCTGTTCCGGTGAGATCTGTTTATTCTTCGTCGCGTATAAGCTGAACGTCACGCTCAGTATAAGATTCTCTGTTTCGCTGAGACCTGTTTATTCTTTGTCGCCTATAAGCCGAACATCACGCTCCATTGCTCGTTGGCAAACCTTCAATTTAGACTTTTGACTCTCTGTGAGTGACCATGTTTGGGCACCGTAGGTTAGGACAGGCAGAATGCACATGTTGACGAGTTTTCGCTTGAGTGATAGGGGAAGGTTGCCCTTCATATATTCCTTCATGGACCAGTAGCTCTTCCAGGCGTTTTCGGCACAGCGTTCGACTTCTTTGTCTTGCCTGTTGCTGAAAGAGACTAGCTGGCCCAAGTATATGTACTCGTTAACATAGTGTATTGTCTGCCCGTCTACCTCGACCCTACGTTTCGTGCTGTTGGTCATCACTTGAGTCTTGGTGCGGTTCATTTTAAGTCCAACTTGAAGGCTCGCCAAGCTCAGATCTTTGAGCATTGACTGGAGCTCTGCTGCTGAAGACGCGAAACGAAGGTTTGACGACCTTCTGCCACCGACAACTATTCCTCTCGCCTCCCAGGAGACCGCCAGGCTCTTGAAAACTTCTTCAAGTACGCTGGTGAATAATTTCAGAGATAACGGGTCTCCCTGTTAAACGCGTCGCTGTATTTGGAACTACTGGCCGGAAGGCTGAAGCTTAACGTCTGCTGTACTGTTGTTGTATATGTTTTTGATTAAATTGATGTAAGTGGAGTTGATATTTTGGTTCTTAAGTGTAGTTAATATGGCTAGATACTATCGAAGGCTTTGTTGTAATCGACAAATGCTAGATATAAAGGAATGTTAAATTCAGTGAACTTTTCTATTATTACATTAAGCGTGTGGAGGTGATCGGTGGTGGAGAACCCGGGGCGGAAACCAGCTTGGTTTAGAGGTTGATGTTGGTCGAGCTGGCCCGCAATGCGACACTCAATAACTTTAATAAATGCCTTGTAGATGTGAGACACCAGGCTAATTGGTCGATAGTTATTGACGTCGCTACTATCACCTTTCTTGTGCAGAAGAATTATATTTGAATGAAGTAGTTTTTGGGAGATTTGGCCTGTTTTAATTATATTGTTAAATAATTTGGCTAGCGGAAGTAATAAGTTTTGTTTACCGAATACGAGTGCTTCTGCGCTTATCCCATCCGGTCCAGGGCTCTTGTCAAATTTTAGCGTGGACAGAGCTTTAGACACTTCTTCGCCTGTAATGGGGGTGAGAACCACGCCTCGGTTATCGGTGTTTTAAAAGGGGCAGAATAAAGGGAGGTAAAAAATTGTGTACATATTTCCATTATTTTATTTCTTTTACTATGTCCCTTGCCATCTTCATCTTTCAAGTTGGTGATCCAAAATTTTCCTTTTGTGATTCCTTGTTTAGCTAGTACTCTAAGAGACTTGTTATTCACTATAGCTATTTTAATTAAATTGGTGCTTTGATTTCGTATGTCAGTTCGAATGCTGCATTTGGTTTCTTTGTCTATTGTACGATATTCTGCTGAGCCTATTACTAAAGCACATCGCTTTTCTAATAAGTGTTTGGTCCCGGTCGATAATCTAGAACTCTTATTAAATTTTGACTTTGAATTTGTTACTTGTCGACTTTATGGAGTCTAGAATATTCTTGTATTGTGTTTCTGTATCTTCAACATCAAAGTTTAAGGTGCTAAATGTATGTTTAAATTCTAAATTGAATTGGTCGTAATTGGAAATTTATGCAGCTCTATCTAGTTTGATGACCTTTTTTGAAAATAAGTTCATGCGGTGTATTTTAAAATGTCTTTATTAATCAAATAAAAGTAAGAACAAAACAAAAGTAACCTTAACAGGAGAGCTCCGGTGCACGTCTCATAATTTCAAAATGTTTGTTATTATTTATGTTGGTACAGTCATGGGGTATAATTTTTTGAGCCTGATGAAAGCCTCATTTTGAGCATTTGATAAATTGATAAACTTTGTATAAAAAATGTTAAAATTCATGGTGTTCCTTTTATTTCTGACACTATGTTATTTAGAAAAAAATATCCTTATGATGAAGCCTTTCGATCGGTATGATAAAGCTACAGGGTTATTATTTTTCTCGTGTAACCTTCTCGGGTTTGATTCCCGGTTCAACCATGTAATTATTTAAATATCTATGAATGCAGTTTAAATTGTTTTTTTAATTCAAATAATGTCTTCTTTCAGTAAAATGTTCCATCTACAATATTCAAGGTACTTTCCTTCCAAGTGGCAGTGCCGTGGGACTCCCTGTATAATGATATGATGATGGTGATATGATGATGATTGATACGGGCATTTTTATATAAAACTCTCTTATGTTTATGCGGTTATATGTTAATTTTTAAACGAAAAATATACAAAGTACCTACACCGTACAAATAATAACGTACGTGTAAATATTTTCTTTACATTATGAATATTCACTGACTCATTTTACTCAATTTCTTTAATTAGGGTTCCGTACCTCAAATGGAAAAAACGGAACCCTTATGGGATTACTTTGTTATTTGTCTGGCCGTCCGTTTGCCTGTCCAGATCCTTTATCTCGGGAACACGTGGAGGTAACCAGTTGAAATTAAATCATGTACCTATTGAGGTCTACTGTACAGTCCCGTGAGGCTGTGAAAAAACAAACCAAACTTTTAAGTTAACGTAAAAAATATATACGGCCGTTAAAGCCGCATAAAACGTATATTTCGACACTCAAGGGAATCAAAATGTATAGCGTATTTTCTGTCGACCTAGAACTATGAGATCAGTGCACGAGTCCGAGTCGCACTGGACCGGTGACTTTTTGTTTCTGCACTTTTCACGTTTCACCCCGTACCACGATACTCTAGCGGTATTTGTTTTTTGCTATTTATGAATGGTTTAGGGTTTAGCTATAGTTTGCTAACGAATAAGTATATCGGGATACAGATGGGGTCAATGTAACTTATTGCAACGTTATCTGGCACACAGCACCTAAGTTCCGAGTAAACTATAGAATATGGCATTCTAATTGACTACCGTGATATCGCCACGCTTTTCAATTTACCACGTGTGAAAGGGAAAAGGTACCCTACCAGAGCTCTATCTATTTCACTCACCGCGTGGTACTCGTAAATGGTAACGCCCTCGCTCTAAGTGGCACTTGTCTTGCAGGACATATTCTTCCTAGCATGCCCGCCGGATTGGACCTCACAGGACGGCGAGCTGGACCCCTGCCTTGGGCCTCCAGATCCGCCCGCACATGTTCGCCCGCGCGCGGCGCCATGGTCCACCAACGAGGAAGAAAGGGGCGAAAGGTCAGCGTCCCTCACATTCAACTTGTACTGAAGCATAGTAGGTAGGACCACTCAATCAGTGGCGCTGGGGTCTATGGTACTAGGTTTACTGTAATACTCGAAAAGTGACCACTTACATCACATTCATGCAATTGGTCAGAGATAGCGCGTACGTTACGGATATTACGGACGTGTTTATTCGGCGGCCAAGCTTTAGTATATATACAGTCATTGAGTATTTTTTCCTGGAAAGTTTTCCATGAATTTTAAAATCGGTAATGCAGATTTTGATGTGCTCTTTCCGAATTTCGACTTTTCCACCTCGTATCTTTGGCGTTCGCGCTGCCATATTGGAACAATGGCGCCTAATAGTACATTGTGCATCAAGGGTAGTATGAAGGGAATTACTAACGAGAGTCTTAGAAGCCCGACGCCGAAGGCGGAGGGCTTTTAATGACTCGAGTTAGTAATCCCCTTACTGCCTGTGATACACACAATGGTTTTCATCACATTTGCGAGGAAAAAAACAAAGAGAAAACACTTTAACTCTGCAAAATATAAAGAAATAACTTTTGACGGACGGGAACGTAAATGGAAACGATATTTTTTTTGTGACCACAGATACTGCGTTTAGTTTCGACCTGGATTCGAGCCAGATTTAGCCAATTTGATAAAAATGTATAATTACTAAAATTAATGATAAATGTTGATATAAACTTGAAATAGGTATAAAAATAATGAAGTTTAATGAAGCATATAGGTTTTGTGTAATGTAAGTTAGTCTATAGCTAATTTTTAAATATGAAATTAGAAACCGATTTAATTTTTGGCTGAAAATTAAACCTCCTTAGTCAGAAATTATGTACGAAAGAGTTGCAAATTTTAAAAAGAAAGTCATTACTCCCTAGGGATGACAAACTCGCCATAATTCCCGCGGGAACAATTTAGGCCATTGTCCTTCTGTATACAGGCATGGAATAACACCATTTACTTACGAGCAAGTGTGATGAAAAAGTAATTCTTTCACAATATCTCCGTTCGGACTCTTTTTACGATAGAAACAGTTATTAATTAAAACTAGACACGATTGCCTACAATTTATGTACTTACCTTTTTTTTATAACGTCAATTGTTTTGGGGCGAGCACCGCAAAGTGTACTCCAACACGTGTTTCGGTCGTTATCATTATAGTGCGTTCGTTGGGTGAAACATAGTTCACTTTGTGATACCAGCACCAAATTTTATATGTTGTTGAATATGTTATTCAATCTTAAAAAACCGTTAGGACCCCACCGATAAAGTACCTGTATCCGGACATATAACGTCATCAAAATGGCGACCGCTGTATGTTGAAGTTGCGAATAATTCTGATTCTATGAACCCTATATACATGTCACATGACCGGAAATTAAATGTTCTATAATGCTAAAATACAAAACATTAGCTGAGTTACGGAAATATTTTAAATAATATTAAATCTTTAAAAACTCACTATTTTCGTTTACAGCCTCGGAAGTTACACTACTAGTATATACTAAAATGATGTAAGACATAACGAAAAAATTATCAGCTATCTAATAAAATAAACCGGAACTCGACCGGATGAAAAATGTTTTAGTTAGGTTGTTATTAGTAAGGCGCTTCCTCTAGTCCACACCGGTGTATTGGTCTAAGATACGAATAGGAGACGATTTGCACCAGGCTGTTTTAAAACTAGCTTTTGCCCGCAACCTCGTCCGCGTAGAACTCGTTTATTGCAGATGAAAATTAATAGTCTTAAGTAATGCCCATGGAAAGAACTGTTTGCTTCTTAATGTACTATCAGCTCAATGAAACACTGATCCACCACAGAACTGTGCCATAGTGATGTTATGATGCAAGTCGTAACAAGTGTCACTGTGACATCGTACTATCGTGGGTCAGGTTTCCATTGGGCTGATAGTACACCAGCTACTTTTACACTTTTAACAAGAGTATTAGAATGAATATAAATAAACATGTAAATAATCGATTGGAAGAACAGAAACACTTTACACTTTTGTACCTTGTCACTTTAATCTCTGTAACAATTTATATATACACCGTGGGCCCGAATAACCCGACCAATTTTAACAATCGATACTTGAGCCTATTTGTAGAATATAATGGGTATAATATGTAGTCCAATAACGCATAATTTCCGAGATTTTTATTATTTAAAAATCAATTCCATAGTTAATTAAATTTGAACTCTGTCACCTTAACCTAAAGCATTATTTACTAAGAAAGATTCATGTTGTAAGTAGCAATATCATCCACATACAACATAAATTAATTAATCAATTTCTTAGTAAATAATGCTTTAGGTTAAGGTGACAGAGTTCAAATTTAATTAACTATGGAATTGTTTTTTAAATAATGAAAATCTCGGAAATTATGCGTTATTGGACTACATATTATACCCATTATATTCTACAAATAGGCTCTAGTATCGATTGTTAAAATTGGTCGGGTTATTCGGGCCCACGGTGTATATATATATATATATAAATCTCTGTAACAATTTATATATATATATATATATATATATATATATATATATATATATATATATATATATATATATACAGGGTGTCTTGAAACTCTTGTGAGAAATTTGGCGGGGTAATAGTTCGCACGATTCTGATCACGGGGGTATGGTTCATTTTTGTTTCTGTTAGTAAAAAAAAAAAAAAAAAATTATGTTCATTTTGTTTCTTGATGTGTCGCAGCCGATATCTTGACCTTGACATTTTGACGTTGATACTATACTACTCCAAACGTTCGTAGTAACTAACGTCAAAATTCCAAGTTCGAGGTCAATGACCTGAGACCATTCGTTGTTTACATGGTATGTAAACAGTTCGCTCCATGTAAATTAAAATTAAGTTAACATTATAAAAAAAGATTAATTTAAATGCAACTTACCAACTGTATTTTCGTTTTTGCAACTGAACATTTTAGCGGGTTATGAAATGATCACTAGATCTCTTGGAATAGGTATGCACTGCCGAGACCTGATTGTATCATTCGTTTCATAGGGATGTTGAGATCTGAACATTTACCATTTCTTTCTACTCTAAAATATACCACATAATTGTTTTTAAGCAAAAATAATTCAGACTTGGAAATCTGAAATTTAGTTTAACATGACATCTGATGAAATGACAACCATAAATCATAGACTTCATGGTCAAGTTCAAGTTCAACTCTTTGATAAATAGCTACTGTCATATACTTCAAAAAGTTCGGATGGTCATGAAATAAACGATCCGTTTATTGCCGTCCGTATTGATCTCTATGGTCATTCATGGCGGTACATAGCTAACAGTCGGGATATAAAGGCCGTCGCATATTTGATTATAATTTGTATGTGATCCCAGGCCATGGAACCGATATGCGTAGGTAAGTAGTACATATTCAATCTATCCATGTTCCAGGCTTAGAACAATAAATAACAGTTACCAGCCGCCTAGTCGCTTGTTAGTCGCCTTAGGCTTCTTACAGACGAGCGGCATGTTGCCAACGGCAGAGGCTACTGCAGCCGTCACCACCTGTCGGCCTGAATGCCGCTTGTCTGTAAGAAGCCTTACACAAACTTTCCCCTGTGCCGAAGTATACAATCAAAACTAAATTATCTTACACATTTACAAATAAAATCCTCATAAATCAATAAATAAACTGACAAGAAGAAAAAAATGTCTTGCTATAGCCATAGCCAGCCGTGTGTGTTCAAAAATCCAACTTTTTTTTGCGAACTTGATGTGCTTATGTCATTAAAGACTCCCATTGTAAACCCTGCTTTTCTGATAGACTTAAATCAACGTGGTAGGTACATACCCCATAGAATTAGTACCTACTAACATAGAACCTGGACTATAAGAACTGGTACAGATGGACAGCATTGAACTGCAACCTAGCTGCAAAATGGCAGTTCAAGTGCAGTTGACGTACGTACGTTTTGATGCAGTTACGTCATCTGCATCAGAACTGCCCTCGAACTGACAGTTTGCAGTTCGTCTGTACCGGCCCTTAGTTAAAATTTGCACCAGCTATCTTTCTCTGCGTTTTAGATTACGGATTCTGAAGAGGAAATGAAACAGAAACTACGCTGTTTTTTCTCCTTCAAATGTCACGGTCACAACGTCAAATTGAAGGTCGAGAATGGACCTGTAGGAAGTCTTTGGGCTTTACAGACACAGACCAAAGACAATCTATCCAAACCTTATGACGTCCTACGTATGGCGTAAGAATGAAAGAATACCATAGATGCCCTTATGGTATTCTTTCATTCTTACGCCATATACCTCTATTATGAATTTCATAAATAAAAAGGCCAAACATAAGTCTTTTAATAGTTTAATAGCACTTTTTCTGTGGCACCTTGTGTTCTAATCTGTGGACTGATCATCACAAATAAATGCCTTAAGAACATCTTAAGCACAATATCTTGAACTCATTAGTACGGCCAGGAAACTAAAAAGGGTCAGATTATTCGCGGTAGTTCCTTTGAATGTTCCTTCGAAGGAACTATAGATATGTCATGCTTCTTGGACACCCTACCGTCTGTTATAAATTATTTTTATGTAATGAAACTTCTACCTATTAAAAAGAAATGTACCTCAATAGATCCTTGTCTGATCCGTAGTCCCACCAATTTACCACACCGGTGTGACTATGGTTTATTTTATTCACCCGTATTCACACCACGACTGATTTTGCGTATAATTCTCTTTCAAAATCAAACTCACGGGAACAGAGCCCGAGCCCGAGCGTTGACGGAGCTCCTGTTTTTGAGTGTTTTTAGACCTTCGGGCCTGATATAAAAACGGGTCTAATTGCAGTAGTCCGGTTGTTAGTCCGGTTGACCAAACTAGTGCAACTTTTCAGTAGCAGAAGTTCGATCAAGTAGATCATGCGAGAGTACACATTGTTCGAGTTTGGGATTGCTGTGGAGCATGTCCCCAGCAGCTACAAATATTAATTTAAGAATTTGTTATTTATTAATACGTCACGCTGTTGTACCCAATATTTACTGAATTAATACGCACTATATTTAAATGTAACTCCATAGATCGAGAGTACAAATGATCTGAATTTGGGGTTTCCGTGGACAATCTCCCCAGCAATCTTGAATTTAAGAAATTATGATTAGTTAAAATATTACGCTGTTGTATCCAACATGTACTGAATTAGTACACACTTCGTTTTAAAGCTCTGGTACAGTAGTACTACCAGGTAGTTCTACTGGTAGTACAAATGATACACCCTAAGGTCACTAGTACTACCAGTAGTACTAGTGACCATAACGGCAGACTGGTAGTACAACTGTCCTGTAGTTTGTTGCGTTCATAGCGATACTCTTTTCTGTAGATCCTGTACTGTGTTTTCCCCGTGGCACAACTATTTGGCACTACTGGGCAATATTAGTATCATTAATAGGAGGTAGGTTTAGGTTATGTTAGTTCTTTAGCAGGCCCGGAGGGCCAAACTACCCAGAAATAGGAGCTCTGCGACAGCAGAGCTCCGTCATGAATGTGTATCATATGTACTACCAGTTGAACTTTTAATACAGTGGTCTATGACAAAACCCGAGGGATATTCTTGTATTTTTAGAAGTAGTACTAGTGACCTTAGGGTGTATCATTTGTACTACCAGTAGAACTACCTGGTAGTACTACTGTACCAGAGGGCGTTTTAAATGTAGGTACCTCCGTAGCTCGAGAGCACAAATGAACTAAAACACTTGTGCATTTTATTGTTTTGCGAGCGTATGCTGTACTTTATCAAGAGAATAAAGCGTTTGCTCAACATGTCGACAGAATAAATTCGACTTTTTCCATGTTAGTTATAGTACCTAACCTAAATTCGGTGTTCAGGGTTTTTATGTTTTAACAAATAACAAAATCTTAAATTAATCTTTGGGGTTGCTAGGGAGAGTCAACCGCAACCCCAAACTGGTACATTTCTTTGTAAGTATGTAGAAAATGGATACGTATTGTGTATGTTATTACTAAGCATACTATACTTTATTTTATCTAAAGGAGCGACTTTGAGTGGTGTGTAATATAACAAATAATAGATGATAATTAAGTTTTTTTTTTATTTACTTATTAATATTATTTAATATTAACATAACCTAATAATGACCTAATCGAGGAGATTCACCATATGTCCCGCTGCCTGGGGCGGTGTCGACGGGGCTCCGCGAAGCGGAGACCCTATTCCGCGTAGTTTGGCGCTTCGCGTCTGGAGACAACTCTAACCTATTTTCTTTTCAAATTGACCTAACCTACACCTACACGTAACAACGCAAAATTCAGTTATTTTACTTTAACAATAATCAATAAATAGTGTTGTTTCGGACATAAATTCGGACAAGATTTCGGGCTATCAAAGTTCCGCTAAATTACAGATATGCTAAACAACATTATGCATAATGAAATTCTTGCGTACCAATATTATGCGAACATATCATCCGCGTAAACAATCATTCGAATAATATAGATTTATGCCAAATAAAATTTCAGCAAATTTAAGATGCGGCGTAAATAAATTTTGCAAAACTTGTTATTCCTAATACGTTTCGGACATTAAAAATTATGCCAAATAGATGGCATCCTACGATAACACGTGTAAAGAAATGTTGTTATACAGTGTTGTATGCAGCTCCAGTAAAAAAATATAAGAATAAGAATATTTATAAAGGAGCATCCCCATTGAGACCATTCGCGTGAATATTCGAGTGGTATGGACGTTGAGCCGACCGTTAAAAAGCTTACACACCACTCAAAGTTCGCGCCGAATGCTCATTGCATGCGAATGCTCTCAGTGGGGATGGGGACGCTCGTTTAGATAAAATAAAGAATAGTATGCTTAGTAATACACAGTACACTTATAGATAACAGAGGTTGTAGAAAGTCATAAACATATTGCCAACCAAACCAAATCGGACTCGTATCACAGGGCGTGACGCTGAATGGAATAGTTTGTCTACGTTGATAGAACCTTATGAACAACTAGCTTTTCGACTCCGTCCGCATTCAAGTCGTGTATCGCTATTCCCTCGGGAACTATCCATCTACGGATACCGAAGAATCTCACGTAGCGTTATCATCAGCCGAAGTCTGGCCGCTTTACGTTCCCTGCGTGTTCAGACGACCACTTGGTACGACGTAGTAACTATTTTTGAATCTGTGGTATGACGTAAAACCTCACCTAACCTAACTTTTGTGCGTTAAACGGGCTTTACATCATGCTATCTACAGTATGTCTAAATATCTCTGTCAGTTCAGCATTGTGGAAGTAAAATATGTATACATTTCCAATGGTAGAGTTCGTTTGTTACATACACCGACGTAGCTGCCTGGAACAGAAACATAATATAAATAAGGACCAAACTAGAAAGCGAGTTTGCAAACATCTCTGCTTGCTTGTTGAAATTATGGTGGATTAAAGAAACTAACGAACATATTAAAAGAAGTTCACGCTACTTCAAACTCAGTGAGCTACCTACCATTAAGAACCTTGTATATTCTGCACCCACCTTCTGACTCCATCATCAGTCATCAGATTAGCCTCAATAATTATTATTAGGTAATTGTTACATTGTCAACTGGTTAACATGTAATAAATAAACAAGGGAGCGGTTAAGCGATTTAAATCTGATATTTTCCGCCCCCTCCGCCTTCTCCGGCCGGGCGTCTCGTTCCTACCCATCATCATCATCATCATCATCATCATCATCGTCATCATCATCATCATCATCATCAGCATATTATACTAAAAGTCCCAACACGGTGGATCTACGTTAAATATAGCGGAAATCCTATCGCCAATTTCCGACTCCATCATCAGATCAGCTCTTAGATACCATAATATTGCATTGTCATCGGGTTTACATATTATGAGGTCCAAGTTTCAGCCCATTCCATGAACGGGCTGAAAAAAGCAAACTTTCGGATTCTGAGCTACGTATTTATAATGTTAGTATGAAATAAGAACTTAATGTTACTATTCTCTTCTCTTGAATTTTGAGATTTAGCTTCCGTTTCCTTCAATAATTGTTTTCGTTCTTCTGTTTCCTTTTTAAAATATAAAAGTCGTGTTGCACGCCTTAATTTACCTAAAAAAAGAAAATATTACTATTATCTGCATCTGTATAATAAAATGCCACAACGTGCGTAATATTGGCCACCATTCAACTTCATCATCAGACCAGCTGTTAAACGTTGCATTTTATCAGCTGCACATTATGTTTTCTTACAGATACAGAGTAAAAACATTTTATATTTTACCACTTATTAGCGCTTTTTAAAATAACCGTAACTGGTTTAAAATTGGCATGCTAGATGCGACCCAATCATACATATGAACAAACAAAAAAAGTAAAATAAAGCTTATAAAATAGGTTGTGGCGGGCTCTTTTCCGCAACTTGAAGACTTAGGTATGCGCCTATTTTGCGTGCAGCTTATAAAATACTATAACGACTGTAGCTACACATATTAACGTAAAGCCCAGCATAAAATTCATCATGCTACCGTTTTGTTTTCTCTTGCCTTTGCGCTTTTGTAAACAAAATTTTCTTCCGACGCTAGTATCTGAATATAAAAAAACATATATTCACAAACTGTGCACAATTTCCTTTTCTTTATTCTTCTCATATACTTACACATTTTTTTCGTAGGAGCAACTGTTGAGGAATTATTAGAAAACGAACTAATTTAGGCCCATCAACTCAAGATGACGGCTCGCGCTTCAACAGTCGAAAGTTTGGATTTATTAGGACCCCATAGCTTATGAACAAGGATCAAAATTAACTACCTATGCTCCACATTTTATAAAGCAAAGGCTTTGGCATGCAGACTGTTCTGAATTAGCTTCTGCAAGTCCGAACGCGTAGAATTAATTATCGCAATTACCTAGGTATTAAAAACCGCCTACAAAAGACAAAAAATTACGTCTTTTAAAATGGTATGTATGTATAGGTCAGTCCAACTGAAGTCGACTCACAATATTAACCAAAAGCCGACTTCAGTTGGACTTACCTATACATACAATTTTCAAATTTATTTTTTGTGGTTGAAGGCAGTTTTTTTTAAACACTTATTATACTTTTTAGTGATCATAATAAGATATTATGTAGTCCTACTTCTTAGTTAATATGAAACTGTAAGACATTCGAGCTCCACGCAAGCAACGCCGCTGGAACATAGTCATATTAAACGTTTTCGCTATAGTCGCTCAACTATCTTAATAGAGATATCTTATCGCCAGCCTTAAAATAGGTACCGTTGAGGAATCTGTGGTCTTCATCATTAGTTCCACTTCACTAAATGACACTTTCTGAATGCAAATAATGCTGCATTACTAACTAAAAATACTAAAATCGCCATATGTAAGCCAATAATATTTGACCATTTCCCTCAATTCTTGTGGGATCCCCTCATTAGATTCAGATTTCGTGACAATGGGACCACCTCTTAAGTATACCTACTGTATAAAACAATTTATTTTTTTAATCGGTCCATAATTGAAGGCGAAACCGGTGAACATACAATGGAACCTCCACCTTTATTGAAGTATAATTTGTGTGCCCAGTTTCTCCCCGATCCGTTCAGTGGTTGAAACCTGATTGAGTAACATAACATACATACACCCAAACATGCAAACATACCAACTTTATAATTTACTAGCTTCTGCCCGCGACTTCGTCCGCGTCAAATTCGGTTATCGAAATTCCCACGGGAATGTTTAACTTATCCAAGGTATAACTTATGTGCATCCTGATTATCATCCAAATCTGTCGAGCCGATGTAGCGTCAAGGAGTAACAAACTAACACACGCACACACAATATTATAGTAGGATAATATTATTACGTAAGATACCTCGGGTACTGCTGTAAATTATATTCCTCAACATCTCATTCACCTTCCTTCGTCAACGGCATGCATGCCGCCTTTATGCTAAAACAATAACAGCAATACTTATTTAAATAATTGTTAAGTACTTTGAATACATTTTTGGCAGTTCAGAAAAGTGCAACATACTTACTGCATTTATTATTTCAATACTTCATAGAATTTTATTTAACGAACCACGATTTTATGACATTTATTTTTCACCATAGAGCAACTATTTTTATGTCTGTCACTAAAAATTGTAGGGCAGTCAATATGGATCGAAAAAGGATAATAAGAAAAATACTCACACCTTGACTAAAAAGTCATACCTTTTAACCCGGTTTTATTTATTATATTCGATTTAAAAAACGAGTATAGGTACTAACTAATTTCATTAATATGTTTGTTTAAGTATGTTTTTAGCGTGACTTTGCACTATGACTTTTGTAGTAGGACCGTAGTTCGAAGAAAAAGTTGAGCGACACTGCAGTGTTTATATTTACTCGAACCAATTGGGATACAATACACGTTACCTGTTTTCAACAATGTTTGAAAATATAGCTATATCAACCTCTTTACATACAACATATAAAACTTCAATATTTTACGTTATAAGTACATAGATTTTAGATATCTAGCTGACACCTACGTTCGAAGACAGCTGTGGTCATGTAAAATGTATTTGTTTACAAATTGACCATATTTTTATGATTAAATTAAAATATTAATGAGACCATTTCACTTTCGAGTTATGTGTGATAAATATCACACATATATGTGTGGTGAGATTTCCCAGGAGGTTGATCACGGGGCGGCACAATAATTTATTGTAGAAACTCATTATTGGAAGTGTGGAAGCCATTATCAATAATTTTAATGTGATTGTGTTCAGCAAATCTACTCTAGAAACAAGGGTCATGCAGGAAGTTGCTGTATTACTTGAACTCTAGGTAATAAGGAAAAGGTCGAATGCTTAAAATACTCTGTAATATAATAATAAATGTATTATATTGTGATGTTTGTTTACATTGTTTGAATGACGTCCGTCTATTATGACTTTAAAAACCGATCACAGGTAATAAAAAAATGTCTCCGTATATTTTTTTATTTTCTTAATAACTATAATCCTTTTAATCATGAAATGCTTTAAATAGATCCTTAAACAAGGCTATTCTTTCGCATGTGCATGCGTGTGTCCATTTTCTTAAGTTCAGTACTTAAATCTATTACTAGGATTTACAGCCACGCTATGCTATGCGAATGGAACCTATACGGGAGAGTAGCATGACCAATTCACCAACGCACACGAACACTCAAGGTAAATCTACAGACTTGGCCCAACGTTATGCAGTTATAAGCAAGGTAGAGGAAGCCATCAATATGCTTAAATGTTTTCACAAAGGGACAAAACCCAGCAGCATAATAGCTGCGCTAGTCAGGCACGGGCTGAACTTGATGCCAGACATGCCAGTTGAGTAGAGGGGCCTTGCATTTCAGCAATAGCATCAGACAATGTAGATCATCAAGCACTGGTGGCAAAGGTATAGCAAGTCGGTAACTTAGGTTTGTAAAAAATTAGGGTGTTTGTTGGAGTGGAATTTTGGTAACATCATCCAATGTTTACCCAAAACCTTCTGACTAATAAACTATTACTCCCAACTAAATGACCACCATTAAATGATGGTTGCTTCTTAAGAATACTGTAGTGTCACCACGTCGACCTCTTCTTACGAAGCAATTTTATGTTTTCTCTTTCTTCTGGGATCCGAATATCTTTCAACAACGTACATGACACCAGCTTTAAATGTAATTCTGATAAAACGTTACGTGTAGGGACAATTTTATTTTAATAAAAGAAACCTAAACCTCTTTTCATAAAGAGTTTTAATGGTACAAGATTTAAAAAAATACTTTGTCAAATTGTCAAACCACAGTCTCAACGTAGTGATTCGTTTTAATTGTTCTGTTTTTTATTCGTAATTATCCCTGATAGTGGTACAAATGAATAAAATAAATCCATGATTCGTGATCTCGTAAAAGAAGTTTAAAGTAAAAGTGCTATTTTAGCTGTGTGAGTGTGATTAAAAATCGCAATCGTAAGTTTCATATTTAAATTATTTACATATTAGGCCCTTATCCTTAATAGAGACCCTCTTTTCGTTCATATTACAGAATAAAGTCTTAGTTTTATGAACCCCATGGAAGCTTTGACCATGATCACAATCATTTTTCAGAGGGAACAGTTTGTTTATTTACAATACGTTGTGACACATAATTATGAATGAATTAGTTAAGATGGGGCACACTAAGAGCATCGTCAGGAAAGGCGATGATAAATCAGTCTGTAACTCGGTCAAATATTAACTTAAAAAAAAATTACCAATGTAGGGATGATCCAGATAATCCACCCTATCTACTGTTAAAATTAATCACAAGAGTTTCAAGACACCCTGTATATATCAGTGGCGTGCACAGAGATTTTAGACAGGGTAGACAAAAAAATAGGTAGGTAGGTACTAACTTACCAAAACTGTTGCATTGCGTCGTTATTGATGGGTGTGGGATGAGAGTGTAATATAAAGAACATCCAAAAACGTAAGTGGTGGTATCATTCCACACTGTTTTAGTGTTTGCAAACAATAAACATGGAAAACACAATAAGCGATTGCTGTGAATGCAACCTGTTAGCCAAGAATATGCGCTGTATTGTTTGGTGTTGAATTTGCGATTTACTTTTCCTTTTTGCACTAATTCCAAATCCGGTGTACACCTACCTTTCCCGATTAATTGCGTTTTGTCCGCGAAAGAAAGTTTTGAAAATGCATTATCTTTAATATTTAGCACACACACACCACTACTACAACTATCACAATGGAAATTGTTCATTTTTTTCCCTAAAAAGTAACTTTTCGCTAACACTCGTTCAATTCTTATTTACCGCTCCGATCTCACCGTGAAACACTCACAACAAACAAAACAATGGCGACAAAAAACCAAAATAAATAAACATTATCATTCAAACGCATCCGGCAAAAATAAAATGACACCGTAATTTAACGTATTTAGAACGAATTATTCCAAGCAATGCAACTTTTTAAAATTGCTAAGTAAACAGTTCGGATTTAATCGGAAGGTTTCGTAGGCGCTCGCAACGAAAGACACTGTCTATCCGCTGCGTTTGTGTGCGTGAGTTTGGTTATTGTGTGCCGCGCGTTTATAGGAGCGCACACTACTTCATCCTTGTCGCTACAAGGCAATACATGGATATTTTGAGACATGATTAGTTTGTGTCTTCGCCGCCGCAAGATAGGCTGCGGCGCTGGTGAAGCGCCGTCGCCGTGTCATCGCGATAGAGGAATCGAAACTAATTTAACAAATTTTTACACTGATGAGCGGACAGATGGCGCTAATCTAAGATTTAAAAATTATTGATTTTGTTGATTGATAAAAGATAAAAAAACATTACATTCTGTATTTATAGTAGGGTAGACAGTGTCTTTCTGTCTTTATGGAGTGGCGTATATATATATATATATATATATATATATATATATATATATATATATATATATATATATATATATATATATATATATAAATTGTCCAACAAGATGGAGTGACGACCTCGTCAGGATCGCGGGACCGCGGTGGATGCGAAAAGCACAAGACCGGTCTGAGTGGAAAGCCTTGGGGGAGGCCTATGTCCAGCAGTGGACGTCTTTCGGCTGACATGATGATGATGATATAAAAGACTAAAGACTCCCTCACAAATCAAATTAAAAACAACACTTTATCTTCCGACAGACCTTTTGATTCACAAACGCGTCCAAATTTTATAATTAGTAAAACTTATTCTCAATGTTCCAAAGTGAAACAAATTGAAAATAAACTTTCAGAAGGTAATGTTAGCAGTGCTGCCCGACTTCTGTTTTCAAATGACGACTTGGCCACGCACTCTGCTGAGACTTTTGCAGCTCTCAGAGAGAAACACCCAATTCCCCCCGCCTCCGCCCTGCTTCCTGACCCTCCCGTGTCAGATGACACTGTTTTATCTGTAAATATCGATGGCGTCCAGCAGGCTATCATGTCTTTCCCTAATGGTTCAGCCGGAGGCTTGGATGGTCTTTCACCACAACATCTCAAAGATTTGACCACCTCGTCTTTAGGGGATGCGGGAAAGGCTTTGCTACAGAACGTCACTGCTCTGATTAATCTTATGTTGTCAGGTCGCGTGAATGTCGAGATTGTCCCGCTCCTCTATGACGCCAATCTTGTGGCTCTAGCCAAAAAAGATGGTGGTCTCCGCCCGATTGCCGTCGGCTGCACCTTTAGGCATTTGGCGTCGAAACTTAGCTGCCGAAAATATCGTAATAGACTGTCAGACATTTTCAAACCTCGGCAGCTGGGTTTCGGCGTCAAAGAAGGTTGTGAGGCAGCTGTCCACGCTGCGCACTCTTTTCTAAGCCGTCCGGACTATGAAGTTTATCTAAAAAATGACGTCCAAAATGCTTTTAATTCGGTAGATCGTGGTGCCCTTCTAGCTGCTGTCAAAAAAGAAGTTCCAGAATTATACGGCTATTTGTGGCAATGCTATGGGGCACCATCAAAATTACTATACGGTGACAAAATCATATCTTCATGCATGGGTTGCCAACAGGGAGACCCACTCGGGCCTGTAATTTTTAGTTTAGTCATTCATCCAATTATTTCAGATCTAAATTCCAAATTCAATCTGTGGTACCTTGATGACGGTTCCCTTGGTGGGGACGCGTCAACTGTACTACAAGACCTGCATATGATCATCACTAAATTTTCTAATATAAGCCTCTCATTAAACTTTACTAAGTGCGAAATGTATGTGCCCGATCACATTTCTTTAGAAAAAAAAATTGATATCGTCAGTAATTTTAACGCAGCTTCACCCAACATTTCGGTCCATTCAAATTCATCTTTAACACTTTTAGGTTCACCGATTTTTGACGAAGCAATCAATCCCATTATAAATTGCAAATTAAATCTTTTTAAAAATATTTCTGACCTTTTGTACGAAATAAATCCCCACATGGCGCTTTTTATTATTCGTTTTTGTCTTTTCACTCCAAAGTTCATGTATTTATTACGGAGTTGTCCAATTTGGAAATTTCCACACATCATGGCTTCTATAGATATTACCCTTCAATCAACTCTGTCTAAATTATTAAACATTCATTTTAATTTAAGGTCTTGGACTCAAGCGGTTCTCCCAATTCGTTTCGGTGGACTTGGTATTCGATGCTCTTCTAGCGTGGCACTGCCGGCTTTCCTGTCCTCCGCTTATGGTTCGTTGTCTCTCGTCAGTATTATTTTAAATCTCCCACAGATACTTGACGTTGAGATGGCGAACCTCGTGGAGGCCAGGGATGCTTGGTGTGAGTCTTGTCCCGGAGTGGATATGCCAGTCAAGAGGCATATCCAAAGAGCATGGGACACACCTCGCCTCGAATCAATTCATGCATCTCTTGTACAAAATAGTCCGGACGATTTAGATCGCGCCCGTCTCCTCGCTGTCTCAGCAGGCGAATCAGGCCACTGGCTCCACGCTCTTCCTTCCCGTAATATACGCACAGTCTTGGACCCAAGCTGCTTGCGAATTGCAATAAGCTTACGGCTTGGAGCTAGAATCTGTGAACCTCATACTTGTACGTGCGGGAAGGAAGTGAGTGAGCTGGGACGACATGGCCTTTCATGTTTTAGAAGTGGTGGCCGTTTGTACCGCCACGGCACAATTAATGATCTGATCCGTCGTTCGCTTGCCACTGTATCTGTGCCTGCTGTCCTGGAACCAGCAGGTTTGCATAGAGACGATGCCAAGCGACACGGAGCTACATTGGTGCCGTGGAAACTAGGTAGGGCACTGGTGTGGGACGCGACGTGTGTTGATACATTCGCCCTTTCTCACGTCCAGTCAACCCGTAATCGGGCCGGTGCAGCAGCTGAACAGGCCCAAACCAAGCAAATATTCATCAGTATTAAATAATTACGAATTTGTGGTGCTTGCGGTGGAGACAATGGGACCTTGGTCAGCTGACATGAAAAGTTTTATTAAGGCCCTGTCATCCCGGCTCATCGACACCTCCGGAGACCCTAGAGCTGGCGCTTACCTTTCCCAAAGGATTGGGCTAGCCATCCAGAGAGGTAATGCAGCCAGTGTCTTAGGGACCATGCCGCGAGCGGACCTGCTAGAGGGGGTGTTCTTTTTATAGTGGTGTTTATGTTTAATTTTTAATATTTGAGTAGCTTAGTTTTATTTTATTTTATTTTATATAAGTTTAGTTTTAGCTTTAACTTTTACATGTAAAGTCCGTATTTATAGTTGTATTAAATAGTTTACCATTATAATTAAAGTTACCAACAATTAAATGATATCTAATGATAAAAAGTATTAGAAGTTATATATATGTATATATATATATATATATATATACGGCCTGCCAAATGTTAATATATATATACTAACATTTGGCAGCCCGTTGACGTAAAGGTGAATCAACCATATGTGAAATATTGTTCGGGAACGTAAGTTAATTTTAAGATTTGGGGCTACGGATAAATTCCGTAAAATTATGGTAGGTACACGTCAGATTTGTTAAGTTTGCGCAGCTGGACGATACTTTTCGATCTCACAGTGCGGCCGGCGGCAGCAGCGGTGATTTCGGCGGCAGCGGCGGCAGCGGCGCGCCCTCCTCCAGCGCTTCGGGCTCCGGGTCCTCCGAGCAGGACCACTTCCGCCCGCCTCTAGTGCGCATGGCACCAGTGTCGCCTCCGCGCTCGCCGCACACCAGAGGTTGGTCTACGTTTCGTTTGTTTAAGCAAGTACAGTCAAGGGTAAAAAATAATATAAGTAAATAAATATCCGCACAAAGTTGCAAAAATACATAGATCATAGTTAGTACCTAATAGTAGTAAGACTACCAGATGATACTCATATATATATTAAGTCTCGTCATTGATAGGGGAACACGAAATGGCAATGATGCAATGAGAAAAACCTGGCACAACTTTTTCTTTTTTCAAAATGCAGCAGTGGTTTTTCTTACACAGAAATTGATGATCGTTCAGATGAGTTTTGGTTTTTTTTTGGAGATCGTTCATAAAAGATATAGATGAATTATCGAGAACGTGGAATTGCATTTGTAGTGGTTGTACCGTTTGCAACAAAAGGAGAATAATTTTCTAATAAAATTACATACCCTTAAGAAATGGAATAAATAGTAGTCCTCTGTTTTTTGCTTTTAGTCGCTATCATGTTCTTCATCTGAGCTGTCACAAGTCTTGATAATAAGATTGTCTGAAATTCGATACATTTCCTCTTCCTGACATCGATATTTATTTTCTTCACTTTCGACATGGCGACAAATATTTTCCCAGTCCTCAGCAGTAATAGTATTCATTCGTTCAGTTGCTAAACTCATAATGCCTTGCATGTTTAAAGAAACGTTTCTTTTCACTACATATCCTTATACCATGGACCAAATATTTTCAATCGGATTGAATGTCGGGTGATACGGTGGCAATCGTAAAACGGAGTGGCCATGTTCTTTTAAAATTGCATCTATGTGGTACTAACGAAACCGCTCTTTATTTTGTTTAATTAAATCATACAAACTGGTTTTCTACATCAACGGGATATATGAAATGTTGTGTTCTGTCAACTAATCCATCATTTCTTGTTTAAGAGAATTTGACGTTGGAGCACGATTAAAAAGTTTGTTGTGATAGAACGCATTATCTACGATAAGTACGCTATTCGGTTTAAGGTTCAGTATTGATTTTTCTTTTAACCATTTTTCGTAGTTGACAAAGTTCATCTGGTCATGGTAATCTCCCGTTTTTTGGTTTGCCTTAAACATTAACAAAGCGTTGGGAATAAAACCATATTATCCTCATGCGTGCACTAGTATTAACCGCTGGCCAGTACTGATTTGTTTTTTACACCAAATTCTGTTCCATCGGTCCAAGCCTCTCCGGACACATGTGAAGTGTGGATGTAGGTTTCATCAGTATAAACTAGTGGTCGATATTCCGCAATGTTGGTAAGGTAATTTATTCTTAGCAGTCGTATGTTGTGTCTTTCCATTAATATTTTTCGGTTGTCCTCGGTCTTTTTCCATTTAAATCCTAATTTTTGTATTTGTTTTCGTAGGGTTAAATGCCAAATTTGTAATCTATATCGGATTTTAACACAGAGTGGAGTGCCTTTAAGGTTGGAAATTGCTTATGGGACAGATGAAAATTGTATATAGTTCTCCGGATGACTTCCTGATCAAAATCGTCTACTGCTGATGACGGACAAGTACGTAACCTTTTATTTCACGGGGATGTGAATTTCTTTGTTGATGCGAATTTCTCACTATTGCTCTCAGACACAATGTTATAAACAGTAGAGAGACAAACACCTGTAGCATTTTCAACTAACTGGGCAGCGGTGTAAGGGGAATTTAATTTTTTCTTCAGTTCAAGTTCAAAATATTTATAACAGTTAAAAATAATTTGCTTACTTTGACTCTCAATCGGACCAAAATTACTCACTGCCATATTTTTTGAAAATTATGTATCTTACACTTAGTCGTACGGGCTGACACAAAATTATTTTGTTAATTGTGAGAATACAACATCAACGTTTTGGCGTCGGGAAGTGACGACCCCACCGCCCGTTGTGTGGTAACTACTCACGGCGCAGTCAGTCAACCGACGAACGGCGGTCAAACCGTTCCGAGATGGGCGGAAGCCAAATGCCAGACACAGGACGGGCTGCAGCGTCCTGTGATATACTTCCGCCCCACTGCGATCCCCAACACGCTCGCCAAGCGTGGGGATTATGGCACTAACCCCCCTTATGGTGTACACCAAAAAACCACGGCCCCTAGTCCCCGGCGGCTCCGCTAGCCCGGCCCAAGGTAGCGGGTTCGGTAACGGCGGAGCAGGGGGTGCTAAGAATCTCCGGCAGAGATCTGGCTACCACCACCAAACGAATCTGGCCCTGGTGACACAGAACTGGAAGAATGTTTGGACAAGTTACGATGGGATATCTTAGGGTTATCTGAAGTCCGAAGACAGGGAGAGGACTTGATGATCCTGAAGCCCGGTAACTTGTTCTACTACCGGGAAGGTGACGCCCTGTCACAGGGTGGTGTCGGGTTTATCGTCCGTAAGTCGCTCGTCAACAACGTGGAGTCGATCGGTAGTGTGTCGACAAGGGTGGCGTACCTGATACTCAGAATTACCAAACGGTATTCGCTGAAGGTCATCCAGGTTTACGCCCCGACTTCGACGCATTCTGACGATGAGGTGGAGGCAATGTACGAGGACATCTCGAAAGCCATCCACACCTCTAAAACGCACTACACGGTGGTGATGAGCGACTTCAACGTGAAGTTGGGCATAAGAGAAGTTAATGAGCTGAGAGTGGGACATTTTGATGTTGGCAGGCGAAATCCCAGGGGCCAGCGGTTGGCTGAACTCTTGGAGAGGGAAGGACTCTTTATGATGAATTTCTTCTTCAGAAAGAAGCTACATCGCAAATGGACCTGGATTAGCCCGGACGGGTCGACAAAAAATGAGATAGACTGAAGTCTATCTTGTCTACCAAACGCCACATATTCAATGATGTCTCTGTGATCAATAGGCTAAAGACTGGCAGTGATCAACGAATCGTAACAGGCACATTGAATATCAACACAAGGCTTGAAAGGTCACGACTGATGAAGTCTACGCTCCGTCCAACCCTAGTCCAATGCCAAAACCCCGAAACCTTCCAGCTCGAACTCCAAAATCGCTTCGAATGCCTAGCAGAATGCGAGTCTACGGACGATCTGAACAACGGGTTTGTAAAGGCTGTCCAAGCTGCTGGGTCGAAGTTCTTTAAGACCCGCAGCCAGAAAAGAACCCAAAAACTCTCAGACCACACTCTTAAGATCATGGACGAACGGAATGAAATGCGGCTGCAGTCTTCAGTGGACATGCAGAAGTACAGGGGGCTTAACAGACAAGTCTCTAAGTCATTACGGACAGACCTGCGCACCTTTAATACTTCGCGTATTAAAGATGCTATCGAGCGAAATAAGGGCTCTAAGGTGTTCGCTAGGGATTTGTCTGTTGGGCAGACCCAGTTGATGAAACTGAAGACCGAAAATGGCACCGTAATTTCGTCCAAGGTCGAGATTTTGAGTGAGGTTGAGAAGTTCTACGGACAGCTGTACAAATCAACTCAACCCGTTGAAAGTTTGGCTACAGATCCCAGAGCCAAACTCACCCGACATTACACCGAAGACATCCCGGACGTTAGCCTGTACGAGATCAGAATGGCCCTGAAGCAACCGAAGAACAATAAGGCGCCAGGGGACGATGGAGTTACGGCTGAGCTTCTGAGAGCGGGTGGAATGCCGATACTTAAAGTCCTCCAGAAGCTCTTTAACTCTGTTATTCTCGAAGGCGGTGTTCCAGAGGCGTGGACCTGAAGTGTGGTGGTCTTGTTCTTTAAGAAAGGCGATAAAACCTTATTGAAGAACTACAGACCCATCTCATTTCTGAGCCACGCTTATAAGTTACTTTCAAGGGTCATTACAAATCGACTCTCACGCAGGTTCGACGACTTCCAGCCTCCTGAACAAGCCGGTTTCCGGAAAGGCTTTAGTACCATAGATCACATTCACACGCTGCGCCAGATTATACAGAAGACTGAAGAGTATAATCGGCCCTTATGTCTAGCGTTCGTGGACTATGAGAAGGCCTTCGATTCCGTCGAGACATGGGCGGTGCTCGAGTCACTACAGCGGTGCCACATCGACTATCGATATATCGAAGTGCTGAAGTGTTTGTACAAAAATGCCACTATGTCAGTCCGGCTGCAGAACCAGAGCTCGAAACCGATTCAGTTGCAGAAAGGTGTGAGACAGGGAGATGTCTTCAAGCTTCTGGACTGGGAAGGACTTGGTATCAACATCAAAGTGTGTGTAGCCAGTGATGACTTATGGATCAGAGACTTGGCCGCTGAATGTGGGCCTCATAAATAAGCTCAGGGTCACTCAGCGTGCAATGGAAAGAGCTATGCTCGGAGTTTCTTTGCGCGATATGATCCGTAATACGGTAATACGCCAGAGAACCAAGGTCACCGACATAGCTCAGAGAGTTAGCATGCTGAAGTGGCAATGGGCAGGCCACATAGCTCGGAGAACTGATAACCGTTGGGGAAGAAAAGTTCTCGAGTGGCGGCCCCGCACCGGTGGACGGAGTGTTGGACGGCCTCCCACCCGGTGGTCTGACGACCTGGTTAGGATCGCGGGGAGCCGCTGGATGCGAGCGGCTCAAGACCGTGACTTGTGGCGCTCTTTGGGGGAGGCCTTTGTCCAGCAGTGGACGCCCCCGGGCTGATGATGATGATGAGAATACAATAAAATCAGACGTAAACATATATGCACAACGTAAATAATATTCACAATTTGACACCGACATTATTTTGGTATTTACTTCTTCAATATTATAACAAAACTCTTTTTATGCTGATAGTACGAGAAAATAGAAAATTCAAATATAGAATGCCTGTAAACATACAATTCTACTACATATGCAATTCCATGCTCTCGTTAATTCATCTATACTTAGTACGAGGCGTCGCTTTTCATGCTGCTGCCAATCCAAATGCCATTGATTAGGCCAATAAGGGGGGCGTGCAGCACTGCATTGTCGTATATTCTTAACCCTCCCCTGTTCCGAAGAATGAAACTTGAGAGTCATATTATCATACTAGACATCGGAATTACGACTAAAAAAAAAGAACCTTAGCCAGGTTTTTTGAATTGCAGCAACACCATTTCGTTTTCCCCATTAATTGACGAGACTAAATACATGGTCTAATAAAACCGGGGAAGCGCTTATCAATATTCTAGGTCTCATAATAAATTCATAGTACTAATATTTTGAACTAATTATTTATTTTGTTGAGTATAGTCGTATATTTACAATTAACCGTTCAACATTTAAGTGGTCACGGTACATTCGTAGAAGTTATACCCTTACCTTCGTCAGAATGCACCAATGCGTATTGACTTTTTTTTATATAGGTCAGTAAACGGTCAAAACTTAAATACGTATATATATGTATAAGGTGCTAACAAATTAGTAACGGATATTTTAAGAGATAATAGATTACATTAAATCAATTAACTTTTAACGGTAGGTAAGGAACCTTTATATATCATTTAATTGTTTTAATTTACCGAACAAAAAAAATAAATTATAATTAATCTTTAAAATAATCACCCTATTATGCACTTGTCAAGATATTAAACACTGTCTGTCATGTCACGTCAAAAGTTGTTTTTCGTAATAGTACATTGTGCATCAAGGGTAGTATGAAGGGAATTACTAACGAGAGTGTTAGAAGCCCGACGCCGAAGGCGGAGGGCCTTTAATGACTCGAATTAGTAATCCCCTTACTGCCTGTGATACACACAATGCTTTTCATCACATTTGCGAGGAAAAACACTTTAACTCTGCAAAATATAAAGAAATAACTTTTGACGAATGGGAACGTAAATGGAAACGATATTTTTTTTTGTGACCTCTACCACAGATAATAACTGCGTTTAGTTTCGACCTGGATTCGAGCCAGATTTAGCCAATTTGATAAAAATGTATAATTACTAAAATTAATGATAAATGTTGATATAAACTTGAAATAGGTATAAAAATAATGAAGTTTAATGAAGGGTATAGGTTTTGTGTAATGTAAGTTAGTCTATAGCTAATTTTTAAAGATGAAATTAGAAACCGATTTAATTTTTGGCTGAAAATTAAACCTCCTTAGTCAGAAATGATGTACGAAAGAGTTGCAAATTTTAAAAATAAAGTCATTACTTCCTAGGGATGACAAACTCGCCATAATTCCCGCGGGAACAATTTAGGCCATTGTCCTTCTGTATACAGGCATGGAATAACACCATTTACGAGCAAGTGTGATGAAAATGTCATTATGAATCGGCGGAAAAACTGTAGGTCTTGAAGCTCCCGCCGCACTGTAATTTGAGTCGCGATAACATGTAACCATGTTTAAGAACTCGATATGTGTGTAGCGGTAAGGCATGGCGCTAATTAATTAAATTTCTTTGCAACCGACACAATCAGAGAGCCAATTGCATGACATTGACATTCAAGTATTTTAATTATCAACTTTTAAGAGGCCTTTTGAATGATAGTTTAAAGAGGTTCTAGAATGTCTAAAGAGGTCTCATTTAATTATCTTATTAACATGGTGTTTTAACGTAGCAAATTTGTTTCCTAGTATTCTCCAAAAAAACATAATATGCCTATGATGTTTCATACTTAAATGTACTCCGAGAACCGAGTACTATCAGCTGTAAAAATATCCGTGACTAATTTGTTAGCACCAATTCAAAATCTGTTCAGAAGCGGTTCAACAAGTTTCGTTGTAGCGTAACGAACAAGCAGATTCACTTAAACCTAACACTTTCAACGTCCACGGCCTACTTTTATATACAACTAGCTTTTGCCCGCGACTTCGTCCGCGTGGCGTGTTATAAAAGAGAGATCTTTGTGTGTGGGAGAAAGGTTAAAAAATGCTTAATTTTATTATTTTTAAATGAGGTTATAGTATAAGTAGCTCAGTTGAATAATGAATTGTTATTAATTTTTAGATTATTAGTTTATGATAATTTGGTTTGATATAAATTTAGGAAAATACGATCAGTGGAGGCTAACCCTAAAGTACCTATAGGCTTTCGTCTGGAATTCAGAGGTGCGAGAATGTGGATGTCAGTCGGTATGAAAGTAAAAGTTTGACCACATGAAAACTAAAAACTGGCCAAGTGCGAGTCGGACTCGCGCACGAAGAGTTCCGTACAAAAATAACAAACAAAATCTCGTTTGTTGTATGGGGACCCCCCTATTTTTTATTTTATTCTTATTTTCAGTATTGGCTGTTATAGCGACAATAGATATACATATTCTGTGAAAATTTCAACTGACAGACAGACAACGAAGTCCCAGTAATAGGGTCCCGTTTTCACCCTTTGGATACGGAACCCTAAAAAGAGTAGCATGGAAGAGTGGTTCAGTTGGTGGGTGGCTGGTGCAACCGGGATATGGGAAATGTATTTAGGAAACATATTATTTATAAAATTTCCTTATAAACAACGTTTCTGGTCTTTCTGGATTCATGGTGCGAGAATGACCAGACTGGATGGCGAACTTAAGCGGGAGCACGCCACATATAACTGACCATGGGAGAAGCAGGGCTGTCTTAAATCAACTCCTGCTAGTGCGAGTGTTTGACCCTGCGACTTATTAATGATCATGGCGAAACATACTTTCAATGGAAATTGTCCCGTTCCCAGGGATTTTTTTAACTTTGCTTTCACTAAGGTATATGAATGTCAAATTTCAAGCATGTAACTTATGCAATTTAGATTTTTTCATACAATTTTTTTTTCCCGCTAACTTAATTTTTCAAAATACAGCCATAACTAAACTTTACTAAGGTATGCATGCATGCTAGATTGAAAACAAATCTTACGTGATTTAGATTTTTACATACAAAAGTTTTTTCCCAATAACTCCCGTTCCCGTGGGAATTTTGCAATATCGCGTTGCAAGTAAGCTTTACGTTCATTAGGGTACCTGCATGCCAAATTTCAATCATCTATCTTACGTGGTTTAGATTTTTCATACAAAAGGATTTTCCCCCTAATTCCCGTTCCCGTGAGAATTTCGGGAATTCCTTTCTTAGTGCACCTCTACGGTACCTAAGCTACGTCCCTTCCAAATTTCAAGTGCCTACGTTTAGCCGTTTAGGCTGTGCGTTGATATGTCAGTCAGTCAGTCACTCAGTTTCTCCTTTTATATATTAAAAAAAAAAAACCATGACAACTTTATATTTTACTAAGGTATGCATGCATGCTAGATTGAAAACATCTATCTTACGTGATTTAGATTTTTACATACAAAAGTTTTTTCCCAATAACTCCCGTTCCCGTGGGAATTTTGCAATATCGCATTGCAAGTAAGCTTTACGTTCATTAGGGTACCTGCATGCCAAATTTCAATCATCTATCTTACGCGGTTTAGATTTTTCATACAAAAGGATTTTCCCGCTAATTCCCGTTCCCGTGAGAATTTCGGGAATTCCTTTCTTAGTGCACCTCTACGGTACCAAAGCTACGTCCCTTCCAAATTTCAAGTGCCTACGTTTAGCCGTTTGGGCTGTGCGTTGATATGTCAGTCAGTCAGTCAGTCAGTTTCTCCTTTTATATATTTAGAAGAAGATATATATATACAGTTGTGGACAACTAATTAGGGACACTTGGTGATGACACCGAGTTTTGAATTTCATATTGCGTTGTTAGTAGGTAAATTTTTTTTAAAAACTATTATTTTTTATTTCAATAATGGGTAGTAAAAGTTATTTTCTTTACAAAATAATATAATATATGTACTTATTCACAAATTTTATAAATATTGTACCATAAATACAATACAAACCTTTTTTGTCAAACCCACTGGCCGGTCATATAATTAGGAACGCACTCTACTCTGTGTTCTATTTTCAAAATTTAAAAACTTGGCATGAATAATCTTTCGGTATTCTAATATTTTGTTCTTTTCGCGGCATTTAAGTAAATAATATTCCTCTTTCGAGCGTAATTTATAGAAAAAGAGATGAGTAAAAAGAAAAACTGTGATGAAACTTTACGAAATATTGTTATTAACTTTGTTAAGCGTGGATGGTCTTATCGGAGGATAGGAGATCATTTAAAATGCTCTAAAAACTTGGTGCATAATGCAGTGCGACATGTTTAACGCAATAAAACTGTACAAAATGTACCCAGACAACAAAGATCAAGAAAAACAACACCCCAAGAGGACAGGATGATGGTAAGATTAGCAAAAGCCGATCCTTTTAAAGGCACCGTTTCAATAAAAAGTGAATTATATGGGGCACACGTAACTGCAGGCGTGTCAGCGAGGACTGTACGACGACGGTTAGAAGAAGCGGGGCTGTTTGAAAGAATAGCTCGCAAAGTACCCTTATTAAAGAAACAACATCGTGATGCACGTCTGGCCTTTGCTCGTAAATATGAACATTGGACTTATTCCCAGTGGCAAGATGTGTTGTTCTCTGACGAGACCAAGGTCAATTTGGTATCATCAGATGGCAGATATTATGTACGACGGCCGGTAAACAGCGAAATGAATCCAAGATTCACAACTGGACTTGGATGCGGGCCCATCCGCAAAGTTGAGGGAAATTTAGACCAGTTTCAATATAAAAGTATATTGGAAAAAACCATGTTACCTTATGCCGAGGAACACCTTCCGGTTATATGGACGTTCCAGCACGATAATGACCCGAAGCATACTGCAAGATCGGTCAAGACGTTCCTTACCAGTCAATCAGTATCGGTTCTAGACTGGCCGGCAAATAGCCCAGACCTTAACCCAATCGAACACCTTTGGCACGAGATCAAGAAAAGGGTTGCTGGTTATCGTTCCAAGTCATTAAATGAGCTTTACGAAGCCTTCAATGAAGCATGGGCTAACATTCCTGTGGAGATATGCCGCAAACTGATATCGTCCATGCCACGCCGATGTCAAGCTGTCATTAAAAATAAAGGCTTTGCTACGGGTTATTAATTTATCTTTAATCTCAGTCGAGGATGGTTAAAATTCATATTTACGTACTTACCTACTTATACGTAAATACGTCAGTTTTTGTTGTTAATTTTTTTTTTCCCGGTGTCCCTAATTAAATGGCCAGCTGTGCAATGCCTAAAAGTAACATTTGTTTGTTATTTCTTATTAAATATTTTATTTACTATACCTTGCTTTTATAATTTCGTATAATTGTCTGTAGTATACTAATGTAAGTAAACACTGAAAATAAATCGAAGCGGGAAATTACCCGATTTCGAAATTTGTAAGGGTATCACTAGATGTTCAATATCAATTAAAACAAGAAAAAATAGTAAACACTTGTTTTCTAACGAAAAATAAATTGCAAGCAATGTACATTGTGCGTTAAAGTTAATTAGCACAGTCACGTGACCAAACTAAGACTTGTTTACAAGCGACCATAGCAGCCCCATTGCCGTCTGACTTTGTTATCTTACCTATTCATTCGTAGTTCAGTTAAACGAATTCAAAACTGTTAAAGCTCAATTCGAAGTGTTTCATAGAAACTAAAGCTTAATTTTGCTTATATCGATGCGAAAATAATGTTTATTAACAATGAACTTAGTTGGCTAATACTAAGGCTAAAAATAATGTATGAAGAATTAAAAGCAGTTGACATTATAAAAAAAATATTGAAGGGAAAGCAACGTAAAAAATCTAAATAATATGTTCAATATGTTGACCACCACTATTAACGCACAATTCATAACGTCGTTTTAAGGTAAGGGCACCTATTACCGCTCCCCCCAAAATCGACACCAATTAACGCGGTAATTTTAAAAATGCGTTTTATGAACAAGTCGATTTTCTCAGTAAGAAACTTATTTTACACGAGCAAAGCGTAGTTTGTAGACTACCGGTTTTTTTAGCGCTAGTGTTTATGCATCAAATAAACAACTTGCAAACCGCAAGGAACCGCGACGCCGGCGCAGGAGCAGGTTGTGCCATACAAACGCGAGACGCCACACGTAAGTAAACCCACATTTTATTTAGTGATTTGCGTAATAGTTGTAATGACTATCCTAATGCTAAGATTTTTAAATTATTGTTTATTGTTTTCTTTACGACTTCCAAGTACTATTTTTGTGTGTTTTTGTCTGGAAAAACGTTAAAATTAGAATATTAAATACCGCGGTAATCGGTTTCGTTTTTTGCTATGGCTCCTTAATCCGAGGTATACCACGGTAATAGCAAAAATGGTACTTTAGTTTCAATGGCCTTTATTATTTATATCTGCTGTTGGTTATTAATTTTTTTAGTGCTATAAAAAACTTATATATCTAAGCAGTTAAAGAGCAATTTCCGTGGTATGAAAAATACTAATAAAGGCCTTATTTTTTACTATAAACTTGTGCACTATATTACTTGTTTTCATAGAAACCCTTAAATGTTTGAGTCGTTTATATATAAAGATATAATTTAAAGATATTCTTTTAGTTTTATGAGTTTTGTTTTATTAGATGGTTAAAATGTTTAGTTTTTATTTGTTTAATAAACGTCACGATAGCTTTATTTTTTTATGGGTCGGAATGAGGTTTTATAGTACCGTGAATTTATCCTATTACCGAGGGTAAGAAAAGATAACCCTCGGTAATAGGATGTATGGGAACCTAGTTCCGAGGTATTTAGATTTTTTATGGGTCGGAGTTAGGATCCCATACTATCTCCTATTACCGTGTGACAGTAAATGAAATATCAATTTTAGGGTACCGTAGTCCGGATTCCTTAATAAAATTAAGATGTTTTTGATAGTAAAGCTTACCCTCTTGGAAAGTGTTGTATTAACTGATGGTACAACGCTTATTTGGTATACTGGATGTTTATATTAGTCTGTCGTAAACTGGAATAATAGTATTAAGTGTATGTTTATTTTGTATTTCAAAAACACTATGTTATTTATTTGATTTTCGTTCAAACGAAGACTGATTATTTAAAAAAAAATTATAATAAATAATGTTGATTTAATACGCAGTTTTAATTAAAAATAAACTTTATCCACTTTTAAATGTTGTATTTTTTTTTACTTTTCTATTTAGATTTACTAAAAAAAAACGAAATGTTAAATATTAAATGTACGGAACCAAAAATACATTAATCCTCTACCCACGGTAATAGGAGCCTCATCCGCGGTAATAGGGTCAAAACCCGTCCAATACCACGGTAATAGGAGCATCCGACTTTTTGGGTTTAATATTTATTTTATCCCAAATAATCACCTAAAATGAGGTCATAAAGGTGCAAATTAAAAAGTTCAATCAACACACTTTTATAAAAAAAATCCTTTTGGTCGTTTGGGTGTCTTGATTCCCTTAATTTTTGGGTCTGATTTGAAAACTACCTTAACTCCCACGGTAATAGGTGCCGTTACCTTATGTTGTCGTGAATCGATTGGAAATCCGTCGTTTCCAGCTGACGAAAAGCTTCCACTATCTTAGACTTCATTTCGTCTCGAGTTTCGCTGTCGGTAGCGTAAACTTGATTTTTTACAGCTCCCCATCAAAAAAATCAAGAGGCGTCAGGTCAGGGCTTCTTGGTGCCCAATTTTGGTGGCCATAACGCCCTATCCAGCGCTGTCCAAGCATTTAATTTAGCTTTTCTCTCACAACCAAAGCTGAATGAGCCGGAGCACCATCCAGCTGAAACCATATTCCACTGCGTTCTTCTTCAGAAAGGGTATTCAAATGATTGACCAGAGGACCACTTAGAAGTTCTAGAAACCTCTGTGCGTTCAAAGTCCCATCAATAAAAACAGATAGCTGCCCACACGTTAATGGTCCAACGGTATTGATGGGCAGTCTCCCTTAAAACATGAGGATTATTTTCTTTATCCGCCCAGTATTGGGTATTTTTGCGGTTCCACATTCCATTCCGGCAAAAGGTACTTTCATCCGTCCACATTACCTTTTGTTGAAAGGAATCATCCTCTCTACAGTCTACACATGCTTAAAAACCAATTGCAATATGCTACTCGTAGTGGCAAATCTCTTGGTAATATTTTTTGCACCTTTAGAATTTTAAATGGATGCTTTTTGTTCCTTTTTAAAAATCCATGAACGGTCTTGTTTGTAGTGCCGAACGTTCGCCCAGCAATACGAGTACGAGTACTGGATGTGGGGCATTCTCTGAAATGTTCCAGCACCCTTTCTTCCAGAGCCACAGACACGATACCATTCATAGCTCTTTCAGGATTACTGGGAACAATAGGCCTATTTTCCCGAACTCGTTGCACGGCTTCCAATATGAATCTGGGATTGTGAGGGTGTCGCCTGTTAGGGTATCTTTCACGATACAACCTCAACGCTTCTGCTGCGTTGCCGCGTGTTTCACCGTACAACAAAATCATGTCGCACATCTCACGAGCGTCGTGGGCCATTAGTTAAACTCACGATTTATTCCACAATAAATTTACGAGTATTACTAGAGGAATGACTTTCGTTCAATTTTGACAACTTTCTGTCATTTTAGTTTCATAAATCTGACAAATTCAAGGAGTATTTAATAACTCTCTATGTTTTGCCCCTGTACCAATGTATGCCTTGTACCAAGTAATAACGATATTGATTACGATACTTACACATAGCTGCAATACGTTGATGGTAAGTAGTTAAAATCTACGAAGTTAAATTGCAGCGTTACGTTAGTTAACTTCGACTTAATTATATCTGCAAATAATTACTTATGCAACATACTATCGTTAGTTAAAGCAGAAGCCCTCATGCCAGTAACACACTGTATACATCTGGTTAAAATTATGACGAACATTTTTTTTAAATAAATAATCAATAAGAGCAATTTTATATAAAAAAACCGTTCAAGTGCGGGTTGAACTCGCGTGGAGATGGTTCCGTATATACGTAATTTTTTTTTTTTTTTGTTAATCAATTCCTACTGGTTTTTCTGTAATGGCGTTAATTTTCAAAATCTTAGGCTCAGTATTTTAGGTGATCTGGGAGGATAATGGTCAAATTTCGACCTGTTTTATAAATAAAATCAAAGCTTTTTATTTTACAATAATCATAACGAGCCTTTTCATTTGATATAATAATATGACACAGTAAATGTTGCAAAACTTTTTTTTAATTCCTAATTTGCCCCGAAAACGAACCATATTTAAAAAAATGACTACTTTGCACATCTGTTTGGGTCATCAATTTACAAATGTGTACCAAATTTCATCTCAATCGGTCAAGTAGTTTCGGAGCAAATTGGCTGTGACAGGCGGACGGACAGACAGACGCACGAGTGATCCTATAAGGATTCGGTTATTTCATTTTTTGTACGGAACCCTAAGAAGTTGCAATTGCTTAGATATTGGTATCCGTATTTGGGAACTGATTAATTGGTAAATTTATTGATTTCTGAATTCTGATGTTTACCTCTATGTACCGATAGATACCGATAAATATAGAGAAAAACGAAATCGTTTTAGTGTTTTAAGGCAGAAATCAAGAAGTCGCTAGTCACTGGGTGCCCAAAGATCTATTTATGTATTGTACTTTTTCGACAATTATATTATTATGTATAACGGAAGTAGATAAACGAGAAGTCGCTAGCGTTATTGAAAAGTGCTACGAAAAGTCCGGACTCTGCTAATATGTTAGGTGTGTTGTACATATTTTTGAGACTGACCCACGCATAAATATCGGTGCCCTTGACTGTACACATAAACGTTTATCGCCAAATTCTATCTTACAATACTTAAGTTTTAAGACTTCCCTCAAAGGTCGGAAGTCCCAAAAAATCTGTCACTATTGGCGACTATATTTATAATAGTAGAGTTGACTGCGACTGAGATCCATCCACTTTTGGACCTCATTACAATGCGATAAGTTGAATAAGTACTGAACAGACAAGGTTCTTTGTTCCTGCTGCTTACAGAACATAAAACTAAAACTAGATTTTATAAAGCATGTGGCACGCATCAGGTATGTACTAAGAAAAAAAACGTTGTATCCTAGGTACCTATGGCTAGACAAGATACATTCTGCGATAGTAAATAACAGTATGTACAATACGGCAATGCAAAAATAATATTTTAATAGGATCTTCACGCGTTCTCGTTGTGTTCGCAGGGAACAGCACTTCGGTGCGCAACGTGCGAGTGTACAAAATCCCGCGCGCCAACCTCAGCACCATCTCGCCGCACCGGCAGGCAGCAGCCGGCGGCCAGGCCGACCCGCCGTTATTATCAGACAGGTAACCTAACCATTGTTATAGCAGTCGACCAAATTAAATATAGCAAATACAATAAAAACTGGGCAGGAGGACGTCGGACCAGTAGACTTCCGTCGCCGTTACGACAAACACTAAGGCCCGTGTTAATGAACTGAAGGGCTATTGCCTAACGCACTCGTAATCCCAATCGACTTCAAAACGGAACAATTGTTTTCATTTAGTATGGAGACCTTCGATTTTCAAAATGAAAACGATTGCGATTGCGAGTGCGTTAGGCAATACCACCCTCTGGTCTCGACTTATGCCACTCTCAAGATACGTCAAAAATGACAGTTTTCTATGGCTGGCTTGACGTTTACTTTGACTAATCTTGTGAAGGGCATCTCGGCCAAGATGAGTTTACAATACCACGATAACATCCGCACGAAATAACCTTGTAATAGATTTACGGTAGACACGGTAGTGTTCAATATTTCTGAGTTGGAAGGTATATGAAGTAATGTTTTTGTTATTTAATCTATCCTACTACAAATCAGTGATATTTATAATATATATACGAGTATAATCTACGGATGACGATGAACTACCCAAGAAGCCCCAGCCAAATTTAAACAAAACTAAGAAATCTTTGCGTTTTTCCACAGCATATCCAATATGTTTCCCCAACACAATGATCTATCTAGCCACACTCCTAAGTTCTTCATTGTATGATCAGAACACACCTGATTACCACGCATATCGAGATCAACATGGTGAATTTTACGAACTTTACTAAATATGCAAAATTTTGACTTACTAGCCGAAACATCTAACCCTAACGTGTCCAAAATATTTATCATTATATCCAAAGAACCTATATACACACACTATCATGTAAATTCTTACACCTAACGTATAAAACGAAATCATCCGCATATTGAGAAATAAATAACATGTCTTCCCTTTGACAAATCTCATTAGTAGCAATATTAAATAAAAGGGGAGAATGTGGATCCCCATGAGCCAAACCTTTATCAGTCCATCGCTGCATAGAAAAACCAATAACATCATCTCGAAGAATGAGATGTCTCTCGCTCAAGAAAGCCCATAAATAATTACAAAATTAGACCCAACTCCTAAACTGTCCAAATTACGAACGACTGATTCGACAGACACATTATCGTATGCACCTCCAATATCCAAGAAACATGCCAAAGTTGACATATCTTTAGAAAACCTCACTTGAATGTAAGACACTAGGCGAGCCAAAAAATCTACACACGACTGACCTCTCCTAAAACCAACTGTGTTCCGAGATAAAACCTCATTTTTCTCTACAAACCATTCTAGGCGTCTCGCCATCATTGTGTGAAATAATTTTCACCACGACATTAAGGAAATAGGTCTTAACTTCGATAAATGATCCTCCAACTGACTTGATTTAGGAATGGGTACAACCTGGATATTACGCTACTGCGTAGGGACAACGCCAGAAGCGAAGATAGAAGATATTTTAAATATGAATTAGGCGCGAAATTCTCGGTGCTACTCAATTATGACACCTTAAATTAAGTGTTGGGGCGCGACTTCGTAGTTTAACCTACTATGATCGGATTAGACCTATTCATTATTCTTCGTTTAAAGAAAGTAACCTAACTAATAAATACGAGTATAATCTAAAACATTAATAACCAGTGATCGGATCTCGGATGCAATTTCCCGGGATTTAAGTCCGTTATCTTAACATGGATATGACTTACAATCCCGCGAGTCTCTTTGATACCTACATTTATAAAAAGGTGAATAACTTTTAATTGTAAGTAGTTTACACTATAAAAGTAATAAAATAATATGTAGTTAATAAGTTAATAACAACATTTTTACAGTACTGAATAGAAGAACTGAACGTAACGTGTACGTCTTATCTTAATAGTCTTTTCATAAACAATTACCACTTATCAACCTCTTTTATTAAATGATGTGGCTACTTGAAATAAGCACTCGATCTGAATGACAATATCTGGACTGACATTGTCATTCAGATCGAGCTCTGCTTATCATATCACATTCTCATTAACGACAAATAATAATAATTTCAGGTATAAATAACCATTACTAATAGACAATTCTAGTGTTCGTTAAGTGTGCACATTGGATTGTGGTGGTTTCTTAGAAAAAACGTACCTAGACAACAGTCGCGAGGCGTTCGTACAAGCCGATTATTTACGGCTTTACCAAAAATTCCTATGCATAGAGTAGGTATACAAACAAAACGTAAAACCGACACACGCCATACACCTTTTATTGCTCCGGCTTGTCTATTTATTTAACGTGACGCTTCGCCACTGCTAGACAAGTAGAAATTAAAATATGGCGTGGCAATCTAAGGAAGAAACTATTCTAAGTTGGATTAAATCGTATCCTGACTTAATGTTCGAATCAACTAAGCGTAGTATATATTGTACAAAATGTGAAATTTATATTGGGTGTCGAAAGAGTACGATTTAGAAACACGTCGAAGGAGCTATACACAGAGGAAGGTGTTCAAAGAAAAATGAAATTGAAGACTTTTACTTTGATCTTATAGAGTTTCTGATACTATGCAACATTCCATGGTTGCAAATTGAGAATCCAGCATTTATATCTTTTTTCGAAAAGTATTCACACTGTGCTTGTGGTAATCGGCCGTTCCATCGCTTACCTAGTGAGTGAACAATTAGAAAAAACTACTTGGATAAATTTTATCAAACCCGGATTGCTGCCATACACAGTAAATTGGAAAATAAAAAAATATGGATATCGCTGGATGAAACAGCTGATTTTGTAGGTAGATATGTAGTTCATTTCTTGGTGAAGCCTTTGAATTCGACTGTTTCCGAAAAAACTTATCTAGTAGCGTGTAAAGTCTTGGAAGTAGTTAATGGGGAGACCATATCAAATTTTGTTATTGATTGTTTAGAAAAAATATGGGGTGAATCTTACGAAGACAAAGTTGACAATGTTCTTATGTTGTGTACAGATAGTGTTGCGTATATGTTAAAGGCTGGACGAATTTTAAAAAGTGTTTTACCAAAGATGATTCATGTTACGTGCTTAGCTCATGCTTTGCATCGAGTAGCTGAAAATATTGGATCTCAATACCCTGATGTAGACACTATGATCGCAAACTTGAAAAAAATATTCTTGAAATCTCCCAGTCGTGTGAAACTGTTAAAAGGAAAATACGTATAAATGGGACGTATTTCAACGTCAAGTTTGTTCGGTGTTACTCTTCCATACTTATTATATTTCGATGTGGAAACCATTTTAAAAGTGATTGGACCACGCATAATAATAGAGTTCAGCCTTAATATGATTAAATAGATTCATATTCGTAATAATGAATCGTGTTTCACGAAATTAAATCCTTTATTTTTATATATTTGCACAGTTGTCATTTTGAGGCTATTTCGACACCCAAAAATATGGTCCATACACAATCACTGAAAATGGCGATAACCCTCCATTCACAAACACCGTGATTGGTTGTTTAAGGGTTTCCAAAGTAAATTTAAAAAAAAACTTTAATCCCTAGAGATTAATAAGGAGCTTTAGTCCCGAATCGCAGAGATTTAAGTAGCATTTTAAGAGCATGAGAAGTGAAAAGTATCTTTTGATCTTGAACTTGTGTAGGCAGTGGCCGAAGACGGTTGCGTCAGTAGCACTTTCAGATGTCAGTGTTGTATCAGGCGCCAGAACAGACTGTGGCGTTCAAAACGTTAGGTATAACATCTACCCAAGAATAGCTCACATGTCGTTGGCGTAAAAAAAAAACTTTTACGCCACATATACATGTAGTCACTGGATGGACCTGCATGTAAATGTAAAGAAAAAAATCTATATAACAATTTATTATTGCAGTCAGTGCCCGGTATAAACTCTGTGTACATAATTTCAGCTTTGTGTCAGATACTTTTTAAGAAAAAGTAAGTGTGACATTCAAAGAGACATACAGCTAGGAAAATGGATATGGCTTTGACTAGGGAACCCGAAAAAAACGAAAAAACCGTAAAAACCGTAACTAATTTACAAAACATAACATATCCACTCTTATACGTATGTATGATTGGTAATGATTGCAGGCCCAGTAGCATCAGGCAGAGGCTCGAAGAGATGGATCTCGAACACAAGCTACGTCTCAGCTGCAGCAGGGATGAAGCGTTGTAAGAGTATTACGATTTTTGCGACACTCGCGTGCTTCACTGAACTCTGCACAATTTGAAAGATGTTTAGGAACGTAATGTCATTGTATACAAATCATATTCAATGTTAATGATATCTTTCGAAAAGAAAAGACGTTATTTATTCATTTTGGAGGGATATGGTTTGTTCGTGATCCGACCACTAACCCAACTTTTGAGCTATCAATGAAAAAAAAATATCATCAATTTATTGGCTTGTCAAATTCATGGTTGCAAATGTAAATGCTAGTGTAGTGGTAATAAATTGAGATTCAATATCATCTCCGCTTACTTAAATAGTAACCTGACCTGACTTTCTAACAGACTTTAAAGAAAAAAAAAGCCATAAGACCGGGCCAGTGCGAGTTCAATTCGTGTAGAAAGGGTGACCTCTCGTGAATGACATCACAGACACAAGTAAAGATAACATTTGACAGGTAAACAACTTATCGGCCGAGTGACAGATACCCTTACTCACTGTGTGAAGGTCACGGGTTCGATTCCTAGCTTATATCGTGTTTGCTTTTTTTTTTTTTTTCTAAGACCTTTTAGAAGATGGTGAGTGTTTTTTTAGAAGTGATAACAAACAAAACCCATTACAGCTGATAATAATATAAGTTTAAAGAAAAAAAATAATGATATCAAGTATTTTATTAAAAAAAGGTAAATTTAATGTAAATGATTTTCACAATGCCCACCGCCCTGCTCTAAACACACTCAAACGCGTTCGTGTCTGTATGTTTAAATTCACATTTGTACCACGCATTTCTTCAGCAACACGTTCAATCTCTGTTAATAACTGCTCTTGAGAATCGATGCGTTTCGAATATACTTTTTCTTTAAACGTACCCCAGACGTAATAGTCAAGAGCCGTCAAATCAGGACTACTAGTCGGCCACCTTTCGGTTGGTGATGACCATACGTCGGACTATAGCGGGCAGTTTGAGGGCAAGGTAAGGTTTACAAAAAAATCTTAACTTACGAGTATTATAATGTACCTAGTAGTTATTTGTAACATAGTTCATTAAATTAGTTACCCGTTATCATTTATTCATCTTTAATGTGTAAATACTCTTTGAAGTGATGACTGATAGTCCACTGAAGTGGCCACTTAAAAAACAAATAAATAGCTGACATGCGTCATTGTGACTGTTGTTCATACTTATATTTGTTGGTAGAGTGCAGTCTAATCAATAGAAAGATTTGCTTTATTTTTTAATTTGCATATCTATGTATTGCAATGGATACGATACTACGACAGCACTCCGAACTTAAGTCACAGAAAGGTCACATATATTGCTTAATATGTAAAGTTAATATGAAGCCCAATAAATATAACGTTGATCGTCATCTATCTTCAAAAACACACAAATCAAGAAAAACTACTACTCTTGCTAAACTGGTCAATAAAGATATAAATTTTAGTATTGAAAATGATAAAATATATTGTGATTTGTGTCATTGTTACATAATTCCCAAAAAATGCAATATTGAAACACATCTTGGTTCGCTCTCACACAGGCTCGTAAAAGATAAGCAAATGCAATTTAACGAAGATTTGACGAAATTCTTAGTTGAATGTAATATCCCATGGGCTCAGTTACAGAACCCAAACTTTCAAGGATTTATAGAAAAATGTATCAATCAAGAATATGGTGAGAATATTACTAAATAACGCAGTTAGTTGCTATGATATTTGGAAATTCACATTATAAATACTAGGTACCAAATACTAAGTACAAATACTCGAAAGTGAATTGATTGATATGCGAAACTTACCTATCATTCTGACATGCCACGAAAATGCCCGCTGGAGTCCGACGTATGGTGATGACCACTTCCTGATATGATCACTTCCTTATATGACCACTTCCCGATATTTTCTCGCCAACAAACTGTCTTGTCAGTTTGGCGAGTTAATTTGTAATGATAACTTGTTATGTAAGCTTTGAAATAATAAACAAAAAAAATAAAAAAAATATGACCACTGCCCGATATGACCACTTCCCGATATAACCACTTCCCAATATGACCACAGCTTGATGTATCAGTTCCCAGTAAGTATGTCCGTTCCCGATTGTGTCTCCTTCCTGACCGGTACCCTATTGCAACAAATAAAAACTTGGCCATTTTCCACACTACTAAATCCGTTACATTTTGAACCAACTACTTACTACACACCTCATTTAAGTATTCTATAGCTGATAACGTACTGGCCACTTGAAACTTTTAAGTAGGTATTAAAAGGAAATAATTGTCATTACCTGACAAGCACTACACTATTCGTATCTTATGAGTACAATTAATTGGTTTAAAATATACAATATTACATAACAGGTATCAGGTTTTCATCTTACAAATATGGAATTGTGTTTCATAAAAAATAAAAAAGGCAAGGAAGCCTAATTGCGAGGCAATTATCGATACAGTTTGACAAAAACAAACCAGAGTGGGTCTGCTCGCTGGCGATGCGTAAACCGCGATCATTGCTCGGCAACAATTACGTTGAACAGAAGGAACAAAGTCATGCCTGTCAAGAAACACTTATGTAAGCCCCTTGCAATTGCGTTTCGGACATTTTGAGATGTAGGCTAAAAGCAATGAGGTCACTTTGGCGAGACGGTAATTTTGCGATCTAATCATTCTTACTAACCCGATTTATGGAGTCGTTTAAGAAGTGGTCATATCGGGAAGTGGTCATTTTGGGAGGTGGTCATATCGGGATGTGGTCATATCGGGAGTTGGTCATATCGGGAGGTGGTCATATCGGGAGGTGGTCATATCAGGAGGTGGTCATATCGGGAGGTGGTCATATCGGGAGGTGGTCATATCAGGAAGTGGTCATCACCAACCGAAAGGGTCGGCCATGCAAGTGTCGGACTTCCGCAGCCAATCCAACGGCCAGGATAGGTTGCATTTTGGTATCCGCGAACTCGTATAGCATAGTGAGCGGGAGCACCATCATGTTGTACCCACTTATCGCCGTAATCTCGCTAATGGCACATTTACAAAAAAAACATTTGCAACAGATTGTAAGAATCTTAAATAGTTTTCGCCATTAAGTCTTGATGGGATTTCGATTGGACCAATAAGCTGGTTATTTAATATTCCTGCCCACATGCTCACCGAAAACTCTTTCTGATAAGAGTGTTCTTTCACAAGTTTTGGATTGACTTCAAACAATTGGTGCAATTTTTTTAGATTAACAATTCCTGCCTTCGTGAATTGTGCTTCACCATCCACAAAAAAAATCCGGATCTTACAACATTCGTTCATTCATTCGTTGACAGAAAGCGATGCGTGCGAAATTGACATTTTTCAATAGGCCTTGAAACTTACGGTAATTGATAAGGATGCAAACCATATCTTTGCCATAAACGCCACACTTTCTCGTGATTGACATTAAAACTACGTCCTACGTGTCTAGTGGATAGGGTCGGGTCCACAATTATAAGATTCATAATTCCAACCTCTTCAGCCACTCTTACCTCTACATCCACAACTCTATCATGGGGAGTTGGCCGTAAGCCGAGTTCACTGAATCACCTATGAATCTGTAACAATCACAGAAACTACTTATCTCCACGTCTCGGAATTCAGTTTGAAAGTAATGACAATGAATATTTTTTTGTACAAAACTTACATTAATAAACGTATAAGGGTCCGGCGTCTGACGATTGGGGTAACGTCGTCGATACTCTCGGACCGCTTCAGAGACGATTCCATTACAAAACCCGTAAGTTAAATGAATATCAGCCTAATGGTCCGGTGCAAGCAAGAGGGCGAAAGCAAGTTTAAGTACCAAATTAAATTCCTAATGTGTTTATTTACGGTTTGTCTGTTTCGCACTTTGACATAACATGAGATGATCACATTGATGACATTGATGATTGTATTTGGTCCTTGATGTTTTTCGTTTAGCGTCGTTTTGTGTTAAATGTGTCACTTTCCGTTTTTTCACCAAGCGGTTCCAACGGAAGACCAGTGGTGGCTTTACGGCTAGCCAATGCTGAGTTGGGACCGTTTCGCAACAATTTTTCTGTGCCTTGATATTTTCGTATCTACAGTGTGTGGCCCAAAACCGGGGATAATATTAAAAACAGGGGCTCTATAGATCACCGGTAATTACATTATAATGGTCTTACCTAATTAAGATCCAAATTTAACTTCAGTTTTTTTCTAACAAACTTAATCGCAAATTCAATGTAATGCAAACACCGCTAAATCTACCGCGTGTGGTCAATGGCACCCTGTACTCAGACATACCGCGTACCAAGTGACCAAGCTACGATATCGCGACGGGAAAATACATTCCCTACGATTTTTAACTTTGTAGGCTGTTTTCTTTAAAATTATAGACTTAGATTCTTGTGATAGTTAATTGAAATGTTCTAAAGAATCCCCATTTAATTTTTTCGCCCCGGTTTTGGGCCACACACCACAGTATATATAGGTGTTCGGCACATGGACCGTCAATTTTTTTTGGGATATTGTTGGGGTTATTTGCTGTCTTTTCGCCCTTGGACCTTGGGTCATAAAGGTCACGGTGTTGAAGATATGAATTTTTAAATGTTTTTTCTCAAATTTTCCGAAATTCCACCTTTAAACGTTTGTAACTTTTTTATTAATGACTGTAAAAAAAAATATTTTGTATTTAATACTTGCTAATACATGTTTGTTCAAATAATAATAGTCTTTTTTCTAATTGATAGTCTCAAAGGGACGGACAAGGATTTTTATGTCACAAAATTACTGTTTATGTGATTAAAATCCAACTTCGAAATTCAATTATTAAAAAACTAAATACAATTTTGAGGTTCTTTTTTTTTTAAAAACTTCTCTATCTAATGACCTTTCTAACAATGGTGCTACACATTGTTAAAAAATAAATCTGAGTCTAATTACGGGGATATTCCGCCAATAGGGTAGAAATTGTTATGAATTAAGAAGCACTACAAGTTTATTTGTAAGTTTTGTAACGCATCGGAACCTTTTCGGAACCCTCTGGCTGGTTGAATAATAGGCTCCTACAATAATACCTCCTTCAATAATACCTCCTTACCTTCGCCAAAGTTTTTTTTTCTAATGGCGAATTACTGTTTTACGGTGCAATTGTGACGGGAAATTTAATTTATGATTTATTGTAATTATTTTTCCTAAACTATGGCTAACTACACTAACGAAGAATACGTTGATATGATAATGGCGTATGGTATAGCAGGGGGTGTTTCTCGTGAAGCCCGAAGGATTTATCAAGAGATGCATCCAAATCGAAGATTGCCCCACCACGACTTATTTTCGACGACGTTTCGACGTATGCGGGAGACTGGAAACGTAAACTTTCAAGAGCCACGTATTAATGTGAGGCAGCATAATGTTGCAATCGAAGACCGAATATTACAAGCCTTTGAAACAGATCCCAATACAAGTATTCGTTGTGTAGCTCGCGAACTTAACGTGAAAATTTGGAAAGTGTGGTCAGTGCTTCGGGCTTACGAAAAGCATGCTTTTTATTTCACTCCGGTGCAAGGTAAAGAAAAATTCTTAGTAAAGAAAATGGAAATAAGTAATTTAATTATAATAATTTGATTTCTTTTAATGTATTAAAATTCACGGCGCACAACTTACGCCTATGAGTTTTCGTACGCAGTTTGATCATTTTAACATAAGATGAGAACGCAGAAGAGTGCGTTTTTGGTACAAATGATGGATCGAATAAACTGCAATTGTAAGATTTAAATATTTATTTATTTAATCTTTCATGCACAAAAATACAAATTAGAGTACAAAAGGTGAACTTAATGCCTAATGGCATTCTCTACCAGTTGACCAGTTTTACAGTTGACATTCATGAATTGTTACAGGTCTCCAAGAAGGTGATCCTGCTAGACGGGTAGAATTCTGTCGAACGTTATTGCATACCGATATAGATGACGGAGAATTCTTGAAACGAATTCTGTGGACGGATGAGTCAAGTTTTAATCGGGAGGGCATAACAAATCTTCATAATTTGCATCATTGGGAGACCAAAGGCCAGAACCCACACGTAATGCGGCAAACTTCCTTTCAACACAAATTTAGTGTCAACGTGTGGGCTGGTGTGATAGGCAGGCATCTCATAGGACCATATTACTTGCCGAATCGATTGAATGGGCCTGCTTATTTGGAATTCCTACAAACTGCGTTGCCAGAGCTGTTAATGGAAGTTCCTGTAATTAATGAAGACGTCCCGATTGTTTTCCAGCACGACGGTTGCCCGGCACATTTTCAAAGAGAAGTTCGAGAGCACCTGGATAACTCCTTTCCTAACTCATGGATAGGCAGAAGCGGCCCGATACCTTGGCCCGCACGGTCTCCAGACCTAAAGCCCTTAGACTTTTATGTCTGGGGACGGGCAAAAGAGCTAGTTTACGTCACAGAGGTGCCTACGCGAGAGGTATTAATTAAAAGGATAAACGCAGCTTTCATGACAATGAAAGCCGAAATGCGGCTAGCTACCGTAACTTTTCAAGTAAGAAAGAGATGTCGGGCGTGCATTAGGAACAGGGGAGAACAGATCGAACAAAATTTGTAAACTTAAACGTTAAGTATGAAATAAAGTTTCATTTGTGTAAATATCTTTTCAAAATAAAACGGTCATTAAAATAAAGTTTTAGTGCTTCTTAATTCATAACAATTTCCACCCTATTGAAGGAATATCCCCGTAATTAGACTCAGATTTATTTTTTAACAATGTGTAGCACATCGTTAGAAAGGTCATTAGTTAGAGAAGATTTTTTAAAAAAAGAACCTCAAAATTGTATTTAGTTTTTTAATAATTGAATTTCGAAGTTGGATTTTAATCACATAAACAGTAATTTTGTGACATAAAAATCCTCGTACGTCCCTTTGAGACTATCAATTAGAAAAATGACTATTATTATTTGGACAAGCATGTATTAGCAAGTATTAAATACAAAATATATTTTTTTACAGTCATTCATAAAAAAGTTACAAACGTTTAAAGGTGGAATTTCGGAAAATTTGAGAAAAAACATTTAAAAATTCATATCTTCAACACCGTGACCTTTATGACCCAAGGTCCAAGGGCGAAAAGACAGCAAATAACCCCAACAATATCCCAAAAAAAATTGACGGTCCATGTGCCGAACACCCTGTATACAGGGCGTCCCACGGCCATGCGACATGGAAGGAAAGTACTATCGAACCAACGGAACCCTGACCCACCATGGAACCTTGTCACAATGATTGACGTACGATTGTCGTATAGCGTCGTATGACAGTCCTAACATCAATCACTGTGACAAGGTTCTATGGTGGGTCAGGGTTCCGTTGGTTCGATAGTACCTTAAATATTGTAGATGGAACATTTTACTGAAAGAAGACATTATTTCAATTTAAAAAACAATTTAAACTGCATTCATAGATATTTAAATAATTACACGGTTGAACCGGGAATCGAACCCGTTACACGAGAAAAATAATTACCCTGTAGCTTTATCATACCGATCGAAAGGCTTCATCATAAGGATTATTTTTTGTTAAATAACATAGTGTCAGAAATAAAAGGAAGACCATGAATTTTAACATTTTTAATACAAAATTAATCAATTTATCAAATGCTCAAAATTAGTCCCTTCCTGTTGAATACAAAGTCGCACCGGTACCTATTAATTACGTATCTCTTTATCATTTTATCATGCACTGAAATTATAAAAGGGAAATGATGCGTACTTCTCAAGTGAGTACATTTATTAGTAGGTCTACTTATGAAAAGTAGGTCTACAACTGACGCGGGCGCAAGTTTGATCAAATTTATTTTACAGGCTTGGGAAGAGTCGCAGGACGCCATTGGAGTCTTCTGCGACCTTTCTAAAGCTTTTGATTGTGTAGATCATGGCACTTTAATTTGTAAACTTGGTTTTTATGGCATTAGAGGAAATGCATTAGATCTCATTAAGTCATATTTAACACAGAGAAATCAAAAGGTAGCGATAAATGGAGCCGTTTCGTCAGAGATAGAGATAGATATGGGCGTACCTCAAGGTTCTATTTTGGGCCCATTCCTGTTCCTTGTTTATGTAAATGATCTGCCGTATATGGTAAGCAGAAGGTCAGGCATTGTAATGTTCGCTGATGACACTTCTCTACTATTCAAGGTAAATAGGAAAGATACTGAACTCATTGAACCAAACAATACCCTCTCCATGATATCTGACTGGTTTGCTGCCAATAACTTAATGTTAAATCCAAATAAAACTAAATGTATAAAATTCTCATCAGCAAATTTATCAAATATAAACTTAGCCTCAAATATTAAACTTAATGGTGAAACCATAGACTTTGTAAAAACAACTGTTTTTCTAGGTATTACATTAGACTCGAAATTGCAGTGGGGTTCCCACATAACTGCGTTAGCAAGTAGGTTGAGCTCCGCTACTTTTGCAGTCAGGAGAATAAGGCAGCTTACCAATGTAGCGACGGCACGGTTGGTCTACTTCGCTTACTTTAACAGTATAATTACGTACGGTCTTATTTTGTGGGGATCGGCTGCGGATATCGGTACAGTGTTTATTTTGCAAAAAAGGGCTATTAGAGCTATTTATAACTTGGGGTCGCGTGTGTCATTGAGGGAATTCTTCAAGGAAATAGATATTCTAACACTGCCGTCGCTATATGTATTTGAAATAATCATCTTTGTTAGGAAGAATCTACATAATTTCCCAACGAACATTGATAAGCCAAAAGCAACCAGGAGCACAGGAAAGCTCAAAACCACTTTTTATAGACTGGCCAAAACTTCAAAATCATTCTTGGGAAATTGTGTAAAATTCTACAATAAAATTCCAAAAAGTATTACTGAACTTACTGACTCTAAATTTAAATCTGTCGTAAAACAAAAACTAATTTCCCGAGCATATTATAAAGTAAACGATTATATCATGGATAGGGATGTTTGGCAGTGAGTCGTCCGTCCTGCATGAGTAATCTACGCTTAAAAAAGGTGCACCTACTGTACAAAAATACCGTGATATTGTAAACTATTTATAATTATAATGTAATGATGTAAACCTTTTTCTTGAAAAAAATATACCTTGCCGAGTTTCTTACGCCGGTTCTTCTCGGGGCAAAGGTTTTATTTTTCGAACCGGTGGTAATGCTTTTTGACATTCATAGGTGCATTATATTATGCCTAAATTGAAGAATAAAGAACTTTGACTTTGACTTTGACTTTAGTAATAGGTATTTATGATAATGTCAGTTGTATGTCCTTACGGCAATGTCAGCATTTCATTTTTCTGAACAAAATTTCGCATAAAATGTTAAAATTCATGGTCTTCCTTTTATTTCTGACACTATGTTATTTAACAAAAAAATAATCCTTATGATGAAGCCTTTCGATCGGTATGATAAAGCTACAGGGTAATTATTTTTCTCGTGTAACGGGTTCGATTCCCGGTTCAACCATGTAATTATTTAAATATCTATGAATGCAGTTAAAATTGTTTTTTAAATTCAAATAATGTCTTCTTTCAGTAAAATGTTCCATCTACAATATTTAAGGTACTTTCCTTCCATGTGGCATAGCCGTGGGATGCCCTGTATAGCTAAAGCAGTAATGAAGCTCGGCCTAATTTTCAAGATAAATGCCTACTCTCCAATTGAGTTTCAGGGTTGTCCCCTAAAATTGTGTAAAATTGAAAAAGTTTTTGTTTAGTAGTAGTAGTAGGTAGTTAGTGCAAAATCGATGTCTGCGACAGCGAATCCCTTGACAGATTGACAGATTGACGAAATGTAGCCGCCATCTTGAACTTTTTCGTTATTGGACTAATTGCTTCCAAAATTGATATTTGGGAATCTGTGTGGCCTCCGACAAGGAATCCGTTGAAGGAAATGGGAAAAAGTAACCGCCATCTTGAACTTTTTAGTTATTCGACTTATTGCTTCCAAAATTGATATTAGGGAATCTGTGTGGTCTCCGACAAGGAATCCGTTGACAGAATGGGAAAAAGTAGCCGCCATCTTGAACTTTTTAGTTATTCGACTTATTGCTTCCAAAATTGATATTAGGGAATCTGTGAGGTCTCCGACAAGGAATCCGTTGAAGGAAATGGGAAAAAGTAGCCGCCATCTTGAACTTTTTAGTTATTCGACTTATTGCTTCCAAAATTGATATTAGGGAATCTGTGTGGCCTCCGACAAGGAATCCGTTGAAGGAAATGGGAAAAAGTAGCCGCCATCTTGAACTTTTTAGTTATTCGACTTATTGCTTCCAAAATTGATATTAGGGAACCTGTGTGGCCTCCGACAAGGAATCCGTTGAAGGAAATGGGAAAAAGTAGCCGCCATCTTGAACTTTTTAGTTATTCGACTTATTGCTTCCAAAATTGATATTAGGGAATCTGTGAGGTCTCCGACAAGGAATCCGTTGAAGGAAATGGGAAAAAGTAGCCGCCATCTTGAACTTTTTAGTTATTCGACTTATTGCTTCCAAAATTGATATTAGGGAATCTGTGTGGCCTCCGACAAGGAATCCGTTGAAGGAAATGGGAAAAAGTAGCCGCCATCTTGAACTTTTTAGTTATTCGACTTATTGCTTCCAAAATTGATATTAGGGAATCTGTGAGGTCTCCGACAAGGAATCCGTTGACAGAATGGGAAAAAGTAGCCGCCATCTTGAACTTTTTAGTTATTCGACTTATTGCTTCCAAAATTGATATTAGGGAATCTGTGAGGTCTCCGACAGGGAATCCGTTGAAGGAAATGGGAAAAAGTAGCCGCCATCTTGAACTTTTTAGTTATTCGACTTATTGCTTCCAAAATTGATATTAGGGAATCTGTGTGGCCTCCGACAAGGAATCCGTTGAAGGAAATGGGAAAAAGTAGCCGCCATCTTGAACTTTTTAGTTATTCGACTTATTGCTTCCAAAATTGATATTAGGGAACCTGTGTGGCCTCCGACAAGGAATCCGTTGAAGGAAATGGGAAAAAGTAGCCGCCATCTTGAACTTTTTAGTTATTCGACTTATTGCTTCCAAAATTGATATTAGGGAATCTGTGAGGTCTCCGACAAGGAAACCGTTGAAGGAAATGGGAAAAAGTAGCCGCCATCTTGAACTTTTTAGTTATTCGACTTATTGCTTCCAAAATTGATATTAGGGAATCTGTGTGGCCTCCGACAAGGAATCCGTTGAAGGAAATGGGAAAAAGTAGCCGCCATCTTGAACTTTTTAGTTATTCGACTTATTGCTTCCAAAATTGATATTAGGGAATCTGTGAGGTCTCCGACAAGGAATCCGTTGAAGGAAATGGGAAAAAGTAGCCGCCATCTTGAACTTTTTAGTTATTCGACTTATTGCTTCCAAAATTGATATTAGGGAACCTGTGTGGCCTCCGACAAGGAATCCGTTGAAGGACATGGGAAAAAGTAGCCGCCATCTTGAACTTTTTAGTTATTCGACTTATTGCTTCCAAAATTGATACCTATTTGGGATTTGGGTGGTGTCCGATAACGAATCCGTTAACATAAAATAACATAATGAGTAATGAACATAACTTTAGCATTTTAAGAAGTCTTTATTCTCAGTTAGTTATATATTTCGGATTGCTTAACAACTAACTGCACTACCACAGTATCAAATAAAACTGAAACTTAAACAAAACTAATTTAATTATTGTCTGCTTTTTAAACTTAATTACAAATTACTAACTGAAAAATATTTTCGCCTGCTACGACATGTACGGAAAGCTTTATTGTTAAATTTTATTTTAGTATGTAAAAAAATCTCATTCTAATGAATAGCTTTTTTAAATAAATTTTAGGGAAACATGGACATGGCACGATGAAACTGATTTTGTTTATTTTTTTGTAGATTAAATCAGCTACTTTGCAATTTATGTGCTTTCTTTGAAAACAACAGCGAAAAATTTCATCCATATTCTGGATGTATTGGACAAAATTATCCGGTGGTACAACTAGTAAACTACGGTTAGTATCTTTGCTGTATTCTCTGTATCTCAAGTAGTGACTTTCAGAACTTAAGTTGTGGACAGTTTCATTTGGTTTCATGTATGATTTCAACATTTGGCAATCGTTGTGGCGTTCAGCACATTTCTTTAAGAGATAGCCACAAACATAAAAAAGTGAGTTTTTTTCGGGAATATCCAGTTGGTTATATTCTGAGTATATAATTTGAACGGTGTTTTGTAGTTCTTCATCATTTGTACCGTGGACTTCTATTTCCTCATTTCTTGTTGCTTCGTAATTTCGTTGAATTAACTCGCTGGTCTGAATGAGAAGTTTTCCCAAGTCGTCTTCACAATTACCTGCTTTTGGAAGTTTAATGACACAGGAAAAAAAAAATCTTTGAAAAGCTGATATGAACTGTCTGCTTGTGGGTTCTGTCGACAGACCATTCTTAGTTCTTATTTGTCCAAAAAAACTCTCAAGCACATCTTGATTGAGCCTCCTTGTAAGTAAAAACGTGCATCCTTCTGACTTCAAATCTTCAAAAAGTAACAAAATAGAGGTAATTGTTATTTGAAACCCATGTATAAACTTCACCTTTGACGTCCCATCTTTTCCATTTTTCGGATTGATTAATCTCAGATGTTGAAAAAAGTTCAACATTTTATTGAAAAAAGTTATTTGCGATTCTTTTCCACAAAACGCTCTTCTGTATACTTACTTTTTCCCATTCTGTCAACGGATTCCTTGTCGGAGACCACACAGATTCCCTAATATCAATTTTGGAAGCAATAAGTCGAATAACTAAAAAGTTCAAGATGGCGGCTACTTTTTCCCATTCTGTCAACGAATTCCTTGTCGGAGACCACACAGATTCCCTAATATCAATTTTGGAAGCAATAAGTCGAATAACTAAAAAGTTCAAGATGGCGGCTAGTTTTTCCCATTCTGTCAACGGATTCCTTGTCGGAGACCACACAGGTTCCCTAATATCAATTTTGGAAGCAATATGTCGAATAACTAAAAAGTTCAATATGGCGGCTACTTTTTCCCATTCTGTCAACGGATTCCTTCTCGGAGACCATACAGATTCCCTAATATCAATTTTGGAAGCAATAAGTCGAATACCTAAAAAGTTCAAGATGGCGGCTACTTTTTCCCATTTCCTTCAACGGATTCCTTGTCGGAGGCCACACAGATTCCCTAATATCAATTTTGGAAGCAATAAGTCGAATAACTAAAAAGTTCAAGATGGCGGCTACTTTCTCCCATTCTGTCAACGGATTCCTTAACCATTCGTCTCGACGCGGCACTCGCGACTGACAGCACTGCGATGTCCGCTTGCGGGTCTCGTAGAGGCGTGCGTCTGTGTGAGTGCGTCGTTTCGAGCGTTTGTTCGGAGCTTCTTTACTGCTTTAGCTATAAATATACTGTGCACACACTGTATATAATGTGGTTTTGTATTGTTGCGAATAAATTTTAAACTCTTTACTCACAATACTAAAAATATTTTTTGAGGACCTTTTAGACTTGTGTTGGGGGCTTAATTGATTTAAATAAATCAATCAAGGGACAACTTGTAACATTGATGATGAATTTGCATTAAATTAAATAACAGTGAAAAGATGGTTCCAAATGAGTAAGCGGTCAAGATCACACCAAGCCATTGAAGTGGACGCTCGCCATCTTCAAGGGTCATAACGACTATGACTGGAAGACTTCGACGACAGGACAGGATTCACCGTACAACGTTACTTACAGATATATTCACGAGAGTTGGCACGAATGGATTGAACGAGTGAATGAAAATGTCTATGTGTGCATGACATAATTATTAAATACAGGTTGATGCAAAAAGTAATTACGATAATTGTGTCTAAGAAAATCTGGCATACCCGCCAAAATAAGAAACAAATATATAATCTTTTGTAATCGTAAATACACCTTCGGATGACGTTTAAATCAAAATTGTCCACCTCCGATTTTTTCGACAAACGTGATCGTTTTTCACCGGGTGTCAAATTAAAAAAATTATTATTAATTCAAACACATTAGAAGTCGATCCCTCAGTCGCATTTTTGTAGATACAGTTAACGATTCGCTGTACACTTCGTTCTGATGTCCCAGTCGCCGCAGACGTTAATTTGTATAACTCTTGAATTTTTAGAAATCCACCTTCAGCATTTTTAGTTTTTTGTTTAAAATAATTAAATACGTTAAAAATTATTTCTCGACACTGTCCCGATAATGTTTTTCCTCGTCCAAAAGTAGGTGTAGTCATTTTGAGAACAAGTTAAAATTACTTTACGGTATAAGTATTGTTTATCGCTTAGTAAAAAATGAGTGAAGTGTCATTCTAATAAGAAGGTTATCAAGCACAATGTAATCTTATCTATGTAAGTTCTTACTTCGTAATCTAGCCTGCATTTTGCTTTTTACAAATTAATAAAATATAAACATTTTTCATGCGTAATGACAATGTCGTGAAACTTTTCGCCATTATTTTGTTAATTGCGGCGTCGGTATGAAAACAGGATAAGACAGTATATTATAAATAAATTTAAAACTCTGTTGACGACGGACTCCTCGGTCTGATCCTTTTTAGATTATTTACTATTCGAACACGCCATCACCTTTCTTCACAAATAAAAATGACAAAAAAATAAACGTATGTTTTTTTTAAATACAAAGGACTTCAAAAATTACTAAAAGGATTAACATTGATACTTGGTGCAGATTATAATTTTTTTTTCTTGAACAGCGAGAACGTGTTAGGTACGTGTTTACAGAATATAAGGAGGCCCCTGTATAAGAAAGGCACCCACAGTGACAAGTGACATTACTTTAGGTCAATCCATTCGTGCCAACTCTCGTGAATATATCTGTATATATACTTGACATTGGCAAAATTGCGTTATTATCTAGAAGCCATTAAATAAATAAATAAAAAAACCTAAGAAATGTTTCCTTGAAGTTATCGGAAATCAAAAAAACACGGTGTATACTAAATTACAAAATTTCGGTTTTGTAACGTCAATGGTAAAGACCCCCGACATCTGGCCCGAGGGACGGACGGACGGACGGACGGACGGACGGACGGACGGACGGACGGACGGACGGACGGACGGACGGACGGACGGACGGACGGACGGACGGACGGACGGACGGACGGACGGACGGACGGACGGACGGACGGACGGACGGACAGACAGACGGACAGACGGACAGACGGACAGACGGACAGACAGACAGACAGACAGACAGACAGACAGACAGACAGACAGACAGACAGACAGACAGACAGACAGACAGACAGACAGACAGACAGACAGACGGACGGACGGACGGACGGACGGACGGACGGACGGACGGACGGACGGACGGACGGACGGACGGACGGACGGACGGACGGACGGACGGACGGACGGACGGACGGACGGACGGACGGACGGACGGACGGACGGACGGACGGACGGACGGACGGACGGACGGACGGACGGACGGACGGACGGACGGACGGACGGACGGACGGACGGACGGACGGACGGACGGACGGACGGACGGACGGACGGACGGACGGACGGACAGACAGACAGACAGACAGACAGACAGACAGACAGACAGACAGACAGACAGACAGACAGACAGACAGACAGACAGACAGACAGACAGACAGACAGACAGACAGACAGACAGACAGACAGACAGACAGACAGACAGACAGACAGACAGACAGACAGACAGACAGACAGACAGACAGACAGACAGACAGACAGACAGACAGACAGACAGACAGACAGACAGACAGACAGACAGACAGACAGACAGACAGACAGACAGACAGACAGACAGACAGACAGACAGACAGACAGACAGACAGACAGACAGACAGACAGACAGACAGACAGACAGACAGACAGACAGACAGACAGACAGACAGACAGACAGACAGACAGACAGACAGACAGACAGACAGACAGACAGACAGACAGACAGACAGACAGACAGACAGACAGACAGACAGACAGACAGACAGACAGACAGACAGACAGACAGACAGACAGACAGACAGACAGACAGACAGACAGACAGACAGACAGACAGACAGACAGACAGACAGACAGACAGACAGACAGACAGACAGACAGACAGACAGACAGACAGACAGACAGACAGACAGACAGACAGACAGACAGACAGACAGACAGACAGACATGGCGAAACTATAAGGGTTCCTAGTTTGACTTCGGAAGCCTAAAAAGTAGAAAAGATCATTTCCTTCAACAAATTTAAATAAATATGGGTTGGCTACACTTGGGAGACCGGTAGTAGTATAGATCTTAATTATGCACTTGTAGCGTAAATATCTTAAGCCGTGGAACAAAAGCTAAATAAATACCTAAACACCTACATTACACAACAAAATGAATTATTATCCCCTTATGCATAAACACACTAACTTATTTTTAAGTTAAAACATTCTTTGTCACTTTCTGCCTAATTCAAATATCACAATGACTGATAAGGACAATGCATAAGTATTTTAAGCACACTTTACCTATTGTGATTTTATGAATAAGAGGATAGTCTTTAAATCCACGGCACGGCACCACCTTAAACATGTTCGGATCATCAACAAAGAATGTATCCCATCATTTGTGATTCCTTGTAGAAATATTTTGATAATAAAATCGAGAAGTTGCGAAAGAAAATTAAAGATGAGCAAAGAAGCGTGGAATGCTGAGTAGGACACCTGCTAATGTACGATTATAATGTGTAGGTATATACAGGGTGTTAGGTAATGAGTGGATAATCCTTGAACTACGGATAGAGGGCACTTAGGACGTTATGAAAAAGCTAAAACAGATCTAGTAAAAGTCGCACGGTTTTCGAGATATTTGGACTTTTAGGTTTTTTTCGAAAATGAACACCCTTGTTCAATGTTTCGATTAAAGCACCATTACAAGGTAAATTTTTATTTTTGCTCAATATTATTGAATACTTGTGTTATCAGATAGGAATCACCATTTTTGTGAGACATCAATAGATTTAAAAAAAAAATTGCAAACATGAATTTTGCATTTTCAATCGTACATTGACCGAACTTTCAACTCTCATGGTGAAAAAAAAATACACTACCGTCTAGTTGCCCATAAGTTTAAAAACATGCCAATTTATTGCCAAATTCAAAATAGTAACTACTTTTTGAATTTAAAATCTAAAAGCCAAATACGAGTAAATAAATAAAATACACGCCCACCCCCATTTTTCCCGATTTACTTTTTGTATCCCGGGCGTAGAGTTCAAAACTTTTTGTTGCAAAGTGTCCAATGACCTTGGCACTCGCCATAAATGTAATGCATTTGAGCATATTCATTGGACGTGTATTGTGTTCTAAACATTAAAACCAATAAAATCAACACCACAATCTAAACACAATTCACCATTCATTACGCAATAATAGCGAAATTGAAAATCGAATTCGAATAAAAACAAAAAGTAGGCGGCATATTTTTTAAATTTGGAATAATTCACATTTAAATTAGTGGCCAGTAATGTTAATTTTGCAACAAAAAGTTTTGAACTCTACGCCCGGGATACAAAAAGTAAATCGGGAAAAATGGGGTGGGCGTGTATTTTATTTATTTATTTGGCTTTTAGATTTTAAATTTAAAAAGTAGTTACTATTTTGAATTCGGCAATAAATTGGCATGTTTTTAAGCTTATGGGCAACTAGACGGTAGTGTATTTTTTTTTCACCATGAGAGTTGAAAGTTCGATCAATGTACGATTGAAAATGCAAAACTCATGTTTGCGATTTTTTTTTAAATCTATCGATGTCTCACAAAAATGGTGATTCCTATCTGATAACACAAATATTCAATAATAATGAGCAAAAATAAAAATTTAAAAAAATTACTTTGTAATGGTGCTATAATCGAAACATTGAACAAGAGTGTTCATTTTCGAAAAAAACCTAAAAGTCCAAATATCTCGAAAACCGTGCGACTTTTACTAGACCTGTTTTAGCTTTTTCATAATGTCCTAAGTGCCCTCTATCCGTAGTTCAAGGATTATCCACTCATTACCTAACACCCTGTATATCTACAGTTTGCTGACCGCTGCAATCACACTGAAGATAATATCTGCTTACAGAATTCCCAGCTTCTTTATAGCTTTCGGCTGGCTATTGCTAACACGCTTGCACTCGCAACTGACAGTATATTTGTCACTTGTGTGTCATATAAAAAAGAAGATTACCGATCGCTATTAAGAAACTGGTAGCACTGTACTTAACTATCCCCCCCTATACGAGTATAGGACTAAAATTATACATATACTTACATATATCAATGTTTTTTATTATTATTTAACTATTGCATTGTTTGGTCGTTATTACTTTGATATTGTGTTGTTAAATAATTGGACTGCTCTGAAACGAATTACATTATTGTAATTTAGTAATTACGAAGTATTAAGCATGATTCCAGTTAACATAATAGTATGCACAATGTTTGCTCAAATGTTATTTATTGTGGCTTTCTATTAAACGTCAACCACACTTTCTGAAGGAATTACTATGTGTGTATTAATCATTTTAAAAGTAACGTAACATTTTATATATAATAAATGAAGATATCAGATGAATAACTGTCATTATAACATAATAACGCCAGGGGCATTTTTTGTTCCCTTACCCGGCTATAGCCTTTAATATGAAATAATCGAGTCAATTGCGGAAAACTGAAGTTATTTTTTTATTCTAATATTTAAATAACAATATTTAGTGTTTTTAAAATCTCTATTAAATGGGCATGTTTTTAAGCGAATGGGCTACCTTGTGGTAGTGTATTTTTTTTTCACTGCAAGTACTGCAACAGCTCAAAGTTTGGTAAATGTTCTATCGATGATGCAAAATTCAAGTTTGCGATTATTATTTTTATTAAAGTACGGTAGTGACGCCATATTGGTAATGTTTATCTGATAGCACCACTATTAAACATTATTAAGGTAAAAAGAAAATTAAGAAAAATATCTTCGTACACTAAACATGACCAAAAATTCGAGTAAGGGTGTCAATTATCAAAAAAAATATATATATATATATATTAAAATGTAGATCTAAAGATCACATTGTTTCAAAGTATTGATACTGTGACTGTGAAATATATGTTTTCTATTTTAGTTAGTTAAAAAACGATGGACCGCCCTCATTGTGGCTCAGATAACGAATTTCTAAATGAAGTTTAACTTAATCAGCGTCAGCACGCCAGAAAACAAGAGCCATCCAATAATTTTGATTATCTTTCTAGAATTAATAACTGGTTTGTTAATGAAAAAACTGTAGCAATTTGCGGTGCAAGAAAATTGAGAAAGACAGTATTTTAGTATAATACATCTTGCAGAGGTGAACCTTAAACGATATTAAATGTTTATTAATATTTCAGAGAAGTTTAGTGCTAATGGTCGATGGCGGACAAGTGCTGTCGCTCGGCAGCCAACCAAAGAAAGAACCAAACTGATAGACACCTAAGTTCTCTATATAGAATAAGAAAAAATTATGAAACTCTAGTCTGAAAATGTTAAATTTATTTATATATTATATAAATATATGTAACGTAATATAAATAATGACTTAAAAAATATACAGACAAATACAAATAGAAATCACCTAATTTCAGCAGGTATTAAGTTTAATGCTAACTGTTTAGTTATCAAATGCGTAAAAATGCACACTTAGCAAGTGACTTGACCGTGACACGCGGTCGGACGGACAGCAGACCATGAGAGTATATGAGTAAAAGGGCTCCGATTTGCACTTGAGGCACGGAACCCCGAGAATGTGATTCGATCTACAAGGTGTCCAGGCAGGGTAAGAGGTATTTGTTTTTGTTCTAAATTTGAAATTTAGTGACAAATGAAGGCGGGGCTGGTGTCATGAAGTCCGCCATTTTGTGGAGTTTTTGACACCCACCATGGAGCAGTACCCGGGGACGCATCGTGCTTTTTGCATACGAGCATATTATCAAAATGCTCACTCAATAGTGTCTGTTCAACGTTTGTATCGTGCGGAATATCGCACACGCAGTGCACCAAGTGACGGTAGCATTAGAAAATGGATTCGGATGTTCGAAAATACAGGTGCGGCGGTCAAAACACAAAACTCTGGTCGACCTCGTCCAGTCCGCGAACAGCAAACAATCGAAGCTAGGCAGCATCAGTTCGTCAAAATCCGAGGTTATCCATACGAAAACGAAGTCAAGCATTAAACATTAAAAAGTCGACTTTACATTCGATTTTAAAAAAAGATTTGCATTTAAAACCCTGTAAAATTCAATTAGTTCAAGAGTTGAAGGATACGGACTACGCTAATCGATGGAATTTTGCTAACGAAATGCTGCGGCGATTCCACAGCTTCGATAACAGACTGTTCAGTGACGAAGCCAACTTCCACCTGAATGGTCATGTTAATAAGCAGAATTGTCGGTACTGGGCAGAGTATAATCCAAAAGAAAAACATGAACGACCCCTGCACAGCCCAAAGGTCGTTGTGTGGGCCGCTATTTCTGCTAAAGGAATAATTGGTCCTTATTTTCATGAAGATCGACGAGGCCGACCGCTCAATGTGAATAGTGACCGTTATATGCTGCGAAACTTTTTAGGTCCGGAGTTGCAGGAGCTTCAACGCTATAACTCAAGGACGTGGTTCCAACAAGATGGGGCCACTTGCCATACATCAAATCAATCAATGGAAGCTATTCAAAAATTATTCCCTAATAAGGTCATTTCACGACGAGGTAACATCAATTGGCCTCCCAGAAGTCCGGATCTCAGCCCGCTTGACTATTTTGTATGGGGATACATTAAAAGCAGGGTATATGACAATAAACCGACGAACCTATCGCAATTGAAACACAACATCAGGTCCGAAATGTCAGCGATACCGAGAGCTATGTGCCTGCGTGTTATCACCAATCTTCGGTCCAGATTGGAAGAGTGCCAGCAGCGTAACGGTCATCATTTGGATAACATTATCTTTTGTAAATCATTTTCCATTTTGTATTCCAATAATTGATAATTAAAAAACAACTTAAATGCTAGTAGTTTTTTTATTTATTGAAATAACAAATACCTCATACCCTGTCTGGACACCCTGTACAATGCCCTAGACGTGATTAATGTTAAAAACACGCAAGCTTTTGGAGCTCGGTTTCTTTAAATTAACCAAATTTTCAGAGGCCGGAATTTACGTAGCACTTTTTAATAACGCTACTGACTTCCCGTTTATCGATATTCTTTATACATAATAATAAAGAACACAAAAATACTACCTAGGAAGCCAGTGCAGTGTCAAAAACGACTTGTTTTCTGTCATAAGACACTAACCGTTCTGTTTTTTCACTATATATCGGATTACAAAAGTTATTAGAGGTAAACTACGGAAGGTCTTATTGCAAACAGCTCTCTCTTCTAGATAACCTTTGGGTAGATCAAAATTTGAAACTGACCTACGCTATTAAATTGAAAACTACTTCGAAAACATTACATTTACTTCTTCTTCTTCTTCTTCATTTTCACTCTTGGCAGAGTGGTCGTGGTCATCATATCAGGCGCTGGTGGCAAGCTTCACAACTCGCCGCCACTCCTCTCTGACAGCTGCCTTCCTCGTGCATTGATTTAACGAGCTATCTACAGCAGCTTTAATTTGGTCTGTCCATCTCATAGCGGATCTACCACTAGGCCGGGTGCCTTCAACTTTTCCTTGGACCACAAGTCGTTCAATAGAATCCTCCCCCCTACGGCATACGTGGCCAAAAAATGTAAGGATGCAAGACTTAACTATAGATGATAGACGCTGCTTGATGCCGAGTTCTTGGAGTATCGACTTGTTGGTACGGAATTCAGTCCATGAGACCCCCAGCATTCTCCTCCAGCACCACATTTCTAGAGCATCTATCTTCTTCCTCTCAACTTCCCGCAGGGTCCACGTTTCTGCGGCATAGAGGAATATGGGGAACACAAGTGCTCGGACTAACCGAATTTTCGTGGCCTTGTATATCTTACGGCTCCTCCATATTTTCTTCAGCCTGTCCATTGCAGAACGTGCAATCGCCATACGTCTCTTTACTTCATCGACGCATCCACCGCTATTCGAGATCAAGGCTCCTAGGTAAATATATGATTGAACCACATCACAATTCGCGATTCGTATTACTTCTGGTGAATTGTTATTCATGCGATCGACAATCATCATTTTTGTCTTATTCCGGTTGATCCTAAGGCCGAAATCGACGCTGACGCTTTCCATCTTACCGAGAAGTTCTTCCATGTGGCGAGCGCTAGTGGCAAACAAGGTGGTGTCGTCCGCATATCGCAAGTTGGATATCTCCAAACCACCAATCGATATGCCGTCTGTCCAGTCTTCAAGTGTGATTCTCATTATGAGTTCTGTATAGACATTGAACAGAAGCGGGGAAACAATACATCCCTGACGGACTCCGGCGCTGGCGTGAAAGGGGTTTGATAGCATGTCGTCTGCTCGGACTGAGGCTGTGCCATCCTCATATAGTCTCCGGAGGAGGTGCACTAGGTGTTTTGGAGCACCCATTGCCGTTAATGTGTTCCAGAGTTTTGGCCACTTTACAGAGTCAAAAGCCTTAGAGAAGTCCACAAAGCAGACATAGGTAGGTTTGTTAAATTCCCGGGCTTTCTCTATAATCTGACGAACCGTAAAGATTTGCTCTCGGGTCCCTTTTCCTTTCACAAACCCAGCTTGCTCAGGAGCAATTTCCTTGCTCAGGTAACACTTAAGGCGCTCGTTCAGTACGTGCAGTAGAATCTTGCTTGCGTGCGATATAAGAGCGATTAATCGATAATTACTGCACGTTTTGGTAGAACCTTTCTTGTGTAACGGGATGAAGATAGTGTGAGCCCATTCTTTCGGCCACTGCCCCGTTTGCCATATCTTGTTGCATAAGGTTTGGAAAATTTGGACACCATGTTCACCCGCTGCCTTGATCGTCACAATCGGTATGGCATCTCCTCCCGTGGCTTTGCCGCTCTTCAGGCGTTTAATTGCCGCTCTTACTTCGTCTTTAAGAATATCTGGCTCGATATATTCATCTCTAGGTTCCGTGGAAGCGCAGTATTGTGCCTGTGGATCTTGGAACAGTGATTGGCAATATTGTCTCCATGTTTCAGCAATTGCTTCTATGTCCGTCACTGTATTACCACTAGAGTCCTCAATTGCCCATGTTTTTGAACTTAGGGTTCTTGTGATATATCAGATTGTTTGATGAAGATCTCTGGATTCGTGCTTATTTGCATGGATTTCTACTTCCGCACAAATATTCCGAAGTTGGGCATTCTGGTCTTGCCTGCAAGCTTTTTGAATCCTAGCAGACTTGTCATTAAGGATCTTAACATTGGCTCCAGACGCTTTTAACTTCCTTCTTTCCTCCACAAGTCCTAGCGTTTTGTCACTCATCCAATGCTGTCTTTTCCGTTTTCGTGCGCGTACATCTGACTCCTTGACCGCTGCAACTATGGTACTTTTGGCACGATCCCACAGCTGATCTGGAGTCTCTGCGTTAGAGTCCACGTCCGCCCACGGAATCATCTTCCGTTCAAGTGCATTCATATACTTCAAATGGTCGGTTACTTCGAATCTTTGGCGTTTTCCAAGTTTTCTAGCAGCACTCAATTTTAACTGCACTTTTGAGACTAGCAACTGATGATCTGACCCGCAATCTGCTCCCGGTAGCGTATGAGTATTCTTGATTGAAGTTTTCCACCGTGATCCAATCAAGATGTAATCAATCTACATTTACTAATAATCAGTAATCTGTTCCCAGATTTGGCTACCAATATCTAAGCCATTGCAGCTTCTTCAGTACCTAAAGTGTACCTTGAATTAAAAATTATTTACATTATGTAAAAAAAAAAGACAATGTAGGGAGGATTGTTAATATTTTTAAGTAGGGAAGAAAAGAAGCGTTGATGGTAAAGAATGTTCTCATTGACTCAGACATTCGCACGCGACTCTTTAAATAGACTGGAATCGACAACACCAGAACACCGGTATAATCTTGAGACATCGCATAGCCCTTCGCCCCCAACACAGCCTAGAAACCAATACAGTCGTTCGACGGGGGCCCGAGCTGCATACAAATATTACTAATGGATGTATGCAGCTCGGGCTTCGTCGGGCGACTGTATTGGTTTCTCTGTGCCCCCACCAGCCACGCGTTATACTACTAAGGGAAGAGCCACGCTCCAAACAATTTCATTAATTCCCTGCTCTACCGCAGATCAGACAGGTTCGATTGCCAGAGCATTGTTTGGTTAAAAAACATTTTTGAACCTTTTTTATAGGTAAATAAAAAAGGCTTTAATTAGATAAAACAGTATTTTAATTCAGTAACTTACTCAAGTTCGTAACAACTCACTGAGAATCTTGTATTTCACCTGCTATGTTTTGTCATGTGACTTGAGGATGTCTGTTCTTCTCTAGCACTTACTTAATTTAGGTACAGCTGTGCGTAATACGTGGTTTTGATTATCAATACCTAGTGGTTCATAAAAGTATACGTGGGTACTTATCTAACAGTGACTTATGTTCATTGCTAAGATGTGAATCGCCAAATCGGAACCCTGAGCCGCCATAGAACTGTCTCACGGAGACGTTATAAATATAAATCAAATCGTATGAGTTGTCAAGATTAGGGTACCATTTTGCCGATGATACGAAGTATGTGTAGGAGAAGATGACGCCCTTTGAACATTGTTATTAGTCATGTAAACACAAAAAGCAACAGAAATATTTTATTTATCAATCACACATACGAAATTATCCGAATTACGGGTTTACAGAAATATAAAACAGGATATGCGGTGTTATTAGGTTAATATTGTGAGTGTTCAATTATTTAATGATGATGAACATTTATTAAATGAGCTGCATGTAGTTTCCTTAATAAATTACTTATAAATGACAATATTATCATGTTTATGTGTCAATGTTCTTCATCCAAGAAATAAATGTAATAGGCGTGCATAAATAAATAATATTAATGAAATAATGAAAAAGTGAAATGTGGACTTAAAAAAGATGTAGTGACTAAAATTGAAAAGGGCATGCTTCGATGGTTCGGTCATTTGGAAAGGATGAATGAAAGAAGATTGACAAAAGAGATTGATACATAACGAAAGTGAGTGGAAGGGTCGGAAGGGGCCGCCGCCCTAGGCGTAGGTACTTTTTTTAATCAAATCGGAGAAATACTGGAAAATGGCCGAATCTTAAGTACCCGAACCCGACGTACGTGCAAACTAGATGTATGAATATGAAAGAAGCAATAGAGATTTGTCATGATCGTAGCAGGTGGAAAGAAGTGGTCTCTGCCTACCCCTCTGGGAAACAAGCGTAATTTATTGTGTGTACGAGAGGCGTTCAATAAATTTTCGGTATGAGAAGGAAAACAAAAGCATACGATTAGGGTTTTATTTTATTTTTCTATATATCCCCCCCCCCCCCCCCCCCTCTATGTTTATACACTTATAAGGTCTATATCTTTACATTATAAAAATATGTTTTGGCTTTGGTGTCAAAATGCTCCACCACCGCTGCCTTCAACGCTTCATTAGAAAATCGATGTCCAAGATCCTTTTTAAGGTTGGAAAATAAAAAGCAGTCGCTGGGAGCCAAGTCTGAACTGTATGCCTCCCGTAATTGGCGTAAAATGTTAGCGTAGTACTTCCCTTTAACATTTAAACCATTTTCTTTATAATCTATAAATATCCCTTCACAATCCCAGAATATTGTCGCATGATCTTGCCAGCAGAAAGGACGACTTTGAATTTCTTGGGATGAGGTGTTCCTTTAACATGCCACTGCATCGACTCTTGTTTGCTCTCAGGGTCATAATGATGAACCCAAGTTTCATCTCCCGTGACAATTATTTGGAGCAAACCATCAGGGTTTTCACCACACAGCTCAAGAAGTCTGAACAACAAGCAACGCGCGTATGCTTCTGAAACGACGTCAACATTCGTGGTACCCATCTAGCACTAACTTTGGACATGTTAAGATGATTGTGGATAATATCATGTATTGTACCAATAGATATATTGGTTATTTGTGCTATAGACCTAACCTCCACTCGACCATCTTCCAGTATAATTTTCAACACTTTTTGAATGTGTTCTGGTGAAGTAGCTTCAACAGGCCGACCAGGTCTAGAGTCATCTTCTATGCTCTCCCTCCCACGCTTAAATTCATTTGACCACTTTTGGACAGTAGATACTCACGGTAAACTAAATCCATTTCTTCTACAATAAACTTTTGATTTTTCCCTGTTTAGTCAAGAATTTTATCACTGCTCGATGCTCCAATTTCATTAACATTGTAAAATCGCTCATGGTGATCACGTTTGTTCAGCAGTAGCAGAAAAACAAAAGAACGTGTGGGCTACAATTTTTTTTTTACTGTCAATGAATGACTTTTAGCGGCCAGTATTGAGAAGTTTACTAAAAAGGTTTGCAAGATACCAATACCGAGAATTTATTGAACGCCCCTCGTAGATCCGGTAAAGGATAAATTATATTACATATCATAGATCTCACCACAAATATTTTATTAAACGGTTCTATATAGTTAAAATGTGTTACACGGGAGATGACAAATTATCAGACGAAAATTTTCTTAAATTAGCTACCGGATACATATTTCAACAATTTGGGCAAAGGAAAATTGTTGTTAACTTAAATTATTCAAATCCAATCGTATTCTATGTACAGTTTAAAAAATATTTTCGTACAAAAAGACCCTTTTTTTCCTCCATACATTTTCTATGGAACCAATATATTTTTCTCAAAAACTAGTCAAAGGATTTCCCTCCAAGTACATACTTTTATATATTGATCAAGACACTTAACCATCGAAATACAGTGTGTGGCCCAAAACCGGGGATAATATTAAAAACAGGGGCTCAATAGATCACCGGTAATTATATTATAATGGTCTTACCTAATTGAAATCAAAATTTAACTTTCAGTTTTTTTCTAACAAACTTAATCGCAAATTCAATGTAATGCAAACACCGCTAAATCTACCGCGTGCTGTCAATGGCACCCTGTACTCAGACATACCGCGTACCAAGTGACAAAGCGACGATATCGCGACGGGAAAATACATTACCTACGATTTTCAACTTTGTAGGCTGTTTTCTCCAAAATTATAGACTTTGTAATATTAGATTCTTGTGATAGTTAATTGAAATGTTCTAAAGAATCCCCATTTAATTTTTTCGCCCCGGTTTTGGGCCTCACACTGTATAATAAGTATAGAAGGATAACTGTCACTCAAAAAGTGTTCCACATACTTAGTGCTGAAATGGGCGGAGCTAATACTTGGTGCTCAACCGGCTTCCAGTAGGCTTTGGTTTATGGTGTCAAATGGTTGTCATTATAGTTAACGCAGACTAATCAGCACCGTAACGGCATCGCCTCGCCTTGTATGAATGAGGCGAGGCGATGCCGATCCGTTGCCGAGCGGTTATGTCTGCGACAACCCTTAGTAGGTAATACTTAGGTACTGCAACTTGTTTTATTTAAATAAGGTACGATCAAATACCGCCATGCCTCATCTTAAAAAATCTTGATTTACCTATTATAATAATGTACTATTATATTATATCCGTATATAATATCGTTATTTATTGCCTACTAAATATTATATTTTTAAGAATAAATATTTACTAAAACATTATTTATTACTGTATAAATAAAGTATACACATTAACTTATTTAAATTACGGATCACTTCTGCATTAAACCATCCAAGTTCAGCAAAATGTCAGATGTGTCATTTTATAGCGTGTTTGAGTAGCCATAACGAGAAAAAATATAGGCCAATCAAATCTCTTGTCATAGCAGTTTAACTAATCAAAGTTTTCTTATGGGTGAAAATATATACAACCTCTACACTAACGGCGTCTACTCAAACGTTTCAAGCGTAGAGGAAATGGGACGTATTTCAACGTCAAGTTTGTTCGGTGTTACTCTTCCATACTTATTATATTTCGATGCACTTAACATTTTTTTTTTATCAAGATTCACAGATTATTATTAACTTTGTATACTTTCCGTGCGGTGTCCTTTACGGCTATTTATAACGTATTGATTTATTACACGAGGGGCGTTCAATAAAATTTGAGAGTGAGTCTGTTTTAAACAACTTTCCTTCCTTCCTTCAAGCATAATATATTTAATATATCTTTTTTCTCAACTTATAATTCCATTTAAAAAAAAGTTCTTATCTTGAGTACTTAAAAAATCTTGTACAGCAGCGCCTACCGAGTCGTCGTATTCAAATTTATGGCCCCTCAATCTCGAAAATAGGTAGAAATCACAGGGGGCGAGATTTGGTGAATACGGAGGATGCTTAAGGATATCGAACCCAGCATCACGAATTGCAGCCATTGCAACGGCGGACTTGTGTGCCGGGGCGTTGTCCTGGTTTAACAGCACAACTCTCGAGAGTTTACCTCGCCGTTTTTCTCGATCTCATTGCGCAATGTTGCTATTTGTTTGGCATATAAAGTGCCCGTAATAGTGGCTCCATGGTCAACATACTCAATCATTACTACCCCTTTACCATCCCAAAAAACAGAGCCCATGACCTTACCGGCAGATGGGCCCACCTTGAATTTCTTCGGAGTTGGAGATGATGGCCTTTTCCATGTCATAGACTGCTGTTTCGTTTCAGGGTCATAATGATGGAGCCATGTTTCGTCCATTGTTATAAATCGCGCCAAAAAAAGATCCCGGTCTTGCTGTATCAGGTCCAAAGCTTCTTGACAAATCTCGACTCTAGTTTGTTTTTGCGTGTCTGTAAGCATTCTTGGTACCCAACGCGCAGATACCCAAAACTAAGTCTTCGACGTTTTTTACAATTTCTTCAGTTACTGCGGTAGTAGGGCGTCCGGAGCGGGGGTCGTCCATGGTCGATGTTCTTCCATTTCTAAATTCGGCGCATCAAGGTGCGACTGTCGAATACGGAGGAGCATTAGACCCTCAAGTATCTCGAAAATCTAAATTGACTTGGTCCGTAGAAAAAAAATTCAAGCACAAGTATTTGATAACGGCGCGCAGTTCAATTTTCTCCATTTTCGCTAAAGTACTCAATAGCATTGCAAAGAAAGAAATTACCGTTTTTTTTTAAACAAAAGACAGTTAGTTTTTTTTTTTCATAGCAATCAGCTAGATAGGGTAGCTTTACCCGCCAGTATTTAATTTCCTAATATTGAAAGAGTTTGCATCACATTCTCTCTTGAACGCCCCTCGTCATATATTATACCTAGTCTTGCCATAAATTATGTCCCTCTTAAAATTGTACGTATCTCGAAGTAAAACGAAAAAAAATGCATAAAACACATTGTATGTTGTTTTGTATTTCCTAATTTATTGGATAAATACGCAATTTATTCAAAGTGACCACCTTTTGCTTTCGCACACATCTTCAATCGATCTGGCCACTGGTCTATCGCCGCACGCACCGTTTCTAGAGGTATCGCAGCCGCTGCTGCCACCAAATATCGCTTTAACGACTCAATATTACAGTGGGGTTTCGAGCACGCCTTCTCCTCTAAAACTGTCCAGAGTCGGTAGTCCAAGGGGTTGAGGTCGGGACTTCCAGAGGGCCAATCTTCGCACGCAATAAACTCCGGTAATTTTTCCTTTAGCCACTGTTGAGTGGTTCGTGCCTTGTGTGCTGGAGCAGTCTTGTTGAAATATCAAATGTTCATTGGAAAACAACGTTTGACTGAGTGGCTTAACTACAGGCTCCAAAATGTCACTCTGGTAATTTGCGGCCGTAGTTTTTACGCCTTGTTGGCAAAAATGGAGCTCGGTAACTCCCTCGTATGACACGCCCCACCAAACCATGACATAAGCCGGGTGATGGCCTCTTTCCACCTTAACAACCTTCTGCGAAGCTTCCTGAGAGCTGTGAGCGTAGACACTGTCATTTAGGCTGTTGTATTTCTCTTCTACCGTGAAATTTTTCTCATCGGTAAACAGGATTCTTCGGTACCCGCCCTTAGCGTGCTTCAGAAACAGTTGTTTCGCTCTGGTCGCTCTTATGTTGCGTAAAGCTGCTGTTAAGCGATGTCCTGTACTTCGTCGGTAAGCGGCAAGCTTCAAGTCTTGTTTGATGATGCGAGACATGGTCCTAGGTGGAATCTTCATCTTCCTAGACAAGATTTTCTGCTTACGGAGAGGATTCCTTCGAATTCGCTCACCAACAGCTTTAAACACCGCTGGCGTCCTGGAATCCCGCGGCCGGCCGCTTTTAGGTCTATCATCGATAGAAGACATTTCACTGAACCTTTTGATGGTACGGTATACGAATTTTGAAGTAATTCCTAGCGTCCGCAACAGATTGAATATCTCAACCGGCTTTTTGTTGCACTTGTATAGAGCTATAACGGCGACTCGATTTTTTTTCACACCCCACTCCATATCTTCAGCTTGGATAATTAACGTCAAAAGATATTTTTCTAAAAGACCGAAACCTATTTATGTCATACAAAAACAATAAGCATCAAATTTCAATTGTTTTCGAATTTATTTAATTCAAAATTTAGGGACATTTGTTAGAAAACAATTTCTTTGCCAGGACGCTACCATCCATTTCTTTTTTAAATTTAGATTACATATAAACCTGTAACTAATAACCTATAATTATGTTATTCAGACATAAATATAATACCCACAAAAATATTTTACCTAAGAATTAGAAACATGAACCATCGAAAGGTTGTACACCACTATTTGCTTCATTAGGCACTGGTCCCACCGCGAGCGAGTAAGCGAGTTCATTTCGAGTTTCATCAGCGATTTTCCCGCCCAAGAAACGAACAAAAGATAATCGCTCCCGCGTAAATAAAAGCGAGAGATATACATTTATAGTTCATCGTTGAGCTTCAGCTTATTTATAGCTCAGCGATGAACTATAGTACTATAGTACAGTAAACGTCAGAGAAAATTATCAACCCCTAATTCTCATGTAGATGTGTACAAAAATTTCATCACGACAAGAAAAAGCGTCGTGGCCGAATGGGTTGCACATAAGACAGGCGTCCTCTAAATGTCGTGTTCAAATCCTAGGAAGGACAATCTAATCTGTTATTTTTTATATTACCAATTTTGCTAATGTTATCTTTTTGCATTTTATATTTTAAGAATTATGCTGATCATGCAAAATTTCAAAAATATGTAAAAAGAGAAGCCGTATTTTAGGTTAAAAAATATTTTATTGCAATTTGCTAACTTAACGTTTATTCATAATAATTAACAGCATTACATTTTTATTTCATTATATTTCTAGGTAATTAACAAAACTGTGTCAATATTTGTTTTATATTATTATGCACAAAAGGGCCCTGAAGTTTATTTTACCAATTTCTAGCATTCAAAATAAATATTGTAATGAAAATTAAGGAACCAGCAATGTATTGAAACATTATGCTTTCTGTTACTTAAGTCGTTACTATAATTGTAATTTACTTCTGTTTCTAAATAAAGATAAGTAGTAGGTAAAAGTAAATCTAACTATTTTCGTAGTTAAGGGAAATTCCTAGGAATATAATAACAGCGTTTCAAAAGTGATTGTTTAATATTACGAGATAACCAACATGCTAAGTAGTATAGCAATTTACATCTCTCGGGTTTTATCACAACTAAAAACAACCCTAAATAGTTAACAAACAAACGAATAGAACTCGTAAGTATACTGAAAATTGTGGGGTCAAGTGATACCTACTTCACTACATTTTTTTTTTTTATTATTATTTAATAGCGGAGTGCGTGGCCGTCACAGTCTGTTGTTTGTTGGAGCCGGTTTCTCATACCCGCAACCATATTGGCACACGCAGTACTGCTTCGCATCTGTTCCCAAGTTTTGCTAACTTCATGGTCTAATTTCTTTTTTTATCTTACTTCGCTGGGGTCCCAGTTAAGGACCATTTGACCCCACAAGTTTTCTATTGGATTTAGATCTGGAATTTTAGTCGGCCAGTCAAAAACAGTAATGTTTGTTTGTGAAGTGCCATTCTTGAACGAGTCGTGACCGATGCACCGAGCTGTTGTCCTGGACCACATAAATCTGGCCTTCAGGGTATGCGACTCGCAGCATAACGTCCCTCAATACCTCCAGATATCGCTGGCTGTTCATGCGGCCACCGACTTCCCCAAGTTGTCCTGGCCCCATCCCCAGTAGCCTAAAAAAGTCACTTTTTTATAATGTTTATTTATTTAATTAGTCAATTTTAAATGTATCGCATGATTATTTTTTTAACAACCGTAAAACACAACAATGCTTTCGTTTCACTTATGTTAATCTTCCACTTGTTCTGAGCCCTCTTGATCGAGTTACCTTAAACGCAAGATGCCAATAAACGCGTTATATAGATGAATTAACGAGAGTATAGAATTGCATATGTAATAGTATTGTATGTTTACAGGCATTCTATATTTTAATTTTCTATTTTCTCGTACTATCAGCATTAAAAGAGGTTTGTAATATATTGAAGAAGTGAATACCAAAATAATGTCAGTGTCAAATTGTGAATATTATTTACGTTGTGCATATATTTTTACGTCTGATTTTATTGTATTCTCACAATTATCAGAATAATTTTGTGTCATCCCGTACGACTAAATGAAGGTTACATAATTTTCAAAAAATATGGCGGAAAGTAATTTTGGTCCGATTGAGAGTCAAAGTAAGCAAATTATGTTTAACTGTTATAAATATTTTGAACTTGAACTGAAGAAAAATTTAAATTCCCCTTACACCGCTGCCTAGTTAGTTGAAAAAGCTACAGGTGTTTGTCTCTCTACTGGTTATCACATTGTGTCTGAGAGCAATAGTGAGAAATTCGCATCAACAAAGAAATTCACCTCCCCGAGAAATAAAAGGTTACGTACTTGTCCGTCATCAGAAGTAGACGATTTTGATCAGGAAGTCATCCGGAGAACTATATAAAATTTTCATCTGTCCCATAAGCAATTTTCAACCTTAAAGGCACTCCACTGTGTTAAAATCCGATATAGATTACAAATTTTTCATTTCCACCTCACGAAAACAAATACAAAAATTAGGATTTAAATGGAAGGATTTAAAGTATAAACTAGTGGTCATTAATATTTAACCGAAAAATATTAATGACACTAGTTTATACTGATGAAACCTACATCCACACTTCACATGTGTCCGGAGAGGCTTGGACCGATGGAACAGAATTTGGTGTAAAAAAACAAATCAGTACAGGCCAGCGGTTAATAATAGTGCACGCAGGAGGAAAAGACGGTTTTATTCCCAACGCTTTGTTCATGTTTAAGGCAAACCAAAAAACGGGAGATTACCACGACCAGATGAACTTTGTCAACTACGAAAAATGGTTAAAAGAAAAATTAATACCGAACCTTAAACCGAATAGCGTACTTATCGTATATAATGCGTCCTATCACAACAAACTTTTGAATCGTGCTCCAACGTCAAATTCTCTTAAACAAGAAATGAGGGATTGGTTGACAGAACACAACATTTCATATAGCCCGTTGATGTACAAAACCAGTTTGTATGATTTAATTAAACAAAATAAAGAGCGGTTTCGTGAGTACCACATAGATGCAATTTTAAAAGAACATAGCCACTCCGTTTTACGATTGCCACCGTATCACCCGATATTCAATCCGATCGAAAATATTTGGTCCATGGTATAAGGATGTGTAGCGAAAAGAAACGTTTCTTTAAACATGCAAGGCATTATGAGTTTAGCAACTGAACGAATGAATACTATTACTGTTGAGGACTGGGAAAATACCTATTTGTCGCCATGTCGAAAGTGAAGAAAATAAATATCGATGTCAGGAAGGGGAAATGTATCGAATTTCAGACAATCTTATTATCAACACTTGTGACAGCTCAGATGAAGAACATGATAGCGACTAAAAGCAAAAACAGAGGACTACTACTTATTCCATTTCTTAAGGGTAAGTAATTTTATTAAATTAAGAGAAAATTATTCTCCTTTGTTGCAAACGGTACTGCCACTACAAATGCAATTCCACGTTCTCGATAATTCATCTATACCTAAGCATGAGAGTTGGCTAAAAAGTTGCTTGCCCTAAACGAGGGATGCCTATTAAGCAGCATGCCTGAAATGTAAAATCGACTAAGAAGCAGATTGCCTAAATTTTAATTACCTGTAAAGCAGTTTGCCTGAAATACAAGATGACTAAAAAGGCTGATTGACCTAAACGAGAGATACCGAAGAAGCAGCATGACTAATGTGAATTGACTAAGAAGCAGATTGCCTAAAATACAAGATGACTGAGAAGGGGCAAATCATAACCTAAACCTACCTCAAATGTATGATACTAAACATAGTACTTTTAGGAATCCAGTTCCGTAGAAGTGTAAAAAAAGACTTATAGAATACCAGTTACGTAGAGGTATAAAAAAAGCTGGTTTCCAAACTCCGGTTTCCTTAACGGCCAAAGGGATTATACCGGGGGTGACTCCTAAGTCGTGAACCCAAATATGTTGTTCTGGCTCGTTATCGTTAGTAAAAACACTCGTACGTAACACTGCAAAAATCTATAAATGCACTTTGTAATAATAAATAAAATTATTAAAAAGTGCTCTGAGTAGTCTGTGAACTCTGTGAGCACTTAGAAGACGCTTCGGGTTTGTACTTCTCTCTGAGAACTCTCTTTGTACTCTTCTCTCGTTTCGGCACATTCCGTTTTTGGCATAAATCATTATATACAACAAATGAAATCAATCCTAGGTAGCGTTATTTAATATTTACAAGAATTGATTCTTACCTAGGATTAATTTCAGTTGTTGTATATAATGATTTATGCCAAAGACGGAAAGTGCTGAAACAAGAAAATGCCGAAACGGAATATGTCCAATCAAAAATACTGATGGTAGGTACTGTTTAATTTTTATCTTTAATTTTTATTGATTTAAATATAATATTTTACTATTAAATTTTATTTTATTTTATTACGCAAGTAAAGTCACAAGTATTTCGTAGTATAATTATGTATTTACTAAAATGTGCCGAAACAAGAATATGCCGAAAACGGAATATGTCCAAAAAGGAATGTGCCGAAAAAGGAATCAATCTTTAGAAATTGTTTTACTCAAATTATAATTGTTGGTTTTCTAGTTAATGCACTGAATTCGCCTTGAAATGCTGCGTTGAAAACCATAATTTCATAATACATAATGGGCTCAGAAAATAAAAGTCACATTTATGTTCTATTTTTATTTATGTAATAAAACAAGTAATATAACAAAGTAAGTAGTAGTAAGTAGTATAAGTATATACAGTGTGGGGCCCAAAACCGGGGATAATATTGAAAACAGGGGCTCTATAGATCACCGGTAATTACATTATAATGGTCTTACCTAATTAAAATCAAAATTTAACTTTCAGTTTTTTTCTAACAAACTTAATCGCAAATTCAATGTTATGCAAACACCGCTAAATCTACCGCGTGTGGTCAATGGCACCCTGTGCTCAGACATACCGCGTACCAAGTGACCAAGTGACGATATCGCGACGGGAAAATACATTCCCTACAATTTTTAACTTTGTAGGCTGTTTTCTTCAAAATTATAGACTTTGTACTATTAGATTCTTGTGATAGTTAATTGAAATGTTCTAAAGAATCCCCATTTAATTTTTTCGCCCCGGTTTTGGGCCACACACTGTATACAGGTTAACTTAAAACTAATACAAACTTATCTCAGGAAACAAAAATCCATTGTACTTAATTAATTAATGACAAAATTGCCTAGTCGGTTACTAAGTTCTGTTACTGAGATTAATTACAATTAAAAAAAAATTAAAGCAGTTTTGCATAAACCTGTATATTAATCAAAACTTTGATTTATACAGGGTGTCCCTGGATAAAGTTAACAAACGAAAAGGGATGAAAGTAGATGCAATTTCACCGACAAAAAAATTAATAAAAAACCAGTATTCGACGTTTGGCTTTGCATCATGGAATTTCAAAGTCATCGGTGTGGCGTATTTAAAAAAAAGAAGGGCTCCATTCATACCATTATCAAAGAGTCCAGCACCTGCATGATGACGTTGACAGGGTTCCAAGATGCGTTATGTCCGCTTTGGACTCTTGAGAAGAATGGTATGTGATATAAAAATGGATTGTGGCAATGTCTTGCGGCGAGAAATTACTTAACCGCGGCATCTTGTAAAATTCAGATCGTAGATTTAAAGGGAGAGAGAGCGAGTAGTACCGGGCTAATTATTTTGGGCTATTTAATTCAATAAAAATGGTTAAATCAATCTTTTTATTTTTGCCGCCTTTTTTTTAATTAGGTACCAAAGTTGCAGGTGTATTTTTCCGCTAAAATAGTAAAAGCTATTTCAGTCACAGACAAAAAAGCCGTGTTTTGTTTAACTTTTTAATTTAGCTGTAGGTATACCATATGCCAAGTAAATTCTAGTGACCACCTAAGGAATTAAGCGTAAACGCAATGTCTTTGTTTACCGCTTATCAAAAAATTCGTGTTTGCATTAGACACTTAATTCTTTTTTTTAATCAGAGACAATGAGTTAAAAAATAATTATAGCTAATAAAAACATAAGGTAATATGGGCATATTTTTAAGTAATTTTAGGAATTATCAGGAATTTACAATAAATAAACTCATTTTTTTAAATATAAACCTGTTTTTTTTTATGTTTGGCGTATTTTTTTGTTATTCTTTTTCACTTGTATGACACAGGTAATGTTCTGGGATTAAAAAACCGTTTATTTCATCTGAATAGACCTCGTGTGAGGTGAGATATTTCACTTTGTTCCGATAGAGTGCACAGCAAACAATGTTTTTTTAATTCATCTTAAAAAAAAAATGAGTGACTCCAATTTTTTTTTATTATCTTTTTTGTCGGTGAAATTGCATCTACTTTCATCCCTTTTCGTTTGTCAACTTTATCCAGGGACACCCTGTATAGAATAATAATAAAAATAATGTATTCTAAACTATTGCAATTATTTGATGTACGAGCTTGAAGTATTCCCATTTCGGGCGATAAAATCATAGTTAAAATCACGCACGACGATGATACTGATAACGGCCCCAACTTTTGTAAAAGTTCCTGTAGAGAGTTCAAATTTGCGTGACATATTGAACAGACTTCTAGCTTTAAATTCTTATACGAATGTATTCAAAGCAACTAAAGATCCGCTTGGACACCGGTCAATCTTAATGACTCATTAAATCGACTTTAAGATTTCACATGATTTTGCAGAAATACGAAAACACACCAAATCTCTTGCTTCATAAGTTGGAATTAAGTCATGTTGAGAAATATAATTTTGGTTTCTAAACATATACAGAGATAGGATTTTTTATATTATACAAAAAAAGTTATGTGGTAAACAAAGACTATTGGAATATATAGTATAATATTATGGAATTTACAGAAAAGTCATGCGTAATTTTATCGATGCCGGCTGTGAATGTTAAAAGATCGTATCGGGAATTGCGGAAACTAAGAAAAATGATTAATTGTTTTTCAAAATGAATATAGGTAGTTTAGATTTAGACATGATTATGCATGAGGGTAGTTAAATAAAGCATCGGTCATTCTTACTCGGAACCTGTAGTTTGATTCACGCATCCCTCTCAAAGTACTTTACATGGCGCAGCCGAGTGTGAAAAAAAGAAGCCTACCAAAGTGTTATTGTTACCAATAAGTGCGAATAGTTATTATAGCTGACTGTTGTACAGTTCGTGAGCTGTAGTATCAACCTTGCGTTTAGTGGGTGTGTACCGACGTTTTTGTGCAGCAATGGAAGCGGTTCTGCCGCCACCGTCCCCGTTTCATTTTATTAATAATTTGGAGAACGTTACTTCTGGAAACTTATCGAAGGAATGGGAAAAATTGAAAAATGCGTTTAATATTTATTTCGAAGCGTGAGTAAAAGTGAAAAAGTACAAACGAACATTTTGTTGCACGTTATCGGAGAACAGTGCCGGTGGAGGTATTTGCGCAATTTGACGCTAAAGTAAAGGCTGATACAGTTGAAAAGGTGTTGAAGCAATTTGATTCTTTTTTTTTTTACCGAATAAAAATATCACTATTGAGCGGCATAAGTTTTTTTATTCGAAATCAAGAACAAAGCGAATCTATAGAACAATACGCATTTGAATTGAAAAAGTTGACGAGTTCGTGCGAATTTAAGGACCTAATGGAGGACTTAATAAGGGATAGGCTCATATGCGGAATACGGGAGGACGCGTTGCGTGAACGTTTTTGCGTAAACCAGATTAGAATTTGAAGAAATCATTAGATATATGTAATTTAGCACACATATCAAGATTGCAAGCTGGTCCTATTAGAAAAGAATTGAGTGAACATCATGTTTATAACGTTAATCAGAGAGAACAATATGATTTTGAAGATGTGGGTGATATGCGCTCGGTGGACTGGATTTCGAGAGGAGGACCGCGCAATTATCGCGGTAGTCAGCGCGGCAGGGGGCGCGCCGAGCGCCGTCCCGCCGCGGTTTAACGGCCAGCCGGCTGCTTCGCGGAGTACTCAACCTCAGCCTGTGCAGCACTACAGGAATGGACAAACGAATTGCTGTTCAAGATGCGGTCTTTCGCATCAAAGTGAAAGATGCCCTGCAGCGGGAAGGAGATGTTTAAGGTGTAATAATAACGACTATTTTTCCCGGATGTGCAATGTACAGTGGGCTGCAAAAGTGCATGGACAGTTCATAAAGATAATGCTTTGAGGTGCAAACTGACGCCTCACGCTCGTAGTGGTTCAATAAGATCGTACTAGATGGCGTTGTTGTAAAAAAACAAAATTAAAAAATATTTTATTCCTCATACTGACACCAGAGCCAAACACTTTTTCTTTATTTTATCGTTTATTATATTTTAGTATAGAGAAGATTTTAGAAGTATGAAATGTTAGTCAATTCCAAACTAAGAGGTTAAATTACCAAAAACACTTTTTCCATTGCGTGGAATCGAACCCGCGATACTCGGAGTCGTGAGTGAGAGCGGCGTTATACGCCATTGGACCATCACACATTTGAATATGAAGTCGAAATTAATAGTTTATTATGATTTGGTTATTTTCGCATTCAATGAAATAGAAACACGGTTAATATTACTATAAGGAGGGTAGACTAAAGATTTATAAATACCACACTGATTATTACAAAGACTTTGCTCGTTCGTTCGTTAGCTGCTTAATCGATTGCCTTTTTTGTGTAGATTTTACTTTCGTTAAATTTTTCTTGAAAAATGACTTCTCGTTGCAATATTGACCTGGTCAAAAGATCGCAAATAATTGCCTTGCACAGTGAAGGCAGAAATTTGTCAGAAATTGCAAGAGAAACCGGTGTGAACGTAAGTAGTAATTTATTTAAGTACTCAGATTTTTACAAAAATATTTTCTATTTCATCTTTTTTATATCTTTAATGGTTATTATAAGTTTCCGTTTTTTTTACAGAGGAAAACTGTTGTTTTATGGGTACGGCGGTTCGAAGAGGAGGGATCTTTGCTACCCCGGCAAAGAACGGGAAGACCACTACTCATAAGCACATCCCAGCGTCAAGCCATGGTGAGGGATTATGAGGAAGACGGATTCAAACCAACAACCCACTACGCTGGTTTATTCAATACAAGTGCGGATACTATTCGCCGTGTTTTATATAGTGAGGGTCTGCATCATCGTAGGCACGCTGTCAAACCCTTGCTAACAGAAAGCCATAAAAGAGCAAGGTTAGAGTTCGCTTTGGAGTATCTAGATTTCGACTGGAGCAATGTCATCTTTACGGATGAAAAGACTTTTAAATCCAGCCAACACGGACGATTAAGCTTGTGGCGCCGAAACAATACCCGGTATAATGACAACCATGTAGTGCCCAACATGGAATCTGGTCGAAGGTCGGTTTGTGCAAGATAACTGCCCAATACACCGTTCACGTAGTGTGCGGGAGTGGTTTAGTCAGCACAATAATATAAGGGTTATTCCCTGGCCTTCCAGGTCACCGGATTTAAATCCTATCGAAAATTTATGGGGTATTATTGTCCAACGTTGGGATCACCAGAATGAGCGAACTCCGAACGCCTTGGAAGAACATTGTTCAAAAATTTGGGATAGTATTCGAGGTTCCAATCTGTGTCAGAATCTTATCGATTCAATGCGTTCCCGAATGCAAGCGGTAATCGAACAGAGGGGGGGTTATACTAGGTATTAAAGTTTAGTATATAGTAATACAGTGGTCAAGTGGAGATCGGGTTAACGTAAGTAATTAATACAAAAGTGACAATTATTTTCGCTTTTTTTACGTGTCTATACTATTTTATAGCAGTTAATAATTATCTTATTTTAAATATTTAAAGTCAAACAAATCACACACCATTTATACACGAAATTTCAGTTATTATCCTTATATAAGTGATCCTAACTGTATAACATAGTTAAACATAATGCATTTGACAGTTAAGGTAACCCGGTCTCTAAATATGTGTTAATAATTACTATATGTTATTGTGGTTTAATAGCTTCAATCTTCTTTCTGATTTCGGAAACGAAACTTAAGCTATTACCTCAATAATAAAAGTTAAGTAGTAGGTAGTCGTTTCATTGTTACAAAGGTAATTTGTAAAAAAAACTATCTAAACAGTTCACTGAATTAAAATGTTATACAAGGAATAAAGATTTTTCATTTCAAATAACAAAAGTTGTATCATTTCTTGAAACTATTATTTCAAAAGATAATACATTCGTTTATTAATTACTATGTGAAACAAGATAAATTAAAAAAGATATTGTAAGCAGAATCGATCTCCCGACCCACGGACTGACTCCGCGAAATCGAAGTGCCAACTAACTAAGCCAACGGCCCTTCTAGTTAAGTGGTGAAATTATCGATTCTAATACTAAAACGTCATATAGTTGAAGCAAACAACAATATAACTTGTTCAATTAACAACGCCATCTAGGTTGTTTCTTACGAACGTGGCATCACGTGTTCACAGCATTATAGACGTTAAGGTGTCCATGCAATTTTGCAGCTGACCGTACATGAAGTTCAGGCAGATGAGTCGACCGACCAGGTAATTTACTATTTTTCTGATACGCATAATGACTGGTCCGTAGATTTAAAGATAAATGATCATGAAATTAAATTTAAATTAGATACTGGTGCTGATGTCAACGTATCAAAATCTGCTTTTATTCTGGATTTTTTAGTTGCCGATGTAACTTCTCCGCCTATTCTAGGTCGCGATACGTGTAGTGAGTTAAATGTTATTAAATTGGTATTGTCTATAAATAACGACTGTGAGCAAACAACAAACAGTAACATATTTAGGGATTATTCTGACGTTTTTGAGGGAGTTGGTTGCATGCCAGGCGAATATAAAATTGAAATAAATACAAATATTAGACCGGTGGTACATGCGCCAAGGAAATTACCGTTAGCTATAAAAGATAGTGTAAAAGGCAAATTGGATGAAATGGTACGAGATGGAATTATTGCAAAAGTTGAGGGTCCGACTGATTGGGTAAACAGCATAACGGTTGCTAAGAAAACTAAGGGAGATATAAGGATTTGTTTGGATCCTCGTGATTCAAATCAAGCAATCAGGCGAGAACATTTCAGATTGCCGACTTTAGATGAAATAACCGCGGATTTAGGTGGGTCTAAGTATTTTAGTACATTAGATGCCAAACACGGTTTCTGGCAACTAAAACTACACGAGGAAAGTACCGACCTTTGTGCTTTTAACACCAGTTTTGGACGTTACAAATTTTTACGCTTGCCATTTGGCATTACCTCAGCGTCGGAAGTTTTTCATAAGAAAATGTATGAAAATTTCGATGACATAACCGGCGTATGTTTGTTTGTTGATGACATACTTATTTACGGCTCCACTAAGGAAGAACATGACCGTAGGCTGAAAATGGTTTTAGATAGGTGTAGAGATGTAAAGATTAAATTAAATAAAGACAAATGCATATTTGGGTTGACGGAGATAAAATATTTAGGTCATAAAATCACGTCGAGGGGTATTTATCCTGATGATTCACACACATCAGCAATAAGAAATATGCCCCGGCCTATGGACGTTAAGGATTTGGAGAGGTTCCTGGGTATGATTAATTATGTGGGTAGTTTTATATCAAATCTGTCTAGTACAAATCATGTACTTAAAAGGATATAGAATGGCACTGGAATACGGAACATGAAAAGTCGTTCAATGACCTCAAGGAATGCTTGACGAGCGTTCCCATATTACAGTATTACAGTTTAGCGAAGCCTGTAGTTATTTCGGTCGATGCCTGTAAAAATGGCCTTGGCGCTTGTCTTCTTCAGGACAATTTACCAGTATGTTATGCATCACGCTCACTTACAAAGGCGGAACAGAACTACGCCCAGATAGAAAAAGAGCTACTAGCTTGCGTTTACGCTTGCGAAAAATTCTACACATATTTATACGGTCGGAGTGATGTTACGATTGAGATTGACCACAAACCGCTCGTCAGCATTATTTCAAAACCAATAGCGACTGCTCCTGCTAGGTTACAAAGAATGTTATTACGTTTGCAACCATACTGTTTCAATCTTGTGTACAAGCCGGGGAAATATTTATTTATCGCTGACACCCTGTCCCGCGCCGTAGAACCGGTAAGCGGCCCGGCGACAGAGCCGCGCGATCAGCTGGAGGCGCGTGCGCAGGTTTGTGCAATAGCAGTCAGCAACCCACTTGTAGATACTCAGTTTGTACAAATACAAAAGTTAACTAGAGTAGATTCGGAATTAATTTTACTAGCAAAGCACGTAAAAAATGGATGGCCGACACACCAACAAAACGTAGAAAATGAAGTAAGACCATACTGGGGGTACCGGGATGAGCTGTCCATTGCTTACGACATGTTATGGAAAGGGAATAGAATCATTATTCCGAGCGCATTGCGTAGTGAAATGTTGAGGCGAGTACACATTGGGCATTTAGGTCTTGAAAAGTGTAAACTTCGCATTAGAGAAATAATGTTTTGGCCAAACTTAAATACGCAATTACAGATGTAGTGCATAATTGTTTTCCTTCGTATTTTCACGGAAACGTACGAACGTGTCTTGCTATTTCAGTCGGTCACAGTACAAAAAGTACTGAGGTTGACTGAAGTAGCATGACACGTTCGTACGTTTCCGTGAAAATACGAAGGAAAGCAATTATGCACTACACCTGTAGAGGACTTAATTAACAATTGCCAAGCGTGTTTAACTTTTAAGAACGAACATAGAAAAGAAACCCTTATACCTCACGAAGTTCCCAACAGAGCATGGTCAAAGGTAAGGGTGGACGTCTTCCATTTTAACGGGTATAAATATATTTTTACTGTCGATTATTACAGCAAATTTGTTGAGGTTACCGAGTTAAACTCATTAACATCCAACCATGTCATTCAGCATCTCAAGGTTATATTCAGCCGCCAAGGCATACCAGACATTGTTATGTCAGATAACGGACCTGAGTTTAGATCCCAAAGTTTCCAGACGTTTTCTAGGCAGTGGAATTTTCTACATTTAACATCTTCGCCGCATTATGCTCAGTCCAATGGCCAAGCAGAGCGAACTGTGCAAAATGTAAAAATATGTTAAAGAAAGCACAAGTCAAAGGCACTAAATTTAGGTTAGCTTTACTACAGTATTTGAATACTAAAATAAGCAATAAATTAGCATCTCCATCTGAAATATTAAATAATCGTAAATTAAGAAGTATTGTACCATGCTCACCCATACTACTGTTACCAAAAATACAAAAAAACGTCAAAGTCGAGCTACAGTCGCGTCAGACAAAACAAAAAGAATTTTATGATAAAAGAGCTCGCGATTTAACGCCACTTGTCCCGGGTCAAAAGATTAAAGTTAGAATCAATAAACTCTGGGCCAGCGGGACGGTCCTCTCAGTCCGTGGAATACGCTCGTACGCGGTGCAAGTGGAAGGTGGTGGTATCTTAATAAGGAACCGGAGACATTTATTACAAGACTCTGAACAACCTCCTGATGGAGCAGTGACAAAAGGCGCCGTGTGTTCGCTGCCTTACGAGGACATAATTACATCTAGCGATAACGGGATGACGTCACTCTCGACCGCACTCCAAGTACAGCCGGCTGCAGAGAAAAGGATACCCCCCTGGTAAACAAATCAAACTGTTTAAAAATTTCGACGAATTTCGTGGAAGACAAGATGGTCGAGTGGCTAGTCTGTCGGACTAGTGTTTCGAGGATTGCTGGATCATATCCATCTTGGGGATATTTACTTTTTGCATTTTTATATTTTTAATTATGCTATGTTATCTATTTTAAAGTATTAATTGTTAAGTATTTTAGGTAAGTATGTAAAAAAAAATAGGCATATTGTGAAAAATATACTTTTATTTATTTAAGTATATGCTATCTGCGTTACTTAAGTTAAATTATAACATAATAATAATTATGAAATCATAACCTTTTTTTATTTTCAAATAGCTTAACTACGGATTTACAGATTAATCATTATAACGAGAAAAATACATTGGGAGTTCCTAATTATAATATTACATTTGTAGGGCTTTAAAATATCGTTACAATTATATCTATGCCTAATTTTATGTTATGCGTAACCGTTATTTCTTCATTAACTTTTTACTGACATTTCATAAAATATTAGACAAGACAAGTGTTAAAGAACGGTTTGCTTATAGATATTCTTAGGAATATAATTACTTACTTACATTATATTATGTAGTTTATTAAAACTGCGAACTTGAATTGTGTGTGTGAATCACTGAGAAAGAACCAACATGCTAATCTATAAATATAGTATAGCAATTTACATCTTTCTGTTATCATCACTTATCACAATTTGTTATAATTATTTTAAGACAACTTTAAATAGAGGTGTATAGGCAACGCGTGGGGTCAGACGGTGTGTCACCTACACTTGAATGAAGAAGGAGAATTATGAATTGATAATACCAAACTTTGTTTTTTTTAAATTAACTATAGGATAAGGAACCATCAACTCGTGCCCACTTTTGTATATTTTTTAATTTTCAATTAACAATATATCCGCGTTAGTTAAAAATTAAAAAATAAACCAAAGTGGGCACTATACTACAAATGCCAAATATAATGCAAATACGAGTAAATGCTACTCGTGTATATTAATATCGAAGAGGATAGCCGTTACTTTCTATCACTTCCTGAAGCCGATTTGGCATACTTAAAACCATTTTGTTGCACGCATCACTACTTCGCATTAATTCCCAAGTTCTTTGGACCTCTTGGTCCAGATTTTTTTTTGTTTTTATTTCACTGGAATCCCAGTTTAAAACCATCTGACCCCACAAATTCTCTATCGGATTTAGGTCCGGACTTTTTGACGGCCAGTCCAAAACCGTTATTTCTTCTTGGGAAGACAGCCATTCCTGAACAAGGCGGGAGCGATGCACAGAACAATTATCCTGCACCAGGTAAATTTGGCCTACAGGATACGCAACACGCACTGACGGCAGCATCACGTCCTTCAACACCTCCAGGTATCGCTCGCTGTTCATGCGGCCGCCTATTTCCACCAGCTCGCCTGGGCCCATGGAAGACATCCATCCCCAGTAACCTGAAAACAGTCATCTTATATAATCTACTGTAACATGTAATATACGTAAAAGTCAATAGAATAGAATATATATGTATATAAAGTCTTAAACATAATATTATTGAAATGTTATTTACCTAGTGTTAATCGCCCGCTTGTCCTGAGGTCTAAAACGTTTTTAGGGTTAAACCTCTCCCCAGTTCTTCTCCATAAAATTTTTTGGCCATCCTTATCCGACTTAAAACATTTTTCGTCAGTAAATATGACTATTTCGTTTGCCCAATCGAAATTTAAATACTGAGTGGCAAAGTTTACTCTGTCGATGCGATGTGTCTCAGTAAGCTTAATTTTTCTGGCCGGTTTGTAATTATGAATACCCGCAGCATGCAGGTGTCGCCGAACTGTGCTAAGCGACACTCCATAAGTCTCAGCAGTTGAGCGTGTCGTTTTGAAGGGTGCCTCTGAGTGAACTTGCACTATGTTACGGTGTCGCTCCGATTCCTCGGTGTAAGCAACCGGGCGAGGGCCTTGGCGGGCACAGTTCACTTCACCTGTCGCTTGATACCTTTGTATCCACCTACGAACTGTATTTTTCTGCAGATATAAAAAAAAACATAAATTATTAGCAAACCAAATAAATAATCATATAGGTATAATCTCAGTAGGTATTCATATAGGTTAAATAAATAAATAAATTAAATAAATAAGCTATCGTGTAACTCTTACCGTTATTCCCATATCTCGTGCTATTTTCTTTATCGATTGCTGCTGTTCCCACAGAACAACAATCTTAGCCTTCAAAAAAGTAGTTAATCGAACCATTATAAGGATTATTAAATCGGATAATATTAGCTAGCGGAGAGATTCACACAGCGGATCGGCACAAATCGTAATAATTTGTGAAGTCATTATAAAGTTACCCGCAATCACAAAACAATAAATGCGGCAAACAATGTCGAGTAAGCAAACTAATTATTCAAATTTCAACTTTAAGTCTCTGTTTAATACAGCAGTAATCTTCGATGCCTTTATGAAATAAAATGACGGTAGATGCAACAATCAGTAACAACGATGAAAGCATATCTATCATACTAATTTCAACCTAAATAATAAATTGACGAGTGGAACATGGTGGAAGTTGCAATTTAAACCATAACGTATAAAAGATTAGATCGTTATCACAATTGTTCGATTTAAGGAGTAATGCAATTCAAATTTTTGCCAAAATCGTCAACGGAGTCGATAGCCTAGTGGTATAAGGCGTCGCGTCGTAAGCTAATCGGCTAGCAGCGGCTGGAGAAGCGGGTTCGTATCCTCAATCGCACATATGAAATGAAATGTCTTTTTGAAGTTATAATTGGTATTCGGTTCGACCAGAAGCCAAAAATAGCAAAATAAAGAAAATTATAATATTTGAGTGGTATCGGTGGATGCTCGGGCAGAGGTGGGTGCGGGGCGGGGGAAGCTAGCCGCTCACGGCGAACGTCACGTGACGTTCGCCGTTGTGCGATAATCTTTAAAGTATTGGGGGGTCCCTTTTCTCTGACGCTGACTGTACAACAGCCGGGCGCTAGCTCGCATAGCGGGTTCGATTCCCGTGCGGTGCCAGAGTCCAACCTCACAACCACTAATCATTATGTCACTCGTTTCGGCAGGACAGTCATACCACCTGATCGTTGGGGCTACTGAGTAGTTCAACTCCGTCAGCAGTCCACGTCAACATTAGAATAATTTTGTAATTAAATAAGTTAAAATTATTTCATGTTATGATAGTAATCAACCACACAACTTACTAGGGTTACTTGGTCGATCAACTGATGCTAACCTAACCTAACCTAACCTAACCTAACCTAACCTAACCTAACCTAACCTAACCTAACCTAACCTAACTAGTCATAGATATCTACATCGTTAGAAAAATGTAAACAATTATTCATGATAGGAATTTATTTTTAAAACGGTATATAAACCGACTGAAAATATTGTATTGCCGTTAATATTAACTATAAATGTTTAATAATCTTTTATCGATTTAATGTTGTACCTACTATCTATGTATAGCCATGTGTGCCACCAAAGTATTATCTAGTGTACAGAAATAGTCTGTTGTACAAATCCGATATTTATTTATTTAATCATTTTATAGTGTGTGTGTGTGTGTGTGTTTTTAGCGTGTGTAGATGAACAGTAGGCATTTCATTTGTTAATAAAAAAGGAGGTTGTAGGTAGTTTAGATTTAGACATGATTATGCAATTAGGGTAGTTAAATAAAGCATCGGTCATTCTTACTCGGAACCTGTAGTTTGATTCACGCATCCCTCTCAAAGTACTTTACAATTAAGCTTTTAATTTTTATACATATTGAAATTAAAAAATAAACATAAGTTAGTTTTATTTGCATCAACCTTAGTAACAGAACTTAGTAACCAACTAGGTACTTACATATGTTCGTTAGAAATTGAAAGTGAGTTGTAGGTTTTTCAGTTCCTTCTTGTACCTTGAGTTAAACAGAACATCGACCTTATTCCGGTTGCATCGATTAAACATTGAACATTTAATTTTTCGGTCTTGCCATTTGGCCTTTCGCAATAATTTTTGAAGGAAATTGATGAAAGTCGAATTTGGTGGCACGCGGCCATTAATCCTTCTATGCCACCCTTCTAAGCCGTTGTTGGTCCTGTGAGTCTCAGGGCCGTATTAATAAACTCGTCTCAATACGTGAACTGAGAGCTTCTCAGATGATACCGTCTCGATTCGTAATCCTGGAGCTAAGATCGTCGCTTATTAATAAACTCATCTTGAGAAGCTCTCGGATTATATGCACACAGATTAGATATGCATGATCCAATATTATAAACACATCCCAACCCCAACAATGACAGTTTTGAACAACACGGAGAAACGTTTAGACTATGCATGGTTTTAAAAAACGTGATTTTTCGTTTAGATGTGACACGTAAAATACGTAAACCATCATATATTTTTTTCAAGTTAATGTGCAAAAGCAAGTCATTATTTTAAAAACATTTTTTTTAAGCTAGTTTTCCGCTCACATCATTCAAGGTGATCAGGTGCGTGTAATGTTACGTTTTAAAATCTCTGTAATATTGAAAAAACGAAACGCACATAGCGCGAATTTCTTTGGTTCTTTCCTTCATATTTACATTAGTTTACAGGTTACGAGTTCTTCTTACCGAATTTGTTTTTAAAGTAAACTTCAGTGTCTTTTAGTATTAAATAAAGGTGAAGAAGTGCAGCTTCTCGAATCCAACTTGGCGCCAACCTGGCTGAGGATCTATTTTAAAAATAAACGTGTCCTATGAAGGCCGACCCCTACAGCAAGCAATCGCGGGGACTGGAGCCTGGAATAGGTTCCTTCTTCATAAGATGAAAAATGAAAGGCAAATCAGGCGAAGCCAAAACTTACTTAGTACCGTTTCCAAATGGTGTCTTATTTTACCTATAGGTCATAAATTATCCTTGAGTTACATACCTTAGGATATCACTACCAACATAGGAATCTATTATAAATCAAAGTCCTCAGACTGCCTCAGTGTATCGGCATAAAGATATTAGGTATGATCACCAAGATGTAATTGACAAATTCTTATTTGAATGTAGTTTAGTGGTAGTTTATAAATATGAAAGATAGTTTCGACATTGGCAGGCAATTTATAAGTTATTCTACTCTTCTTCTCTTACAAATTATTCTTTCCGTAATTTATTGTCAAGCTTTTAGTGAATGTAAATTAAAAGAACAAACTATGGAACTGTTAAAGTGTGTAAAACAGGTAGGAATAGGTAGGTAACATTATACTTTTTGTTTTTGTTATTTCCAGATGATTTTAACTATGTACAGCCAACCCCTGCCCCTGGAAAACTGGTGTTTAATTTGATTTTGATTCCTTTACTAATTGTGGTTTAAAGTGTGTACCAAATGGGTCTCATGGGATAGAATTCGGCGTCGCGACAGACCAAGGCGACATTCGCGAGATGAGCTTCATGCCTTCAATCAAGACTGGTGGGAGGCTGGCCATTTGGCCATTGATATGGCTAAATGGAAGGAAGGGAGAGGCCTTTGCCCAGCAGTGGGACATAATAGGCTGCTAAATAATGAATAATTCCTTTATTTTTTAATACATTTATTAAAATTCAGATGCAAGTTACCTTAATGTTTTATTTTTTCATGTTTTATTAGAGTGGTTTGCACAAGTTGTGTTTTCTCAGTTTTCACTCATTGCTTTGGTTTATTTATAGACTGTAACTACTGCTACTACTACTATAACTTGTGCTAACTGTTCAGTAAATTAAACTATATTTCTGTCATTGCGCACATGGATGTGACATAAAACTTAACTAACACCCAATTGTACAAACATTTGTTAGCACCTTTCAAATATATGTTAGCACTGGAAGGAATCCTTCCAATATTTTTGTCTATACATACATACACTTTATCCTATTAGTACCCTTGTCATTTACCAATTACAAGCAACTTATGGTAACATTTAATTTAATTAAAGAATGTGTGCCACTGGACTTCGTCGTCTCTTCTTAAAAGTTAGTGGAAGTATTTACGTCTCAGTTGGGCCTATTCAGATCAGAGTTAGTAAATTTTAAATATCTTTAAACCTAAATTTATAATGTCCTACTAGATAGAGATTGATATTTATATATAAATTTAAGTTAACAGATATTTTAAATTGGAATCAAGTTTGATTTTATTTTAAAGTAGGTAGGTCTTCAGTTATTAAAAATCAGAGAACACTGATCAAAGTTGGCTGCAGTATTCATTAAAAATATAAACATTCATAATACAATATAAACACCAAAACACACCAACATCCAATAACATTACCACATATCCTTGTTGACTTGGTGTTTATAACATTGTTTTATTACATACTAGCTTTCCGCCCGCGACTTCGCCTGCGGAGAGTCAGTACTTTCGTTAAAAAGTACAACTTTTGAATAAGGCCAGGTCCAGATGAAGCGTTTTGCGTGCGTTTGCACTCGCGCGTAGACACTCGCGCGTTTCCAAACAAAGACCATTATCTGGACGCGATGTATGAGCTCTAGTTCCTCGGGAACGCGCGAGTGTCTACGCGCGAGTGCAAACACGTGCAAAACGCTTCGTCTGGACCTGGCCTAAGAATTGGTTATATTTTATTTTTATGATTAACTAAATGTCTCCGTACGACATTGTGATTGTGATGTTTAAAAAATAAATGAAGTTACTGAAGGACCTCTTTATATACAACATTTTCGGTGATGCCTTCCGGTGCAAGAATCACCAGACTGCTGGCGGAACTCACTCTAAAACAGGCGACATAGAACTGACCGTGTGAAAAACAGTTATCCCTTAAATCTATTCCGGCCACTTTCAACGACTGCTCTTGAGATTAACCTTTCTGTCTCAATTTTGGCGTACATATCAACCAAATATTGACTAAAAAGAGAACGACAGCAACGACGTACAGCAAGTGGTTGGTATCAGTTTCTCTAAACATAATGCGGTAAGAATAAAAGCTCAACGCAGATACCGTTTTTTTAAGGGGCAGTTTCGAATTGGGGTATATCAATTGAGTAACCGTCCTCACCATGACAGAAAAGCAGAGGATACTGTAAATAATCGTAAGAACGGTGCAACTCGCTGATCCGTTGCAACTTGTTGTCATGACTCTGTAAAATGATATCTCGTCGTTCGAATTGCTGTCCAACTATAACCAAAGCCACTTCACTTGCTGATGGTGCATTAAAGCGTCCTCTGTGAGTATTGCCTGGGTTTCTATAAGCGTGGATAACCACTTCAAACTTTTCACAATTTGGGGGTACTTTCTCAAGAGTCGTTTTTAAGTCTTTTATGAACGGGTTATTAATGTGCAACATAGATTGCAATTTTTTAACCAAGTTATGTTTTAAGCCTGTAAAATTACCGCATCTCAATTTAGCCTCTCTTTCATCCTCTCCAACAAAGTAAATTTGTAGAAATTGAGGCACTTGTTGAGGCAATGGCAGGAGACTACCAACTCAGTGGTATACCTGTCCGTGTACTTTGAAAGTAGGCATAAAACCATCTTCTACAACTTCCTTTGCTCCAAAAGAAGTCATTTGAAAGCAGCTGTTGTACTTTCTTATTCGGTCTAAAAAATGTGTGTGCTCTGGATGAATGCCAAAAATTAAGCTATGAAGTTGCTCAGGCAGAGGCTTAAAAGCTGAAAGCTGCACCTTACCACCACTGCAGCACATACCGGGAGCCTCTTCTTTCCACTTGGCGGCGTTACAGTACATGCATTTATGACTCATAGTACCCAGGGCAACGGTTTTATCGGTCTCATAAGCTACGTTGGGATCGTACATCATCCCAGAAGAAGTTTTCTCCGTCCATGGCAGTGACCGCCTTTCTGATCTCGCTCCTAGATTATTTCGTTCGTGTGTCGCAACAGCTGCTCGGTGAACCTCCGGGTTACTTTTTTGATAGATAGCTGCTGCTTTTCTGTGAACTTCGGGATTCTTCTGTTGGTAAGCTATTGCAGCGTCTTTGAGCTGCCGTTTTCTGATTGTGTTAGTTAATCTAGTTTGACGCTTTTTAGCAGTTTTTCCCGAGGTACTAATACTTTCAGGCTGAGAAATCTGAAGTGTTAACGCCAGTCTTCGCCACGAGAGGGCCGCGCTACAAGCCGCCCGCGCCGCCCGCGCCGCCCGCGTGCCGCCAGCGGCCCAGGCCGCGCCCCTCCACACCACTACGACCAGAGAACTCACGCCGAGCGCACGCTCCTTTATTTAAATCATTTACCTATTTTATATTTTACGAGAAGCTGTAACATTATACTCTTCAACCATCGCCGTTGGTAAATTTATACATGCTTCGAACCGGATCCATCAGAGTCGACGAGAAATACACGTCGAGGTTACCGTTAGCGACAAGACGACGCGACGTGGCAAGCCGCGCCGTGCACCGAGAACAAAGAACCCAGCGACGATAGATTTAAGAAGAGAGAAACCGGACGGCTTCTTGGAACTTTTCTAACGATTATTCGAATCTACAATATTATCTCCATCGACTGCACCGTGTCACGAACGAGATTTATACCACGGGGAGTGAGGTTTTGGTGAGTTCGTTCCATTATCTACGTAGTCCCTCTTCCCCCCGTAAATGTAAATTTTTTTTTTCTTGAGGGCACCGCCATAGGAGCCATCTCATAATTTAAATTAAATACCGGCAACCGCCATAGGTGCGCCGATCCATCGAATTATTAATTTAGGGCACTCGCCATAGAGGCCAAACATTCTTAAAATTAGGATCCTTTAACGGCCATTAGGGGTCTAAAATTCCTTTCGCGAGCCAAGGTCCCATCATTTTTACAGGTTCTCGCCATAGGGGCCTGCGATCTCATTAGTTTCACAGGTTCTCGCCACAGGGGCCTGCTATTCTAGTATTTCACTTTAAATATAGATAGGTGCACTTATTCTGTTTTATTTTCATTTTCCCACGCTATTTTTTCCTATGTACTTACTCAGTTTAAACTCCTAATTAATTTTCAGTTGCCTAGTTTTCTTCTATCGCTCTGTCTGCCCAACAATTTTGTCATACTTATTTCGCTTGCTTTAGATTTGCGTACTTATCTACATTCCAGAACGTTCGACGCTCGGCCCGGCCGGCGGGCGCTCGCGCGCTCAGCTGACGAGGTCAACGACCGCGCCGACGCGACCGTTACAGTTGCGAGGTTTTGCCGCGCTTTGTTCGCTGCGCTTGCGGATCTGCTTGCGTGATTTTCTGCTTGCATTCAAATTTAAGTACCTTCAACTTTTTTCTTTCTTCACTTTTATATTATTTCTTTCTTGATTCTTTCCACATTTCATCAGGTTTCATCTTGGAAATGGATATAAGGGTGCTTAAAAGATCGAGAGGCACGCTTAAATCTAAAGTTACTATATTTAAACAGTTTTTAGATACGCTTTCATCGTGCGAAAGACTAAGCAGTTTGCAGAACAGACAATTATCGTTGCGCTTGGATCTAATAAGACCTATATACGACGAATTTAATACCGTGCAAACTGACATAGAATCATTATGCCAACTTCCAGATGATGATTCAAAGGAACTGATGGAACGGGGCAACTTTGACGACGACTTCTGCACTGCAGTTGCTGTGGCAGAGGAGTTGCTGAGCCAGAATAGGACCCGGGCTGCATCTGAGGGCGACGACTCTTCTCAGGTGACGGGCTCTGGTACTGCTATCGCTAAAGGTGGGCCAACATTAAAATTACCAACTATCCATTTACCGTCCTTTTCCGGAAACTATCATGATTGGTTAGGGTTTCGTGATACCTATACATCACTTATTCATAATAATGAAACCATTCAAAAAATTCATAAATTCCACTATTTGCGTGCGTCACTTAAGGATAGTGCAGCCTTAATTATTCAATCTCTTGATTTTTCTGCAGACAATTATGATATAGCTTGGCAATTGCTTTGTGATCGCTATCACAATGATCGAGTACTTATAAATAATCATATTCACTCGCTATTTAATATTGAACCTTTGACTCGAGAATCGGCAAGGTTACTACGAAACATGATGGATACGTTTACCAAAAATCTTAGAGCATTAAAAACCTTAAAGTTACCTACTGAACACTGGGATATTTTAATCATACACATGGTTACCAGTAAATTAGATTCCGTCACTGCTCGTGAATGGGAAGAAGAACGCAACAGAATTAAAACAATTCCCACTTTAGACAATTTATACACTTTCATTAAAGATCGCGCTAATCTATTGGAAACCATGGACGACTCGCGATACAAACAGCCACAATCACAAAACTCGCGTGTCCCACCGCGGAGGTACAGTGACATTACGCATAATCGCCAAAAAACATTTATTGCGTCACCCACTGTGTCGAAATACTCGTGCCTTTTATGCAAAGGACACCATTCATTATATCAGTGTTATAGGTTCAAATCATTCCCACTAGAGATAAGATTAGAGAAGGCAAAGGAAATGAAATTATGCCTTAACTGTTTGCGTAAGGGTCATGACGTAAGCGCTGCATGCGCGTTAGGTCCGTGTAACATTTGTCATAAAAAACATAACTCTTTGTTACATATGGAAGAGAATAATAGGTCTGGCGCACGCAGTCTGCCGACGACTTCTAAATGCATTGTTCTACCTCTCTCTATCTATGTCTTGTTCTACATAAAAGAGGTAGGTACCTACTATAAGTAAAGTTAAGTGTGTTGATTACTTCCATGATGCAAATCATTAATATGAAAAATATTAGACATGTAATTTTATTACCTAGTTTTCTAAAAGCCCTGGTGTAATAAGTTTTGTAATTCAGAAGTTCAATATTTAATTTAAACATTGTTTATTTTGTATAATGTCTAGTGGACAAACATCTTGGTCTACTTTTGTTGGAGAATAGCGCTACATGATAATTGTAAAAGAGGATAAACACAGTTTATTACTTGGGCCTTACGCAGGTAATATAATAGCTTCATCGAGTAACAAGTTAGCAGTCAGGTGTGTGCTATGAGGGGCTATGTGCAATATTTTCATTGTAAAATTACCTACCTACTTTCTTTCTATTTAGTACCATTTTATAAGGATGAATTAAAATAAATATATTATCTTTTGCAGCTATGAAACAAGATGGTTAATAGTTTTTTCAATAAAGACTATATGGATGGTTTAATGGTGAATCAGATATTTACAAATAATATTAGGTATTGAGTTTATTTTGAAACCTGTTAATATGTATAACTGAGAGACTTTAATAAAATAAACTTGCTACATGCTAATAGTAGTTTTATTTATTGGTGAAAAGACATGCAGGGTCGTTTTATGCTTGAAAGTTAATTCATAAATATGTGTAGGTACTCCTACAGTATTTAAATGAGGAAAAGGAAAGTATTTGGATCCAAGATTCAGAGGCATAACATAACATAACAACAAGCTCTCTGAACTCTGTAACTCTTCTAGCAACCTCCTAGTGGCTATGGAATTCAGAAAGCCTGCGCTGAATCTATATATATAAAGAGGCTTGTCCTGACTGATTCATCAACGCCCAGCCAAAACCGCTAATGCTAGAAATATGAAACTTGGACAGTACTTTCTTTTTGTGACGTAGAGATCCGATAAGAAGGGCTTTTTTGAAATTCAACCCCCAAGTGGGTGAAAAGGGGTGGCAAAGTTTGTATAGAAAAAAATATTTTTATGGTCCAATTTACATGAAACTTGGTAGAAATATTCTTTAATTCAAATAATATGACACGTGTTTCAGCGATTACTAAAATTCAACCCCTAGAGGGATGAAAGAGGGTTGCAAAGTTTGTATGAGAAAGAATATTATTATGGTCAAATTTACTTGAAACTTGGTAGGAATGCTCTTCAATGCAAATAATGAGATACATATTTCAGCGATTACTAAAATTCAACCCCTAGATGGATGAAAAGGGGTTCCAAAGTTTGTGTGGGAAAGAATATTGTTATGGTCAAATTTACTTGAAACTTGGTAGGAATGCTCTTCAATGCAAATAATGAGACACATATTTCAGCGATTACTAAAATTCAACCCCTAGAGGGATGAAAGGGGGTTCCAAAGTTTGTGTGGGAAAGAATATTATTATGGTCAAATTTACTTGAAACTTGGTAGGAATGCTCTTCAATGCAAATAATGAGACATATTTCAGCGATTACTAAAATTCAACCCCTAGAGGGATGAAAGGGGGTTCCAAAGTTTGTGTGGGAAAGAATATTATTATGGTCAAATTTACTTGAAACTCATTGAAAGTGGCCGTCCGCGTCTATCGCGACATGGATTCAATCACGCCCATTTTTTTTCGCAATAGGTATAAAAAGAACCCTTGAAATCGATTCACCAGTTAAAAAGTTGTGTGAATGCAATATCTATTAAAATATGTGAATAGATAAAACCTTTTCCTTTTTCAAAAACTCAATTAAAAATAATATCATCCAATTCGATTCATTTCACGGACATTCGAAATTCAAATTCAAACGTTGTCGCTATTTGCATCAAACCGAAGTTACTTGGTAAGGCGCATCCGTAAGTTTTATTATCGAAATTTCACATTTTGTTGTGCTAAGTAGATAACTTTTGCGAGTACTTTCGTAAAGTGTGAATTGTTTACGTTGTCTTTCTAATAGTTTTGTGGTTCTATCAGTCTGGTACAAATATTCTCTCTATTTAATTCTACTGTTAAGTACTTTTTTATTTTCTAATATAGGTAAATTAATATTCTATCTAGGTATAATTATGCCATTTTCTTCTTCAATCAATATTCCAACTGTCATTCATTCCATTACCTATTAATATGGTGGTTGAGGTCTTAAACATAAGCGGTGCAATGGTGCCTCATACCGTTGTGCCGATTATCGGTGACGGTGCTTGCCTGTTTAGGGCAATATCCTACGTTTTGTATGACACTCAAGTAATGGCCAGAGAGGTGCCTGAGGGGATTGTAGAACACGTGGTAAACAACTGGGATTATTTCTCCATTTTATCTCATGACAGTGATGGGAATAACTATAGCAGCTCTGCTAACTATTTTGCCGATATGTCACGACTTTACACTTATGGTGGTTTGTGCGAATTAGTTGCAGCCGGACGAATATTTGGGACAATATTCGAGATCTACCATAACGGAGGGTTGTACGAGAAATTTGGTTTAGAAGGGAACCCCGTACATAGACTGCGTTTTACTTCTCCGTAAGATCTATCTATCGGTCATTTTGATGTCTATGTACCCGATGATGGTATAGCAAGTGTATAAATAATACCAACGGCGATGGTTGAAGAGTATAATGTTACAGCTTCTCGTAAAATATAAAATAGGTAAATGATTTAAATAAAGGAGCGTGCGCTCGGCGTGAGTTCTCTGGTCGTAGTGGTGTGGAGGGGCGCGGCCTGGGCCGCTGGCGGCACGCGGGCGGCGCGGGCGGCGCGGGCGGCTTGTAGCGCGGCCCTCTCGTGGCGAAGACTGGCGTTAACATGCTGCCCGCCTTGGAACATCATGTTCCAACAGTGGAACTAGCCTATTGAAGGCTCTCCGCAGCGTCCCGGAACTGGTGAGTACATCGGCGACCCGGGCAACTCCGTCGGTGCCAGGGTACAGGCATGTGACTCGTCCGAGCATCCATCGGTTGGGTGGGAGGCGGTCATCCTTGACAATCACCATTTGGTCAAGGTGTAAGTCTCCATCATCATTCATCATCTCTGTCTATCATTCTATGTTCAGATCAAATTATTTGCTACTTAAATCTTTCTTGGTCTGAGGATAAACCATTAAATAACGTTATTTAAATTAAATAAAGTCTGAAAAAGAAAAGAATGAAGGAACTCCCGGGTTTAATTGCATAAAAAATAATAAAGGTGGATCCACGTAATTATTTTCTGGTTTGTCTTCGTGGAGATGTTCAAACCGGAACGAATGTAGTGGGTCCTTAAAAATTAATAACGCAAAAGATGAAGTAGAGCAGAGCACACATAGTTGTGAACAAAATAATACAAAAAATGAGGTATTGGTACTGATGGAAAAGTGTAAAGAGAAAGTTACAAAGAACTTCAAACCTGTCGAACAAATTTTTGAAAAGGTTTTCTCTGAACATGAATTTACCGACGAGATGAAAGATGATGAGGAATTTTCGGTACTGACAATTTTTAACTCCAAAAATAATAATAATAATATCAGGGTTCAATTTTCCACGACGTTTAGCAGAAAATACCTTGAAAATAATATCAGTAAGCCGTTTCAGTTCTTTGGCGATTGAAACTTTCAAAAGAGTGCCAAAAATCTTTTACCAACTGTACACTCTCCACATCGATGTGGAGGGCGATGATGAGACGGTAAATGTTGTCCCCGCTATCTACGGACTTCTCCATAACAAGTCATAAGAGAGTTATGAAAGATTTTTTGATTTAGTCAAAATGTACTTACATTTAGAAAAAAAAACTTTAAATGTGATTATGAATAGGCACAAATCCAAGCAATTAAAATGGTTTTTCCTAATGTGTTTGTAACCGGATGTTTTTATCATAACTCCAAAGCGGTTTGGAAAAAATCAGAAAAACACAATCTGACTGTGACAAAGGCAGGACGAGAGTTGACAAGTAAGAGTGCCAATTTACCACTTCTGCCTGCAGAGTATATACCCGATGCCTGGAATTTTATAGCACAAAAACTTGTTAATACAGAAAACATGAAACAATTCCAGCGATACTTTGAAAAGCAGTGGTTAAAGTTAGCCCCGGATATGTTAAGTTGTGCTACTGAGGGCCGTATTAATAAACTCGTCTCAAAACAGATACCAGTCACAAGATGCGTCACAAGACTGAGCTTTAATTAATAAACCTATCTCGACACGTGAAATGTAATCCTCGTATCAAATGAGGCGGTCATTTGTATGAGGAACTAATCCTGATCCTGATTATGGTCAATAGGTGACTTGAGACCATCTCAAACCATGAAAAAATGGCGGACACACTAAAACATATGTGCAACATAGTCGAACATATGAGTTCTTTTTATCAGTTAAATCGGTTTAAATACGATAAAGTGTTATTTTTAAATTCTCAGAGGCAAATATTTATACCTAAAACGTTTTCAATAATAGTAATACCTAAATGTTAGGTTTCATTTTGCCGCTAAATAGGTACAATTGCTTTCAAAAATTGTGTGCTTTGTGTTGTGTTTAGGTATATGAAATTATTGTGGGTGATAGATAATTAATATTACGTATAGTGATTACGAAAGAGAACAAAATAATAGCCCGATATGTTGGTTTAATAACACATAAGGATAACCCTGCGACATGAAAGAATTACCTCCACACGGAGTCATTTCTCATAGGTAAGTAAATACCGACAATTGACATTAATTAAGTACCGTGAAATACGCCAACATTGCCACCAAGGGTATCATTGCCCATAATGCAATTTACAAACAAATTCGTTAATGTGGAAAAAATCTTCTTCTTTACAGCAACACTATTTACTATGGTAGAAAATAAATTATATTTATTGTAACACTGTGATTGACATTTGTCTCTAAGTTCACTCAGTAGCTTGCTGCGACTCATCAAAGACAGGGTGTGTTTTTGCGGGCAGAAATTTGATGTGAAGTGCGTGTGTATTATTATATGATGGCGAAGACGCAGGAGAGTGTATCCAATTATATGTAATAAAGTACACCTTGGAGAGTATTTTAGCTTAGGATTTAACATTCTAGGTTTTATATAAATAAAGTTATGATCATGGGTAATGTTATCCGTTAATTTTTGAATGTATGACGGACAACTTTGCCCGATGTCGTTAAAGCGTCAGGGTTGTCACATTTCATAAATTTATTATATAAGTAAATTGAAGCAGACTCCCTCTGAGTATATTCGGGAAAATCGAAAAAAAATATTGATTTTCATGCGGTTATGACTATTATTTAGATCGCATTAATAAACGGGGTCATATACCGGTATTACTATAATACAAAAATACCGGTATTAAATATCGATATCTCGCTAATTATTGTTTTTTTTTTGTTTTTCGACTAACTTATATTATAGTTTAATGTTATTACCTAAATTAAAATAGATGTATCAAGGGAATGATGCAAGTTAAGAAAGACGGGTATTTTAATTTTAAGTTATACCTGTATCGATCCCCGTTTAATAGTTAGGGCTCGGAAACCGGTTAAAATTTAAACTGCTTACGGTTTCTGTTTTTGTTATTGGATTAGTTGTACCTATTTTTTTATGATACTGGATATTGGAGTTCTTGTATTTGTTACCTACTGATTACTGACTTACATTTAAAAAAAAAACTACAGTAAAAGGTAAGTTTTCAATATTGTATGTCCTAAAACTCAAAAATAAAAAATAGTTTAATTCAATTAATCAAAATAAATTCATTTAAATATTTAACCCCAATGTGACAACCCTAACATTTTGAAATCGCTCTTGGTGACTTGTATGGAAATGAGCAGAAATGCCTAGATAACATTGCCCACTCATTTTTAAGCGAAAGTTAAGATGATATCTACTCGACCGTTAAAGTAAACGGTAGGATATCCCTTACCCTCGACCTGTTGCTAATTTCAACTGCGTAGGGCCTATATTTACGTCGAAAATCATCAAGGGCAATGTTGGCTGAAAGTCCAGATAACATTGCCCGCCATTAAAATCGATAAAATCTGGGTTTAAATCAAGTATTAGGAGTTATTTTTTAACATGAATGGAAGGACATGACCATATTGCTTCAGCAAAGATTAAAAAAAACCATAGCTGTTATAGAAAAAAATCGAAAAAAGTGTTTTTTTTTACAAAATTCGGGCAATGTTGGCGTATTTCACGGTACCTAGTTATTTTATGTTCATTATGTGTAAATAAAAATCATCTGATCATAAATCTGTCAAATATTAAGCCAATGCATTTCTAGTAGATAATATGTAAGAGATATTAAAAGTAAAAACCTGCTATTTGGATCAGTAGGTACCCTAACCTAACCTAGCCATCCAACAATTTAAACCCGATTTGCATCACAACCACAATGTGCCTAATATTTTACTTTACTGCAGTTTACCAAACCATTAAAACCTTATTAAATTATTTCGTTAATTATTGAAATTAAAGTAACGAAACACTTCGTGAAACGTGTTGCCAAAGTAAGAGGAGGGGAGTGTTTTTGTTGACATTACAGACAAGCAAGACAAGACAAGGCCGGCCGAGGCAGGCATAGTTTAATTTTGTTATTGTTTGATACTTAAATGAAAACTGAGTGATTTGTTGATACTTAAATGAAAACTGAGTGATTTGTTTAAAAACTTATACACACAATCAACTAGTAATAGCAGTGAGATATATACAATTTCGGGTCCTGACATAAATGTGGTGCAAAAAGTATACCTAATTGTGAAAACGAATCGCAAACCATCCATAGAATGTTTCAATCATTTTGAAGTGATTAGATAGTGTTTATAACTTTATGTCGTTTTGTAGGTTGTCGTCAGACCAATAATGTGGAACTTGGGTAACATTGCAAGGTTCGCCGGAAATAATCAAGACGCCAAAAACGGTAAAAATTGATATTTTGAGAAGTCAGTGTTCACGAATCTCAACAGCCGGCCCCACGCAATTGACGAGTTCAATTCGCTTGCCAATTGCCAAACAATATGTCCATCAGGTATAATGTAATTGTTTACAATGTTAATCAGTCAAAGATTTAGTTTTTAATGTACTTTTCAACACACTTGCTCAAAACGACCTTTTTATTCCACCGATTTTTGGCTCATAAACCTAGATATTAAATAGGTACAACTAATCCAATAACAAAAACAGAAACCGTAAGCAGTTTAAATTTTAACCGGTTTCCGAGCCCTAACTATTAAACGGGGATCGATACAGGTATAACTTAAAATTAAAATACCCGTCTTTCTTAACTTGCATCATACATCTATTTTAATTTAGGTAATAACATTAAACTATAATATAAGTTAGTCGAAAAACAAAAAAAAAAACAATAATTAGCGAGATATCGATATTTAATACCGGTATTTTTGTATTATAGTAATACCGGTATATGACCCCGTTTATTAATGCGATCTAAATAATAGTCATAACCGCATGAAAATCAATATTTTTTTTCGATTTTCCCGAATATACTCAGAGGGAGTCTGCTTCAATTTACTTATATAATAAATTTATGAAATGTGACAACCCTGACGCTTTAACGACATCGGGCAAAGTTGTCCGTCATACATTCAAAAATTAACGGATAACATTACCCATGATCATAACTTTATTTATATAAAACCTAGAATGTTAAATCCTAAGCTAAAATACTCTCCAAGGTGTACTTTATTACATATAATTGGATACACTCTCCTGCGTCTTCGCCATCATATAATAATACACACGCACTTCACATCAAATTTCTGCCCGCAAAAACACACCCTGTCTTTGATGAGTCGCAGCAAGCTACTGAGTGAACTTAGAGACAAATGTCAATCACAGTGTTACAATAAATATAATTTATTTTCTACCATAGTAAATAGTGTTGCTGTAAAGAAGAAGATTTTTTCCACATTAACGAATTTGTTTGTAAATTGCATTATGGGCAATGATACCCTTGGTGGCAATGTTGGCGTATTTCACGGTACTTAATTAATGTCAATTGTCGGTATTTACTTACCTATGAGAAATGACTCCGTGTGGAGGTAATTCTTTCATGTCGCAGGGTTATCCTTATGTGTTATTAAACCAACATATCGGGCTATTATTTTGTTCTCTTTCGTAATCACTATACGTAATATTAATTATCTATCACCCACAATAATTTCATATACCTAAACACAACACAAAGCACACAATTTTTGAAAGCAATTGTACCTATTTAGCGGCAAAATGAAACCTAACATTTAGGTATTACTATTATTGAAAACGTTTTAGGTATAAATATTTGCCTCTGAGAATTTAAAAATAACACTTTATCGTATTTAAACCGATTTAACTGATAAAAAGAACTCATATGTTCGACTATGTTGCACATATGTTTTAGTGTGTCCGCCATTTTTTCATGGTTTGAGATGGTCTCAAGTCACCTATTGACCATAATCAGGATCAGGATTAGTTCCTCATACAAATGACCGCCTCATTTGATACGAGGATTACATTTCACGTGTCGAGATAGGTTTATTAATTAAAGCTCAGTCTTGTGACGCATCTTGTGACTGGTATCTGTTTTGAGACGAGTTTATTAATACGGCCCTCAGTAGCACAACTTAACATATCCGGGGCTAACTTTAACCACTGCTTTTCAAAGTATCGCTGGAATTATTTCATGTTTTCTGTATTAACAAGTTTTTGTGCTATAAAATTCCAGGCATCGGGTATATACTCTGCAGGCAGAAGTGGTAAATTGGCACTCTTACTTGTCAACTCTCGTCCTGCCTTTGTCACAGTCAGATTGTGTTTTTCTGATTTTTTCCAAACCGCTTTGGAGTTATGATAAAAACATCCGGTTACAAACACATTAGGAAAAACCATTTTAATTGCTTGGATTTGTGCCTATTCATAATCACATTTAAAGTTTTTTTTTCTAAATGTAAGTACATTTTGACTAAATCAAAAAATCTTTCATAACTCTCTTATGACTTGTTATGGAGAAGTCCGTAGATAGCGGGGACAACATTTACCGTCTCATCATCGCCCTCCACATCGATGTGGAGAGTGTACAGTTGGTAAAAGATTTTTGGCACTCTTTTGAAAGTTTCAATCGCCAAAGAACTGAAACGGCTTACTGATATTATTTTCAAGGTATTTTCTGCTAAACGTCGTGGAAAATTGAACCCTGATATTATTATTATTATTTTTGGAGTTAAAAATTGTCAGTACCGAAAATTCCTCATCATCTTTCATCTCGTCGGTAAATTCATGTTCAGAGAAAACCTTTTCAAAAATTTGTTCGACAGGTTTGAAGTTCTTTGTAACTTTCTCTTTACACTTTTCCATCAGTACCAATACCTCATTTTTTGTATTATTTTGTTCACAACTATGTGTGCTCTGCTCTACTTCATCTTTTGCGTTATTAATTTTTAAGGACCCACTACATTCGTTCCGGTTTGAACATCTCCACGAAGACAAACCAGAAAATAATTACGTGGATCCACCTTTATTATTTTTTATGCAATTAAACCCGGGAGTTCCTTCATTCTTTTCTTTTTCAGACTTTATTTAATTTAAATAACGTTATTTAATGGTTTATCCTCAGACCAAGAAAGATTTAAGTAGCAAATAATTTGATCTGAACATAGAATGATAGACAGAGAAAATTCTTGGCTGTCAACAAATAATAGATAATTTCAATTTCAAGTGGCCAGTACTTACGTACACTATTATAATGAGTTAATGCCGGAAAAGTTTTCAAGTAACTTATCTTGTACTATTAGTTATTGTTATTAGGTATGTACTTATGCATACCTAATAACAACTTATCCACACTTCTACCCCATCGTTCTACACTAATACTACATAGAGGAAAGATTTGTATTTTTGTATGTTTGTAATGAATTAAACTCAAAAATACTGGACCGATTTCCTAAAATATTTCACCATTAGAATGCTACATTATCCTTAAGTAACATAGGCTACATTTATTTCTAGATGTGTTACCAGAATCTCATATAACCGAAGCGAAGCGAGGGTGGTTCGCTAGTTATTCATATTTACATAGTAGAAGCGATGGTGGTCCGGGTACCCGGTGATCAAATGGTCTAGACGCCCGCCATTGTAAACTGAAGGTTCCGGGTTCGAATCCTACTAACATCGCTTATAATTTTCTTAGTCTATAGACTTATCTCTCTTAGTTTATACGACCATCACTTGCTTTGGGTGAAGAAAAAAATCGTGATGAAACCTGCACACTAGGTTGTGATTAATGATTATTCACTAGATTGTGAAATAGAGAAGGGAATGGCAAACCACGTTATTTCTCTCAAGACAGTTGTTGTCTGTGGTTTATTCTATACAATGACACCGACAAGAGCTTAGCTCTTAAATATCGAGAAGAGAAAAGACAGGTATCATAGTTAGAGTCTCGATGTAGTGGACAATGATGGCACCAGTTTTTGGTTCAACGCCAATACTTGCTTTGTAGACATTTAACCAGTTAGGCATTTTGCTTTGTACGCATTTTACCACTTAGGCATTTTGCTTGGTAGTCATTTTACCATTTAGGCATCCTACTTTGTAGGCATTTTACCATTTAGGTATCCTACTTTGTAGGCATTTAACTATTTAGGCATCCTGCGTTGTAGACATCCACTTTAGGCAATCTGCTTCTTAGTCGATTTTACATTTCAGGCATGTTGCTTCATAGGCATCCCTCGTTTAGGGCAAACAACTTTTTAGGCAACTCTCATGTTTAGGTATAACGCCTTTATTGACATCTTGCGTTTAAAGTACGGGGGCAGCTTTGGTGTTACTTGCTTTGTAGGCATTTAACCACTTAGGCAATTTGCTTTGTACGCATTTTACCAATTAGGCATTTTAATTGTAGGCATTTTACCATTTAGGCATCCTACTTTGTAGGCATTTAACTATTTAGGCATCCTGCTTTGCTGGCATCGACTTTAGGCAATGTGCCTTTTAGTCGATTTTACATTTCAGGCAAGCTGCTTCATAGGCATCCCTCGTTTAGGGCAAACAATTTATTAGGCAACTCTCATGTTTAGGTATAACGCCTTTATTGGCATCTTGCGTTTAAGGTAATTCGATCAAGAGGGGTACTGACGTCTAAGACATTTTTAGAGTTATAACGCTTCTTCTCCACAGTATTTTTCGCCCATCCTTATCTGATTTAAAAAAAAAATTATCAGTAAATATTACTATTTCATTTTCCCAATCAAAATCTAGGTAACGGGTTGCGAAATTGACTCTGTTGAAAGAAGAAAGAAAGAAAAGAAAAATACATTTATTCGCTACACACACAAGACACACAGAAAAATAAATAATTGAAAACAGTAACAACAATAAACTAGTAGTGAGTGTGTCTTCGCGGCAGTGAATCGGACACTGGCTCAGCATAATGCTGAGGTGTTAAACACCTGCAGCGCTGATTTTCAGCCAGCTCCTAGTGTGACAGGCGGACAGTACGCTAAACGAATAAAGTGTAATTGAAAGGAAATATAGAATAATTATATATAAAGATACCATTACACAAATACTTAGAGTAGGTGGCAAAATATATACAAAATCTACATGCAAATAAAGGTATTTATGTAAGGACATAAACATATTTAAAGTAGAAATACGAGTACGTACTTAGCCAGTATAAAGCATCGACAATGTGGCACAATTAACAAAAACATAAGAAAACTAAAATCTGATTTACAAAGGGCTGGTTGGGAAATAGGATTTTTGGAGCGTCAACAAATAACCCTTAAGGTTACAAACAGCCAAGCGGCTGACGGAGCGGATGAAATATTATCCGAGCGGCGGCCAGAGAAACCGGGGGTTCAATTCCCACATTTGACACTTTTTCCACAAAGTTTAACACGTTGTGATATAAAGATCTTTTTCACTTCTCATGCTCGTAAAGTCCTTCTTTATGCTGGGTATAGGCCGCATAAAATCGCATTTTATGCACAAGTGCATTAAGTAATTTCTTCTTTTAAGACTAAGGCAATCAGGCCTTACAGCCTTCCCACAATACACCTTCATTTAATTGATATATTTTTATGAGATTTTGGTTACATCTTAATTTAATTACGACATTTGTATAACTATCTAAATACAAATTTACGAATAATACCCACGGCGTGCATTTACGGTAAAAAAATACAACGCAAATATTTATAATAACTTGGCATTAAGCATCAGACCATAGTCAAACCTGTCAAACGTCACATAGTCGAAAATTAAAAAAAAGGTTAAGAAGGTAATCAGGCCTTACAGCCATGCGCAAACATAACATTTTAATTACTTACATTAAATATAATTTTTTTATAAATTATCCTGTAAGTATGTGCTTCTTGTTTTATTTCCTTGCAATCGAAGTGAAAAGCAGAGTGTAAAATTCGAGCATAAAACCCATTTTACCCTCGACGTGACTATTATCCACACTCGCCGTTCCGGCTCGTGTGGCTATATGCACATCTTGGGTAAAATGGCTCGTTTTATGCACTTGTTGTACAATCTACTATTTATAGGTATGGTGTGCGGCATGTGGCTAGGAAATGAATATTGGGCAGGCTGCGATGCAAGCTGTGCCGCCGTAATAGTAGATTGTACAACAAGTGCATAAAACGAGCCATTTTACCCAAGATGTGCATATGGCCACACGAGCCGGAACGGCGAGTGTGGATAGTCACGTCGAGGGTAAAATGGGTTTTATGCTCGAATTTTACACTCTGCTTTTCACTTCGATTGCAAGGAAATAAAACAAGAAGCACATACTAAGATAGATTTTCTTCGATTTAGGCGGCAATATCTTCTCAATTATATCTTTCGCATTTCTTTCCATTAAAGTCTCAGGCGAAATCATTATTTGATCGTCACTATCACTACTCGAGGACATTGTTCCACTACTTATTGAACTTTCAAACGCGACACAACAAAATTTTCTAGTTACTAGTTTTGTTTAGCGAAAAATTTGCTTCGCGCCTCACAATTTTTCTTAAACTTTTTTTTTATTTTTGACTATGTGACGTTTGACTATGGTCTGTGCCTTAATGCCAAGTTATTATAAATATTTGCGTTATATTTTTTTACTTAAATGCACGCCCGTAGTATTCGTAAATTTGTATTTAGATAGTTATATATATGTCGTAATTAAATTAAGAAATAACCTAAATCTCATAAAAACAAATGAATTAAAATATGGTGTATTGTGTATGTGGCTGTAAGGCCTGATTACCTTCTTAACTTTTTTTTTTAATTTTCGACTATGTGACGTTTGACAGGTTTGACTATGGTCTGATGCTTAATGCCATGTTATTATAAATATTTGCGTTGTATTTTTTTACCGTAAATGCACGCCGTAGGTATTATTCGTAAATTTGTATTTAGATAGTTATACAAATGTCGTAATTAAATTAAGATGTAACCAAAATCTCATAAAAATATATCAATTAAATGAAGGTGTATTGTGTGAAGGCTGTAAGGCATGATTGCCTTAGTCTTAAAAGAAGAAATTACTTTATGCACTAGTGCATAATATGCGATTTTATGCAGCCTATACCCAGCATAAAGAAGGACTTTACGAGCATGAGAAGTGAAAAGCAAATTAATGTTTTATAACTGAAGTGGATACTTTTCTCTTGCACTGACTGTACAGGGTACTATCTCCCTCTTTTTAGGGACTATAAGAAGCCGAGCCACACAAGCTAAAGTTCGTTTTTTTTTTCCATTGCGCGTTTGATTTATGCAGGCGCTACAACTTTGCAACTAAAGTAGGGAATGTATCATGCATGAATATGAAGTAATCCCACAGTGTTGTTTTTCATAGTAAAACCACGATAAACCTAAATTATTTAGTTTTAAATAGATAAAACATAATTTTAGAAGAATTTTTTTAGCTTATGGAAGGAAACATGTTGTTAGTTATTAAGTAATTTATTTCTTGTGCATATCTCTCATAACCTTAATTGTACTAGTTTTAAGTTCTCATTTAAGTGAATTGTATAAAATTCTTATGAGAATAAAGAATCTTTAAACATAACATGCCCATTATTTGAGTCAGCTTTTTCTGTACAGTTTTTACAACTTAATACGCAGCAACCATTCGGTTTTCTAGATATCGGTTGACGTCCGCTGGCGATGACGTTCGAACGCGGTCTAAATGAAGCCGCGCAGAAAGTCTGCTTTTTGACACGCGAAGTACATACACTCTTGTTGCCTAGTTAGATAAAGGTCTGTGATCGTCTCTTTCTGAAGAGTATGATATATGTAGAATACGGACTCTGACGACGTCGTCCTGTGGGCAATTAAATTACGAGTACCAGTAGGTACAGTCAAGGGCATAAATATATATACGTTCCCAAGACGTCAAAAATATCTAGTACCTTTATGCCATTAGCAATAAGGTCCGTTTATACATATATTTGACGCGATGGCTGCATACATGCCCTTAACTGTACAGTCAAAGAATTGAATTTGTGACTTAGGTCCAAAGTCAATCTGACATTCTACAACAATAAGGTTAAGTTTCTTACAAGTTACAAATGACTTGGCATGTCTTGATGAGTGGCATATCTTGTCATATCTTAGCGTATGATGAATGACATTGACGTCATCAAGGATTTATTTTTAAATGGGTCACAAATTAACCTCCGTTACCGTAAAATCATTTTAAAATCGCTGCACTATTTTTAAACGCTATTTTTATTTGGACTTAACACTAATGTTTAGGTTAATAAGCGATTATTGTTAACCTTAGTGTATCCAACTGAAATTTTAAACCACTACGTGGTTAGCGACTGTATATTTACATTCATTTCGTGACTTAACGGCAATAACTGCGTTAAGTTACGAAATGCATGCAAGTATACAGCCGCACGTAGTCGTCTCTCGGAGTATGCACTTGACATATTTTAAATATAACACTGTTATTTTATCTGGAATTTATAAATGTAAATAATAGAAATAAATGTATTTTCAAAAGAACTGGTATTGTTTTAATTTTATAATATTTTATTAGCAAATACAAAAAATATAAATTGTCTTAATAATAAAAGTTCAATAAATCTGTATGAATTAAGTGTATCCCAACTTACTCAAGGTCGGGTATCCTTCATTCATGGATACGTTCTACTACAGCCTTTATTACAAGTTTTCGACCTTAAAGTGCTGCCATTTGCGAAAGACAATAAAATATATCGTTTTTCCAGTTTTCATTAACCTTTTCGTCGCCATTGCCTTGATATAAAGTCAGTACATTTAGTGCCCCACACCCCATGACTTCATATCAAGTCAAAGATTACAGTGCAAAATAGACCAGAGTGTTTGTGACGTAAGGCTGAAATTAGCTATGGTTTTTAGCTGTCATTGGCGTGTGCAAAAGCCAATGGCGACGAAAAGGTTAAATATATCATAAACCTTGGGTTTAAGAGGAAGTCTAAAGAAATTAACAAGACTAAATGCGCTACAATTTGGTTTTAAATTGTTTCTATTTACCCAGTAGTTTGTCCAATTACAGAACATATTAAAAAATGAATGATACCCAACGTTCTGCCAGGTAAAGTGTATAATTTAACTGTACTAAAACTTAAATAAATCAATAACCATAACGCTATAACAACTTACGTTGTTGTTTAAGTGTAGTAATGTCCAGAAATCTTGGCATTTCACTTGGTGGCAATCCTGTTGAGAAGGTATGCCCTGCAACAAAAATCATATCAGTTTAATTTACTGGGGAATAATGCACACAACGGGCCTTTCTTGATGCACGCACTGGATAAATGTAGGTTATCGCGAAAAAAGGGATAACCTTGGAATAAGATACAAGTTTAATATTGCTTGACAGATGGTGCTGTAATTTTTTTTAATCTTAGTAATAATTATTATATTATAAGCTATTCTTTGACAAAAAACTCTTTTTAGGGGTTTTTTTTTTCGATTGTTAAGTAACTTTGTTAATACAAACATACTCCTTCACTGCTCATTAAGACCAATCCGAGTTATGACTTGATTAGTATACGTTTTACTGCAGCTGTGACCGTACCACTCACACATTAAATACAATTTTAGACGCTTTAAAAATGTTTTACCAAAGTTAGCGTTATCAGTGAGGCATTATTTTTTTATTTTTTATTTGCATAAATATATTTACACAACAGGTGTTTAAGAATATCCATACACTACAGTATTCTCATCCGGATAAGTTATACGTTTGGAATCTTGGTATTTTCTTCTGAATCTCTACAGTTTTACCCTCCCAAATGCGCAAGCTGCTGACAGTGTGGTTGTTGGAATATTGGGATCCATTTGTCACCCATAAATATATTGAATCGAATTTCAAAAGTCAGAAATTGATTTCTGTGTTATTTAAAGAACCAAAAGCAATGATATTACATGTAAACAAAAAGTAACTAGATACGTTACTACCGCGCCCGAGTAGCCCCAATTGACCACTCTCGCTCTCAGTTCACACGAAATATGGCGACGAAACTGACGTGAGCCGAAGTTGAACAAAAATAAGAAAAATGGCGTGATATGTGCTTCGGAGGTGCACTACTTACCAAATTAAAGTGAATAAAGCTCAATAGATCAATAATCACGCGTAATTTTACTAAATATTTATCCGTTTTTTTTAGTTAAACTTAAAATATTTATAAATAAACGCGTGCTCAGTTAAGAAAAGATGCGGGTATGATAAGATAAAAAAGAAAGATAAAAGATGTTTATTCAGGAAGTAGGCCGCACGGGCACTTTTACACGTCAAAAATCTTATACAATGATAAAGCTTAACCTAGCATTATATAAAACTATGAATCTAGCATAAAATAAAATAAAAATTATTGCAGGCAAATGTGTCAAAACTATGAATTTTCAAAATATATATACATTGACCTACAAATGTATAATAAAAAATACGGACACGATTTTTTTAAAGCAATTTTATTTTTATTTCTTGTATTCAAATTATTTATATCACAATTCATAACAAAAGAGACTTGATTTTTAATGACATAAATAATATTCTCATAAACAAATTGTGACGCTACCGTCAAGATACTAATTTCTTTGAATAGTAATCACGCGAGTTAAGGTTATATATAGAACGAATACCGCAGTGTTTGACGTCAAGTCTTTGACCAGTGTGTGTTGCCAGTGATCACTTACGGATCTGAGAAGTGGGCGTTAACAATGGGCCTCATAAGGGGCAATTGTACCTATTTAGCGGCAAAATGAAACCTAACATTTAGGTATTACTATTATTGAAAACGTTTTAGGTATAAATATTTGCCTCTGAGAATTTAAAAATAAGACTTTATTGTATTGAACCCGATTTAACTGATAAAAAGAACTCATATGTTCGACTATGTTGCACATATGTTTTAGTGTGTCCGCCATTTTTTCATGGTTTGAGATGGACTCAAGTCACCTATTGACCATAATCAGGATCAGGATTAGTTCCTCATACAAATGACCGCCTCATTTGATACGAGGATTACATTTCACGTGTCGAGATAGGTTTATTAATTAAAGCTCAGTCTTGTGACGCATCTTGTGACTGGTATCTGTTTTGAGACGAGTTTATTAATACGGCCCTTAGTTTTTGACCCGGAAATAGTTATCATCTTGAAATTATTATCTTAAAATTATTAATTGATGAAGAATTACACCAAATAAATCTTTATAAATACTATTAGAATCATTATGTGAAAAGGAAAACCCACTAAGATTACTCTGAACTTCATTTTTGAATAATTCGTAACGATTGCTAATTATGGGTTAGTATGTTAGTGTCTGTGGTTCTTGATGAAAATAATTTAAAAAAGAAGCCTTTTGACCACTGTGATCAGAATTAAAGCAGTTGAATGCTTCCTTATCCAAACATTCGCAATTACAAAAAATATTGTCTAAAAAGGTAGCACTTGAAACACCTATCCGTGTAGGTTCAAAGAACATATTATCTAAAAAAAAAGGTTTTAATAAACTTAAGATCCTCATAGTATTATTTGACGATTCCAGTAAGTTAACATGAAAGTCTCCACAGACAATAACATGCTTTTGAGTTTTGCATGCTAATTTTAACACTTTTTCCATGGAAGATTCAAAGGTGCTGAAATCAGCCGATGGTGGTCTGTAAACGCCATCGAAATATAATAAGTATAGAAGGATAACTGTCACTCAAAAAGTGTTCCACATACTTAGTGCTGAAATGGGCGGAGCTAATACTTGGTGCTCAACCGGCTTCCAATACGCTTTGAGTTATTGTGTCAAATGGTTGTCATTATAGTTTTGTAAAATAATTATAAATAACTGATAAATAAGATAAACTATAGCAACAACGATGCCGACGTGCATCGTAAATTGGTGTAGGAGTCGCACGGACCCTAAAAAGGATGTAATTTCATTCCATTAGTAAGTAATTACAATTAAATAATTTCCTTACAAAATGGACATGGCCGATGTTATGCAATATAAGTTCTGAAATAATTATAATATTAAAGATTGATGATTTTTTTTAGTTTTCCTAGAAATGAAGAAAAACGTTTTGCTTTGGATAGCTGCAGTTCGTTTAGAAAAACGCGATGAAACGTGGCTTCCCAATAAACATTGTAGGATATGCAGTATCCATTTTGAATAAATAAATAAATAAATATCAGGGGACAATGTCACACCAATTGACCTAGTCCCAAACTAAGCTCTACGCTTGTACTATGGTTACTAGACAACGATATAAATACTTATATAGAGAAATATATACTTAAATACATAGAAAACATCCATGACTCAGGAAGTGACGTCGGGAAGTGACGACCCCACCGCCCGTTGTGTGTTAACTGCTCACGGCGCAGTCAGTCAACCGACGAACGGCGGTCAAACCGTTCCGAGATGGGCGGAAGCCAAATGCCAGACACAGGACGGGCTGCAGCATCCTGTGATATTCTTCCGCCCCACTGCGATCCCCAACACGCTCGCCAAGCGTGGGGATTATGGCACTAACCCCCCCTTATGGTGTACACCAAAAAACCACGGCCCCTAGACCCCGGCGGCTCCGCTAGCCCTGCCCAAGGTAGCGGGTTCGGTAACGGCGGAGCAGGGGGTGCTAAGAATCTCCGGCAGAGATCTGGCTACCACCACCAAACGAATATGGCCCTGGTGACACACTGCCGCACGCTCAGGACTGACGAGAAGATCCTAGAACTGGAAGAATGTTTGGACAAGTTACGATGGGATATCTTAGGGTTATCTGAAGTCCGAAGACAGGGAGAGGGCTCGATGATCCTGAAGTCCGGTAACTTGTTCTACTACCGGGAAGGTGACGCCCTGTCACAGGGTGGTGTCGGGTTTATCGTCCGTAAGTCGCTCGTCAACAACGTGGAGTCGATCGGGAGTGTGTCGACAAGGGTGGCGTACCTGATACTCAGAATTACCAAACGGTATTCGCTGAAGGTCATCCAGGTTTATGCCCCGACTTCGACGCATTCTGACGATGAGGTGGAGGCAATGTACGAGGACATCTCGAAAGCCATCCAGACCTCTAAAACGCACTACACGGTGGTGATGGGCGACTTCAACGCGAAGTTGGGCATGAGAGAAGGTAATGAGCTGAGAGTGGGACACTTTGGTGTTGGCAGGCGAAATCCCAGGGGCCAGCGGTTGGCTGAATTCTTGGAGAGGGAAGGACTCTTTATGATGAATTCCTTCTTCAGGAAGAAGCCACATCGCAAATGGACCTGGATTAGCCCGGACGGGTCGACAAAAAATGAGATAGACTTCATCTTGTCTACCAAACGCCACATATTCAATGATGTCTCTGTGATCAATAGGCTAAAGACTGGCAGTGATCACCGAATCGTAAGAGGCACATTGAATATCAACACAAGGCTTGAAAGGTCACAACTGATGAAGTCTACGCTCCGTCCAACCCCAGTCCAATGCCAAAACCCCGAAACCTTCCAGCTCGAACTCCACAATCGCTTCGAATGCCTAGCAGAATGCGAGTCTACGGACGATCTGAACAACGGGTTTGTACAGGCTGTCCAAGCTGCTGGGTCGAAGTTCTTTAAGACCCGCAGCCAGAAAAGAACCCAAAAACTCTCAGACCACACTCTTAAGATCATGGACGAACGGAATGAAATGCGGCTGCAGTCTTCAGTGGACATGCAGAAGTACAGGGGGCTTAACAGACAAGTCTCTAAGTCATTACGGACAGACCTGCGCACCTTTAATACTTCGCGTATTAAAGATGCTATCGAGCGAAACAAAGGCTCTAAGGTGTTCGCTAGGGATTTGTCTGTTGGGCAGACCCAGTTGATGAAACTGAAGACCGAAAATGGCACCGTAATTTCGTCCAAGGCCGAGATTTTGAGTGAGGTTGAGAAGTTCTACGGACAGCTGTACAAATCAACTCGACCCGTTGAAAGTTTGGCTACAGATCCCAGAGCCAAACTCACCCGACATTACACCGAAGACATCCCGGACGTTAGCCTGTACGAGATCAGAATGGCCCTGAAGCAACTGAAGAATAATAAGGCGCCAGGGGACGACGGAGTTACGGCTGAGCTTCTGAGAGCGGGTGGAATGTCGATACTTAAAGTCCTCCAGAAGCTCTTTAACTCTGTTATTCTCGAAGGCGGTGTTCCAGAGGCGTGGACCAGAAGTGTGGTGGTCTTGTTCTTTAAGAAAGGCGATAAAACCTTATTGAAGAACTACAGACCCATCTCACTTCTGAGCCACGCTTATAAGTTGTTTTCAAGGGTCATTACAAATCGACTCTCACGTAGGTTCGACGACTTCCAGCCTCCTGAACAAGCCGGTTTCCGGAAAGGCTTTAGTACCATAGACCACATTCACACGCTGCGCCAGATTATACAGAAGACTGAAGAGTATAATCGGCCCTTATGTCTAGCGTTCGTGGACTATGAGAAGGCCTTCGATTCGGTCGAGACATGGGCGGTGCTCGAGTCACTACAGCGGTGCCACATCGACTATCGATATATCTATCGAAGTGCTGAAGTGTTTGTACAAAAATGCCACTATGTCAGTCCGGCTCCAGAACCAGAGCTCTAAACCGATTCAGTTGCAGAAAGGTGTGAGACAGGGAGATGTCATATCTCCGAAACTGTTCACCGCTGCACTGGAAGATGTCTTCAAGCTTCTAGACTGGGAAGGACTTGGCATCAACATCAACGGCGAGTACATCACTCAACTTCGATTCGCGGACGACATCGTAGTCATGGCAGAATCGCTAGAAGACTTGAGTAAGATGCTCGGAGACCTCGATAGAGTTTCCCAACGGGTGGGCCTGAAAATGAACTTGGACAAGACGAAAGTCATGTCCAATGTTCGCGTTTTGCCAATACCGGTTCACGTGGGGAATTCTCAACTTGAAGTTGTTGATCAGTACGTATACCTGGGACAAACTGTCCAACTAGGTAAATCCAACTTCAAGAAAGAGGTCGATCGCCGAATCCAACTCGGATGGGCAGCGTTCAGAAAGCTAAAGCGGATCTTCTCGTCCACAATACCGCAGAGCCTTAAGTCGAAAGTCTTCGACCAGTGTGTGTTGCCAGTGATGACTTATGGATCAGAGACTTGGCCGCTGAATGTGGGCCTCATAAATAAGCTCAGGGTCACTCAGCGTGCAATGGAAAGAGCTATGCTCGGAGTTTCTTTGCGCGATATGATCCGTAATACGGTAATTCGCCAGAGAACCAAGGTCACCGACATAGCTCAGAGAGTTAGCATGCTGAAGTGGCAATGGGCAGGCCACATAGCTCGGAGAACTGATAACCGTTGGGGAAGAAAAGTTCTCGAGTGGCGGCCCCGCACCGGTGGACGGAGTGTTGGACGGCCTCCCGCCCGGTGGTCTGACGACCTGGTTAGGATCGCGGGGAGCCGCTGGATGCAAGCGGCTCAAGACCGTGACTTGTGGCGCTCTTTGGGGGAGGCCTTTGTCCAGCAGTGGACGCCCCCGGGCTGATGATGATGATGATGATGACTCAGGAACAAATATTCGCACTCATCACACAAACATCTGCACGCCGAGCGGTTATGTCTGCGACAACCCTTAGTAGGTAATACTTAGGTACCTACTGCAACTTGTTTTATTTAAATTAGGTACGATTAAATACCGCCATGCCTCAACTTAAAAAATCTTGATTTACCTATTATAATAATGTACTATTATATTATATCCGTATATAATATCGTTATTTATTGCCTACTAAATATTATATTTATAAGAATAAATATTTACTAAAACATTATTTATTGCTGTATAAATAAAGTATACACCTTAACTTATTTAAATTACGGATCACTTCTGCATTAAACCATTCAAGTTCAGCAAAATGTCAGATGTGTCATTTTATAGCGTGTTTGAGTAGCCATAACGAGAAAAAATATAGACCAATCAAATCTCTTGTCATAGCAGTTTAACTAATCAAAGTTTTCTTATGGGTGAAAATATATACAACCTCTACACTAATGTCGTCTACTCAAACGTTTCAAGCGTAGAGGAAATGGGACGTATTTCAACGTCAAATTTGTTCGGTGTTACTCTTCCATACTTATTATATTTCGATGGTAAACGCAAACAATTATGTCATTTTCTAGTTCTATGCAAGAGATTTCTACAAGCCTCTCTATGGATAGCCTAACAATCTTTCCTTTCTTTGGATTTCATAGTATTTTTAACTATTATTATAGAACCACCATGAATGGCACTAGGAACTAATTTAAAAATTATAAAATGAAAAATTAATGGATCTGGTGTAAGTCAATGTCAGTAACACACATAATTTGTACATTTTCAGTATCTAAATATAATCTCACTTCTAATTCTTTGCTGGAATACCCTTGAATATTTTGGTGAGTTATATTTATACTCAGAGGTATTTCCGCAGTCCTACATTTTAGTTTAAATGATTAGGAATGGCATTCGTGCCACTATTGTATTTTAAAGGCCAAAAGTTCTACTAAACTCACAATATATTTCTTTGGCAAACGATTTTTGTCAAATGTTAGCGTGAGGCGCTTAATGATTTATTTAGGTCGAAGAAATTATATTTTTTATTACAACAAATAGTGATAGAATTTAAGTGTGCTATTTTATAAATTATATTTATATGGCCTACAAGGGAACAACAAGTAACGCGCGTATGCTTCTGGAACGGTGTCAACATTCGTGGTACCCATCTAGCACTAACTTTGGACATGTTAAGATGATCGTGGATAATATCATGTATTGTATCAATAGAAATATTGGTTATTTGTGCTATAGAGCTAACCTTCATTCGACCATCTTCCAGTATAATTTACAACAGTTTTTGAATGTTTTCTGGTGACGTAGCTTAACAGGCCGACCAGGTCATCTTCTATGCTCTCCCTCCCACGCTTAAATTCATTTGACCACTTTTGGACAGTAGATAATGAAGGAGCGGACTCACGGTAAACTAAATCCATTTCTTCTTTAATAGACTTTTGATTTTTCCGTTTAGTCAAAAAATGTATCACTGCTCGATGTTCCAATTTAATTAACATTGTAAAATCGCTCATGGTGATCGATCACGTTTGTTCAGCAGTAGCAGAAGTACAATACTAATCTACTTTCCAGCAATTGTGTTAATGCCATCATGTGCTCCTCGATTTCGCTTTGAGCCCTTGAGTATTTTAACGAGATTTCCTCCAGTTTATTTCTTAATTTACTTATCTCAGCATTTAATTTGTGAATATTGAAATAATGTTCAGTCATATCCGAGTCTAATTTTTCATTACACTTTTCCACCCTATTTTTGATAACTGATAACTAGGGTTAGGATTTTGGTGGCATTTCGTGGTTCTAGAATGCATGGAGTCGATATTTCCTAATTATTATAATACATAACACATTGATTTTGACCTTCGGTATTATCATATTCAAAAATGAACTAAATACATATTTAGTTCGGTTATTTCATACCTATAAATATTTGCTTGTTTGTAACGCTTTCACATCAGAGATATCCTCAATACCAAAATTAATTTAAATTGGTGCGGCCGAATAACGAATAAATGAATTTTGAAATATTGGAATGTTGAAGGTCAAAATCAAAGTGTTATGTATTATAATAATTAGGAAATAGCGACTCCATGGATTCTGGAACCACGATTTGCCACCAAAAGTCCTAACTCTACTGATAACTCTAATTTCATTTTAGAATAGTTTTTGATACTAGTTTGACTTCTTATTAGTTTCTGAGTACGCCTTATGTATTTGTTTATGTTAACGTATTTTTTCAACGTATTATTGCTGTTAAAAAAGAAGTTCTTAATATTACTGTCCTTATTATCGTTTCTACCAACCATATCCTGATACATATACAGGGTGGAATGGGACGAGGGCCGTTCCCGAAAGTATAGTATCACATAAGTGATGTACATTCGATGTGCAATGGTTAGAAACAATTATTAGAAAAAAAACTAAAAAGTTAAAATGAATCATGTTTAATATTGGTGACAACCCTATGTTCCTAACTACATTCCAAAATTTGTAAGGAGAAAAGGATACCTGTTATCTTAGGGATCTACAACCTATGTTCAAATATTCCACCACGTCTGATAATACAGGCAGCAGCTCGTGCCCGAGTATGGCGATGCACCTTCGATAATGTATTTTCTTCACGATTTTTTCTACGCAGGTGGTCGAAGGCAGCAATTAATCTTTCTTTCATTTCCTCGGCAGTATCACATTCTGTCCTGTACACTTTGTCTTTAATTGTGCCCCACAGAAAAAAGTCCAGTGCCGTGAGATCCGGACTCCTTGGTGGCCAACGGTGTGGCCCAAACCGCCCTATCAAATGAGCTGGTGCTCCGTTTTGTTCGTACCAAGTGCGTTGTATTTCGGCCAGTGGCAAGGTATCGAGGTAAGTGTCAACCTCGGAGTTAAGGAGAGCCATGTATCCAACTCTGTTAAGTGTTGCAGGTAAGAACACAGGCCCTATAATTGTTTCCCCGTGAATTGCAGCCCATACGTTAACTGACCAACGATATTGGTGACTCGAATAACGGTACGCGAATGGGTTTTCTTCGGCGTATACGTGTTTATTTCGCCTTTTCCACATACCATTGCGTGTAAATACACTTTCATCCATCCAAATAATGCGTCTAATGAAGTCACGGTCTCCAGCTATTTTGTCTAACAACCACCGGCAGTATGCCCTCCGGATGGGGCAGTCTCTGGGCAATAACGCTTGAACCCTCTGTATGTGATAAGGACGACGACGGGCACGTTTTAGTACTGTTTCAATACTGTCGTATGAGTTAATCCGAAGTGCTGACCCGCCCGCCTGGAACTTGCTCTTGGATTTCGATCAAAATAACGCAGTACTCTTTCTTCGAGCCCCGCAGCAAGTCGTACGACACCTCCTCCGCGTTGGTCGTCTTGAGATGTTCGGGGGACCATGGGACGTAAAATCGTTCGACGATCTGATGGATGCGGTGGGGGATATCTCTCTCTGTATTGATGCAAAGTCTCAGAGGTATTGTAGTTGCACTCTGCGTATAACAGTAACAAATTGAGATAATCTCAAGCCTCAAATAGTGGCATTATTAAACATTTGACTACTTTAAGAGTGTGACATAATTGTGACGTGCTTATTGTCATTGTAATAATTATCTATGAAACAAACAGGTTGCAAAACTAAAATATTGTCAATGCACCTACTAAATGTCATCCATCAATAACGTCACAAAGTTATTGTTTACTAGTTAGGTCAAGGTGGGGTCATTGACCTTATCAGCTGTTAGGGTTGAAACTATACGTTTTTTGTATTAAACTTTAACGAGCTGTAACTCGAAAACGGCTAAAAATATTAGTATAGTTTCTTGGAGAAAAATAAAGTACTAAAGATACATAATCTTGAATTTACCGGAAGGGCCGTCGTCCCTTTCCACACACTGTATAAAGATACATACATAGATTAAAAGATCAGATGCGACATCGTTGGTATCCATTATATCCGGGAGAATTAAGAGGCCACATATGGTCGGTAGTGGTTCGCGATCTGGATTTTGGATCTCAATAACCATAACGCCTAAATGTCTGTTCTTTGGATATATTAAATTTGGTCAAATTTCCTTGAGACTGTTAGACGTGAAAACACGATTAGACACAAAATCCTCGATAGTTTTATTTTTGAAACATGACACCTTTTTCGCTTGTTTTAAAACTTCGAAACCCAACGACCTCAAATTATCATTTTTGATTTAATAGTTGAGTTATTGACATTGTAAATTCTTAATCCTGGTAAACCATTTTTTTTAATAAATGTTGTGGTTAAAAATAAACAGCAATTATTTGCATTTTACGCTGCAATCAAGATGCGTGCCTTTGCACCATCTCCATCTTACGTTCTTCGCGCGGAAGCACATGAAGCCTTCCCTTTTGATTCTTGTGTGTGCACCTATGCTGCTGATTGGTCGAGCTAGTTTTGGACGCGATTTGCATATAATTATAATTATATATTGCATAGAGCATGGAATTGCATATGTAGTAGTATTGGATGTTTACAGGCATTCTATATTTGAATTTTCTATATTCTCGTACTATCAGCATAAAAAGGGGTTGGTTATATATAGTCTAATTTTTCTAATGAGATATGCCAACTTAAACACATCTGTAATGAGAAATGGCTAGAAAGAGACACCTATGTTAAGGGATCGGACGTGAGTATGAGGTGGCAGCCGGTTGATGCTAAAACTGTGAAAAAAATTATTAATAATATGAGTATGAAAAAGGCTCCTGGGAGTGACCTCGTGCGCATGTCCGACCTCAAACTAATAGTTGATAAGGTGAGCCCAGTCATAGCGAATTTAGTAAATGTATCAGTAATTAATCATAGTTTTCCGGAAAAATTAAAAGAGGCACTTATTCGTCCTATACATAAAGGGGGTGACCGCAAAGTTTTTTGTAATTATAGACCTATAGCGATTTTGTCCAGTATTGATAAAATAATGGAAAAATGTATAGTGAACCAAATTGGATCTTACCTACAACGTAATAATATAATACATAGATGTCAACATGGGTTTCAAAAAGGTAAGGGAACGCATACTCTTTTAGCAAAATTCACAAATGAGATTAATACACATTTAGAAAATAAGAGAATAGTGATTGCGATCTTTTATGATTATAAAAAAGCATTCGATACGCTCGATACAGAAACACTTTTACACGGCATGGGCGAATGTGGTGTTGGGCAGCCGCTGAACGAATGGTTCCGCGACTACCTAACGTCACGCGCCTATCGTGTTCAAGTGAGTGGTGCACTCAGTGAGGAGACTGCGGTTCATTGCGGTGTTCCGCAAGGTTCTGGATGCGGGCCAGTTAGCTATCTGATGCATATTAACAGCTTAGGTGGAGTTATACGTCACAGCACACCCTACATGTTCCAAGACAACCTCTGTACCGTGAGTGCCGGGACCAACCTCGCCGATATGTGTCGCACGATTCAGTTAGATATAGATTCAATAGTTAAATGGTCTCATGATAATGGTATCCTATTAAATTCTAAAAAAACTCAACTCCTTATAATACATTCACCATATTTGAGAGTAGACGATCAAGCTCCATCGTTATTTACACACAGCTATCAATGTATTCACGATGCCCTCGGCAACTGTCAGTGTAAACCAATTGAAAAAGTAAATTGTGTAACGTATCTAGGTGTGAAAACAGATTTTAGTTTTTCATGGGCTCATCATGTAGACTATATTTGTGTTAAGTTAAGAACTTTATTGGGAAAATTTTATCATTTAAGTTATAGAGTTCCTATTAGTACCTTAAAGTGTTTATATTTCTCGCTAGTAGATTCCATATTGGGATATGCTCTTGATAGTTATGGTCTCACGTTTAAAACCCACTTAGAAAAACTAGAATCTCTGCTAATTAGGTTTTTAAAATTACTTGTAAATAAAAAAAACTAGAGAAAGCTGTAATAAAGATTATCGGAAATTGTTTAAAATCTGTAAAATTCTTTCAGTCAGTGTAAAACATAAATACCTTTTAGTTTTAAATAACCGTGATAGTCCAGAGCATAACCTGTCTCAGATTGGTCATAATTATGGTACAAGGTCGGTATCTGCGGGCAAATTTGAAGTACCTAGAGTAAATAATTACTTTGGGGATAGAACTTTAAGGAAACGTGTGCCATATGTGCTGAATAGTTTGCCCGAGGATATCCGACAGGAGCCAAATTTTCGTAGATTTAAGAGGCTAGTCAAGATTTTTTTATTAGAGTCACTGCCATATTATATAATTTAGATTTAGACATACTGTAAGGTAAAACAGATTTAATTAATGGACACAATCCTGCAGTCAAACTGTTTGTGTGTATTGTACTATGTTGTTTGTTTTTAATAAATAAATAATAATAATAATAAAAAGTAAATACCAAAATAATGTCAGTGTCAAATTGTGAATATTATTTACGTTGTGCGTATATTTTACGTCTGATTTTATTGTATTCTCACAATTATCAGAATAATTTTGTGTCAGCCCGTACGACTAAGTGTAAGTTACATAATTTTCTAAAAATATGGCAGTGAGTAATTTTGGTCCGATTGAGAGTCAAAGTAAGCAAATTATTTTTAACTGTTATAAATATTTTGAACTTGAACTGAAGACAAATTTAAATTCCCCTTACACCGCTGCCGAGTTAGTTGAAAAAGCTACAGGTGCTCTCTCTACTGTTTATAACAATTGTGTCTGAGAGCAATAAACTCACCTCCCCGAGAAATAAAAGGTTACGTACTTGTCCGTCATCAGCAGTAGACGATTTTGATCAAAAAGTCATCCGGAGAACTATATTCAATTTTCATCTGTCCAACAATTTCCAACCTTAAAGGCACTCCACTTTGTGTTAAAATCCGATATAGATTACAAATTTGGCATTTCCACCTTACGAAAACCAATACAAAAATTAGGATTTAAATGGAAAAAGACCGAGGACAACCGAAAAATATTAATGGAAAGACACAACATACGACTGCTAAGAATAAATTACCTTACCAAAATTGCGGAATATCGGTCTAAAGATAGACCACTAGTTTATACTGATGAAACCTACATCCACACTTCACATGTGTTTCGAGGCTTGGACCGATGGAACAGAATTCGGTATAAAAAAACAAATCAGTACAGGCCAGCGGTTAATAATAGTGCACGCAGGAGGAAAGGATGGTTTTATTCCCAACGCTTTGTTAATGTTTAAGGCAAACCAAAAAACGGGAGATTACCATGACCAGATGAACGTTGTCAACTACGAAATATGGTAAAAAGAAAAATTTATACCGAACCTTAAACCGAATAGCGTACTTATCGTAGATAATGCGTCCTATCACAACAAAATTTCTCCAACGTCAAATTCTCTTAAACAAGAAATGATGGATTGGTTGACAGAACACAACATTTCATATAGCCCGTTGATGTACAAATCCAGTTTGTATGATTTAATTAAACAAAATAAAGAGCGGTTTCGTGAGTACCACATAGATGCAATTTTAAAACAACACGGTCACTCCGTTTTACGATTGCCACCGTATCACCCGACATTCAATCCGATCGAAAATATTAGGTCCATGGTAAAAGGATATGTAGCGAAAAGAAACGTTTCTTTAAACATGCAAGGCAAGGCATTATGAGTTTAGCAACTGAACGAATGAATACTATTACTGCTGAGGGCTGGGAAAATATTTGTCGCCATGTCGAAAGTGAAGAAAACAAATATCGATTATCGAAAATTATTCTCCTTTTGTTGCAAACGGTACAACCACTACAAATGCAATTCCATGTTCTCGAATATTCTCGATAATTCGTCTATACAAGCTATTTTATTGCATGCAATTCTCATTGCGAATCTAGCTTTATAATAATAACTGCAAAGTATTCGTTCAAATGATTATTCTATATTATATATCCAGTAGAGTCACACTTTTCGTTGAGAATTCGACTGAGAATTGATATGATAATTGTGAACTGGGAGCGCGAACGTTAAAAAGGCGTGACGTGCAGTGTTGCCACTGCATAAAATATATTATTATCAACTGTATCCCTTTTATATATTTCCTTTTAGTGGTATCAGAAAATAGTGGATCGCAGTTAGACACTATAAAATTATTTACACTATCACTTGATATATTCAGTGTGTTACTAGCATGAAGACTTCTGCTTTAACTAACGATAATATATTGTATAAGGAATTATTTGAAGGTAAAATGGAGTAGAAGTTAACTTCGTACATTTTAACTACAATCAACGTATTGGAGCTATGAGTAAAAATCGTAATAATTATCGTTATTACTTGGTACAGGGCATTCATTGGTACAGCGGCAAAATATAGAGAGTTATTTAATGGGTATAAACCAAATTAAATGTGAAGAGTTTTGTCAATTAACGTCAAACACATACATTTTGTAACGAAATTAGAAGTGACACGTCATTTAAGTGACTTTTAATTAGCGTCTTTATGTACATTTATTTTGATTTTTACCCTAATACTCCTTGAATTTGTCAGATTTGTTTAACAATTTAGATAAAAGATAAAGATACTTCATGAATCCTAAAACAATATAAATTTACATGCTGAATAGTATATATATGTCAACAGGAGCAGAGTGGCTACCATCACCCTCTTCTCTTCTTCAACAAAGTCTCCTCTCCTTAGTGGTGGTTGATTTTGTAGTGAAAAGAAAGACAAATTTTGTGAAAGCGTCAACTACAGTCAGAATATGATTATATTGCTTCTGAGTGGCAGTAAGTGGTCCGATGTGGCCAAGATGTAAAGTTTGTAGCGGTAATGCTTCTTTCCCTATCGGGTTAATATACTCGTATATTATGTTAAGAAATCCTTCTTGCTTTCCGCTTTTTCTTGATGCATTGTAAAGAATATTATTTTCCAGCTAGTCCTTGTAAGATTTTTCTTTTAAAATATATTTTATAGCATTTAGTCCTTCATCAAGATCCTGAGCTTCTCTTAGCTGATTATGAATGCTGCTTACCGCTATACCAATATACGGGTTCCTACTTAGAGCATCTACGTTTCATTCTCGAGGCTGCTCTGTGTTCCGCTTTATAGTTGTATTCCTGTAAGAGGTCTGTTTAGGGTCATCTCGAAAGCCAAACAATGTGTCACTATTGTAAATGGAATTCCAATCAGGTACTTTCAAAACTTCTTGACACCTTCAACTACTGCTAGGGCTTCTACTCGTAACTTTCTTTTCTGCATCTTTTGTCTTCTTGCTGCTATAGTACAACGGATGAAAGCTATCATCACTTGGATCTTTTTGCATAAGAATAGCCGAGTAAGCCAATTGAGATGCTGTATGCATCTCGGTCTCCAAATCTGGGTCAAAAATTCTCAATCCTTGGTGCTCCAACATCTTTTGCTTCAACATCTGAACTTTCTCCTTCTCACCAAAATGCAAATATTTAACTTTCTTTAGTATATTTCCTGAAGTACGAGGTAAGTCCAATAAAACTTTGTAGCTCCTTCTGAGTTTGTGGGAGCGGTTGGGGAAATTTCATCACTACATCGCTTTTATCGGATGATGCCTTTATGCTGCTATCCTCGACAACATGTCCCAGATACTACATTTTAGTAGTAAGTACGAGGGCGGGATGATAAGTAACTAGCCTAAAAATTAAATACTGCAGTTTTCGTAAAAAAATGTTTTTATTTTTCCACATTAAGTTCTACGCACTTAGTCCACCTTCGCTCCAACGCTGTTATACCCTCCATAAAATGGCTTTTCTCAAGGCCTGTAAAATACTCCTCTACAGCAGCTATGACTTCTTCATTTGTTATAAATTTCTGTCCCCCCAAAAAAGTTTTGAGTTTGGGGAACAGATGGAAGTCTGACGGTGCAAGATCAGGTGAATAAGGTGGGTGGGACAACAAATCATAATGCAATTCGTTAATTTTGGCCATGGCCTTAAGGCACGTGTGAACTCTTGCATTGTCTTGATGAAAAAATATTTTTTTTCGAGCCAAGCCTGGTCTTTTTTGCTCAATGCATTCCTATAGCTTATTTAATAGATTAGCGTAGTATTCCCCGTTTATAGTTTGAGCTTTTGGGAGGTAGTAGTCTATCATCAAAATTCCGTTCGAACCCCAAAAGACCGATGCCATCACTTTTCCAGCTGATTTCACGGCTTTAGCTTTCTTTGGAGCCGAGCACCCGGATTCTGTCCACTGTTTCGATTTAATTTTGGATTCTGGTGTATAGGTTTCATCCGTTGTTACAAATCGTCGTAAGAAATCCGATTTATTTCTTTGAAAACGGTCCAAACAGTGTTGAGAGTTTTGCATTCGAACTCTTTTTTGATCGAGTGTAAGTAATCGCGGCACCCAACGGGCGGACAGCTTTTTCATATTCAATTCTCCACTAAGTATATGATGTACCCGTTCTTTTGAAATGTCTGTTTATCAGCTATCTCGGATAGCTTCAACCGTCGATCTGCCAAAACCATATCATGCACTTTGGAGACCATTTCCGAAGTTGTGACAGTTTTTGGACTTCCGGAACGGAGTTCATCTTGGACACTTGTACGTACTCGTTTAAACTCAGCCACCCAGTTCTTCACCGTAGCATAAGATAGAGCACATTCACCCAAAACATTTTTCAAGTCGTCATGTATATCCGCCCCTTTCATTCCTTTCATATAAAGAAACTTTATCACGGCTCTGTTCAATTTTATCCATTTTGAAAAAAATCGCCAGAAGTAATTTTTTAAATGTCAGTAAACAAAAAACTATCGACGCTATCGAATTCAAATTTAGAATACAGGCAGCCAGAAACCCCATTTTTAAAATGAGGTTGTATTTTTTTTAATAAACCTTTTTAAATTGTGTAGGCATCATTATCATCCTACCCTCGTAATTCACTCTTTGTCCAGTTAATCTGCAAGCTACTCTGCACCTCTTTGCAGAACTTTCTTTAATTGCACCACTCCTTCCTCATAAGTTGCAGATGGTATTATTATGTCATCAATAAATATGAGAACCCCTTCTTCCACAATCAGATCTCTGAAAGTAGAATTGATGAAACAAGTAAAATAGTTTGGGCAAATAGATAAACCAAACGGTGCTTTGGTGAACTCATACTGTCCACTGTGTTAAAAATTATGTATACTTTGTACACTTCTCGTTTATCTTTAAATGGAAACGCATCTTTTAAGTCAAGTTTACTAAAAATCTTTGCTCAAAGTAAATTGTCAATGTGGTCTTCTATTACTGGGCGAGGGAACTTGTCCTTTACCATTTTTCATTCCCTTTCCTGTAGTCCACACATACACGATTCGAACCATCCATCTTTTTAACTAGTACCAATGGACAAAACATATTCTGAAAAACTGGGTTTATTAAACCCTTTACACAACCACTCACTTACTTGGTTATCCACTTCCGGTTGTTCCGTGATAGCCAAACGCCTTGGTCTTTGTGCCACTGGAATCTCATCCTTCATAACAATGTGCATTTCAATAGGTGCTTCTTTTGTACAAGATGGTAATTCTTCACAAGATTTTGTACTTCTTCTTTCAACTGCTGGTCTGGCACATAAGCCACTGGATCTTCTGTGACATCTGTAATCAAACAATGTAAAAGACTACCGTTGTGCTGAGGCACGAAATTTACTTACCCCGTAACAAAAACATGTGTTGTGTTTTGTGAAAATGGCTGGCCTAGAATGACTTCATAGGGTATTACTTTCAGGCACTATAAAAAACATCGAAGTAAAGCTGTGTCCATCGATACTCAATTCACATTCAGTCTTCCCTAAAGAATAAATTTTTGTATCACCAAGTCCAGAGAACTCACATTTTTCCTTGACGTATGACGTTACGTTTAGTTCAAAAAACCAGTCCACCGTTATGATATTAAAGTCACTACCTGAATCTATCAAACTTTCCACTTTTAAACCACCAATTTCTAACATTTTCACTGATTTATTTACATTTTACGACTTGTTTACGTTTAACACCTGTTGACATTGGCAGCTCCTGTCACTCTTAAGTATCGCCGCTCGCGCCGCCATATTGATTATCCATAGATTCTCCAGAAGTGTCATCATTAGAACTTGCAACTGGATCCGCCGCTGACTTCAGGCACAACGCGCGAAGTTGCCATCTTGGCGCGCGGCCCCCATGTCCATAGCTAACTTCACGTTGTTTACTTGCCGCTGTGGCAATGTGACCAAACCAATTAAACTTGTAGCATTTTACACCATTCTTGCACGCACTTGCTATGTGATCTTTTTCACCGCACTTATAACAATGACGAGAGAATTTCATCGTATTCCCTGAATAGTCAACTTTTCTCTCTCTTGTAGACGTTTGCGGTGGCTCTTGGCGTTTCTTCACCATCTTCTTCATATAATCATGATTCTCTAACTTTTTCTTGAGAACCGAGTACGTGGTGACTCCATAGAAAATAGCTTTGTTCGATTCATAGTCGAGGATTCCGTATACGATATATTGAATTGCTATGTAGTCTGCAAATTTGTCCCTTCTTCCTAATTCCTTCATGACGAGCATTTATTCGTAATAAGTTTCATCTTTTCTTTTCTTCCCTTTACATTATTTCCTGTATTTCCTTAACGTTCAAGCTGTCCGGGAATTCTTTTTGTATTCTGGTCTTGAATTCATTATGAACTTTGAAAATTTTCTCGGACTCCACCCATAGATCTGCCGTGCCCGTCAAAAAACGTCGCGCCACGATAAGTTTTTGAGTAGGTGTCCAGCCAAACAATTGAGCATTATCGTCTATATCTTACAGCCACTTCGAGGAACTTAAAGTTTTTTCCGTACCATCGAATTTGTCGATCATATATTATATTGAAAGCTTGATTTAAAGTACTAGGCGGGTGTTCTGAGACTCCTTCACCATCACCTTTTGACATATTTTCACCTTTTCGCGTTCTGCGCCTCACGATCACCTTAGATTTCGCCTTTTCACAGTAAAATCACCTCATATTTCGCCATCAACCGCATTTTTTCGAGCGCTACACCCCGATCACGTGCCGGTGTCGAGTCCAATAATGATATTTCGCCTTTCCCACTTTCCCCTATAACAAATTTTCATCACGGACGGGCCCCCAAATGTGTGGGATGCAAATAATAGGTCACAATACCTTTAAAGTATTTAATTAAAGTTTTTAGAAAAGTTGTTTACAATAAACGCAGTCATCCGCCATTATGCGAGAAACGAGAGAGAGCGAGAGAAAGTCGGTGTTCCAACGTATACCAATTTTTTTTTTAAACCTACGTCTTACTCTGTAATATCATTGAAAAAAAGTCATAAAAATTTAAAGGCATAACTAACACTTAATAATTTTCTAAAGGTTTAAGGATCTATATTTTAGGGTATATATTATGGCGTCATAATATTTTTATTCATATCATTCCATTGCCTAAAGTTCCAGAGAAGTAAGCGGCGCAGCGAGCGAACACGGCTGGTCAATGCAATACCAACTCCGTCAGGTTACGTCCACAAAGTACATATCATAACATTGAATATGATTTTACCCAATAGAATAGAGGCCCTGCTGTAGTGTTTTTAACCCACGACGTGACGCCCCGCGCCGGTCAAAATGAGGTTGCACAGATGCGTCAACCATATGACCAAATTAAATAGTGGGGCGGGACGTCGTGGATTGAAAACATTGTTTTTCCTTCATACACCACATGTACTGCTTTTAAACCCACCTTGTACGAGTTTATGCCTCTCCATGTAGTTCCTTGTAGCAAAGCTCATCTCGCCCTGCCTCGGAGCCGGTGCCGGTGCCGGTGCCGGTGCCTGTGCGAACGCACTCGGTGCAGTCTTGAGGTATTTGGCTGCGAGTTGGTTCATCTTCATGCTGGTATCGGTGCAAAGTTTGGGCTGTTGGACCGCTTGATCGTCACCAAAAGTCACTCTGAAAAATTAAGCTGTGTAAAGTTTACAGATATTATTAGCCGAAAGTATCTGAAATACTTATATAATGAATAATTATTATGCATGTTCATAAGAACATCAGTAATTTTAGAAAGAACTGTGACATACATAATGTTAATACGAGAAATAAAAATAAGCTCGCAGTGCCCTTTACACGGCTTCACAAAATAAAAAACTCTTTCATGGGTAATTGTATAAGGTTCTATAATAAGCTCCCAAGTAGTGTTACTCATTTATCAGTAAATAAATTTAAGAGTTACGTTAAACGTAAACTAATTTCTAAAGCTTATTATAGTATTAAAGATTATATGAATGATGACAATGCTTGGGACTGATTTTTTTTTGTATTACAATTATTAATGACCGTGGAGACTATATACATCTCCCTGTATGATTACCTATTATTTTAATATGACATCTGGAGACTCTGTACATCTCCAAAATTGACCGTGGAGACTTTCTACATCTCCCTTATTTATTTATTATTTTTGTATTTTTTTTTAATAATTTAATTTAATTTTAATTTGACATCTGGAAACTCTTTACATCTCCAAAATTGACCGTGGAGACTTTCCACATCACATCACCCTTGTTTTGTGTTTTTTTTTTAATTATATTTAATTCTTAATTTTAATTTGACATTTGGAGACTGTTTACATCTCCGAAATTGTATTATTTATTTTAATCCGACAATTTAATTATTATTACTACTGGGACCTGTACATCCCTGTGACATTTAAATTGTGTAGCTTAAGTTTAGTATTGTAATGTGATTTATTTGGAAAAAACGGCTTACTGTTGAGTTTCTTGCGGCGCTTCTTCTCAACAGTGGTCTCTTTGGAAGCGCTGGTAGACTCAGACTTGTAAAAGTGCCTACAGGGCCTACTTACAAAACTTTTTAAATAAATAAAAATAAATAAAAATAATGTTTCCATCGGTAAAACTCGGATGTCAATCGGAAGACGACGGGACCCGAAATGTCAATTAATTATTGTATTAAATGAGTGGCATGTTCATATTCATTATCATCATCTTCCTGCCCTTATGACGCACTAAGTGGGGTCGGCACAACATGTCTTCTTCTTCCACTCTCCTCTATCTGCTGTTAACTCAGTACTCACACCTTTCATAGACATATCATTCTTCATGCAGTCCATCCACACCGTTTTTGGTCTTTCTCTACCCCTATATCAATCAACATTAATTATCATTACTCTTCTAGTTATGTGACCTTCATTCCTCCTCATTACAAGCCCATATCACGGCAATCTATTACTCCTCAACTTTTCCACAATCGCTACATTCAAGCTTCCTCTAATATATTAATATCTAATTTTATCCATTCTAGGAACGCCACACATCCATCGTAACCTCCGCATCTCCGCCACATGCACTCTTTTCTTATCCTTCTCCTTGGTTTTCCATCACTCCGCCCCATACCTCAACTTTTCCACTATCGCTACATTCAAGCTTCCTCTAATATATTAATTTCAAATTTTATCCATTCTAGTAACGCCACACATCCATCGTTACCTCCGCATCTTCGCCACATGCACTCTTTTCTTATCCTTCTCCTTGGTTTTCCATCACTCCGCCCCATACCTCAACTTTTCCACTATCGCTACCTTCAAGCTTCCTCTAATAGGTATATTAATTTCTAATTTTATCCATTCTAGTAAAGCCACACATCCATCGTAACCTCCGCATCTCCGCCACATGCACTCTTTTCTTATCCTTCTCCTTGGTTTTCCAACACTCCGCCCCATACCTCAACTTTTCCACTATCGCTACATTCAAGCTTCCTCTAATATATTAATTTCTAATTTTATCCATTCTAGTAACGCCACACATCCATCGTTACCTCCGCATCTCCGCCACATGCACTCTTTTCTTATCCTTCTCCTTGGTTTTCCATCACTCCGCCCCATACCTCAACTTTTCCACTATCGCTACCTTCAAGCTTCCTCTAATAGGTATATTAATTTCTAATTTTATCCATTCTAGTAACGCCACACATCCATCGTAACATCCGCATCTCCGGCACATGCACTCTTTTCTTATCCTTCTCCTTGGTTGGCCAACACTCCGACCCATACCTTGCGACCGGTCTTACCATGGTCTTATAAAGAATGATGGGCAAATTGGCCCATATAACCAAAACAAATACCACGTGATACGTATACCACGTGAAAGATAGTTACATAAGCTTAATTTTCTAATACAGGGACCAACTACAAAAACCCCGGCGAAGAGGGTTATGACTAGAGTTAGGACTTTTGGTGGCAAATCGTGGTTCCAGAATCCATGGAGTCGCTATTTCCTAATTATTATAATACATAACACTTTGATTGTGACCTTCAGTATTTTAACATTTCAAAATTCATTTATTCGTTATTTGGCCGCACCAATTTAAATTAATTTTGGTATTGAGGATATCTCTGATGTGAAAGCGTTACAAACAAGCAAATATTAATAGCTATGAAATAACCGAACTAAATAAGTATTTAGTTAATTTTCGAATATGATAATTACAAAGGTCAAAATCAATGGAAATATCGACTCCATGGATTCTAGAACCACGAAATGCCACCAAAATCCTAACCCTAGTTATGACCCTTCAAATATTCACACATACTCACTCAAACTTGACCGATTTTACTATTTACAACAATTACAGCAAATAGTGGGATCAATAAGGCTATATATAGGTACGTTATAATTCTATTAGTTATTGGGCTTTTGCCTTAAAGCTTGAGAGGCATTTGCGGATCACATGTGGCCCCTGAAACCTGTCGCCATTTTATCCACCCTGCATTTATTCTGTTCCTGACGTCCCTGTCAACGTCCCCGTCATGTTGAATCAGTGAACCGAGATACCGAAAGTCAAAACAGACTGGCACATGTCTGCCATTTAAGGCTATATGGGAACAACCGGATGGACCACCAAAGTTGCAAAACAGATATTCAGTTTTCGATTTTCTGATTTTCAGTCCGACATCTTCCAATCTTTCCTGCCACTTTTCCAGTCTGCTTTGGATCTCAATAGAACTTTCACCAACCAGAACCATATCATCGACAAATAGCATACACCAAGGTGCCTCCTCCTGTATGTCCGATTTCAGACCATCCATAATCAGGAGGAACAAGTAAGGGCTTAATGCCGATCCCTGGTGCAAGTCTACAGCCACATTGATCTCGTTGCTGCAGTTGCAGGACTATCGTGAATAACCACTTTGATCGCAGCAATACGGTCACTATTGCAGGGTAACACGGACACTTCACGAAATACACTCCTACGCCAAAGTATGGCGACTCCCCTGTATGGCCTGCCTCGAAACAGGCCTGCCGCAGTGTCAATAGCTGACTTACCCGTATATCCAAAATCAGAGTGTATATCACCCAATTCGTCGAGGTCATGCGGCATAAGCCACGTCTCCTGCAGGGCCACAATATCAACATGTTGGCACAAAGATCTAACACAATCACGGGATCGCCTAATGCTCTTACAGTTAAAAGTAATGAGTTTCATCTGGGTGACTTGATCCATAATTTATTTTGAGTAGAATTACAGACTTTCAGCTCCTTTTCTGCCAATAGCCTCTTCAATACTTTTAGTATTGCATCGGCGTATATCACGCTTCAGAGACTTCGAGATCTGTCTGTTGACTTGCCGATAACGACAAGCGTCACCAGAAGACTGCAGAATCATCTCGCGCCTCACCTCCATGACCCTAAGCGTGGAGTCCGAGAGCTTGCTGGTTTTTTTACGGCGGATCTTGAAAAACTTAGACCCGACTGTTTGGACAGCTTCCAAAACAAACAGTGTCCACGTCGCTACCAAAGCACTCGAAACGATTTTGAAGGTCGAGCTGAAAGCTTTCGGGGTTTTGGAGCTGAGCGGGTGCCGGGCGGAGCGTAGACTTTATCAGTTGAGACCTAGAACTGGATATTCAATGAGCCTCATACCATACGGTGATCACTCCCGGTTTTAACCGCACTGATCACGGAGACATCATTGAATATGTGCTTTTTCGTCGACATGACAAAGTCTATCTCATTCCTCGTTACACCATCAAGGCTCATCCAGGTCCATTTCCTATGCTCACGTTTTCTGAAAAAGGAGTTCATCATATAGAGTCCCTCCTTCACCATAAAACTGGCCAGTAGGTGGCCCCGGTGATTCCTACGCCAAACTCCAAAATTCCCCACTCTCTGCTCTTCACCGTCTTGTTTGCCCAGCTTTGCGTTGAAGTCCCCCATTACAACCATGATGTGAGTTTTGAAGGTATGCATGGGTCTGGAAACATCCTCATACATAGCCTCCACCTCATCGTCGGAGTGTGTCGCGGTCGGAGCATATCAGTTCCGTGCGCGCGCGCTCAGCGAGTGAACGTGTCGTTGTAAATGTTATCTGAGTTCAAGTTAATGAGTGGTATATAATGGTGCAGTGCAAAAAGTGCAAATTATTTGTGTCTATAGCAAAAGACGACACTATAAAATGCAAGGGACCCTGTGAAGCTGTCTACCATAAAAAATGTGTAAAAAAAGCATTCATAGAGAAAGAGATATGTGATGATTGTAGTAAGAAAGATGGCAGCCCATTGCGGGTTGGACAGGAAGGAGGTAAGCCCAAGATTGATGTTAATCCAAATGAAACATCGGTAGAAGTGCTGCTGAAAGAAATGAACAGTAAACTAGAAGTAATATATAAAATGGAAAAGAAGTTAGAGGAGATTAGCGAAGCAGTAGACTTCTACGCTGAGCAATACCAGAAATTAATAGAATTTAGAGATACGGCAGACAAGAAGATGAAAGCGTTGGAACAAAAAAATACCTATCTTGAAAAATGTAATAGTGCTTTGGAAGAAAGGATTATGGACCTAGAACAGGAAAAGAAGGATAAAAACGTAGAAATTGTCGGGTTGGAGAAGGGAAATAATGAGAACACAATAGATGTAGTCAAAGCAGTTGCTCGAAAACTTAATCTTAACCCAGAAGACATAAAAGATGCACGGAGGGTAGGACGAGTTAAGCCTGATGACGTCAGACCGCAGCCGGTTATAGTAAAATTGAAGAACCGGGCGGCCCGGGACAAGTGGCTCAAAGCTCGAAGGTCCCCAGTCAATAATGACCAGATATATGGCAATGGAAGCCAGAAATCGTTATATCTTAACGAGGACCTGCCAAAGTTTAAACGGCATTTACTTTGGCTGGCCAAAACACAGCTGAAGGGTGTATGCAGGTATATCTGGGTACAAAATTCGACCATTTTGGCTAGGAAAGAGAATGACCCAAAAATCTACAAGATTCAGTCCGACAAAGACATAGAAAAAATACCGGTATAATAATATGCTGCAATCAGCTGTTTGGATACACTACGTGATTTCTTAACTAACAAAATTCAATTGTTTAATGGATGTTTTATCGGAAGTGGAATATAAGCGTTATAAAAATATAGAATTATGGAGCAGAACTTACGACAATAAAGTGAAACAATTGCACATTGTTCACTTGAATATAAGATCTTTGCGTAAGCACTTTAATGAGTTATTAGTTTTAATAAGCCAACCCAAGTGCCAGATGGACGTCATTATCCTTTCAGAAATTAATGCTAAAGAGAACGAGATTGCATGCTATAATATACCTGGATATAACAGTTACTCAAAGACAAGGCAAAGTTCCCGTGGAGGAGACTTATTATTGTATGCAAAACATCATGTAAATTTTTGCTATAAAGAAGTTGATCTACTGGGTATGGAATCACTGTGTGGAACAATACAAGTAAAAAATAGGAAAATTAATTTGATATTTATATATAGGCCACCTCAGAAAAATAAGGATTTGTTTGTACAACAATTAGAACTACAGATTAAAACTATACCTAAAATGGAAGAATTGATCATAGTCGGAGATATGAATATAGATTTTTTCAAAAAAAACATGAATGCATCTACAACAAATTATAAAAACACCTTGTGTGGTCTTGGCCTGCAATGCGGCATACCAATATCGGAGATAACGCGCGAAGCTATTGTGAGCGGCCGCCACGAGCAGTCATGCATCGACCATGTGTGGGTGCGAGAGCGGCAGCTACGTACCCGCGATGCGCCTGCGTCTGTTAGTGTAATAGAGTGCGGACTATCGGATCATCATATGGTAGGAGTAACTCTTGACCTTGACCGTGATTGTTGCGCAAATACGACGCGAAATGTTAGGAATAAGGTATTGGACGATAAGTTAGTTGAAAATAGATTAGACAAATTCGACTGGTCACAGTTGTTATTAATAGTGTGTCCTCTGCTGCTGTACCAAAAAATATGTCTTGTATTTGAAACAATATATAATGAAAGTAAGGTCGAGAAAAACACTAAAATAAAAAGGATAACTCAACCCTGGATAGATAAGTATTTGTATGTTAGAATTGTTAAGAGGGATGAGCTATTCCGAGTGTGGAAAGCGTCACCAGACAATATGAATAAAAGATTAGAGTATACGAAATTTCGAAACAAGGTAAATAAATTAATTAATGTAGCTAAAAATAAGTATCGGCGTCAGAAAATAAAACAATGTGAGGGCGATTATAAAAAAATTTGGAATACTATTAATGGTTGGTTAGGTCGCATAAAATTAAATGTAGATGAGGTAGTAATGAGATACTTGGGGAAAACTGATAGTTTATACAATATTTGTAGTAGGTTTTCCGAAACATTTACAAGGGAAATACTAAATATTAAGCATCATTGTAGTATGAAATTCTTTGATCGAAACGCATATGTTACAAAGATAGATTTGTCCTTTAGGTATAATAAAGTTACACCAAGTGACATTGAGAAAATAGTTAATAATTTAGATGTAAATAAGGCACCGGGTGTAGATCAAATTAGAGTACGTGATATAAAATATGTAAAGAAACAATTGTGTCCAGTTTTAGCCAATTTCATAAATATATGTATTTCAAAGGGAATTTATCCGGAAAAGTTAAAAAAGTCAATAATAAGACCTATCTTTAAGAGTGGAAGTCACGTTGAATATACAAACTATAGGCCGATAGCTGTTTTGTCTGTAATTAATAAGATTGTTGAGAAAGTAATAGTTGGGCAAATTACAGGTTTTTTGGAGAAGTATAAAATAATTACAGATGCGCAGCATGGCTTCAGAAGAGGAAGAAGCACGGGGTCGGCTTTAGCACAGTTCTCGGATGAAATAAACAGTCGCTTAAATGAAGGTAAACAGGTTCTCGCTCTTTTTATTGATTATAAAAAGGCGTTCGATACCCTAGATCATGATATCTTACTGCAAGCAATGAGGGAGTGTGGTATAGCCGGCCCCGTCAACGACTGGTTCCGTAGCTACTTGGCTGGCAGGACCATGCGCACATCCGTGAACGGGACCACCGGAGAGGAGTGTGACGTCACGATGGGGGTCCCGACCGGCTCGGTGTTCGGCCCAGTCGGTTATGTAATGCTTGTCAACAGTGTTGTGAATAGGGTATGCTCCCGGGAATTCCCGGTCCTGAAAGAACCGGGAAATCCCGGGAATTATCATTGCAACTGGTACCGGTACTGGCGAAGAAAATCCCGGTTCTTCGGTTTTTTCGGTACTGAGTTTGTGACTAGACTAATTGTAATTTTTTCAATTAAAAAATACATGCGGTCCGGGTGGCGCTTTCACCCGGCCGATTCGCACAAGCTCGGTTTTATTCGGATGCGAAAGACTTATAAAAATGTTAATTATGCGTTTTTTTTTTTGGCCCCTATTGACATTTGTTGATTGGTTTTCTCATTTTATTCATTTGTTTTGTCCTTTGTTGATTATTCTGGATTAAATACTTAATAATTATCACTTAACTGGTTTTTTATCTAACAAATTCACCATTAACAAAAAAAAATACAAATAATTTACTCAACACCGAAAAATACCGAAATCCCGGGATTTCCCGGTTCTGACTCAGTACCGGAAATCTTAGTCCCGGTTCTGGAAATGGTACCGGTACCGCATGCCCTAGTTGTGAACGTCGTTGATAAGTGTAAGGTCTTCATGTACGCGGATGATATGTGTTTAATGTATGCTGCTACGAATTTATCAGAGGCTCATAAAAGTATACAGAGTGATTTTGAAAATATAGTGAAATGGGCACACGATAATGGAATTATTATTAATTTAGCGAAAACTAAGTGCATGCATATATTTTCTCCATATAACCGAAAAACCAAAAATATTGATTATAATGAGTATGGTGTAGTTGGTCATGACATGAATATGAGTGCTTACATAATAATAAAATTAACTGTAACTGTGGACAGCTTGAGTTTGTCGATAGATATAAATATTTAGGACTGTATATAGATAATAACTTTAATTGGAAAACACATGTAAGTGAAGTTTGTTCAAAACTACGTTCGGTGTTGAGTAAATTTTACCACTTGAACAGAGTGATTAATAAACATACAATGCTGGTAGTTTATTATGCATTAGCAGAGTCAGTGATTAATTACGGACTTAGTATATATGGCAGAACATTTTCAACATATTTGGATGATGTTAAAAAGTTACAATTGAGATCTATTAAATACTTTGTGTCTAAGAAAAAGAAAAATGAATGCAAAAATAACTATGATAAATTATATAAAATATGTAAAATACTTCCTGCTCATCTAAGAGCGCAGTACTTAATAGCTATCGATAATTATTATGTTAGTGAATTTAAGGTTTTTAAGCAGAATAAATATAATACAAAGCAAGTTAGATTAAGAAAATATGTTCAAAATTATGCTAATAACAATTACGGTAGGAGAACGAATTTGTTTCTGGTTCCTAAAATATATAATGAAATTGATTGGTTAAGAGCGGACACAAAAAGTAGCAAAAACGTTGTGAAAAATACATTAAAACGAATGCTTTTGGAACGGTTGCCGTAGGCAAACTTTCCAAAACTATCGTTCCTTCCTCCTCTTTTCAATAATATTAAAATGTATACTTGTGTACTTACTTAATTGATTTGTAATTTGGGTGCATGCATAGCAAAAATGTAATTAGAGCGCGATCTCGCCAACAAACTGTCTTGTCAGTTTGGCGAGTTAATTTGTAATGATAACTTGTTATGTAAGCTTTGAAATAAAAAACAAAAAAAAAATAAAAAAATATGCCTGTATGACCTTCAACGAATATCGTTGGGTCATTCTGAGTACAAAGTACGCTACCCTGCACGACACTCTCTCGATCTTCACCACGTTGTTCACGAGGGACTTGTGGACGATAAATCCGACACCTCCCTGGGACTGGTGGTCGCCCTCCCGGAAATACAGCAAGTTACCAGACTTCACGGTTATCATATCCTCCCCCTCCCTCTACGGACTTCTGACAACCCTATGATTCCCCATCGTAACCTGCTCAATTCCTCCTCCAGTTCCAGCAACTTATCGTCGGTCCGCAATGTTCGGCAGTTGTATGTTGCCAGGGCCAAAGGTCGTCGTTTCTGGTAGCCGGGTTTCTGCCGGAGATTACCTAAAGCACGCCCCGCCCCGCCGTTACCATGGCCGCTACCGGAGCCAGAAATAGCGGGGCCGCCGGGGACTAGGGGTCTGGGCTGGTTTTGTAAATTCATGCCGTCGGGGAGGAAAATGCCGTAGTCGCCACGCTTGGCAGGCGGGTTGGCGACCGCAGTTATACCATGTAGTCCGCGGAGGACGCTGCTGCCCATCCTCCGGTTTATCCCTTAGTCGCCTCTTACGACACCCATTATGTATGTGTCATTAAAATGTACAGAACATATTTTTGTCCTCCTAGACGGCTTCCACCAGCTTTCATTTCGATTAAGCCTAATTTTTTCAATCCAACGTGCGGCAATAATCGGATTAGAAGGAAATCTTGAACGAGAAAAACAAGTAATTCAATTCGTATCACAGAATATCACAAAATAGAACAAGTACTTACTATAACAATTTAGGGGGAAAAAATTCGTTATAATGGGAACATTTTCATGTAATGTCGTTAGAAAATAATTTAATATTTTAGTGAATGTTTTACGTAAAACAACAAGTCAAAACATATTAATTACACGTGGAATGTTATTTTATAGTGTTTATTTTCTTGGTCTGAAGTGTTGTGGCACCCATTAACAATACAAATCGTCATAATCAATAAAAATCCGGGAGCTGTTGACGCTGTGTGACGTGATTGCGACTGACAGGCGGCGATCGCCGAGTACACCAGAATGGTGTAGTTTAAGTCTGACGGTTTTGGAGCGCGGACTAGGTTTCTATGTGTTATTATTCTAAGGGTATCCGTTATACTTATATTGTTAGTTTGTTCCAATTTTTTGCCTGACAATACATGTGGAGTTCCGACTGCATCTTCAAGCAATGCACCGACTATCACATTAGCAATTTGACGACCCCTCGCATCTGTTGTTTCATCAACACTCACATAAATAAAAGCATTTTCTAAATCCTTTTTAATTTTTTGCATTTGTTCGTCGTATAGGGGAAGATGGGGTGGCTTCGTACAAAGGGAGCATTCGTACAGTGGTCATATCTCGACTATGCAACATGCTGAAGCGTTCATATTTGTATGCGTGACTGCCGCTCATATGCGTAGGCTACCCTCAAAAAGCGATGGCAGTGCGGCAGCAGCTTTCGCCAGAAATAATTAATATGTGTTTTCGCGACCCGAAAGTAATTTTTGGTTCTCCTTTGAATGTGTCTGTCTCTAAAAAGTTTTACTATACACCGTGGGCCCGAATAACCCGACCAATTTTAACAATCGATACTAGAGCCTATTTGTAGAATATAATGGGTATAATATGTAGTCCAATAACGCATAATTTCCGAGATTTTCATTATTTAAAAAACAATTCCATAGTTAATTTAATTTGAACTCTGTCACCTTAACCTAAAGCATTATTTAATAAGAAATTGATTAATTAATTTATGTTGTATGTGGATGATATTGCTACTTACAACATGAATCTTTCTTAGTAAATAATGCTTTAGGTTAAGGTGACAGAGTTCAAATTTAATTAACTATGGAATTGATTTTTAAATAATAAAAATCTCGGAAATTATGCGTTATTGGACTACATATTATACCCATTATATTCTACAAATAGGCTCAAGTATCGATTGTTAAAATTGGTCGGGTTATTCGGGCCCACGGTGTATATAAAATCTAATACGAGTAAAACTTATTTATATATAAATATATATATATAGTTTGTAATTAGATGCTTGAGATTAATATGTAAACAATAGTTTTGGGATTACTTTAACAGTTATTTTTTATTTAGTTTTTTTTTCGGTTCGTTTTGGTTGGGGTACCTTCGTACAGTCAAAATGTATGTAATTATATACAGTACGAATGCACCCCATGAAAGTTAAAAAAATGTATATCAAGAATAATTATAATCACAAAACCAGATCAGTAAGATATGCCTAAAAGGTGACTGAAACAGGTGAAATAGCTGAAAATCTAATAAATCCTGGGAAAAACGAATAGTGTACGAAGCCACCCCACGTATGGGGTGCATTCGTACAATTCTCGTTTTTTGGGAAAACTATTATATCTTGGCACAGTTGCTTTGTATCCAAATGAAATATACAATTATTATAGCCAAATAAGTGGATGATAAAGTAGCATTCATCTCATTTTGAAATAGCAGTTAGTTTTTTTTTAACAATTCTTAAAGTAAAAAGTGTACGATGCCACCCCATCTTCCCCTATTTGGTTTACGTAATTCTGTCTCAACAAACATTCCGAAGGGACCTCCACAGTTTTTCGAACTTTCCAGAGACGTAGTTATTTATTTGCTCGATTCTTTTAGTCGCCAAAGAGATCGGACGTGCTCATTAATTAAAATAAACAAATAAATTCATCTGCAAAATTGCGACCTAAGTGTTCTACTTTCTAACAGAAAGAATTTCTGTTAACATCAGCAAAAGAACCTTGACTATGATATCACGTGTGTAATCTAACTTGATAAAGAAAATGTCTGAAAATAGCCCATTTAACCACCGAAGCGGAATGACACGCCGCAGCCCGCCGCCGACGCCACCGCCCGCCGCTCCGCAGGCGACGTCCACGCCCGCTCCAGGAGAGGCGCCCCCCAAAAGTCGTCACTACTACCGAATTACAAGGATGGATGAAGTCCATCGAACAGTGCCTAAACGAGATTTGCGTGACCTCCGCCGAAGGCCAACTAAACTCCGAGCAAAAGCTCAGAATCAACAATCTGTGCCGAAATGTAGCTCACTCCACCTCGCAAATGGCCGTAGAATATCAAGCGCTAAAACAGAAGGCAATACTAAACTACCAAGCTCATCAAGATCTCCAGGAAAAATATGCCCTATCTATGCGCTTCCAAGAGCTCAAGCAGTATGTGGAAGACTCCATACGAAGACTGCTCCGAAACCACCTTCATTTGCCGACATGATAAAGAGGAATGCTAATACGTTTGTCCAGCCGTCTAATATTACCTCTGTGGCGATTTATCCCACGAACAAATCGATCACAAGTGAGGAGACAAAGTCGTTAGTGCAAAAAATTATTAGGCCTGAAGAAATGAAACTTCATGTTAGAGGACTTCGCAAAACTAGGAACGGCGGTGTCCTTATAAGCACGGACTCCAAGGACGACATACAGAAACTAAAACAGTCAGCGCAACTAACGACCTCCGGCCTTACAGTGGATGAACCTCAAAAACGCAGACCTAGGATTGTCGTCATCGGAGTTCCCGCGGACATGCAGGAACAAGAAGTTTTTAAATGCATTTACCAGCAAAACCTAGCCGATAAAATGCAAGACCTCACTCTTGAAAAATTCTCGATCTCAACCAGACTAAGTCACAAGTCCGGAAAAAAAGACGCCCCGACCTGCAATTATATCATCGAAGTCCCTGCTCTCATACGAAAGGCTCTAATAACTAGCGATCGCGTGTTCGTGAACTGGTCATCGTGTCCCGTGAAGGATTTCACCTTAGTAACCAGATGCTACAAGTGCCAACAATATGGACACGCGGCGAAGTCATGCAAGATGGAGGTCGGGACCTGCGGACACTGCGGTGAGGAAGGCCACGAGCAGAAAGAGTGCAGTATGAAGGCTGAACCACCTAAATGTGCCACTTGCTCGCGATTCAAGAAACCGTGTGACCACGAGACGGGTGATTCCGAATGCCCAGCAAGGAAACTTGCCGAAAGGAGGTACTTACTCGTAAACTCAATAGACTATGAAAGCGCCTAAGAGCGCCGCACCTAATCTTTTCGTAACAGGACTGTAACTGAAAGTCGGTATGTGTAACAGTTTAATATCAGACATAGATAACTTCTCTGTAGCAGACGCAAATTTTTGTGAGATTGAAAATTGCAAAGAATACGTTTGTACTAACCGTAAACCATCAACCGTACTAACTCAAAATATTCGTAGCATAATGAAAAATTTCGATAACTTTAGTGTTCTCCAACAGAGACTTGACCTCAATTGTGATGTGATTGTGCTCACAGAATGTTGGTTAGGTAAACACGAGAACTTGCCGAGTATCCCAGGCTACAACATGTATTCAAGTAAATGTTATTATAACCAAAATGACGGAGTAGTTGTATATGTTAATAATATCCTAAATATCACCGTAGAGGAACCAAATATACTTGAGTGCAATCGTCTTTTGATCAAAATAGGGTCAGAGTATGCAATATTAGCCATATACAGACCCCCTTCATTTAAAGATAGCAACACTTTTACTGACTCTCTAGGCGAAACAATACATAAACTAAATTCATTTAAAAATATAATATTGATAGGAGATATAAACTTGAACATTCTTCCCGACAGCAGAGACCCAGCGGCTCTAAACTACTTAAACCTTTGCTCTTTCCACGGTCTGCTCCCCGCACACACGCTCCCCACACATCAAAGCGGCTCCTGTCTGGACCACATCATGCTGAAATCCGATTTCCCGGCACAAGCGCTAGTTACTAACTCCTCACTGACCGACCACAGAGCTGTCCTACTAACCTTATTTACTAAACTACAAAATAATGCCCGCATGCCAATAATCACTAAATTAAATAAAAACAAACTTGAAAAAGATCTATGCTGCATTGACTTTGGCCCAGTTTATAATTCCGCTGACGCAGATACGAACATGTCGTACCTAATTCAATGTGTCCAACAAGCAATTTTAAGTAACACAACTCACGTACGCATGAGTAATAAATACTATAATATTAAGCCTTGGATCACCCCGGGGCTTATACGATGCATGAGACATAGGGATAAGTTACACTTAAAGGCTAAATCAAGTCCGGAAAACATAGCACTGCAGCTAACCTACAAAAGATATCGTAATTTTTGCAATGACTTACTAAAAAAACTCAAGATTTCATACGATAAAAAACAACTAGAAATGGCCGGTACAAACAGCAAACTTATTTGGAAATGTATTAAAAATGTCACATACTCAGGAAAGCTACGAGAATCATCTTCAAGTTTGTTTGGAACATACCCTACTCAGAAAACAGCTGTGAATAGCGCAAATATTTTTTTCGTCAATGTAGGCAAAAGCTCGCTAAACCGACGATCCAAAAGAATTTTACTGCACCCCCGCTTAACGCTTTTTCAACTTGCAATAACACCCCAAATTCATTTGTGCTTTTAAATACCGATGAAGAAGAGGTCGAAAGGATCATATCTGGGCTAAAGGATGACTCCGCGGTAGGTTGGGATGGAATATCAAATAGAATACTAAAGAAATTTAAGCACATACTGGTCCCCCCACTCACTTATATCTTTCAGAAATGCCTGTCTGAAGGAACATTTCCCAAATGTTTAAAAAAGGCAGTTGTAGTACCTATATACAAATCCGAGAATAAGGATCAAATAAACTATAGCCAAATAGATCAAATAGCTATAGACCTATTTCCATTCTACCATCAACGTCCAAAATTTTGGAAAAAATCATTAACTAGACTAGTCAAATATCTTGAAAATAGAGGCATCTTGTCAAAAAATCAATTTGGCTTTAGAGCTAATTTATCAACCGCAGACGCTGTGCATGATGTGACTAACTACATAGTACAGGAACTGGATAAGGGTAATCAATCAATAGGAATCTTCCTGGTCCTTGCCAAGGCTTTTGACACAGTCTCCAAACCTATTTTAATGCACAAACTTGATGAAATAGGAATCAGGGGCATCCAGCTTAATCTATTTTCAGATTACCTTACCAATCGCACCCAATGCGTAAAAATAGACAATGTTGTCACCACTGATTTGAAAAACACCCCTTTTGGAGTTCCCCAAGGAAGTGTCTTAAGCGCGACTCTATTTCTATTATATATTAATGACCTTTGTAATCTGAAATTAGACGGTGGCAAAATTGTTTCTTACGCTGATGACACTGCCCTACTTTTTTCTGCTAAGTCAACAGAGGAAGTTTATGAACTAGCGCAACGAGGTTTTAATGTTGTAAACAATTGGCTTCATCATCACCTACTAACACTGAACGCTGATAAAACTAATTACGTAAAGTTTTGCATGCGTAAGTCAAGTGCGGCACAAAACCATACCAAAGCTCTTTGCACACAATTGTAAGAATCCCTCAAATACCCAATGCACCTGTCCAAGTATCGCTATGGTAACAAAAATAAAATATCTAGGAGTCATTCTTGATGAATCTCTCTCATTCAAAACTCATGTGGAAACATTGTGTAGCAGAGTTCGTAAACTAATATTCGTTTTCAAGAAAATACGCGCAATTGCGGATTCATCTCTTATCAAGCGAATTTACCTTGCACTTTGTCAATCCATACTAACTTACTGCATCACTTCATGGGGTGGCCTGAGTAAAAGCACGCTAATAAACCTAGAAAGAGCCCAACGAGCGATACTCAAGGTTTCCACATACCGTCATTTCCTTTATCCTACTGACCTCCTATACCAGTCATGTGAAGTACTGACAGTTCGTCAATTATTTATATTAAATACAGCCTTAAAACAACATACTCTATCCCCTTATAACCCTGAACTTAATAACAAAAGGCGTAAGGATAGTGTTTGCCTCCAAAATATACACAGGAGACACGCTTACTCCTCTAGATTCTTCGTTTTTCTAGGTCCATTTCTTTACAATAGGCTAAATGCGAAACTTGAAATATATCAACTCAACTTTGCCAATTGTAAAAAGACACTCCGACAAGCCCTACAAAACATGTCATACGAAGCTACTGAGAAGTTATTATATGTGGTAAAATGATTTTTATTGTAGTCCAAAATATATATATATACTAAGTGTACCACATCTCTTATTTAGTTAAGCTTAATTTATGTCCTTACTTTTTAGAACTCATTTCTACTAGTTAGTTCTGTTTGTTAGTCAAATTATAATATAAAGTACCTTTATACACATGTAATATATATGGGCTATACATAGTTAATTAATTATTATTAAATGGTTAAAATTTAAATTTTAGTTCTAAATAATTAAGATCGACCAGACTGATACAACTTTTTGCATATGAGTTTTACAATAAAATAAATAAGTCCAGCCCTGTATCTGCCTGAAACACAGGGTATCCTAGTTCAGGCTTGATATATCTATGTCCAATAGTGTAAGTGTGTGTGTGTGTTATTTGAAATAAATTTATTATTATTATTCTTAGATATTTATTTAATTTTCTGTAAATTAGGTTTTTTATAATAAACATTCAAATATAAAAGTAAAATAACAATACTAATACAAAAAATATACATTATAAAAAACCTAACCTACGGGTGCCGCCGGCAGCGGGGCAGGGCTCAAGCTACCGGTGGTTAGGACTGCAGAGAGAGGAACCTCCTCACAATGCGTGCCGTGTCGAGGAGTACTGCCTTCTGTATCTGGCCCTTGATCCAGCCATCTAGCGAGTCTCTTGAGGTGTTGGTCGAGACTCTTCGCTATAAGACCGTTGGCCGAAACAACTATCGGGACAATGATCGTCGAGTCAACATCCCACATGGCGGTCACCTCGTGAGCCAAGTCAAGGTACTTGCTGAGCTTGTCCTTCTCGGCCTTCACGAGGTTCCTGTCATGCGGGATGGTGACGTCGACGAGCACTGCCCGGCGTTGAGATCGATCTGCCAACATGATTCCATAAAGTTTCCGCTCTTAGTTCATTAAGTAAACGCGGCGCAATAATCTAATAGAACAAGCGCAGAGATCATTGTCTGTATTCACTTACCTACAAGAAAGAAACAATAACAATATATTCGTACACACGCGCAGTTACATTTCACTGCGCGCGAACTTACACCCACAAAATTATTACAAGTCCTGCGGTCGATCTCTGCCGGACTTGAAGTAACACATTCAAACATTTCTCTAGCGCTTCGAACTAACACACAGACACGGCGGCGCGTGAAAACAATAAAAATCAGAGTGAGGGAGCGCGCTAGTCCGAGCGGCTTATTTCAAACAATTTTAAACTTTAAGTGTATAGCACGCGTCACTTTCTTTTCTCGAGGACGCCGGCGCCGCCACCTACGACCTTCAAACTTTAATCATATTTTGCATCCTTTTTTCATTACGCAATTACGCATTACGCGACGCCATTACTTTAGTTCGCGTCGTCGCGCAAAGATACACAGTGTAATTCTTGTGAAAGTTTTTTTGAATTACCTATTTATTTAGTGTTTTATGATTCAAGTAACTAGTGAAATTTAGCTCGCTAAGTGTTCGTTCTGTGTTCATGTGCTGTAATGATTTGTTTGTAATTACCTACTGATTGGATTATTTGTTTTTGTTCACGACGACGGAGGTTGGTGTTTCTATTCTATTTTTAATACGTTAGGTACCTATAGGTTTTACCCAAATCTAATTTAGGTTATATTCGCGGTTTTTCAATATTTTTGTCTATCTGTAGGTACTCAAAGTAGGTACTAAATACAAAATAGGTAGGTGTCTAATATGGGGGTAATTTCCATTGAAAAACATTTACTTCTTAAAATTCAAAAGAAAAGCAATTTGCATGGTAACGTTTTAGCTCATTTTTTTTAAAAACCCCGCAGAATTATTCTTGAATATAAATAAGTATCGAACTGTACCTAGCGTATTTCAAGTGTATACAGGGTGTTCGGCACATGGACCGTCAATTTTTTTTGGGATATTGTTGGGGTTATTTGCTGTCTTTTCGCCCTTGGACCTTGGGTCATAAAGGTCACGGTGTTGAAGATATGAATTTTTAAATGTTTTTTCTCAAATTTTCCGAAATTCCACCTTTAAACGTTTGTAACTTTTTTATTAATGACTCTAAAAAAAAAATATTTTGTATTTAATTTTTGCTAATACATGCTTGTTCAAATAATAATAGTCTTTTTTCTAATTGATAGTCTCAAAGGGACGTACGAGGATTTTTATGTCACAAAATTACTGTTTATGTGATTAAAATCCAACTTCGAAATTCAATTATTAAAAAACTAAATACAATTTTGAGGTTCTTTTTTTTTAAAAAACTTCTCTGACTAATAACCTTTCTAACGATGTGCTACACATTGTTAAAAAATAAATCTGAGTCTAATTACGGAGATATTCCGCCAATAGGGTAGAAATTGTGATGAATTAAGAAGCACTACAACTTTATTTGTAAGTTTTGTAACGTATCGGAACCTTTTCGGAACACCTGGCTGGTTGAATAATAGGCTCCTACAATAATACCTCCTTAATAATACGTCCTTGAATAATACCTCCTTACCTTCGCCAAAGTTTTTTTTTCTAATGGCGAATTACTGTTTTACGGTGCAATTGTGAAGGGAAATTTCATTTATGATTTATTGTAATTATTTTTCCTAAACTATGGCTAACTACACTAACGAAGAATACGTTGATATGATAATGGCGTATGGTATAGCAGGGGGTGTTTCTCGTGAAGCCCGAAGGATTTATCAAGAGATGCATCCAAATCGAAGATTGCCCCACCACGACACATTTTCGACGACGTTTCGACGTATGCGGGAGACTGGAAACGTAAACTTTCAAGAGCCACGTATTAATGTGAGGCAGTATAATGTTGCAATCGAAGACCGAATATTACAAGCCTTTGAAACAGATCCCAATACAAGTATTCGTTGTGTAGCTCGCGAACTTAACGTGAAAATTTAGAAAGTGTGGTCAGTGCTTCGGGCTTACGAAAAGCATGCTTTTCATTTCACTCCGGTGCAAGGTAAAGAAAAATTCTTAGTAAAGAAAATGGAAATAAGTAATTTAATTATAATAATTTGATTTCTTTTAATGTAATAAAATTCACGGCCCACAACTTACGCCTATGAGTTTTCGTACGCAGTTTGATCATTTTAACATAAGATGAGAACGCAGAAGAGTGCGTTTTTGGTACAAATGATGGATCGAATAAACTGCTAATAATACTTGTATTGGGATCTGTTTCAAAGGCTTGTAATATTCGGTCTTCAATTGCAACATTATGCTACCTCACATTAATACGTGGCTCTTGAAAGTTTACGTTTCCAGTCTCCCGCATACGTCGAAACGTCGTCGAAAATGTGTCGTGGTGGGGCAATCTTCGATTTGGATGCATCTCTTGATAAATCCTTCGGGCTTCACGAGAAACACCCCCTGCTATACCATACGCCATTATCATATCAACGTATTCTTCGTTAGTGTAGTTAGCCATAGTTTAGGAAAAATAATTACAATAAATCATAAATGAAATTTCCCTTCACAATTGCACCGTAAAACAGTAATTCGCCATTAGAAAAAAAAACTTTGGCGAAGGTAAGGAGGTATTATTCAAGGACGTATTATTAAGGAGGTATTATTGTAGGAGCCTATTATTCAACCAGCCAGGTGTTCCGAAAAGGTTCCGATGCGTTACAAAACTTACAAATAAAGTTGTAGTGCTTCTTAATTCATAACAATTTCTACCCTATTGGCGGAATATCTCCGTAATTAGACTCAGATTTATTTTTTAACAATGTGTAGCACATCGTTAGAAAGGTTATTAGTCAGAGAAGTTTTTAAAAAAAAAAGAACCTCAAAATTGTATTTAGTTTTTTAATAATTGAATTTCGAAGTTGGATTTTAATCACATAAACAGTAATTTTGTGACATAAAAATCCTCGTACGCCCCTTTGAGACTATCAATTAGAAAAAAGACTATTATTATTTGAACAAGCATGTATTAGCAAGTATTAAATACAAAATATATTTTTTTTACAGTCATTAATAAAAAAGTTACAAACGTTTAAAGGTGGAATTTCGGAAAATTTGAGAAAAAACATTTAAAAATTCATATCTTCAACACCGTGACCTTTATGACCCAAGGTCCAAGGGCGAAAAGACAGCAAATAACCCCAACAATATCCCAAAAAAAATTGACGGTCCATGTGCCGAACACCCTGTATAATTATATTGAGTTTTCAATCGGTTTCTATATTTATTTGCATGAACTTAGTTTAGGTTTACTTGGATTGTTTGGCGCTTTATGCGTGTCATGGTTTTCTTAATAGGTACTGGAAGGCGGGTACGGACGGCGCATGCCGCGGGCTGTGGGTTTTCTTTATTCGGTTGATTTTGGTGCACGAATTTGTAAATATATGTTTAATTAAGTCTTCTTTTTGGTTTCTGTGTGCAGACCTGCAGTGCATGTATTTAATTTGGTTTATTTTTGTTTTGTTTTTAACAAAGGACAACTTTTTATTTTGCATGATAGGTATTAGCAAGCTAATTTTTACTGTGTTTTGATTTCTAACGTAAATTAACTATATTGTCTGTGTGTTTAATGTGTGCGTACGCAACTAACGGCTTTTTTCAAAACCACTTTTGTCATACTTGACATACACTGTTCATGTAATACCAGTGATGTCATGTAGGTATGGCGAAGGTGGTGAACACTAACTGCAAGGATCGCACGTAGAAACAGTTACCGCACTTACTTCAGCACTGCTTTTTGGGAACTAAAAGATGACATCTATTTTATTAAGGTAGGTAGGTATGTTTTTTTAATTAATGGAAGGGGCAAACACGTACACACGCCATACACCTTTTTTTGCTCCGGCTTGTCTATTTATTTACGTGACGCTTCGCCACTGAGTCTGCTCTGACCGGCCATTCAGTCGTTCAAAGGAACACAAATAAGGGCCATGAACAGACTAGTTTCTTTCGGTGTACTAGTGTACTAAATGAACTACAAAATCAAACTAGTACATTTCAGCGATTGTACTAGTTTGGAGCGATCCGCTCAGTGAAGGAGCGCGCACAACTCTCGGGTCAAGTAACGTCAAAAGTTACTTTGACAAATGTCGTTTTAGGATGTTGGGCCTTACAAGGTTAAAGTTGTTGACTGTAGCTATATGTAGCTCTGTAGTTCCGTTAACATAATTTCAGTCAAATATAACACATACAATGACTACAAATAGAGTGCGCATGTGAAGCCGCTTTTTCATTTCGTGTTCTGAACAGTTCTAAGCGAGCAATTGTTCGTTCGTCCGTAAATGAAAACACTTGTGCGTTCGAACGTGTTCGTTCAGTGATGATCGGCTGGACTCTGCGAGCGAACGCTCACTCGTTTATTCAGTGAAAACGACGTCTGTGGCGAGCGAGTAGATTTTTAGTGCATTAGCTCGGCGTTATACATGTTCTGTGGGACTCCGATCTTTTTCTGAACATTCAACTGAATCCTCTGCGATGATGGAATGGAGTCGAGAAAAAGCGTTGCAACTGATTGAAAATTATTGGATTCATCCCTGCTTATGGGATGAAAGTAGCAAATATTACAAAAATGTTGCAATGAAGAACGATGCTTACAAAGGTACAAAGGTGACATTATGAAATGTACACCACTGGATGTCAAAAAAAAAGATTGAATCTTTAACGGCTTCTTTTCGACGTAAAAGATCTAAATCCCAAATCCAGCGTTCAGGGTGCAGGAGCAGACAAAACGTACACTGAAAAAAGGATTTTCTTACAAAAGTATGGAGTTTTTAATGGATAGATATAAAGTTAAAAATACTCAAAGCAGAATGGGAAATAACAATGAAACTTAATCAAATTGCAATTACTACAAACAAACGCTGCCTGCTACCTGTTTGGGCATCGTCAGTGCTGACTCGCCGCACCAAGTTAAGACTCTTCAACTCCAACGTCAAGTCAGTGCTTGTGTATGGCTGCGAGACATGGCTCGTCAAAAAGGAGACTACTAACAAGCTTCAGGTCTTCGTTAACAAGTGTCTGCGGCGTATTCTGGGGATTTGTTGGCCAAAGACTACCTCAAATACTAGACTGTGGGACCTAACAAACCAGAAACCGCTGGCTAACGAGATCTTGCTGAGGAAATGGCGTTGGATTGGTCATGTACTGCGGCGGCCCGATAACCACATCTCCAAGCAAGGCTTAACCTGGCATACTCAGGGGAAAAGAAGACCAGGACGCCCCCGTAACACCTGGAGGGGCTCAGTTGAAAAAGAGGCCATTTCCGTTGGACAGAGTTGGAGTGAACTTGAAGTGGTTGCTCAGGATCGAGCAAAATGGAATTCCCTTCTACGAGCCCTATGTCCCTGCTGAGGGATAAATGGATTTTATCATCATCTCATCATCACAAACGCTGCACTAGCCAAAATCAAATCACATCCATGATTGTGGTGAAAACGTAACTCACTCGCACTGCGAGCGAGCCAACTGTTCATCAATCATTGATCTAAACAATTGTTCCTTTTTTCATTAAGTGAAAACAGATGTTTTCTGTTTCGAGCAAACATCGGCCGAACAGCAAACATTTGCTCAGAGCAAAATGTTTCCAATTTTTTGCAAATGTTTGCGTGTGCGTGTGGATTGAGTGAGCACCCTTCAGAAAAAAAAGATAAAATGCTGTTCATTTAGTAAAAGTTCTAAATCAATTGTAAAACTAATCTCTGTATTTGTAAAACCACAAATAAAAATAAAAAAACCTTTTACATGTGCTCACTCAGTTCTCACAATCTACCAACGAAATCAGCGAATGTATTCATTTAACATAAAATATTTATATACTAATATTTAGTAAAACCTATGCTAAATTACCTTTATAATTTGTAGATCACCTAGTTACGTATTTAAGGTTTTACAAATAATTTACTATGCTCACTCAATCCACACGTTTCCGAAAACCCGATTTCTGATAAAAAAAACTGAAAATTTAAACTGCTAAATATGTGTATAGTTTAGTAAAATTAATATGGGAATTTGTAAAATACAAAACGAACCACTAACGTGGCAGGTTTTTGTATAATAAATTTTTGTGAGTGCTCACTCAGTCCACATATTATAAGTAAGTTAAAAATGTAAATATCCTAAGATTCGTAGTATGACAGAAACTATAAACTAGTTCAACTTTTGTAATTTTTTTTACTAAATATCCACCATCTAGTATTTTATATTCGTTGTCTGTTTATAAAGATATTCAATTGTAATTTTTCTAATGTAAATATATCAATTAGGTTGACCACACTTCTATATTATGGTCATATATCCAAAATACAGGACATTTCTTCTTTTAAGGCTAAGGAAATTAACCAGTACAGCCACTTTAAATAAATTGATATATTTTATGAGATTTATCTTAATTTAATTGCGAGTATTGCGACAAGTGTACCTATAATATAATATATATAATAATAACTGTATAAATACATTTTTGAAGTCGGTTAAAATATTAAAGCCTTCCCCTAAGTGGAACAAATACTTTTCTGAAGACCGCATCTAAATTGGTTGAGCCAAACTCGAGATAATCGCGGACAAACACACATACATACAGGTCAAACTGAGAACCTTTTTTTTTGAGGTCGGTTAAACATACAACTTGGCATTACTAGCTCAAAAAACGATCGGGAAAGGCAACCAAACCTCTCGACGATCACAAGTCAACATTTAATTCTATTTTTATCAACATTTCGCTGCTTAAATACAAAAGCGCCACAAATCAAAAACAAATATATCTATTTCGAAATTTGTATAGGTAGGTATGGCAAAGACAAAAAACCGTTTTTGAAATGCATTTATGATCCGTATTATTGGCTAAAATAATATAAACTTTATGTGAAGTTTCTGGAATAGTAAACCGTTACATAGACCATGTCATTATAGATATTATGTACTTACGTTATAGTCATCAGGAAAACTAATAACACCGATAACAGATTCATTGCATATATGAATAATATTTAATAATTCCAATTAAACTAACTGTATTTAAGATCGAGCTAATAAATATCAACCGCAAGTACCGCAACACAACTAATTTAGTTAGTTTTGAGTGTTTTGACGCATATTGGTTTCCCGCCACGCATTTTTTCTTAATTTTCTTTTTTTTTAATTTTCAACATTGTTACGTTGGAGTTGTAAATATAAGCATTAATTGTTTTTTTACGAAAATGTATGCCCGTACTAGTCACAAAAATTTATTTATACAGTTATTATTATATATATTATATTATAGGTACACTTGTCGCAATACTCGCAATTAAATTAAGATAAATCTCATAAAATATATCAATTTATTTAATTAGGCTGTACCGGTTAATTTCCTTAGCCTTAAAAGAAGAAATGTCCTGTATTTTGGATATATGACCATAATATAGAAGTGTGGTCAACCTAATTGATATATTTACATTAGAAAAATTACAATTGAATATCTTTATAAACAGACAACGAATATAAAATATTAGATGGTGGATATTTAGTAAAAAAAAATACTAAAAGTTGAACTAGTTTATAGTTTCTGTCATACTACGAATCTTAGGATATTTACATTTTTAACTTACTTATAATATGTGGACTGAGTGAGCACTCACAAAAATTTATTATACAAAAACCTGCCATGTTAGTGGTTCGTTTTGTATTTTACAAATTCCCATATTAATTTTACTAAACTATACACATATTTAGCAGTTTAAATTTTCAATTTTTTTATCAGAAATCGGGTTTTCGAAAACGTGTGGATTGAGTGAGCATAGTAAATTATTTGTAAAACCTTAAATACGTAACTAGGTGATCTACAATTATAAAGGTAATTTAGCATAGGTTTTACTAAATATTAGTATATAAATATTTTATGATAAATGAATATATTCACTGATTTCGTTGGTAGATTGTGAGAACTGAGTGAGCACATGTAAAAGGTTTTTTTATTTTTATTTGTGGTTTTACAAATACAGACATTAGTTTTACATTTATTTTAGAACTTTTACTAAATAAACAGCATTTTATCTTTTTTTTCTGAAGGGTGCTCACTCAATCCACACGCACACAATGTTTGCTCAGTGAAGTGAGCTTTAGGAGAGTGAAATGCCTGAGAACCGAAAATCAATTGCGATAAATTTGAAAATTGTACACACATACAAGTAGTAGCCGATTTTGAGTACCTTTTGGTAACTGATACGTTGGTTTTGTCAATCTGCATCTGAAGGCAATGCTGTCTCGTGTTCCTGTACAGCGCACTGGCTGATGATGGCATATCTGAGTCCTGGAGCATTCCATTTACATGAGTCTGTAAATAGAGAAATAAGTGGTCTTCAATAGGTGTGTCTCGCTGTTTCATTATATTTAAAAAATAATTTTATTTTAAAATAATTCTGTAATCTTTATATTTCCATAATATAATATTTGAAGAATGCGATTTTTTTAAGTCTCCCAGGTACTTACCATCCTACTGTTAGAAATGGCTCTCCAGCAGGGAATTGAACACTGGTCTCCCGCGTGACAGGCGGGGATACTTACCACTATACTACCGAAGATCCTCAATGATCACTAGGCCACTTTAGCATAAATATGGCCTTGCTTTTTTAAGTTGTTATATCTTCTAATAAATTTAAATATAATTACCATAACTTTGTTGTAGTATGTCCATCCAACATTAGAGTGATCACTCCCAGAGTCGGAACTGAAACAAATTAAATAAATCATGTTTATGCACCCGGTCAAACCAAAGAAAAACAATCAAAGCACAAGTTCTCGTTCCAAATGAGGCCAACATGGACATGCAGCAATCCAAGCGATCTGTTCATCTTCTTACATAATATAAAATGAAGTCACTTCTGCTATCTGTTCGCTTAGATCTTTTACACTGATGAATGGATTTTAATGCAGTGTTCAGCAATAGATAGTGATTCAATAGGAAGGTTTTTATGTATTATAAATTCTGGATTATGCAAGGGCTTTTAAGAAAACTCACAACCGAAGCAAAGGCAGGTCGCTAGTAATCTATATAAAAACCAGCAACTGACATAAACTTACAATTTTATGAGTAGGTGCAATAGGGTTCGATAAGAAACACTTTTGCACTTATTGTGATTGCTGCTTTTCACAAAGTGGCATTTCAATATTAGAGGGACAGAAGGATAAAATTTAATAGTATTAAATTAATCTTACCCACTATAATCCCTAACATCCAGGTACAGACTTTGTTCAGGAGACATGAGCGGGGTTGTTACATTGTCAACTTGCACATTGTACAAACTCAACTCATTCAATGTTTTCTCCTCGTTGAAGTTAGACAAATGCTGATTCAAGCTCTCGTGAATAGTTGTCTGCAGGTTGGCTGCCTTGCCTACAGGTAGAATACCATCAAGAAAGTTTAAATTCACAGGTTGCTTAACAATCTCCTTGATACTAATCTCAGATCTGTTGCACTGAACCTGCGCATTGTCATATGCTTGCTGTACTACCTGCTCCTTATTTATAATAGTGGAAGTTCTTATCATTTCTAAACTTGTCATCACCCCTATGGATATCTTATGCTTATCATGATCAATGGTTTCCAAGGCTACTCTCTCAGTTACAAAGTTTTGCATTGGCCCACAATTTTTGGTTGATAATAATTTGTCTACTTTCTCCTGCAACAGTTGCAATTGCTCATTTTGTAGCTTGATTATCTTTAAAAGATCACCAACAGTTGGTTCTCTTTTTTCTTTAGATATATTCATCTGTTTTTCAGCATCTGTGCATTGATTGTTTGTTTGTTCATTCTGATGTTTTGGTGGTAACACCTGTATGCTGCAGTGTTGTGGTGTGTTAATATGTCTGGTTTGTATACACAAACAATGATTACAACTTGCTCTAATCATTGGTTGCTTTATGCCATTTTGAAAATCCTCCCTTGAATTGGGATTTTGGACATGAAGCATGCCAGGTGTTGAAGTGTTAAAATTGCCTGATATTTTGACACAGTGATGACAGCTGCATCTTCTATTTTCTGAGTTGCAATTACCTTGATACTCAGCTGGTATAGAAACCTTTGTAATAGGGACATCAATTTGTTTACAGCTGTTCTCTTTTCCCAATGATAGCTTGTTCATCTGAACTTGTAAGGAACCATGTAATTGGAACTTTTTCAAGCCTCCACGAGTAATGAAATAATTGTCATCTTTATTTAATATATTTAGGGGCGCTACTACTTTAGTATTGTCAATGGGAGATAGAACATCAATAGGTGACTCTTGGGTAACATTGAACTGTAGAACATTCTGTGAACTGATGTTTCCATGATTCTTAGGTAAATTACCTACAGGAGTCAAATATACAGGTTTTCTAGGTTGGTGATTGTTACAATCAAGAAGGCTTAGTTCTAAGTCACTGCAGGGAGACCATTGGTTACCGGTATCACATTCGGAGAACAGAGAAGTCTTATCTAAAATGGGGTAGGGCGAACTGTCGCTACATTCAAACCGCTTCACAGGGTCAGGACTATACACAATCTCTCTGGCAAAACCACTAGGAAGTTCGCTGGCCGTACAATCCAGATTTTTTTCTATGAATGGTCGCGGAGAATGGCAATCCGAATCGTTCATTGCAGTTAAGGGGCCCTTGTTTATAGGAGTTATAAACCGCACTCTCTTCATGGAGATCAACAAATCACAACGAAGAAAAAGGAGTCAGTTACAAGTTAATTATGTCTTTTTGATACTTAAAAAGTATAAAAAATATAAATAATCATAACCATAATAATTAAACGCTGAACAGAATTATTTTTAAAAGAAACTGTGACTATGAGGTAAAGGTAGGTACGAAGAGGTAGGTAGTAGTCTGTGGTACGCATGTAAAACCACAGATTATAAGCAATGTGTAAAGAGTTAAACCCCAAAGGCCCTACCCCTACTTTGAAAACTGTTTTTTTTAAGCTTCGGCTCTAGGCCATTAGCTTAAAAATAAATTTGAAAGTACATATCATAATAGGTGATAACCAGAATCTCGTGGCAAAACGGGGAAATTCATAGTTTGTAACTCTGGGTAATAGGATTTAAAGTTCTTGATACTTGATTTTTCACCAGTTGTAAACGTACTTAGAGAATATATTACCTGGAGCCGCCTTATAGGTCATATTCGAGTACAACCATGTCTGCCGAGATTTGCGGGGGGTGAAGAAATAACACATGCAAAAGATTACTTACAAATGCAAAAACTATCTGTGTCATTACACACGAATACTTTGACAAAAATCTAACACATATAAACATTTTAATGCACACAAACATATCACACATGTAAAGACTTTGTATAAACGCAGTTTAAGAATACGTAAATGCGAATGTAAGCGGCATAACCTACGGAGCGAGGATTAGGTCGATAGCTAATATCGATATTTTTACTGACATTTGCACAAGCATACAATTTTAGTACCTATAAACTATTACGAGCATCGTAATAGGATATTATTGGTTAATGAAATAGTTAATAAAAATAACGCAAAAGTTGGATGTTTTTTATTTATCTTTGTTAACAATTTTATACTTACATATATAAAGTAGCGAGTATTATAATTATTTACAGTAGAACCCGATTTATAGCATGTTCATATAGGTACCTCAAATTGTTAATTCCTTGTTCTTCTATTCGCGTTCACCTACTTATACGCTTTTTGCCGAAAATTTCTTAACGTGTTTTTGCTTGTAGACGTTTAATTTTTTTTGCTTGTGCGTCTACTTTTTCAGTTAATTTTCTTTTTCTAAAACTCAGTTCTAATATTAGTTTGGAATAGGTTGTTGATTCTCCTTGCTGGTACTTGGAAGTGGTTCAGTTTCAGTGTTGGACAGCTCTACGGCACCGTTAATTTTTACTTGAATGAGTGGTTCGTCAATGCTCCTCGGAATGTTGTTCTAAAAGTAAACGTAACGGTTAGTTATTTATAATAACAGGACTAATGTTGCGTAGGACGGTAAAATACAATAGAGTAATTTATTATACGCGGAGTCAGCCGAACATAACTAACACACAAGTCGCCCTGTCTCCGAAGGCAGATCTCTTAGCCGTACTTACATGTATAGTAAATACTAAATCAATAAGTAAAAATGCGTGAACCACTACCTAAAGTTTGTCTACCAATTACGTTATCATTATCAATAACGGGGAAACACATTCGAGTTCTGTGATACGTAACTGAACCTGATATTCACCACAATTTATTTATTTAAGCTTTATTGCACTAAGAAGACATTTTGTATAAGGGGAGGACCTAATATTATAAAGCATCTTCTACCAGTCAACAATAGGACAAATCAGATAAATTATCACTATCGTTATAGCGAAGGAAAAATAGTGTACACATCCTCTAATAAATTTAAAATTATACATTTTTCACAAAGTTTGCCCTCTTGACCACTCATGGAGATTATAGTCCAATGTTTCTTATTATTGTTTTATGAAAAGAAACCTTATTGACTGTATTTGTATTAGATCATATTTGACAAAGTTAGAGTCTGTCTAATGAAAGCTGAACCTGGATTTTTCTTGGCTGACGAGTCTGGCAACACTATTTAATATGACGTTTGGACTTTGTTGTTGTTAAAACTTGTCAATTCGAGATCTAAATTGATAAAAATACGGAGTAATCATGCCGTCGACGATAAGAGGCGGTGTCCGGGAGATTCTGTATACTATTATACAGAAGTACAAAGAAAAACAAGAAGAAAGAAAAGCATTATTGATGCAAAAAATTAATTGTTTAGTTACGGTGACCAAATTTATAGGTTAGTACGGCTTTAGTACGGCATGTTCATTTTGATACTTCTTATTTCTCTATGTGCAATCCTAAGTTTAATTTACCTTTTTCTGTCTATTATACGATGAGATTAAGAAATTAAACGAAATTAAATTCGTTTCAGAAAACCTGGACGTGCACGTTGACAAAAGTGTGCTGGAAAACGTAAAGCAGCTGAAAGAGGTTGAGCCGTTGAGGAAACTGAGTTAGCCTGCCAGACTCAGACGAAATATTTGGAAGAAGTATCTTCAATGACCGGTAATTACTAAAATTATCATTGTCTTTCCCTATATAATAGGTGTAGGTACCTATTGTCTGTCCCTATATCATGTTGAATCTCTTAGCATTCACAATTTTATTAAATTAATTTAATAGACAGATGATTAATGTAACTGACACTCATAGTTTCAATAAAACAATAAGGAGGTGTTTAGTTAAAAGATATCATAAACATATTATTTGATATGTATTTTCTGTGTGCGGAGCAAACAGCATTTTGTTGTTTATGAACCAAATGTACACTGTACAGTCGATTTCATAAATATGTGTACACTTTAGTACCTTATCTATTTATTTAATGTCATTTTTGATCGGCCAGATATAAAAGATGTTCGGGTTATATGAGTCTTCGTTGTTCTTAAACTGTTGCGATTAGAACCTCACCGATGCAATTTCATTTCACCTAAACCCAAATGTTTTTAGGGCTGTCGGACTGTACAATGGGGCTGTACTGCGCAACCACACAATGTATTTCTAAATGGTGTTCTGTTTATTTAACACTTTCTTTCTTCTTACAGATATCAGTGTTTCATCTTTAAAAAGAATAAGTAATGAGGGAAAATTAAACAACGGTGTCTTTAGTACTCCCGGAAAAAAGCGACCTCACAAGGCCGGTGTTGTCAGTGGGGTCCTGTCTGTTCACGCTTGCAAGAACCTGTTTTCCAGTTAGTTATTTTAGTTATCGTTCCTGACGTAGAGACCTCGTCATGTTGTTCTCCTAGTCACTATTTTTAATTTACTCAATGTTATTGAGTGTACATTTGTAACGACTAAGTTTGTGTTGTTAGAAATAATTATTAATTACTTTACTACCTTGTAATGTTACTTTTAAGAATAATTGTATTTTATGATTGGAAAAAATGATCTGCTGGAGTTTCTTGCGGCGCTTCTTCTCCAAGATATAATTGTCGTTAGATAGAGGTGTAAGGGTGATGAGAATAATGTTACCTCTAATTACTTTATTAAAAAGGTTGAATATAATATTCCTCATCATCATTGTTTTATTATGCTGTGTGCGACACAGACGAAAACCTCTCGTATCAATGAAATCTATCAACAGCACGACTAGCACAAGTTGCTCGTGACTTGTTTGTCGCTCGGATCTCCCTTACTATCTAGTCTGTTACGATAGAGACGCACAGAGCGACAAGCGAGAAAATACAACTTGTGCTACACGTGCAGATCACTATATTTTCATGTCAAATATATTTCGAAAAACCAAATGTGCTCCAGTCACTGTCATCGTATTTTACCTAAAGTGCTTTTCATCAAAATATAGCGCTCGTAATAATATATATGAAAATATAGTACGCGTTTCCTCTTCCTTTGTGCCCACCAAAATAAATAAAATAATAAAAGTATCAATATCGTTTATTCCTTCATTGATCGGTAATACCATATCAAGATTTTTTGAATTTGCCGCTTTTTCCCAGGTTCAGCTTTCATTAGACAGACTCTATGAAAGTTTTAAAATACTATGGTCATTGGTCTTTGTTTGTATAAGTAAATATTTGAGAGTGAAACGTGAAATACTTACTAAAATACTAAATATATCTACTTTTTCACATAAACATAAAGTAGGTATACAGCAAAATCTATTAACTTTCGCCTCTTGCTTGGTAGCGTTCGATACTGACTTGCATCAAAATGTTTCGAACATATGAAACTAGTACGCGTAGGCACCCAATTTGCTTGTCTGCTGCATGAGGCAGTCCATATTTTTTTCAATTCCGGTTCTTTTGGAAAACTGTAAAATATATACTTAGTATAAATTGTATTCAGTAGGTAATTTCCAGGTCCTTAGTAAATCTTCCTTATTGTCGATAATTATTTATTTAATCGAGACTATCCTCATCACTATAACCGAGTCTCGGGGGGAGTGCACGGACGTCATCATTTTGATGAAAACAATTATTTAGCTTATTAGTATTATCGACTTTATTTCAAAAACTGTTAAGTCATTTCTTACAAAGCATTAAAACCGAGTCTCGTGAGGAGTACGTACTAATCCAAGTAACAATTGGAATCGATTGCATATAATCGTTAAATTTGACGGGCGATCAAAATATTTTTATAAAAAATATTATTTTATTATAAAATTACTTACAAATGAAATGTTGTACCATCTTTTTCGAAGCTTGAAGTCGTTGATAGTTTTTTACACGAAGTTACAGCACATGCAGGCATTTTTCCAATGAGTGTTCTCTGGCTAGCGGCGATTTTGTGAATGACCAATAATCGATTTTGAAATAGGTTTTGTATAACTTTTTGCACATTGTGCAGGTTTTTCGACAGAGGGGTAATGTACTGAATGGCGGCTCCAGGTAATATATTCTCTAAGTAAACGTATAATGAGAACTCCACGGTCTCGGTTCGCGTAGAAGTATTTTTTGAGTTCTATGGGAACTATTAAATTTTCCAGGAATTAATTAAATTATCACTATAATGTGCAGTGAAGACGGTACCTACAAAGTTACATTTATAATGTTAGTAAGGGGTGATTACCTACGTAACCCTAACCAACCCAATCAACGTTGGACTTGCATTTCCTATTATTTGCAACTCTTTAAGTTAAATTAAAACGCTTAAGCTAAATGTATGTTTGTGGTTGTGGTGGAACGGGTTGATAAATTATAAGTCCGTAGTTTTCACAACACAGCTTTAATTCACGATAACGTAAATAATAGAAGGAGAAAATGTTAGTATCCTACCACGAAAGATCACAAGACAGTACATATAAAACGTAACCGACGAACACAATCACATTATGAAATTAACGGGGCGTAAGCGTCAGAGTTAGGTAGTTAGGTACTAATATTAGATAACGAGCGGCATGCACAAACAAATCAAGCTTTTGACTTCGACTGGCCAGAGGCGCGGCCGCCGCTCGCCGCGAAGCGGAGCGGTGGCGCGCGCGGCGCTATCCTCTCGCTCGCGCTCGGGAACGTTCGGTTGTACCTCGGCGTTCCGAGCGGCGATCGCGTGATGCGCGGCATCTAATATGAATTCTTGTTTTGTTTGTCCGCTCAACGTACAAAAATATTAAATCTTATTATCGAATAGGAAGGTGAGTAGGTACTAAGTACACTACATCACCCCCCTCCAGAGACCGTCTAGGGCGATAATAATCGGGCGGGATAGCGAACGTGCCGTCCCGAACGCGTCGTTTTGACGACGTCATCCTTGGCACTCGGTAATGTCTGGTGGTGCGTGGATGGATTTGAGCGAAGAATGTTTGTGTACGTGTTTGATGTGGTATGAGGTGAGGTGTCTGGGTCGCGCAGTATGAAGGCCGGTTTGATACGGTCAACGGATACTGTTACCTGTTTACCTTTAACCATTAATTTGAAGGTCTTATCATTTCTCGTGATGACCTCGTATGGACCTGTGTATGCAGGTTTCAGAGAGCCTCCTATCGTGTCGTCTCGAAGAAAAACGTGAGTCGATGTGGATAGATCTTTGAAGATGAAGGTACTGCGCTTACCACTGTGCCGTGAGGCTGGTGATGGGCGTAGGTCTCTGACAAATCTGCGAAGTCGTGATAAGTAGTCCGTCACGTCAGTTGTTTCATCTGGTCCTGGGTTGAAAAATTCACCTGGAAGTCGCAAAGGTTGTCCATAAAGAAGTTCAGCCGTGGAAGCCTGAACGTCTTCTTTATAAGCGCTGCGTATTCCGAGGAGGACAAGTGGAAGTGCTTCCACCCAACTGCTTCCTCTGTGACAGGTGATGGCAGCCTTGAGCTGCCGGTGGAACCTCTCAACAAGTCCGTTTGATGCGGGATGGTAAGCGGTCGTTCTTCGGTGCTGGAAACCGGCTATAATGGCTAACTGCTTGAAAAGTTCCGATTCAAACTGAGCCCCTCTATCAGTCACTATGTCTGCTGGGCAACCGAAGCGAGCTATCCAGCCACTGAGCAATGCCTTTGCCACCGTTTCAGCAGTCATGTCCGCCAATGGTATTGCCTCTGGCCACCGCGTGAACCTATCGACGGCTGTGAGACAATAGCGCAAACCCTGACACAATGGTAACGGGCCTATTAAGTCTATGTGGACAAAAGCTAGTCTCGACTGTGGTAATTTGAAACTACTTAAAGGAGCAGAGACGTGGCGAGTAACCTTAGAGCTTTGGCAGGCTAAGCAAGTACGTACCCATTCTCTGCAGTCTTTTTTGACTCCAGGCCAAACGTAACGCTCTGCAACCAGCTTGGCGGTGGCATTAGCGCCGGGATGGCTTAAGGAGTGGAGACTGTCAAACACAGACTTACGTAGTTCCTTGGGAATGAATGGTCTCTGAGTGGTGTTACTGATGTCGCAGTAGAGGTAACTCTGAGAACCGGGGATATTTATTCTTACCAGCTGCAGTGACGAGTCTGCTTGTAGCTGTTCGAGTTCTTGGTCTGCAAGTTGAGCGGCAGCTATCTTCTCGGCAGGGACAGGCTGTGAGATCTCCTCTATGCGAGAAAGCGTGTCCGCCACGACATTATTCTTACCGGATATGTGCCTGATGTCCGTCGTAAACTGGGCTATGAGGTCCAGGTGTCTAAATTGTCGCGGGGAGCAATTCTCTTTACGAGAGTGGAAGGCAAAGGTGAGAGGTTTATGATCTGTATAGATCGTGAAGTCTCGAGCCTCCACCATGTGTCGAAAATACTTTATACTTTCGTAAATCGCCAGAAGTTCGCGATCATAGGGAGAGTATTTTACCTGCGCTGGACTGAGTTTTCGCGAGAAGAAAGCTAACGGCTGCCATTCGTCGTCCTTTTTCTGCTGGAGTACTGCACCGATGGCCTTATCAGAAGCGTCAGTCACTAAGGCGAGCTTCATGTGACAGTCTGGATGAGCCAGCATGGCTGCTTGGCAAAGACCGTCCTTGCAAGCCTGAAATGCTGCACTCTCCTGTGTAGAAAAATGGACAGGATGGGAACCTTTTACAGAACCGGTCAGCAAAGCGTTTAAAGGTGCTTGGTCGTTGGCCGCGTTCGGGATAAACCTGCGGTAAAAATTAAGCATACCTAAAAATCGGCGCAGCTCCTTGACTGTCTTTGGCATCGGGAAGCGCTGAATAGCCTCAACCTTGGCGGGTAGCGGTGTTGTTCCTTCGGCTGTTATGCGGTAACCAAGGAAGGTAACTTCAGACACGCCAAATGTGCACTTCGCTGTGTTCACCACCATGCCAAAGTCTTTGAGTCTGAGGAAGAGCTGATGCAGGTGTTGCTCGTGGGTTTCCTGATCCTGTGAAAAGACCAAAAAGTCGTCGAGATAGGCGTACACGAAATCGAGTCCTCTGAGCATTTCATCGACGAAGCGCTGGAACGTCTGGGCGGCGTTACGGAGCCCAAACGTCATGAATGGGAACTCGTAGAGACCATACGGAGTCGTTATAGCTGTCTTCGCGATGTCGTCAGGGTGTACGGGGATCTGGTTATAAGCTTTTACCAGGTCGATGGTAGAAAAAATTGTACTACCGGTAAGGCTGTGGGAAAAGTCGTGTATGTGGCGGATTGGATACTTATCCGGAATAGTCCGGGCGTTAAGCATCCTGTAATCTCCACATGGACGCCATCCATCGTTTTTCTTTGGGGCCAGGTGAAGTGGAGAAGACCATGGGGATTCTGATGGTCGGCAGATACCACTCTGTAACATTACATCAAACTCGGCTTTGGCAATTTTTAATTTGTCTGGAGCTAGACGGCGGGGTGTGCTGCATACTGGCGGTCCAGGTGTAGTACGTATGTGGTGTACTGTACTATGTGTGGGTGTGCGGTGTATTCCAGGTGGACGTGTAATTTCGGGGTACTGTTCGAGAATGGAATGATATATAGAATTACCAGACATTACCTTTACCGAAGTGACGTCCTCTGATTTCCGCGCAAGCAAAGCCGGGGTCGCAAGTGACGTATTGCCATCGATAAGACGTTTATTTCTTACGTCGACGACTAGACCATAGTGCGATAAAAAATCAACGCCTATAATCGCCCTCGTTACGTCTGCTACAATAAATCGCCAAGCGTAGTCGCGGCGCAAGCCTAAGTTTAAAATAAAATTAACAAACCCATACGTGTTAATAATAGTACCGTTGGCCGCACTTAAAATTAAATCAGTCTTTATGCACCGAGTTTTTAACATTGATTTTGGAAACACACATAAGTCACTGCCGGTGTCCACTAAAAATTGCGTTTTTGACTTCTGATCCGTTACGAAAAGTCGGCCGGTACTCGGGCAGTCATCGGCCGCCATTACTGACTGCCCTTGCCGTTTCCCGCGAAATCACACGGCTGTTCGCAACGATTAGCATTCTCGCCGAATTTGTGATGATACCAGCAAGTTGGGAACTTCCGATAGTTGGAATTTGTCCTTCGTGCTGATGACGAACGCCCACGTCCGCGCTGTCCTCCAGGTGTTTTTGACCGTCTTTGGTGGCGTGACATTTGGTCGATCTTCGATGTCAGTGCCAGCATTTGCTGGGACAGTGCTGCCACTTCCTGGCTCAGGGAATGTGGTGCTGGTGCTGGCGTTAACGCTGATGTTGATGATGTCGATGCTACTGCTACTTGCGGGCGTGGTGGAACGACCTCATGAATCCGGTCGGCTAACTCGGCTACCTCGTCCAACGGTAGCTTCACCTGAGATGCGATGATGCTCTGCGTCGTTGCTGGTAGTCTGCTAGTCCAGATTGACCGTAAAAACTCTTCAGGTACGCCGGGACCAGCCAAGCTTTTTAAATGCCGGAGAAACTGTGTTGGCTTCCTATCTCCCAACTCCTCGTTGGTAAGAAGTTGGTTTATTCTCTTCTCCCGCGAATCTGAGAGTCGCTTAGTAAGCTCGGTTTTTAGCTGCTCGTACCTATTTGTCGACGCCGGGGCAGTAATAACGTCCTCCACGATAGATGCCGAGGCCGAATCCAGCTGAGCCAAAGCATAATGGAATTTTGTAGAGTCTGTTTTTATATTGGCCAACACAAACTGGCTCTCGAGTTGCACAAACCATAGCGCCGGTTTATCGGGGTAAAATGGCGGTACTCTGACACCAACTCGGTTTAACTCCAACTCCTTTTCAGTCGTGATGTGTTCTTTTTCGTCTTCCGACATGGCAGGTTATGTAATCACGTCGGGGTCACCAATGTGGTTGTGGTGGAACGGGTTGATAAATTATAAGTCCGTAGTTTTCACAACACAGCTTTAATTCACGATAACGTAAATAATAGAAGGAGAAAATGTTAGTATCCTACCACGAAAGATCACAAGACAGTACATATAAAACGTAACCGACGAACACAATCACATTATGAAATTAACGGGGCGTAAGCGTCAGAGTTAGGTAGTTAGGTACTAATATTAGATAACGAGCGGCATGCACAAACAAATCAAGCTTTTGACTTCGACTGGCCAGAGGCGCGGCCGCCGCTCGCCGCGAAGCGGAGCGGTGGCGCGCGCGGCGCTATCCTCTCGCTCGCGCTCGGGAACGTTCGGTTGTACCTCGGCGTTCCGAGCGGCGATCGCGTGATGCGCGGCATCTAATATGAATTCTTGTTTTGTTTGTCCGCTCAACGTACAAAAATATTAAATCTTATTATCGAATAGGAAGGTGAGTAGGTACTAAGTACACTACATGTTTATTAGGTTTCAATTTATTATGTCTTCAAAAACTCTATGACGTTCATCAGGATACAATGTTACACCAATTGACTTAGTTCCAAACTAAGCTCAAGGCTTGTACTATGGGTGTACCAGACGACGATATAAATACTTATTATAAAGTCTAATTCTATGGAACTTGCTAACAATGTAAACGAACCGCCATATTGAAATTGTCTCTGAATGATGAATTTACTAGTGATGGGCAATACTCCCTTACTTATGTCAAACCATATCGAATAATAAAATACCTAAAGTAAAAAACAAGTAGTTACTTATTTCTAATTTGTTTAATCACGATCAGAAGAAAAATCGGTACTTGAATATGATGTATCACCAGTATTTATTATAAAAGGTGCCGTTATATCATCGTTTATTGGCTACAGAGCGTGAGTTGGGTAGTGTGTAGGGGCCTTAGTATATCGCCAATTTTAGCCACAACACTACCCATCATAGACAATTGTAGAATTTAAAAGAAACAAAAACGTCATTCCATCAGGTCCTAATACCCTAACTTATGAAACCATTTAAACTTTTAATGAAATATCCAAGATACAGTTATATATTAGGTGATTTTGTATTTTAGAGTAACAACCGTTTCAAAAGTGTATGGTTTCAATGATGTTTGATGAGGTGGAGTGAAAATTCAAGGAGAAACAGTGACAAAACAAAGTTAAGTCCTTTGTTTACATAGTTAGCAAGTTCCATAGAATTAGAGTTTAGTGAGATATATACTTAATTAATATTTCCTCGCTTCATTGTTCGATATAATTAAGTTTACATTATTGTAGTTTATTTAATCTACTGGCAACATTTTGCACGCTTATTTTAGAGAGATTTAAAAAAATAAGTATTTAAAAAAACATTCTCAAACCCCACCATGTCGGGTAACCTCCTAGCATTCTGTCCTCATTATTTTTTCGTGCACGGCAACAGACGCACGCGTCCACTATTCCCTCCAACGAAAAACTTTATTCTGTGTAGTTACAGTATTCAAGTAAAAAACCTTTTTTCAACAATGCCAAAACGTAAGCGCACTAATCAAGAAAAGATTGAACATTATCAACGAAAGTTGAGAAAGTATATTGGTATATCTTCACCGTCATCGGACGAAGAATCTCGTGAGTACCTACTATTATATTTTTGAAATAAGGGTTCTCATTACGTTATTCTTATCGACAGATAGTCGTTAACGCGTAATGTTTTCTCCTAAATCTTTATCAATGTATAAAAGATGTGGAAAATAAAACGTACTTTGTACAAGACGTGAGCCTGGGGGTTGGCCGTGAGTCAACACGAAGGCAAATTACATGTAAGACATGGTACCTAATTCTATTAAGAATACATGTTGATATGTAAGCGTTAACTAATTATTATCCGTGAGGTAAAAATTATGAAAAACGTATATCATTGAAGTAAATCTACCCACGTTTATTTTTATTTTTTGTATGGGTTTTTTAAATTACGGTTTCTTTTGTTCTATATAGAAAGCGAAGACTTTATCGAAGTACCGGAGATCGAAATGGTCCCAGACAACCCAATTTCGTGGCAAGACCCAAACTCTTTTATCAACGAGAGCGTACCAGAGGATCCACCAGTGGATCCTGCTCCACCAGTGGACCCTGCTCCACCAGGGGACAACACCCTAACGCCTGACCCTGCCAGTTCCAATCCGGTTCCGGATAACATAGAAATGCCCGATTTGGACCCGGAACTTCTCTCCGCATTAGGGGAAGTTACAGATGACACACCTAAATTCGGAGAGAAAATACACAATAATTTGGCTTCACTCTGGCCACCGTTACTCCGCAAAGGTTTGACAAGGGATTCAAAGGACAAGATATTAAAAGAATATCCCGTTCCGGAAAATTGTACTTTGTTACAAGCACCTAAGTTAAATGCGGAAATTTCTGCAGCAATTACCGAAATGGCGCGAAATCGCGATAAAAAGATGGAAACAGCTCAACAACAATTAGGTATTGGGGTCACAGCTATTAATCGAGCGATGACAATATTGTTAACAAGTGGCGACATAGTGAAAGCTATAAAGATATTGAGCGATAGTTGTCGCATATTTTCAGACTTGCACTTTTGCGAGACACAAGTGCGCACAAAATTATTAACACCTTGCCTAGCCAAACCTTTCTTGAATATCATTCAAGAAACTGAAAGGGACGAGCTACTGTTCGGAAGTAAACTCCCAGACAAGATAAAAGCCTCTAAAGCGATTGAAAAACAGGGTTTTCAGATCAGAAAATCCGTACCAGTTACTAAAAATACATTGACTACGCCGTCAACTTCGACCTCAACTACTCCGCGCAGTAATTACCAGTTTCAGGGAAACTGGTCAGGCCCCTCGCGTTATCCGTCGAACAGGGGGGGGCGTGGAGGCCAGAGGAGAGGTGCGGCGAACCGAAAACCAGCTCCGAATCCGTCGTCCAGACCAGCGGGCCAGGGGAAACCCCGTGCCACTCCGCAACAATGAATCAGGTACAACATGCGGGTAGATTAAAATATTTTTATAATTGTTGGTGTAAAATAACTTCAAATGTTGTTATTTTGGACTGGATCAAAAACGGATTTCCTATTCCTTTCGAAACGGCAGTTGTTCAAAATTGTGTGCCTAAAATAAATTGGTCAAGCACAGAAAGAGACGACATGAATGTAGCTATTCAAAATTTACTGCAGTTACGTGCAATAACACCTTGCACTCAGTGTGACAACCAATTTATTTCTAGAACGTTTTTAGCACCAAAACCAAACGGAACCAAACGGTTTATTTTAAACTTACAAAAATTAAACAATTTTATTCCCAAGAATCACTTCAAAATGGAAGATCACCGAACTGCTGTTAAGCTCATTCCAAATCATGGTTTTATGGCCACGATTGATTTAAAAGAGGCTTACTTATTAGTTCCTATCGCGGCTAATTACAGAAAATATTTGCGCTTCCATTTTGAAGCTGACCATTCACAATTACTAACATACGAGTTTAAGGCTTTGCCATATGGTCTTTCGCTAGCGCCGAGAACCTTTACAAAGATTATGAGAGAGGTTATCACATACCTAAGAAGTCAAGGTTTTAAGTCAGTCTTTTTTCTAGACGACATTCTTTGCATTGGGGACAATTATGACGAATGTTTACACAATGTCCAACAAACAGTTAATATATTACAATGCTTAGGCTTTGTAATAAACTTTCAAAAGAGTATGTTAACACCCCAGCAGGTTTGCCGATATTTAGGTTTCATTTTCAATTCAGTGGATATGACGTTATCTCTTCCCCGGGAAAAACGTGAAAAAATCGCTAGTTTGGTTGACAAATTTTGGTCTCTCCCCATTTGTACCGTCAGAGAACTCTCTCAGCTCATAGGACTGCTTATTGCTGCTTGCCCTGCGGTTAAATACGGGTGGCTGTATACAAGAATATTGGAAAGACAAAAATATCTGGCTTTGCAACGTGATCCGAACTATGATAGAAAAATCAAATTACCTGACATAATTTTAAATGATCTAATATGGTGGAAAACGCATATATTCTCATGTTTTCATTCGATTATACCCCCTGCGTATTCGCTTGAGATATTCTCGGACGCATCCCTAACTGGGTGGGGAGCGTTTGCAAATAACGCTCGCGCACATGGAGCCTGGAGATTAGAGGAAATGGAATTCCACATAAATCAATTAGAATTGTTAGCTGTATTTCTTGCACTTAAACATTTCGCACATGACCAACACAACTGCTCTATTCTTCTGCATATAGACAATACGACCGCTATCAGCTATGTAAATCGCATGGGGGGCGTCCAATTCCCGCATTTAAATGAACTCTCCAGACAAATTTGGCAGTGGTGCGAGGAACGAAATATCTGGATTTTTGCATCGTATATTAATACGAGGGATAATATCGAAGCTGACAGGGAATCACGAAAAGTGAATCCCGATACAGAATGGGAGCTATCTAACAAAGCTTTTCAGCGCATAACTTGTAAATTTGGACAACCAGAGATAGATCTCGTCGCTTCTCGCGCCAATGCCAAATGTCGCAATTACGTATCATGGCAGAAAGACCCCGAAGCGAAAGCTATAGACGCTTTCACATTAAAATGGGATAGTTATTTTTTTTATAGTTTTCCCCCATTCTCGGTCATGTTAAAATGTTTACAAAAGATAATTCACGATAAGGCTACGGGAATTCTAGTTTTTCCTATCTGGCCATCTCAAGCGTGGTTCCCTTTATTAAAATCGTTAATAAAATCTGACATATTATAGGGTAAAGTCACCAGTGGTCGGCCAGAGACCAGTAGTCGACCTTATATGAGTGCGAAGAGTGGGAAATGTATCTTTCGAACTCTTCCCACTCATACAAAGTATAGGCAGAGGCCGACTATAGGTCTCTGGCTGACCACTGGTGACTTTACCCTATATGAACCCCGAAGAACATCTGGTCTGTTCTGATTACAGGACCAGGAGCCCGTTTCACAAGCACCTTACCCTGGGTGCAGCGGTGCTCTCCGGCTAGCTTACGAGCGGCGCGGCATCCCTGCGTCCGCATGGGAATTGATGCTGGCATCTTTATCTAAAAATACCATTCAGCAATATAATGTATCTTTAAAATTGTGGTGGACATTCTGTTCACAACTCGGTCAAGACGTTTTTGTTAATTCGGTTGATTTGGTTTTAAAATTCTTAACCAAACAGTTTCACCACGGAGCGTCTTACGGTTCAATTAATAGTCACAGGTCAGCATTATCCCTGTTCCTCGGAAATAACATTGGAAAAAATGAACACGTTCAGCGCTTGTTGAAGGGTGTATATAAAATGAGACCTACGTTCCCAAAATATACACACACATGGGATCCAAAATTAGTCCTAGATCATATTGCTAAATGGTACCCAAATACGACCATCTCATTAGAGCAGATTACTAAAAAGCTGGTCATATTATTAGCTTTATGCACTGCTCACCGTGTGCAAACATTATCACTAATAAAAACCTGTAATGTACACGTTTGCTTTAACGGTATAAAAATTATTATATCCGATATAATTAAGACTTCTACTGCTGGTAGAAAACAACCAATTTTGTTCCTTCCATATTTTGATGAGAGACCTGAAATTTGTGCGGCCACAGTCCTCCGTGACTATCTAGCAATAACTAGTGACAAACGACCGCAGAACTCTGAACGCCTCTTAATAACTGTGAAGCGTCCTCATAGGGACGCAACAGCACAGTCAATAAGTAGGTGGATAAAGCAGGTTCTAGCAGAAAGTGGTGTGGATGTGGCAACATTTAGCGCACACAGCACGCGCCATGCTGCCACATCCACAGCCGCCTCGACAGGGGTCAATGTCGACCTTATTAGGAAGACTGCAGGGTGGACCTCCACCTCACAAATTTTCGCTAAATTTTATAACCGTCAAATTACAGACGATGGAATATTTGCAAGAGCAGTATGCAACTTATAACTGAATTCGAACTATTGTAAGCGATTATCAGACTGATTAAGATTATAAGATAAGTAGATATATATTTTTCATGTATGAATCAAAGGCTACTAAATAAAAAACTAAATCAAATTAAAATAATTTAATTTTGTTTCCTAAAATATATGCAAAACTTTGTCTCTAAATAGCTACAATAATGTAAACTTAATTATATCGAACAATGAAGCGAGGAAATATTAATATATGATCAAACGAGCTTCGCAAGCGAAGTTCGATCAATATTATATGACTCGCTTCATTGGAAGATATAATTTCCCACCCCCCCCAGTATACCCAGTCAAAAGTTTTGCATCGAATCATCTCTAAAAATAATGAGGACAGAATGCTAGGAGGTTACCCGACATGGTGGGGTTTGAGAATGTTTTTTTAAATACTTATTTTTTTAAATCTCTCTAAAATAAGCGTGCAAAATGTTGCCAGTAGATTAAATAAACTACAATAATGTAAACTTAATTATATCTTCCAATGAAGCGAGTCATATAATATTGATCGAACTTCGCTTGCGAAGCTCGTTTGATCATATAATATATGGAGAACATCTATGACTCAGAAACAAATACTTGCGCTCATCACACAAATATCTGCCCTTACCGGGATTTGAACCCAGGACCGCTAGCTTCGTAGTCAACTTTATTATATATGTATTTAACATTCTTTCTACTTAAAAAAACCGTTATTTTCCATTTTAATACTATTAGCCGTAAGTTATTTCTTAAGGTGAAAAGAAACGTTAAATCCGTGACGTTTAACTCAAATTCACAAACCCTTATAATCTGTGGCTCAAATTCAAATAATAAGTAAGCGTATCATCACTAACAAATTTCAATATTGCACAAGTCAAAATGGTAAGTAAGTATATAAATTTTAACCTTAGGAATGTTACATTGTATTAAATGTTAATTAACGTGAGTTCAATCGCTGACGATTTTTTAATTTAAGTAGACCAATTTCGTATTCTGAGGGTATGTGTTTTTTCCTGTTTCTCATAAAACAAAGACATTAAAAGTTGTAGTAATTGAAGAGGCATAGCGAACAAAAGTGTGATGCCTCGGGGCAATGATATTACATATAATATAAACAAGAAGTAGATAATATGACATTATGTCACAACCGCGCCCGATTTGAAGATCCATAAAAGACCCAATTGACCACGCTCGCACTCAGTTCACACCAAAAATAGCGACAAAACTGACGTGAACTGAGGTTGTCCTGTTGTCCTGTGTGCTTCGAAAGTGCACGAAATTAAATTGAAGTCAATAAAGCTTAAGAGATAACACATATCACGGGTATTTTTTCTAAATAATTGATTATTACTTCGTATTTTAATTAATTTAAAAATATTTGTAAAGGGAAGGAGTGCTCCGCTTAAGGAAAGAGATACAAATTTAAATAAATCGCGTGTATGATAAGGACAGATACATAGACTAAAAGAACAGATGCGACATGTGATTCTGGATCTCAATATCCATAACGCCTCAAGCGACCATTAAAAAACCTTTTGTTGGATAATGCATTTTACTCTGTAAGTGAATTTATTGACGCTGAATTTTGGCTTTATTTTATACTTTTGAGATTGCTTATTCTACTACCATTTGTACACATAACTCTGTGACTTGTTTTATTGTTATTTGTGTGTTTTAAATGTTATATCCATTAATTGTTGACATTCGCTTTTGCTAAATTATTTATAACTAATATTATGGAATAAATAAATCTAAATATATATGTCCGTTCTTTGGATATATTGAACTTGGTCATATTTCCTTGATACTGTTAAACGTGAAAACTGAAAACACGATTAGAAACAAAATCCTCAATGCTTCTATTTTTCTAACATGACACCTTTTTCACTTGTTTTGGTTGGATCTTCGAAATATGTAATGATGTCAGAAAAGAGGAGTGGGTCGCACCTAGATCGCAGTTAGATGCCATAAAATTGTTGACACTATTTCATGATATTATACACCGTGTTTTTTTTGATTTACGATAACTTCGGCATATTATTAGGTATATCCATAGAAACTAATTGGTAGATTAGATTTTTAAATATTGCAAAAAAAAATTTTTTTTCACTTTGGAACGAAATAATGAAATCTTTTATCTTTGGTCATTCTAAAAGGGCCTTTAGAGTTAACTAATAATCAGTGTCAAATACGTCTATGTTGGCGTGACATACGCACACAAGTAAAGATAACACTTGGCAGGTACAAGATTGTCACTTTATATTGACGCGTATACAAACCTAACAATTGGAACCTCTTTACTCATAAGTATTAAAAGAAAATTGTTGTTATCCATTAAGAGCCTTTTACACTAGTTTAACGTGATTAACTGATTAAATTTAAAAATTAAATATCTTTAAAACCGTTAGATTTATCATTTGTCTGTCTTCGGGAAATTAACTTTGTTTGACCTAAAGAACGTTCCCTTAAAGTTATCGTAAATCAAAAAAAACACGGTGTATATTGTGGCACTTATTATATTTTATAAAAGTGGACACTAATAAATGCTCCTAGTAATACCTTTACCTACTAACTATTATAAAAGCTGTTTTATTTTCATTCATTACCTACCTACGTTGCTTTTTACCAATGTCTGTTCTGTTCGATCATAATCTATATCCTCCCGGTGACACTCGAAGCGCAATTGCTAACCTCCATCGTTCAAAACAAGTGAACATATTGCAGTTTGTATAGCTATCTATACGCAATTATTTACACTTAGGTAGGAGAAGGTTTTCGTGTTAACGTTTTAAAAAACATACAACCTTTTGGGTAAAAATATTGTGAGTCGCCGACTTCAATTGAATTGAACTATGGCTACCATTTTAAAAGAAGTTATTTCTTGCTGTTTTGAAAAACTAGAACACAAATCAAATGTTCGCTGGCCTGCATGCAAAATGACGTATAGTCCAACTAACTGACATTATAAGAATCCTAGTACAAAATATGACATTGTCATCGCCTACAATACTTAGTCGCGTAATATTAATTGGCTAAGTTAAGTGTTATACTATACTGAGTTTGTGCAGGGATGTCAGACGTACCAACTTGTTACACATGCCAGTTTTTAGTGTCACGTACCATGTACGAGTACTACTCGGTCCTTGTATGCAAAAATACCAGGATTGGCCGTTGACCGACAAAAATACACCGATAATACAGAAAACCGGCAAATTTCAGTGACGCAAATAAAATAAAAATATTCCAATCAGAAATCAGATTTCCTTTATGATATAAAACTTTATTATAGCAGCAGTCTCGATAAATGCTTAACATTTTTTGTCAATCGACTTACTAGATTTAAATCCGAAATGCAATATAATATCAAAAAAAAAGGTTTAAAGTGATATTTCTTCGGTGCGTCCGATAATTACTGCCCTCTATTAACGGTACACTAAATCAAAATATTAAATTCTTTCACTAGGATGCAGTTTCCGACACAGTTTATAGCAGCGCCGCAGCGGAGCATAAGGGTACCAGTTTTTCGTTTTCAAAACCAGCTTTCAGCCAGCTCGGTACAAGGATTTCCGAGTGGCCGTCTAACATCCCTGAGTTTGTGACTTTCATTAGTGTTGGCTTCTTTTTAAAATCGGTGCATTGTCGTCTATGGTTGTTTTTTTTTGTAATCTGTGAGTGAGGTGAGCGCGGGAACGCCTAACGAGTCGGTGGCTTTTTAACTTTTTATTCATAACACAAATCAATTGTTGTAAATATTAAGTAATACCAGTTCGTTAATGAAACTCTAGTTTAATTTTGTATATATAATTTTATTTCATAAGAGTTAGTGTAGTGTACATAGTGTAAATTTCAAAAAACTTCAACCCTTCTGTAGTTTCCTCGGCCGGGAAGATGGCAGCTAAAAAACGGAAGAAACGCAAGGTTGATGAGGCTCATAAAGAGGAGGAGGACTCGAAGTCTGACTCCAGCGTTGAGTCTAGCGACTCTGACTTCGCGGATTGCGCTGTCGAGGGCGACAACAGCGAAAAGGATGAGAAGTATATTCCTTACAGGGTAGCTTACTACAATAGGCGGTACCCTGAGGACAGTTCTGCAGGCAGCGAGTTCGTTGTGTTTGTCGAGAGTACTACTGCAGATAATCCCATAGGGTCCAGAGATATGATGTATTTAAATGGGAGCTTTTCGCGGTTCGTGAAGGGCATTAAATATTTGAAAAAAATAAACAAATATAAGATTGGGGTAGTCTTTGATAGGCCCAATTTGGCAAACGCCTTCTTAGATAACACAACTTTTCTGAAGGAGCAGTCGATTAAAGCTCAAATACCAGCTCAATCAACGGAACTAACGGGGGTTATAACTTCCGTTCCCACGGACATGTCCAATAAAAAGATATTTAAAGTATTATCTAGCTCAAAAAAATAATTTGTGTCCGGCGAATTCTCAAAAAGGAGAAGGGCAGTCTGCAGCCCACTCAGACTGTCACAATAACTTTTGCGTCTTCGACGAGTCTCCCTGATTATGTGTTCTTAAAAATGTGGAGGATTCCGGTACTCCCTTACATTCGACCAGTCAAACAATGTTTTAAATGTCTACGATATGGTCACATGGCCAAATTCTGTAAAAACTCGCAACATTGCTCGATTTGTACTGAAAATCATTCATTCAAGACATGTCCAGTCAAAATTGAAAATGCCACTTGCATACATTGCAGTGGTATTCACATCTCGATTTAGGGTCAGTGCCCCATTAAAAAACAGAAAATTCTTGAAAATAAAAACAAAGTCGCTCCAACACCTTATGCTGATATGTTAACATCAAGAAAATTCCCTTCTCTCGACAAAACGGAAAACACCCAACATCTGCTAACTTCATGATGGCTGATCGCAGAGCGCTCACACTACTTATGGAATCTCTCATAAAAGTTATAACTAACAATAAAACGCAAAATACTAGTATAAATACCCAAGTCATTGCAGATTCCATTAAAGAAATCATTCAGAAAAAAAAACCGGACCTTTTCATTCATGAATCAAACTTTAAATATAATGCAGTGGAATACTCAAAGTCTGTTAAGTAATCAACTGGAATTTCAAAAGTTTCTCTATGACAATCAAATTCATATTGCTTCATTTTCTGAAACTTGGTTAAAACCACATATAAGAATTAACATAAAAGGTTACTCTATTGTGAGAAATGACTATGGTAATGATCACAATGGAGTTGCCATTTTAATACACAACAGTATTTACACTAAATTAAATACTTTTTTTGACAATTCTTTACAAAATGTTGCCATTTCAGCAAAAAAAAAAATCAACACATCTTTTGTCAGCTTTTATAGTCCAGGGCTATGTACGCCTTGTTTTGACAAAAGCAAATTTGATAACCTTTTACAAGCTATTCCAAGGCCCATGTTAATGGCAGGAGATATCAATGCACATCATGTAGCATGGGGATGTACCAGCACTGATAGGCGTGGCAGAGACATCATGGACACTTTAGAGGATGATGATTTGTTATTAATAAATGATGGAACACCAACAACCGTAGGTTCTCATATAAATAGGCCAAATGGTCTTGATTTAACCATTGTTTCCACATCGTTAGTTTTATCATGCGATTGGCGAGTTTGCTCGGACTCTTTAGGCAGCTATCATCTTCCCACTATGCAGCCACGAAATGCTGGAATAATGTTCCGCCTCCACTTAGAAGCCTGCCAAACGTTAAAATATTTAGAAGTAAGCTCAAAAAGTTCATACAAGAACATCAGTTAAAAGAGGAGAATATGTGTCTGGAAACCAGTTGCTTTTAACACTTCCTCACCCGTTGGTTATGCTCCATATTTATTTCCATGCATTGCCATAAGTTTGTAGGTCACCATAATTCAATTTAAATTTAATATTTGTTGTGCTAATTAGTCATAATTAGTAATTGTTATTATTGTTATATGTTTTGTAGCCTCAATCCCATGCGGTTTTTATTTGATGTTTAGTGTTTGGTTTGTTTATGGTTTGTTTTCTGTTCTGTTTCGTTGTGATCCCGCTGGCGCTAGTAGTTAACAGTTGTGTGTGGGCTGCGTTCACTGTTACCGTAAAGGCCCATACACACGTAGTGCGGGATGCAACTTTTCGATGTTTGTATTTTTGTTCATTATTTCCTTCTAATTTTTTTATATTTTTTTTTGATTATTATGTGTGTAGTTTAGTATTTTAGTTATATTATTTCTTAGTCCTTGTCATTTGTGTATCTGTTGTTGTTGCCCACCGTGCTCTCACCGAATGGGTCCTGCGGAAGACCAGCGCTGGCTGTAAAGCTAGCAACATGCTGAGCAGGGTCCGTTTCGTGACAAAGTGTGTTTTTTTATTTATTAGTTTTTATTTTTATTTTTGTATGTGTTATTTTTTGTCACGAATAAAGACTTGAACTTGAACTTGAACTTGAACTATAACAAAGTTCACTCCTACTCCTGTTTCACATTCTTCACAGAGCTCTTCTAATATTCCTTCTCATGTTAACCTGAAATTAGTAGATTGGGATCAGTATGAAGAAACGGTTAATGGATTGCTTATTGATTTTCAGGTCGATGTAACCAATATAATCGATAGTTATAATCAATTTTGTTCTATTATTATAAGGGCTGTTGATCTGTCAGTTTTTAAGCTGACTAATAATAAAAATAATAAATATGCTTCCAGATTTCCTAAAAATAAAAAAAGAACACCTTTGGTTTGGTGGAATGCAAATTGTGCAAAAGCAGTGGATGACTGTAAGCAGGCTTATATTCAATTTAAAACAGATCCTTGTTTGAATTCTTTTGTTAGGTTTAAACGTGCGCAAGCACTGAAAAAACGTATTATTAAGCAGGAACGTAAATGGTGTTGGGAAAAGTTTTGTGAGTCTTTTTGTAGATTAACCCCCTATGAATTTGGAAAAAATTGAGGAGGTTAAATAAAACATTTACTGTACCAGCTGAATTTATCAGTTCTACTTGGGTTTCTCAATTCTTACATAAATATACACCAGATTCTGTAGAAAGTTTGCCACCTAGTTTCTCAGATAATATTACCACATCTAATAATTTTTTAATAACCCCTTTTTCTATGTCAGAGTTAAAAACTGCTTTAAATTCTCGAAAAGATTCAGCTTGTGGTTTGGATTGGTTGTCATATAAAACGTTTAAATTATTGAACTACCTAAATAAATTGGTCTTTATGGACATTTTAAATCTACTCTGGTGTAATTCAGTGATTCCTGAGCAATGGAAAATCGATTGTTTTGTTCCCATTGTAAAACCCGGCAAAGATGCTGGTATGGCAGATTCCTATTGTCCTATCACCGTAAGTTAATGTGTAGGAAAAATATTTGAGCAGTTACTTAAACAACGCTTTGAATTTTATGTAGAAAGTAATCACATTTTACCATTTAATCAGTTTGGTTTTCGTCGTGGCAGCTCTGCTCGAGATAGCTTAAGTCATTTGTATTTGGATATTCATGGTGCTCTGTCTCGTAATGAAGTGCTTGCTTGCGTTTTCTTTGACGTAGTTGGCGCCTTCAATAATGTAAATTTGGACATCCTCTCTTCTGTCCTAAAATCCATGCACCTACCTGGAAAATTTATTAGTTGGATTTACAACTTTTTACATGGAAGACAAATCTTTGTTAAATATAATAATCAGCTATTAGGACCAAGAAACTCGTATAAAGGTGTCTCACAAGGGGGTAGTTTCAGCCCCATGTTATTCATATTAATAATATGAATAACATGGGGCTTAAAATACCATACATATTATATATTCATAATTAACTCTCTCACTTTGTTCGAGCGCCAGAAATATCTTGGATGAAATGGGTCACTTTCAACCCTTGGTTATCAATCTACTAATCTTTGGCCTTGTTATCAAAAGTCTTATCAATCTAAATTTTGTCCCATCACAATTGTCATCAATGAGTCATTAAAATGCAAAGAGGATGTTTATCTAATGTTGGAAAATTTTGAAGGTTCTCAGTTATTTACAGACGGTGCGAAAAATAACAATGCTGTAGCTGCAGCTATATATGATTCGCAAGTTCGTGGCGGGTTTGGTTATAGATTACCTAGTGATACTAGCATTTACACAGCTGAGTGTTTGGCTATTCTGATGGCTCTAGAGTATATTGAAGGACAGGAAGCTAATAATTGGTTGGTGATATCTGATAATATGAGTGCTCTAAGGGCATTAGATAATCCAAAATTTCAGGCTACTACAAGTTACATCTTATATGATATTAGAGAAAAATATCATAATCTACTTTCAAAAAATAAGAATAATTTTTTTTTCTGGACACCTCATATTGGGGTATTAGGCAATAAAAAAGTTGATTATTTAGCCAGATGCATTGCTAATAATCCTCATGATCATACCATTAAAAATATTTTCATCCCAGACTCTGACGTTTTGGTGCTCATTAAACAGAATCTCCGTGAGGAATTTAAAGTAGCATGGCAAAATATAGTTCAAACTAAGTGGTATGCTGAAATAGAAAACAAAATTTCCTGTCCTTGGTTTGTCAAGGGAAATGTACCTATATATTGATAGAAAATTTTACACTACCATTTGTCGTATTAGGTTAGGTCATTGCCGTTTTAACGTCCATTTATATAGATTTAATATTGTACCCTATCCCATCTGTAATTTTTGCAATAGTGAAGACCAAACCTTGGATCACATAATTTTTGAGTGTAGTAGCTTCTTGATAGCTAGAATGCTGTTAATTGATAACTTGTTGTGTATTTTTGGTAATGCTGAGAATATCCCGCGCTCCCATCAGCAATTATTGAGGAATCGAGACTGTTTTAGACCAATATTTGAATTTTTAATATCAACTGTTGGAGAAATATAATGAATATTATTTATTTTCAAAGAATATTAAGTATTATTATATTATTCTATTTAATCTGGATTTGACATTTACGGATTATGACATTAGTACAAAGATAAAAGACTATATATAATTTACTAATGACTTGGCTTCGGCCTTTGTAAACATAACTTGGATTGGATATATTATTTACATAAGAATTGGTTTCGGCCTTGAGTAAAATACACACTTAAGACAATTATATTAAAAAAAGACTTGGCTTCGGCCTTAAAATACAAAAACTTTCCAGGAAAATAATAATACATAAGACTTGGCTGCATGGGCTGTGTTTCCTTCGCCTTCCCCATGTGGGGTAAATTAAACAAAAAAAAAACCTCTATGGTTTGTGAACCGATTCACAAGCGACGATACCACGGCCCTATAACTTCATAGGAAAAAAACTCACCTTACGCGCTGTCAAATCGATGACAAATTCCGGAGTTATATTACAGTTTAACCCATCTTTTGTATCTCTTAGTAGTCTGTGGACGATACCAAAATTCGATAGCACGGCATGTAAGGATAAGGGGTTTTTTTTAGACATACCTTATCTGTGGTTATGTCTGCAAACCGTAAAGTTATTAGTTTAAATAAATAATAAATTAATTAAACCAACTAGTAACCAGTCTGCCGTACAATTTAAATCCGGTAAAATGAACCAGCTGCTGAAAATATGTAATCCTTTAACCTTACTTTCAAGATCAAAGGGGTCTGCCCCAGGTGCAACTCGATACCCTGGCGGAATATTGTATTATCCGAGGTGATTATTATTATTATCCCTGATAATTATTGGGTATTTTCCAATGGTAACCTATTAAACATGACTGGTATACAAAATTGCGATGTGACGTGTTACAGGTATCCGGACCACAAAGATCCCGAATATACCCCATCCAAGCTTTTCAGAGTAGAACGGATAAAGACCCTGAAGCACCAGCCGTGGTACCTGAAGCTTATTATGAAAGAATTCAAGATAGATGAGCAGGTGAGTTTAATACTGGTTGACTCTTGAAAGTTACAAGTAGGGACTGCCGCCTTTTTTTTTTAGTCTACCTATCGTGTGGGATTCCTCGTGAGCATACGTCGGACTCCAGCGGGCATTTTCGTGGCATGTCAGAATGATAGGTAAGGTTCGCATACAAATCAATTCACTTTCGAGTATTTGTACTTAGTATTTGGTACCTAGTATTTATAATGTGAATTTCCAAATATCATAGCAATTTTTAAACATACGTTATTTATAAACGTACTTGGACTACACATAAGTCAAAATGGCGAAAAAGTTAACAACAACAACAACATCAACATTATATTTTTTGGGCTTCATATTAACTTTACATATTAAGCAATATATGTGACCTTTCTGTGACTTAAGTTCGGAGTGCTGTCATAGTATCGTATCCATTGCAATACATAGATATGCAAATTAAAAAATAAAGCAAATCTTTCTCTTGATTAGACTGCACTCTACCAACAAATATAAGTCAACATGAACAACAGTCATAATGACGCATGTCAGCTATTTATTTGTTTTTTAAGTGGCCACTTCAGTGGGCTATCAGTCATCACTTCAAAGAGTATTTACACATTAAAGATGAATAAATGATAAAGGGTAACTAATTTAATTAACTATGTTACAAATACTAGGTACATTATAATACTCGTAAGTTTTGTAAACCTTACCTTGCCCTCAAACTGCCCCCTATAGTCCGACGTATGCTCATGAGTAATCCCTCGTTTGTTATTTTGCTAAAAGGGGCAGTGGATGACCTAGTTAGAAGTGTTTATGTGCTATGACATGTAAAAGAGCCCTCATGTGGCCAATTTACTGAATAAATATTTAGAATTTTGAGTAACAGCTTATAAGTTATGATAGGCTCTTTTCTGCAACTTGATGACTTAAATGTGCGCCTATTTTGCATCAGATGTAACTGCTTATCTAATAGTGTTGGGTTTGGTGAATTATAAGCCTCATACCACTCAAGTTTAGGTAACACTTGCTCCTTTTCCATGACCATTGTTGCTGCTCTAGCCACTGTTTCCTTTGAAGCGCATAATAAGCACTGATTTTGATAATCCCTTACAGTTCACTGGTAAATTAGTATTTAGGTTATTATCAAAAACAGTGTTATAAAATTTATTTTAAAAAACTTAGATTTCGGGTAATAGGTCTGCTCTGGCCAAGGTTCTGGCTCATTTTTTAAATGTTATTTAGTATTTTAATTTTTGTTATATTATTTGCTTGTCATTTAATATCATAACATAACGTTACCCAGCAACTATGGATGTTTTTCTATTATTGCATTTCAGAACAGGATCACTATCTTGAAGAACATCCCTGAAACAAATGCCCGGCTATGGAAAGTAAAACATTTGATAAAAGTAACACCCATCACTTTCCCTTATGGTGAACCATCGGCTGATGATATCAAGTACACAGTATTGAAAGAAAATGGCCAGTGTGTTGTAACAAAAACATTGGCAACAAAACTAGACCAAGTTGAAGCTTTGGATAAATATGATAGCAACGAAAAGAAAATGGATTCTACTACAATACAAAGGGATTCTAGGTATAAGTGGATGGAACCAATGAATGGAGGTTTTTAGATGGACTTAATTGAACATTACACTGATAGTTGCAATAAAATCAAGGAATAAGTAAAAACTTAATGCTGCTTTTTATTTGAAATCATGTAATTTTAGTTAGGTATATTATATGTGCTTGGATAGGGGATTGCTACTTTGGAGGAGCAGTGGGGACACCTCAAGTCAGAGCAAGTCCTAAAGGAAATCACACTTTAAATGAGCATTATCTTATGTTCTTCCTTTAATAATAGGCCAGTCATATCTTACAATAAAAACGCAAAGCGTGATCTAAAGCAAACATTTTGGTACGTTATTTTGGACCCATTAGAGGGTGGTGAAACTACATTTTGTAAGCATAAAAAGGTGTGCTACCTACATAATTGTAAAAAACAGCTTTCACAGTTCAATTGATAAACTTGGTGTATTTTAGCAAAGGTATATAAGACAAATGAATAAATCTAAATGCGCTACAACTTTTAAACATTTCTCTATGTATATGTTATAGGATAGGTACTGAGATACATAAAACAATGGGCATTTAGTATAGGACTGATTGTGCAAATTTTAAAACAAATATTAGTTGCACTAGCCAACCGATAAAAACCTTGATGAGCTATGTAGGAGAGTATTTTGTAGATGCTACTTGAAAAAACATAGTTTAACCTTGCCAGGTGGCCACCCATTCAAAATGCCGCACACTTTGATGCTGCATAAGATCTTAACTAATAATGAAATAGTCACAAATTGATAAAGATGTACTGATTCAGGTTAGATCTAAGGTTTAAAGATTTTTCTGATTATCATTTCAGTCATTTTACTGACAAGCAGTACTTAAACAGTCAGGTAGTCGTACCCGTGCTAAGCAGACGTGTATTTTTTGTACGTAGTAAAGTTAACTGATAACATTATTGTAGAAATGTGATGTGTATGGTCCAAGCGCTCAAGATTTAGCGATGGCGCGTGAAGTAATTATTGACGAGTTTCTCATGTTTGTGCAGAACAAAATAATTGACTTGGATGACTTGACTATTATGCAAATTTGTGTTGCTAATTTCTCTGAGGGAGACATTGAAACGGGCAAAAATGAATTGTACAGGACATGTCCTGGAAAGGAACGAAATATCCAAAGAAAAGGAGAAGACAAAAGCAAAAAGAACGTAAAAGATGTTTTGAAACTCTTTAAGGACACTCACCCGGATCAACAGCCTATTTTCGTCGCAAAGGATCTTAATCGCCTCCCTCCTGTAACATTTGACCATATCGACGTGACACGTCTTTTAAAGGATTTAGCCTTTTTAAAAACGGAAGTCAAAGCTGTGCGTGACAATGCAGTATTAAAAACTGAATTACAGCAGTGGCAGACTGATATTTGCACTGATTTGACTGGCATTCGAAATGTGATAAATAAGACTGACTCTCCGAGTAGAAAGAAAAACCGACAACCTGACAATCGTAAAAATACAATTACACCGAAACGCCAAACAGCGGAGCCGTCGCAGCCTACGTTTGTACCACACCCGCAAAATAATGTTTCGCCGGTGCTCGTGCACACGCCGCTGTATCGTGATATTGTTGAGCGCGCCCCGCGCTCGCTCATGCAGCAAGCGACTTGCGCCCGTACGCACCCTATCGCTTCGGGCGACGATGGCACATCTAAGGGCGCGAGTGCCAACCAGGCGATTGCGGTGTACCCGCCTTCTGATGACGATAATTACACTTTGGTGAATAGAAAAAAGCACAAAAAAAGTAACTTACGCGGCACTTTGCAGAGCTCTAATCGGATTCAGGCCACCGAATCAAAAGCCTCGATTTATCTCTCACGAGCCAAAATAGGTACAACTGCACAGGATATAACTGACCATATTAATGACATGAACCAGGAATGCATTTCTGTGGATCTACTGAAGCAACATCAGCAACAACAACAAAAATCTATTAATATGGATGTACGATCAACAAAAGTCACCTTCGCTTCATTTAACTGCAAGTCTGTTAAAAGATCGGTTCACCATATACAAGACCTCTGTAAAAATGTTGACGTATTAGCGCTTCAGGAAACCTGGTTGATGCCGTATGACCTTGGTTTCATGGATGCAATAGATAACGAGTTTGGATGTTATGCGAAATCATCGGTAGACACCTCAACTGGAGTATTTAGAGGAAGGCCGTACGGAGGAGTAGCACTTATGTGGAGGAGGTCTGTCTTCAGTAATGTGTCGTTAGTTGAGTGTAATAGTGATCGTATTATAGCAGTTCGCATTCAAGCTGAAAATAGGTCATTGATAGTGTTCAGTGTGTATTTACCCTTTGATAGTAATAGGGAGGACGATTTAATCGAGTTCACAGTGTCTGGGTCTGATTAGTGCGATTGTTGGTGACAGCGACGCGGAAACCGCTTACATCTTAGGTGACTACAATGCGCATCCCAATTCGCGCTTCGGGCGGGAGCTTATGGACTTTTGCAAGGAAGAGTTATGGCTTTGCGCTGATGTAAGTATGCTGGGAGTAAACTCCGACACGTACACATATATATGTGAAGCAAGCGGAGCGCGCCGGTGGCTTGACCATTGTGTGACGACCTCAGCTGCGTATGACACCATAAAATCAATTAAAATTAATAACAACGTCGGTTGGTCGGACCATTTCCCTGTTATTATCGAGCTAGATATGAACGTGATAGCAGGGACCGTGGCGCTGAATCCAACAACCGCACTCAATAAAGTTCTTTGGAATAATAAAAACAAAGACCAATCATTTACGTATGGTGAATATTGTTTCAATAGATTTAAGGTGCTGAACTCTTCTAGTCATTGTATTGCCTGTGATAAAAAATTATGTATAAATATAGACGGACATAAACGTAACATAGATTGCCTATACTATCAGATTATAAATATTTTGCAGACAGCCGCCATTGTTACATCTGACCAAAGACCTTCATAATAGACAAACAGTGTGTGGAAGCGAGAGTGCAGCCTCTTTATGCACGAATACGAGTGCGACAGTGACAGCGAAACACGTTGACGTTGTAACCATTTTGAAAGCTAATGGTAGCCCACGGTAGCCCACTGGCGACAGCGTCTTTTATTTTTTATTAAAATATTCAGGATAATTGTATAAACGTGGTGTCAAAACCGTTAAAAACAACAATGGTGGGCTGTGCAGTACCTGATTGCGAAGTCAATCATAGGAATAATCCAAACAATGAGTCATTTCACAGGTAATTATGATCCACACATAGTCATTTTCGAACTCATATTTTCAAGGATTCCTAGGTCCAAGGAATACGGTTAGTGGTCTAATAAGTAGGATATATCATGTAGTTTTGTGTTTTATGCATATTTTTAATTTTTATATGTAAAATGAAAAGATGTTGTGTCCGTGAAAATTTCCATTTTTTAGGTAGTGATTGAATGTTTGAATCACACTCATCTATCGATAAGTTATCAATATGTCGATATTTCTTCATTCCTTCTCATAATTATTTAAACATTATTCCGAGCGATTATAAAACGCAGCTAGGTAAATTGATCACAGTTTATTATTTATCATTAAATGCAGTGGTCCAGCCTACGACAGGACTTCAAATATTTTTTTTATATTTTTTGTGTATGTTTTAATTAAATCGTGTAGAAAATGCTAAAATAAGCATCTTCTCTTATTTAAACTTTTTCTCTCAGGTTGATAATTACCGAGATATGGGGGGTCCGAAAGTTAGTAAATTCGGTACCTACAAGGCGTTTGAGAAATTTCGATGGGGTGAAAATTATGTCTGTATAACATTCGGTTAGTTACCTATACGTTAGTTACCTTGGGCTTGGGAATGTACATGAAAATTGTAATTTACGTGACGTCCGTCTTAAAGTTGGTAAGGATACACAGATCTCAGCAAGCCAAAGAATCCTCTACTGAGCGTGACGTTCGGCTTACAGGCGACAGGGATAGGCACATCTGAGAGAGCCAGAGAATCTTCTACTGAACATGAAAGTAGGTCCGAACGTAAGTCCACAAGAACTTCTAAGTTGTGGCCAAATAAAGTGAATACTTCCACCGTTTGAAAAGTATATTATTCCAGATGAACTTGCGTTATTTTTTATTTATATTAACCGAAGCGAAGCGGGGGCGGGTCGCTAGTTTCTCTATATAAGTAACTTTCTTGTTGCCTAGTGCCCATATTAAAAGCCTAGAATTTGTGTAAGACTGAAATTTATTAATTATTTACATTAAAAATTGATTGTATGATATGTGTGTGGTAATTACCATGAAAAGAGTATTATTATAGATAATGAAAGAATCTTGTGTTTTATTAGTGAAGAATGCTAGTTTTAAGTTCCACGCAAGATACAAACAAGTCTTATACTATAAGCGAGTCTTTTTCATCGATATTTTTTCGATATAACGTACGGACATCACTAAAATTACTCACACACTTGTAAAATCACGCACACGTTGACATTTCCGTTTTGGTAACGCGGGAAAAAGGGAGTCTGTTGGTCTATTACGTTAGTTATATAAAGGTCTTTGCATCTGACTGTTCTCGGACCGGTGTGCGAAGGAGGGGTCCGGTCGTCGGTTGGAACTACCATGTCAAGGGGTTGCATGAAGTAGCAAAATTGCATTTTAAAATGTGGGTTGAGGCGGGCAGCCCTAACTCTGGATTTTATTTTGAGGCGATGAGGGAGAGCCGTATGGCCTTTAAAAATAAACTTAAGTGGTGCCAAAATAATGAGGAAACCTTAAAAATGAACATTTTAACAGTTAACAGAGCTAAAAACAATTTCTCAAAATTTTGGAAAGTAACGAAGTCTCTTCAGCATAAACCATCTCTTCCTATCTCTGTCAATAATGTCAATGATCCTTACCTTATTGCTGATATGTTCGCGAATCATTTTAAAATAAACCCATTAAAAGTAGATTCTTTTTTAACTAGGGCTGAGCCGACACCCATGGTGGCTTGCAGTATCAGATTTACCGAGAAGGATGTCGCTAAAACAGTTCTTAAAATGAAGCGTGGCAAGTCGCCAGGGCACGACGGACTTAGCGTCGAGCATTTGTTTTACGCAAGTGATGAATTATACCGGGTGTTGTCAGATTTGTTTAATTCTTGCCTAAAATACAGCTATCTCCCCCTTGACATGATGAAAACCTTAGTTATTCCAGTAGTGAAGAACAGAACCGGGGACCTGTCTAATCTTAATAACTACCGCCCGATCTCATTGGGCACTATCGTGGGCAAGGTGTTTGAAAGACTTCTACAACCTGAATTGACAAGGGATCTGAAAATCGATGAAGCACAGTTTGGTTTCCGCCCAGGACTCTCGACGGACTCGGCAATACTGAGTCTAAAGTATACAGTTAACTATTATGTTAATAGGCATACCTCCGTATACGCGTGTTTTTTAGACTTGAGTCGCGCTTTTGACCTCGTTAATTACGATATTTTATGGGGTAAGCTTCTAAATTCAGGTGTAGCTCCCGAGGTCGTGAGTGTGTTGAGGTTTTGGTACGGGAACCAAACCAACAATGTGAAATGGGGTGACTCACTGTCTAGCGATTATAGGCTAGAATGTGGTGTGCGCCAAGGTGGAATAACATCTCCGGACCTTTTTAACTTGTACGTCAACGATCTTATCGAGGGGCTCAGATGCTCCAGAGCCGGTTGCCATGTTGGTAATGTATGTGTTAACAACATGAGCTACGCGGACGATATGGTCCTTCTCAGCCCTTCGTTAAACGGCCTCGTGAAATTATTGACTATCTGTGAAAACTACGCATCTACACACGGTCTAAAATATAACGTCCTCAAGACTGAAATGCTAGTTTTCCGGTATAGGAAGGGTCCGGGAGTTGTCCCAACTGTTTGCATGAATGGAGTGCCAATTCGGGTTGTTAGGAGTTTTAAATATCTCGGTCACTTGCTACACGAACACCTGAAAGATGACGCAGATATGGAGAGGGAGCGCCGGGCTCTCGCGGTGCGCTCTAATATGCTCGCCCGTCGCTTTGCGCGTTGTTCGAGTGATGTTAAGATCAGCTTATTTAAAGCTTACTGCCAATGTTTTTACACTTGCCAGCTCTGGGTTAACTTCAGTAAGCACTCGTTCAACGCGCTAAGGGTGCAGTATAATAATGCTTTTCGCATTCTGCTGAAATTGCCACGTTTCTGTAGCGCGAAGGGTATGTTTGCGGACGCGGGGGTCCCGGACTTCTTCGCCATACTGAGGTTGAGATCGGCCGCCTGTTGGCAGAGGTTACGAGCCTCAAAAAATGAAATACTGTCGCTGATATCTGAGGATTTCAGTGACGTATTTAAAAAGTATTGGCTCAAGCTGCACCGGTCGGAGAACGGACATTTGTAAATATTTTGTTTACAAATTATATTTCTTTGGCCCATTCTACTGTCCTTTTTTAATTTCTTTTGTTAATGTTGTAATGTAAATTTATGTTTTTGAAAGTTTTATTAATTTAATTTAATTTAATGTAATTATGTCAGTATTGTAATATTGTATGGGTTTTTTGCCTTTAAATAAACAATTTATTATTATTATTATTATTAAACATTTGAAAATTGGATATGAAGCTTGTACATATAATTTTAGGTATATTTTACAAATTACGATTCAACCGTATCATATCTGGAGGAGCCCAAACTTGGTATGTTATGAAAATAATTTTAATTTTCATATAAAACAAGTGACTGAAATATAATGATGTGATATATTTTTAGGAACGGCCTTGCAAACCCTTTCATTAGACACCACACACGATAGGTTTCAGAACAAAAAATCCCGTACAATAAAAATATGACGTCATAACTCCTCTCCTATTGTTTTTTTTTTGCTAAGGGTCAAATAGATTTGTACGGCTTAAAGATAAATCGCTCTGAGTTTCACGCTTTTAACACCATTTGCAGCTTTTTGCAGTGGCTTTCAATGGGCAACATATTGAAAAATTTCTCCAACTTAAGAGAGCAAGTGTTGAAATTAAAAAAAACCTTTTTAGTGTTCCGTACAAAAATGGTAAAAAAAATAACTCTTATGGTGAGACGTTGTTGTCTGTCTGCCTGTCTGTATGTCACAGCAGGTTTTCTCAGAAACTACAAATGCTATCAACTTGAAATTTGGCATATTTGTACAACTTGTTTGCCCGCATCTATATTTAGTTAAAAAAATGTTTTTTTTTTAAATAATCTAATAGGGGTCTAGAATGACGAGTTGAAAAATGAAAGTGGTTTGATTATAGCAAATGGGGTGTCATATGAAAGGGCTAAATGTCCACATTTCAAAACATTTTTTTTTCTGTTTTATTCTTTTTGATTTATATACGAGGGCAGAGTGAAAAGTCTGGAAAAATTTAAACATTTTTTTATTTTTTTGGTCCAAGTAAATATTTATTTTTCAACGTAGTCCCCATGTAACTCAATACACTTGGTCCATCGCTTTTCTAACTTTTCGATTCCCTCCGTATAGTACGATTTCTCCAACCCTTCAAAATACGCACTGGTTTCTGCGATGATTTCTTCGTTGGAACCAAATCTTTTCCCACCAAGCCATTTCTTTAAGTTTGGGAAAAGAAAATAGTCGCAGGGGGCCAAATCCGGAGAATAAGGCGGATGCGGGAGCAATTCGTAACGCAACTCGTGGATTTTAGCCATAGCAACTGCACAAGTGTGGACCCGTGCGTTGTCTTGGTGAAAAATGATTTTCTTTTTCGCCAAATGGGGTCGTTTTTCCATTAAAACTTCATGAAATCGCTGTAACAAGTTGGCATAATATTCGCCGTTAATTGTTTTACCTTTCTGAAGGTAATCAACATATATTACACCACGAGCATCCCAGAAGACAGTAGCCATAACTTTATTTGCCGATAAAACTGCTTTGGCCTTCTTTGGTGCAGGTTCACCTGAAGCAATCCATTGTTTTGACTGCTCCTTGGTTTCGGGTGTATGATGATGAATCCAGGTTTCGTCAACAGTTATGAAACGACGCAAGAAGTCCTTTTCATTATACCTAAATTTCGCCAAACATGCCTCCGACAGGGCCACCCTAGTGCGTTTTTGATCCACTGTGAGCAATCGCGGCACCCAACGGGCGGAGAGCTTCTTCATATCCAAATAAGTGTGGAGGATATTACGAACCCGTTCGTCTGAAATGCTTACAATATCAGCTATCTCACGGACCTTTACTCTTCGGTCGTTCAATACGATGTCATGGATTTTGGTGATCATCTCTGGTGTAGTGACCTCAACTGGGCGTCCGGGTCGGTCGGCGTCAGCAGTGCTTGTACGGCCACAACGAAAATCCGTAAACCACTTGTGAATCATTTTAATGGATGGAGCAGAGCTCCCATAATACTTGTCTAGTTTTTTTTTTGTATCCGTGATGGTTTTTTTTCGCAAAAAATAATGTTTAATCAGAACACGAAACTCACTTTTCTCCATCTTTGCAAACACCAAAGTTTTTTTTTCTTTTTCATAGCTGTCAAAAAAAAACTATCCGTGCGAACTGGCTGAAAATATACGATTTACCTCCAAAAAGGCTGCATTACAAATTGATATTAATTAATTTGTGAAAAAAATACCTTTAGTATGATTTTTACCAGACTTCTCACTCTGCCCTCGTAGCCAAATAATTATGTACAAGAAATGACCGTTGTGATTTTTTAAATATCTCGGCTCCGACGTAATAATTCTATGATAATTTACCACTCTTACGAATGGCCGCTCACCTTGACAATGTATGACTTTGGCAAATGACAACACTTTTACTCAATCCCCTTTGTGGAAATAGCAGCAGCAAATACCTAGAAGACTTTTCCGAAACGATTCCCTTTTCCTAGAATCGTACCTATATGAGTCCTTCATCTTTATATTCTATATTATTATTATTATCTTTATACAGTAGGTACAAAACAAAGCGTTCCTCTGTCTGTTCGCTGTGGTAGGTTTTTATGCAGGTAGGTGTAATAAATTTTGAGTAAACTCACATAAACCGAAGCCGAGCGAAGGTGGGTCGCTAGTTGGTAATAAAACAACTGACCTGGTATTTGCTTGAGGTTCGTCTAGTCACCGTTGCTCCTTCTCCTCACCTCATACACCCCGGTTTTCAATTAAGTAGTACGCCTATGTAACTGAGCAGCATAGAAGTAGGTATATGACTTGGCACTGTACTAGCTATCAACATCTGATTTGACATCATATTTTAAAAACGAAATGCAGTGTCAGAAATAACATTGATTTTTAGGTAAGCATAGATGGATTTTCTTGCAATAATAAAACAACACTTATGAAGTTATGACTCAACATTCAATGTTAGTTAATAATCATAGCACTGCCTTAAATATTATTTGAACATAGGTTTTAACACCATTTATGGCTTTTAAATACATTGATTATATCAATTGCCCTTGGATTAATTTAGATTGTGATTTATGACACCTGAGAAACTACATTATTTGGCATTAATTTTATTGCTCTTTGTTTTATTATGTCTATGAACATCAATTACTTACATTTTATAATATTGGAGGGGGGCCATTTGCAACGTCAAAAGATGGCGGATGTGTAATTTCTTTAATTTTTTAATTTTGTGTATTTAGGTGTTCAAAGTTCTTTTCTGTTAGTGATTTGTACTTTTAATGCCTTTGTGTTGCACAGTGATAGAAGACTTGGACTTATTTAGTGTATCTGGCATCTTACTCTTCTTGTTTCAAGTGGACTTGGAAGTAGAGACACTGCAATGAACTCGCCCACAACCTATTAAAGAACCAATGTCTAACAATAAGTCGTCTAAAGAGGAGACCACTAATACTTTCTAGAGATTTAATAATGAATAGGGGAAGATGGGGTGGCCTCGTACACTTTTTACTTTAAGAAATGTTAAAAAAAAACTAACTCCTATTTCAAAATGTGATGAATGCTACTTTATCATCCACTTATTTGGCTATAATAATTGTATATTTCAGTTTGGATACAAAGCAACTGTGCCAAGATATAATCGTTTTCCCAAAAAATGAGAATTGTACGAATGCACCCCATACGTGGGGTGGCTTCGTACACTATTAGTTTTTCCCAGGATTTATTAGATTTTCAGCTATTTCACCTGTTTCAGTCACCTTTTAGGCATATCCTACTGATCTGGTTTTGTGATTATAATTATTCTTGATATACATTTTTTTAACTTTCATGGGGTGCATTCGTACAGTATATAATTACATAAATTTTGACTGTACGAAGGTACCCCAACCAAAACGAACCAAAAAAAATAAAAAATAAAAAATAACTGTTAAAGTAATCCCAAAAGTATTGTTTACATATTAATCTCAAGCATCTAATTACAAACTATATATATATAAAAAATCTAATACGAGTAAAACTTATTAGAGACAGACTCATTCAAAGGAGAACCAAAAATTACTTTCGGGTCGCGAAAACACATTAATTATTTCTGGCGAAAGCTGCTGCCGCACTGCCATCGCTTTTTGAGGGTAGCCTACGCATATGAGCGGCAGTCACGCATACAAATATGAACGCTTCAGCATGTTGCATAGTCGAGATAATGACCACTGTACGAATGCTCCCTTTGTACGAAGCCACCCCATCTTCCCCTAATCTGCAGTCACTGAACTTCAGATCTCTAATGCCAATAAGCAAACCGAGAAGATTTACTTATAGTTCTTGGACTGATTGCAAATAAATAAGGGAAAAAATGTATAATATAAGTTGTTTCATATTTCATATCACTACTGGCGGTAAAATGTACTCTTTCTCTCTCTCTCTCAGTTTTTAGGGTTCAAGCAAATTGGTTCAGCCGTTTAGCTATGAAAGTATAAACAAATTCACTATCACATTTGTAAAATTAAATATGGACTTAGTGATGTAACTACACATACGGTGGCAGAGCAGGCAAAAAGCAACAGGCCCCCTGGCCTGTTTAAGGGCCCCCGGTCGAAAAGGCTGTGAGCACAGGAGGAATCAAATATTTATTTCAGTATGAATAAAAGTGAAAGTTAGGGCCCCATCCGACAATTTTGCCAAGAGCCTGTGTTGGTATAGTTACGCCACCATTGGACTTAATTTCAATGAAACTTTAGTTTCTATATATAATTTATTGCAGAAGTATTAATATGATTCAACACTAAATAACATAACCTAATAAGCAGGGGTCGGACATTCGGTACAATATTTACATAATCTTTGGAGACGGTGTTGTTGTTCAGTTGCATGGAGGGGGACTCATCTTAATTTATTAATAAATTCCTGGGATTAAATAAATTACGTAAGCATGATTAAGTATTTAAATTAACTATTTGAAGTTAATTTCTATGTATAGATTTACCAATGTTCAATTTGCCAGTAACTCATCTAACTTAACCTAACCTAACAAAGTTTGAGGAGCAAATTGACGGAATGTTTTATCCTACAAATAACATAATTAATATAATTGTTTTGTAAAATTTTACCAACTTTAGGTAAATATCATACCGTATTTCCGCTCCCTCCTATCAAGCTTACTAATAAACCTTTAATTTGTTTAGCCCATTGTTTGTAATCAATCAGCTTCATGGTCAGGACTATGCCTTTTCTGTTTATACAATAAATAATTCAAATGTTCTGGGGTCTTGAAATAGTTCTCTAGAATTATTCCATGTTTATTGCCCAAGTCAAATCTGGCATCCCCCCAGGATACAAAAATTGTTGGTTTTAGTTTCTCAAAATCTTTCAAATGAAATTTGTGCTTTTTAATTGTATTAAACATGTGTCCTCTAAATACTGCAACGTAATTATCACCATCCTGATAGAGGCGTAGAACATATTTGTTAAGGAGTATCTTAATGGCAACATGTAAAGCTATGAATGTCCCTAGGTAGACAAGACATTCCATAGCACTATTGGCTATGACCACATCTTCACCAATAATGACTGGGTTATTCATAGTGGCTTTATCAAAAACAAATGCTGCATAGTACAATCCGCCGAAGGCCGCGGCAGCAGTGGAGAGGGTAACGTAGGCCGATGCATAATTCAGTTGTCTGTCCATAGGTGCTCTATAAATCAACTGCCAGCGTTGCGATACACCGTCGTTCTCCTGCCATTTATTCTGCGATGCCGGAAACTTCAATGGGTATTGTGCAGCATATCTACATGAAGATATTTTGAAAACATTTTGATGACTTAACGTGTTCAGTAATTTTATACAGTTCATCTTTGTATCCGCTGGATATTTTGCTAATAAGAATAATAAATACTTTTTAAAATAGACGCTTCATCATTTAATTACCGCAAAATTACAAAATAAATCCAGAACAGTTCCGTTATGTTTTCCGTTATATGTTCAGAATTTTAGAGACGAGAGGTTATACTGGTTATACTTCACAGATTATTAAGGGCCGTATTAATAAACTCATCTTGACTGTGAGGCGCGTCACAAGATACGTTAAAGTAAACGTCAAACCATAGAACACTGTCATTTTTGACGCATCTCGAGATAAGCATTAGAATTGAGATCAGTTTATTAACACATTCACTGCCAAGAGCTCTGATTTTCATACAAAATGGACTCACCTGTAGGGTTCTTGGCAGTTAAAGACTGTTATACTTATTCTTATTACTTTTTTTTTTCTGATTTGTCCTTACGAACAGCCTAGGGCTAAATGCCATGCTGCCTCATCTTCAGTAAATTTCTTTGAGAAGTAAAACACGTCATAAAAGTCTTCAGTTGTTTTTATACTTATACTCAAATCCGGTGTAAAAGTCTTGTTTTATTTTTATTTTTATGAGTCTAGTCCAGTCCAGTGAGTCAAATCTAGAGGTTTTATCTAACTTGCTACTGTCATGACACTTGAGTTGTCAATTTTATAGTTAAGTCAAAGTCAACTGTACTGTACAGATTATTACAGCGGATTGGATACGCACAAACCTGCTGCAGGGACAATCTTGGAATTTAAGCCGGCTACTCACACACCTGCCGCAAGGGTAAATACCAAAATAATGTCAGGGTCAAATTGTGAATGTTATTTACGTTGTGCATATATTTTTACGTCTGATTTTATTGTATTGTCACAATTATCAGAATAAAACTGTTATAAATATTTTGAACTTGAACTGAAGAAAAATTCAAATTCCCCTTACACCGTTGCCCAGTTAGTTGAAAAAGCTACAGGTGTTTGTCTCTCTACTGTTTATAACATTGTGTCTAAGAGCAATAGTGAGAAATTCGCATCAACAAAGAAATTCACCTCCCCGAGAAATAAAAAGTTACGTACTTGTCCGTCATCAGCAGTAGACGATGTTGATCAGGAAGTCATCCGGAGAACTATATAATTCATCTATACAACGATGTACCTACGCAGAAAGCATTTTTTTAGAGGGCGCGAAAACGTTTTGGCCAATTACAAGGCGTAAGTACGTTTGCGCGGGTAAAACTTCGACGGCTATTGGTCAAATATTCGGCAGCCATTGCAGCGACGCCGTCGACCGCCATTTTATTTAGCGTCGCGTCAGTTTTCATTCGTACACAAGCTGAGACGCACGAGCGCTAATCGTTACGTACAATTGAGGGCAATTTAAGTGGCGGCATTATTAAATATTATTTTTATTAAAATGATTTCCCTTAAAAGAGGGCGGCCTTTAAAAAGTCAAGCTAGGGGAATAGTTCATAATGTGCATCAATTTATGCAAAATGAAGCCCAAAGTGCTAAAAGTAAAGTGCTCGCTAAAGAAGATTTTCAAAATGTCATGGAACGTACTGAATATCAAGAGACAGATTGCGCCGTATTGAAGGAAAAATACTTATCTACGGCTGTAGCGTCAACAAGTACACGGATGGTTCAAAGATGAGCTCCGGTACGGGGGCTGGTATTCATGCCAAAGACTACAACAGTAGCATAAGTATGGGCAACTACGCAACGGTCTTCCAGGCGGAGTTGTATGCGATAATTGCCTGCGCGCAGGAGAATATTGATAGGACTCTACAGGAGAGAACTATCTATATACTAAGCGACAGCCAAGCGGCACTCAGGCGCTGACGGCGCCTAAAGTAGACTCGAAGCTAGTCTACAATGGAATCCAAGCCTTAAACAGACTAGGTAGACACAACAAAGTGAAACTCATGTGGATTCCAGGACACGAAGGCTATCCCGGAAATGAAGCCGCGGACGAGCTGGCAAGGGAAGGGTCTAAGGGCGCATACGTTGGACCTGAACCATTTGTGGCACCCTCACCGGTCACTATAAAAGCAGCCCTAAACAACAACGCCCTAGAAAACCACCAAAAAGAGTGGAAAACTACGGTAGGCTTAGGACATGCAAAGCTCTTCATAGGAAGAGTTGACCAGAGCTGGACCAAGAAACTTTGGAAACTCAGCAGAAGACAACTTCGATACATTATCGGAGTGTTTACCGGGCACTTCGGGGTTAAATATCTCCTAGCAAAGATGGGCCTTTATGACAACACAGATTGTAGAATGTGCGGCGTAGAGGCTGAAACAATGAAACACCTATTGTGTGAATGTGATGCCCTCGCTGGAGTAAGAATGAAAATCCTCGGTTGTGGATACCCAGAACCGAACGATTTCAAGGCACTGCCATTGCACTCCACTATCCGCTTTTTGGAAGGGGTGGAGGCTGCATTGGATTAAGTGCGAAAAGAGGGGTAATTACACAAAAGATCCCATAGGGTCGAAGTGTATCCGCAAGGACCCCACCATAAAGATAAGATAAGATAAGATAAGCGCCAACAAGTAGTAGTGGTCCTACTTTCAGAACTCCTAAAAAAGGACGGCATGAGAAAACACATCGCGCAACGTTGGATGATTTTGATTACTATACCACGAAAGATTTATGATTTTCACACCTTGGAAAAGCAAGTACCAACGATAAAATCTCTGTTATATGTGTTAAAGCGTGACATCATCTCTGTCAACGGAGGTAAAAAGGGTAACGAGAGCTTGGCTTAAGATTTTAAAAAGCTGAGTCAAATAGACAGATCCTAGCCGAAAAAGATGAAGTGTGACTATTAAGGATAAAATACTTAAGACATAAAACCGTACAGAGACGAAGGAAAGAATATAGTTTACGGTGATGAAACTTATGTGCACACTACACACACTAAAGAAAGTGCATTGACTGACAAAAGCGGCAAAGGATTAAAAAGAACAATTTCGAAAGGACAAAGACTTATCATAGTTCACGCGGGTGGTTCAAATGGTTTTGTTCCTGGTGGTATGTTGATGTATAAATCTTCGCAATCTACGGGTGACTACCACAGCGAAATGAACACAAAAAACTATGAAAAGTGGGTAAAAAATCAGCTGATAACAAATCTTCCACCGAATCCAGTTTTTGTAATAGATAATGCTGCATACCACTACACAATGAGACAAAAAGCGCCTAATTCAAACTTGAGAAAAGGATACATGCAGCAATAGCTAAGTAGCAAACGTATAATATATATAATGTAGATAATTTATTCCTTGAACCTACACGGATAGGTGTTTCAAGTGCTACTTGTTTAGACAATATTTTTTGTAATTGCGAATGGTTGGATAAGGAAATATTTAACTGCTTTAATTCTGACCACAGTGGTCAAAAGGCTTCTTTTTTAAATGATTTTCATCAAGAACCACAGACAATAACATACAGGCCCATTAGCAATCGTTTGGATTTATTCAAAAATGAAGTTCAGAGTAACCTTTGTGGGTTATCCTTTTCACATAATGATTCTAATAGTATTTATAATGATTTGTTTGGTGTAATTCTTCATCAATTTAGTAATAATTTTAAGATGAAAACTATTTCTGGGTCAAAAACTAAGTTTAGTGAATGGGCTACTGTAGGCATTCATAGAAGTAGAAATAGGCTATATGAACTATATAAAGAGAGGGAGGAGAACAAGAACGCTGACTTCTTAGTTTATGTTAAGAATTACTCTAGGACCTTTAAGCAAGTTTGCTTGACTGCTAAGTCAAAATTTTTAGGTCTTAAGCTCAAAGCTTCTGACAATAAAGTAAAAACTGTGTGGAAAATAATAAATAGAGAAACGGGTAAATCAAAAACTCGCGATAATGAAATCACCATAAACAAGCGTGACAAACAAATCATATCAAACAAAGACGTGGCCTTAGCGTTCGAAGATTATTTCTCCACCATAGCCATTAATACCACGAAATGTCTTCAATCATCTGCGATTGGAGCTCAAAAATTACTTTGTGGTAATGTTACTAAATGTAATTTAAGTTTTGATTTTAGCCATGTAGACTCATTTTCAGTCGTAAAGGTATTTAAATCACTCAGTTTAAAAAAAACCGAGGATTTATGGGGAACGTCAGTTAAAGTCATCCATCATATCATAGATATAATTGCACCTCACTTAGCTTTAATCTACAATAATTGCATTTCAGAGGGGGTCTTTCCAAATCTTATGAAATATAGTAAAGTCATACCACTTTTTAAATCGGGCGAGATGAGTGATTTAACGAATTTCCGTCCCATTTCTATTCTACCTGTTTTAAGTAAAGTTTTTGAAAAGTTAATGTTAAAAGATATGTTAGGTCACTTCAATAGAAATAAACTGCTTAACAGTAATCAGTTCGGCTTCACCAGAGGACGATCCACAACTGACGCAGCATCTGTACTCATTAAATATATATATAATATTTGGGAGAAATCTTGTGATGCAATAGGATTTTTTTGTGACCTTTCCAAAGCTTTCGATTGCGTAGATCATGAGACTCTTATATTAAAATTAGAACATTATGGTCTGTCAATTAATTCTCTAAATCTTATGTCTTCATATCTTAGTGATAGAACACAAACGGTTGTGGTAAACAAAACACAGTCCATGGGAGCAGCTATTAAACTAGGTGTGCCTCAGGGCTCTATATTAGGTCCTTTCTTATTTTTGGTTTATATTAATGACTTACCACGCACGGTAGATAACCTTTGTGATATTGTGCTATTTGCTGATGATACATCATTAATTTTCAAGGTAGAACGAAAATCCGTCGATTACAGTAGGATAAATGCCACGCTAGGTAAAGTACTTAATTGGTTTACTAGTAACAATTTGCTACTCAATGCTAAAAAAACTAAATGTGTTAGGTTCGCTTTGCCTAATGTTAGACCAGTAGAATCCAGTTTATTTCTAAATGATGAGTGTTTGGAAATGGTAGATAAGGCGCTTTTCTTAGGGATAACTATAGATAAAAACTTACAATGGAGTCCCCATATAGCAGTACTAGCAGGCAAATTAAGTTCGGCAGCTTATGCTGTTAGAAAAATCAGGCAACTTACCAATGTTGAGACAGCTCGCTTAGTTTATTATAGTTATTTTCATAGTGTTATGTCGTACGGTATTCTGGTTTGGGGAAAAGCTGCTGACATACAGACTATATTCGTATTACAAAAAAGAGCAATTCGTTCTATATATAACCTTAACTCCCGTGATTCCTTAAGATTAGTATTTAAAGAAATTAGTATCTTAACAGTAGCGTCACAATTTATTTATGAGAATATAATTTATGTCATTAAAAATCAAGACTCTTTTGTTAAGAATTGTGATATACATAATTTGAATACAAGAAATAAAAATAAAATTGCTATTAAAAAATTTCGTGTCCGTAAGGTTTATAAATCATTTGTAGGTCAATGCATTATTTTCTATAATAAATTACCTGACTCAATTTTAAAGTTACCATTTCCAGTACTTAAAAGTTACTTGAAAAAGTCGTTGATGTCTAAGGCTTACTATAGGGTCGAGGACTATCTAACAGATAAAAATGCTTGGCCTAAACTTAACTAAACACATAAATAACTGACTAATAAAATAGGCATAAAAAATATGTAAATATTGTATATTGTCTAGGGGACACGGTTTCTGTAGGAGAATGTATCGAAACTGGGTGGTTGTCTTGCACTGTCATAGGAAAGTATATATATATTTTTTAATATATATACATATTTTATATAATTTTTTTTTTTATTACTACTACTTATTACTCCCTATGAAAATTCTTAGTTTTGACACATTTTCTTGCACAAGCTACGCTTGAATGTTTTTTATTTTTATTTTTATTTTATGTTAAATTCATTGTTTTATATCATGCTAGGTTAAGCTTTATAATTGTATAATATCATAAGTAGTACCTATTTTAAAAAACGACTGACTGTTGAGTTTCTTGCGGCGTTTCTTCTCAGCAGTGGTCTCTTGCGAAGCGCTGGTAGATTTTGACGTGTAAAAGTGCCCGTGCGGCCTAATTACTGAATAAACATCTTTTATCTTTTTTATCTTTTTTATCTTTTTATACCATACGATAGCAGAGCTTTTACACCCGAATTGTATGATATAATAAAAAGACACATTGAGAAAGCACGAGTTTAACTGGATGTACTGCCTTTTCGCAGAACTTTTTTTGGCCGAATTTCATTTGCCAACCAACGTTTCGCCGACAATTCACTTTGACAACTAACGTTTACCAAAATATTATATGACAACTTTTTAATTCGCAGAATTATTATAAAGCGTATTATTATAACGCCTTTACACTTTTGGCAGACTCATCATTTGTCAAATCTTTCACTTGGCTTAACAACTCTTGGACGAATAACGTTTAGTTGATGCAACATTTCCCTTTTCATACATTTGGCAAGATAGAAATAAGTAAGAAAAAAAAAACAAATAGTATAGTAACAGAAGTCTCATATGTAACAGAGTCCAGTTAGGTGCGACGACGAGCGAAGCGAGGAGGAGCGTGTTAGCTTGACCGTGAGCTAACCGAAGCCGACTTTTTATTGTAATAAACAACAAATAAAACTTAAGTGTAAAAAAAAGTAGGTATTTCAAAATGGTACCTGTATAAAAGCTAAACGAAACGGTGCTCAATAAAAAATTTGGTAAACAATAAACAACCAAATGAATATTATGCCAACTAAAACATTATACAACATGAAAGTAGGCATTTTGAAAAATAACATTATAAAAAACAGACCACATGTTGAGTTGGTAACTGTTAAGTTGGCAAATAAAACAAATACATTTGATAAGTTGGGAAATGAACGTTCGGCGAAATAAATTTACGCGAAACGTGAGTTGGGAAGTGATAATCGGCCATACAATTTTCTGCGATAAATAAGAGAACCGTTTAACTGTCATTTCATATTCTACCTTACTCGTAACACGACAAGGTTTGTATTGAATTGATTTTTACGTTCGTTTATCTTCGGCATTAGTGAGCACCTTTGTGCGGGGACGAAGATTGCCGGCGTAACTTATATTTGTGGTCTTACTGTAATTTACCTGTACATATAATCCGCTTAACTTAATAAATATGATTATAAACTACAGACATCGGCATCATCATCATCGACATCCAATTCTGACGACAGCATTTAGATTTGGTTCCTTTTTGACGGGACGAGTTATGTCCGTTCCTAATATTCTAACGTTATATGATGGCGGGCGGGTAGTTATTACTTATTGAGGAAAGATACAGAAAATTTGATTGTACACGGGTAAACTGCAGGTACCATTAATTTATGAAAATATATTTGAAATTCTTGAGGTACACCCGCTTTTTGCATTTTTCAGGCAGAGGCTTTACATTTACAACATAGGTTTAGTTAATTTCAACCTTAGTATCTTAATTTAGTGTTCAAATTATATTGTATTTACGCGAAATGCTACTTGCTCCGAAGTTAATTCAGAATATGTAAATAATTTGGATATGCATTATATTATTTTATTTTATTATGTTTAAAGTTGAAAATTGTTAGTGGTAGCTCGTTATGTTATTTTGTATTAAAATACCAAATTATATTACATAATTTTAATAGTAACCCGAACATTGCTTGCTCATACGCCGTACTGTGGTAGCTACCTTAATAAACATTATGCAGTAATTTCTACGATCTCTAAATCAATCCCCATTTTTGTAAAATTATCATCACATTGTTTTGTCGTTTTATGTTGCTTAGTTAAAGTATTTTATTGATTTAAATACAAATGTTATTTTAACTTCAGTGCTCTCATTCTAAGGCCGGATTCGACCAAACTGGAGTAAGTTTTTACTCGAGAGTAAACCATTGTTTAAGCTGGAGTAAGTTGATTTTGCATTTTACCAAATCACAATCTCAGAATAAGGTACTACACGCAAGTAAATATTTACACGGCCGATTTTGGTGGAGTAAAGGAACAAACTGAGAGTAAGCTATTGTTTTCAAAGTCACTTGTCAAATGATAAACAAATTGTCAATATGATATGACATTTCTCCAACTGTATTTACCTACAAAATTAAATGGTTACTTCGTTTAAAGTAAGGCCAGAAGAAACAATATGACACTATTCCTTGCAGTGGCGAAGCGTCACGTAAATAAATAGACAAGCCGGAGCAAAAAAAGGTGTATGGCGTGTGTCGGTTTTACGTTTTGTTTGTATACCTACTCTATGCATAGGAATTTTTGGTAAAGCCGTAAATAATCGGCTTGTACGAACGCCTCGCGACTGATTCCTTGTCGGTTTATACATTCGTTCATCATTCACTCTTACTCCACAAATCAATAATACCGAGTTTAGCTTACTCCTCGAGTTCGTTGGAAAAACGTAATCCTAGTTAATCAGGAGTAAATTCCAAGAGTAAAATTATTCCCGTAATAGTTAGACTAGTGTAATTACGTGTTTGGTCGAATCCAGCCTAAGTTTATTAAAGTCTATACTTATACGCATGCTAGTGTGCATTTTTCTCTGTAAGTGAATTTTGTAATAATTTTGAGGAAAAATAAATCTCTATTTAAAATGACACTTGGTAAGCCCCTAAACAACCAATCACGGTGTTTGTGAACGGAGGATTATCGCTATTTTCAGTGATTGTATATGGACCTTTTTTAGCGCGTATTTTCATTTTGAGGTAAATAACCTACCAAAAAAACCGGACAGGTGCGAGTCGGACTTGCCCACCGAGGGTTCCGCACATGACACGGTTAACTCAATTCAAAATTAGGACCGCCGCGCCGTAGGACTTTATGTGATTTAATGAAAAATGTACAGATTTCAGATTTTACCCCGTACTTGTAGTAAAAGACGGTGTTACTTGCCAAATCTCATTGTCTCAATTTAAGTCAACGGGAAATATACATTTTGATTCCCTCGAGAGTGTCGAAATACATTTTTCTTTCGGCATCAACAGCCGTATCTTTTTTTTACGTTAATGTAGAAGTATGATTTTTTTCACAGCTTAAAGGGACTGTAGACCGGAGTATAATAGTTATCCAATTATTTTTTAAACAAAATTTCAACTCGATACCTCCACGCGTTTCCGAGATAAAGGGTCTTGACAGACAGACGGACAAAGTGATCCTATACGGGTACCGCTTTTTTCCTGTTGAGGTACGGAACCCTAAAACCGTTTTAATTTCGTGAAAGACGATTAATGATAACTACTATGAATCTATTTAAATATATTAAGGGTACTTTTAATCGTTTCGCATTCAAAGTGAAAAAATAGAGTGTTTAACGCGAGAGTAAAAAACTATAATGACACGCGAACTATAGCGATTCTCGCTCGCTCGTTCGTTCGCGTGGCTAAACATCTCGTGTCATTATGGCTTGTTTTAGTCCCTTGTTGAACAATCTACTATTTTAGTTCACGAAGGGGCGCCCTCTCACAAATTGACGTTGCACGGTTGCGACATTTACGTAGAATTAAGTTATGGGGCTGGACTTCCTGAATTGAAAATACTAATAAAATGAGATAGTAGATTCAAAAACGCGAGCGACATCCATGGGCAATCCCATGGTATCAATCCCTTGCTGGTGCTTTCGCAGTCATACGTATATAAACGTTTCAAAGACGCCACTGATAACAAGGTCTATGTATATTTAGCATACTTACACACATCAAAAATGACTTAAGATCAAAAACACCCCTAGATTATTTTGATATTTTACAATAATTTTTTTAGGTATGGTTTATTTAGAGTAATGGACGTATAAATAGATAGACATTCGTGCTTTTGACCTTACGTCGAACATTAACATATTCATTTCTAAACTGAAACAATATATTATTTGCTATGGACTGTATCTCTCTTCTAACTTTTATGGACATTGCAAAACTTAATCTTACTATCACACCGAACTTTTTCGTTTATCTAGCTTATCTGCATCACTGTTATAAATTACAGCACCACTTTTAATTTCCTCATTCTTAGAAAACAAATATTGCGCAAAGAAATCATCTTTGCTTAAATCCAGATTAAGTCTGGGATCCCGCTTTTTGTATCTGACAGGTTCATTAGAAACATTGTTGCTAATATTATGAAGTACATTTGAGACATTTTCTAAAGAATGTTTTCCGGTTTTTTTGTTGTAAAGTTGCTTTCCGTCTTGTTTAAAAGGGTAGGCGGCCGGATTCACTCGGTCACTCTTCATCCTCAGACTTTCAGGCAAAGCCTCGGACTTTAGTTTGACAAATGACGTGTTGACTACGGAGCAATCTATTTGCATCAACGTTACGTGATCGTTCTTTGATGAATCTGAAAAGTAAGAAGAAAGAAAATAATTACTTTCGTCGTTTAAGGTTAAACAATAGTAAGTCCTAAATTTCACACAAACAACTAAATACTACTACTCCTTTGGATAAATAAATTTCAGGTTTTTTAAAAAAAATCGAATACCACTTGAGAGCTTATCATCCAATTAATAGTATTGCTATCTATCGTTAAGTCCGACCGTTAATTAATTAGCAATGAAAAATGAAACATTTATGTCTCCTTAATCTTTTATTTTCGAATACCATTGTGAACGAGTCCTAAGAAGATTATCGTTAGTTGTCGTCCACTTGGCTACCTGCCTCTATCTTTTATCTTTGTCGTTTGTATGACATTGTGTGAGTGAGAGAAGCCTAAAAGTAAAAGTCGTTAAAGTAAATGGAGCATAGCTCCCAACTAAAAATCCTAAAATGTTTCACCTGTATAAGTATATTTTTATAACTTACAGAAACAAAATTTAATTTAATAAAGTACTGCCTCGAATGCATGGACATAACAATTTGAAACTTCTTCTCTAGGCGGTAAAGTTGCTATTCATATGAAGTATTTTGTTATTTATGCGTTTCATTTTGCGCACTACTGATTTGCGGTCGCACTTCACAATAGATAAGATAACAATGCCATACATTGTAATTTTGTAAGATAAGCATTAAAGTGAATTCACTCATTTCGCTGCAATTCAAAGTAACCATACAGTACAGTCAAGTATAAAAATATGGGAATGGACAACATCTCAAAAAAAAGTCCCAATACACCTTATGGTCTGGTCCATTTTTCGATAAATTATAGTGCTACCTGGATTGTGGGTAACATTTGCCCAAATGTGTTTTTTTAATAATTCGGATCTGCTGAACATGAATTTCCATGTTGGTAATTTCGATTTGGGACAAGAAGCTCAGAATTCAAAATGATGGACGTTTTCTTACTAGTACGATATTTCTACTCACGATGTCGATCTTATTCATATTCATATATTTATTTGCATAACCATGGTATGACAAGGTGGTCTTTAAAAATAAAAGTACATACATTGACCCTACTAGAGCATCGCAAATTGTTTAAAAACCAAGTACAGTTATAAAAGAAATGGTTTGAGAATTACTATCTAATATTGCGTTTTCTTATTAATTATTCTGTATCTATTATAATTCTATTTTCTTAATATTATTTATTAATAATCCTTAAACTCTTTCACAGAGTACTGGCATTTACAAATAGGATGAGTTTTTAATTTATTAACAAATGTTATATATTTTTCTTCCTTAGAGATATCTTTAGGAACCGTGTTATAAATTCGTATGGACATTGCATGGGGACCTTTATTGTTCATTTGCAGCTTACATGGAGCAGAAAGAACTAACCTAACTTTGTGTCTTAAATAACGCGATTTTTGGTAGAGGTCGTTATGTTTACGCACGAATTTGCAAATTTCTAATATATATAAGGATGTTTAGATAGAATTTTTAATTTTATAAAGTGCGGTTTGCATGTTTCATCATTATTTATGCCGGTTAGTACTCTTATGCATCTCTTTTGCAGTAAAAATAAATCTTTTATATTAACACTATTGCCCCGTAATATTATGCCGTATTGTAGCCAAGCCTGGGCAAAGGCGTGATAAGCACAAATTGCGGTCTTTAAGTCGGTGTTTATGTTTATTCCTCTGAGAGCGTATGCGAAACTAGATAATTTAGCAGCTACTTTTCCTACGTGAGCTTTCCAGTTTAAATGTTCGTCAATATGTATACCGACTAGTGGGCAGCTGTTTACTGGCTGTAGTTTATCATTATGATAGAAGTAGTTAATATTAAGAGCAGGTCTTTGGTACGGTCTGAATTGTATTAAGTTCGTTTTTTGCAAGTTTATACCTAAATTATGATCTTCAAGCCAGGACAGAACTTTATTAAAAATAGTGTTTAAATTATTGGTAACATCTTTACTATTTTGGCTAGAAAATACTATAGAAATATCATTGGCATAAAGTAAGGCTTTTATATTGTTCGTGTTTATTATTTTTAGCAGGTTGTTAATATATAACAAGAACAAAATACATCCTATTACACTTCCTTGGGGATAGAACATGTAGTGCGGGCCGTATGAGAACGAACTTAATTATTTTGTTTGTTGTATTGTATTATCTATATATTCTAATTCGACGATTTGTTGGCGATTTTCTAAATAAGACACAGATTAGTGGTCTCCTTTTTTTGGAATTGGTTTTATGAGTGAAGTTTTTAGTAGATCAGGGAATGTTCCAGTACAAAACGATTGGTTGATCAGGACCGTAAGAGGAGGTGTAAGCTCGTCAGTACATTCTTTTAGGTTGATCAGGACCGTAAGAGGAGGTGTAAGCTCGTCAGTACATTCTTTTAGAAGTGTTGGAGGTAACTCGTCGATTCCATGACTGGTTTTATTTTTGAGCTTTTGTATGCATTTGTAGGTCTCAGTCAGATATATACGGGCGACAAGAAGAAACTATTGGTGGCAGGATTTATTACGGGGCGACCGCGTGGCGTGTTGTTGGATGTGTTCAACCCCACGGAGACAAAAAAGTTATTAAACGTGTTTGCAACTAAAAGAGGGTCTTGGGTTATTTTATCGTAAATTTTTAGGATTATATTTTTTTTACTTTTAGTTTTAGTTTTATTTCGTTGCTCTCCTATAATTTGCCAATCTGTTTTTATTTTATTATTCGATTTACTTTTTCTTTTTGTATATAATAACTTTTTTTAAATATTTACACATTTTTTTTAACATTTTACTATACGTTTTTAAGTGTATTTTTAAGGCTGGATCATTTGATTGTGCTGTTAATGCTTGTAGGTGATGTTTGTGTTTACAGGAGACTTTTATTCCTTTACTCAACCACTGTCGTTTTAGTTGGTTTTATTTTTATCTGTTTCATAGGAATGCATTTATCCAATAAACGCTTTATTTCAGAATTAAATCTTTCAAAGTTATCATTCATCATATTTTGTGGGGTGATTATGGATTTCCAATCAATTTTTTGAAGCTCCTATTTAAATGCCTCAGTGTTCCTTAGGTTATACAATCGTTTCGAACAAGAATACTGATGTGGCTGTTCCTTTGCTTTATCGGGTACGCCTTGCCATGAGGCTAAGACACCTTTATGGTCCGAAAAACCTAGTTCCGCCACATCAATAATGCTAAGGTTGTTTGTGTTGAAGTTTGTGAATAGGATATCAATACATGTTTTAGAATGTACTGCAACTCTGGTAGGTTCTTTTACTTGTTGAACAAAGTTAAAAGTTCTAAATAGGTTAAGTAAATACTGGGATTGGGAGGTTACTTTGAGAATATCAATGTTTAAATCACCTCCTACAATAGCGTTTTTTTTTACTATACCTATACTTAATATTTATAAATTGAAGTAGTCGTCTAACTGTTTGTAAAACAAATCGGGCCTTCGGGAGCTATTTGGCCAGTATATTACAATTAATATTAGTTCTAATTTAGGAATCTCTATTGCACAGGTTTCAAATATACATTCTATAGATAATTTATTAATATCTGTTAGCACTACGTACTTCATATTATCTTTCAGAAACACTTTCTTTTCTACCTGGCGACATAGTGGCAAAGTTGTATTCAAGGTCAAAAGAGCCGGACTTTATATATTGGTTTTGGTACATTTTGATTTAAAACATGTTTACCCTAATTATAAGTCAACCGTACTTAATTATTTTTCCTTTTTTTACATTACCGAAACATACAGGGGCGGCATTTTATCAAGCCGCGATTGGGGAGGAGAGTAGTGAACTTTAAACACCACATCCAAATGTATCATGTCACAAGTTTTAAAACTTTAATAATTTGTTTGAATTTCCCATACATTGAATACACAGAATTATTCAGCTATTTTAAATCGTACAGAGTACGGGCAATTACTGTAGGCTTATTTATTATCTACTTTATTACTGTACTCTTATATTTGTATATTCATATATTATTGAAAATTTATTATTACAAATATGTAATGACCTAAAATAAGGCTAACGTAAAAGTTCAAATCGTAAGCAGGTAATTAATGTCCAATTATACTTTTGCGCCGCAACGGGTTCACGCCGATTATACGCCGCCGCTGAATTTTTTCCATGCCACGTCGGCGTCGGCGCAGCGCACATGTGTTATTGGGCATTTAATACATGCTTACGATTCTGTGAACTTTTTGGTTTGCCTTATATTATGATTCCGGTTCGTTTCAGCCAAATATCATAATAACGTGTTCCCAGAATATCAAAATGTCAAAACAGATTATTCTCATAATGTCTAAAGATCGAAATGACTTACGCCTACTTCTTAAATTACCGTATTCTTAATATGACTATAATTCATTTAGACTCTATCTCGTTTTGATAAATTTTCAATTCTACCATTCCCCAAAATGTCTAAAACTTGACTTGATCGTGTCTTGATTAATTTTCAATTATACCATTTCCCAAAATGTCTAAAACTCAAATTAACTAGACACAAAAACGTCAATATCTAAAACTCGGTATCTATGGAAAATATTTAAATTTATGTTGATGTTTACAGTTTTTATGCAATGAATAATTAAATTAAATTATCAACGGCATCCCAAATACCACCCACCATCACGTCCTTTTTAAAATACGTTTAATCATGCTATTCAGCCGTTTCTTCCTCGCATATTAAGTGTACAAATCAATCAGACTAGTAGTTTCGAAACCAATCGGGCGGAACAAACGGTCGAACAGTCATACAGACGCACAAGTGATCCTATAGGGGTGCTTTTTTTCCTTTTGAGGTACGGAACTCTAGAATACTCGACCTCTATGCCACAAAACTTTACAAGTGTACAACTATACAAAATTGTAGTTTTTCCATAGTAAAACATGATAAATTTGTTGAAATTTTACGCTTGTAAAGTTTTGTGGTGTAGGCTCCTGCTCATAAGGACTGTATTTGTTTGATCGTTTACAAAAGCATAGTAGTTATAAATTGCTAAACCAATTGTGATAAACTGAACTAATTATTTACATTTATAAATAAGTAACACAAAAATACTGAGTGGTTAAAATTTTAGGTATTATGAGACAGTGTCATTTTGATCTTTAGGCTTGTCAACAAAAGGCATTTTTGAATTTTGGTAATTTTGAAACTAATGCATTTTCACTTTCAGTCTTAATAATAATTCGGTATTTGAAGTTATTGTTCATTTTACCAACTATACAATTTGGATATCGGATGTAATGTGTAAATGTTATAATGACATTTTATTGTATTGAAAATTAGTCGATTTGGGAATTAAGGCATTTTGGAACTAAGACAATTTGAGATTTAGTCAAATATGTAAAAGGGCATTATGATTTTTGGCTGTAATGAACCGGAATCTATATTATTAGGTCCTTACATATGAAATTAGTGTTTTATATGGCAAAAATGTACCCATAACCTTTCCAATTCGTTTCAGGTGAATTAAAAGTGTTTAATCACTGACACCGAAGCCTGTCACTAACTCTGACGTAGACTGCGATGGATAAGCTTCCACAACCACTTTTAGTCTTCGTTATTAACTAGTGTCTTCCGCCGTCCACAGGGCTTCTTTTGTAGGTCAAAATTTCCATTACGAAAACGTTAGAACCAAAAACCTACCGTCTTTTGTTTTACAGTAGCTGCCTCATACACATCATTAATCCATCGAGCCGTTTCTGCAGCACTGGTGCCACTGTGGAACTCGTATTCGTAAATATACGCGATATTTTAAGTTCTCCATATTGTGAACAGAATGATGTAAAAGAAAAAAAAAATAGATAATAAATTAATCGGTAAATTCTAAGCACAAATACATGAGCTAAAATTTGAAATAAATTTGAATTTAGTATTGTTAGGTAAAACCAGATATTTTGAACCAAAGTGGCCAGTTCAACAAAACGCCAATTTCATATGTAAGGACCCAATACAATCTAAATAATAAATATCTCAAGAGCTTAAATAATCATTTTCATCATTGTCGCAGGTAAAAGCGTCACTGCCTTCGGCTCCCCGTTGACCCGAAAGGGTTCGTATTGCTCGTTATTTAACGTCCAACCATACTCGGTGGCACTAAGTTTCACACAATCTTTTTAAATGGCATTAAGCCACAGGGAGGCAATATATGCTGTTCTCAGCGTAACGCGAGGCTCCAAAAATATTTTGGAAAAGTACCAGTCGTGCTAAATTTGCACACAAAGAAACTGTCTCTTCAATAGGGAATATGCATGTGATTCCGATATTGACGAAAAAAATCATGTGTTATCTTTATTGTTATAGAAATATACCAATATATTTATTTTTAAAATTTATCTTGTTTTAATTGTGAAATTTAATCATTAAAAAGTTACTTTTTTAAATTTCCCTCGCAAAATTTCAAAACGCGACGCTATTGGTGGAACGAAACGTGACGTCACCGTGCACTGTCACTCACTGTACATACCTTAATAATCTGTGCTCACTGTCACTGACTGACGCTGTCAACTAGTCGGTTGTATGGTTGTTAGAGCATATTTGCATTTCTTTGCGGTTGTTTTTGTTATTATCTATTGGTATTACACATATTCAAGTTATAATGATGCTAAATTATAATGTCTTTTTCATTCGCTACCCTCTTCTATTAGGTCGCTTATTTTTCTCATTCAATATACGACCGTTGCAAAGTGCAGTTTGTTTTCTTTTCTCTTAACCCATTTTCTAATAGGTTATGGGCCCAGGTCGCGTTTTATACTGCGTAAATTAACGTTAAATACGAGTACTGTTCCAACATAAAAATGGATTCGCGAAACAAACGAAATATCCAGCAATTTAACGGTGAAAGGTACAGCACGTGGAAATTCCGTGTTAAGTCGCTTTTAGAGGAGCTGCAAGTGTTAACCGTTGTTGAAAGTGAGGTCCCGAAAATCCCCGACGCAGATTGGAAGAAGAATAATATGATTGCAAAAGGTACGATTGTTGAGTTTCTGAGTGACGCGTTTTTAAATTTTGCAAAAGATTCTGAAACCGCTAAAAGCATAATAGACGACCTAGACAAGATTTACGAGCGAAAAAGCTTAGCTACACAATTAGCGCTACGTAAACAACTACTGAACCTTAAATTGCAACCAGATGCGTCATTGTTACAACATTTCACAAAATTTGACAATGTAGTCACTGAACTGATATCCGCCGGGGCGAAACTTGACGAGATGGACAAGATATCTCATTTATTGCTCACGTTACCCGTTTCATACGACGGTGTGATAACAGCGCTGGAAACGCTCGGTGAAGAACACCTAAATTTGGCTTTTTGTAAAAACACGTCTGTTAGATTACGAGGTTAAACTGAAAGCCGAGCCTATAACAGAACTCAAGGCTCTGCACACAGGTACAAAACGGTTCTCCGTACAAAATTCACAAATACCTCACAAAAAGAAAAAGTTTAACCCTCAAAGAAAAGAAAAATTTCAACCCGGCAATTCTACACACAAGTTTACGAAAATGTATTGTGATCACTGTGGACGGCGAAACCATTTTAAAAAGGACTGCCGTTTCTTCAAGAACCAGCAGCAGACGGGTCAATCTACCAGCTATAACAGGACGGCCAACAACATCCAAGCCTGCACAAATGACGAGGACGGTTTCGCTTTTATGTTTTCAAAATGTAAGTTGCCTGTTGCTGCTGACAATCGTTTAGCTAATGATGAAATTTGTTTTCTTCTAGATTCCGGTGCGACCGATCATATTGTGAACAATTTAGAGGCATTTTCTTCATACGTGGAACTACCCAACCCTTTAAAGATTGGCGTTGCTAAAAATGGGACCTCCATACTTGCTTTTGGTAAAGGAAGAATTGAGGTAACCACAAACTTAGGTATTCCAGGCTCCATCGACGATGTTTTATATTCGCCCGAGGTCCGCTACAATTTGCTATCGGTAAATCGCATACAACAAACAGGTATGTCGGTTATTTTTGGTAACAATGGAGTCCAAGTCTATAATAAAAATAACAAATGTTACATGACAGGCGAGAATACTAATAATCTGTTTAGTATCACATTCAAGATCGATAAATCTCATTGTTATTTAAACATAGCTCAAAACAAATGCCAAGATCACTCAAAAACATACAATTTATGGCATAATCGACTTGGACATTTAAACAAACAAAGATTTATTCAGCTAAAAAGTTTAATTGACAAAGATGATAATAAATTAATAAATGATATATTACCTAGCGATGACATTTGTGAGCCTTGTGTACTTGGTAAACAATCTCGACTGCCTTTCGCAAAATCTAAGGACAAATGTAACAAAAATAACCGCCCACTGTTTATCATTCATTCGGACGTTTGTGGCCCCATATCACCTGCAACCATTGATGACAAAAATTATTTCGTGACGTTTATTGACGAATTTACACATTATACAGTAACATACTTAATGCACGCAAAATCGGAAGTATTCAAATGTTTTCAGGATTTTGTAGCTAAGAGTGAAAATTTGTTTAACTTAAAAGTCACTAATTTGTATTGTGACAATGGAAGAGAATACCTTTCGAACGAATTTAAAGAGTTTTGCGTTTGCAAGGGAATAACGTACCATTTGACGGTACCATACACGCCACAACAAAACGGTGTAGCTGAGCGCATGAATCGTACGCTAACCGAAATGGCTCGTACATTGGTTACAAGTGCGAAATTGGACAAGTCATTTTGGGGGGAAGCTGTTTTAACGGCCACCTACTTAACAAACAGACTACCCTCAAAAGCGCTTACAAATAATAAAACACCGTATGAAAATTGGCACAATAGGAAACCGAAAATAAATCATTTAAAAATATTCGGTTCAACGGCTTATGTCCATGACAAGACTAGAACATCGAAATTTGATACAAAATCTTTTAAAGCCATATTGGTCGGATACGATCAAAATGGTTACAAATTATTTAATATAGAAAATAATCAATTTCTGATTGCACGAGACATTGTATTTGATGAATCAAATTTCGAATCTTCTAGGCCATTAAATAAGATTCCTATTGAAATTCCCGCCAAAATTGATAAGCCCAGTGATAAATTGGCAAAATCAATAGGCAGCAAACACAAACATCTTCCTGACGATACCTCAGAAGCTGGCCCTTCATCTAGCAAACTGAGACGTAGTCAAAGAATTTTCGACCTACCCACAAAAGACTATAATCAGATGAATGACCCTGATTTCTATTTATCACTCACAACCGTGCATTCTTTACCAAATACTTATAACGAAATTTCCAGTAGAATTGATTCTGATAAATGGTTAAAAGCCATAAAAAGTGAAATTGATTCACTGCATAGTAATAAAACTTGGACTCTAGTTGACAGACCTCACAATGTAAATATAATTAGCTCGAAATGGGTATTTACTATTAAAAATAATGAACTTGGTGAACCTACACGGTATAAAGCACGTTTAGTCGCTCGTGGGTTCACTCAACAATACCTACAAGACTATGACGAAACGTTCGCCCCAGTTGCTCGCATATCAACATTTAGATTTATCCTAGCACTATCTAATCAATTCGATTTAAATGTTCATCATATGGATGTAAAAACCGCATTCCTTAATGGTATTCTAAAAGAAGACATTTACATGGAAGTGCCGGAGGGTATTTCCGCACAGCCAAATCAAGTCTGTAAATTAAATAAAACCCTTTACGGCTTAAAGCAATCATCCAGATGTTGGTTCGAACGTTTTGACCATGTTCTTAAGGCTATTGGTTTTAAGAGTTCATTGGTTGACCCTTGTCTATACATTCTTGATAAAAATAGTATAGATAAAAATGTATATATTGTATTATATGTCGATGATTTGATAATTTGCACCAAAAATGGACAGAGTTTGCAACTGTATAAAAACTGTTTAATGCAAAAATTTAAAATGACTGACTTAAATGAAATCAAAATGTTTCTAGGCATTAGGATAGAGCGAACAAAAGGTAAATTGACACTAGACCAATCGATGTACCTTCAAAGTGTTTTAAGCAAATTCTCCATGAGCGACTGCAATCCGTGTAAATCACCAAACGCGTCAAAATTGGATCATGCAGCTTTAGACTCTGACACTCGTTATGAGACTCCATGCAGAAATGTCATAGGATGTTTGATGTACGCCATGCTTTGTACTCGACCAGATATTTGTGCGACTATTGGTATTTTAAGTCGATACCAATGTAAAAATAATGAGGAATTATGGAAATGCTTAAAACATCTTTTAAGGTACATAAAAGGAACGGTTGATTTAAAATTAACTTACAAAAAATGTGACTATAAACAACTTGTTGTTGGTTTCGTAGATTCTGATTGGGGAGGCGATTTAAATGACAGAAAAAGTACAACAGGGCATATATTTAAAGTGTTCGATAATTGTACAATTTCGTGGAATACACGCAAACAAAACTCTGTCGCTGCTTCCTCAACAGAAGCCGAATATATGGCCTTATTTGAGGCTGCTAGAGAGGCAATCTGGATAAAATCACTACTTAATAGTATCTCAATTCCAGTAAACCAGCCTATTATACTTTTCGAGGACAACAACAGTTGCATTAGCATAGCTAATAACCCCACGAACCACAAAAGGTCTAAACACATAGACATAAAATACCATTTCACACGGGAACAAATTACTAACAAAGTAATAAAGCTAGAATATATTTCCACAGGAAACCAACTGGCTGATATTTTCACGAAAATGGTACCTACAACGAAGTTCCTAGAATTAAGGCAAAAGCTAAACTTGATTTAATTTTTTTTGTTGAAAATCTCACTTAATGTAAAAATAATTATTGTAAAATAACAAGTTTATGATAAGTTAAATTCTACATGAATGCTTATTGTTGCATAAATCAAAACACATCTTAAATCAATGTGTGATTATATTATTAATTATATGCTTAAATATTTGAGGGGGACTATTGGTATTACACATATTCAAGTTATAATGATGCTAAATTATAATGTCTTTTTCATTCGCTACCCTCTTCTATTAGGTCGCTTATTTTTCTCATTCAATATACGACCGTTGCAAAGTGCAGTTTGTTTTCTTTTCTCTTAACCCATTTTCTAATATTATCAGTGTTCTTTGTGAAATGTATTGACTCCTAGTAAAAAAAAGAGTTACTACAATGACTGAAAGCGGTTTTGTCAAAGCACAATCAGATAATTTGCCTAAAATAGATGCGTTTATGATGAGCACGTATTTCGCATCTAATTCAGATTTCATGTCCGCCGAACTTAGAGGAGTCAAAGCCGCAAGGTAAATAAGTTACAGATATTTGATAAATTATAATTTTCCACGCTTTTGTACTTACGAGTCGATCAATGCAGCACCTTTAATATGCAGTTCAATTTTTTTCGTTACAGATCTGAACGAGAATATAGATATGTCCAAGTAAAACGGGAGAAAGGGCTATGCGTAGTTAAGGCCAAGATAACACCGGAGCATAATGTCCGCCAAAAGTATTACAATGTCATGGCTACTTGCAACGAGACGGAAGGAAATGTTCTGTCTGTTGAATGTGAAGATTGTGCAGCACACTTAGGTAGGTATTGATTCACAAGACAACAATGATTTGATTATGATTAAGTATCTTAACTTTATACACTTTAATCATGTAGACTATAAAGTAGTAGCATTAATGTGAAATAGTGTTTAAGCTACCATTAGTAGTGATTTGACTTTGTTCCTTATAATAATGATATAATATGTATTATATAATCATGTGAGATTTTATTGTTATTATATCCTGTTAAAATGTGAAAGTTTGTATGCACGGATAATAATATAGTATGTTTGTTATTCATACATATTACATACATACAATACCATCACACTTTCATCCCAGAGTGGGATAGGCAGAGCTATAGAATTACTGACAACTCTAACAACATGTTGTTAATTCTATAACAAAATTTTGCATAAACAGGCCAAGATGTTAAGCATGTGTATATTAGTGATAGGTTGCCTTTAATCCCTCAGTTACTTCTTAAGACTTCCACAGGAAGTCATTGAGTGGCACTATTCTAAGCCTATATGTTTGTTATCCTTTCATGTAAAAACTCCTGAATCAATTTGAATTAAGTTTGCTATGATTAGGAATAACACATTATAGGATACTTTTTATCCTGTGATAACAGCACTAAACAAGACAAATGTGTAGGTGCAGGCAAAAGCTAGTTGATTATATTTATAATAACGAGGCTTCTTTTGTTTTAGGTGGCTGTAAGCATGCCATTGCTTTCTTAGCATGGCATCATAGACGTAGTGAAGATCCATCATCTACAAGTGCAGATTGCTATTGGAAGAAACCAAAGTTATCTTCAGTAGGCACAAGCTTAAAATTCATGAAAGCAAAAGAGATTTCTTCATTACCGAAGAAAAATATCAAGCGAAACACAACACAAAGTGTCAGTTTTCTCTCAATTTTTAAAGATTACAGTAACAATGTTGATAATATGGATAATCAACTTATGAAATATTATAAAGAACCAAACCATGTAGAAAAATTATCCATTCATTATTTAATAAGTAGCATGCAGAGCAAACCTAAAAATGGTCAAGAATTTATTGAGTTTTGTAAACAGAAGATGGATGCAAGTTCTCTAGAGGAAGCTGCACTTGCAACAGTCAACCAAAAAGATTGTCCATTATGGTATGAACTTAGATATGCTCGTATAACTGCTTCAAAAGCTCATGCAGCAGCCCACTGTAATACTTTGAATGGTATGTTGACTGAAACCATAATGGGGGCAACAAAATTAAAAGACACAGAAGCAATGCAAAGAGGTCATCTTGAAGATAATGTTTTAAAAAGGGTTGAACAACTGAAAAAAAAAAATATTAAAAAGTGTGGCTTGAAATTAAAGTCTGAATATCCTATTATGGGTGCTTCACCTGATGGAGTAACTGAAGATTATGTTATAGAAGTGAAATGCCCTTTTTCAGAGAAAGCTATGAATCGATACATTAAAGAAAACCAAGTGACTTTACAATATAAAGCACAGGTACAACTTGAAATGCATTTTTACAGAAAAAGTAAAGCTCTGTGCTGCATCTAGTGACTTTGAAAGTACAGAAAATATCAATATAATTGAAGAACTATATGAAAAGGAGTTCTGTGAGGATTTATTAAAGAAATGCACCCTATTTTGGTGTAATGCTATTTTTCCAATTTTGTTCAAATAAAACTCAATTTTTATATAAAAAATATTACTTTTTTATTAACACATCCTGTAAATTTATTAATCCACAAGGTATTATTATTACTTAATCAATTTGATGGATCAAGTTATGGTCAACACATGCATGAGGCAGTAACATATTAAACTCTCTTAGTCTACCTATAACACGTTCTACATGTATTCTTAAAGCTGCTATTCGCTTAGCTTGCTTGACATCTTCTTTTGTACTAGGAACAGATTTAGAAACTGAGGGAGGTCTTACAAGTTTACAGTTCTTGTTCGCTAGCAGACGTGTCAAGTCTTTAAAACCCCGGTCTGCCATAACATCTTTCTGAGGAGGTAAGTGATCAAGGAAGCCACAGTCTTCTTCTATCGTGACATCTGTTGCCCTGCCACTGTACCCTTCCGATATATAATTAACTAGACCATCTGGAGTACATGATATTAAATATTTTAAAGTATTACACTTTTTATACTGCAACCAACTTAGTGATTGATGCACTGGATTTGTTGGTTTTTCTATTTGTATCTCCAGACAATCTATACTACTCAAAACAAAATAGGGGCCATTTAGTATTTTATATGTAACATGAAAATAACAATAGTTAGTGTTATTTTTTTATAAGGTGACAATAAAACAAAGCTTTTATTTTCGTTTAGGCAAATTATTCGTTTAATTAAGTTAGCATTTGTTTTGATTATTCCAGATTAAATTAAATTAGTCCATCATCAACATAGCACCAAATAAAAACACTTCACAAAAAATAAAAAAGGAAAGATAATTGCATATTTTTTTTAAATCTTTAATAACGTGCATGTCCTCCTCGCTTGTTTATGCACTCCTGAAGCCTAGAATGCATGCTCTCAATCAAGTTCCTCACGTTTTCAGGTGGTATCTCTTCCCATGCACGTTTCAGAGCGTTAATGAGCTGCTGTTGGTTGTAAACCTCTCGCTCTCTCTCTCTAGTCCTTCGTTTTAATTGGTCCCACAGGTGTTCTATCGGATTAAAATCCGGACTGTTGGCTGGCCACGGTAGCACCGAGATACTAGAGTTTTCAAGTTCAGTCCGAGTAACCCGAGCTGTGTGTGGACGGGCATTGTCTTGCATCAGGATGAAATCAGGACCCACTCGCTGTGCAAAAGGAACCACATGAGGCCTGACGACTTCCTCGATGTAACTTTGAGCAGTTACGGTGCCCTGATTTAAGATGGCGAGCTCAGTTTTGCCGTGTACGCTAATGCCACCCCAAATCATAACACTGGGACCACCAAAACGATCACTTTCGTGGATGCAAGCTTCCGAAAATCGCTCGTCGCGTCGTGTCCATACTCGAATCCGTCGATCGTCACTAAAAAATTTAACTTTACACTCATCTGTGAAAAGCACCGATCCCCACTGATTTATGTCCCAATTCAAATATTGCCGACAGAAACTTAGGCGACTTGCACGATGAACCCTAGTCAAAGGAATTCGTACAACACGTCGTTTAGACCATTGCTGGTCTTCATGCAGCCGATTTCGTATTGTTTGGTCACTGACACGAGTACCCGTCGTAAGCCGTAAGCGATTTTGTAACTTGCGAGCCGTTACTGAGTGTTCCCGTCGTGAACTTAACCGGATGTAACGATCCTCTTGGGCCGTAGTCACACGAACTGTGCCTGAACCAGGTCTTCTTGCAACACTACCAGTCTCTTGGAAGCGATGCCATGCATTTTGGATGGCTCTCCGAGAAAACCCTAGCGAGGAAGCCACAAACCGCTGCGAATGACCTTCAGCTATCATGGTGACAGCCCTGGTACAAGTTATCGGGTCCATATATCTTCGTAATCGTGGCATTATTAACACAACAAAATAAACTAGGCAACTCGACAAAAATAAATTACTCCTTTAGTGACATTTTAGAGAATACAACATCATTTAATGTCAAAGAATTCTTAACCTGAACTCGGTTTTTTTTTAATCCAAATTTTACTTGTATTTAAGTACAGTATTTAAATTTAAACACTAGCACTAAAGAGGCTTAAATAACGAAGGATGCGTAATATCAATAATTGGAAATAGTTAGCAATAGTTTGTGTTTATAAATTACGATTGAGCAGAAATATATAGGTGGCCCCTATTTTGTTTTGAGTAGTATATAATAGATACCACATTAGCATACCTAGCTCTGAATGAAATAGGTAGTTTTTCAAATATTTGTGATGGTGTTGGCCAAACAATGAACTCTTTCATTTTCTCTGCAACGGGTAATAAACTTTTTGAAAAAAATCTGCTGATTGTGCTCTGTGCATATCCAAAGGTTACAGCTAATAAACTAAAAGATTCATTTAATTTAATTTTTCTTAATGTCATAAAAATATCTAAAGCTGGAATAGAGATATTTTCGCTTAATAGCTTTATTAGATAAAACGATTTTTTAGGTAATCCTAAAAACATTTTAGGATCCTTTTCAAAGGCAATTAATGTGCCACTACGCATTAGCCTCTTAAATGGTAAGTCATTTTCTGATTCATCATCAACAATCCATGTTGAATCAGATGAACTATGCTCTGCTTCATAATCACTTGATAATACTGAAGACTGTGAATTAACACTAGTGACAGAAACAACATCAGCAGGGTTTTCCGAGAGTAATTTTCTTTTTATAGTAGAAGACTGAGTAGATTTTAAGGGAGATGTAGATTTAGTTTTAAATTGTATAGAAAATGGAAAAAGGTCTACACTATTTTTCTTTACTCTTAAATTTACATTAACACCTTTGCTTCTATAATGAACTTTACTATTAACTTGAACAGCCTTGTCAACTTGCAATAAATTTTTACCAGGTACATTTGATGATAAAATATTAGAAGTAGCTTCACCATCTATTTTATTTTCAGAATTGCTTAATTCTACGTCCATATTGTATCGTATTGATGCCATACTGGGACCTGCTTGTGATAGGTCAGCTTGAGATACTGATGCCGTACTGGGACCTGCTCGTGATAGGTCAGCTTGAGATATTTATGCCATACTGGGACCTGCTTCTGATAGATTAGCTACAGATAGAGCATCTTCAGCTCGAGCAGCTGCAGCCAGAGCTTCATAAACCAGTACTGGATGTTTCCTTTTCAAAGCAGCCTGTCTCTCCGGTGGTGGCCACAACTCATCTTTTTTCTGACACTCAAATATATGTGGTACAACACCTTTTTTTAATAGTAGTGGCATTCTTTGTCCTCCCTCCAATGCCATTATTTTGTATTTTATATAATTTTCTGTATCATTTTCAATCTGAAAACAGAAACAATAGTATGTGAATACAAATGCACTTTTGAACTGGGTATTCCAAATAGGTTTCCTTCTTTCTTCAATAAATTAAACAAGTATTTCGTTTACAGGGAGATGAAAAACCTGGTATATACACTATGTATTATCGAGAATATCTTTAAAAACTTTAGCAAAATAGGTTATGTTTTCGTCGGGGTTTGTAAACAATTTGTTTTACTTACGTTAAAGTGATCTTCACAGCAGTATAAGCTACTCAAACACGATACATTATCTCTCCTCATCGCCTTACACCACTTTTTCCTTACATTTGTATCTTTCGGCATATGGAAGTAGACTTTGTCAGGCGCGGTTATGATGTTATTTTTGCACATAGGAACGATACAATATTTATAGTAAGCTTTTGAATTTTTTTCCATGATGATAAATTGATCAGGCTTTATTCACTCAGTTTTATAATAATTTATACTTTATATGTAACTTTTATTAACTTTATTCATACACTTCGTGGTTGACAGCACAGCACAGATTATAGGATATGTCTAAAGATGCTTGACAGTGATGACAGTGCACGGTGACGTCACAGATTAAGCGCGCCAAAATAGCAGCGTTTAAAAGTCGTCCGAAAATGATAAGTTTTAATTATTTTTTTTGTAGCATATTTATTCTTATTTTTTAAGTGTTATATTTTTTTCCGGTTATGTAATAACTTATAGAATAGTTAAAAAAAACAAAAAAAAACATGCAAATTCCCTATTGCATTTATGGTTTATTTGTCAAATAACTTGATTTGTTCATTTAAGTTTTCGGACGCTTTTTGAAAATGGTTCCACTTTTCCCTGGCGAGAAAAGCTGACGGTGTAATCACACCCTGTAAAGGCATGAAAAAAGTGTAGTGGTAAAGTGCGAAAATGTATGTCCCAAAATGTTAGATAATTTAGTGCAATTGTTGCAGTTCATATCATATCTTTGTCCAGGCGCGCCTCTTGACACCAAGAAAATATTTTTCTCCTCTCATTTGTGTATATTTGCTGAAGCAATAATCAATATATCTGTATTAGGGAATGCAAACCGGTTAACCGAAAAACCGATTAACCGAAACTTTTTGGTCTCGGTTAAAACCGGTTTTATATAACTTTCCCCGGTTATTAACCGAAGTAGAACTTGCCCTTAAAAGACTGTAAATTGCCTCAATTAGATATCCCAGAATATTCTTCAGACTATAAAATGAGGAATACTTATAGCGTGGAAAGGAAACGTATTCTTATTTTTTTTAAAACAAAAATACATACTCGATTTTTTCGTGTAGCGAATAGCAAGAAGTTTTATTAATTTAATTTCTTCATTAACGTGCTGAACTACTGATACAATACACGAGCTACATTAAAAATTTACATTGCTGGAGCTAATTTATATAGTACTTATTCCCTATACTAATTCAACAGCTTTAAACATTAACCACCCCCACTCCGTTTTAGCAATGCCGCGGCCGCGTTAAAAAAAAGAGCAGAAAGGGTTTGTTTGTGGCTGGGCTGGGTATACAACATTGTTTTAGTTTGCTACACTAAAGAACCAATATTTTAGTTACAAGTTTGTTAAACTTTTAAAATTTAAAATTGTACTTTTTATATAAGTATAATTTAAGTTTTATAATTTAATTCGTCACTTGTTGATTTGTTTTGAAGCTTATAAAGATGATATAGAATAATCATATGCTTTTTATTTATTCGCTTTAACATTTCTAAATATATTATAAATATATAAACATAAATAACCGTATGTATAATTAGTTTAGTACAGAGTAAATCATTTAAATACCTATTTACATCTAAAAAAATACGCCGTTTACACCAAAAGTAACCAAGAATAGTAAAATTATCGTGTAATTCTTCGATTTCAAATAGTTTGCAAAAAACCGGTTAAACACCGGTTAACCGGTTTTGAATGCGTCGAGGCGGTTATTAACCGGTTTTTGCATTCCCTAATCTGTATCTACAATTGTTTACGCTGATTTTGCGCCGACGCGGCATAGAAAAAATACCAGCGGCGGCGTATAATCGGCATGAAACCGGAGCGGCGCAAATCTCCAGTATCCTCGTTCCAATATAACCGTTAACGTTAAGTTACGTCACTTTATGTTGATTCGAGCGAGGCGCAGTATGTTATTATGTCTTTTAAAGTTATGAATCTAAGAATTTAAAGGTTAATTTAATTAATACGGCAGCCCACTATATTTATGATCGTTTGTAAAATCGAGATCATGATTAGTTCATTTTTGTCTCAGGAAACTACAACTACTAGTGAAAAAAACTCGCCTGTAGATACAGACATAATTATTAACCATGCAGTAAAATACGCCTACAGTGATTAAAATGTCCGTATTCTGTACAATTCCAAAATACGGGTTCAATGGAGGTTGCTTACAAAATCTTGTCTGTCATGGTGCTTCGGCAGAAAAAGCCTTGGCAGACTTATATACTCCAGAAATGAGGGTTTCATCTATCGGCTGGAATTGGTTTTATTCTGGTATCAGATGGGTATATTTACGGGTCCCGATGGTCGCCTTTGAGAGAGCCAGCCGAGCACTTTCGGAAAAAAAAACTGACAGATTTTGATTTTCTGTATCTACCAGTAAATTTCTAACTGATGCAAAACTATTATTTCAGCATCAGATGGGAAAACTAACACCCCCTTTTTCGCACCGGAAATGACTTTCGTTTTATTAATTTCGACAAGTTCCGCCGTGGCTGACTATAAAATTTGGACTTCGCATCACTTTTATGGGAAACCATTGTGCATTTCATCGCGGTATCAAGTCGATACAAAATTTTGCAATCGGCTCTCCTACTATGAACCCTCGGTGCGCAAGTCCGACTAGAATTGTTTGATTCTTACCATTTCCTGGTCTGGCTGGTAAAATAAACGCCATTTTAGGTGGACTTGTAACATTGTGCGAGACCGCCGGCAGCAGTAAATGTTCGCCCTTGCCCACGCCCACTACGTAGAAAGTGTCATCCCTCCTATGAAGCGCTTGTAATAAGGCATGCCATTCACCAAAGTCCCCGTAGTCGTAATCTTTGGGTTTGATCTTCAAAGTCTGGTAGTCCATGACCGCTGTGTCTGAGAACTCAATGTCTTTCGGACGTCTCATGCGACGGAGACGGGGTTTTCCCCGCATCTTTTCACGTGCATTAAACTCATCGAACGTGCCGTCGAGATTTAGTTTATTAAACAGCCTGTAGGTTCCGAAAAATCCACCTGAAAATTTTACAGTTATTTAATTAAGTTCCTAAATGCTCATTCAATCGTAATTTTAAATATAATCGTACTATATATATATAAAAAAAAAAAAAAACTGTTTATAGCTGACAGTGTCTATATTTTGTTAGTAAGTTCATTAGGCTAAGAAAACTATATTAGTGGGTAATTATTATACTTTGATTATTTTATAATTATTATTACTAATTAATGTACTTCTACAGCAAACTAATTTATAGACAACAGAAATATGACCGCCCTGAGGAAAAGTTAACAACAGTAAGCAAGGAAAGGTCACATGACACAAAACAATGTATGAAAGTGAAAATTATTTTGACTCCAATAGAATTTCTGCAAAAAGCACCATTATTAAAAAAATCAATTTGAATTGCTTTTTATTTAAAATACTCATATTTATAAGTACATGAAAAGCTAAACATTCAACTCTAGTTGGCAGTTTGATACTTAGAAAATAAAGTAAATAAATATAAAAGTGCACGTTATAGTACATTACGAGGCCGGGAAGTAGGGGGTTGCCGGCGGAGTGATATAGACAGAGTGGATAGTTACGAGGCTGGCAACCGCTTTTCAAGGCGAGGTATGTATGGTGCTTTTCTCAAACATATGCAATGAAACAAAAAAAAAACATCATCAACATCATCATCACCATCTTACGATGGCAATCTCAAGAGTGCGCAATCATACAATTTTATAATTTTAAATACTTCCCGGCCTAAGCCTTCAATTTTGTATAAAATTCCGTTACAGTTCTCTCGACTTGTTCCGCCCGAAACGTAATACTTTAAAGCCTAAAATACATAACGCCAACATTTCATTGCATGTTTGAGAAAAACAATTTCCCCGCAAACGTACCAGCAGGGCATCATAAACCAATAGCAGTCCTCGTTCAGAGCAGACATCGCGCTATTTCTCTTTATTTACGAAAACCTCGCTGCACCATCTCCGTTTTATGAGCTCCTAGTACATCTCGACCGGTCTGATTCACATAGTGGTTAATCGTTTAAATTAATTTAAAAAACCGGCTAAGCACGAGTAGAACTAGCGGTCTGAGGGTTGTGCACATGCGATCATCAATATTTTACAACTTTAAATTATTTGTCTTTTTTAAATCATTCTACTTGCTCTATTTTTGAGTAAAGCCGGCCATACACTTAACGGTTACCGGAGAGGTCTACCTGTGCAGGCGACGGGAGCAAAACCAAAAACCAATTCTTTCGAGTGACACCGTACGGTGAACCTGTGCGTGTGTGCCGTGTCCTCCGGTCGCCTGCGCAGGTAACCTCTCCGGTGGACCGTAACTATAAACGCTTCGACCATTAAGAGCCATCCTGGACTCATATTTATAAAATTAATATTTTTAATACATACTCATGTAGGATGGCGCAGTTACTTGTCGTTGCAGTAACGTACTATTTTTTTATTCCGTATTTTTATTGTTTGAATAAAATACGACTATATAGAGTTTTAATTTATGCTACAGGCAATGGTCAGAAATTTTAAAAATTTGGTTCGTAATTATAATAATTGTAATGTTGAATGTAGTAAAAACACAAGAAATTTCAGAAAGAGTTAAAAGAGTTTTTGCAGTTTGACCCCGAGACTTTCAAGGTGAGGCTGAATTTAATCCAGAGGCAATCGGCGAAGTAAATGACTTCCCTCACCTGGACCACTTTAAAAGTTTTTTACCTTTGTAAACAAGCTATGGCGTAGTTAAGTCATTTCATATTACTTAAGCTAAATTTTCTTTGATATTGTGGCACGAATTGGCCTGAAACGGAATACATAACCATTACTTTAAGGCTAGCTAAATGCCAAAAGCTTATTCACATCATGGGTCCCAAGGTGTACAACCACCTCCCGGATGACATTACCGCTACGCAAAGCATACCACTATTTAAACGTAGGCTTAATAAATGGCTTCTCGAGCAGGCGTTCTATGACCATAATGAAATGTTTAAGCAACCAATTTAGTGTATTTTATTAGCAATTAATATAACTTTAATATTGTAATAACTATGCACTGACATGTAATGTATATATTATCAATAAATAATTTGAATTTGAATTTGATTAACGAATTCTGATTTTTTGTTCTAATAAGGCCAAAAATCGTATGTCAAACCTGTCCAAAGCACTTTTCAAAGTTGTCCGGTTCTTTTTGTTGAATTATACACTATTCATGGCGATATGAGTAGCTATCAAGACACAACTCAAGTTGTACCATTGATTTATGCATGGCTACCAGGAAAAACAAAAATAATGTATTGCCTATTATTTTCGTTAATTAAGTCACAAATACCAGATTGGACACCCCACAAATTTACCACAGACTATTGAGTTGCCAGCTATAAATGTCTTTAAGAATATGTTTCCACTACCAGAAAACCATGGGTGTTATTATCATTACACGAGGTGTTTGTGGCGAAAAGCCAAAGAATTGGGAATTAATAATACCAATTACACTCGAAAACCCGTGGCCTTATGTAATGCACTACCCTTGCTACCTAGTAACAAAATAAAAGAAGGGTGGGAGTATACCAAGTCTAAAATACAATTATTACACGTAATTGAGTTCATACTTGAATCCGAGAAAATAAAGTTAAATAGGTTTAAACTATACATGGAACGGTTTTAGTTCCGTGACGCTGAATTTATTAACCTTAGGTGTTCTTTCGGCGAAAGACACAGAACAACAAAGGGTCTGGCCGGTCTGCTATAGTAAAATCGCCCCTGGCTGAATATGAAAACTGAATATGCACGTTTATTTGCCTCATTGTCAAATATGGTATTCCATCTTAGTCCTCAGGGTTGGCAACGCATTTGCAGTCCTAGGCTTGCAGTCTTGTGAATGCGAATGTCTATGGGTCACAGTTTCCACTTACCATCAGGTGGCCTGTGTGCTGGTTTGACATCTCTATGACATAAAAAAAAAAAATTTTTTTTACTGAATATTAAGCCTTATATACTTACGATTGGCGAAATATTTAAAAAAAGAACTGTTTTTAATTTATATTGGCCAACTACTTTATCGATTGTCACGTCCTTCGAATATTGTATACATGTATTTAAGATACATACTGTATTATGCAGTACATACAAAAAAAAAGAAAAATAGTGTAATTCTTGACACCAGAAGATATTCTAATTTCGTTGTGAAGGACATACTTTACAAAATTCTCAAATAACACTTCTCAGTGGAGAAGTTACTATACCACATTTCTTAGAGAAGAATCGTCCGCACTTCTCATAAGTAGTTAGAAAATGAAAAATAAAAGGATTCTTAGTTAAGCAACGTTTTTGTTAATAATGCTAATAATAAGATCCTTTAATACATTGCGGTTAATCCCATATTGCGATTTAACTGTACCGGAACTAATGAGACTGATTTTATCTTGCATTAACAGAATGCCAGTTCCATGGAACTACAGGGAGTAAAAAAAACCCAGTAGTCCCATAATTAACATATTATTATATAATGGAACTACTGGGATACGCCGGACTTTATAGCGTTCATATCGGCTCAGGCTTACTTCACCCACAATTCTTTTTTGTCATCTTCCTATGTCGTCCACAATTCCATATGATCACCCCCTGTCGTGTCTCGTCAACATCCCTATTTTGTCAACTTCTTAACTTCTACTCATTGTGAAATGGTCCATTGCCGCGAAGGCAAGCTCACTACTTGTTTATTGTTGTTTCTGCTTAACTTTTTACTGTATGTGAATAAATGTATTTTGCTTTTATCTTTTCTTTCTTTTCATTGTCTTGATTTGTCCACATTCCTATTTTGTCATGTTCTTAATTTGTCCTTATTGTCTTGTCAAATGGTCCATTTCTTTGGCTTTTATTCCAATTCATTGGCATTGCTATACTGTCAGATTCCTAACTGATCCGCTTTCCTGAATGGTCCATAGTGCTAACTGTTCCACAATCATATTTCATCCACAGTGATAAATGGTCCACATTCCAATATAGTCCACAGTGCCAACTCTTCCACATTTCTATTGTGAGGTCAACTTCTAAACTCGTCCACTACTCTTAAGTTTGAGACACAAACAAATCCCATGATGCGATGCCGCGAGTGTGTTACAATTTATAAGTTTTTGATATGTTAGAAACTCATCCTTTAGTACAAACGTCGTTATCGCAGGAGCAAAAACAAGCCACGTTCGAGTCTTGTGGAAGAGTTAACATTGTGGACTATATAGGAAGTGGACCAGTTAGCACTGTTCACGATATAGGAATGTGGACGAGTTAGCAATATGGAAAATATAGGAATGTGGACAAGATAGGACACCGACGATACAAAAATGTGGACGAGTTAGAAAGGTGACAATTCAGGAATAACATGTTGACGACATGGCATTGTGGACGAGTTAAGAAGGTGACGAAACAGGTCAGTAGACAAAGTCGCCCTAAGCTAAAATTTATAAGAATTTGGCTTGGCTCTATAAAACCGGATTTATTAAACGCTTTAGAGGTGTATATCAGTGAAATCGATAAGACATGTCTGGGACATGTGAGACATGCATGAGTTGGGACTGTGGACCATGTAGAATTGTGGTCTGTGGATCACTTAGCACTGGGTCATATAGGAATGTGGACGAGTTAGCACTGTTGACCATATAGAAATGTAGGTAAGATTAAGATAACGAAGGCGAGTTTATTTGTTCTCCTTTTACTGTTTATGTTTTGTGTTCAAATAATGATGTGTGTGCACAACCTTCCGTGGTTTCACCTGATGGTTCCGACGGAAGAACAGCGCTGACTTTAATGCCAGCAATACGCTGAGTTGGGACCATTTTGTGGCTACTTTCTTCATGTACGTTTCGATCTGTTCTTAGTTATGTATAAGCTTGGGACTTTTGGGTGCATACCGTGGTTCTAGAATCCACGGAGTCTTCATACTACACCCACGGACAAAATTTGCGGAACAGAGTGCGTTTTTCATACATATGAGAGTATTTTGAAGCCGAGTTAAATCTGATGATGGATACCCCAAACATCGAAACAGGATGTCCAGATTGCCTAAGATACCAAACTGATTGAATCTGCGGTAAACGCCGGAATTGTACATGTTCAGAAAAACATCTGTGGCAATAAAAAGCAAGGCAATCCACACACGCTGATGTGTAAACTGCCTGTTCGATCAATTAAGTATCTTAGGAAGTTTTGACCTCCTCTATTAAAACTCGGAGTATCCACTATTAAACCTCACTCTAGCAAACCCAGGCATAGAACCAGGGCTTCATAATAACCTCGTTTTATGTATGAAAAACTCACTCTGTTCCGCTAATTTTGTCCCTGAGTGTATTGAATTAAAATATTGTCGAACTCGTAACTTCTAAATCGTGACTATTTCGTTTTCGTCATTAAAATGGTAGTTATAATGGATCGTTATTACTTTTTCTTTATTATGCGGGTTTAAACGAGTTCTACATTGATCAAAAACTATTTTGTAAAATAACGTTTTATTTTTAGACTTCAACTTTGACTTCGAAAATATTTTAACATTATGACGACTATAGAACCACGGTATGCACCCAAAAGTCCCAAGCCTAGTTATGTATGTCACAAATAAATGATTGTCTTTCTTTCGTGAGATAAGAAGTTGTCGGAATAGCAATGTAAACGAGTTAGGAAGATGACAATTTGGGAATTGTATGCAGACGACATGGAATTGTGGACGACATAGGAAGGTGATAAAAAGGAATGTTGGTGAAGTCACCCCGAGCCTTTATACCGTCATGGCATTTATATTTGTGTTTTGCCCGTCCGCATAAGTACGAGGGGCAAACCAAAATTTTGGGAATTAAAAAAACTACAAGTACGGTATATCTTAATGCTATTTCATTGTTTTTCGAAGTATACTCCCTTGCAATCAATGCACTTTTGCATTCTTTCGAACCAGATATTAAAACAGTAATTCCACTCTGAAGTTCTACTGCCGCTTCAGGGTCTTAAAATCGCTGACCACGTAACAAATCCTTAATCTTTGGGAATGTAAAAAAATCGTTAGGGCTCAAGTTGAGACTATACGGAGGATGAGACATTCACTCTAAATTCTTGGTTCAAAACTCTTTTGTTTTGCGAGCGGCAAGGGAGCTCGCATTATCGTGGTGTATGATGCTCGGAAATGTATACGTTAATGTCACGAAATGAAGACATGAAGCCATGAATACCATTGGCCTAGTAATGTATGAAAACCCAAAGGAAAAACATTATTGGCTGCTGCTCTAACCTTATAAATTTGCTTACTAAACTGACAAAGGAAATATTACAGACTGCCAATAGACACCATATTTATTGACAGTATAAAAAAAAACAAAATCTACGTTCCATCGCCTCGTCTACGCCTCGGCCGTCTACCCCAAACTCGTCCTTGAATCCCTTACGTCACGGCCTCTGCAGTAATGTACTATACAACAGAAATTGAATCTACGTGGCTAAAATCAAAGCCTACATTACATTTAGTAACATTAGCACAAAGTATTTCTGGAGCTCTAATCGCAGATGATTGAAGACATTTCGTGGGATTAATGGCTATGGTGGAGAAATAATCTCCGCTAAGGCCACGTCTTTGTTTGATGTGATTTGTACGAACAAAACCCTACTGTTCCACACCCTACTGGTGACTTGATTATCACGAGTTTTAGATTTACCCGTTTCTCTATTTATTATTTTCCACACAGTTTTTAACTTATTGTCAGTAGCTTTGAGTTTAAGACCTAAAAAGTTTGACTTAGCAGTCAAGCAAACTTGCTTCAAGGTTCTAGAATAATTCTTAACGTAAACTAAGAAGTCAGCGTACTTGTTCTCCTCCCTCGCTCTATATAGTTCATAAAGCCTATTTCTATTTCTATGAATGCCTACAGTAGCCCATTCACTAAATTTATCTAAGTATTATTTTTCGCGTCGTCGCCTTGAGCCGCGTCGAGCCGAGCGGGCGGAGCGTGATCTAGGTGAATTCTCTCACTACTTGCCTATTGTAAGGCGCAAAATCGCTGTCGCTCCGGCGCGCTTACAATATGTCCCTGGCTAAAAGTGGCTCAAATTATACTGCATACGCAAACCATAAAACAACGCAAGGCTTTTTATAAAAAGACACACACTAACCATTTATCTTGTCATCAGATAGGTATTTCCTTGGTCCCTTTTTAGGTTCGTCATAGGTCCAGTTTAAGGTTTTTCCGCTTCCTATCCAACGCTTCAACTCTCCTGCTATCCTGATGCTCTCATTCTGATTGACATTTGCAAAGTCATCAAGTTTTAACGTGTTATTCTGACAGTCTGAAGAGTACGTGCTCTTATTTGAGGTTTCTTCAGATCCTGGTAAATACATGAGAATATAATTAGTAGGGCCCGGAATTTTGGGGGCGGCTTTTGACAAGTTGCAGGAAGAGAACACCGCTGTTTATTTGGGTTAACGAAAAATCGATAGTTTACTTATTTATTTATGTCTTGATTAAGTTCTGTGCCGTGTGGTTGCCGGCTTAAAATAGTGCCACTCCATGCCTTCCTGTGGAAGTCGTAAGAGGCGACTAAAGCATTAAACGCTTGTGGTATTGTTAGGCGATGGCCTTGCAACCTGACACTTATATACAATTATACACTGGTCTCTTATCTATCTTAGCTTGTTTGTGCAAAATGTGGTTATAGAATTAACAA